>OX941089.1:70652500-72000625 GCA_954870635.1 Arctium minus | reverse complement strand
TCATTACTTTTACTGATGATTTCAGTAGATATGTCTGAAAACTTTCAAATATTCAAAAGATCCAAAATGAAGTAGAGAATCAACTTGACCAAAAGTTAAAAGAACTTCGGTTGGATCTAGGTTGTAAATATCTAAGCCAAGAGTTTATTAACCACTTTAGAGATCATCGGATTGTATCCTAACTAACTCCTCCAGGAACACCTCAGCATAAGGTGTGTCAGGAAGGAGAAATAAAACCGTGTTGGACATGGTTCGCTCTATGATGATTCGTACCACTCTGCGTAAGAGTTTTTAGGGATATGTCATAGAAATAGTTGTCAGGATACTAAATAATGCACAAACCAAAAATACCGATAAAACCCCTTTCGAATTATGGACTAGGAAGATCCTAAAACTATCCTATATACGAATATGGGGTTGTGACACTTATGTTAAGCAAGAAGCTTATAGGAAGATTGGTGCATGTCTGAAACATGCATCTTTGTGAGATATCCAAAACAAACAATTGAATATTACTTCTACAGACCCAACGAGAACAAAGGATTTGTTGAACGTCGCGATGAGCTAATAGAAAATGATTTTCTAACAAGCACCACAACGGGGGCCACTGACAATCAACAAGACGTTGCTTAAGAAGATGTTGAAAGAAATGACGAGATACAAACAGTCCGAAGTTCAGGTAGGAGTTTCCAAGAGCCTCAGATGTATGGAATACAATCCATTTCAGATAACCAGGTTTGGAACTTGGTAGATGCACCTACCGGTTGCAAAGTCTTAGGGTGCAAATGGGTATTCAAAAAGAAAACTGACATGGATGAGATTGTGCATACCTATAAAGCTAGGTTGGTAGCTAAAGGTTTCATTCAGACTTAAGGAATAGATTATGATGAAACTTTTTCTCTGGTAGCCGTGATTAAACCCATCAGGATTCTCCTTGCCATAACTGCATATCACGACTATGAGATATGACAAATGGATGTTAAAACCACGTTCCTTAACAGAACTTTGAGTGAGGACGTGTACGTGGTACAACCAAAGGTTTTTAAGCATCCAAAGTATCCTGAAAAGGAATGCAAGTTGCGAAGGTCCGTTTATGGACTAAAGCAAGCATCTTGTAGTTGGAATCTTCATTTCGACGAGAAAAATCAAGGAATTTGATTTCATAAAAACGAAGATGAGCCATATGTATACAAGAAAGTTAGTGGGAGCATAGTAGTATTCCCGATATTATATGTTGATAACATCATTAGAAACAATATTCCTACTCTTAAAGGTGTAAAACACTGATTAAGGAAGTGTTTCGCGATGAAGGATCTAGAAGAGGCAACATATATCCTTGGCATAAAGATCTATCAAGATAGATCTAGGCACTTAATTGGATTAATCCAAAGTACATATATTGACAAAATCTTGAAACGCTTTCAATATAAGGGTTCCAAGAGACGAAACTTGCCAATGGTACATGACATACAACTGAGCAAGACTTGGTGTCCTAGTACTAAAGAAGACATGGACCTTATGAAGGATGTTCCCTACACTTCGGTCATCAGTTCAATCATGTATGCCATGTTATGTATTAGACTAGACGTCACGTATTCCCTTAGCATGACCAAAATATATCAGTCAAACCCAGATGATGCTCACTGGTAGCAGTAATTTACTAAAGAATATCCTGAAGTATCCGAGGAGAACTAAGGATTAGTTCTTACAATACGGTAGTCAAAAAAAAGAGATCTATATATCCAAGGATATACGTATGATAATTTCCAAATCGACCTTGATGACTTAAAATCACAACCAGGATATACAGATGCTAGTCTCCAAACCGACAGTAAACTGGAAGAGCTACAAGCAAATCATGATAGCAGATTCAACTACAAAATTGGAGTATATTGCAGCGTCGGACGTCGTAAAGGAAGCTGTTTGGATGAAGAAATTCATCTCAGGCCTAGGAGTGGTTCCTAGAATTTTGACCATGTTGAGATCTATTACGACAAAGGGGTGTCACTGCTTAGGCAAAAGAGCCAATATCACACCAGCGCTCCAAGCATATTCTGAGATGGTATCACCTGATTGAAGAGATCCTTGATCGAGGTGATGTGAAGATATGCAAATTTCGATCAGAAGATAATTCAACAGAATCTTTGATCAAGCCTATGAGTTAAAGAAAGCATGATGCTCATACTAGTTTGATAGGCTAGAGGTTTTGTAATACATTAGTCTGGTTTATAAATTTTAAAGCATTTAGATAATGGAACATTTATGTTTCTTTAGTTTTGGCATATTGAATATGAATATTAAAATTAAGAATTTATTTCTTCATTATTCGCATGTTTAAGTATCCTTAAATATTTATGATGATCATATTATTTAAAACTATTATTGATCGGTTATTACCAGGTGTGGTCTATATTGTATTAGCACAAATCAGACTAAAACAAATGAATAGTGATGCAAGTATACACATCTAAACACTATCGCCTTTCATAAGTAATATAGTAAGATAATGGTTGTCGAAACATAGGAAAAGTAAGCTTAGAAATCTTAGAAAGTCAAATCAGAAAAGTCAACTCTAGAGGATGAATTTGGAATAAAATATATTTGTGAGTGATTTGTAGTTAAAATAAACAATAAACTGTAATTGAAGATGCAAGGGTGCAAAGTTCAGTTGAGACTTCAAACCAACAATCTAGTGGACAGGTGTTGCATCATACATCAACTCAATATAATGTTGCAGCGGTAAATCTAGTAGCTTAGAAAATGATGTTTAACATCCAACCATCAACTAAAGAGTCACTCGGGTCAAGGTTTTGACAAGCACTACTCCACATATCTCAAGTGTCACTCTTGTGATACGGGACACAGTCAGTTCCCCTCTTAAGTTGCATGGGATATGAATAAATATCCATTTTTAGTATCTTAAAAAGATTACTTTCATGTCATTTAAGTGGGGTGTGTTTAATGGCTCGGGGTCTCAAGTTCATCATACTTTAACACTTTTAGCAAGTGGTCACTTGTAAGAAGATGTATGATCAATATAAACTTGAATAAAAGATTAGAGTAAACTTCATTTCATTAGCAATATCCACTTCATGTAGCTTTTAGAACTCAACATATCTTTACACCCAAGCTAAGGGTTTAGTCTATCATCGTTTATTTTTCTTGAATATTGAAAAAAACATTTAAAAGAAGTATTCAAAGGAACAAACTTGACAAAAGCACTTAGATGAAATTAAATCAATAAAAACACTATATGAAAAGTAATTCACTAAAAACACACTTTAAGAAATCAAACAAGGAATTAGTAACCAAAGAAAACAAGTGATTCCAACAACTTCGAATATATTCAATTTAACTTGATTAAAAGCTTGAACAAAAGAATGTGCTAAATGTAACACCCCAAATTTTTAGTAAGTAATGTTCTTGATTTCCTCTTGGTAGCTTGAGACTTGTATATAAATTTTGACTCCTAGATTTCAATTTATGAATATATATATAGTGTTTGGTTCATTTGAGAATGGTAAATATATGAGAAATAGAGAAGTAATCCTAGCCATTCATATGGTCAAGATCGGATTTGACTAGTCAAATATTGCGGCTTTGACCGGTCAAAAGTTGCGGCTTTGACTGGTCAAAAGTTACGGCTATCCCAAAAATAGAAGGACAATTTCGTAAATTTTACAAAACACACGGGCTGTGTTCATATATGAACATGTATAATTCACATATGAACTATATGTTCATATATGAACTAGTGCAATTTACAACTGAACTCTTTTAACTGATTCATATATAAACCTTTGTGATTCATATATGAATCAGTTGAACTAACTAAGAGATTCATATATGAACCTTTGTGATTCATATATGAATCTATATGAATCACAAAGATTCATATATGAATCTATATGAATCACAAAGATTCATATATGAACCTTTGTGAATCACAAAGATTCATATATGAATCTGTATGAATCACAAAGATTCATATATGAATCAGTTGAACTAATTAACAGATTCATATATGAATCTTTGTGATTCATACAAATTCATATATGAACTCATCCCGTGTATTTTACAAAATTACCCCTCTACCTTCTATAGACCACACAAGGAATTATCCGGTGCTTCGCGGTCAAAGCCGCAAATGTTGACCAGATGAATGGCTAAGATTACTTCTCTATTTCTCATATATTTACCATTTCTCAAATGAACCTCTCCCTATATATATATATACATATGTGGGTGGGTGGGTGTGTATGATTGAGAATATGGTTTTAAGTTATTGTTTTTATCATCGGGCAAAAGTGACTAGGGTAGAATCGAGTCGAAATAGCATTTTAGGAAGTCTGAACTATTTGGGCGAGTATGCCGACGACTATACCAGAGGGCATACTCGGCGGTGTTATTGTCACACGGAGCTGCCCCCATTCGGTACAGTTTCTGCGACTATAACAGGCGATAGTGCCAATGTCATAGTTGTTGCGGCACTATCGCGGCGAGGGTACAGGGTTTGGTATAAGTGGGGAAAGAGGTGATGGGTTGCTAGACGCTTACCACCGTCTATGCTAATGTTTTTCGTGTGCGAGAGGGAGAATGTAGGTTTTTATATGCCACGACACGTATAACAGAAGAGCACAGCTGAGGAGTATGTGAACCTATAGGGTCGCACACAAAAAATAGGTTTGCTTCCATTTGTAGAAACCTAGATTAAATCAAGTTGATTTGTGGAAATAATTATTTTTTAAGGATAATTATGAAAATATGTGTTAAAATGTAATTATGATAATTACAGGGTCTTATCTGTAATTATGTATAATTTTATTAAAAGTTTTAAGATAATTGTATAATTATTACAAATAATCACAAAAAACTTATTTGAGTTATGGACCAACTATAAGATAGTACGTATAAATAAAGTGATAGGCTAAATCAATTTCAACTTATTGAATCAATTAGAATTTAGACTTTCAGAAAATATACTGAAAAGAAACCTTTGTCTTTTCTGTAATACATATGTAGATCTAGTGTTCTTGGGCTAACACCTGGTGGGAGATCTAGGCGTGTTCGTCTATGGATTACTGGTAGAGAAATCCTATATTGGATTCTAAAGTGCTGCACGAAATCGACACCAGATTTGAAAAAGCTACAATTCTAAACAGCCCATGGTGTGTGATTTTAATTAAATGCATCATTGGATCCGATTGGGTTTTAATTATAAAAGTTTTATGATTTAATTTTGTAACCAAAATTTTATTCCACTGCGTTGACGGTCACGAAGGATTTAAAATGCAACAATCATATTCACGTGTGATAAAACCCAAAAAATCATAGTATGGAGAAATAGAGAGAGAAAGATGAATGCTTGAATTCCTCTTGTGTATTCATGTGTGGATAAAACCCATTGAAACATATTAAAAAGATGAATGCTTGAATTTCTTCTATGTACTTACCAAGTGTGTCACCGATAGTGTCTCCATAACATTAGATTCCTACCTCCTGTCATCCTATACAAGCTCGACACATGTAAAGGTTGACGATATGTGGTAAAGGATCTTGGGAAAGAATATTGTTCAATGGCATAGAGATGAAGATCATGATTCATAAAGAGTATTACGTTTGCAGAGAGAGAAAGAGATAGTAGGAATGTAAGAAAAAAGGGAGAGGGGTTACACATATAGAGAGACAGAGAGATAAATCTGGAATTTACATAAAAGAAAAAAAAAACAATTATATTTTTATCCGATTATGCCCTCCAAATTGGAGGGCATAATCGGAGAAAAATATAAGAAATAAATTAATTGTATTGGAGGCGCAATACAATTAAGTTCTTTCTTATATAACCTTAACTTACCTTTTATTTACAAATATGTCATTCAAATTTAAACTTTTGATTTTAGAGTGGATCTAATGATTGCTAAGATGTTCTCAATTTTTCATTGTTAGGGTTTTCCTGAAAACTCTCCCTCTCTCTTTCTTTATATATATGCCCATTAGTTTGATTATTTGTAAAGAAGACTCATGCAACTTTCTCAATGTTATGAATAAGCCATGTGTTACTATTTATAAATTATAAGTTTTCTTTGTTATATAACCTACTTTCATGAGCCTTGTTGGATGACTTTTTCACTCCGATTGCATGTGCTTTAAACGACTTAAGTTATATGTATAGAGTCCTCTTTGCATCTGCGAAAACCCATGAATGCATGCCAAAGAGTGTCATTTCGCCAGTTAAGTAGTCATAAATGCAAAACATAGTACATGATAATTTGAGACATCAATAATGCAACCAACCTTACATGAGCATAAACACTTCAATAGAGACAAAACTATTCCAAGTAACACCCAAAAGGAGTCTCTAGAAACTTAAAAGAAACAAAGAAGCAACAATTGATTAGTATCAATTTATTAAGTAAAAATAATTTATTAAAGATATTGTGTGGTTAAGATGAATCAGCAAAAGATAATTGAACTAATAAAATGTATTCAAATAAAAGAAGATATAATTTTGATGAGAATACATTTAAATAAATAAACAACTAAATCATTCAATAATACACTAAAAAACAAACATGACAGGTTTAATAATGAAGTAAATTTATCTCATATAAATTTGAGAACTCAACCCTAATTGATTATGTCACTTGATTACATATGTTGTATCGGTTTGTAATTTTCAGACTAACGATCTAACCTAATGCCTAATGTTTGATTATAAAGTCACCAGGGTTCGAATACAGGGAAGATAACTCTGTTCTACATGGGTCACTCCCAAAAACATAAATAAAGAAAGTTTGTTTGGATCATATAAAAAGAAAAATAATAGTAAATTGTAATTTCCGTCCAAGTGGTTTAGAAATTACTGTTTTCGTCCCTATGATTTATAATTTATTCCTATTTTCATTCTTATGGTTTACAAGTTTTTGTTGTTTCGGTCCATGTGGTTTATAATTCTTTACTTTTTTAGTCCCTTGTACTTAAAGGTAGGGATTAGTCCATTGACGATAATAACAATAAATTGAAAACTATAGGGACGAAAATCGCAAATTTTGAATCATAAGAACGAAAATCGAAATTATTAACAAACCACATGGATGAAAATTGTAATTTTTACTCTAAAAGGAATTTATTGGATCAACAAGAGACCCCATTTGTTAAATACATTTAAACATTGGGCATTAAGACAAGGCCATGCTATTACTTGGTAGATGTTGGGTATACAAATGGGGAGGGTTTCCTCACCCCTTATAGAGGTCAACTGTATCATTTTAATGATTGGCGTGAGGGACACCAACCAACAATGACAAAAGAACTTTTCAACATGAAGCATTCTTCCGCACAAAATGTTATAGAAAGATGTTTTGGTATTTTGAGAGATGACTTGTATTATCTGGTTGACCTTAAACATAGGATCATAATGGCATGTTATCTTCTCCACAATTTTATTAGGCAATGTCAGTTGATCCATTTGAGAATGAATATGAATCGGATGTTGGAACTGAAGATGATGGAATTGAAGACAATGGAACCGGAGATGAGGATGTTATCACTTTTATTGGGACATCAAACGTGTTGTGGGTCCTTGTGATAGAACACGATCGTTTACCAGATAATAAAACAACAAACATAAACGATAAACCAACCTGTTTTGATAAATAAACGTGGATTACAGAGGTTGATATTGTTTACACTTTGAAGCTCACACTGTGTTCTCTCAGTGAATAGTGGTGATCGGTTGTGTGTTGTGTAAGATAGTTCTCCTAATAATAATATCTCAACACACCTAATATCTAAAACAAACTAACAAGATAATATCTAAACAAGATATTATCTAAACTAATATCTAGATATTTAGGAACTAATATAAAATACTAAAAATAAACTTTGACACTTATTACAAACTAACATTAGACTTATATTAAGAGTCGACTTTCCAGCTTTAGCTTCAGATTGCGATCTTCAGATTGGATGATCTTGAATCCAATATATCTGTGCGCTAACAATCTCCCCCTTTGGATCAAGATCATTACTAAAATGATTTAGCAATTTGGTCTTCTCTTTCAGCTCAGAAGATGCAATCTCTTTCTTTCTCTTCAATTTGTAATAATCTCCACGCAAATTATCTTCAAAGAAAATTTCTCTCAGATCAGCATGTCTTTAGAATACTTTGAAGAATTCTCTAAAATTTTGATTTAGCTCCCATTTCTTGATTAGCTTTCTGCCCCATTTTGATGAAAAGTGCAACGACTGCATCAAAACTTTTAGCAAGAAATGTCTTTCATTAGGAGCCTCTGATCCGTCAATTCAAAAGATATTCATCTAGATCTTTGCAAATCCAGACAAAATAATCGTGTAACACCTGAATCAACAAATGAATCAGTTAAAATGCCTGTCAGTAACACTAAGTCACTATGTGTAACGAATACACATTGGAAAGGAGCTTTTTGATGTGCACTCCCCCAGGGCTTCCATTCAATCATCGAAACACCACAAAGGTAATTTCTATAAACGTTATGACAAAGAAACAAATTCCTTGTGTGTTCGTGCAAGTGATAGAAAGAATTAAGCACTTGATGATTGCTTATAAGACTCAATATTGTGTAAACCACTGAGACAACAGTAAGTTAAACACAGACTCAATGTGCATGAGTGAAGTGCGAAGGTGGGGCATACTTCCTTCTTTTCAATATCCAGATTTTCCAAATGAAAATCAGATAGCAAATGTGTTGCTTCCCTTTTGAAAATGTGAAACGCTTTCTATTTTAGTAGAAAATGAGTAGCTAGTGGGGTTAATCAAAAGTTGGCATGGGCTAGTTGCCTATTTCAATAATGTTCACCAAAGAAATGTGAAACACTAGAAATGTGGCTGCCCAGCTCAGAAAGTAGTTGGTGCAGAGTTCTGATATTCTTTTAACTCTGTTCTCAGACCCTCTTTCTTTTAAACATTCAGTTTACTTCTAACCGAACTCTCTTTTTCTGTATATCTCATCACACATCCCACACTCATTTCTTTTGATTTCTCACACTCAATCACTATGGATTAACCTCTTGGGTAGGAAACACTGGTTAAAGTGTATCCATAGAAGTTGTGTTAAGTCCTAGCACAATGAAATCCGATGTTTTCCTAGAAAGCATATGATGCTCAAAATAGTTTAACTATATTAGTTAAAGTACAAATTATATCTTGAAAACATTTAAAGGCACACTTCCAATTCATGAAATCGTTTTGAGATTCGGGAAGTGGTTTGATCTTTTAAGAACATGTTTTCAATGATTGAAAGTTGTTCTTCTTTCAAACATATATGAGATTAAGATAAAGGATTATACCTTTACGTGCGATCTTACATCTCATGAAGCTAAGCTTAAAGTCATAAAGATATGAACATGTAAGCGTCTCTCAAAAACTGCAAAAGTCTTATGTCATAGTCAAAGAAAATTTATTCAGTTAAATTAAAATGACAAAAAGCAGTAAAACCATGAAAGTACGAGTTCTGATCTGAAATAATCAGAAGTCATATCCTAACTCCTTTGGCTTGTAAAACTCCCCCTAAAATCATGCATCACAAAAAATTTGACATTAAAAAGGTAAATGCAGAAATTAGCGAGTCTTCTCCTCAAATTAATATTGACCATCTGTCAATTTCTTCTCATTCTCCCCCTTGGATTATGAACAGAATATTTGAAGTGCAGATATCATTCAAAAATAAGAATGAAGAAATGATGAAAAAGTATACAATTAGAAAACTTTGATAGGTAACTTCTGATTATGTCTTAAGATTTAGCATACCAAGCTTAGAGACAAGAAAGGTGAACCTCTTTTCGTCTAAAGGTTTGATAAACAAATCTGCAAGCTGATAATAAGTTTTTACAAAGAAAAGTTCAATTGTTCCTTTTTCAACATTATCTTTGATAAAATGATACCTGACATCTATGTGTTTGGTCTTGGTGTGCTGAACAGGATTCGCTTTTATCGCGATGGCGCTCTTTGAATCACAGTAGATCGGGATTTTGTTGAAGTGAAAACCGTAGTCACGCAGTTGTGTCCTCATCCATAAGACCTGAGAACAACAGCTAGCATCATCTACATATTCTGCTTCGGTCGTTGAAGTTGATATACAAATTTGCTTCTTCGATGCCCAACTTACGAGTTTATCACCAAGGAGCTGTATATGACCTGACATGTTCTTCCTGTCTAGCATACAACCAGCATGATCTGCATCTGTATATGTTGTTAGTTCAAAGCTAGTATCTTTAGGATACCACAGACCAAGATTTGCAGTCCCCTTCAGATACCTAAAAATGCGCTTAACGGCAGACACATGGGATTCTTTAGGATTAGCCTTATATCTTGCACATAAACATGTAGAGAACATTATATCTGGCCTACTAGAAGTAAGATACATCAAAGAACCTATCATTCCTCTGTAAGTCCTAACATCAACAGCCTTTCCAGATGGATCGGTGCCGATCTTAGTACCTGGTGCCATTGGGGTACCAATCGGTTTAGAATTTTCCATTTTGAACTTCCGAAGAATATCAAGAATGTATTTTGATTGATTGATAAAAATCCCCGATGAAAATTGTTTGACTTGTAATCCGAGAAAGAAATTCATCTCTCCCATCATATTCATCTGAAATCTTGACACCATAAGGTTTGAAAAATTCTTACAGTACTTAGGATTTGTAGAGCCAAAAATAATATCATCCACATAGATTTGAATAAGAATGATATCGGATTTATCCTTTTTAATAAACAAAGTGGTATCTACCGTACCTTTTGAAAACCCAGACTTGACTAAAAATTGAGATAGGACATCATACCAGGCGCGAGGAGCTTGTTTTAGTCCATAGAGTGCTTTGTCGAGAATGTAGACATGATTCGGTTTCTCTTGATTGACAAAGCCTTCTGACTGCGAGACGTAGACTTCTTCCTTTAGAATGCCATTCAGAAAGGAGGTCTTCACGTCCATTTGAAAGACAGTGAAGTTCTTGTGAGTTGCGTAGGCCAAAAACATACGAATTGCCTCTAAACGCGTCACAGGAGCGTAAGTCTCATCGTAGTCTATTCCTTCCTCTTGCCTGTATCCTTTGGCAACAAGTCTTGCTTTCTTTCTGATAACGGTACCTTTTTCATCTTTCTTGTTTTTGAAAACCAATTTCGTACCTATAATGGTTTTACCTTGAGGTTTGGGTACGAGTTTCCAGACTTTAAGTGCGTCGAACTGATTCAGCTCTTCTTGCATTGCAATCACCCAGTCTGAATCGGCAAGAGCCTCGGATACGCGAGATGGCTCGATCTTGCTCAGAAAGGATTCATGCATATACATATTCATTGAAGCAGACCTAGTTTGCACCGATTTGGTTGGAGCACCAATGATCTGGCTTATCGGGTGCGCTTTGGTCCATTTATGTTCATGAGGGAGTGGATTATATAAATATATATCAATATTATCATATAAGAATCCACTTATACCTTCTTCAGATTGCTCAGGAGGAATGATGATTGCAGTTGAAGTAGTAGGTGCAGAAGGTTCAGCAGGTACAACTTGGTCCGTCTGTAGATCAGTCTGTACAAAACATCCTACTGATACAACAACTTCTGTCTCTTCATTATCTGTCACAGCATCAACTGTTGGAGTCGGCATTTGAACTGGAATGTCTTGTTGAATCGGAGAGTTGGATTCAGTAGAGATATCTGAACTGGTTGGATGAGTAGTCGTTGAGTCTTCTATCCTGTCAACCATAACAGATTTCTTCACATTAGATACAAGAAATTCATCATAAAACAGTTCAAATAATAAATCTAAATCAGATAAATGATTAGTAGACGTTGATGCTTCATCTGATTTGATCGCTTGAGACGCAGGTTCTGAACTAATTTGCCCAGAAGCTAGTACTCCGGTTATCACGGGTTCTGAACTGTGTTGTTCAGAAGCCATTTCTTCATCAAATATAACGTCGATGCTTTCAACAACACTCTTTGACTTCTTTAAGTATACACGGTATGCAGTAGATGTAGATGAATAACCATTAAAGATGCCTTCGTCCGCCTTGGCACTGAACTTGTTCAGACTCTCTCTATCGTTTAGAACAAAACACTTACACCCAAATATATGGAAATATTTGATTGTCGGTGTTCGGTTGTTGATTAACGCATAAGGAGTCTTCTTGAATCTGCGGTGTATCATGGAACGATTATGAGTGTAGCACGCAGTCGATACAGCTTCAGCCCACAGAAATAGAGATAAGTCAGATTGACTTAGCATAGTACGAGCAGCCTCGACTAGCGTACGATTTCTTCTTTCAACCACTCCATTCTATTGAGGCGTACGAGCAACAGAGTATTGATGTGATATCCCGACCGATTCGAGATATTCTTGAACTGTTTTGTTCTGGAACTCTGTGTCGTTGTCTGTTCTTAGAAGCTTGACCAGTTTCTGCAGATTTACATGGGTCGTCTTCAGGAATGTAACGAGAACATCAGGTGTCTCATCTTTTGAACGTAGAAATTTGACCCAAGTGTATCGCGAGAAATCGTCCACGATAACTAGTATGTACTTCTTTCCGCCTAAGATTTGCATTTGCATCGGACCGCATAAGTCCATATGCAATAACTCTAATGGAGAGCTTGTACTTGGTTCAGGCTTTGGTTTGTGCGGAGCTCTCTTCATCTTTCCTTTTTCACACGCTACACACAAGTGTTCTTTTTCGTACTTGAGTTCAGGAAGTCCGTGCACTAATTTTCCACTGACCAGTTTGTTGATGTACCGAAAATTGAGGTGAGAGAGTCGTCGATGCCATAGCCAGCTTTGCTGCATCGAGGCTTTAGAGAGTAGACATACCTGTTTGTCAGTCTGGACGTTTGACAAATTAATTGTGTAGAGGTCGGACTTTCTCGTGCCGACTAAGAGTTCCTCGCCTCCTTCAGTGCGAACAGAACACTTCTTGGCCTTGAAATTTACCTCTAAGCCTTTGTCACAGAACTGGCCTATACTGAATAGGTTGTGTCTTAAGCCTTCTACGTAGCTCACCTTCGTAATCGTGACTTTGTCGTGTACTATATCACCATATCCCAGAATTGGTGAAAACTGGTCGTTCCCAACTCTAACTGTCCCACAATATTTATCTGTATAATTGGACAACATTCCTTTCAGACCCGTTTTCATAAAAAAGGGGGAGAAAGCTAATCAAGAAATGGCATCTAAATCAAAATTTTAGAGAATTCTTCAAAGTATTCTAAAGACATGCTGATCTGAGAGAAATTTTCTTTGAAGATAATTTGCCTGGAGATTATTACAAATTGAAGAGAAAGAAAGAGATTGCATCTTCTGAGCTGAAAGAAAAGACCAAATTGCTAAATCATTTTAGTAATGATCTTGATCCAAAGGGGGAGATTGTTAGCGCACAGATCTATTGGATTCGAGATCATCCAATCTAAATATCGCAATCTGAAGCTAAAGCTGGAAAGTCAACTCTCGATATTTGTCTAAAGTCAGTTTGTAATAATATGTCAAAGTTAATTATTGTTTCTAAGTATTTTAGTTTTAATCCTAAATATCTAGATATTATTTTTTATTAGATATTTAGTTAGATATTATATTATGTTAGTAAGTGTGTTGTGTAAGATATAGAAAACACATACATAACATAATTTAACGGTGTAAAAACACAGAGAGCTTCAAAAGAGAAATCAATCAATCTGTATTTCGTGTTTGTAATCAAATCAGGTTGGTTAATATATGTGTCATTGTTTTGATAAGAACTTGATAATATTGTGGACCGACACGTGTGGACTGCATTTAGAGATAGTTTAGCTCAAGATATGTTTGAATCTTGGAGTGTTACCAATTGATGTTTGTCTACCAACTTTATGTTACATTTGTAATGAATTTATCTAATTCTATTTGAATTGATGTTATGGTTTTGATTATGTTTTTGTTTATGAATTTATCTATTTGTAATAGTTTTTTATGCACTTGATTATGATTATGTTTATGTTAACATGGGTATGACGAGTCATGGAAGAACCTATCGAGTCTGTCTGCACTCAAAGATGCTAAACTTGTTTAAAGTTTGGTAAATATGGTAAATAATGGAGTGTATAAATGTGACAATGGCTTCAAATATGTATAGTAACAACCCTTGGAACAAGCTTTATAAGAATCACTTCCAAACTCTGATATATTGGGTAAACCTTATGTTGATTAAAGGATAAAAACAATGAAAAAAGATTGGTAGGTTGTATATAACATGGTACATGGTAGTTGTAACACCCGGGATTTTGGTAAACTTTATGATCTCATCTTTTATTTTTGAATATTATAAGATTTTGCGCAAGTAAAATACCTTCTCATTCTCTTATCGAACCCACTATGTCAATAAAGTAAAGTTGGGGATTTTAGGCTTTCGGTATGTCATTGGCATAGTCATGGTGTCACAGTCGTGGGCTTCAGCGGGGTCTCGATACAGGTGGGACGATAGTGCCCGACGATTATGCCCGGGTCACTATCGTGTGGCACATTCGCGGGATGTGTACCACGGGTCCTCTCCTCTGGGAGACTATGCCTGGCAACTATGCCAGGGGCATAGTCACATGTCATTCTCGCCGACGGGTCCTAGTCGATTATAAGACCCTTTCCTTCCCTCTTTCTCATTTATTACTCCATAAATCACTCTCCAAAATCTCTCCTAAAGACCCTCTTCATTGAATACGATTTTGGGAGCTACGAATTGTTCATCCACCATCATTTATTGCAAGATTGAAGGTCACCATCCTATTTTAGAAGCTTGAAGCTAGGGTTCTTCATATCCACTTTCACCTACTTCTTAAAAAAAGATCTAGGGTTTGGGTTTTTATCAAAACTCATCGTTGTGAGTTCACCCTTACCTTTCCAAAACTTTATACACATTGAAATCCTTTTATTTATGGTCCTTGAAACTTCTACACCATTTTACTTTCATTTGAATATTTTGACTTGTTAGGTCAAAACTAGGGTTTTGACATATTTGAGATATTATGAGAAAAGATGACATGAAATGGTTGAAAACATGTAAACAATTATTTCTTTAAGTTATATGGAATTTTGGGATCAAAATGTGTGTTATGATAAAAATGGGTTAAGAGTGATGATATAAGCTTAAGTGTTTATGGTTCTCTTGTTGTCAAAGATGTCCCTTGTATATTGGATGGTATTAAAACATGTTTTTACATTATAACCAAGTTATGTTAATGTGTAATGAGATAATATGCTAAATGGTTGGGTTTACCTTATAATGGTAATATGACTTATGTGACTTGCATGCTTGTGTGTTACTAAATGCAAATTAAAAGTTTGAGAAGTATGCCACACCAAGGATGGTGAGATTTCAAGGTAAATACCTGGTTAGGGTTGAACTTGGAAATCTTTGGGCTAAAGACTTGGATAAAGTTGATGCCGATAAATATCCATCCTTGACATATGTACCATATGTGTTGTGGCTGAAAATGTAATTTCCCAATTGAAGCACAAACAATCAATTCAAGAATATGACAATTACAATTCTAGAGAGAGAGTAGAGAGAGAAATCGTATGTGTTATTGATCTAACAATATGAAGTCCTTTCAACTCTTACAACCCATATCCATATTTATACAAGAATACTAAACTCTCACAAAACTAAACTCTCAAAGTATAGAAACTCTCAAACAACTAAAGTTGACACTGTTGACTTTACATACTTAGACTTTGACTTTTCAACATTAAATCTTGGATACAATTTATACACTAACATTCTCCCCCTTTGTATTAAAGATTTAAAAAAAATTGACAATCATCTTCAGCGCTTGATTCTTCAATCTTTGACTCTGACAACTTTGTCCTTTGCAACTCTGACAGTCATTAATCTCTGAAGTTGTTGAAGAATCTTGAAAAGTCATTCACATTTAGCATCTTTGGAAAGTTAACATGTCTTGAACAATAATATGAATTCTTGAAACTTTTGAAGCTTCTTTAAAATCTTCATCTTTGAACTTTAAAACAACTTTGAGGAATCTTTTATCTCATATCTTCATCTCTCTGATCTCTGATCTCTGGATCGTCTTCAGAAAACCAACTTTCTCGAAACATCTTTACTTATCTTTGGATCATCTCAGAATGATTTCTTTTCAACAATCTTGAATAAATTGAACTTTCTGAATTTCTCCACAAGTCTTTTTCACTTTGAACTTTCTTCCTTTATCTTTGAAATTGAACTTTATAAATTTCTCCCCCTTTTTTATGATTGTGAACATCATGATCATCAAAATTTCTTCAATTTCATCATTGTCTTTGATTCTCCCCCCTTTATGAAAAATTGACATTCTCCGCCTTTTGATCTGAGTATCCGTCAATTCATGAAAGTATTTATCCGAATCTTTTCAAATTCAGATATAATGAACGTGGTAACCCTGAATCAACAAATGAAACAATTAGGAATGCCTGTCAGTAACACAAAGTTACTGTGTACAACGAATGTACAATTTAAGGAGTTGGTTTGATGTTAACTCCCCAGACTTCCATTCAATCATTGAAAAACACAAGGTATTTTCTATGAATGTTCTGACAGAAAAACAAATTTTCTGTATGCTCGTGCTTGTGTATGAAAGAATTAAACACAATGGTTGTGTTTCATAAGGCTCAAAGTATGTAAACTATTAAGACAACAATGATTATACATAGACTCAATGTGCATGAGAAAGGGTTGAAGGTGGGGCAACTTTCCTTCTTTTTCAATATCAGTATCTTCCGAATGAAGAACCAATAGAGTATGTGTTGCATCCCCAGAAAATGTGAAACATTCTCTTTGAGAGTAAAGAATGAGTAGCTGGTGGGGTATTTGTAAGAGATGGCATGGGCTAGGTGCTTTTCAATGTCGTTCACGAAGAAATGTGAAACAACAGTAATGTGGTTGCCCGGCTCAGAAAGAAGTTTGGTGGAGAGTTTGATGTTCTTTTACTCTGATCTCTCACCCTCTTTCTTTTAAACATTAAAGCTCACTTCTAATCAATCTCTCATTTTCATTTTACCTCATCACACACCACTCTCAATCTTTTGACCCCTCTCCCCTCAATCACTCAAAGGATTACTTCCGGGGTAGGAAACACTGGTTATCGTGATTCCATGGAAGTTCTATTAAGCTCTCACATTGAATCCCATGTATTTTCCTACAAGAATGTGTTGCTCAATGATTTTCTTGACATTGAAGAGCAATAAATCATTTGTCAATATATGTATGCTCATAAATATAAGAATGAAATTTGAGCATTTTAAGCATTTAAGATTTCTCAAAACTTTGTATGTATGAATGAGCATGAAAGAATAGAAATGTTTTGAGAATCTGACAATGATTAAAATCAGATCAAAATTCATGAAAAATAATATTTCGAGAAATCAAATACGAATGTTGTTTATATGAACAATATATAAACATTGTATCAATTAAAGCACATTTCAGTATAGAAATGATGTTTGATTCAAACAACATTGAATAGCAAACGGGAGTATTACCATAGAAAGATTTATCTTTTGATACATAGTAATAACAAAATCAAAATGAAGTACTGAACCGTTGTGTATGAATACTTGACAGTATATAGACAAGATAATACACAAGTATTAATCTTTGAGAACACACAGTCAGTTAAACTTTAAAGCTCAATGATGAAAAACCTTTAAAATCACACTTCTGTATTCATAAAATCTTTTGAGAATAAAGAAGTGGTTTGAACATTTAAGAAAACGTTTTTCATGCTTGAAAGTTGTTCTTCTTTCAAACAATCAGAGATTAAGATCAGAAGATATTTACCTTGTGAGTCCCTGATTGAACAAGGATCTTTACCAGATAAATCAAATGAACGATTACCAACCTGTTTGTATTGATAAAACAACGATTACAAGGTTGATCTTTGATCTTTTAGAAGCTCTCTGTGTTTTACACCTTTTGTGTGTGTGTTGAGTGTGATCTAAAAAACTGATCTGATCTTAGCTTCTAAGATACTCTATCAACCAACAACTTGAAACAACAACTTGCAATATAAAACTATTTAAAACTAACTAATATCTAGATAAGTAGATATTATATAACTAACTAAACAAAACAAAATAACAAACTAACAACTAACTAACTAGTTACTTAGAAACAATAAAAGACAATAAAATTAACTTTCACATTTTATTACAAACGACATTAAACTTAATATCGAGAGTCTACTTTCCTGCATTAGCTTCAGATTGCGATCTTCAGATTGGATGATCTTGAATCCAATGAGACTGTGATCTAACAATCTCCCCCTTTGGATCAAGATCATTCTAAAAAGATTTATCCAATAGATCTGTTTAATTCAATCTTCTTCTTTTTCAGCCCAGAAGATGCAATCTCCTTCTTAGTCTTCAGAGTGTAATAATCTTCACCTTTGATGTAGATAAAATCTCTTTCAGATGTTGGGAAGAAATTATCTCTAGTTGTAGCTCAGATTGTTGTAACAAAGTATCTTCAAAGAAAATTTCTTGCAATTCAGCATGTCTTCAGAATACTTGCTCTAATCTTGTGTCGTTCCACATTTCTTGGTTCGACCCTTCTCCCCCTTTTTGATGAAAAGAGTAAGAAGTTCATCAAAACTTTATGTCAAGAAATGTCTATCTTTCGGAGCCTCTGATTCGTCAATTCATAAGATATTCATCTAGATCTTTGCAAATCCAGACAAATTAGTCGTGTAACACCTGTATCAACAAATGAATCAGTTAAAAATGCCTGTCAGTAACACTAAGTCACTGTGTGTAACGAATACACATTGGAAATAAGCTTTTTGATGTTTACTCCCCCAGGGCTTCCATTCATTCATCGAAACACCACAAAGGTAATATCTATGAACGTTATGACAAAGAAACAAATTCCTTGTGTGTTCGTGCTTGTGATAGAAAGAATTAAGCACTTGATGATCGCTTATAAGGCTCAATATTGTGTAAACCACTAAGACAACAGTAAGTTAAACACAGACTCAATGTGCATGAGTGATGTGCGAAGGTGGGGCAGACTTCCTTCTTTTCAATATCCAGATTTTCCAAATGAAAATCAGATAGCAAATGTGCTGCTTCCCCTTAGAAAATGTGAAACACTTTCTATTTGAGTAGAAGAATGAGTAGATGGTGAGGTTTGATCTAGAGTTGGCATGGGCTAATAATGTTCACCAAAGAGTTGTGAAACACTAGTAATATGGCTGCCCGACTCAGAAAAAGTTGGTGCAGAGTTGTGATATTCTTTTAACTCTGTTCTCACACGCTCTTTCTTTTAAACATTTAGCTCACTCTACCCAAACTTTCTTTCTTTGTTTAACACACTCATTTCTTTTGACTTTTCACACTCAATCACTATGGATTAACTTCTTGGGTAGAAATCACTGGTTAAGGTGATTCCATAGAAGTTGTGTTAATTCCTAGCACAATGAAATCCTTGTTTTTCTATGATGCATATGATGCTCAAAATGGTTTAACTATTTCAGTTAAAGCACAAAATTGATCTTGAAAACATTTAAAATCACACTTCCAATTCATGAAATTGGTTTAAGAATCGGGAAGTGGTTTGAACATTTAATAACAATATTTTCAACTGATTGAAAGTTATCCTTCTTTCAACCATTTATGAGATTAAGATAAAGGATTGTACCTTTACATGCGATCTTATATCTCATGAAGCTAAGCATAAAGGTCATAAAGATATGATCTTGTAAGCATCTCTCAAAAATTCTGCAAAAGTCTTATTTTTGTGTCAAAGCAAAATTTATTCACTTATATTGAAAAGACAAAAAGCAGTAAAACTATTAAAGTACGAGTTCTGATCAGGAATAATCAGAAGTCATATCCAAACTCCTTTGACTTGAAAAGCTCCCCCTAAAATCATGCATTACAAAAATTTGGCATAAAAGGTAAATGCAGAAATCTTATGAGCTCCCCCTCAAAATAATATTGACCACCTGTCAATTTCTTTACATACTACCCCTTTGATGATGAACAGAATATTGAAGTGCAGATATCTTGCGGAAATGAAGAAATAAAGAAAAATTTACAATAAGAAACTTTAATAGGTAACTACCGATTAGGTTTTAAGATTTAGCATACCAAGCTTAGAGACAAGAAAATTGAATCTCTTTTCATCTAAGGGTTTGGTAAACAAATCTGCAAGCTGGTAATTAGTTTTTACAAAGTAAAGTTCAATTGTTCCTTTTTCAACATGATCTTTTATGAAGTGATACCTGACAACGATGTGTTTGGTCTTTGTATGCTGAACAGGATTAGCTGTTATCGCGATTGCACTCTTAGAGTCACAGTAGATCGGGATTTTGTTGAAGTGGAAACCGTAGTCGCGCAATTGTGTTCTTATCCATAAGACCTGAGAACAGCAGCTAGCAGCAGCTACATATTCTGCTTCGGCCGTTGAAGTGGAAACACAAAGTTGCTTCTTCGATGCCCAACTTACGAGTTTATCATCGAGGAACTGTATATGACCTAACGTGCTCTTCCTGTCTAACATACAACCAGCATGATCTGCATCTGTATATGTTGTTAGTTCAAAGCTAGTATCTTTATGATACCACAGACCAAGATCTGCAGTCCCCTTCAGATACCTAAATATGCGCTTAACTACAGACATGTGGATTTCTTTTGGATTAGCCTGATATCTTGCACATTAAAGAACCTATCATCCCTCTGTAAGTCCTAACATCAACAGCCTTTCCAGAAGGATCGGTGCCAATCTTAGTACCTGGTGCCATTGGGGTACCAATCGGTTTTGAATTTTCCATTTTGAACTTCCGAAGAAATTCAAGAATGTATTTTGATTGATTGATAAAAATACCCGATGAAAATTGTTTGACTTGTAATCCGAGAAAGAAATTCATCTCTCCCATCATATTCATCTGAAATCTTGACACCATAAGGTTTGAAAAATTCTTACAGTACTTAGGATTTGTAGAGCCAAAAATAATATCATCCACATAGATTTGAATTAAAATGATATTGTCTTTTTCCTTTTTGATAAACAAAGTGGTATCTACCGTACCTTTTGTAAAACCAGACTTGACTAGAAATTGTGATAGGACATCATCATACCAGGTGCGAGGAGCTTGTTTCAGTCCGTAGAGTGCTTTATCGAGAATGTAGACGTGATTTGGTTTCTCTTGATTGACAAAACCTTCTGGCTGAGAGACGTAGACTTCTTCCTTTAGAATGCCATTCATAAAGGCAGTCTTCACGTCCATTTGAAAGACTGTGAAGTTTTTGTGGGCTGCGTAGGCTAGAAACATTTGAATTGCCTCTAAACGAGCCACAGGAGCATAAGTTTCGTCGTAGTCTATTCCTTCCTCTTGTATGTATCCTTTGGCTACAAGTCTTGCCTTGTTTCTGATAACGGTACCATCTTCGTCTTTCTTGATCTTGAAAACCCATTTTGTACCTATAATGGTTTTACCTTGAGGTTTTGGTACGAGTCTCCAGACTTGAAGTGTGTCGAGCTGATTCAGCTCTTCTTGCATTGAAATCACCCATTATGGATCAGCAAGTGCCTCTGATACGCGAGTTGTCTCGAACTTGCTCAGAAAGGAGTCATGCATGCACATATTCATTGACGCTGACCTAGTTTGCACCGGTTTTGTTGGATCACCAATGATCTGGCTTACGGATGCTCTTTGGTCCATTTGTGTTCATGAGGCAGTGGATTATATGAATATATATCAATAGTATCATCTATAAATCCACTTGTACCTTCTTCAGTTTGTTCAGGAGGAATGATTGTTGCAGTTGAACTTGTAGGTTTAGAAGTCTCTGCAGGTACAGCTTGGTCCGGTTGTAGATTAGTCTGTACTGAACATCCTACTGTTTCAGCTACTTCTGTTTCTTCATCATTTGTCACAGCTTCAACTGTTGGAGTCGGAATTTGAACTGGAATTTCAATAGGGATATCTGACATGGTTGGATGAGTAGTCGTTGAGTCATCATTCCTGTCAACCACAACATATTTCTTTACATTAGATCCAAGAAATTCATCATAAAACAGTTCAAATAATAAATCTAAATCAGATAAATGATTAGTTGACGTTGATGCTTCATCTGATTTGTTCGTTTGAGACTCAGGTTCTAGACTGATTTGCCCATAAGCTAGTACTCCGGTTATAATGGGTTCTGAACTGTGTTGTTAGGAAGCCATCTCTTCATCAAACGTAACGTTGACACTTTCGATAACCGTCTTTGACTTCTTTAGATATACACGGTATGCAGTTGATGTAGAGGAATAACCAATGAAGATGCCTTCGTCTGCCTTGGCACTGAACTTGTTTAGACTCTCTCTATCGTTTAGAACAAAACACTTACACCCAAATATATGGAAATATTTGATTGTCGGTGTTCGGTTGCTGATTAACGCATAAGGAGTCTTCTTGAATCTGCGGTGTATCATGGATCGATTCTGAGTGTAGCACGCAGTCGATACAGCTTCAGCTCATAGAAATAGAGGTAAGTCAGATTGACTTAGCATAGTACAAGCAACCTCGACTAGCGTACGATTTCTTCTTTCAACCACTCCATTCTGTTGAGACATACGAGCAACAGAGTATTGATGTGAAATCCCGACAGATTCGAGATATTCTTCAACCTTCTTGTTCTTGAACTTTGTGCCGTTGTCTGTTCTTAGAAGCTTGACCGGTTTCTGCAGATTCACTTGGGTCGTCTTTAGGAATGTGATTAGAACATATGGTGTCTCATCTTTTGAACGTAGAAACTTGACCCAAGTGTATCGCGAGTAATCGTCCACGATAACTAGTATGTACTTCTTTCAGCCTAGACTTTGCGTTCTCATCGGACCACAGAGATCCGTATGCAACAACTCTAACGGAGCGTTAGTACTCGGTTCAGGCTTTGGTTTATGTGGATATCTCTTCATCTTTCCCTTTTCACATGCTGCACAAAGATGTTCTTTTTCATATTTGAGCTCTGGAAGTCCTTTCACTAACTTCCCACTTACCAGTTTGTTGATGTACCGAAAGTTGAGGTGAGAGAGCCGTCGATGCCATAACTAGCTTTGTTGCATCGAGGCTTTCATCAGTAGATAAACCTGCTTGTCAGTCTGGACGTTTGACAAATTAATTGTGTAGAGGTCTGACTTTCTCATGCCGACCAAGAGTTCTTCGCCTTCTTCAATGCGAACTGAACACCTCTTGGCTTTGAAATTGACCTCTAATCCTTTGTCACAGAACTGGCCGATACTGAATAAGTTGTGTCCTAAGCCTTCAACATAGCTCACCTTCTTGATCGTGACTTTGTCATGTACCATATCACCATAACCAAGCATTGGTGAAAACTGATCGTTGCCGAATCTAACTGTTCCACAATACTTCTCTATAAAGTTGGACAACATCTCTTTTTGTCCAGTCATATGCTTGGAACATCCGTTATCCAAATACCACATATGACGGATCTGCATAAGAGAAATAAAGAAACAAGAGATTTAGATATTCATTAAACAATAATTGAAGTAAAGACTTTTGAGCATTGAAGTGTGGGTCTTGAACTGTTGTATTCAAGAGCCATTGTTCTTTGAGGTACGAGTCCTAGACTGTTTTGTCTAGAAGTCATTTCCATAAGCTCCCTCTTAAACTTTGGGTTCCTGCAACACAGATTTAGCTTTTGGTACCCATTGAAATTTGGATCCAACTGTGTTAGCACAAGATTTTGGTACCCATTTGAAATTGGGTCCTCTTTTCATTTGAAAGTCAGTTGAAGCATTAGAATGATATGAGTGCACATGATAATTTCCAATCCAAACATTAGAGTCTTGACAAGAAGCATAAACATGTTTATCATAATATGAAGACTTTCTAGCAGATAAAGATAACTGGAATAATTGCTTCATAAAGTATTTCTTGCGATAAACGACAAGTTTTGGTTTCAAAATAGCAATATCAGCAACTAAAACATCTTTACTAGGCGAAGTCTTATTACAATCAACAGTACAAAAGGATTTAACAGTCTTGTCAGTCTCCTGTTTTGGTTTCCATTGAGATTTAACTTCTGGCCTTTTCTTGCTCAGATCTGAAACAGTTGAAACTTGTGAGTTAGACTTGTGAGCAACAACCGAATGCTTCTTCTTTGGGTTACCAGTAGTGATCGGTTTCTGTGAATGCTGAGATTTAATCTTACCTTTAGCATTCTTAGCTTTCACAGAGACTGGTTTATCAACTTTCGTTGATTTTGCACTTTTTACAGTCGTACTGGTTCTTCCCAATGATTTCACAATAAAAGATGAATGGTTAGGAAGTTTCGCATTAAAATCAAATTGATCAAGACAACCATCTAAACCACCGTCAGAGTTTAGAAAATCAAACCCTCCATCAGTTAGACCAAAACTATCATTAGATTTTGAAGCCTCAGAAAGAACAGTATTTTTAAACACAGTTGAAAAAACATTTTGTTCAATGTTAATCAAAAGTCTTTCATCTGTTAAAGAATTCTCAAGTTCAGAAATTTTACTTTCCAAAACGAGAGGAGGGACGTAAATTTTACCTTTAATAGGCTTCGCCTCCCTTTCTTTAACAGAATAACTCTGAAAGAAGTCATTTGAAAGAGTTTTGTTTTGATATATAGGATTATCACTATAACTATTATTCAACTTTGCATAACGAAATGGAAGTTGAACTTTAGTTGTGTTCTTCCGTTTTTCCGTTTCCTTGGCTTCATCCTCTTTTGACAATCCAGTCCAGAAAACTTTAAGCTCAGGGATTCTTCGAGCTAGTTTCAAAAATGTTAAATCATAAAGTGCAAGCACTTCAGATTTACCCTTTTTAAGGTAGTGAGGATTCTCATACCCGAGTCCCCATTTCTCTATTTCCTCTTTGGGTTTGTTCAGATGAATGGTTTGTTCAGTTTGACCTGATTTGTATAACTTATCTTCCAAACTTTTTAATTTAGCAAGTAAAGAAATGTTTTCTTTGGAAGTTGAAGAATGCAATTTCGTAAGCTCGATGAAATCAAACTCACTCTTTCTCAATTTCGTCTTTGTTTCAGTAACTTTGTGAAGAATTATGGTATGTTCTTTGGCGCTAGTGTCAATGTTTTTGTGTAAGGTCTCAACCAATACTTTCTTCTCAGCAACAGCATTGCTAAGTTTCTGTATCGATTGGTTTTGTTCAAGAATGATACCCTTTTCTCGCTTAAGCTTCGACTCTAATTCTTGGAGTTTTATAGTCATGGCACGCATTTGATTTAAGAAATTGGAATAAGATAAATCACATACCTCATTTTCCTCATCCTCTGAGTCAGCTTCAGCTTCTGATTCCTGTTTTCCCATCAAGAACATGTTGGATTTCTCATTCTTCTCTTCATCTTCATCTTCATCTTCCTGGTCTGAGTGATCTAGCCAGTACTCATCTTCAGCCATCAATGCCTTACCCGCTTCCTGCTTCTTTGCAAGAAGCATTTTGTTCTTGTAGTAGTCGGATTTTCTAACTTTGGGTCTTCGGCAGTCTTTGGCAAAGTGACCCATTTTGCCATAGTTGTAGCACGTTGGTGATTCTGACTGACTGGATCCTTCAGCTTTAAACCTTCTCTCTTACGGTTTCTTCTCCTCTATTCTCTTTCCTTCAATCCTTTCCTTGTGTACATAGTTGTTCGGACCAGAAGAATATCTCTGACTGTTAGAACTTGGTTTCTTGTAGAACTTCTTCTGAAAGGCCTTAGTCAACATCAGCATAGCCTGTTTCAGTTGTTCACAGTCATCCGAGTTATAGTTGGCTTCACATTCAGTTTCTTCTGGTTCAGTCACAATCATCTTGTTTTTCTTCTTTTTCACAACAAGAGCGACTGATTCATCAACTGTCTTCCCAGTCTGCTTCTTTTCATCCAGTATTTCATCCACCACTTCTTCATTCTGTTTGAGGGTTTCATACACCTCATGAAGTGGAATCTCGTTTTAATCTTTGATTTGCTTCATCTGCCTGGCAAATATCTTCCATTCAGGCTAGAGGATGCTGAGAAACTTGACATTCAGCTCGATTTGTGATTTGTTGACCTTGTTCTTGCTTAGTTCATTCAGCAAGGTTACAAACCTGTCGTATGTTTCTGCTAGTGACTCTCCAACTCTGCCTTTGAATTCTTCATAATTGTTTAGGCAGTTGGATATCTTCAACTGATTCCCAACCTTTGAACCTAGCATCATCTTTTCTAGTTGATCCAACATCTGTTTGCCTGAGGCCTTATAGCTGTCTATCTTCATGTATATTTCATTTGGAATTCCTTGAAGAATATAAGACTTTGCTAATCTATCACCTTTAGCTCTTCTGAGATTATCACCTTCTACTTCATGAAACTTAAGTTCAAACTCTGTTTCCACAGTTCCTTCCATATGAGTTTCATAAACTGGTTTCATAACCCCTTCTTCTATCGATTTCCTGATGAATTCACCCAACTCATGTCTTTCAATAAAGTCCATGAACCGATTCTTCCACTGTTCATACTCTCCCCTGAAGAGTACTGGCGGTTTTGAGTCAGTTCCGATTGCTAGGGCTTCTCTTGAAGTCATCCTGTTTGATTTAGAAAACTTGAATATGATCGTTAACCCAGATAAAATTTGATCACACAAGAAATTTTGTCCCCCTAGGCAGACTTAGCACGGGGGTCCCGCTATTACAGTTTTGAAAAATTCTCAGAAAAAATATTCTAAGTATAGAACAGTGATTGGAGCAAAAGGATGGTTTGCGCGAGCTGAGGGTGGCGCAAAAGGGTGGTTTGCACGAGCAGTGTCTGGCGCGAAACACAGTTTGAGCGAGAAGTTGATGGCGCAAACTGAGGTTTGCGTGAGTAGGTGATGGCGCAAGACTTTGAGATTCGAGATTTTCGCTATGTGTTGGTGGCGTAAAGTGAGGTTTGCGTAAAGTGAGGATCGCGCGAACTGAGGTTTGTGCGAGACGTGTATAGCACAAAGGTAGGTTTGCGCGAGCAGCTTGTGGCGCAAAGTATGGTTTGCGCGAATAACGTGAAGCGCAAAATGATGATATGAACTGGCGAGAGTTTGAAGTTTGCGCGAGTTCGTCGCTGTACTTCGAAAAATCGATCTAAAACTTGTTTTGACTTCGATTAGCAATACCAAACTCTAGGAAAATGACCACAAACACTTCTAGAACAGATTGTTACCACTCGATCTCGATAAAAATCACTTTTTGAGAATATGATTGATGGAACAGTGAACTTTTTAGAAGTCGACCTTCAGACACCAAAATCACAAATTGGAACTCGATTTAAGTGTAATAATGAAATTAAACACTCACAACTCGATCTAGCACCCTATACGATCACAACACTATCGGTTTCAATCCCAAAAATACACTAAAACTCGAAAATGATTTTGAAAGTGAAGAACACAGTGTCGAGTTTGAAAAATTGATTTTGATCTGGTTAAGCTCTTATACCAATTGTGTGTCCCTGATTGAACAAGGATCTTTACCAGATAAATCAAATGAACGATTACCAACCTGTTTGTATTGATAAAACAACGATTACAAGGTTGATCTTTGATCTTTTAGAAGCTCTCTGTGTTTTACACCTTTTGTGTGTGTGTTGAGTGTGATCTAAAAAACTGATCTGATCTTAGCTTCTAAGATACTCTATCAACCAACAACTTGCAACAACAACTTGAAATATAAAACTATTTAAAACTAACTAATATCTAGATAAGTAGATATTATATAACTAACTAAACAAAACAAAATAACAAACTAACAACTAACAAACTAGTTACTTAGAAACAATAAAATATAATAAAATTAACTTTGACATTTTATTACAAACGACATTAAACTTAATATCGAGAGTCGACTTTCCTGCACTAGCTTCATATTGCGATCTTCAGATTGGATGATCTTGAATCCAATGAGACTGTGATCTAACATACCTTTAAGCTCCCCCTCAAATCATGATAGAATGATTTAGGTCAGATAAGCTCCCCCTGGATATTTTCAAAAAATCCTTAACTCTAAACATTAAAGACCGAGTCCTAAGTTGTTTTACTTAGAAATCATAGTCCTTTAACTTTGAAGTCTGGGTCTTGAACTGAATTATTCAAGAGCCATTCTCTTTGACTTTGAAGTCCGAGTCCTGAGTTCATTTACTCAGAAGTAAAACATCTTGCTCCCCCTAAACCTGTGGTACCTGCGAAACAGATTTAACAGGTTTTGGTACCCACTGGTATTTGGGTCCTGGTATGTTAGATTTAGGAATCCACTTCTCATTAGAGTTATATCTTTTAAATCCAGAATTCTGAGAAGTAATTCTGTACGAACCGTACCAGTTATGAGCAGTTTCTTTCTGAACGAAGTCATTCTTTCCACAGTAAGAACAGCAGATTTTCTTTTGAGCAATTCTGATCAAATGATTAGTCGAGTAATATATATCATAATTACCAAAATATTTACCTTTATATGCACTATTCTTTTTGGCATTTGTTGTGGATTTGAATGATCTTGCATTCATCTTCTCATCATCTGAAGAAGTCTTCACTCTCCAGACCATCAGATTTTTCTTAGAATTCTTTACAAGAGTTTTAACATAGAAGCTCGCTGGACCATCAACAGATTTGTCATAGAATAGATTAGATGGTCGAATCTAATTTGATTTGACAATTTGTGGTTTGACACTTTTCTTTTTGAATTTTTTTTTCTCATGGATAGAACTTGAAGTTGTTTTGAAAGAACAAACTGATTCGGTTGAATTTTCAACTGGTGATTGATTGATCACATAAGCACAAACTTTTTTCTGACAAATCAACATTTGCAGCTTCCAAGTCTTTTATCTTTTTGGATAAAATGTTTCTTTCAGAAGTTAGTGTGTCAAACTTTTGTTTCAAATCAGACTTCGCTTTCTTTTCTCTTTGGACATCTGATGATAGAGCAGTTATTTTGGATGTGAGCTTAGATATTTCTAATTCAAAGTGTATACGTTCTTGCTCAAAATCCTTTTCCAAGTTGTTGGTTTTCTCAGAAATATCCAGTATTTCTCTTTTTCAGTATTTTTCTTTTCAAGCTAATAAGACTTTTTCTTTTCTTTGAAAAATTGTCTTTCTTTTTCAAATAAGTCTTGTAGATTAGAAATCTGTTTGGGAAGTTCAGTAATTTTATCTTCAAGAACTTGTCTTTCTTTAGCAAAGGTGTCTCTTTTAGTGATTATTATCTTTTCGAATTCTGACACTTGCTTAGAAAGTTTTGAACATCTCAGCTCCAAATCCTTTTTCTCTTGTAAAGTTCTCTTTGAAAATTCAGATATCTATTGAGTAGAAGATGTCTCCAAATTTGATTTTTCTTTATCTGCTTGGATGCTTTTCATCAAATCAGCATTTTTGGTTTCCAACGCAGATATCTTTTCTTCAGAAGCCGTATACTTTTGTTGAAGCTCAACTGATTCATCTTGTAGTGCAGATGATTTTTGTTCAGTTGGCTTCAATTGGCTTTGAAGTTTTGTAATATTAGGCTCTTTGATCTTGATTACTTTCTCAAAAGTCTGAATGGTATTTTCTTTTATTGCAATCATTTTCTCTCTATCTTTAATCTCTTTCTCTTTTTCTTTAATTTCTTTCTCTCTTGCGCTGATGATACCTGCAAAATCAGATTTAGCATTATCAATACGTTTTGCACAAACAGGAGTTTTATCAGAATTTGACAAATTTGACTTCAACTCCTGATTTTGTTTTATAAGGGTTGCATTCTGAATTCTCAATTTGTCACATTCAGCCTCTATTTTTGGTATCTCAGGCATGTACAAGACAGCCATACCTCTAGCTGAAAGTACAGTATTTCCTTTCTCATCTGTAGTTGGCATCTTGAATGAGAAATCAGCTTGAAATGAATGATCATTCCCAAACAATTCAGAAAAGTTGACTGAAAGTCAAACTTAGATCACCACAAAAATAATTCTTAGAAAAATTTTAACTCTGAAACTCGCAAAGAACTAGAACTCGCAGACCAAGTGAATTGGAACTCGCAGACTACTTGAACTAAAACTCGCACATCACTCGAACTGAAACTCGCAAACACTTAAAACTCGCAAAGCTCAGAAAACTCGCAAGTTACTGTTCATACTACTTCGCGCTAACAAGCATGTGCGCGTTTATGGTTCGCGCAAAGCACTACTTGCGCGTTTTGAAGTTCGCGCAAACAACGATATGCGCGTTTTGGCTTCTCACAAGGTTAGATGTGCGCGTTTTGGTTCCTTTGCACGTTTCTTCCTTAGAAATATTGCTCTGATGCCAATTGAAAATGTAAGATTCCAGATCAAATCAAGCAATCAAAAAAACAATCTCAATCAAGATTGATAGATGTAACAATGAAATTCTAGAGAGAGAGTAGAGAGAGAAATATTCAGTCATATATCTCACAGTTGAATGTTTACAATGAAGGTTACTTTTCTCACAACACAATGTACTAAGTATTTATACTACCTACTTCTCTCATATACCTATTTCTAAGACATACAAGACAAACTCTTAAAAGCCTAAACTCTTAAAGTAAAGAAACTCTCAAGACATTAAGTTTGACTATGTTGACTTTACAGACTTTGACATTTCCTATTAAATCTTGGATACAATAAAATACACTAACAGTGGCATACTTGTAACACCTCGATTTCTGAGTAAGCAAATATTACTTTGTTCTTTGTCAGCTCATTTAGTAGGAAAACAAATCTTTCATATGTGTCCTCCAGACTTTCCCCAGATTTAGTCTTGAACTCTTCATAGTTATTTATACAGTTGGCTGTAACACCCCGAGTTTCGTTTGACCAGTTTGGAAGAAGAAGCAAAGGCAGTGGCCGACGCGAGTTGCCACGCGTCTTACCCCGTGCCATAACCTGCGCGGTGCATTGCTTGTTTGGGGTTTGTCCAGTGAGCGGCGCGAGTGTACCCGCGCCATAACCCGCGCGGTGCACTGATTGGTTGCGAGTTCTAGAGGGTGGCGCGAGTCACGGCGCGACTTAGCCTGCGCCATAACCCGAGCGGTGGCCTCAGTGAGTTAAAAATATATTTTCTGGAAAATATCTCATTTGGTTTCTTATCTCTCAATCTCAAATCTCTTTTCTCTCTCTCTCTCTCTCTTTCTTCATTTGTTTGTTTCATTAGCTTCAAGCTACCATTTATTGCTAGTATTAAGTGTATCTAGCAAGGGTTCGGTATAGAAAGCTTCGTCTTCTCTCGGTGGTCGATATCTGGTTTTTCGGGTTTTCGTCTAAAACCTATTTGGTGAGTTCCTACTACATTTTTCTAAACTTTATACATGTCAAAAGTTACATTTTGAACTCCTATATATCTCCATGGTTTGGATCTAAGTTTTCTACATTTTTGATATAACTTGAGTTTTGGGAAATTTTAGGGTTCCCGATCATTTTCGACTAAAATGATGTGTTCCATCTTATTTGAAGTAAAAGGAGGTTTTACTTGCACATTTATGTGGTTTATTTGAAAGAATGTATATATACTCATTTTATAATTTTCATTCTTACCAGCAGTTAAACTTGAAGGAAAGCATTTTGTTTATAAAATGGTTTTATACCATATGACTATCTATGGTGGGTCACATATGTTATTGTGACAAGTCTGTACCATTACTAGTGGATCCCTAGGTATTGAGTCGACTTATATTTGGGATGTCTTTTCCCTTCTTTGTAAAAAATGGATGTATATGATCCTCGGGGCCCATTTGGTACGGTTATGCAAGACCGGTTACTAGCCATGGATCATATTTTCCCTTATTTGTAGTTATGGATGCCTATGATCCTCGGGGGCCATTTGGTACGGTTATGTGAGACCGGTTACTAGCCATGGGTCATAGAGGAGTCCTAGTGAACGAGTTTTGAATTGGTTTCCTCGGGGGCCCTCCCTCACATCGTAGTACGGACCTTTGTAGTTCGTGGCCATGGATTCCAAGTGATTCGACTCATAACTCGGATTTGTGGCCTACTTTGTGGTACGCTACAATCCTTGGTAAAATTGGTTATCTTTTGTCATCACATGATAAGTTTACATCGGAAAAGCCCGGTTGGGGAAAAAGCTTCAATTGAAAACTAAACCTTAATGAAAAGATTTTCGTATGATGCATTTGTTTATATCTCTTGTAATTTATAATCTGTATGTTCTCACTAGGCTTTAAGCCTAACACTTTTTCTCAAATGATATGTAAAACAGGTTCCCATTAGTGGTGGGTTGCCAAGGGCTTGAGTGACGAGCTTGGTCTTGGGGCTTTTGAGATGACTAGTATTTGATGTTGTGCAATTGTTTAAGTCCCGTTCTTTTGGTGATATTGGATTAACAACCGATGTAATCCAGATAGTTTATGTTTAGATTAGTTTGTTGTTGAATTTCATATCCGTATACAGATTTTGTAAAGGTTAAGTACATTCCCCTTTTTGGGAGATTTATACCAAGTGATGATGTCTAATTGTCCAGTTTCCGCATTTTTAAATTCACTCTGGTTTTTAGGGTGTTACAAGTTGGTATCAGAGCTCTAGTTTAAGTGATCTAGGCATGAATGTACGATGTCGAGACTTAGACTGAGTATGTTAAGCATGGATTCGTGAGTTTGGGTAGAACTTCAAACATGGGTTGGTCTTAGAGTCGATGGAAATTATAGTTATCAAACGTTGTGGCGACGGTATTAAGAACCTTTATGTATTGTATATTCATAATCTCACTTAGCTAATGTTATTATGAGAATATTTATACGTGATTGTGCTTGAAGTTCCGTTACTGTGACAATTGGTGATGTAGTAGTACGTTCCTTGTGTTATTCTGTTGATCTGCCTCTCATTCTTTTCGTGCTTGTGTGGCAACCATTATTTAGGTATGGTGAACACACGTGGTCGTCCGTCGCGATGTTAGTTCGTGTGAGCTGAATCATGTGGTTAGGGTGTTAGCAGTCGTTCCTCCGGGCATGCCACCGATATTTATTGGGGAATTAGAGCTGGGGCCAAGAGTAGATTTGGCACCCACCAGCCCCGTTGTTCATGTGGAAAACCCTCAAGCTGATATGATTGCCAGTGTTATGCAAATGGTGACATCGGCCATGGAGAAACAGCAAGAGGTTTTTCAGAAAATGTTGGAGGACCGGGACACGAGCCTCAGGAGGCATGAGGCAGTGAAGGAGAATATGTTGGTTGGCTCTGGGGCACCGGGAAAAGGATCAGATATGAGGAGCAAAGGGTTGTAGGTGCTCCGAGAAGTGGGAAGAGTTGTTCCTACAAATCTTTTCTGGGTTGTGGACCACCAGAGTTCTCTGGTTCCGAAGACCCAGTTGTGTGTGTTAAGTGGATCCGAGCTATCGAACAGGCCTTTGGTTCATCCAAGTGTGGTGATGACCAGAGGGTAAGATTCGGTACTCAACTGCTCAGGGATACGGCGCTGACGTGGTGGAATGTTATCCAGTCCACCCTCTCTCCTACTGTCTTAGCCCAACTGACTTGGGGTGAATTCAAGGTAAAACTGTTGGAAGAATACTGCAACGAAAGGGCTATGGATCGGATCGAGGCAGAGTTCCGAGCGCTGGAGAAAGGGAATTTGACGGTGAGAAAGTATACCCATCAATTCATGGAAAAGCTGGGGTTAGTGGGGCATGTGGCCTCAACTGAGAAGGACAAGATGAAGGCCTATCTGAAGGGTCTACCGTCGGACATAATGACTATGGTCCGAAATTCGAAGGCTTCCAACCTTCGTGAGACTATTGAAGAGGCACAGTTTATGGAAGAGGTTTATGCGAGAGGTAAACCGGAGAAGGCTGTGGCAGTTGTTGAAAAGAGGAAATGGGAGAGCAGTTCAGTACCTCCCAAGAGAACCCGACCATCTGTCGGAAACCTAAGTTTCAGCAGTTATCAAGAAGCTAGGTGGTGCCAGAAGTGCAGAACCAAGCACCACGGTAACTGTAACACCACTTCCCAATCTTGTTTCAAGTGTGGGAAAGTTGATCACGTCGCCAAGGATTGCCCGATCAGAGGGCTTGTATGTTATGAGTTCAAGACACCGGGGCACATGAAGAGAGATTGCCCGAAGCTCATGTCGGGTAGCGCGCCAGTGAAGAAAGAGAATCCATCTAGGGTTCCGGGTCGAGCTTTTCAGATGACGGCCGATGAGGCCAATGCATCCGCTGATGTGGTATCGGGTACATTTCTTCTAAACTCCGTACCTGCGCGTGTTTTATTTGATACGGGTGCCATTTTCTCTTTTATATATGAGTTGTTCCGTCAAAAGATTGCTATGCCCACTACTAGTCTTGAGGATGCGTTAGGGGTTGAGATAGCAAATGGTAGTCAAGTTCTGATCCGCGATGTTCTGAAGAAGTGTACTCTTGGAATCGAAGGGAGAGATTTCCCTATCGATTTTTTGCCGATGTTAATCGGGGGTTTTGATGTTGTGGTCGGCATGGATTGGTTAGCGAACAATCATGTCGAGTTCGTATGTTCCAAGAAATTAATTCGACTTCCCAATCCCATTGGCGAAGTTATTGTGATCTATGGTGAGAAGAGGAAGGGTGAGGTGGCAATAATCACCATGACTAAAGCACACAAGTGTTTGATGAAAGGATGCTCGTCTTTCCTAGCCTACGTGATCGATGCGAAGCTAGAGAAGTTAAAGTTTGTAGATGTGAAGATTGTGTGTGAGTTTCCAGACGTCTTTCTGGACGACTTGCCCGGGTTACCATCCGATCGTCAAGTGGAGTTTCGGATTGATCTCGTACCGGGAGCGGCTCTTGTTGCTAGAGACCCTTACCGGTTAGCGCCAGCGGAGATGTAGGAGATTTATGGCACAACTCCAAGAGATTTTGGAGAAAGGTTTCGTAAGACCGAGATCGTCGCCGTGGGGAGCTCCGGTCTTGTTCGTCAAGAAGAAGGATGGCACAATGAGAATGTGCATCGATTATCGTGAGTTGAATAAAGCTACAGTGAAGAACAAGTATCCGCTTCCTAGAATTGACGACTTGTTCGATCAACTCCAAGGAGCGGGGTGTTTTTCCAAGATCGACTTACGTTCGGGTTACCACCAAGTGAAGGTGAGAGAAGAAGACGTTCCGAAGACAGCCTTCAGAACGCGTTACGGCCATTATGAGTTTCTTGTGATGCCTTTTGGCCTAACGAACGCACCAGCGGTATTTATGGATTTGATGAATAGGATGTGCAGAACATTCCTCGACAAGTCGGTCATCGTATTCATTGATGATATACTCGTGTACTCTAAGAGCGAGTTAGAGCACGAGCAACACCTACGCGAAGTTCTCGATGTGTTGAGAAAAGAAAGATTGTACCCCAAGTATTCCAAGTGCGACTTTTGTCTTGAAGAAGTGCAATTCTTGGGTCACGTTGTCACTCGAGACGGAGTGAAAGTGGACCCCTCCAAGATTGAAGCTATGTTGAATTGGGAGCCTCCCAAGAGTCCGTCCGAGATCCGCAGTTTCTTGGGTCTGGCGGGGTACTACCGGAGATTTATTCAAGACTTTTCGAAGATCGCTTCTTCCTTGACAGTTTTAACACGGAATAATGTGAAATTCGATTGGACCGAAACTCAAGAGAAGGCGTTCCGGATTCTACAAAAGAAGTTGTGCAAAGCTCCAATCTTATCGTTGTCTGAAGGGTCGGAAGACTTCGTGGTCTATAGCGACGCTTCGAAGATGGGGTTAGGATGTGTGTTGATGCAAAGAGGCAAGGTAATCGCTTACGCCTCAAGACAACTTAAAATACACGAGAAGAACTATCCTACCCACGATTTGGAGTTAGCAGCGGTAGTGTTCGCCTTGAAATTTTGGCGACATTACCTCTATGGCACAAAATGTACGCTCTACACAGATCATAAGAGTTTGAAGTACGTCTTTGATCCAAAGGAGTTGAACATGAGGCAAAGGCGGTGGCTCGAGTTGCTCAAGGATTACGATTGTGAATTGCTTTACCATCCCGGTAAGGCTAACGTTGTAGCCGATGCGTTAAGTCAGAAGGACTATAGCGGAAGTATTCGGGCTACCCATTCGAGAATCGATTTGGTGTCTAGTCTTGTTGAAAAGATCAAGACATCGCAGGTTGAAGCTTTGTTGGAAGAAAATCTCAAGGAGGAAGTCATGACGAAGCAGCGTTTGCTCTTAACGGAAGATAGCCATGGGGTAAAACTGTTTAGCGGTCGTGTGTGGGTGCCCAAAGTTAGGGGTAACCGTGATATGTTGCTTGAGGATGCTCACAAGTCCAAGTATTCCATTCATCCAGGAAGTACAAAGATGTACAGGGACTTGAAGTTGCATTATTGGTGGCCAGTAATGAAGCTTGATGTGGCGTGTTATGTGGAGCGTTGTGTGACGTGCTCGCAAGTTAAGGTCGAACATCAACGTCCGTATGGTAGTCTTCAGTCCTTAGAGATTCCCGAGTGGAAGTGGGAACATATTACCATGGACTTCATGACGAAGTTGCCTAGAACTCTTCGAGGTCACGATACCATTTGGGTAATAGTCGATAGATTGACAAAGAGCACTCACTTCTTGGCTATGCGCGAGACTTTACCGATGGACAAGTTAGCAAAGCTTTACATCGATGAAGTGGTCTCGAGGCATGGTATACCCTTATCGATTGTGTCGGATTGCGACAGTCGGTTCACTTCGAACTTTTGGGATGGGTTTCAGAAAGAGTTTGGTACGCGAGTAAAGTTGAGTACGACTTACCATCCACAAACCGACGGGCAAAGCGAGAGAACGATCCAAACGCTAGAAGACATGTTGAGGTCTTGTGTCATCGATTTCGGGGGTAGTTGGGACTCTCACCTACCTTTGGTGGAATTTTCTTACAACAATAGCTACCACTCGAGTATTGTGATGGCACCATTTGAGGCGTTGTATGGACGGAAGTGCCGAACTCCCGTGTGTTGGATTGAAGCGGGAGAGAAACAATTCGCCGGACCTGAGATCATGCAAGAGACGGATGATAAGGTCAAGTGCATTCGTGAAAGATTGAAAGCGGCTCAGGATCGATAGAAGAGCTATGCCGATAAGAAGAGGCGACCGATGGAGTTTCAAGTGGGCGACCGTGTGTTGCTTAAGGTGTTGCCATGGAAGGGCATTATCAGGTTTGGAAAACATGGGAAGCTGAGTCCCCGTTTCCTTGGACCTTTCAAAGTGCTTAAGCGGGTGGGTTTGCAAGCCTACCAATTTGAATTGCCGCCAGAGTTGAGCAGAATCCACAACACGTTCCATATTTGTTACTTTCGGAAGTGTTTGGCGGAGGAAGAAAGCGTCATTCCCCTCTCAGAGTTAAGAGTGGACGAGGGTAACCGTTTTGTAGAAGAGCCTGACGCTATCTTAGAAAGAAAGTCTAAGAAGTTGCGTCACAAAGAGGTCACTATGGTCAAGGTGCAGTGGAAGCATGATCGGGGAGCCAACGTGACGTGGGAAGCTGAAGAGGATATGAAGCGAAGATATCCTCACCTTTTTGGATAGTTGGGATTTCGGGGATGAAATCATCTCCAAGTTGGGGAAGATTGTAACACCCCGAGTTTCGTTTGACCAGTTTGGAAGAGGAAGCAAAGGCAGTGGCCGGCGCGAGTTGCCACGCGGCTTAGCCCGCGCCATAACTCGTGTGGTGCACTGCCTGTTTGGGGTTTGTCCAGCGAGCGACGCGAGTCTACCCGCGCCATAACCCGCTTGGTGCACTGATTGGTTGCGAGTTCCAGAGGGTGGCGCGAGTCACGGCGCGACTTAGCCCGCGCCATAACCCGCGCGGTGGCCTCAATGGGTTAAAAATATATTTTCTGGAAAATATCTCATTTGGTTTCTTACCTCTCAATCTCAAATCTCTTTTCTCTCTCTCTCTTTCTTCATTTGTTTGTTTGGTTAGCTTCAAGCTACCATTTATTGCTAGTATTAAGTGTATCTAGCAAGGGTTCGGTATAGAGAGCTTCGTCTTCTCTCGGTGGTCGATATCTGGTTTTTCGGGTTTTCGTCTAAAACCTATTTGGTGAGTTCCTACTACCTTTTTCTAAACTTTATACATGTCAAAAGTTACATTTTGAACTCCTATATATCTCCATGGTTTTGGATCTAAGTTTTCTACATTTTTTATATAACTTAAGTTTTGGGAAATTTTAGGGTTCCTGATCATTTTCGACTAAAATGATGGGTTCCATCTTATTTGAAGTAAAAGGAGGTTTTACTTGCACATTTATGTGGTTTATTTGAAAGAATGTATATAAACTCATTTTATAATTTTCATTCTTACCAGCAGTTAAACTTGAAGGAAAGCATTTTGTTTATAAAATGTTTTTATACCATATGACTATCTATGGTGGGTCACATATGTTATTGTGGCAAGTCTGTACCATTACTAGTGGATCCCTAGGTATTGAGTCGACTTATATTTGGGATGTCTTTTCCCCTCTTTGTAAAAAATGGATGTATATGATCCTCGGGGCCCATTTGGTATAGTTATGCAAGACCGGTTACTAGTCATGGATCATATTTTTCCTTATTTGTAGCTATGGATGCCTATGATCCTCGGGGGCCATTTGGTACGGTTATGTGAGACCGGTTACTAGCCATGGGTCATAGAGGAGTCCTAGTGAACGAGTTTTGAATTGGTTTCCTCGAGGGCCCTCCCTCACATCGTAGTACAGACCTTTGTAGTTTGTGGCCATGGATTCCAAATGATTCGACTCATAACTCGGATTTGTGGCCTACTTTGTGTTACGCTACAATCCTTGGTAAAATTGGTTATCTTTTGTCATCACATGATGAGTTTACATCGGAAAAGCCCGGTTGGGGCAAAAGCTTCAATTGAAAACTAAACCTTATTGAAAAGATTTCCGTATGATGCATTTGTTTATATCTCTTGTAATTTATAAACTGTATGTTCTCACTAGGCTTTAAGCCTAACACTTTTTCTCAAATGATATGTATAACAGGTTCCCATTAGCGGTGGGTTGCCAAGGGCTTGAGTGACGAGCTTAGTCTCGGGGCTTTTGAGATGACTAGTATTTGATGTTGGGCAATTATTTAAGTCCCATTCTTTTGGTGATATTGGATTAACAACCGATGTAATCTAGATAGTTTATGTTTAGATTAGTTTGTTGTTGAATTCCATATCCGTATACAGATTTTGTAAAGGTTAAGTACATTCCCCTTTTTGGGAGATTTATACCAAGTGATGATGTCTAATTGTCTAGTTTCCGCATTTTTAAATTCACTCTGGTTTTTAGGGTGTTACATTGGCCACCTTCATCTGATTACCAATCCTTGATCCCATCATCATTTTCTCCAACTGATCTCACATCTTCTTTGCAGTATCCTTGTAGCTGTCAAATTTTATGTAGATCTCATTTCGTATGCTATGTAGAAGTAGTGATCTTGCATGTTTATCTGCCTTGTATCTTTTCTTTTGTTCAGGTGTATAGCTTGAAAAGTCAACCACAATCTCTTTGGTCTTTATCCCTCTGTTCTCAGTACCATCTTCACTATCTGAACTCTTATTGTCCTCATCAGGCACAATAGCAGTTACTGGTTTCATTAGATCCTCATCAATAGACTGTTTGATGTATTCTCTATTTTCATGTCTGTCTATGAAATCCAGAAATTTGTCCTTCAATTGCTCATATTCACCCTTGAAGAGAACGGGTGGTTTGACATCCGTACCGATTGAAAGGTCATCCTTTGAAGTCATCTTGATCAAAAGCACAGATCTTTACACACAGAATCAGAAAATATCAAAGACTCTAAAAACTTAGTCAGAAAATGACCAAGTATGAAATCCGCACGCCAAATAAGGAACTTTTCGCACACAATGATGAAATTCTCACACCAAAGAACTTAGCCACCAAACTTTTTGCATAAGGAAAAATTTCTCACAAGGAAGAATGCGAATTGATAGAATTCGCATGCTGAAGTATGCAAGTTCTAACCTTTTCGCATATAGAAATATGCGAATTTTGGACTTGGAATTTTCACCAACTTGAACACTTTTCGCACGACCTTGTGATGCGAATTTTGTACTTAGAATAATTTTCAAACCCAAACAATTCATATCAATGCGAACTCTTGCCTTAGAAAATATTCAGCCTTGAGATGCGAGTTCTTCAGAATTCGTACGTAACAGGATGCGAATTTCCCACTTTTCGCATGTGAAGGAAAGCAAATTCTGACCTTAACAAATTCGAAATCAACTTTTCGTATATCAATGGATACGAATTTCTACTATTCTCATGTAGGCAGATGTGAGTTTTGCACTTCTCGTACACCACAAGATGCGAGTTCCGTACTTAACAAATTTCAAACTTCACTTTCCATGCGAGTTCATATTCATCATGCGAGTTCTTCAGTTCTTCGTGCGAATTCTTTAGATCTCGGCTCAAAATCTTCAATTTCAATCCAAAATCGATCCAATACTTCAAATTAATCCATGAAACTTTGTCAATTTGATCTAGATCACAATTCGAACAGGTTACAAACAATTGATTTTAGAGAAAAACAACAATAAACTAAAATCAATAAAAAATACAGTGCGACTGTGTTCGGATACAAACTCAAACCAAAATTTGAAATTTACACAAACAACTGTGAATTAGATGAAGTAATACAAAACAAATGTGTTCTAGATCAGAAATTGACAACAATACAAGCAATTACAATTCCAAAACAACAAGAAATTCACAAATTTGAATAATGAACAGTGATCTACGAGTTCTTCAAAATTTCGATCAAAATATCAAGATTCTTGATCCATTTTCTGATTCTATGCTTGCTCTGATACCAATTATTAGTCCCTAATGTGCAATACGATCAACATAATAATAAGAATTCGATGCCAAATTCCATTCTCATTTATCTCAGAATCAACAGATTACAAACTCTTTCTCACTTAAAATATTTCTCTCTCTATGATGCGAATACTATTAATGTGCTACAAGATTACAAGGAACCTAAAACTATTTATACCCACTATATTACAAAGACAAAACTAATAAAACTAAACAATTTGACTTTGACTTTGACTTTGACTTGCTTGACTTTGACTTTGCAATGAGGCTTTGACTTAAGCAATTGAATTTCAAACACCATGATCTTGGATCCAACATATTTATGCACTAACATGCTTGTAGTGTTGTGTTAGTACATGATCTTACCTTAAAACATGTCTTATTTGAGGGTTGATCGTTATAGCCGAAAATGAGGGCAAAGGGAACAACATTGTTCCGCGCGGATCTCATCGCGACTTGAACCGCGACGCCATCCGCGCGGGGCTCTGCCTTCACGCGACTCCAATCCTTGGTGTGACTCTCTGCGCGGGCATCCGTGTGCGACCTCTAGTCGATTAAAAAGGGAGGAAATCAGCCCCAAGTCTGATATTTCTCAAAAATCACTTCCCTAAAACACTCTCTTCTTCTCCCTCTTCATTAAATCCGACCTACAACATTTATTACTACCATTTCCCTCCAATCTTCAAGTGGGAATCATTATCTAAGGGCTTGGAAGGCTAGGGTTCAAAGATCTACCACCTCATCATCTTCATCTTCAACCTCAATACTCCATCTCCATTTCTAGGGTTTTACCATTTTAGGAATTTTACATCATAAACTCATTTAGTGAGTCTCCTAACCCTTATTTCACCATACATTTACTATTATTTGCTTATATGAAGGATTTCCAAGTTAAACTAAAACTAGGGTTTTGTTATCTTACTTGTATATGGTTAATTGCTATTGTAGAAGGCATTGTATGCTATGAGGGACCCCATGTGCATATAAATCTCGTAAAATGAGTTATACATTGACAAAGAACTATCTTTCACAAATATGGGTTTTAGCTATAAATGCTTATATTGTAACTAGACTTATCACACATAAATATATATATATATATATATATGATGGTGGTTTTGGTTGACAAATGAATTGTATGGCTCATATATGAATATCAAATGTGCATTATCATGTTTCGGAATGGGATGAATTATGCATGTGTTATACTATCCTTACTTGGTCATGACCTAGTTGTGAAGTTAATGTCTATTTCCTTGTGCACGAGGATTTAGATGGCATATTTATATGTGGTTTTAATTGTTGGTCGTTTGGTCACTAGCGATTAGGCAATAGGGGACGTAAGTCCTTGAGGTGCAACTCATCTAGATTGGATGGGCACCCATGTCCGTAAGTCCTTGAAGTGTGTTAGTGCACAAATGTGTTGGATACAAGATCATGAAGATGAAAGATGAAAGTCAAAGTCAAAAGCTCAAGTAAAAGCCTTCAAGCAAAAGTCAAAGTCAAAGTATATGTATATATATTTTTAGTTTTTGTATTGTAATTGTAGGGTATAAATAGCTTTTGTTTTTGTTAGTAGAATCATTAGGCTTTGAGAGAAACATTAGACTAGAAGAGAGATAGCATCAAGAGAGAAGTGATTGTAGTAAGAGAAATATTGAGTCGTTGAGATCATTTTGTAATCTTTGATTCAAGAAATACAAATGACTTAGTGAATTGATTTGTTTTGTCATCTTGATTGATTTGCGCGTATTATGGGACACACAATTGGTATAAGAGCTTACAAGAATTCAGAATCGTGTTAATAAATTGATTTTTGGTCGACTATTTTCAAGAACTCGCAAGACAAACTGTTGAAGATCAATTTCTGAGAATTATTGATGTTTTTGAGTTAGATTTGTCGTTTTTGTATCTATAATACAATTGATTTGCATTGTTTAGCCTAATTCACAACATTTAGGTGTGAATTTTGGATTTTATTGTAATTTTGTTCGAGTTTTGTAAACGCACTGCTCTTGAGATCGATTTGTATTTTTTGTTGATTTAGTTGTAATCAATTGTTTGTAAAGTGTTCAGATTGTTATCAAGGACAAATTGACAAAGTTTCATGGACTGATTCAGAGATTTGAGTCGAATTTGGGCTGAAATAGTTAGTTTTTGGTCGAAGTGGTGAAGAACACGCAAGGCTCATAGGCAAGAACACGCTAGAACGTGCATAGGGTGAATTACGCGCAGACTCATTGCACGAGTTTAAAGACTGAAAATTTTTCTAAGTGTAGGAACTCACAGAGAGTTTGCGCAAAGTGATCCTCAAAACGCGCAAGTCTAAGCCTGCACGAAGTAAGAATGCGCAGATCAAAGCGTGCGCGAAGCAGAACTCGCATATCAAAGCATGCGCGAAGCTCAGAACACGCAGACTATAGCCTGCGCGAACCAAGAACGTGCAAGTTGCTTTTTGCGCGAACCAAGAACTCGCATAGTTCTTTCTGTGCGAACCTAGAACACGCAAAGAACTGTGTGCGCGAAGTTTGGTCTACAGTGTTCTGCGAGTTCTGACACTTAGAATCTTTTTCTGAGTTTTTCAAGTGTTGACCAAGTTTGATTTTTTAAAAGTCAAGATTATTTCTGAATTTTTGTTAACGATCATTTTGTGCAAGTGTTATCAAGATGGGATATTTTGAGAACGAAGTAGAAAAGGAGAAACTCAGAGAAGAGAATACTGAACTCAAACCAAGAGTTAAATTACTTGAGACAACAATGGATAAGTATTCTCTGATTTGCTAAAATAAAAATGATAAGTACAAGATATTAGAAAGTGCAAATTCTGAGTTGGAAAGAAATATCTCAGACTTGGAAGCTCAAATTGTCCAAATCCAGCAAGAAAAGTCTGGCACGAAGAATGAGGAGACAGAAAAAGGTTTACAAAGTGCTAATGCGGAGCTGAGAAAGAAGATTGTAGAATTGGTAAAGCAGATTGATAAAGAGAGAACCGAGTTTGAAAAAGAAAAGACAAGATTTGCTCAGAAATTCTCTGAATTTTCAAGAAAGACTTTTGAAGAGAAGAAAACAGTTGAGCTTAAATGTGCCAAACTTTCTCAACAAGTGTCAGATTTTGAAAAAGTGATCATTGTGGAAAGAGACAAATTTGCAAAGGAAATGTCAGGATCGAATTCTCAACAAGAATAAATTCTCAGAAACTAATATCAAAGAAGTTGCGGAATAACACTTTGATATTCAATAAAACAGTAAACAAACAGTATATGATAAACACTTTGCAAACTTGTATTAAAATCACAAGATTACACACTCAACCTCAATCTTGAAGAACAAGCTCTTTCAAGACGAATTCTACTTCTCTAGAATTAGGAACTATGCCTTGAGGTTGATTTTCTCTAAAACTTAGAATGAATGAATTAATCTGTAAATCTGTATCTCTATCTAAACTATTCTGTCAAAACTATACATATACTGAACAAAAAGATAATTACAATAAATAAAATATCTTCAGTATATCTTCCATCATTATCTTCAAGCCTTCCATTAATATCTTGATTCTTTCCAGCTGTCATCCTTTCCATCCGGATCTTCAAGTCATAAACAGCACTAACTATGCTCAGCAGCATTAACTTCTTCAAGCAGCATTAACTTGGTCTTAGCAGCATTAACTACTAAGCAGTACTAACCACTAGCAGTACTAACTAGCTAAGCAGTACTAACTTTGTTCAAGTAGCACTAACTTTGACTAGCAGTATTAATTCTACTAGCAGTAGTAATACTCAGCAGTATTAACTTTGAAGTCTTCTAGCAGTAGTAATTCAGAACTAGCAGCATTAAAGACTTGTTCACATCTTCAGTTCCCAACAATCTCCCCCTAACTTGACTTTTTAGAAAGAGAAGTCAAGTTCTTCAGATGCTTCCAAAATCTTCATTGATCTACTCCAATGTTAGGATCCAGTCCCATGCTCTGATTGATAGTTCTTTGAATTAAGTACTTTGCCATTTCTGAATTTGGTACACAACTCAACTTCTTATTTAACATGGCATGAAGCTTCAGATTTGTATGGTTGTATATCCTATCCACCAAGTAATACTCCCTGTGAAAAGTATCCAATACCAGTTCGTAGACTCCACTCCTTTCATATAGAGTCCATCCTCTAACAGCTTTAAATACATCTTTTATCAAATGCTTTATTGCTTCTGGTTTGAATAACATGCACAAATATTCCATAACTAGCTTCACAATTGGTAACCCTGGAGCTGTCAACTGATCTGCATGAACTTTCATTCCCACTTCAAACATTTCTTCCAAATCAGATCTTGAACACTCTCTGACAATTTTGCTCCAGGTGCTGTAGACTTCATACTTCTCATCCTTTCTTTTCAATCTAATGTACTCTTTGCCATCCACCTCCATAGTATCCCAGAGGATAACTTCAGGAGGTTTGAATCCAACAGGTTCAGCTGAAATAGGCTTTGGAATTTTATCCATTACCACCATGTACATGTTTACATCTGAATTCTGTGGTACTTCCTGAGTTTCAGCCTCATTCTTAGGTGCCTCTTCTTCTTCAGCAACCTTTTGCTTTTCTTCTACTCTAGGCTTCTTTACAATCTTCTTTCTTTTAGCCATCATTTTAGTTCTCTTCAGAATCTTTTGAACTTGCCCTAAAGTAGCTTCCTTCTTCTTTTCTTCCTTTTTCTCTGCCTTTTCTTTGATAGGAGTTCCCTCTTCACTTTCAGGGAATGGTTGATTAATATTCACATCATGTCTCTCCTTGGCCTTCTTTTCAAACTCCACTCTATCCTTTTCATTACTCTTCAGCTTCTCCATTTCTTTCTCATAGAGATCCTTGATTTGATCAAAATTCATCTTCACAAACATTTCTTTCTTTACACCAATTGCACTCCTCAAGAAAGTTATCATTTTGTTTCTTTCCTGAGTGGCAAGGTAAGTTTGTGAAGGTCTTCTCTTCTTAGCACTTGTTTTGGCCATCATAGCCTTTTTCAAGCACATTGCTCTTTGCTTTGCCTTCTCTGTTTCCAGCCCTTTCTGGAATGCTTCATTTAACTCATTTGCAAGTGCTCTGGCCATTTCTCTGTCTTTTTCCACCTGCTCCTTTTCTGCTAGATCTAACTCTTCTTGCACTTTCTTTGCTAATGCTTCATCTGACTCAATCATCTTTTTCTTTTTAGATGGTTGATCAGATTCTATCATCTTTGCTTTTTCCTTTTTCCTTGTATCTGCAGCCATTTCTTTCTTCTCTATATTCTTTGTTCCCCCTTCATTTATGACCACTCCCTTTGCTTTGGAAGTGTCATTCTTTGCTTTTACCAGCATCTCTGCTACTTCAACTTCTTCAGATGTTAATCCTGTTACTGCTACTTGTGCTACTTGTGTAGTTTCAGCAGCACTAACAGTTTCTGCTGCTTGTTTTGGCTTAGCAGTAGTAACAGTTTATGCTGCTGGGGTTGTTACTGTTGCTGGTGTTGTTTCTGCAGATCTCTTTTCTTCAACAAACTCCCCCTCAAACTGTTGATCTATCTGTTCTGAGCTAGAATTCTCCCCCTTTTTGGAAGCATCTTTATTATTTGATCTCTTCTTCAAAACAAACTGCTTTCTCCTCTGCTTATGCACCAACCTTGTCACCATTTTCTTTAATTTGGCAATTTGTACTTGTTGTGACAGGATGACCAACTTCATCTCTTCAATTTCTTTTCCTTGTTTGAGAACATCTTGGTTGATGTTGCCCATTGTTTCCATCAATTCATAGTAAGTATATCTGTCCTCACCTTCTCCAGAAGTGTTACCCTCTTTTGATGGATCATTGGATCTTTTTGTAGTGGAAGTCTTCTGCCTAGCAGAAGCACTATCCACCCCCTTGGTTTCTTGGTACCAGGGACCTTTGAATGATTGCTCATTCAAAGTTGCCATGGGGGAGGTCTTATTTATGTTACCACTTTCCTTCTCTGTGCTAGCAGAAGTAGTGGCAGCCTCAGTACCCATATGCTCAACCTCCTCCTCAGAGAGTGTCAGGATCGAATTCTCAACAAGAATTAATTCTCAGAAACAATATCAAAGAAGTTTGTGGAACAACACTTTGATATTTAATCAAACAGAAAATCAAAACAGAATATAATCAACAAACTGTAAACTTGTATTGAATGCTTTGAAGTTACAAGATTACTCACTCAACCTCAATATTGATGAACAGGCTCACCAATACAAATTCTACTTCTCTAGAATTAGGATCTATGCCTTGAGGTTGATTTTCTCTCTAAAAGAATGAAAAACAAAAGTTAACCCATTATTCTAAACTATACAATATATATATACTGAATACAAAGATAATTACAATAAATAAAATATCTTCAGTATATCTTCCATGTATATCTCTAAGCTTCCATAATCTTCAGATTATCTAGCTGTCATTCTTTCCATCCGAATCTCTTTAGCAGCACTAACCATGATCAGCAGCATTAACTTCTTCTAGCAGCATTAACTACTAAGCAGCACTAACTACTAGCAGTACTAACTAGCTAAGCAGTACTAACTTTGTTTAAGCAGCACTAACTTTAACTAGCAGTATTAATAGTACTAGCAGTAGTAACACTCAGCAGTATTAACCTTTAAGTCTTCTAGCAGTAGTAACTTTGAACCAGCAGCATTAACCATACTTGATGAATTCTTCAGTTCCCAACAATCTCCCCCTAACTTGACTTTTAAGAAGAGAAGTCAAGTTCTTCAGAATTAATCTTCAAGATGCTCCCAAAACTCTATCATGGCCTAAATTCCAGTGTTTGCATCCAATCCCAAACTCTGATTGATGGTTCTTTGAATCAAGTATTTAGCCATTTCTGAATCTGGAACACACCTTAACTTTTTCTTCAGCATGGCATGTAGCTTCAATCTGCTATGATTGTACACTCTATCCACTAGGAAGTATTCAGTGTGATTTAAATCCAAAGTCACTGTATATACTCCACTACTTTCATATAGAGTCCAACTGTTGACCGACTTGAATACATCCTTGATCATATGCTTTACTTCTTCAGGTTTGAACATCATATACAGATACTCCATTACCAGTTTTGTAATTGAAATTCCTGGAGCCTTTAGAATATCTGCATACAACTTCATTCCTATCTCAAACATCTCTTCAAGATCTGATCTAGAGCATGTTCTGACAATTTTTGCCCATGTGTTGAACACTTCATATTTTTCATCCTTTCTTTTCAGCCTTATGTATTCCTTTCCATCCACTGTCAATGTATCCCAGAGAATGACCTCAGGAGGTTTAACTCCTACAGGTTCTGCTGAAATTGGTTCAGGTACTTTGTCCATCACTACCATATACAAATTTACATCATCAGTGTTAGATAGCTCTGTCTGTTTAGATGACTCAGGTGCCCCTTCTTCTTCAGCAACCTTATCAGTCTCTTCTTCAGATACTCTAGGCTTTTTGATTGGCTTTCTCCTTGCCATCATTTTTGTTCTCTTTAAAGTCCTTAGACTTTCTCCCAGGGTGGACTCTTTCTTAGGAGGTGTTTCTTGCTCATCTGGAAATGGCTTTTGACAATCAAAGTCATTACTTTCTTTTATTCTCTTCTCCATCTCCACCCTAGCAGTTTCACTTCCCTGAAGCTTTAACATTTCTGAATCATAGAGCTCTTTGATCTTCTCAAAAGACATTTTGGAGAACATCTCCTTTTTGACTCCTACAGCACCTTTGAGAAATATGATCATCTTGTTTCTCTCTTGGGTACCTAGGAATGTCTTTGAGGGTCTTCTCTTCTTTGCAACTGTTTTCACCACAGATTTCTTCATACTTGCAGCTTTCTTCTGTGCAATTTCAGTTGCCATACTCTGTTGATAAGCTTCATTCAGTTCAGCAGCTAGAGCTTTTGCCATTTCCCTGTCCTTTTCCATCTGAACTCTTTCTTCTTTTTCAATATCCTCCTGCATCTTTTTAGCTAGGGCTTCATCTGATTCAACCAACCTTTGCTTTTTAATTGGTTGATCAGATTCCACCATCTTTGCTTTTCCTTTGTCTTTGCTCATTACCTTCTTACTGTTATCTTTCTTGATCACTTCACCTTGTTCTTTTATGATTACACCTTTGGTCTTTGAAGTGACCTTGGGAGTATCATTCTTGGCTTTTAGTAAGGTTTCTGCAATCTTAAGATCTGTTAACACTTCTTTCACAGTTTCTGCTGCTTTATTAATGTCAGCAGTAGTAACTGTTTCTTCTTGCTGCTCCCCCTGAACATCAACTTTCTCTCCATCAAGCTCCCCCTTTCTTGTGGCTTCTTCCATGTTGATCTCCCCCTTTTTGGGAGCATCATCCTCAGTTGGCCTTCTCCTTAATTGGAATTGCTTTCTCTTCTTCCTTTGTACCAGACTAACCACCATCCTCTTCAGCTTAGCAATCTGTTCTTGTTGTGACAGAATTACTAGCTTCATTTCTTCAATTTCTTTGCCTTGTTTGAGAACATCTTGATTGATGTTCCCCATTGTTTCCATCAATTCATCGTACGTATATCTGTCCTCACCCTCTCCAGAAGTGTTACCCTCCTTTGAAGGATCATTGGATCTTTTATTTGTGGAAGTCTTCTGCCTTGCAGAGGCACTATCCACCCCTGTGGTTTCTTGGCACCAGGGACCTTCAAATGATTGCTCATTCAAAGTTGCCATGGGGGAGGTCTTATTGATGTTGCCACTTTCCTCCTCTGTACTAGCAGGAGTAGTGGCAGCCTCATCACCCATATGCTCTACCTCCTCCTCAGAGAGCACCTCCTTTGGGTTGGGAGACACCCTTGTGTTGTCCCTTTGGATATTCTCTAGGGGAGAATTCTCCCTTAGAGGGCTTATAGGCTTAGTGGGTAATGGTACAAGAAGGGAAGGAGCCTTCTTTACCTGTTTTCTCTTGTAAGTGTGTGTGATGGGAGAGGTTGGTTTTTCAAGAAGGGACTGGGGAATTGATTTTGAGAGGGAAGGTTGGGCTTGGCTAGCAGTGGGTTGGTCTAATGGGGGGCCTTGACCCTGCTGCCATACCTTCATTGGTTTGGGACACCACCATCATTGTAGAGAATAATGGGGTGTCAACTCCTTCAGAGTCCCCAGCAGATCTTCTCATATTTGAGAAAACCTTGCCTTTGGGGGGTTTAGGTACATATACCCCAACAGGTTGAGGTATATCCGTCAATTCATGAGTAATGACTTCTTGAACAAACCTGGGATACATAAAGAAGCTCTTTTTGTTTCCCATGTTTGAGACAAGATCACTGAAAATCATTTTAGAAAAATTGTACTTTCTGGCAGTGGCCAAGCACACCAAAGCATAAGCAATAGTGCTGCTGAACTCACTCCATCCAGTAGTCTTTTTGGAGATGCAATGCATAAGAGTATGGACAAAGAAACGCCATTGGGGTGAGAATTTTGCTTTAGAAAATTTGAACACTCCCAATGGGCCTCCATACCCCATTCTTGTAAGGTTTGAAAACAGTTCATCATTTGGGATAGAGGTTATACCAGAGGCATCGTCTAGACGTAGACTGATGCGAATAACCTCTTCAGTAACCGTGAGTGATTGATCACAGATTCTTGTCTTGATCATCTGCACACCATTCTCAACAACAATGGTTGCATTAGCCCAGAACTGCCTTTGATGCTCAATATAGATTGTATGGGAGACAATCAGAGCATGAGCAATGTGGCTTGTCTTGAGGAAATCCACAATCTGATGAAATCCTGAAGCTTGCTTTGGCTTTTGTAGCATCGCAATCTCGTTGTGCTCGTCGATGAAAGTCATGGATGCCATTGATCTTAGTGAAAAGCTTGTCTGAAAACTTCGAACTTGAGAGAGAAAAGGTTTTGAGCGCAAGAGAACAGTATGCAAAGAGTCGTTATGAACTTTTAGGCGGGCAAAGAGTATTTATAGTATTCGGAACATAAGCAGTATTAACCTAGAGCAGCATTAACTGCTAGCAGTATTAACTAACTAGCAGTATTAACTACGAGCAGTAGTAACTAACTAGCAGTATTAACTGAAAGCAGTATTAACCACTAGCAGTATTAACTGAAAGCAGTATTAACCACTTAGCAGTATTAACTGAAAGCAATATTAACCACTAGCAGTATTAACCACTAGCAGTATTAACTGAAAGCAGTATTAACCACTTAGCAGTATTAACTGAAAGCAGTATTAACCACTAGCAGTATTAACTGAAATACTCCTTTTAAACTTGCTGAACACTGAGTACTGCTATGCATATCCTGAAAAAGAAGATTAGTAACTCCTAGAATAATATACAGGTATAAAGCCACTTTTTGAAAAGGGGATTATTCAGAGTTTATCATTCCCACACTTGTTACCAAGAAAGTGAATCTACCCACATCAAAAGCTTTAGTGAATAGATCAGCAAACTGATTATCAGTGTGAACTTTGACAACTTGAATAAGTTTCTTTTCATTACAATCTCTTATAAAGTGATACCTGATCTCAATGTGCTTTGTTTTTGAGTGCTTGACTGGATTATTCACAATGCTAATAGCACTGCTGTTGTCAATAAAGATTGGAGTGTGTAGAAAGGTTACCCCATAATCCAACATTTGATTCTGAATCCATAAGACTTGAGAACAGCAACTTGCAGCTGCTATGTACTCTGCCTCTGTTGTAGATGTGGATACTGTGGTTTGTTTCTTGCACTGCCATGAGACTAGTCTATCACCCAAAAACTGACATCCTCCAGAAGTAGATTTTCTGTCCAAGTTTGCCCCACCTAGATCACTGTCTGAGTATGCTATTAGGTCAAAAGGTGAGTTATGAGGATACCAAAGTCCCAATCTGGGTTGCCCTTAGAGATATCTGACTATCCTCTTAACAGCTTGAAAGTGAGATTGCTTTGGCCTAACTTGAAATCTTGCACATACACAGACTGGAAACATTATATCTGGCCTTGATGCTGTGAGATACATGAGAGAGCCAATCATGGATCTATAATGATGCACATCCATATCCTCCCCCTCAAGATCTGCTGTGATCTGTTTGTGTGTTTCCATAGGTGTGCTGGCAGGTTTTGATTCTGAGAAACCAAACTTGGTTAGAATATCCTGCACATACTTGGATTGACAGATGAAAATGCCATCTGACTTCTGTTGAACTTGGAGTCCAAGGAAGAAAGTAAGTTCCCCCATGGAACTCATTTTGAACCTTTGATGCATTAAATCCTCAAACTCCTTGCACATGTTGTTTCTTGTAGATCCAAAGATAATGTCATCAACATAGATTTGGACCAGCAAAATATCCTTCTTCTTTCTTTTGATAAATAGAGTCTTATCAATGACTCCTCTTTCAAAGTCATTTTCCAAGAGATAGGATGACAGAGTGTCATACCATGCTCTTGGGGCTTGATGTAGTCCATAAAGTGCTTTCTTTAATTTGTATACCCTGTCTGGATAGCTTGGGTTTTCAAACCCTGGTGGTTGACAGACATATACTTCTTCTTCAATTGATCCATAGAGAAAAGAACTTTTTACATCCATTTGATAGACTTTGAAGTTCATGTAAGAAGCATAGGCTAGGAATAATCTAATTGCTTCTATCCTAGCCACAGGTGCAAAAACTTCTTCATAATCTATACCCTCTTCTTGAGTATATCCCTGAGCCACCAGCCTTGCTTTGTTCCTTATGACAATACCTCTTTCATCTCTCTTGTTTCTGAAAATCCACTTTGTGCCAATTGCTCTGTGACCTTTAGGAAGGTCTACCAGATCCCATACATCTTGTAGCTTGAACTGTAACAGTTCCTCTTGCATTACTTCTATCCAGCTAGATTCTTTCATAGCATCATGTGCCTTTTTAGGCTCAAGCTGTGATAGAAAACAAGAAAGCACTGTATGCTGTTGATCTTGCATTTCCTGAAGCCTGCTTTGATGTCTAGTCATGATAGGAGAAGAGATATCTCCTATTACCAGCTGTGGAGGATGATTCTTTTGAACTCTGGTGTTATGACTAGGTTCTTCATTCAGTCCAGCCTCAAGATTAGATTCATGCAACTCAACTGAAGTGTTTTCATATGCCACTTCATTATTTTCTTGAGTCTCCTCATCTTTAGTGTCTTCTTCACTCTGACTTGGTTCAGTAATTGATTCCTTTTCACAATCTTCACCAGAATTTACTGTGGGTATGGGAAAAATCACAGATTTAGATATACTTTCTTGAACTTGTGTGATCCCTGATCCTCCACTTCCTGTTCCTGTATACTCATTACTGAAACTAAAAGAGTTAGTTAGTGAATCAATGTCAAATAGCCACTGAGGTCCAGACCCAACAGGATTTGGTGTGTTCTCATTGCATTTGACATTGTCACTTTCTTCAATTATTCTAGAAGAAGAGTTAAATACTCTGTAGGCCTTACTCTAAGATGAATATCCAACAAGAAATCCATCATCTGCTTTGCTATCAAACTTACCTAAGTGAGATTTGGTATTTAGAATTGTACAAGGACACCCAAAAGGTTTGAAGAAACCAATAAAAGGTTTTCTTTTATTTAAAAGCTCATATGGGGTCTTGTTCTTTTGCTTGACCACTAGAACTCTGTTTTGGACATAACAAGCAGTATTAACTGCTTCAGCCCAAAAGGTAATTGGCAATTTTGAATCAGCCAACAGAGATCTAGCAGCCTCTATTAGTGTTCTATTCCTCCTTTCAGCAACACCATTCTGTTGAGGAGTCCTAGGAGCACTATATTGCCTCTCAATACCTTTTTCTTCACAAAAGGTGTTTAGATCATGATTTTTAAACTCAGTTCCATTATCTGATCTAATGACTTTTACTCTTTGATTAGTTTGGTTTTCAATTCTTAGAATAAAGGATTTGATAAGACCACTTGTTTCATCCTTAGTCCTTAGAAAATATACCCAAGTAAATCTGGAGTAATCATCAACAATAACCAAGCAGTAAGATTTCTTGCCTATACTCATAACATTTGTAGGACCAAACAGATCCATATGCAGTAACTGGAGACAAGAATGAACAGAATTTAACTCTTTGGTCTTATGAGAAGTTTTGTGTTGTTTGCCTTTAAGACAAGCAACACAATGATCATCACATGAAAAGACTTTTGAAGGTAACCCTCTTACAAGGTTATTTTTAACAAGATTGTTCATAGTCTTGAAATTCATGTGACACATCCTTCTGTGCCACAGAGAGGATTCATCTACAGAAGCTTTTGAAACAAGACAATTTAGAGATGAATCACTATCAACATTGTCCAAATCAAGACAGTAAACATTGTCCTTTCTTGGAGTTCTAAGTAGTATCATGCTTTCATCAACTACCTTGAACCCTGGAGCAAGAATCATACACTCAGTATTAGTAAATAATATACTATGTTGTTTGTCACAAACCTGTGATACACTTAACAGGTTGTACTTTAATTGATCAACATAGTAGACATCCTCAAATGTCATCTTACCTTTGGTGACATTACCTTTTCCACTTATCTTACCACCAGTAAGATTGTCTCCAAATGCAACATGTCCTCCATTGATATGCTTGAAATCCTGAAGGCATGACATGTTGCCTGTCATGTGCCTAGAGCAACCACTATCAACATGCCAAATGCTCTTTCCCTTGAGCTGTTGGTTGCCCTGCACATTAGATAAATCAATTAGTATGAAATAGGAACCCAAGCCAAAGTGGTCTTGGGTACCCCTTTCTCATCAAAATATTTGCATTCTTTCTTGACAAGATTTTTGAACTTTAACTCCTCATTCTTGGAGTACTTTGTTACAATAATAGGCTTGGAACTATGTTTGCTAGAATCAGTACTAGTTTTAGAAGTACTAACTGCCTTGGCAGCACTTGCATACTTAGCAGCACTAACCTTGTTAGAAGTAGTAACTGTGTTAGCAGCAGTAACTGTGTTGTCAGTATTAACCTTTGAAGAGGTATTAACAGTATTAGAAGCATTAATATTTTCAGCAGTACTAACACTGTTAGCAGTAGTAACTGTGTTAGCAGTACTAATATTGTTAGCAGTACTAACACTGTTAGTACTTCTAGGTACCCACATTTTGATACTTTCTTTTAAAATCTTTTTCTTTAAAGTGCCTTTACTGTCAACAGATTTCTTTATCACATGTTTCTTTCCAGCCTTCCTATAACCAACAGGTTTTTGCACAAATCTTTTAAAGTTCATCTGTTGGTTAATTGGGTTGAAGTAACAATACTTAGCCAAATGATTCAACTTGCCACATATAAAACAAGGTTTTGGTCTATTGATTTTATTTAGATCAACTCCTTGTTTCTGAGCCCATTGATTATTCCAGTTTCTTTGATTTCCTCTTTTTAAACCAGAATTTAGGCTCTTGGCTTTATTGCAATCACACTGTTTACAAGATCCAGGATTCACAACTGTGGTTTGTTTGTAATGGACCTTGTTATCATTTCCGTTAGTCTTCTCTATCTCCTTGGACTTGACCCAGATTTTCCCACATCCCTCATTGGTGATAATATTGTTTTCTAATGGTATCTTTTTACTCACATTATTATCCCTGTTCTCACTGGCTCCTTTTTCAGTCAAATCCTTAACTACTACCTCATCCAAAGGATCTATCTTAAAAACTTCTTCAGACAAGTCCTTTTTCTCCTTAGTTTCTAACAAGTCTGATGTAGGAGAAATATAATTGTTATTGTAAGGAGGGGGTGTATTGTTGTATCCAATACCAGGCTTCATCTTATCATGTATCTGAGCCTTTAGAAGAGAGTCCATTGCTTTTGAAGCATAAGAAAACTTGTCTATGTCAAGCTTAACTTTTGACAGTTCCTCTTTCAGTCTATCATTCTCTTCTAAGGACTTAGACAGTTTGGTTTCTAACTCATTCTTTTCCCACTTCCAATAGTTTGTGTCATAAGAGTGTTGAAGTTCATTAGCTTGAAAGCCTTTGATTTGTTCTTCAAATCTCTCTACTATTAACACATAATCTCTTCTGTCTTTTTCTAATCTTTTGAGGTCATCACACATACTTTGATTGTGATCCCTGTATCTTGTAACAGTGTCAATGCAAGATTTAGTGCAAAGATTAGAACTTACCTCAGTAGGGAGATCAGACACTTCTGCCATAAGAGCTTGGTTCTGAATGGCTTCCTCAGCTTGATCACTCCAGTCAAATCCCATTCCTTGTTGAGAAACAAGGGCTTGAGCAGGATTCTTGTTCTGATTGTATCCTCCATTCTGAGCTTGTTGGTGGTTATTGTTTGGAACAGCACTCCTGCATTCTCTAGCAAAGTGTCCTTTCTTGTGACACTTATAACATTCAACCTTGGTTTTGTCAAAACCAGCTCCATCTTCTCTTCTTTGAGAGAAGTTATTTCTTCCAGTTCTTTTAATGAACTTTTTCACCCTCATGGATAACATGGCCATCTGCCATTTAATATCCATCTCCTCCAGATCATCAGGGTGAATTTGATCAAGATCATCATTAATCAGAGAATTGCTGCTATGACTGGACAAAAAGGCTTCAAATATAGTTTCAGTGCCTTTTTCTGAACTTACTCCACTTGCAGTACTTACTGTTTCAGGGTTGGCAGTAGTATCAGTGGATGCTGAAAGAAGTGCAGCATTGTGAATATACCCAGAGGGCTTCTTCTTGGTTTCTACCTCAGTTTCAAAAACTCTTAGATCATTGTATAGATCATCAAGTTCTTTCTCTTCCAGATTGTCACTCTGTCTATATGAGACAGTGTACATAGTCCATTCATCCCCAAGAGATCTGAGAAACTTTCTATTGATATCATCTTGTTCCATCTTCACCCCTACAGTAGCCAGTTCACCTATGAGTTTATTGAACCTATCAAAAGTTTGAGTCATAGACTCATTCTTTGTGGAAGTGAAGTTCTCATACTGCTGCTTTAGAACATCTCTTTGATTTCTTTTGATGCTCTTAGTTCCAGCAAATCTTTTCTCTAGAGCATTCCAGAGAATCTGAGCATCAGTGCAGTTGCAAAATTGATGCTGATATTCATTGGGAATGGCCAAGAGCAGAGTGCTCAAGGCCTTCATCTCTGTCTGTCTGATCTTCCTCTCACCATCTGTCTTTGGTGGAGGTCTTTTCCCATCTGGTCCTATCCTTCCAGCTTCAGAAGGACCATTCTCAATGATATCCCACATTGAGTAGTCAGTGAGAAGAATATATTGTCTGATTCTGATCTTCCACATGTCAAACTCACTTGGTTTGAGCATTGGAACCTTAGAAACCAAAGTACTGCTTGATTCTGTAAGATTTTCCATGATGAATAACTGTTTCTGAGAGAGTTAGGCTCTGATACCACTTGTCAGGATCGAATTCTCAACAAGAATTAATTCTCAGAAACAATATCAAAGAAGTTTGCGGAACAACACTTTGATATTTAATCAAACAGAATATAATCAACAAACTGTAAACTTGTATTGAATGCTTTGAAGTTACAAGATTACTCACTCAACCTCAATATTGATGAACAGGCTCACCAATACAAATTCTACTTCTCTAGAATTAGGATCTATGCCTTGAGGTTGATTTTCTCTCTAAAAGAATGAAAAACAAAAGTTAACCCATTATTCTAAACTATACAATATATATATACTGAATACAAAGATAATTACAATAAATAAAATATCTTCAGTATATCTTCCATGTATATCTCTAAGCTTCCATAATCTTCAGATTATCTAGTTGTCATTCTTTCCATCCGAATCTCTTTAGCAGCACTAACCATGATCAGCAGCATTAACTTCTTCTAGCAGCATTAACTACTAAGCAGCACTAACTACTAGCAGTACTAACTAGCTAAGCAGTACTAACTTTGTTTAAGCAGCACTAACTTTAACTAGCAGTATTAATAGTACTAGCAGTAGTAACACTCAGCAGTATTAACCTTTAAGTCTTCTAGCAGTAGTAACTTTGAACCAGCAGCATTAACCATACTTGATGAATTCTTCAGTTCCCAACAGAGAGCACCTCCTTGGGGTTGGGAGACACCCCTGTGGTTTCCCTATGGATATTCTCTAAGGGAGAATTCTCCCTTAGAGGGCTAGTAGTCTTAGTGGTTGATGGTACAAGAAGGGAAGGAGCCTTCTTTACCTGTTTCCTTTTGTAAGTATGGGTGATTGGTGAAGTTGGTTTTTCAAGAAGAGACTGGGGAATTGATTTAGAGTGGGAAGGTTGGGATTGGCTAGCAGTGGGTTGGCCTAATGGGGGCCTTGACCCTGCTGCCATACCTTCATCAGTTTGGGACACCACCATCATTGTAGAGAACAATGGGGTGTCAACTCCTTCCGAGTCCAAAGGGGATCTTTTCATGTTTGAAAAGACCTTACCTTTGGGAATTTTTGGTACATATACCCCATCAAAATGAGGTATATCCGTCAATTCATGGTTAATTACTTCTTGGACAAACCTGGGGTACATATAAAAGCTCTTTTTACTTCCCAAGTTTGAGACAAGATCATTAAAAATCATTTGAGAAAAATTATACTTTCTGGCAGTAGCCAAGCACACCAAAGCATAAGCAATGGTGCTACTGAACTCACTCCATCCAGTAGTCTTTTTAGATATACAGTGCATAAGGATATGGACAAAGAAACGCCATTGGGGTGAAAACTTGGCTTTTGAGAACTTGAACACCCCCAATGGGCCTCCATACCCCATTCTTGTAAGAGTAGAAAACAGTTCATCATTAGAGATAGAAGTTATACCAGAGGCATCGTCTAGACGTAGACTGATGCGAAGTACCTCTTCAGTAACTGTCAAGGGTTTGTCACACACCCTTGTTTTGATCATTTGCGCACCATTCTCAGTAACAATGGTGGCATTAGCCCAGAATTGCCTCTGATGCTCTATGAAGATGGTAGGAGATAGAGTGAGAGCATGGGCAATATGGCTTGACTTCAGAAAGTCGACTATCTGGTGAAAACCTTCAGCTTGTTTTGGATTTTGGAGCATCGCTATTTCATTGTGTTCGTCTATGAACGCCATGGATGCCATTGACCTTGAAGATTCTTGCCTGAAAACTTTGAACTTGAGAAAGGGTTTAGAGCGCAAGTGAACAGTATGCAAAGAGTCGTTATGAACGTTTAGGCGGGTAAAGGGTATTTATAGTATTCGGGACATAAGCAGTATTAACCTAGAGCAGTATTAACTGAGAGCAGTATTAACTGAGAGCAGTATTAACTGAGAGCAGTATTAACTGAGAGCAGTATTAACTGAGAGCAGTATTAACTGAGAGCAGTATTAACTGAGAGCAGTATTAACCACAAGCAGTATTAACTACTAGCATTATTAACTGAAAGCAGTATTAACTGAAAGCAGTATTAACCATTAGCAGTATTAACTGAGAGCAGTATTAACTACGAGCAGTATTAACTGAAAGCAGTATTAACTGAAAGCAGTATTAACCACAAGCAGTATTAACTACAAGCAGTATTAACTACTAGAAGTATTAACTGAAAGCAGTATTAACTGAAAGCAGTATTAACCACAAGCAGTATTAACTACAAGCAGTATTAACAATGCACTGGCAGTAGTAATAATACTTACTCTTTTCTACTTAGGATGAACTGAGGACTGCTATGAATTCCCTGAAGAGACGGATGAGGACCACCAAGAATACATAATGGACAGGTATTGAATCACTTTTTGATAAGGAGTTTATTCAGAGTTGATCATTCCCACACTTGTTACCAAGAAAGTGAATCTACCCACATCAAAGGCTTTGGTGAATAGATCAGCAAACTGGTTGTCAGTATGAACCTTTACAACTTGAATAAGTTTCTTTTCATTACAGTCTCTTATGAAGTGATACCTGATCTCAATGTGCTTTGTCTTTGAGTGCTTGACTGGATTATTCACAATGCTAATAGCACTGTTGTTATCAATAAAAATTGGAGTGTGTAGAAAGGTTACCCCATAGTCCAGCATTTGATTTTGAATCCATAAGACTTGAGAACAGCAACTTGCAGCTGCTATATACTCTGCCTCTGTTGTAGATGTGGACACTGTGGTTTGTTTCTTGCACTGCCAAGAAACTAGTCTTGCACCCAAAAACTGACATCCTCCAGAAGTAGATTTTCTGTCTAAGTTTGCTCCACCTAGATCACTATCTGAGTATGCAAGTAGGTCAAAGGATGAGTCATGAGGATACCAAAGTCCCAATCTGGGTTGCCCTTTGAGATATCTGAATATCCTCTTGACAGCTTGATAGTGAGATTGCTTTGGCCTAACTTGGAATCTTGCACATACACAGACTGGAAACATTATATCTGGCCTAGAGGTTGTAAGATACATGAGAGAGCCAATCATGGATCTATATAATGATGAACATCCATATCCTCCCCCTCAAGATCTGCTGTTATCTGCTTGTGTGTCTCCATAGGTGTGCTGGCAGGTTTTGAATCTGAGAAACCAAACTTGGTTAGAATATCCTGCACATACTTGGACTGACAGATAAAGATTCCATCTGACTTCTGTTGAACTTGGAGTCCAAGGAAAAAAGTAAGTTCCCCCATGGAACTCATTTTGAACCTTTGATGCATTAGTTCCTCAAACTCCTTGCACATGTTGTCTCTTGTGGATCCAAAAATAATATCATCAACATAGATTTGGACCAGCAAGATATCCTTCTTCTTTCTTTTGATAAATAGAGTCTTATCAATGACTCTTCTTTCAAAACCATTTTCCAAGAGATAGGATGACAGAGTGTCATACCATGCTCTTGGAGCTTGATGCAATCCATAAAGTGCTTTCTTCAATTTGTATACCCTGTCTGGATAGCTTGGGTTTTCAAACCCTGGTGGTTGACAGACATATACTTCTTCTTCAATTGAGCCATAAAGAAATGCACTTTTCACATCCATTTGATAGACTTTGAATTTCATATAAGAAGCATAAGCCAGGAATAATCTAATTTCTTCTATCCTGGCCACAGGTGCAAATACTTCATCATAGTCTATTCCCTCTTCTTGTGTATACCCTTGAGCCACCAGCCTTGCTTTATTTCTTATCACAATACCTCTTTCATCTCTCTTATTCCTGAAGACCCATTTTGTTCCTATTGCTCTTTGGCTTTTAGGAAGGTCTACCAGATTCCAAACATCTTGCAGTTTGAATTGCAATAGCTCTTCTTGCATTGCTTCTATCCAACTAGATTCTTTCATAGCATCATGTGCCTTCTTAGGCTCAAGCTGGGATAAAAAGCAAGAAAGCACTGTATGCTGTTGATCTTGCAATTCTTGTAGCCTGCTTTGATTTCTAGTCATCATAGGAGAGGATATATCTCCTATTACCAGTTGTAGAGGATGATTCTTTTGAATTCTGGTGTGTTGATTAGGTTCTTCATTAAGTACCACCTCTAGATTTGAGTCATTCAACTCAACTGAGGTGTTTTCAGCAGCTACTTCTGATTCCTTATTGACTTGAGTCTCCTCATCTCTACTTTCTTCTTCACTCTAACTTGGTTCAGTAGATGGTTCCTTTTCACAGTCTTCAACAGGATCCACTGTGGGTATGGGAAAGATCACAGATTGAGATAAACTGTCTTGAACTTGTGTAGTTCCTGATCCTCCACTCCCTGATCCTGCATAATCATCACTACTGACACCAAAAGAGTTAGTTAGTGAATCAATGTCAAATAGCCACTGAGGACCAGACCCAATTGGATTTGGTGTGTTCTCATTGCATTTGACATTGTCACTTTCTTCAATTATTCTAGAAGAAGAGTTAAAGACTCTGTAAGCCTTACTCTGAGATGAGTAACCAACAAGAAATCCATCATCTGCTTTGCTATCTAACTTACCTAAGTGAGATTTGGTATTGAGAATAGTACAAGGACACCCAAAAGGTTTGAAAAATTCAATAAATGGTTTTCTTTTATTTAAAAGCTCATATGGGGTCTTGTTCTTTGGCTTGACTACTAGAACTCTGTTTTGGACATAACAAGCAGTATTAACTGCTTCAGCCCAGAAGGTAATTGGCAATTTTGAATCAGCCAACAGAGATCTAGCAGCCTCTATTAGTGTCCTATTTCTCCTCTCGGCAACTCCATTCTGTTGAGGAGTCCTAGGGGCACTATATTGTCTCTCAATGCCTTTCTCTTCACAAAAGGTGTTTAGATCAAGATTTTTAAATTCAGTCCCATTATCTGATCTAATGACTTTTACTTTTTGATTAGTTTAGTTTTCAATTCTTAGGATAAAGGATTTGATCAGTCCACTTGTCTCATCCTTAGTCCTTAGAAAATATACCCAAGTAAATCTGGAGTAATCATCAACAATAACCAAGCAATAAGATTTCTTGCCTATACTCATAACATTTGTAGGACCAAACAGATCCATATGCAATAACTGGAGACAAGAAGAAATGGAATTTAACTATTTGGTCTTATGAGAAGTTTTGTGCTGTTTGCCTTTAAGACAAGCAACATAATGATCATCATATGAAAAGACTTTTGAAGGTAAACCTCTTACAAGGTTGTTTTTAACAAGTTTGTTCATAGTCTTGAAATTCATGTGACACATCCTTCTGTGCCATAGAGAGGATTCATCCTCAGAAGCTTTTGAGACAAGACAGTTCAGAGATGAATCACTAACAACATTGTCCATATCTAGACAATATACATTGTCCTTTCTTGGAGTTCTAAGTAGTATCATGCTTTCATCAACTACCTTGAACCCTGGAGCAAGGATCATACACTCAGTATTTGTAAATAATATACTATGTTGTTTGTCACAAACCTGTGATACACTTAACAGGTTGTACTTCAACTGATCAACATAGTAGACATCCTCAAATGTCATCTTACCTTTTGTGACATTACCTTTGCCACTTATTTTACCTCCAGTAAGATCATTTCCAAAAGCAACATGTCCTCCATTGATATGCTTGAAATCCTGAAGGCATGACATGTTACCTGTCATGTGCCTAGAGCAACCACTGTCAACATGCCAAATGCTCTTTCCCTTGAGCTGTTGGTTGCCCTGCACATAAGGTAAATCAGTTAGTATGAATTAGGAACCCAAGCCAAAGTGGTCTTGGGTACCCCTTTCTCATCAAAATACTTGCATTCTTTCTTGACAAGATTTTTGAACTTTAACTCCTCATTCTTGGAGTACTTTGTCACAATAATAGGCTTGGAAACATTTTTGCTAGAAGCAGTACTGGTTTTAGAAGTACTAACTGCCTTAGCAGCACTTGCATGCTTAGCAGTACTAACCTGGTTAGAAGTAGTAACTGTGTTAGCAGCAGTAACTGTGTTGGCAGTATTAACCTTTGAAGGGGTACTAACAGTATTAGCAGCATTAATATTTTCAGCAGTACTAACACTAGTAGCAGCAGTAATACTTCCAGCAGCACTATCCCTGTCAGCAGTACTAACAGTTTTAGTGCTTCTAGGCACCCACATTTTAATACTTTCTTTTAAAAACTTTTTCTTCATGGGACCTTTACTTTCAACAGATTTCTTCATCACATGTTTCTTTCCAGCCTTCCTATAACCAACAGGTTTTTGCACAAATCTTTGAAAGTTCATCTGTTGATTAATAGGGTTAAAGAAGCAATACTTAGCCAAATGATTTAACTTACCACATATGAAACAAGGTTTTGGTCTATTGATTTTATTCAGATCAACTCCTTGTTTCTGAGCCCATTGATTATTCCAGTTTCTTTGATTACCTCTTTTTATACCAGAATTTAGGCTCTTATCTTTATTGCAAGCACACTGTTTACAAGATCTAGGATTCACAACCGTGGTTTGTTTGTAATGGACCTTGTTATCCTTTGCTTTGGTCTTCTCTATCTCCTTAGACTTAACCCAGATTTTCTCACATCCCTCATTGGTGATAATGGTGTTTTCTAATGGTATCTCTTTACTCACAGCATTATCCCTATTCTCACTGGCTTCTTTCTTAGTCAAATCCTTAACTACTACCTCATCCAAAGGATCTATCTTAAAAGCTTCCTCAGACAAGTCCTTTTTCTCCATGGTTTCTAACAAGTCTGAAGTAGGAGAGATATAGTTGTTGTTGTAAGGAGGAGGTGTATTGTTGTATCCAATACCAGGCTTCATCTTATCATGAATCTGAGCCTTTAGAAGAGAGTCCATTGCTTTTGAAGCATATAAAAACTTTTCTATGTCAAGCTTAACTTTAGACAGTTCCTCTTTCAGCCTATCATTTTCTTCTAAGGACTTAGACAGTTTGGTCTCTAACTCATTCTTTTCCCACTTCCAATAGTTTGTGTCATAAGAATGTTGAAGCTCATTGGCTTGAAAGCCTTTGATTTGTTCTTCAAACCTCTCAACTATCAACACATAATCTCTTCTGTCCTTTTCTAATCTTTTAAGGTCATCACACATGTTTTGGTTGTGATCCCTGTACCTTTTGACAGTGTCTTTGCAAGATTGAGTACAAAAATTAGAAATTACCTCAGAGGGGAGATCAGACACCTCTGCCATAAGAGCTTGATTCTGAATGGCTTCCTCAGCTTGATCACTCCAGTCAAATCCTATTCCTTGTTGAGAAACAAGGGATTGAGCAGGATTCTTGTTTTGATTGTAGCCTCCATTCTGAACTTGTTGGCCTCCATTCTGAGCTTGTTGGTGGTTGTTGTTTGGACCAACACTCCTGCATTCTCTAGCAAAGTGTCCTTTCATGTGACACTTATAGCACTCCACCGTAGTCTTGTCAAAACCAGCTCCATCTTCTCTTCTTTGAGAGAAGTTGTTCCTTCCTGTTCTTTTAATAAACTTCTTCACCCTCATAGATAACATGGCCATCTGCCATTTAATGTCCATCTCCTCCAGGTCATCAGGGTGAAGTTGATCCAGATCATCATTAATCAAAGAATTGTTGCTATGACTGGACAAAAAGGCTTCAAAGATAGTTCCAGTGCCTTTTTCTGAATTTACTCCACTGGCAGTACTAACTGCTTCAGGGTTAGCAGTAGTATCAGTAGATGTTGAAAGAAGTGCAGCATTGTGGATATAATCAGTGGGCTTTTTCTTGGATTCTACCTCAGTTTCAAAAACTCTTAGATCATTATATAGATCATCAAGTTCCTTCTCTTCCATATTGTCACTCTGTCTATATGAGACAGTATACATAGTCCATTCATCCCCAAGAGATCTGAGGAACTTCCTGTTGATATCATCTTGCTCCATCTTCACCCCTACAGTAGCCAGTTCACCAATGAGTTTGTTGAACCTATCAAAAGTTTGAGTCATAGACTCATTCTTTGAAGAAGTGAAGTTCTCATACTGCTGTTTTAGAACATCTCTTTGATTTCTTTTGATGCTTTTAGTTCCAGCAAATCTTTTCTCTAGAGCATTCCAGAGAATCTGAGCATCAGTGCAGTTGCAAAATTGATGTTGATATTCATTGGGAATGGCCAAGAGCAGAGTGCTCAAGGCCTTCATCTTTGTCTGTCTGATCTTCCTCTCACCATCTGTCTTTGGTGGAGGTCTTTTCCCATCTGGTCCTATCTTTCCTGCTTCAGAAGGACCATTCTCAATGATATCCCACATTGAGTAGTCAGTGAGAAGAATGTATTGTCTAATTCTGATCTTCCACATGTCAAACTCACTGGGTTTGAGCATTGGAACCTTAGAGACCAGAGTACTGTTTGATTCTGCAAGGTTTTCCATGATGAATGAATAGATGTTTCTGGGGGAGTTAGGCTCTGATACCACTTGTTAGGATCGAATTCTCAACAAGAATAAATTCTCAGAAACTAATATCAAAGAAGTTGCGGAATAACACTTTGATATTCAATAAAACAGTAAACAAACAGTATATGATAAACACTTTGCAAACTTGTATTAAAATCACAAGATTACACACTCAACCTCAATCTTGAAGAACAAGCTCTTTCAAGACGAATTCTACTTCTCTAGAATTAGGAACTATGCCTTGAGGTTGATTTTCTCTAAAACTTAGAATGAATGAATTAATCTGTAAATCTGTATCTCTATCTAAACTATTCTGTCAAAACTATACATATACTGAACAAAAAGATAATTACAATAAATAAAATATCTTCAGTATATCTTCCATCATTATCTTCAAGCCTTCCATTAATATCTTGATTCTTTCCAGCTGTCATCCTTTCCATCCGGATCTTCAAGTCATAAACAGCACTAACTATGCTCAGCAGCATTAACTTCTTCAAGCAGCATTAACTTGGTCTTAGCAGCATTAACTACTAAGCAGTACTAACCACTAGCAGTACTAACTAGCTAAGCAGTACTAACTTTGTTCAAGCAGCACTAACTTTGACTAGCAGTATTAATTCTACTAGCAGTAGTAATACTCAGCAGTATTAACTTTGAAGTCTTCTAGCAGTAGTAATTCAGAACTAGCAGCATTAAAGACTTGTTCACATCTTCAGTTCCTAACAGGAAAAGAAGATGATTGAACAGAAAAATGTTGGATTTTTCAAAGATTTATCTAATCAAAGAAAAAATATGGAGAAGGATTTTGAAGAAGAAAGAAAGATTTTTGAGTCAGAGATTAAGAAGCTTACAATGTCATTATCTGAACTATCAACAAAGGCATTGAATGAGCAGAACACAAAGTATGAATTTCAGAAACAGATCGACTTGCTCATAAAGGAAAGGAACAGTTTATCTTCCAAGATAACAGAACTTGAAGACAAGACAACATCAAGTTCATCTCTACAACTGTTTCCACAAAAAGGTCAGTCAATATTAAAGATCAGATTCGTACTAATAACATTTTCTATGATCGGAATATGGATGGTCCATGTACATTCAGAAGAAGAATAAATGGTAATGAAAAGTTTGTATGAAGAGTGAAAGAAGATTCTGATGAGAAGAATGATCAGAAATCATTTGTGCATACACTCAATGCCAAGAAGAACATTGTGCCAAAGGTAAACCTGATCTTGTTTATTCGATAGATCAATTAATCAGGTTATCTAAAAGGAAGAATAATTGTTCTTATTGTGGCTCAAATGATTTTGTTCATAAAGCATCTGATCGTTACTGGTATGGTTCTTATTATATTACTCCTAATAGAACTGCAACTAACAAACATGGACCTAAATACCTGTGGGTACCAAAGCCAAAAGATTCATCTATGTTGCAGGCATCTCAAGTCAAGGGGGAGTAAAAGAACCTAGACTTCTGATTACATCTGATCAGAACTCGTTCTTAAAAAGTTTTATTGCTTTCATGTATTTACTTTTCAATATCATGACTTTGGAGCTGACTTCATGAGATTTAAGATGAGCATAAGGCATATTCTATTCTTAATCTCATACATATTTGAAAGATGGACGACTTTCAGCTATGAAAACACGTTCTTAAACGTTCAAACCACTTCTCGATTCTTAAACAGATTTCATGAATACAGAAGTGTGATTTTAAATGTTTTCAATTTTTGAGTTTCAATGTTTAACTAACCGTGTGTTTCCAAAGATTAATACTTGTGTATTATCTTTTCCCTATACTGTCAAATATTCACACACACACCGGTTTAGTACCTTTATTGATTAAGTGTTTACCATGTCTCAAATTGAAACTACTTTTCGATGGTAAGACACCCGGTTTGAATTTCTTTAGTATTAGAGCATTGATTCATTCAAAACGTTTCTTTCAAGACTTGTCTATATTTGATTCGTATAGAAAAATTTCAATTTTTCATGACCTAAGCTTTTCTTGATATATCATTCATATTTGATCTTTTCAATACAATGTCAGATTGTCAAACAAGTTCCTTGTATTCATTTCATTCTGTTATTCCCTATATTCAAGTTCTAATCGCTAACAAACAATCAAGATGATAATCTCAAATCATATTCCATTGATTCAAACAACAAAGATTACAAATTCACAACTTTCTCTCACTACATTCTCTCACTAGAAACATATTCAAATTAGCTCTTCTCTAATCTGCTCTCTCTCTCTCTCTCTCTGATTCGTGTACATCTCACACACTTACTTACAACTAAAAACAAACAAAGACAACAAAGGTATTTATACCCTTGACAATTACAAAGGAAAAAAAACAAATACAAATACATTGACTTTTATATTTATTAACAAAAGACTTTGACTTTGATGAGAGTTGACTTTCTTCAGCTTTGACTTTCTTGAACTTTGACCTTCAGTCTTCTTGATCTTGTATCCAACATATTTATGCTCTAACACATTCATTCAATATACTTGTGTTGAAAAATCTTTCATGATTAAAATGCTCAAATCTTCATGATTATCTTATTGAGCATATCTATATATCTAACATGTATTTCATACTGTGCTTTAACTGAAAAGTTAAACCAATTAAGCAACATTGTGCTTTTAGGACAATTACATGGGAATTGTTTGCGCTTAATTGAACTTCTATGGATTCACGTTAACCAGTGTTTCCTACCCAAGAAGTTAACCTTGAGTGATCGAGAGGCGAGAAGTCAATATCTGAGTGTGGATGTGTGCTGAGATAAAATGAAAAGAGAGTTTGGTTAGAAGTGAGATCAATGTTAAAAAAAAAGAGTGAGAGATCAGAGTAAAAGAATATCAAACTCTGCACCAACATCTTCCACTAGTGGAATTCGCCTACAACAACAGTTACCACTCGAGTATTGGTATGGTGCCGTTTGAGGCGTTGTATGGAAGAAAGTGCAGGACACCCGTGTGCTGGCTAGAATCGGAGAAACAGTTTGTTGGACCGGAGATCGTGCAAGAATCGGCCGACAAAGTGAAAAGCATTAGAGAGCGATTAAAGGCTGTTCAACACCGTCAGAAGAAACTACGTGGACAACAAGAGAAGACCGGTCGAGTTCCAAGTGGGGGAAAGAGTAATGCTGAAAGTTTCACCGTGGAAGGGGATAATTAGGTTCAGAAAACATAGGAAGCTTAGTCCCTGTTTCCTTGGACCTTTCACCATCTTTGAGCGCATTGGGCTTCAAGCCTACAAACTGGATCTACCACCCGAAATGAACGAGATCCACCCTACCTTTCACGTATGTTAATTGCGAAGGTTTTTAGCCAAGGAGGAGACCGTCATTCCTTAATCGGAGATCAGAGTGGATAACAGCCAATGTGTAGAGGAGCCTGTTGGTACCGAAGGTGCTTAACAAGTTTGTAGAGGGGGGGGGTCGAATACAAACACAGAATTTAATAGATTTAATAAATTGTTTATTGATAAATCAAATACAATTTACAAGTCTGTTGCGGAATAAGATTAACTAGAACTCAATCTAAACAAACTTAAGAAAACACTAAGATGGTTGCACAAGAATATAGAGAATGGGAGATTTTAGAAGTACAGAAAACAAGGGTTTCTATATCTTAGAAAGATGAAGGTTTGGGGATTAGCTCTTTAGATGGAGAGTTGATCTTTCAATTTATACCCTATGCATTAAATGCATGGCAGGGCACTTTACACGTGTCCTTCATTGATTGGCTGAGAGGGTCTGACTTTGGGAGACATGCTTTCGGTCGTATCATGAACAGTGTAGTGGACAGAGTTGCTGTATGAATTGTGGCAGAGGTATGTCCGTTCTGACACATCGTACTAGATGTGCAAGGGAAAGACAAAAGAGACTTGAGGCATAAGCTAAGTGATCATCGATCGTTGAATATCTCTTCCTTCAGAGATACAAAGAAGTTCAGTGTTAGGACTGTAAGTCCTGAGTGTTGAAAGTGGAATAAAGTATTTATAAGTAAATCAACTTAGAACCCGGACTTCAACGAAGTTTGGCTTCTGATCACATGACAGATCAGGACCCGTTCTTCAACGTTCAGACCTGGATATTTTGCAAATCTCCAGGGGGAGCTTAATAGATCTATATCGTTCTATCATGTTTTGAGGGGGAGCTTAAAAGGTAAATATATTCTAATCTAGATCTCTGATTGTTTGAAAGAAGAACAACTTTCAAGCTTGAACAACAGTTTCTGAAATGTTCAACCCACTTCTTGTTCTCAAAAGATTTTATGAATTTAGAAGTTTGATTTTAAATGTTTTTCATTTTTTGAGCTTTAATGTCTAACTGACTGTGTGTTTCTAAAGATCAATACTTGCGTATTATCTTATCCTTATACTGTAACGTATTCACACACACAGGTTCAGTACTTCATTTGTATTTGTTATTACCATGTCTCATAACGAACCAATTTTTTCGATGGTAATACCCCCGTTTGAAATTCAATATTGTTGAGCATAAATCATTATTTCTAATCTTGTGCTTTCATTGCTAAATTGTTTATATTTGTTCATATAAACATAATATCCAATTCTTTGATACCCTAACCAGTTTATTTGATCTGATTGATACATTGTCAGATTCTCAAAACAATTCTTTTGATTTCCTTTCATTCATTCAATATCTTTGTTTTGAGAAATCTTCAAAGTTCAATTGCTCAAATATCATGAGCATACATTTTGACAATGTTATAATACTTTTTGAGCTTAAATGTTCAAGATAAACTGTTGAGCTATCATTCTTTATAGGAATTACATGGGATTTGTGTGAGAGCTTAAACAGAATTTCCATGGATTCACGTAAACCAGTGTTTCCTACCCCGGAAGTTATCCTAGAGTGATTTGAGGGGTGAGGGGTCATAAATCAAAGAGTGGGGGAGATAACTCATCGGGTTGAGTTTTTCTCATAGTGTGGAGCGGTAAAATGGAAAATGAGAGTTTGGTTAGAAGTGAGCATAATGCTAAAAAGAAAGAGGGTGTGAGAACAGAGTTAAAAGAATATCAGAACTCTGCACCAACCACTTTCTGAGTCGGGCAGCCACATATTCTGATTGGTTCACATTCTTTGGTGACCATCATTGAAACAGGCAGTGAGCCCATGCCAACTCTTGCTATAACCCCACCAACCACTCGTTTCTTTCTTAACAAAGAAATGTTTCATTTTCTTTGGGGACGCAGCATATCTGCTATCTAGTCTTCACTCGGAAGATTTAGATATTGAAAAAGAAGGAAAGTTGCCCCACCTTCGCACCTCTTTCATGCACATTGAGTCCGTGTAATATTTGTTGCTGTCTCAACAGTTTACACATTTTTGAGCCTGATATAACTAAGTAGCTTCAATCATTCTACACTTTCACGTACACACAAGGAATGAGTTTTCTTGTCATAACATTCATAGAAAATTCCTTTGTGGTTTTTCGATGATTGAATGGAAGCCCTGGGGGAGTGAACATCACAAAAGCTCCTTTCCAACATACATCTGTTGTACAAAGTGGCTTCGTGCTACTTACAAGCATACTAACTGTATCATTTGTTGATTCAGGTTCACAATTCCTATTATATCAGAATTTGAAAAGATTCGGATATATACATTTCATGAATTGACGGATACTCAGATCACAGGTGGGAGAATATCAAAATTATCATAAAGAGGAGATCAAAGAAAGTGCTAAACTTGAAGAAGTTTTGCTGATTATGATGCTCACAATCATCAAAAAGGGGGAGAAAAAAAGTTCAATTTCAAAGTTTTAAAGAAAGAAAGTTATTTCTGAAGACAGTCTAGAGATCAAAGTGATGAAGATGATGTTTCAAAGTGATGAAGATGATGTTTCAATTTTTCAAAGAGATTTCAAAGATTGTATTGATTCTTTCCGTATCATGTGGTGTTTGCTACAAATTTGTTTATCATTCCTCCTACAAGCTGATTGAAACAAGTTCTTAAGCTGAAAGTCTATTCAACTCGCGATTCAAAGACAGATTCTGTGTTTTAAACTGAAGAAGCACCGTGGAATATCACGTAACTCTCACATTATCTTTCTTGTGTGCTGATCCGATGTGATTGAGTTTCTACAGTTAAAAGTTGCGTGATAGTGCATTCAGTCGAGGCTACTGTACATTGAATCTGGTTACAAAGTTGATTCTATGAAGACCAAGAGCTTTATTCAAGGGGGAGCGTGGAAAGACATGAAGACATGCAACACCAAAGTTCTTCAAAGATTCAAGAAGGAAAGAAGATCAAGGCCTGAAGTTGTTCAAGAAGATAAATGCTTTATTCAACTTTAGGGGGAGATTGTTAGGACTGAAAGTCCTGAGTGTTGAAAGTGGAATAAAGTATTTATAAGGGTTTGATTTGTAATTATTTGAAAGTTATTTTATTAAGATGGACCCAAGCCCATAAGCCCAATTGCTTGTAAAGCCTAAGTATATAAAGGCTTATTTATCTCATAATTAGGGTTGAACAGTTTAGAAAGGTTAGAAATTCATTATTCAGTTTACTACTCATTAGGTTTACATACCCTTATCAGAAATTCTCTCTGAAAACCTTAACCCTTTGAAGTATTATCAATCATATGACTAGTTGCTGTGGCCTATAATCTGTTCATCATTGTTCATTATTACTTGTGATTGCACTGCACTGGGATCTACATTCAGCTATCGCTGAAGCTTTTCCTCAGTTTTCTTCGCGTGTGTAGATTTGTCTTTGCTTCACTGATATCCGCATCAGGTCACTAGTAGACTTGTCTTTGTTCAGCAGCTTCGTCTTTGATTCAGCTATGAACATTTGTTTACATGAAACTTGTCTTCAGAGATTACGTTTGACTGTTTACATCAGAAACTATCAGCGATACTGAACATACTCAGTATTTAATAGCTGATAATGAAACACTAATACATATGAATGTTTTACAAGAAAGATCATCAGTGATAACTGAACAGACTCAGTCTGATCGCTGATGATGAAACATTAATACATATTTATTAAACATAATTTACACTAAGTGTAGAAAATGGTCTTTATCAAATCGCTGAGAGAGCATGTATCAACAATCTCCCCCTATTTGATAATGACAAAGTAACTAAAGAGAATTACTTTTTAGTTCAAAATAAGGAATAATCAGGACTTATAACATACATGTCCCAATTACTATTTTGAGAGATCTTTTGCAGTACTGATAGGGTTAAGTACTTCACTAAAATTTTCATTAATTCAAAGGAAGAATTATAAGAGATGAAAATATAAAGTACAAGTGAAGAACTAACTACTGTAAGTTTAACTAATAGATTACAAGAAGTAAGATACTAATCTATCAGCTATCTAGATGAGATTGCAGGACCTTGATCATGTAGTCAGGGACTTCTTCTCCTTTTTGCCTTCGATCTGATGATTCTTGACGAATGATTGTCTTGATCGATTCATCTGATGGAGAAAAGTCACACCATAAGCATAAGAGGTCCTTGAGATGATTAAGAGGACAGATAGAGATCTCAGAGACTCTTTGGAATCTGAGTTGTTCCTCATCATCTCTGAAGAAGATTCCAAAAGGATCTTTGAGTACTTGCCCGGGAATATATGGTCTACCAGGAGGCAGGGATAGGTCTAGAACTGAGAGATCAGGAGGAGGTTCGAACAATGCTTCCTTTGAAAATTTGATGGAGGTGTCGTTTCTGATAGCAGCGACATTTTCAGAAGAGGAAGAAGCAGGCTTTCTTTTGATTTGCATTGGCTTAGGAGGAAGAGCAGATGGCATGTTTAAGACTGCAGTGACTCTGTTGATGAGGGCGTCTAGGATGCCTTCAACATGGCCTCTGTAGATTGACTTTGATTTCTTCAGTGCATCTTTGAACTCTAGCCATTCCATGTAGCCAAAACTCTCAAGCTTTGAAATGAACATTGCCTTTGAGCTTGCATCCTCTCTGGTGATCTCCATGGTTACAGAAATTCGGTCCTTCTTCTTTTTTCCAGAGATGACAATGGTTGTTATCTTCAATGGGTCGGAGAGATAGTCGACTTTATGCTTACACCATTCGACAGTGTTATCGCCGACCGCTTGTTTTTTTGAGTGCTCCTCTTTAATTTCTTTGAGTAGAGCAACTTGAACTTCCACTGGATTTTTCTTTAGTTTCTTGTCTTTGACCTGAAAGGACTGAATCTTGAGAGCTAGATTTACATCTTTTTGACATTCAGTGATCAGTTTCTCAGCTCTAACAGATTCTTCAATTTCAGCTTCAGTTAGGAAATCAGGCTCTGTAAATGGAGTTTGAAGAGGGATCTTTATCCGTTGACTCTCCAGATGAGAGATCATCTCTGTTCTTCTGTTCAGTTCTTCCTCTGACCAATGAGATGGTCTGGAGGGCCTTCCTGGGTGGAGCAGGGCTTATTCTTCTTCTTCTTGTTCATCAATCTCACTAAATGAGATTGGGATTATTTGTTCTTCAGCTCTAGAGGCTGGGATTATTTGGAGTTCTGTTCCCTTAAGCAGGGGAGAGAATTTTCTTGTCAAGAAGTAAAAAGGAGTTAGTGTATATTTAGGGAAGAGAAAGATAAAGGCTTAGAAAGAGAAAGGGTATGATAGGTATAGAATGATATGGGTACAATAGAAAGACATACTTGAGAAGGATTCTCCCCCTCAGATTGTGAGAATATGTTCAGGTTTCCCTCGACAGCTATACCATTCTGCTTGCCTTGGGAAGGAGTACCTGAAGAAGTTTCACTTCTCCCCCTGCTGTGACAACTCCATTTGAAGTTGTCGCTGAAGAGACGTTCGCCGCTGAGAACCAAAGGGATTGGTCTTCCTCATCGTCGTCATCATCATCAGCTTGTTACTCTTTCTCTTTCTCCTGATCTTGAAGATCAAGATCTTCATCATCTTCTTCTTCCTCCTCCTCTTCTTCTTCTTCTAGAACTTGATTAAGTATAGAAGATAGAGGGGTTTTGTCAACAACCTTCTCCCCCTCAACATGAGAGGGAGGTTCTTTCGTCTGGACTTCGGCAGCAGCTTCCTTAATATTTTCTTCATTAAGTTCTTTCTCCCCCTCTTTGTCATTATCAGCGTGAGGGGTGCAGTGGTTGAAGGTGTAGCTTTTGCAGTTGGAAGAGATCGGACTTCAGCCTCCAAACGCTCGAGATGGCCCTCTATGACAGGAATATCTGAAGTAGCCTGATCAGTTAACTTCTTTAGCTCTTCACCAGCGAGATTGACAACGCCAGTAGATTCGTTGACAGAGGTGGTGAGAGACTCCACCTTTTCAGCAAGTGTGTTGACGTGAGCGTCAACAGTAGCCAAAGTAGGACCTGCAAGTAAAGTTAGCAGATGAGCACAACGATGCTCAGGCTTATATGGTGAGATGGGAGTGGTGTTTGGGGTAATAGGAGTAATTGAGTTTTCAAACATGTTGTAGAAGTGCATAGATTCTTCAAACATTTGATTGTTAGGTCCTATTGGTGCAAACTGAGGTTGTTGTGAAAGAGATGGAGGATTAGAGACCACAGAAATAGAAGGATGAGTAGTAGGGATAGAAGAAATTTGGAAAGTGGAAGTTACCTCAGGAGGTTGTTGAAGAACTGAGGTAATCGGTGGCGTCACTGTTGTTGTGGCAGCGATTGTCATCGCTGGCACGGATGATGTGGTCGCTACTGAAGTTGTGGAGGAGATACCCACAAAAGCATCCTAAGTAGTTTGTTGAGAAACTACTTCAAGCATTGAATCAGCAGTGGCGATCTCCTTAGTCTTTTTGGCCTTCTTAGAAGGACCATGAAGACTAGTTGATGGTCGTTTGTGAGAGGTGGAAGCGGCAGGGATAGTAGGAGAAGGAACCCCCTGTGTGGCCGCTGAAAGAGAAGAATGTAGAGAGAGACGGGTGCGAAGAGTTGAAAGACTTACCTCGTTGACGACCGGCTTGACCTCCAGCGAGCGCTGACCAACCTTTGAAAAAGTACCATCTTGAGAAGTTGGGTACTTGTCAGCGTAGAGAAACCGTAGGTACGCACAGATAAAGCGTACGTATGGGATCTTGGGATCCCTCTCCGTCTTCTCTATCTTTGACTTAAGGTCATCAAAGATAGCGCCAGCGTAGTCGAAATGTTTGCCAGCGATGACTGAATAGCCCATCTGGAGTTGAACTTTGCTCTCCTGATCCAGGGAGCCAATCTTTCTACTCATGCTTTGAATGATGTGTGAGAAGATGTAGTTAAGTTGAGAAGGCATGTTTGCCTTCTGGATCTTTGTCAGACGCTTGTTGGGGATGGTGGAGCGTGGCTTGTTGTCCCAGCAATACTCTATGTCATCCAAGAACTGGATGAGTTCAGCATCAGTAGGGAGGGCATCGAATCCAACTTTTGTCTTCTCAGGGAGTCGTAGTGCCTTCCTGAGACCATAGGCAACAAGTATGCCTGATTCTAGTTCAGTAGTGAATGAGATAGCGGGAACCACTTCACCCTTCTTGTTGGTGATGGTGGCTTCATCAGCTGTGAACCAAAACTGTTGTAGGAGAGTTTTGGAAGGTTTTGGGTCCACATTGAGAGCGTAGGCCAAGCAAGACTGCTTCAGAAATGCAGCAGCTTCCACCAAGTGTGGGTATTTGTTAGCTTCAAATTCCAACCTTGCGAGATGGTTGTTCTTTGGAACCTCGGATTCAGAGATGTTGAACTTGACGTTCTTTGAAGCAATAAGCAAAGCTTGGGCCATTTATGAATATAGAAAGAAAAATAGAATAGATGGAAAGGTTTAGAGTCCAAAAATAAATAAGATTTTTTACCAGTTTCTGTATTTAGAAAGAAACATAGAAAAAACCAAGTTATTTTCAGAGTAAAACTGTGTTCTTTGTGAAGAAGAAAGAACATGGAGAAAACCAAAAGTTTTTTAAACAAGATAAAATCAAAAGAAATGATTTTAACGTTGAGAAAACTTGTAAAATCCATGATAAAGAAATATGCAGGATTTTAAGAAGTTAAGAATATGAGAAACAAAAACCTGTTGATCTTGAAGAAGATGAAGATTCAAAGACTGGAATGGTGTTTGTTTGCTTGAATGCCTTGAGAGAGCTTTTCTTGCTTGAGAAGTTTTTCAGAAAGCGTAAAAATATAAGAATGAAAAAGGCATTCTTTTTATATGAAGAGAAAGAAAGAATGAAAGAGAATGAGTGAGGCGGGAAAACAAATTCTCATCATGACATGGACACGTTTTACGAAGTTGATTGGATAGAAGGGCAACGAACGAACGTGTCAGAGAAAAAGGCATGTCGTGGATTGTCGGTTCAAATAACGTCATAGGAGAGAGAGAAAAAAACGTTTCATTTGTCCTTTTTGAAATTATCTCTGAAGAAAAGTCAAAGATAGGTTTTCTTTTTGAAAGAACCTCTGATAAAAGTCAGAGATTGATTTTCTTTTCAAAAGGATCACTAATGAGAAATATCAGTGATAGATTTTGTTTATCAAAAAGCCTTTAATCATTTGAAGAATAATCAGTGATTAAAGTTTTGATTTTGAAAAACATCTTACTGAATGAACATTTAGTGATTAAGAGTGAGAGAACATACCTGAGAGTCAGAGATTTGTTTAGAGATTAAGTGATAAAGGGGAACTTAGAATCACTGACATAATGCTTGAAAGATGAAGAATCACTATTCAAGATTCAGCATTCCAAGCTCACTGATGAGAAAGTTGAACCTTGTCTCATCAAGAGGTTTGGTGAATAAATCAGCTAGCTGATAGTCAGTGGGGATAAAATGAAGTTCAATATCATCATTCATCACATGATCTCTGATAAAATGATATCTGATCTCTATGTGTTTTGTCTTTGAATGTAGCACTGGACTTTTTGCTATAGCGATAGCACAAGTGCTGTCGCAATAGATTGGAATTTTTTATAGCTGAAGGGCATAGTCTAATAGTTGATTTCTCATCCACAAGACTTGAGCGCAACAACTTCCAGCGGCTACGTATTCAGCTTCAGCTGTAGAAGTGGACACTGAATTTTGCTTTTTGCTTGTCCAGCTTACCAGCTTTCCTCCTAGGAGTTGACATCCACTAGTGATTAACTGTTGAGAGTCAGACAATTCATTGTTTTCTGAGAGGTTTTCAGTTGATAGAAGATCTGATGGAGGGAGTGTGTTTAGAGGCTCAGCTGAAACCCATAAGGTGGATTCAGCGTTAGGAGGTTTGATGTTTGGATCATCATCAACAGCTGGAGAATCTGTGTGCTGATGGTTTGAGAAGAAGGGTTTTGTTTCTCTGTAATGAGAAAACATCCAAGCATTTAGCTCTTCATTGTCAGCGATTGGTTTAGAGTTCGTTGAGCGAATTTCATCAAAGGTGACATGCATTGTTTCTTCCACAGTTTGTCTTCTCTTGTTGAAAACTCTGTAGGCTTTGGAGATAGAGGAATATCCTAGAAATATTTCGTCATCTGCTTTTGGATCGAACTTTCCAAGTAGATCTTTGTTGTTTAGAATGAAACACTGACAACCAAAGATATGAAGAAAACTGATAGAGGGTTTTCTTCCATGAAATAGTTCATAAGTTGTCTTTCCAAATCGCTTTACTATCAGCGATCTGTTTTGAGTAAAGCATGCAGTATTCACAGCTTCAGCCCAAAATTGAGTAGGGACGTGAGAATCGTTAGGCATTGATCTAGCTGCTTCAATGATAGTTCTGTTTCTTCTTTCAGCGACTCCGTTCTGCTGAGGCGTTCTTACTGAGAAAAGGTTGTGAGAAATTCTCTTATTCTCAAAGAAATTGTTCAGAGAACTGTTTTTGAATTCAGTTCCATGATCACTTCTTATTGAACGAACAGGAAGATTATTCAGCACTTCCATCTTTTTAACAAAGGATATTAGTTCTTCTGGAGTTTCACTCTTCCAGGGAAGAAAGATAACCCAGGTATAGCGAGAGTATTCATCTACAATGACAAGTGTATATTTCTTTCCAGCTATGGATTGGATATTGACAAGGCCAAACAAATCCATATGCAAGAGTTGGAGAGGACTTGTCACTGAGGAAACGTGTTTAGATTTGAAACTAGCTTTTGTCTGTTTTCCTTTTTCACATGATGAACATAGAGATTCCTTAGCATATGAGTGTTGAGGAAGACCAGAAACCAGTTCCTTAGATGAGAGAGAATTCAGGGTTTTGAAGTTTAGATGAGAGAGCCTTTTGTGCCATAGCCAGTTGACATCAGAGGAGGCTTTAGAAAGAAAACATACATTTTCAGTGGTAGTAGAGTCCATATCTATTACATAGACATTTTCCTTACGATAACCACTAAGAGCAAGTTGTCCACTCTCATTTACCACTGAACATGCTTTCTTAGTAAATCAAACTTCATAGTCTTTGTCACATAGTTGACTGATGCTCAGAAGATTGTGCTTCATTCCATCTATGTACGCGAATCTTCTGAAGGTAGTTGTCCCATTGCCGAGGACACCTAACCCTAGGGTATATCCTTTTCCATTTCCACCAAAGGTCACTGAGGGACCTTTCTCTTCCTTGTAATCAGTGAGCAGGTCTTTTTGTCCTGTCATGTGACGAGAGCATCCACTATCAAGATACCAGATGCCTTTTGATCCCTGCAAACATAAGGAAGATTAAGCTTTGTTTGGTACCCATTTTTCAATGGGTCCTTTAGGGTTAGTGGAGATGGAAGGTTCAACAATCTTCACAGTAGATGAAGATTCAGCTTCAGTGGTAACCTTTACTTTGGTTAATTTCTTAACCTTAGTGGTATTCTTCACCTTGGTCGATTTCTCAGCTTTGGTGACCTTCTCAGCCTTGGAGGCATTCATCTTCACTTTAGTTGTTTTATCAACTTTAGTGGCAGTTGGACATTTACTAGCAATATGGTCAGTAAACCCACAATGATAGCATTTTCTATATTTGAAGGTGGTTTTAGGACCATGAGTAGTAGGTTTTAAGAATTTAAGATGAGCAAGGTCAGCTCCAAGAATGCCTTTAGCATGAGATCTGGGAGGAACTTTCATTTCTTCAAATATCTTAGGCATAAGATCAATATTCAGCTTTGGAGGACAAATATCAAAGATTTCTGTCACAGAGCTAGAAGATCGATTTACTGAAAGTTTAGAAGGAACTTTCGGCTTTGCTTTCTTGGTCGCCTTCTGAGGATGGGAAATAGATTTTCCTTTATCTGCAGGCTTAGAGACTTTAGATATTTCCTTAGGGATGGGATTAGAAGAAGATGAAGAAGAGCACTGAGCATAAGAAGTGTCAGGGATAGAAGAGACAAACATTCCAAACTTAAGCATGAAACTGTCTTCTTTAGGCTCATCCTGTGGTTTCCAAAAACCAAGACCAGTTCTATCACTGGCAGGGATCTGAGCACTTGTAATCTCATTGATCTTTGTTGAGGATTTGCACCATCCTTCAACAGTAGCCTTCTCTACTTTTGAAGCATCGATGGCTTGTTCGTGTTCTATGTTGATGATTTTATTAACAATGACTTGATCTTTAAAACTTTCCTCTAAAAGAGTCAGTTCTCTGATCTTTCCATGACATTTCTCTAGTTGTTCAGTTAAATCAATGTTTTTGTTCTCAGCTAGAGTTTTGCCGTTTAGAGCATTGTATAGATCAATCGTCAGCACATCAACAGCGCGACTTCTCTCTGCTTCAGATAGAGAGGGATTAGTAGAGATATATACCTGAGATGATATATAGCTCATGGAAGTTTCTGGAGATTCTTCCACTTCTTCTCTAATCTCGTCCATGAGATAGAGATTAGCGACTTCTTCTTCATCAGAACTTGATTCTTCTGATTCAACCCAGTCAAGTTCTTCAGCGATAAGCCCTTTACCTTTTCTTTTATAGTTTTTCAACTTTTGATATTTTTCTTTCAGTTTACGGTATGTATCATCGCTGGATCTTCTGGAGGTAGAAGGTTTGAAGACTTTCTTCGACCTGCACTCACTTTCAAAGTATCCAATCTTTTTGCAGTTAAAGCAAGTAGCAGTAGCCTTATCAACAGGGGTTGATTTTGGCTTGTCAGTGAGAGAGAGAGATGTTTATTTCTTCTGAAATTGCTCTTTCTTGCAAATCTCTTAAAAGAGTTTGTCAAGAGTGTTAAGGACTCATCAAACTCTGAAAGATCAGTGTCTGATAGTTCCTCAGATTCAGAATCTAACTCAGTGATAGTGAGAGTAGATCGCTGAGATGGAATTATCTCTGAAGAGACTAAAGAAACAGGAGTGCTTTTGGAGTCTTTAGAATCTTTTACAAGATTCTTTTTCAGGATATTTGATTGCTCATAGTTGAGCAATATTCCATACAAGGTGCTGAGAGAAAGATAATTTAAGTCTTTTGTCAGCTTGAGACATATTGAATAACTGTCCCAGCATTCAGGAAGACATTCTAAGAACTTAGTTAAGACCTCTGAATTAGAATACGTCCTGCCCACAGTTCTTAGATCAATGATTAAGCAGTTAAACCTTTGGTGAACGTCAGAGAGAGACTCGTTCTTACCAGCGATAAAACTTTCATACTGTCTTACCAAGTTAATCTTTCGAGTTTCTTGGATTTCAGTGGTGCCTTCATATTGAACACATATAGTGTCCCATATTTCCTTAGAAGTTTTAAGATGCATGATGGAATGAAAAGCTTCATCAGGCAGAGCCATAGAGATAATGGTTTTTGCCTTTGCATCTAGACCTACTTTCTTTTTGTCTTCATCACTCCACTGTCTTATCTTCTTAAGAGCATAGCGCTCAAGGACAGCATGAGTGGTGGTAGTAGCGGGAACAACAGCTATGATAGAGAAAGGTGCATAGGGTCCATTTGCTACGTAATCAGGTATAGTAGGGTCTACACCTTCTAGAAATAGCATCATTCGATTTTTCCATAGTGCAAAGTTATCTCTGCTAAATCGAAGAGGTTTAGAAAGTGAACCATTATCATAGTAGTTTGTATTTGTGTTAAGTGCCATTTAGAATAGCAAGTAGGAGAATAAAGCAAGATCTTGTTTATTAGATTAAACGGTCCGCTCTGATACCACTTGTTGGTCCCGAAGGTGCTTAACAAGTTTGTAGAAGGGGGGGTTGAATACAAACACAGAATTTAAGAGATTTAATAAATTGTTTATTGATAAATCAAATACAATTTACATGTTTGTTGTGGAATAAGATTAAGTAGAACTCAATCTAAACAAACTTGAGAAAACACTAAGATGGTTGCACAAGAATATAGAGAATGGGAGATTTTAGAAGTATAGAAAACAAGGGTTTCTATATCTTAGAAAGATGAAGGCTTGGGGATTAGCTCTTCAGATGGAGAGTTGATCTTTCTATTTATACCCTACGCATTAAATGCATGGTAGGGAACTTTACACGTGTCCTTCATTGATTGGCTGAGAGGGTCTGACTTTGAGAGACATGCTTTCGGACGTATCATGAGCAGTGTAGTGGATAGAGTTGTTGTACGAATTATGGCAGAGGTATGTCCGTTCTGACACATCGTACTGGGTGTGCAAGGGAAAGACAAAAGAGACTTAAGGCATAAGCTAAGTGATCATCGATCGCTGAATATCTCTTCCTTCAGAGATACAAAGAAGTTCAGCTATCACTGAAGCTTTTCCTCAGGTTTCTTCGTGTCTGTAGATTTGTCTTTGCTTCACTAATATCCGCATCAGGTCACTAGTAGACTTGTATTTGTTAAGCAACTTCATCTTCGATTCCGCTATGAACATCTGTTGACGTGAAACTTGCCTTCAGGGATTACGTTTGACTGTTTACATCAGAAACTATCAGCAATACTGAACATACTCAGTATTTAACAGATGATAGTGAAACACTAATACATATGAACGTTTTACAAGAAAGTTCATCAGTGATAACTGAACAGACTCAGTCTGATCATTGATGATGAAACACTAATACATATTTATTAAACGTAATTTTCACTAAGTGTAGAAAATGGTCTTTATCAAATCACTGAGAGAACATGGATCAACAGAGCCCGCGACTATTTTGGAAAGGAAGACAAAGAGACTGCGACACAAGGAAGTGGTTATGGTGAAGATTCAATGGAAGCACCACCGGGGGGCTAACGTAACGTAGGAATCAGAAGAAGATATGAAAAGGCGTTATCCTTACCTATTTGTTTAGTTTGAGATTTTGAGGACGAAATCTTTTCTAAGGGGTGGAGGATTGTAACACCCTGATTTCTATGTAAGCAAATATTACCTTATAACCATGTTTCGCTTGTAGTGTAGTGTTAGTACATGATCTTACCTTGAAACCTGCCTTATTTGAGGGTTGATCGTATAGCCGAAAATGAGGGCAAAGGGAACAACAGTGTTCTGCGTGGATCTCTGCACGACTTGAACTGCACCTCCATCCGCACAGGGCTCTGCCTTCACGCGACTCCAGTCCTCGGCGCGACTCTCCGCGCGAGTTCAGCTGCACGGGCATTTGCGCGCGACCTCTGGTTGATTAAAAAGAGGGAAAATTGGCCCCAACTCTAATATTTCTCCAAAATCACTTCCCTAAAACACTCTCTTCTTCTCCCTCTTCATTAAATCTGACCTATAACATTTGTTACTACCATTTCCCTCCAATCTTCAAGTAGGAATCATTATCTAAAGGCTTGGAAGGCTAGGGTTCAAAGATCTACCACCTCATCATCTTCATCTTCAACCTCAATACTCCATCTCCATTTCTAGGGTTTTACCACTTTAGGGTTTTTACATCATAAACTCATTTGGTGAGTCTCCTAACCCTTATTTCACCATAGATTTACTATTATTTGCTTATATGAAGGATTTCCAAGTTAACCTAAAACTCGGTTTTTGTTATCTTACTTGTATATGGTTAATTGCTCTTGTAGAAGGCATTGTATGCTATGAGGGACCCCATGTGCATATAAATCTCGTAAAATGAGTTATACATTGACAAAGAACTATCTTTCACAAATATGGGTTTTAGCTATAAATGCTTATATTGTAACTAGACTTATCACATATATATGATGGTGGTTTTGGTTGACAAATGAATTGTATGGCTCAAATATGAATATGAAATGTGCATTATCATGTTTCAGAATAGGATGAATTATGCATGTGTTATACTATCCTTACTTGGTGTTGTGAAGTTAATGTCTATTTCCTTGTGCACGAGGATTTAGATGGCATATTTATATGTGGTTTTAATTATTGGTCGTTTGGTTACTAGTAGGTAGGCAATAGGGTAAGTAAGTCCTTGAGGTGCAACTCGTCTAGATTGGATAGACACCCATGTATGTAAGTCCTTGAGGTGTAACTTGGCGGAGTAGGAACTAGAGGCAATTGCTTCCACTTTCGACTAGGGCAGCAGCTCCCTCTTGCACAACTCCCCCGAACAGCCCAGATTCATAAACGGTTTGAGGATTGTGATGTCTGTTATGGCATGGGAACTAGAACCGGGATATGTGGTGAAATCCAATAACATCACGGGTGACCTCATTCACGTGTTCTCGTCACCCAAGATGGAAACGGGTCTCCTCCGTCTTTCAAAAGATATCTCTTGTGTATTTGTACAGGCTTGGAACATCTTTTACAAATTGAATGTTGGCATTGGTCTAACCTTCGGGTACTTTGGTAACATTTAATTACATCGAGTTTGTTACATTATAATTTATTAAATTCTTGCAATATCTCTAGACTTTGGTCTAACACTTATTTTGGTGTTATCGGCTCACAGGTCATCCTAGTGGTGTACATAGGGCACTTTGATCCGTCGGGCGGACACTTAGGAACCTCGAAGGACCGGGCATTTTTGGGATCTTGTGAGAAGAGCGTTTTGAAGTCATAGTGACACCCACCTTAATCTAGTTTTAATTAATGTTCTAGATTAAATAGGTTGTCGCGTATTATATCTTATTCTTCCACTACTTTATTTATGCAACTACCCCAACTCTATTAGGTTTTAGTCATTCATATTTACAGGTTTAATAAATCCTCGAATTTTTAGACATCTTATTGCCGAAATTTTGAGTCTTGAAATTTTAGGGTGTTACATTACTTTTGTGTTCCGTCTCAACTTATGGTGGAACGGTCACCCCCATCTTGCATAAGGGAAATGAAGTGTTGGGAATCCAAATAAATATCCTTGTAGGTTTTGTTTATTTAAAAGTATTGATCTTGCCTTGTCTCTTTTAATCTTATATTTACCGTTTGTTCTCACTAGGCTCCAAGCCTAACACTTTTTCGAAATTGATGTGTATATCAGGTTCCTTTAGCAGTGGGATGGCGAAGCCTTGAGTAGAGGGTTAAGTCCTGTCGTGGACGATCTTTTGGGATATAAAAATTTTTGGGACGTAGAGCGTGCGTAACATTTGATGATACATTTTGGGAAACGATGGTGACACCTGATTGTAATCTAAGCTAGAATAGTTTAGATTAATAGGTTGTCGATTATTTTTTCCATTACTTTCTAAATTGTAAACGCTTATACTCTTTCCCATTTTTGGGTGAATTCATCTTTATCTATGTCAAATATTACGTCATACCCAGGTTTAAATTTTACCCCGGTTTTAGGGGTGTTACAGTAGTAATACTAGCGGGTTTGGTTTTGATAGCGAAAAATATTGTGTGATTGCTAAACCACCAGTCTAGGAGTCTTATCTATAGGTACAAATTCATTTGTTATGTTTAAAAAGTGTAATTATAATTACATGTTACAACTTATGATATAAAATAGGTTCACAAAGAGGCGACCAAATGGAAAAACAAGACATTTCCTCGTTTTGAGGATTTGTGCATTGTTTTTGCCAATGATAGAGCTAATGGGAATAGAGTGTGAGATGCTATGGAGATAGAGGATGCAAGCACGTAGGACCATATCAATCAATTCGAGGACAACTTTTCTAATGATCAAGATGATGCCTCTAATGCACACACAAATGTGCAAAGTTAAGAGTGCACAAGTGGTAGCAAGAAAAGGAAAAACATAAACCACAAGGGTTGTGGCATACTGGTTAAGGCCCTGGGGATGTGGTGGAATATCCCATCTGCCTAGGGTTCGAATCCATGTGTACACAACAATTGTGGCCACTGAGGTTTAATCAAGGCTGATGTCTTACAGTCATAATTTGCCAAGAGATTAGTCTAGGCGTAGCCTAGGACACCCTTCTCAAAAAAAAGGAGGAAAAACATAAGTTATTCTTTGCATGATGTAATCAACAATGCAACTGTTGATCCAAACTCTCTCAGTGATTTGATAACGACCCTCTTTTATACTTAGTGAAAATTACGTTATTATATGTATTAGTGTTTCATCATCAGCGATCAGACTGAGTCTGTTCAGTTATCGCTGATGACCTTTCTGTAAACATTTAATATGTATTAGTGTTTCACTTTCAGCGATCAAACTGAGTCTGTTCAGTTGTCACTGATAGTTTCCTATGTAACACAGTTAACGTAATCCCTGAAGACAAGTCTCGCGTCAACATAGTTCATAGCTGAATCGAAGACGAAGCCACTGAACAATAGATAAGTCTACTAGTGACCTGATGCGGATATCAGCGAAGACCAGACAAATCTACTTACGCGAAGAAGCCTGAGGAAAAGCTTCAGCGATAGCTGAACTTCTTTATCTCTGGAAGAAGAGATACTCAGCGATCAACGATCACAAAGCTTATGCCTCAAGTTTTCTTTTGTCTTACCTTGCACAACCAGTACGATGTGTCAGAACGGACAAGTCTCTGCCACAAATCGTACACCAACTCTGTCAACTACACTGTTCATAAAGTGGCCAAAAGCATGTCTCCAAAAGTGAGACTACCAAAGCCAATCTATGAATGCCACGTGTAAAGTACCCTGCCATGCATTTAATGCATAGGGTATAAATAGGAAGCTCACTCCTTCATCTGAAGGTGTGCTCAATCCTTGAACTCCAAAATAGAAACCCTTGTTTTCTATCTCTCTAAAATCCCCCATTCTCTGAATTTCTTGTGCAACCATCTTAGTGTTTCTTAAGTTTGTTTAGATTGAGTCTGTCTTAATCTTATTCCGCAACAAACTTGTAAATTGTATTTTGATTTATCAATAAACAATTTATTAAACTTTAATTTCTGTGTTTGTATTCAACCCCCCCCCCCTTCTACAAACTTGTTAAGCACCTTCGGGACCAACAAGTGGTATCAGAGCAGTTTGTTTAATCTAATAAACAAGATCTTGCTGTATACTTTTCTTTGCTATTCTAAAATGGCACTAAACACAAACACAAACTACTATGATAATGGTTCACTTTCTAAACCTCCTCGATTTAGCAGAGATAACTTTTCTCTATGGAAAAATCGAATGATGCTATTTCTTGAAGGTGCGGATCCTACTATACCTGAATATATAGAAAACGGACCCTATGAACCTGTTAGAATTATAGCTGCTGTTCCTGCTACTGCCACCACTGAAGCTGTCCCTGAACGATATGTCGTTAAGGAAATAAGACAGTGGAGTGATGAAGATAAAAAGAAGGTAGGCATAGATGCAAGAGCAAAGACCATTATATCAATGGCTCTGCCTGATGAAGTTTTCCATTCCATCATGCATCTAAAAACTTCTAAAGAAATGTGGGAAACCATATGTGTTCAAAATGAGGGCACCACTGAAATCCAAGAGACCCGAAAGATTAACTTGGTAAGACAGTATGAAAGTTTTATCGCTGGTAAGAATGAATCTCTTTCTGACATTCATCAGCGGTTTAACTGCCTGATCATTGACCTAAGAACTGTTGGAAGGACCTATTCTAATTCTGAGGTCCTAACAAAATTCTTGGAAAGTCTTCCTGAAAGCTGGGACAGTTATTCAATATGTCTTAAGCTGACAAAGGACTTACATACTCTCTCTCTAAGCACTCTGTATGGAATATTGCTCAACTATGAGCAATCTAATCTCCTGAAGAAGAATCTTGTAAAAGATTCTAAAGACTCCAAAAGCACTGCTGTTGCTTTAGTCTCATCAGAGATAATTCCATCTCAGCGATCTACTCTCACCATCACTGAGTTAGATTCTGAATCTGAGGATTTATCAGACCCTGATCTTTCAGAGTTTAATGAGTCCTTAGCACTCTTGACAAACTCTTTTAAGAGATTTGCAAGAAAGAGTAACTTCCGAAGAAGTAAACCTCTCTCTCTTACTGAAAAGCCAAAATCAACTCCGGTTGATAAGGCTACAGCCACTTGCTATAACTGCGAAAAAATTGGACATTTTGCTAGTGAGTGCAGGTCTAAAAAGGTCTTCAAACCTTCTACCTCAAGAAGATCCAGTGATGACAAATACCATAAGCTGAAAAACAAATATCAAAAGCTGAAAAGCTATCAGCAAAAAGGTAAAGGTCTCATCGCTGAAGAACATGACTGGGCTGAATCAGAAGAATCATCTTCTGATGAAGAAGAAGTCGCTAATCTTTGCCTCATGGCTGAGATTAAAGAAGAAGTAGAAGAACCATCTGAACCTTCTATGAGCTACATATCATCTCAGGTATCCATCTCTACAAATCCCTCTCTGCCTGAAGCTGAGAGAAGTCGCGCTGTTGATGTGCTGACGATTGACCTTTATAATTCTTTAAACGACAAAACTCAAGCTGAAAATAAAAATGTTTATTTAACACAAGAGCTAGAGAAATGTCATGAAAAGATCAGTGAACTAAATCTTTTAGAAGAAAAGCTAAAAGATCAAGTCATTATAAATGAAATCATCAGCATTGAACGCGAACAAGCCATCGCTGCTCTAAAAGCAGAAAAGGCTCATGTTGAAAAATGGTGCAAATCATCAACAAAGATCTCTGAGATAATAAATGCTCAAACTCCTGAAAGTGATAAAACTGGTCTTGGTTTTTGGTCACCACAGGATGATCCTAAAGAAGAAAGTTCCTCGCTTAAGTTTGGAACTTTTGTCACATCTTTCTTTGACACTTCTTATAATCAATTCTATCCCTGTTCTTCTTCTAATCCCATCCCTGAGGAGATATCTGCAAGATCTAAGCCTGCAGATAAAGGAAAGTCTATTCTCCCTCCTCAGAAGGCTTCCAAGAAAACCAAACTGAAAGTTCCTTCCAAACCTTCAGTGGATAAACCTTTTAGCTCAGTGACAGAAATCTTTGATATCTGTCCTCCAAAGCTGAAGGTTGATCTAAAGCCCGTGAAATCTGAAGAAATAAAAATTCCTCCCAGATCTCGTGCTAAAGGTATTCTTGGAGCTGGACCTGCTCATCTTAAGTTTTCAAAACCTTCTGGCTATAAATCCACCATCAGATATAGAAAATGTTATCACTGTGGATTCACTGACCATATTGCGAGCAAGTGTCCAAATACCACCGAAGCTGATAAAACAGCCAAAGTGAAGAAAAATACCACTAAGGTTAAGAAATTAACCAAAGTGAAGATTACCACTGAAGCTGAATCTTCATCAGCGGTGAAGACTGCTGAATCTTCCTTATCCACTAACTCTGAAGGACCCATTGAAAAGTGGGTACCAAACAAAGCTTAATCTTCCTTATGTATGCAGGGATCAAAGGGCATCTGGTATCTCGATAGCGGATGTTCTCGTCATATGACTGGACAAAGAGACCTGCTCACGGAATACAAGGAAGAGAAAGGTCCCTCTGTGACCTTTGGTGGAAATGGAAAAGGATTTACCCGAGGGTTTGGTGTCCTCAGCAATGGGACAACTACCTTTCGAAGAGTCGCTTATGTAGATGGACTGAAGCACAATCTTCTAAGCATCAGTCAGCTATGTGACAAAGACTACGAAGTTCGCTTTTCTAAGAAAGCATGTTCAGTGGTAGATGAAAAAGGAAAACTTGCTCTCAGTGGTTATAGAAGAGAAAATGTCTATGTAATAGATATGGACTCTACTATCACTGATAACTTATGTTTTCTCTCTAAGGCCTCTTCTGATGTCAACTGGCTATGGCATAAAAGGCTCTCTCATCTAAACTTCAAAACCCTGAATTCTCTCTCATCTAAGGAACTGGTTTCTGGTCTTCCTCAGCACTCATATGCTAAAGAATCTCTCTGCTCAGCATGTGAAAAAGGAAAACAAACAAGAGCTAGTTTCAAGTCGAAACAAGTTTCCTCAGTAACAAGTCCTCTTCAGCTCTTGCATATGGATCTATTTGGACCTGTCAATATCCAATCAATAGCTGGAAAGAAATATACGCTTGTCATTGTAGATGAATATTCTCGCTACACCTGGGTTATTTTTCTTCGCTGCAAGAATGATACTCCAGAAGAACTAATATCTTTTGTCAAAAAGATGGAAGTGCTGAATAATCTTACTGTTCGATCAATAAGGAGTGATCATGGAACTGAATTCAAAAATAGTTCCCTGAACAATTTCTTTGAGAACAAGGGAATCTCTCACAACTTCTCTTCAGTAAGAACACCTCAGCAAAATGGAGTCGCTGAAAGAAGAAACAGAACGATCATAGAAGCTGCTAGATCAATGCTCAGCGATTCTCACCTCCCTACTCAATTTTGGGCAGAAGCTGTAAACACTGCATGTTTTACTCAAAACAGATCGCTGATAATAAAGCGATTTGGGAAGACAGCTTATGAACTCTTTCTTGGAAGGAAGCCTTCTATCAGTTTTCTTCATATCTTTGGTTGTCAGTGCTTTATCTTAAACAACAAAGATCAACTTGGAAAGTTCGACCCAAAAGCTGATGATGGAATATTTTTAGGATATTCCTCCATCTCAAAAGCCTACAGAGTTTTCAACAAAAGAAGACAAACCGTAGAAGAAACCATTCATGTCACGTTTGATGAAACGCGCTCAGCGAACTCTAAACCAATCGCTGACAATGAAGAACTGAATACTTGGATGATCTCTCACTATAGAGAAACTGAACCTTTCTTCTCAAACCAACAGCACACTGAAACTCCAGCTGCTGATGAAGAACCAAGTATCATACCTCCCACCGCTGAATCCAACTCATGGATTTCAGCTGAACCTCTAAACACACTTCTACCATCAAATCCATCTACGTCTGAAAACCCTTCTGAAAGCATTGGTGTATCTAATGTTCAACAATTACTAGCTGATGAACCTCAAGCATCTTCATCAGCTGCTGCTCCTATTGTTGATCCTATCGCTGAAATAAGCAATCTTGCTCCTGCTCAGCGATGGACCAGAGATCACCCCATAGATCAAATTCTTGGTAATCCAGATGCAGGTATTCAGACACGACGAAGCTCAGGTAATATCTGTCTCTTTGTAAACTTTCTCTCCTTAATTGAACCAAAGAAGACTGATGATGCCCTCAGAGATCCAAACTGGGTCAGCGCTATGCAAGAAGAGCTGACTGAATTCTCTCGAAACAAAGTTTGGAATCTCGTTCCTAGACCATCTGATAAAACTGTAATAGGCACCAAATGGGTGTTTAGAAACAAGTTAGATGAACATGGAATTGTAACCCGCAACAAGGCTCGACTTGTTGCTCAGGGATACAGACAAGAGGAAGGCATAGACTATGATGAAACCTTTGCCCCTGTGGCCAGGCTCGAAGCAATTCGACTATTCTTAGCTTATGCAGTCTATAAAGACTTCATCGTTTATCAAATGGACGTAAAATCAGCTTTTTTGAATGGAAAGCTGAATGAAGAAGTTTATGTAGAACAACCACCAGGGTTCTATGACCCTAAGCATCCAAATTATGTTTATAAATTGGATAAGGCTCTCTATGGTTTAAAACAAGCCCCTCGTGCTTGGTATGACACTCTCTCATCTTTTCTTATCTCTGAAAATTTTGAACGTGGCAAGATTGATAATACGTTATTTTTCAGGAAGATAAAAGGTCATATAATTCTTGTACAAATATATGTCGATGACATAATATTTGGTTCTACTAACCCATCTCTATGTACTCGCTTCGCTGAAAGAATGAAGAAAGAATATAAAATGAGTATGATGGGTGAGCTGACATATTTTCTTGGTCTTCAGATTAAACAATCTGACAAAGGTACTTTTATCTGCCAAGGTAAGTATGTTAAAGACATGCTGAAGAAGTTTGATTTAACTCAAACTTCAGCGATGAAAACTCCTATGGCACCACCACTGACACTTAACAAGGATCCATCTGGAAAACCTGTTAATGTCACTGCCTATAGAGGAATGATAGGCTCATTGTTGTATCTTACAGCAAGCCGACCTGACATCATGTACTCTACTTGTTTATGTGCACGCTATCAATCTGAACCCAAGGAATCCCATCTGATCGCTGTAAAGCGAATTTTCAGATATCTGAAAGGAACTCCTAACCTCGGTCTTTGGTATCCCAAAGACTCAGGGTTCGATCTAACTGGTTATTCTGATAGTGATTTTGCAGGCTGTAAACTTGACAGAAAAAGTACCACTGGTGGATGTCAACTCTTGGGAGGAAAGCTAGTAAGCTGGACAAGCAAGAAGCAAAATTCTGTGTCCACTTCCACAGCTGAAGCTGAATACGTAGCCGCTGGAAGCTGTTGTTCACAAATCCTATGGATGAGAAATCAACTATTAGATTATGATCTTCAGCTGTCAAAGATTCCTATCTATTGCGACAGCACTAGTGCTATCGCTATAGCAAATAATCCAGTGCTACATTCAAAGACAAAACACATAGAGATCAGATATCACTTTATCAGAGATCATGTGATGAATGGTGATATTGAACTTCACTTTATCCCTACTGACTTTCAGCTTGCTGATATTTTCACCAAACCTCTTGATGAGACAAGGTTCAACTTTCTCATCAGTGAGCTTGGAATGCTGAACCTCGAAGAATAATTCTTCAGCGTTCATGTATTGTGTCAGTAATCAAAAGTTCCCCTCATCATTCTCTCTGATAAACATTCTGACTCTCAGGTATGTTCTCTCTCCCTCAAAGATGTTTTTCTTCAAAATATAAACTTTAATCACTGAACTTTCTTCAAATGATTAAAAGCTTTTTTTTTTAAAAATACATTAATCACTGATATTTCCAATCAGTGATCTTTTAAAAGGAAAATCTATCCCTATCTTTACAATCAGGGATACTTTTAAAAAGGAAAATCTATCACTGACTTTTCTTCAGTGATCATTTGAACGGACAAATGAACAGTCTCTCTCCTCTATGACGTCATTTGAACCGACAATCCACGACATGCCTTTTCTGACACGTTCGTCCGTTGCCCTCCTATCCAATCAACTTCGTGGAACGTGTCAATGTCATGATGATTTCTTTTCCCGCTTCATTCTCTCTCTTATCTCTCTTCTCTCTCTTCGTATAAAAGGAATTCTTCTCTCCTTTATACGGTTTACGCTTTCAAAACTTTCAAAGCAAGAAACATTCTCTCAAGAACACTCAAGCAAGTAAACCCAGAATATTGAATCTGCAACTCTTTTTCTTCAAGATACACAGGTTTATTTCATGTTTATATGCTTTGTTCATATGCTTTTTATTCTTTTAAAATCCTACTCGCTTTCTATGGATTTTATAAAACGTTTTTTAAAACTAAAGATCATTCTTTCTGATTTTATGTTTTTAAATAAAAACCTTATGGTTTTAAAGTGTTCTTCCTTCTTTCTACCCAGAACACTATTTTTTCTCTTAAAAATAACTTGATAATTTTCCAGTTTCCCTTCATCTATGGAAACTGGTAATCATATTATTTTTAATCTAAATCATTTCTTCTATTATGCCTCTTTCCATAACAGAAATGACACAGTCTTCAATCGTTGCTTCCAAGCATGTACGATTCGCTCTCACTGAAGTTGAGATTACTAAATGTAATCATTTGGCCAGACTCGACTTCAAAGCTGACAAATACCCACATCTGGTGGAAGCTGCTGAATTCCTCAAGCAGTCATGCATAGCTTACGCGATCACTGTGGATCCTAAGCCCTCCAAGACTCTACTTCAGCAGTTCTGGTTCACTGCTGATGCTACTGAACTTACAAACAGGAAAGGCGAACGAGTCCCTGCTATCTCGTTCAGCACGGAATTAGGGCCAGGGAGCATGACCGCTCTTAGCCTCAGGAAATCTTTACGATTCCCTGACAAACCAAAGAGTGGATTCGACGCACTCCCCACTGATGATGAGCTGATATTCTTCCTGGACGCAATGGGCTATTGTTGGGAAAACAAACCAAGATCCTCTATTCCTAACAAGAAGCTCACCAAGATTCTTAAAGCTCAGATGCCATCACAACTGAACTTTATCTTCTCGCACATAATTCAGTGCATGAGTGGGAAGAGTGGTTCGCTGGATCAAGCCAGCAAAACACAACTGCAGATGGCATACTCCGTCATCGCTGGTCAAAACTTTGACTACGCCACAGCCATCTTTGAAGATCTGAGGTCGAGATTAGAGAAGCCTGAACGAGATCCCAAGATCTCGTACGTACGTTTCATATGTACGTACATCAAGTTCCTCTATCCCAACACCTATCCCACCAAAGATGATGGCACCTTTGCCAGGGTTGGTCAACGATCACTGGAGGTCAAGCCACTTGCCGACGAGGTAAGTATTTCTCTCCTTCGCTCTCGTCTCTCTCTCCATTCTTCTTCATTTTCAGCGACCACGCAGACGGTTCCTTCGTCTGCTATCCCTGTCGCTACCACTACTTCCAAAAGACCATCAGCTAGTCCAATTGGTCCTTCCAAAAAGGCCAAAAAGACTAAGGAAAGTACACCTTCTAGTACTATACCTGAGGGAGCTTCTCAACAAGCTACCTTAGATGCTTTTGTGGGTCTTTCCTCCACAACTTCAGCAGTCACTCATACTGCCGTGTCAGCGATCTCACTCGCTGTCACATCATCAGTAACCCCACCTACTATCTCATTCCCTGAGATTAACCCCATCCCTACTTCTATCCCCAAAACTCTTCCCTTCTCTCCTCATTTGGTCTCTGAACCTGCCACCTCTTCTTTCCCTATAGGACCTGAGCATCAAACTTTTGAGGAATCTATGCAGTTCTACAAAATGTTTGATACGTCAGGTACACCTATAATCCTAAACACTTCTCTCCCCCCCTCTCCAAATAAGCCCATATCTGAACTAACATTATTTTCAGGTCCTAGCTTGGCGACTGTTGACACGCATGTCAACAGTCTAGGAGAAAAGGTGGATGCTCTCACCAACACCATCAATGAAACCACCAACGCCGTCAATCAGGCTGGTGAGGAGCTGAAGAAGTTGACCGCCACTTGCTCATCCAAAGCTGAGAACTCTCAACTTTCAGCTCTCGAAGAACAAGTCGTCCAACTCAGAGAGTCCTCTCGACTTTTTCAAGGACGATTTGAGTCTCTTACAGCTGACGTTCAGGGTCTCTCTTCCAAGGTTGACCTCTGCACGTCCCTTCTTCAGCAAGTTCTCCAGAAAGTGAATGAACCAGCTCCAGCGCTGCCTCCCTCCTTCACTGAAGATGATCGTACCAACCTCAACATCGCTGTGGAATTCATTCATGATGCCACATGCGACATACCTGCGGTTGAAGACCGAGTTAAGCGTCTGGAGGCTGACGTTCAAGTGCTAAAAGCTTCAACAGCTACTCCAGCAGCTGAACAATCCCCTACCGCTGATAATGACAAAGTGGGGGAGAAAGCTGAAGAAACTTCTATCGCTGCTGCTGGGGATGCTGAGACTCCAAAGGAACCTCCCTCTCAATCTGAGGGGGAGAAGGCAAAAGAATCCTCATCGATTCACTCCATTCTCTTTGAAGAGGATGAGGAAGAAGACGATGAAGAGGAAGATGATCTAGATCTTGATGATCAAGAAAAGGATCAGCCCTCCGATGACGACGACGACGATGAAGACCAATCTATGTGGTTCTCTAAGCCGAACGTCGTATCAGGGACAACTTCGCAAGAGGTTGTCAAAACAGGGGTGAGAGGTGATACATCTTCAAGTGTTCCTTCGCAAAGCAAAGACAAGCAACCAATCGCTGAAGAATGCTTGAGGACTGGATCACAATCTGAGGGGGAGCATCCTTCTCAGGTATGTCTTTCAATTGTACCACTTTTCTACTCTTTCCAAACCCCTATGTCTTTCTAGCCTTTATCTCTCTCGTTCTAAAAATACACTTATCCCTTCTTTCCTTCTTTTTCTAACCAGACAGTTCTCACCCCTGCTTAAGGGTTCTGAACTACAAATAATACCAGCGGCTATCGCTGAAGAAATAATCCCAATCTCTATCGCTGAGATTGATGAAGAAGAAGAAGATTCCCTGGTCCATCCAGGAAGGCCCTCTCGACCATCTCATTGGTCAGAGGAAGTGCTGAAGAAAAGAGTTGAAATGATCGCTCAACTAGAAAGTCAACGGCTGAAAATCCCTCTTCAAATATCCACAGAGCTCGACTTCCTTACTGAAGCTGAAAGAGAAGAATCTGCCAAAGCTGAGAAGCTGATCGCTGAATGCAAACGAGATGCCCAACTCGCTTTAAAGATTCAATCTTCTCAAGTCAAGGACAAAAAGCTGAAAAGCAAACCTGTGGAAGTTCAAGCTGCACTACTGAAAGAAATTGAAGAGGAACGCTTCAAAGAACAAGAGATCAACGATAAGTCTATCGAATGGTGCAAACAAAAGATGGATTATCGTTCTGATCTTCTTCCAATATCAGCCGTGACTATCTCTGGTCGCAAGAAGAAAGATCAACTCTCAGTGACCATGGAGATTACCAGAGAGGATGGAACCCAAAAAGCAATGTACGTATCAAAACTTGAAAGCTTCGGATTTACGGAATGGTTAGAGTTCTGGGATGCGCTGAAGAAATCCAAATCTACATACAGAGGCTACGTTGAAGGACTCCTTGAAGCCCTCATAAATAGAGTCGTTTCTGTACTAAAGCTGCCATCTCCTCTTCCTCCCAAATCTTTGAAACTCAAGAGAAAAATTGGGTCCTCCTCCTCTGAAGATGTCGCCATCATCAGGAATGAAACTTCTATCAAATTTTCAAGAGATGCACTGTTTGGTCCTCCTCCTGATCTTTCAGTTCTGGACTTATCTCTGCCTCCTGGTGGTCCCTTCCAAGCTGGTAAAGTAATCGACAAGCCTTATGGAATATTCTTCAGAGATGATGATGAGGAACTCAGATTTCAAAGAATCTCTGAGATTCCTATCTGTCCTCTGAATCATCTCAAGGATCTCTTATGCTTATGGTGTGACTTCTTCCCTGCTGCTGAAAAAATTAAAGAAATTATCAGTCAAGAATCTTTGGAACGAAGACAGAAAGGAGAAGAAATACCTGAGTATATGATCAATCCTCCCAAATCTTCTTATAGCTGATAGATTAGTTTTCTTATCTGTAATCTGTTAGTTATACTTACAGTAGTTAGTTAGTCACTTGTACTTATGATTTTCATATCTTGTAATTCTATCCCTGAATTAAATGAAAATTGCAGTGATGTACTTAACCCTATCAGTACTGTAAAAGATCCCTCAAAATAGTAATTGGGACATGCATTCTATGAGTCCTTTTTATTCCTATATTTTGAATCATAAAGTAATTTTCTTTTGTTACTTTGTCATTATCAAATAGGGGGAGATTGTTGATCCAAACTCTCTCAGTGATTTGATAACGACCCTCTTTTATACTTAGTGAAAATTACGTTATTATATGTATTAGTGTTTCATCATCAGCGATCAGACTGAGTCTGTTCAGTTATCGCTGATGACCTTTCTGTAAACATTTAATATGTATTAGTGTTTCACTTTCAGCGATCAAACTGAGTCTGTTCAGTTGTCACTGATAGTTTCCTATGTAACACAGTTAACGTAATCCCTGAAGACAAGTCTCGCGTCAACATAGTTCATAGCTGAATCGAAGACGAAGCCACTGAACAATAGATAAGTCTACTAGTGACCTGATGCGGATATCAGCGAAGACCAGACAAATCTACTTACGCGAAGAAGCCTGAGGAAAAGCTTCAGCGATAGCTGAACTTCTTTATCTCTGGAAGAAGAGATACTCAGCGATCAACGATCACAAAGCTTATGCCTCAAGTTTTCTTTTGTCTTACCTTGCACAACCAGTACGATGTGTCAGAACGGACAAGTCTCTGCCACAAATCGTACACCAACTCTGTCAACTACACTGTTCATAAAGTGGCCAAAAGCATGTCTCCAAAAGTGAGACTACCAAAGCCAATCTATGAATGCCACGTGTAAAGTACCCTGCCATGCATTTAATGCATAGGGTATAAATAGGAAGCTCACTCCTTCATCTGAAGGTGTGCTCAATCCTTGAACTCCAAAATAGAAACCCTTGTTTTCTATCTCTCTAAAATCCCCCATTCTCTGAATTTCTTGTGCAACCATCTTAGTGTTTCTTAAGTTTGTTTAGATTGAGTCTGTCTTAATCTTATTCCGCAACAAACTTGTAAATTGTATTTTGATTTATCAATAAACAATTTATTAAACTTTAATTTCTGTGTTTGTATTCAACCCCCCCCCTTCTACAAACTTGTTAAGCACCTTCGGGACCAACAGCAACATTTATGCTTGGTGAAAAACTTAAGAAAGCATCAGCACCGTTGATGGAAATTGAAGTTGAAATGCTAAAAAAACCTTCCATGATCGTCGATGAGCTTGAGAAGTTTGTGACATTTTCTGAAACAAAAATGTTTAGTGCATTGCGAAAGATAACAAAAGACTCTGAATTTGTGATCACTTTATGGAGCTTGAAGGAGGAAAGTCGTGAACACTAGGTCCTATTCATGTTGGACCAATGATTGGTTGGTGGTGAAGTGTGGTAATTATCGTTTAGACTTTGGAGTACACATGTTTGATACTTATTTTTTGATCCACTTTATGTTGGACCAATGACTGATTTGGTCTAAAAACAATATTTTTGGTTTATGTTAGACCAATGATCAGTCTATAAGTGTGTATGAACAATATTTTTGGTACTTATTGCTTCGATGTTATGGTTCGGAAAGTTCTAGCCATGTGTAATAACGGTTTGAAAAACAATATTTATATATGGGTATTTGATGTGGTAACTTGTATGAACGGTTTGGTTTACGGTTAAAATTTTTACACGTTTTATGTTAATATATGATTTCATAAATGGTAATTTACATATTTTTTTTCTCATTGAATGTTAATTTTATAATTATTTACAATTAAAAAAATTATCAAAGAAAGGGTATTTTTGTCATTTTTATTATTCAAATCCGGTTTCCTTGTAAACTAAACAAATAGATTCCATTTCATTAAATAAATTACATTTTATTTGTTACCAACCAAACACTTGATCAAATCTGATAACATTTTATTTTAACTTCTTTGATAAATTCCATGTTTTCAGAAATTATTGTGCGAACCAGAAAACCCTAAAAATTATATATATATATATATATATATATATATATATATATATATATAATATATATATATGGATGGATGGAGCTGAGTCAACCAACTTTTGAGTTTATCTGGACCGTTTAAAATCATCTTAAATTTGATCACAGTCGTTTAAATTCATTTTAACCCAATCTTATAACTACCCGACACTCAATTTCCCCCTTTATCTCACACGTCTTCCAGATTTCTCTTCTCTCGCACGACCGCCTTCACGTCTCCCATTTTCAACCTCCTCCATGTCCAACTCCAACCATCGCCTCCACCTTTCGGCTTCCTCAAAAGCGTTCTCTCCCCCTCTCCCATGCAATCTCTAATCCTCCTAAAACAACTATATTCAAAGAGGTACAGGTTGCTCCGATCGTCAAGCTCGAAGAAGTTGATGTTACTACCGGTGAAGAAAATGAAGACACTATACTCGATCTGTAATATTGTTTCTTTCTCAATCTGATTTTCAATAGTTTTGTGATTTTATCGTTATGATTTGAACCTTGAACCTATTTTAGAAGTTATATCGATTTGATAAAGATGGAAACTAGTGGAAAGAGCAAGGCGCTGGAAATTAAAGTACAACAAAATCTTGAATGGTGTTATCTGAATATTTTGTACGTACCATTTTGATGGCTCAAACTCATTGTTAGATCATTTTTTTTACTTTAAGGGGCCATTTACCCAAACGTTTATCGGTAAGAGTCCACACTCTAAGTCTCTAACTTATTTTATCAGGTAATATTAATATTGTAGTTTATCAAAATTGTGTCGTATGCAACCATTTACCCTGTAAGTAAGCGCTTACCGGTAAGAGTTGTCACCCTCACTTACCGGGTAAAACTCTCCATTCTTATTATTGCTCTTACCGGGTAAAACTCTCCATCCTTATTATTTCTCTTACCATATTCAACCGGTGCTTACGGGTAAGCGTTTAAACGTCCCCTAAGTTTGAAGTTTTGGGTCATTCGAGGAACTTTTTCTTGAATCATTTCTTCTTTTCTAATGCAAGGTGTACACTAGAAATGGTAATTAACTTTTTCAGTTAACTTTGTGTCAATATTCATAGAATCTACCATATTCACATGTAGCCAAATTTACAATGGAGATTAGAAACAGAACTCATAGTCGGAAATGATCACTTGAAGGTTACATCCTAGTTTCTCCATGAGTTAAGTCTCAGTAGTTTATATATTTTGCTTCATTTCTCCATTCTCCATTTTATGGATCCCGTCTCTGTTGTGCTTTACTTCAAGTAAATATGGCCTACAACCACATCTTTATTTCTTCTAGCTCATTCCATATAAATCACCTTCTCCAAATGACTTATATGGGCAATGGTAACAAAGTTTGATATATATGAAGGTGTGGTAGAATGGTTCTTATTTTCACAGTAGGGCGATGTGATGCTTCATGTTAATATTATTATTACTTTATGTAAAGATAGAGCCAACCATAAAAAATCTAAAATATCAACCTTTTATGTTATGAACAAGTAGGGGATTAATGTCTTCTGTTATAGTTCAGATGCTCTAATTAAGTTTGATCCTCTTTAGTTATGATTAACTTGCATCATCATTATGAAAAGTTCTTTTTCATGTAAATGAAAGAAATTTGTGTGTGTGTAGGGGTGTACAAAAAACCTTCAACCCGTGAAACCCGCCCAACCCAAACCACTAACAACCCAATTAAACCCAACCCGCCAAACCGCCAACCCGCAAATTAAGAGGGTTGAAATTGGGTTACGATTTATTCAACCCACCCAACCCGACAACCCGCCGCTAATATATAATTTTTGTAAAATTATATATATATAATACAAGAATAAAAAACAACTATTCTATTTAAGCAAATTTATAGCCCAAGCTATATTATATACATTATATATATGTATAATACATTTTACTTAACCGAACAAACTAATGGAGGCTTGTTCGTATTCGTTCATTAAACTTAACCAAACAAATGAATGAACACGAACGGTAAGAGAACATAATTTTTTGTGTTCATATTCGTTCGTTAATAAAATGTGTTTGTTCGTGTCATTTACGTTTGTTCGTTAAGATGCTAAATGAACGTAAATAGGCGAACATAAACGAACGAACACAAATGAACAAAAAAACAACATCATTAATCATCATTTCGTTCCGAAATAACATAACAAAATGAAAAATCGGGTAAATTTATGAATAATAAAAAAGGAACTCTTAAATTTTAATATAATTAATGATTTTACATATTAATATCATAATATATATATAAAAACAAACGTAAATAAACAGACATTAACGAACGTAAATGAATGAACGAGCTCATTGTTCATGTTCGTTCATTTAACTAATAGAACAAAAAAATGTATTCATGTTCGATCAATTCTTAAATAAACGAATATAAACGAAATTCTCCCGAATGGTTCACCAAACGTTTGGTTCATTTACAGCCCTAGCACTGCTAAATGCTAACCAAATAACCTCTTGGTTCGCTAAACGTTTGTATATTCTTAGTAGTATTTATCGTCCTTCATTTTACCATTTTATGTAAAATACTAAACCGCCCAACCCGCAAGGGTTGGGTTGGGTTATACTTTTGAATGGGTTGGGTTGGGTTGAGTTTTTCCAAACCGCCATAATTGGGTTGGGTTGTAAAATGTCCCAAACTGCCCAACCCGCGTACACCCCTATGTGTGTGTGTGTTGACAACCGTAGATAAAGAAGGAAGGGAAATTTTCACCTCAAAGACTACTTGTTGACTTTAGACTAATCACAACCGTTTATCATTGATCCATGATTGCATTTTTTTATCTCTGAAAGTCATTTAGAATCAATGGGGAAGTTTCAATTTAAATGTTTCTGTAATATTGCAATTACATGGCAAAATATTAGATACATAAAAGATGGTATACAACATTCTCTAATGTCGTTCTTAATTCTTCCCAAATAAAAGTGAGAATCATGTAATGCGGTATAAATTCTCATATTACTGAATGTTAGACATACAAGTCTAATTTCACAATTCTTTACAAAGGTATGCTCACTTGCCAGTCACCATAAAAACTTCTCAATTCTTTATCGAACTTTATTTTGTGATTCTTGTAGTGAATGAACATTGTCCCTGATGCTAGCATAATTGTGAGTTGAGACTACCCATTTTTATAAGGTATGTAATATGTTAGCTTTTCATGAATCAATGCAAACTTTTTGTATGTATTTGAACTCTTAGCACATAGAGCTTTTAATCAAAATTTGTTTTCCAGGCTCAGAAAATCATTGCAATCACAATCCAAGATTTTATTTGTAGTGGTTGTTTGTCTATGATTTCTCCATGAGAATATTAAGTCTGCAGCAAAAAGTAGGAAATCCATTCGAGTTCTCTGCACAGTTTGTGTTTAAACTTACTAATAGAAAGTTTGTAAGTAAGGATATTAAAAACCAAGCATTTGGGGCTATCCCATTTGGAGAGTGGACATGTATTAGGGCAGTAGTTACCATGCCATAGGTATACATTTGTTTTTTTTATATTTGTCGAAGGTGCTATTCTCTTTTCAGGAAGATAGATTTTGAGTAAAGCTATTTGATATGCTTGTGTGATATTTCGTCTCAGCCTCTGAGTGCCATGATTCAGGCTAAACGGTTTGGAATCGAGTCGTTCGGTTTAGTATGGTTACGAGTTTGAAGCAAGAGCCCCGTTAACTAAATTGTATTGTATCTTTTAACTTATAAATATGTAATCTAATGGCAAGTCCCTTTTTTCTTTTCTTTTTTCAAAGTTCAAACCTCTGGCTTTCTCAAAAATTGGCAGACACAACAAAGGCAATTATGTGATTGGAATTGTAAACTTACCATTAGATTGATCAATATTTCACAATGTAGTTCGATTTAAATCAAAGCATATACACGAGTATTTTTGAGTACATATAAATAATCTCATCAACCTTACTATAAAATAATCTTTACATCTATTTGTGCAATAATGTAGAAATATAGGTAGAAAGATAATTGCAATGAATATATAATGTGAGAATAAAAGATGAATAATTGTAGTGCACCCATACATACATGTTCATTGTTTATAACAAGCCACGATTTTATGACAAGCCATGTGTTGGGATCACATTGGCTCTTCAAAACAATACCATTCACTCCTCACCCAATTCTATTTATCGAATAATGGAATATGGTTCTTCTCTTAAATGATATCAGTAAAAGGGCATTGTAAGAATACGGTTCTTCTCTTGAATGACATCAGTAAATGGCAATGTAAAACATGGCAATAACTATAAGTTTTTTTGTTAAAAGGTAAGTGTATTTTTGAACCAATCTTGTCATTTTAGTAACTTATTCTGTTTGGATTGTTATTTGTAGAGGTTGAGGGGCTAATCTGGAACACATCTGATATCTGAATGGAAGAGGGAATGTGCCTCACTTTCTGGGAAACATGGAGGTTAGCGGAGCAATTAACATGGACTAAAGGATTTGGTTGCAATTTATGTGAAGTATAAAGTTGGTCTCTCAACCAAGTAGTTGGATGATTCAGTTCATTTTTTCTTCTCATTTTATAAAATTCTCTCTCTCAAATATTGTTGTTATTCTTTGTTTTGGATTAGGGTTTGTTATCAGTTTGTATCTTCAAATCTCTTGAAGATACATTGTTTGTAATAATCATATTAGGATTTAAGATGTTGTTTTCTAAATATAATAAGTTTTAAGATGGTATCAGAGCACTTGTGTTCGTTCCATCTGAAATCTTCATCTATGATCAACATCTGGTAAATCCTCTTCTCTTTTGTTCTTTCATAAATCGTTGACTGAGATCGATTTAGTTCTCTGGATATGTTCGGTTGATGAACACTGTCCAAATCTCAGTTTATCAATTTTCTTCTTCAATGTTCTCTGGATTTGTTCAGTTGATGAACATTGTCCAGATCTCTGTTCTTTTTTCTGAGGATTTTTTCGAGCAAATCTAACCTCAATAGGTGCTATTTGCTCATTTCTTCTTTGTGTTTTTTTGATTCATCTTATCTCTTCTTCAGATTTGAAGGTTTTTTTTGTATAAGCTCAGTGGATCTCTTCTTGATAGATTTGGTTAACTGTTTCTCTTTTCTTGTTTTTTTTCATCCGCATATCGAGTTTAGATCTGTGTTCATAAACTTTTTAGTGTGTTTCTTTTGCTTGATTATGCTATTGTAGTTCTCTTAGATCTACTTCATTTTTTTTCTTGTTGTTTTACATTTCGTCATCAACCTGAAGCAGATCTGTTTAGATCTTGTTTCTTGGTGTGGTTAACGAACTTTTTTCGTTTCACTTCCTCAGTATACTTGGATCAGATCTTCGATAGATCCAGATTCATATTTAGTGTGTGAGGAGTTCTTAGCCTTGCTTGTTTTTTTTCATCCTTTCTTTACGAAAAGGTATCTCTGTTTTTAGTGGTTCTTATGAAGTGAGTCCAGATCTATATCTTAGATTTTTTTTTCTTGCATGACTCACAAAAGAATTTCCTTTTCAGTTCTGGTTTCTGTCTTCTCTATCTTCTTTCATTCTTGTTTGACTAGGTCTTAGTGACTTGAGCCTTGGTTGATTTTTCAGCTCCATTATGGTCTGATCTTTCACGTATTATTGCCCATCAAAGGATTGTAGTGCGCTTAGGCATCAGTCATTTCAGGATCTATTTCTGTTCATTTGTGTATTATTTTTGTGTGTGTTCATGTTTGTTTGTTCAGGTTGTACAATCTGTTCAGATCTGTGGGTAGTGTTATTCACTCTCACGTTTATCACTTACTTTGGTTCCTTGTTGAGGTTCCAGATTTGCTCATATCTTCCGCTGCTCGCTCATTCAAGGATCTCTCTGTAAGTTTTCTGATTGTTTTTTCTTCGGCTCCTCCTTCGCTATAAGTCCTTTCTCTCTCTTTTCTCGTGTGTTCCTTTCTTTTGAGCTCTGAGTAGTTGGCTTGACCTACCATCTCGAGTGGCAAGGAATCCTGTCTCGCTGCTCTTGTGTGTGATCGTTTTTTTTTCAAGTTGTCATTATGACGGGAGTCGAGCCCTCCAAAGAGCCATAACAGCGATCCTTAATCGCTAAACTGGACTTTGGGGATCCGTTATATCTCCATCCTAGTGACACTTCGGGAGCTGCTATTTTGTCTATAAAACTTAATGGTACTGAAAATTATAAAGTTTGGTCGTGTGATATGGTTCTTGCTCTGGAGACCAAAAATAAACTTGGGTTTATTGATGGGTCTGTTGTTAGATCTGTTGATAATGATGTTTTAGGGAAACAATGGGATCGTCGTAATTCTATTGTTCTATCTTGGATTCTCAACTCTATTTCTGATGATTTGTTTGTTAGCCAAGTATTCTCTAGAGTTGCATCTGAGGTTTGGCTTGAATTGAAAGAAACCTATGACAAAATTGATGGTTCTGTCACTTTCAACTTACACCAAAAAATTAATTCTCTGTCTCAAAATGGAGCACCTGTGTCTGATTATTATCATAAATTGAATGCTTTATGGAAACAATTTGATGCCTTAATCAAACTTCTCTCTTGTACATGCAATGCTTCGCATGATTTTTCTAAACATAATCAGCTGATAAATTTAATGCAGTTTCTGATGGGGTTAGATGATACTTATGTGCATATACGAAGCAACATTCTAACTACCGATCCTCTTCCGTCTGTGAAGACTGCCTTCTCTTTGGTTTCTCGAGAAGAGTCACACCGCGGTGTGACTCGATCCTCAGATTCTAAAGGACAAAACATAGCTTTCTTTGGAAAGGCTAATGAAAATAAAAAAAATCAGGCAAGCCTTCACTTGTTTGTAAGCATTGTGGTATAACAGGACACACCATAGAAAGGTGCTATAAACTGATTGGTTTTCCAAAAGATTTTCAGTTTACTAAGAATAAGAACTCTTTTAAACCGATATCTAGCAATGCTTGTTCTACTGATGCTTCTGTTGGTAGTCAAAATTCTTCAAAAACTCTTACAGAGGATCAAATCACAAAGTTACTTTCTCTGCTTGATCATAATCAGCCAGAAAACATCTCGGTCAATATGGCATGTATGTTTTCTGTAAATATGGCCAAATCTACAAACTTATCTGACATTTCTCATCATGGTTGGATTATAGACTCTGGTGCTAACCAACATATGACTTCTACTAATTCTTGCCTTGAAAATGTTGTAGACATATCAGATTTAAATTTGAAAGTTACTCAACCTAATGGAGATGAAGCTAAAATTAATCAAATAAGGAATTTTAGATTGAATGATAATGTTGTTTTGTTTGATGTTCTTGTTATTCCTGACTTTCATGTTAATCTTCTAGATGTTCATAAAATTGCTAGAGATAGCAAAATTTTTGTTGGGTTTGATGAGTACAAATGTTATCTTGTTCAGGGTTCTCCTCACAAGAAAATTGTGGGGACTGGTAGTGAACAAGGAGGTTTGTACTTCTTTGATCGCTTATCCAAGAGTGAGTTTTTTGTGTTGTCTAAAACTAATATGTCCATAGTATGCTGTGTTTCTCGCCAATTATGGCATAGTAGACTTGGATACCCTGCTGATCAAGTTTTAGGAATTTTAAAAGACACTCTTAATCTAGGAAATGAACGTGAGTCTGTTCCTTGTGATGTTTGCCATAAGGCAAAACAAACCAGGAATAAGTTTACTTTGAGTAATCATGTCTCCAAAGATTTAGAAGAATTAGTTCACTTAGACATATGGGGACCTTATCGTGTTCCTAGTAACGAAGGTTATAGGTTTTTCTTAACTATTGTTGATGATTATACCAGATCTGTCTGGGTTTATCTGTTGAAAAGCAAAGATGAAGTCTTTGACAACATTGTTGCTTTTCACAGCTTGCTGATCAATCAATTTGGAAAATATGTTAAGATTTTCAGGAGTGATAACGGTACTGAGTTTGTTAATAACAAATTAGGTGAGTTTTTTAAAACTAATGGTATTATACATCAAATTTCGTGTGTTTATACTCCTCAACAAAGTGGAGTTGTTGAAAGAAAACATAGACACTTATTAAATGTTGCCAGGGCTTTAATGTTTCAGGGTAATATTCCGATAAATATGTGGAGTGAGTGTCTTTTAACTGCTACGTACCTCATAAATAGAACTCCTTCTTCCGTTCTTAATGGAAAGTGCCCATATGAACTTGTGTTTGGTTTTGCTCCTGTTCTATCTCATTTAAGAAACTTCGGATGTTTGTGCTTTGCTGTTAGGCCCAATACTTCAAATAAGTTTTCTTCTCGTTCTGAAAAATGTGTTCATCTTGGTTATTGCAATTCAAAAAAAGGTTACCGACTTTACAGTTTGGATTCAAAACAAATCATTGTTTCTAGAGATGTTAAATTCTACGAAACTATATCCCCTTTTAAAATGAGTTTAAATCAAACAAGTTATGATTCTAGTGATATCAATTCTTTGAATTTCTTTGATTCTGTTTTGTTTCAGACTAATGATTTAATCTCTGAATTGCCCAATGATAAAACTAGGGTGATCCCTCAAAATGGAAGTAAAAGAAATGAAAATATTCCTGAAACTTCTGAGTCAGATAGATGTAGTCATATGGGTAGTCAAGATAGAGCTGTCGGGTCTTTGGACCCTGGTAGTACTAACATCAGAAATGAAAATGATAGAGTTGTCGGGTCTTTGGACCTTGGTAGTACTAACACCAGAAATGAAAATGACAAAGCTGCTGGATCTAGTGTTCCTGGTAGCACTGTTTCTGCCAGTGACTCACAAATTACTAGTTTTCGTCCTCTTACTGTTCAACAAAGTAATGATGATATTTTGAGGGCCCCTTCAAACTTACCTCGTCGCTTTGACGACTATGTTGTTGAAGGGAAGGTTAAGTATGGGATAAAGAAGGTTATGAATTACTCTTGTTTAAATTCAAATAATTTTTGTGTTTGTATCAACTCTGAATAAGTCTTTTGAACCTGAAAGTTTTTTTGAAGCAAGTAAGGATCAAAATTGGGTAGATGCTATGAATCTCGAAATGGAAGCTTTATATAGAAACGGTACATGGGTGTTAACTGATCTGCCTCCTGGTCGTAAGCCCATAGGCTGCCGGTGGATTTATAAGATTAAATATAAATCTACTGGTGAAATATAGAGGTATAAGGATAGATTAGTTGCTAAAGGCTATAGTAAACGTAAACATTTAGACTATGAGGAAACTTTTTCGCCTGTAGTTAAAATGGTCACAGTCAGATGTGTAATTGCCTTGGCTGTTCAAAATCAGTGGTCTATTTGTCAACTTGATGTTAACAATGCTTTTCTTTATGGTGATCTTGTTGAAGAGGTTTATATGTTTTTGCCTCCAGGTTATTTTTCTTCTAATGATAAACGGGTTTGTAAACTTGTTAAGTCTTTGTATGGACTCAAACAAGCTCCACGTCAGTGGTATGATAAATTGTCTAACTGTTTAATTGATCAAGGGTTTATTCAAAGTACTAGTGATTACTCATTGTTTACTAAATGTTCTGATAATATTTTCATTGTTCTTCTTGTTTATGTTGATGATATTGTCATCACTGGTAATTCATATCCCGATATTCAAGAGGTTAAGAATTATTTACAGTCTAGATTTAAAATAAAAGATCTTGGTTTTTTAAAGTTTTTTCTGGGAATTGAGATTTTAGAAACTGACAAAGGTGTTTGTATGTCATAAAGGAAGTATTGTCTTGAACTTTTAAATGACTTTGGATATCTGGGGTGTAAACCTATTAGTACACCAATGGACATGAACTTGGTGGTAACAGATTCTGTTGGTTCTAATATTAAGGATCCTCCTTTAAAAGATTCTACAGGTTATCAAAGATTAATTGGTAGGCTTATATATTTGTTAGCTACTCGACCTGACATTGCTTTTGCTGTACATTGTTTGAGTCAATTCATGCACTCACCTCGTGAGTCTCGTCTGAAGTTAGCTCTTAGAGTACTAAGGTATTTGAAGGCTTCACCTGGTAAGGGTATCAATTTTTCTTTGTGTACTACTTCTGATTTTAAGCTTTCAGCCTTTGTTGATGCCGACTGGGGAAAATGTCTGTCAACAAGGCGATCTGTTACAGGACACTGTTTGTTTTTGGGTAATTGTATGATTTCGTGGAGAAGCAAGAAACAACCTACTGTTTCTCGCTCTTCTGCTGAGTCTGAATATAGAGCTATGGCTTCAGCTCTTTGTGAAATTATCTGGGTTCTTAGTATTTTAGCTGATTTAAAAGTTGATAAACTTCTTCCAGTTAATCTAAACTGTGACAATAAGTCATCTATACAAATTGCTAACAATCCAGTGTTTCATGAAAGAACTAAGCACATAGAGATAAATATTCATCAAGTGAGGAATAAAATCTCATCTGGGATGTTGAAAACTGTAAAGGTTTTGTCGACAGAAAATCCAGCTCATATTTTTACAAAATCACTTGGTGTGAATCAACATCACTATCTCATTTCTAAGTTAAATATGTTAGATCTTTTCAATGTCAAGATTGAGGGAGGGTGTTAAAAGGTAAGTGTATTTTTGAACCAATCTTGTCATTTTTAGTAACTTATTCTGTTTGGATTGTTATTTGTAGAAGTTGAGGGGCTAATCTGGAACACATCTGATATCTGAATGGAAGAGGGAATGTGCCTCACTTTCTGGGAAACATGGAGGTTAGCAGAGTAATTAATATGGACTAAAGGATTTGGTTGCAATTTATGTGAAGTATAAAGTTGGTCTCTCAACCAAGTAGCTGGATGATTCAGTTCATTTTTTCTTCTCATTTTATAAAATTCTCTCTCTCAAATATTGTTGTTATTCTTTGTTTTGGATTAGGGTTTGTTATCAGTTTGTATCTTCAAATCTCTTGAAGATACATTGTTTGTAATAATCATATTAGGATTTAAGATGTTGTTTTCTAAATATAATAAGTTTTAAGATTTTTCATGCACAATCGGTATCGGATTTTAACTTGAACGAACTCGATGATGAAGTTGCATTTTCACCCGGTTTCCCTTGAAAACCCCAAGTTTGAGATCACGGAAATCTTGAAATCGAGAAGGGGTAATCCAATTTCAATCGCTTCTTTGCCTATGATCTATGATGAAATATATGGAATGACCCTTCATGCCAAAGGGTACCTAACTGAGAGTCAAAGGTACAGAAAGTCGGTTATAGTTTGACTAAGCTTCTTGTTCGATTGAAAAATAACAAACGACAATTATGAAAAGAATAACCAATCAAATAACCGAATCTAAATTAAAGACATGTTGTACGACCAAGGGACAGATATATCAATGGTTGTAGAATTGAAGAAGGGGATTTAAGACAACAACACACCTACTCCATGGGGACCATTTCCAGGTATAAAGGCACCTTCAAAACTTCTACACTGCACCGACACCCCACGCGACTTCCATTCGCGTGTAATCCACTCTCTGACCAAAACATCCTGGAATCCTCCGCAAGTGTAATCACGCGCCTAAGATTATAGTCTAAATATTATTCACCGGCTGCCACGTCATATTTCCGTACTATCCCTTTTAACTTCCCGAATAAAAATTTCTCTCTCTCTTTCATTCGTATCTTCTTCTTTCTGTATTCTACTCCGGCACCGATTGGATTTGAACTCCGAGCGGTTCTTCCAAACTCGATCACGTATTGTATTTATGTATGTTGAATAATTGATCAACTGATCAAGTGATCGGATTTATGGAGGATCAAAATTACTTCGTTAATTTGATGGATTTCATCAATAAACCGGCTTTGATTGAAACATTCGTCGACATTTTCTTTTGTGCGGTCCCGATTTGGGTGGCGGTGATGGTCGGGGTTCTCATCGGATGGGCGTGGACTCCGCGCTGGACCAGCCTTGTTTTTTTAGGTTTTCGTTCCAAGTTGCGAGGGTTCGCTTGGACGGCTCCACCAGGGTTTGGTGCTCGCCGCCTCTGGCTAGCCTTCACTGCACTCTCGGCGTTTTCCGTTGGCCGCCGGCTGTGGTCAAGCTTCCGAGAGAAGGAGGGGAAGGATGATCAATCGCCGCTGCGTGCGGTGGCGAAAGGGGAGTCGTTGCCGGACCCTCAGTATGGTGATGGAAGTGGCGTTGACATTAAGTTAGTATAATTTCTTCTTAAATTTTGTCTTCTTGATATCTTTTCCTAACGTGATATAGCTCATGTAAAGGTTTTTTTGTGTACGTTTACATGGTTTATGCAAGTGTGGTTGGTTGCTTAGGGTCTTATTTGTGAGGTTATGCAAGTTTGATTGGTTATTATGTGATTTGAAGGTCTACCTATTTTTTTTTCCCTTTCTCTCACTATATGATAATTTCTGATTGTAATTAGGGTTACTGATGATGTAATTCTGCTCAAGTGATTTTACCTCTTTCTAGAAACTCATGTGCATTCATTAAAATGTTTTGGACTCCCTGTGTTTAATTATGTTTGGGTGGGACTACGTATGATCCATTATAGCTGATAATCTAGTACTCTTTTAAGTGTTGCAGTCAGGGTTTTGAACATCTAATTTATCTGGTTGCAGTTTGTGGGTAGTGCCCTTGACCATGTAGCTGTAGGAAAAGAAGTGAGACATTCATTGGATGTATAATATTGGTTTCGTGTTCTAGCGAGCATTGACTTGCAAGGTTGCAGATGTGAGGCACATCTGAAATGGAAACTCTCTCAGTTCGTGGAGGCAGAATGGTTTTTTCCTTGCATTTTCTTTATCTTTAATAGCTAAAAAATTAATTTTCTTAAAGCTAAGGTTTCTGATACAACAGATAGATTAGAAGTTCTTTTGGCCTAGTTTTGGAGGTACATATGCGAAGGAAGCTGTTGGCAGTTACCATTTGCGACAACATGATAAAGAGCAAGCATGATCTACTAGCTTCGTTTTGGTTGTATAACTTGCCTCAAAACCAAGGAGATTATAATGGAGGATATGTAGCATACCCTAAATTTATGAGACTAACTCCATTATGTTAATTTTTATTACGGGTTTTATTTAGGCGACTTCTCTTTAATGTGGAAACTATCTTCAATGGTAACAATGCCATGAGTAGAGATGTGACAATCCGAGACTGTGCTAATAAAACACAGGGATGCTTATCTCAACATGGTGACTTGGTATTTGTGTAACTTATTCCGTGCCTGTTTCTTATTTTGTGGAGTCTTTGATATATTTGACCTTGTTCGTGTCTATTGTTAGATTGCAATTAGTAAGCTTTACATAATTGGACCTTAAGCTTTTAGATGAAACACAAGTCACTAATAATGTTGCAATAGGATTCTAATTCTTCTTGCCACCGTATTTGAGCTTCTGCTTCGGAATATATTGTGCTTATTATTTCCTCTTGCACTCCAGACTTGTACTAGGTAACTCAAATATTTTAATTCTGTTCACAATGAGACTTACTATGTTGGATAGTGAGAGCTTGGCTATTTAACAGGTAAGATTTTGTACTGTTAGACGAAAATCAAGGTGGATGTGCGGACATAGTGGCGTAATATTGAGAATCTCCAGGTGACGGTGGGGGTGGCAATGGTAATATTACTTGCGATGGTGACATCTTGAGAGTTGACTTTTATATGTTTTGATGAGAGCAAACCTGGATCATGAAGTGGGAGTGAAGCGAGGTAGGGGTAGGCCAGGATTAACATGTGGGTATGGTCATGAGATATATAAGATACTGGTGTAGAACAGGAGTGGGGTTTGTATCAGCTGCCATGCTGAGCTGCTTAGGGATCCCATTCATTTTCTCTAGTGCTTCTGGGATCTTGTTAGCTCATTTATATTTCCAAGGGTTTCTCATTTTCAGCCTCCCCACCTAGCTTGGGGAAGAGACTTGAGAATCTGTGTATGCATGTTGTATGCAAGTGTGAATTTTTGTATTTATGAGTGTGTATGTGCTCATGTATTAAGGGATGGATGTCTATGCACTGTCGTAGCATGTGTACTTGTGGCTTAGTTGTAAACTCATTCTAGGTTTATATAATTGCAGATAAAAACAATTTTATTATTACTCTTTTGTCCATGCTCGGAAGTTGAACGCAGAATAAAAAGCTGAAAAAGTTGGAACCTACAATAATTGATAATTAATTACATGAACCTTTTATAATAAGAACACTATTTACACTCAATTGTTTATTTATTTATTTTTCTTTCTTTTCGTTCTTATGCTATACATTATGTTTGGAGAGACGGAGAAGGATTAGTTGGCACTAACTCTGTGGTCAGTTAAAATATGTTTTATAAGAGCTTAACAGATATAAGAGGGATTTTAGCTTAATCAGTAGAACTGGTAGGATTCTGTGTATATAAAAGCTGAAGAAACTGTTTGAGCTTTTCTAATAGAAAACATGGCTGTCTTGTTCAACCACTGACCAGTTGGTTCTGTCATGTGTTTTGACCAGGAGGTTACTAGTTTTGGTATGTATGGGCTTAAGGTTGAATGGCTTCACCTATGCACTATGAGACAGTCCAACTGGTTGGGTATGGTGGGGTTTCACACATTTGGTAATAGTGACGGATATTCGCATAGTAAAATGGGTACACCAATAAAATTAGGTAGACTGTTGTAATAGGGGGAAGTTTTCAATCCTATCCGACAAGGTAGCTGTCTTTAATCTAACATTTGGTGGTGAGGTGGGAAGAAAATATTGAACATGTTGCTGTGGTTGCATGTATAATGCTGGTTTCATAAATAACCATAGTTAGAATTGGTTTGCGTATATGTATGATGAGCTAGTATAGAATTTCTAAGATCTTGCTTGTATTTACCATTATCACACCATCAGATTTGAAGTGATTGGCAAAGACATGATTTGTTATCTGGGATATATTAATCACACACACAGAGAGAGAGAGAGAGAGAGAGATGTGTATCTTACCATTAGCAAGAATAGTAGGAGATTTAGGATCCAAGTATTTTAGGTTAGTGGATATTTAGGATATTTAATGTTATTACAAAAGTATTCCGTCTCTTTTATTTAGTGTGATAGTGGTAGCTTTGTAAGATTGTGTTTCCTCATTCTAGCAGACATACCTCTAGAATATTTAATGATGTTATGAAATACCATAATGCTCCAGCTGATATGAAGTGATTTTACATTTGTTTTTCGTGTGAGCACGCTTCCCATCACTGCTCTCTTGGCATTTAACTTTATCATCTTATATGGCTTTTTGCTCTTCTCACACTTCTATTAATACCATCCTACATTGAAGAATCTCAGTGATAATCTTGGCAGCGTGTGGTCTTCATTCCCCTATTGTTAAAAGAAACTTCTATTATCATCTTAATACCATCCTACATTGAAGAATCTCAGTGATAATCTTGGCAGCGTGTGGTCTTCATTCCCCTATTGTTAAAAGAAACTTCAATAAATGGAAAAAATGAAACAAGAAAGTCTAAGCAATCTGGACAAATAATGTGTCATTGAACTTGGACATAGTTATGGTCTGCAATGTGAAATCAAAGGTCTTAAGGTAGGTCCTTTCTGGTAAGCTGAAAAAGGTCGTACATTGGTTTTTTTCTCAAAGTTCAGTATCACCTTTTCACCAATATTATAATTGTTTAGCATCAGATTTATGGGATTCAACTTAAATCAAATGGCTGCTGATAGATTTTTTCTCAGATTATACGTACTTGTACTTGTGTTGGATTTCTAGTCTCAAGAAATATTATATAGTTATAAATTAATCTTGATCCTGTAATCAAAGACAAATATTGAATGCCCCTCCTGTGTCGTCGTTTATTAGGCTTACAGATATATTTTTTGTTTTATGTGTCATGCATGTGGGTAATATGTGCATGCACATATGGAATGATGTGCTCTGGTAGCATATACCTCCTCAAATATCCTGTAAGCCAGGATTTGTAGCAGGTAGTTGGAATCTAAGAGGGTAAATGCACTTCTTAACCCTTGTTGGAGGCAGATCAGAGATAGAACAAGTCCCAACAAGCCCAGAGAGGCTCCTGCCATGTTGCAGGCGAGATTACAACATGGAACAGGGTTGGGGAAGCCTAGGCAAGTTACTATCGGCAGAGGCAAGATTGCAATCAGGGCTGCAGAGCTTGAAAGGGGTCTCAGAAGCTGCACAATGGCAGAAGAACAAAACGGATATAGATGATGGCAGCTGAATAGAACCGAAAGGAAAACAAAATAAATGGAAGTATGAAGCTATGACTATTATGGCCGCCAAATGCGAAATGCATCGTCTGGTGAGGCTCGCAAGACGGCTAGGTGGCTAGACTTCAAGTTGCGGCACGAAGTAATGAAGACTGTTTAGTTAGATTTTTCAGATGCTGGATACGAAGTTGTAAGCCAAAACCATGGTACCATCTAACAATAAGGATCTGAAACCTTGATTATATTAAATGTGGAATCAAATAAAAATGATTACCAAGTGTCTTGGAGCTGCAACACACTAAACAAAATGGGAAAGTAATTATATGGCCAATATGACTAGTGATTAATGGAGCCGATTCCAATATAGCTCTTACTTTCAACATGTAGGGTTATTATTTTAACATCAGGTACTCATTCTTGATTTGATTTAAGTTCCCAAGGTAAGTCACATGTCATGCAAAGACTTTTGTATGGTCAATTGCCAAAGATGCAAGATTCACAATGGTATTGGTATTAGCTGTGCAGTCTTTGTTTGTTCTTAGCCAATTTTTTCTCTGCTAACCTTTTGTCAGTTGCATAAATTTGAATTCTCAACTCTTCTCCAAGAGTTCTGATGTTGAAGATTATGGATTTCTGTCTTTTGGTTGACCAACATCGAACTTTGTTATTACCTGCTCAACACTGAAGTCATCTCATAAACTTAAGCTTCTAGATGTATTACAATTTATGACCTAACATTGGTTTTTCTTCTTTATTTCCCATTATGATATTTGTCGTTGGTTCAGCTACAAAAGCTATCTGGTCAAAGTTTTTTTGCATGGACTCGATATAATTTTTGGAGTTGCAATATTGTGCTCTTTCTACTCATCCAATACATGCATGTTATCCCCCTCCCTCTTTTCCCCTCTATGCATATACAAACACATTGTAGATATGTTTTGCATGTTGCTGATGTTCAGAGCATGATCTTTCATTGTCGCACAATCCGACCATCCCATATTCACTTGAGGATAATTGGAAACTATAATCAAGTAGATTACATCAGACATTAAGATTCTGACCATTTGATTATTACCATTTGATATTGGACGTGTTACTACCATATCTGTCCAACACCACTTGTGCTTCTTAAATGAAAGATGCCAGGTAACTTTCTGTTTGCTTTACTGACCATATGTTTACCTTGACTTCTAACATCTTTGATTCCACTTCTCTTTCTTATATTGATAACTGATGACCAATCCTAGCCAACTACTTTGAAAAAAAGTTGTTTCTGTATTCCCTCTTTCTGGCTCTGATTCTGTTTAACACACTTAACAGTCATGTGAATCTTCTGCAGTAGATTGCCCATATCTTCAGCTTCAGCAATTATGGATTATTTAGTTATCTTATAAAATTTAACCAAGTAATAATTGGTTTTATAGAGATTGGAAAGAATAAATGATTTGTAACTGCTATCCTTTATCTTATTTCTGTAACTGGCATACTTATATAGTTGTTTATGATCAAGTTTCTGGTTCTGTTTTCTTCCTACTTTTGCGTTACTCACTGCATTAATGATAAAATGTCTTGTGCAGTTGCCTTGAATGTGTTTTCTGTTTTGTCATCCACACCATAAGGGATGCCAGTTGTGAACCTTTAATTGGTGGTGTATTCTTAACATGTTCTTGTTAAATTTTATTTGCTTTAAATCTTTGCAATGCTCTTCTCATCTCACAAAATGGATTAGCACATGTTGATCCTTTTGTCGTTTTTTCCTTGATTGAAATTGCCTATGACTCGTCTCTAATTTAGCTCTTTTTACTTATTTCTTTGGGGCAGAAGTAGTTTTTTTGGAAAGGAGGCGACACTCCTGGCAATATAATAAAAGGAAAAAACAAAAAGTACACCTAATTGGTGAGGGACTCCCTCCCAACAAAGAATTCATCCTTCCATAGAGGACAGGCCCAAAACAGAGAGTTAGAATTCACTAACACCCAACAAGCAAAGTTTGAAAACATATCGTACCACGACGCAAGTAACCAAAAAGTACAAAGCGTAATAGACTCCCAAAGCATAGAAAACAAAATGGTAAAGCACCAACTGTAGTTGAAAACTTCTTAATACAAAATTACGAATATGAAGTGCATCCTGCTCCAAGTGACATTCCATATGAAGCCAGTTCTATGTCAAATATGTAATAACGATTACAGATTTTTCTCAAAATCAGTAGAAAAGTGGGACATCTACATTTGGGAAAACCAAAGCTGGTACTGATGAGCTTGTGCTATCCAAGACATTAATCCATCATTGAGTTGCACCTTAACCACTTGGGAAATCTGGGCTACGGAGTAAGCATCATTTGATCCTGGAGACTAAGCTACCTTTCTTCAACCTGATTCTTAATCTGCAAGTTCTTGAGTCTCAATAATACAAATGATAATTGTGTTCTTTTTGATCCAGAGAACCAAAAGGCTCAAGATCCTTTACCAACTTCAAATACAAAAATAACACTCCAAAGAACTTTTTCTGTTGCTATTTAAGGCCAGAAATTATAAATTCGAAAGGTGACTTCGCAATGTGAAATTACTTATCCCAGTTGCATTCCAACACGGAACCTTATCTCCTGGGTTTCTTGTACGACGATGACGTTAATCCTGAAAAGGTTGTTATTTGAGCAACCTTCCTGTGGTGAAGCAGCAGTTGCACTACCTCATATGCTGCTCATCATCTCTGACACTTGTGATTGGATATACCTACTTAGGCTGAATACAAACATTCAAAAAGATGATATTGAGTTCATATTCGTTTTCAGTTGTCATTCGGCATCTTTTTGTTCTTGTCGTGTGGCATTTCCTGCAAGATCTTATGCTTAGAGTACATTGCATATTGGGTCAAACTAGTTTTTGTGGGATATAATTAGATTGTTTATTCTATACTCTGCTGGGCTGGCATGTTTATATAGCGGGATATCAGTTGGAGTGGTCAAAGACTTGCTGTGTTTGCCTTTGGTTGGTTGAATTAAGTTATTGGTATCTGAGTTTGTCTAGATCACTTGATTCCAGCAAATCAATTAATTCTGCTCCATTCACAGGTGCAGCATTGTAAACTCAGGAGGAGACCATGATGTTGTCACAGAGAAGGATCTAGAACATTTGTTGCATCTTCTTGATGGTAAGGATGCGGTTTGGCAAAGTATGATGGAACGCTCCACCTCCAACATGGCTTGTCAAGCTTGGCGCTATGAGCCGGAGGTAAATGTTGACATTGATTTCACTAAAATATTCTCTTACTTCCTTTTTCGCATCCCAAGAAACTTGTATTTGGTATAAATGTGTGTGTGTGTGTATGGAAACTGATCACAGCAACAGTAAGTGATTGTATCTAGTAGACATCCACATGAGCATAGACATGTCTGCTACACTCAACTTGTCTACAGGCTATATTTTTGGTTGTCCAAGTTTTGCTGCATATTTCCCCTGTCGTCCTAGGGATTTTAGCCCTCTAACTTGAATGGAGTTCCTGCTCAAATGCATTCTAGATCCATGAAATTTTGATATAGAATCACAAAGAGCTTCAATTTCGTTCTTTCAAGGTTTATGTATGAGCAAAATGTACTTCTATTTAGAGTGATCATGCCTACATGTATTAGGTGTTCACAACTGTAAATCTTTTCACTTCAAATGTTATAAGCACATGGTCTTTAATATGATATCATTAAAATTAATCAATGTAACAGTAACATAAGTAAATGATATTGTAACTTCTAAAAGTTAGATTTGCACACCGTTTTAAAAGGTTACTGCCTGTTATTTCTTTTTCTCCCTTCATCTCTATCTTATGGTCTGAAGTGGGGCAAAATATCTGATTGCCTCTTGTGCAGATGAATAAATTATATTTTGGTCACTTTACTATTAGAGTTAGGGCCACTGTACTTCATCCTCCGATTACATTTTTCCCATTGCTCCTACTTTCCAGCCAAAAGTTGCCATCAATGAGCATTAACATAATATCATTATAATAAGGGATTGTGGTCAATTAAATCCATTTTTTCGGCTGCAAAATAGGATTGATGGACAAAAAGTGGTTGGATCATGAGATACAATAGCCAAATAAATAACTGTTATATAACCAAACCAAATCAAACCAAACCAAACCAAACCAAACATGGCCAGATGGGGGGTGGGATGTATGCAGACCTGACCTCTACCCTAGGGAGTAGAGCGAGAGTGTCCGGGAAAATAACTGTTACAGTATAATGGCCAAAACTTATTTACTGTGTAGTACATTGGTCAAACAAGTATGAAGTATCTTTTTCTAGCTGTAAAAGGTGGGCTAAATGAGTATACTATGAAAATAGTTCAGAAAGAATCTGTGTTTAGCTGCATATTTGAGGATTGAGAGCTTTGTTTAATTCTTTGCCTATTTTTCTTGTCTTCCATTTTATCAGACTGGCCCTGTTGTGTACCGTAGCAGAACCGTGTTTGAAGATGCGACACCAGAGTTAGTTAGAGATTTTTTCTGGGATGACGAGTTTCGACCTAAATGGGATCCGATGCTGACTTACTTCAAGATATTGGAAGAGTGCCCTCATACTGGGACGATGATTGTCCACTGGATAAAAAAGGTTCCGTAGGCACATTCACATTCACATCTGAATAAGTAGGTAGTCATTCCTGCATACAGATACCAAAATTTGTAATCTAACAGCTTACTTTTATCGCTACACATGCAGTTCCCATTTTTCTGCAGTGATAGAGAATATATCATTGGTCGTAGGATATGGGAAGCTGGGAAGAATTACTACTGCGTTACTAAGGTAAGCGAGTTCTCAAATTTGAATCACAAAGGGGTGAGGAAAGAAGATGGGAACCCAAAAAAATGTGGAAAACTAAACAGAAAATTCAACCAACCCAAGATAAATGAGAAAACTGTAATAGATCAATTATCACAATTGCTATATGGCCAAAATTGAGCCAAGAAAAACCAAGGGCAATGATTATTACATTAAATTTAAATTTTTAACACGTTTTCTTGTATTATATCCTTGCAAAGCGTTATTGAACCATGAACCATTTCCATAATACCATGTGCTTTACCACTGATCCTTTATCTAATGAAATCATTAGTCAAATAAAATGGTTGAACCGTCGATAACTGATGTTCATCGCTTTCTGAGAACGATCTACTCACACCCACATCTTTTTCATGCATCAAATACATTTTTCATGCTCTTCCAACTTCATGCACGAGCTTAGTTTTTTAAATGAAAGACACACATGAACTCATCTTGTTATTTGGTTCTAACCGTTCTCCAAATGCTTCGACCTATACAGATCATAGAGGTGGATATGACACTCTGTGCTACATTAGATGTTATATGAAACTAAATTGGTGCACAGAGTGCCGCATCCACCACCTCTAGGATAGCATGAGAAGCGGAGAAAGCTATCTCTGTTGCCAATTTTTTGTCTAAAACCCCTCATTGCTATGAGGTATAGTGCCCTCTTTAATTCTTTGCAAGAATGAGGCTGTTTGTAACAAAAAGTCATGTTCGGGCAAACAATTATCGTTTTTCTCATTACTGTTAAGACTGAAGAAACTGACAGATGAATTAACATTATTCCTAGAAAATCAAAATTAGATGGTGCATATTTCAGAGTAATTTAATGTTTTTAATTACTGTATTTGGGTTTTTGTTGCAAGTAGATCAATGTTGAAAATGCGAAAAGAACACTGATTTTGGAAGATGAACAACTTTTAGACAAAGTGTTGAGTCTGAAGGTTGCTTTTGCATTTATATTTTTCGTAGTCTGTCAATAATCTCTCATTGCAAACCGTCTTTCTTGACATTTTTTTACAAGAACCAAATTCGGGGGTTTAAAAAAATCGAACACTCTTGCAGTTCATTTAATTGTATCTTTGTTACGGTGCATTTGTTAATTATAGAGGATGCTGTGTTAGATGTAATATGAAGCTAAATTGGTGCAGGGAGTGCCGTATCCAGCTTTGCGGCGGCGTGACAAACCGAGGCGTGTTGACCATTACTTCTCGAGCTGGGTGATCAGGCCTGGTAAGTACTCCATCTGTCCTCGGTTAGTTGTCATTTTCTGAATTTGAATGTCAATCAAATTACTTTTAATTGTATTTAATTTTCAAGGAAACATTAGTAACTGCATCAAAAGGCACAATAAGAATTACAAATACAAAAAAGGTGCTAAACTATAGGAGAAAAGATGATATAAAAGTTTGACCTTTAGAAGCAAAATATGATAACTAATAAAGAACACAGTATTGTTTTATGACAGACCTGATATCTTTGCAATAGTCTTATACTCGTGTTATTTAGGAGAATATCTTTGCCTATTATTATTAAGGGTAAAATTATCATTCAGTTAATTAAAAAGTGTTATAATTACATATTTCTTGAACTATGTGTTTTTATTTATTTATTATTGTGCGGGATCATGCATCGAGTTGTGAATAAAGTGTTGTGTTGATTGGTATATGTGTAAATTGAATACAGTTTCAAAGGGTCCATCCCAGCGTTATCGGGTAGATCCCAACCTCCTTGGAGGTCAAGGGTTAAGTCTTACCAAGGTGAGGAGTGTGTATGAGTTTTACCGTATATAATATTATATACTTATATAAATTGAATACAGTGCAATCCCGAAAAGGAGACGGAGTGCTTTCATCATGTGAAGTAATACTGTTGCATTGCGAAGACATGGGAATCCCTCGAGACGTGGCTAAGTTGGGCGTCCGTCATGGAATGTGGGGAACCGTGAAGAAACTCCACGGTGGCTTCCGAGCTTATCAGAACGCACGAAAACAAGACGCATCGATCTCGAGGTGTGCGCTGATGGCAACCATCGCCACGAAGATCTCCTGCGATGGCGGTGTCGAGTTGGTGCCGGGAGAGCAAAAAACCGGAGACGTCAACACAAGAGGCGGCAATGGCAATGTGGGTGGCGGTGGTGGAGTGGACTGGCGGTGGCTGGCGGTGGGCGTGGCAGTGGCAGTGGTTTGTGGAGTTCGTACGGGAGCCATAGGAAAAGTAGTGTTGGCTGGTGCAGGGCAAAGATTTGGTGGAAGAAGGTTATGAAAAGGGCATGTAATGTTGCGACTTCTCTTTTCCCTGGTTGAGGAAGGATGATAGAGAGATTTATAACGGGTATAATAAATAAGTACGGTATGGTTTGAATTTTTGTATACATACATATATATGATCAAATATAAGTATCGATATCCATCTGATTACAATTTCGTTTATTCAATCCATATAACACTAATATTGTTATGTTTGTATATGTATATATATACACACACAAAATGGTAGTTGAGCTCTAATAATATTTTTGGGTTAACAAATCTCAAGTAGAACTAGTCTAGCAGGTAAGGAAGTAAACCATCTCCTATGGTTCAAAACTGAGGAGCCATTCTTGCCATTTATCATCTACGGATGTTCTTAAAAGGATCGTGTTTTCTTTGTTATAGACAATGGGTCGTAGGCGGGATGATACCGTTATGATCTTGACTCAAGATCAATACCTTAACCCAATTAACATTTGGATTAATCTATAAAATTGTACCTTTTTGTGAAATCCTTGTTTCGAAGACCTTTCCAAATCTAGATACATGTTGAAAATGGTTGAATTCACCAACGGATTGCTTTCATCAATATCTTTCCAACAATATACACATATAAATTAGTTGATGTTGATTAAAATTCATCAAAATGTCATCATTTTCTTCTTTGATAATATATATATATATATATATATAGAGAGAGAGAGAGAGAGAGAGAGGGAGCGACAAGCATTTACAAACCGTGATATTAGTACAAACCATATAAATCATGAATATATTATATATCTTTGATAATAATGAATATATGGTCTAATGAATATCTCGACTGTTTCCTAACATGAAGCTTTGATCATAATAAATGAACTCTAATAATATTTTATAAATTTCAAATCATAATAAGTAAACTATCATCATTCTCATAAATATCTTAATGAATTGGTTTGTACTAATGGTTGAGTTTGTAAATAGGGATTGTGATTTATCCCGACCCGGTGGGGAACTCGGTTCATCCGACCCGGGCGGAGTCGGGGATTCCCTGCTAAACCGGGTACCGAGGATCCCGGCTTGACTAAAACCGGGCCGGGCAACACACGACTGTCCCGCCCCGTACCCGGTATATATATATATATTAATATTATTATTAATTTAATTATAAATTAATATTAGTATATTGATATATTATTTATATTATTCCGAATTCTAAATTCCCAAATTATATATTTGCTGATTTGGTTTTTGTAATATGATGGTTGTGTGCAACATTCATGAACCAATGAAGGATTGAAGGTTTATATATATAGTTTCAACTTTAATGTTTGATTTTTTTAACAAGACTTTACTGCAGGTGTTGATGAATTTGTAATTATTATTACCATCTTAAGGGATTATTACGCCTACCAATAAGACCGGGTCAGGGAACGGGCCTGGACCGAGGATGGGGAAACGGGGGTTAGACCGGGGATGGGATGATAATCCCCGTAACCGCCCAGGGCCGGGGGAAGTTACCAAAAACCAAGGCAGGGATTGTAAGACCCGCCCCATACCCGTCCCGTTGCCATGCCTATTTGTAAATAAAAGCACCTCTTCTAGATTAAAGGTCTGCAAAGTCGATCGTCGTGCTTTTAGCCTAATTCCACCTTTTCGAGTGATTTTTAAAGTTTTTTTTGGTATATTTTGAAGGATTTTTAAGTTTTTCTTGTCAATTTCGAGGGAGTTTTTCCCTTTTTTTGGTTGATTTCAAGAGATTTTTTTGGTGTTTGGGTTGATTTCCAGGTTTTTTTTGTTGGTGCAAACACAAGCAGGAAACTACTGTGGGTATAGTAGAAAGTTAAATTTTTTTGTTTTTAAAGTAAGAAAAAGAAAATTCTGTTTTTAATGAGGCCCACCGGGTACCCTTTACACATATCTGCCCTTTTTGTACCACTGATGCTGTTTTGAATATAGATTAAGACCAAATCTTGGGTTTTAGACCATAAATAACCATTGTGATACCCCCATCAACATTTGGAGACAAGAAAGAAAAAAACGACAACCTCAAACATGGGTTTTTAACCGGGAAAAGTCCTTAAAAACAATGATCTATCACCCAAAAAGCCTCAGATCCGAAACCAGAGGGGGGGGGGGGTAAAAAAACCAGATCTATATCGCCATCATTGTCTTCAGGATACGAAACCAGAGAGAAGCAAGTTGGTAATTACCATACTTTCTATAACACCCACATTTCTTCCCGCCGATGATTTCTATCATCTCCGATTATGCAGTTCACGTTGCCATGATTCTTGATGCAGCCTCTGTGTCCGACCACACCGACGATATCCAATCTTTCAATTCAATTAAGGATGATTCGACATAATTCGACCACCTATTTCGTAAACTCACCTCCTTCTCATACCTCTTCCCATAAACAACCACCTTGTAAGACTTGCGATAAGCTGCTATTTTTATCCAAAATAGCTTGCTATAATACTGGATATCTATGGCTTGCGATAAACAAAGCTTTATAACCTTAACACACTTGACGCAAGTTTCAAACTTGTCGAAAGATAAACTTTTAGTAAGATTCAAGCTTGTCGTAACTTGTTTCAATGGATAACCTGCTTGTTGCGATAACTTTCAAGCTTAAAAGATTTCAAACAGTACAACTTATTTGTCGTAACCTGCTTCAAATGAAATGGATAACTTGTTATGTCGTAAACCTCAAATGAAAAGCTTGTCGCAAAAGATGCAATGGAAGCTTGTCGCAAAAGATTCAATGGATAACCAATGGTAGAGCTTTTGAGTTAGTCATACTTTTGGAAAACAAGTATACCTATTTATTGGATATTTGCATTTTATTTCTTATATTGGCTTTTACTGATTATTCAATAGAGTTGTGAAGTTTTGGCTCGATTTGACTCAGACGAGTCTCGTGGGACATTTGACCGGTTTAATTTGCTCTAAGTCGAGCTTTTGGAGTTACATGCAGTTTTGGCATATTGATTTGAAATATTACATGCTTTGAGTGCGTCAGTCATTCATTTGGGGTCATGTATTTTAGACTGTAATACAATTGATCCATAGGCATAGGAGTCAGTTTGAGTGGGATGAACATTCCCGTAATGTAACGTGAAATAGCCATGGGGTCACCATGGGTAATAAGATGTGTGCTCTTTGAGTCGGGCATCGACAATTGACCAATAATTTCCATAATGTATCATGAAATAGGCATGGGGTCTTCATGGGTAGTAAGATGTGGGCTCTTTGAGTCGGGCATTGACCATTGGCCAATAATTGTAATTTCTAGTGAACGAGTGAAATCTAGGGTCATCGGGGGTCTTATTCCATGAACCTTGCAAGGTTTAATCGGATGACCATTGATCCGTAGTGAGGCTCATTAACATAGAGTTGTGGCTTACTTTTGTGTTCCGTCCATCCAATGGAAACGGGTCTCCCCCATCACCGAATGGTGCGTTTTGAATATTATGTTTTATTCATTCTTTCGGTGTTGTTGTTGGGTATGGTATGTACTAATGATTTGAGGTTTGGATATCGTTTATTACCCATATGTTATCACTATGGATAATGGGTTTTATCCTTGTTTTCCGGTATTTAAATATCAAGCATTATTTATGTATCGTGTGGGTATTGAGTTTGATTTCATGTTTAAATGGGTGCTTCAGTCACATAGATTTCATCACGATGGGTTTTGGGAAAGGGATTGCTTTTATTTAATACATTTCATTTTTGAAACTGTGATTTAAATAACATTCTTTTAGTTTTGCCATTTTAAATTAAAGATGAAAACTCTTGAGCTAGGCATTAAGTTTAACTTTTTTATTTGTCGGCATGTGCATCATATCCTTGTTGGGAAATGTTTGCACGCGTCGTTAAACGCACAACAAGGTTTAAATTTATAAACCTAACTCAAACCTAGTGATAGGATAAGTAGGGTATCGTTCTTCTCAGGGAGTCAGTGGTTAAATTAACGACTTGTGTTAAAACCGAATGCACGTATGTCACAAAGATTAGCTACCCAATTAACTCGAATAAAGCTCAAAACTTATAAAAAAAAAAAAAGAAATCTATTTGGCACAAATACACTACTTTCAAAATCATGGAAGTTGAGAGTTAAACTACTAAACTGATAAAAATCAGAACTTTATAATTAAGCTATCAACTAAAAAAAACGGAAACTTTATCTAATCAACGAACATCGTGGTCACCCGTTTAACCACTAACACTCCAATAAAAACACTAACTCACCTAGGAATTTCTTCAAACACTTGGTGTGCGATTCAAAGAACCAATAAAATGAACCCAATTTCGTTCCGATATAACGAATAACAATTGCATTCAACCAATAATCAAATACCAATATCTCAAGATAAAACTCTACTTGAAGTTGTTAAACGAAATTCTAAGCAAGATGAGCAATTAAACAAATTGAATCTTCTATTAAAACCAAGTAATCTATTGTAGACTAAGTAAAGCAACTAGATTAAAACAAGAAAAAAAAACAAACTTCATAACCTGTAATGCTACTGTTGAAAACCCAAGAAGGCCACGTTTGCTTGCTTTGCTTGACGAGAAAAAAAAACGCAGCAGCAACCTCTGTTTTTGATGAGTTTGCTGCTGCCAAAACAGCCCCAAATCGAACCTTCCACAACCCCGAAAACTAATCCAAATAGGCGTTGAATAGTGCGTGTCGGATGCTAAGAAACGAGACTCCAAAGCTGTTAATTTACAGCCTTCAAATCCTTCAATCCCGATGTGTTTGTTGCTGTGAATTGGTTCCTTGTTTCTCTTTTATCGTACGTAAAAACAAACAGCCCCAGATGAGCTTGACTTCAATCGATTCCCTCAAACCCACCTTTTTCAACCTCTGATTTCGTGTCCCCATTCCTCTCCCAAGAGCCTCCTTTTTATTTCCTCTTCAACAGCCCCTAGACAAAAGGAAGAGATCCCCCTTATTCTTTCCTTTTTTATTCCTCAACAATCCTTTCCTTTTTTTTCCTCTTCCCACTCACGTTTTTAACAAAGAAATCATCCCTTTTTCTTTAATTTTCAGTCCAACTAAACAAGGCCCACATCCTCCTTTTATATTTTATTGAATAATATAAATCCATATCAAAAGCCCAAAATTCAGCCCCACCTCAACTGCTGTCCAGCACACTTTTTCTGACTTCGACGATATTTTCAGCCCATATTCATTCCGAATTTACGAAAACGCAAAACATAAAAGTTGTAGGCCCGTCTGTTAGGTTTCCAGATCATCTTGAATCTCTTCAAACGGAGCTCGGACAAGTGAGATATGGCCAAAATGCCGTGGTCGCGCAAATCTGTCAAAAATCCTTCTTTTGCTCTTTTTTCGCTCCAAATGGTTCCGAACCTATAAAATATAAAAACGCATCAATGTAGTTCGGTTTTACCATTTTTATGCATTAATTGAGGGTGATTGACGAGAAAATAAAGTGGATTTTAACGACCGATCATGACACTATGATGAATTGAGTGCTAGATAGAGACTCGAGAATGATCTAGCTATTCGGTGACATCTTTTGCATTAGGAGATATCAACTGTTATTGGGTTTTAGTAACACCCGACCTTAAACGAGTCTTCATATAAGGCTTGGTTTATCATTATTATTGATAAATCTATATTTTTCTATATAAGGAAATTCAAGTATTGATTTATAGAAAAAGATTTATCCTTAATTTAATGTATTATTGGAAATTTTAAATTAGTTGTTTTTTTTCCAAATTTGAGGGTGTTACAAGTTGGTATTAGAGCATAAGTTTGAGAGATTTAAGTATTGATCTAGGATACTAAGACTCAAACTAGCGTTTTTCCTAAGTTAATGAAAGTGAGAATGTATGATTAGACACTTTAAGATAAAATATCTTGAGGTCGATAGAGACACTAGCATAGTGAACCATGATGATGGTACATTCATAATTGCACTTGACCAGTGTTATTGTGAATTTATAGTTGCATATATAAGCTTTAATCGCCTTAATGTGATGATCGATGGGGGTAGTGAGTGTTTTATTCAGTTATAGAGCATTAACGCGTTGATGGTCGGTAGCGTTGTCACTTTATGTGATCGTTAAGTATGATGATCATGTTAAGGCGACCATTTGGGGTCAAAGATATTGGTTAAGTTTGAACCACAGACTTGTTGAATCATCACTTGTTTTGGGAAGAATCTATAATATTAATCGGTTTAGTTGCTGATTACCGCCTTAAGGTATTTTGGCATTTGAGGTCGATAGTGCGAACAATGGACTTGGTGAACGTAGTTCTGAGACTTCGGGTCTCGACCAAAATCATGCATTATATTTTCATATAATGAATTGCATAATTATCCTATGTTTTATCGGTATATTCATATTTGTCGCGTTGCGAAATTTTGGAAAATGTTTTGGCATACCCGAGAGTGTAACCATGCTTTTAAAAGTTCATAGATTGTTTTGGTGGCTTGTAAATTTGCATATGAACTTTTATTGGGAGTTTCCCCATCTTGATTTGCCCATATCATAAATGATCGAAGGCGTACATTTGAGTATATTTTGAATTTGAAGCATGCATGAGTTATTTCATGTTCTACTCAAAATGCACGTGCCTGTTATGTTGCACACTACTTTGATTTATAATTTGACATATATAGAAGGATTTAGGTCAAATTTTGAATACATGGGGTACTCGGTTGCATACGTTTGTTGCAAGTTTTATTGGAATTTAATTATCGTTGTTTTTAATTTTAAAAGGGCATAAGCTTGACTTATTGTGTGAGTTTGCATTTATTGAAAAAATTTATAATATTTTATTGAGAATTTGGTCATATGTGATATTGTCGTTGGAGGTGAGAATTTTGATATCAATCGATTGTATAGTGTCCCTTGAGTTTTATTGGAATCTTATTTTATGTCGTTTGTGGCTCAATGATGCAATTTAGAAATGCATAGGTTTTTTTATTGTGTGTGTTTGCATATAAAGTTTTATTGAATTTCAGTTTATGAAATTTTGTAAATTGCGGCGAAGATTTTGATGGCATTTTGTTGCATAGTTTTCGCTTGAGCTTTGTACGAACGCGTCTTGTTGCACATTTTTAGTGCATGAATTGATTACTTACATGGTGTGACTAAGTGTATGTTGGGACTATAACGGTCCGTTTGAAGACTTTTGTTACGCGTGTTTTCGTTTGTTGTTGACGGTGTTTTGGACAACGAAAATGCATTTTATTCTTTAGTTTTATGTACATGGGATTTGTAGCCACTTTGCGCGACTACCTAGTAGCGGTAGCAATTTTTATGCGTGTGTAAAACTATTATAAAGATTTTATGTTCAATGAATCTTTTAAAATTTCAAATTGGCATAATTGTTGAGTCTTATACTTGGAAAGCGTTGAACTTATTAGAACCATAAATTAAACCCTTTTTGTGAAAGGAGTTGTATTTGAGGATCGGAGAAAATACTTGTGAATTGAAGTATCGGATTATACGACTCGTGTTTAGTTTTGATTTGCTAGGTTTTAGCTTCAAAAGTCGGCACACATTTAAGTTTTGGGTTATTAAAATAGCAGTCTTTATTTTTCCCGGTATCTTCAAGTTGAAGTTTTGTGTGGTTGTTTGCATATGATTGGATTTGAGTTGATCAGTTGTGTGGTTGACATCATGTTGGGTGTTAGAGGTTTACCATCCTGGTGAGCCTTCATGAATGATGAAGATGTCATGGTTCGTTCCTTAGAGTGGTATAGATTTGGGATTCTACTTCCCATATCAGGCGTCAACCTTAAGTCAATTTTTTGAGAATCCATACGGTGCAAACCAGGAAGGAAATACTTGTTAGCATTCCCATGTTCATGGAATGGTCATTTTTGTTAAGTATCGACTTTTGACATGAGGTCAATGACCGTATGAATGCGTGCTTCCATTGAATTCCAAAAGGTGTTTGCAGTATATATAGTGACTCTAAAAGATTAGATGTTGATAAATAAGTATTGATGATTAAAGACTTTATGGATTGGTAAAGATTTTATCAATTGAATGACCGATAATTAAATTTATTATGAGTTAATTTTGGGATAACCAAATATCTATAGAATGCATTGGTATGGTTCTGGATTTAACATCATGCCAATGGCTTAAATGGTTTGAGTAAGGGAGATTTGGAAATTCTTGTGGATGATGGATGTTCGGAATACGGATTCAGGGATTGTGTTGAGCCAAACCGATCTAGTCACTAAGAATTTCGTCAAAGGAATAACAGTAGATTTCTACGGTGATACCATTCGAGGGAAGTTATGGCTAAGCATATTTGCCATCAGTTTTCATGGAAATTGTTTGTTTAGGAATTAGAATATTCGAAATGACAAGGTTGAAAGGATATATCCGAAGCAGATATGAAGTGTTAATTTATTTTATTTAGGTGCTTATAGCAGTTGAGGCTATGAGTTAGTACAATAATGGCAATGGGTGAATTGTCTGAGATCACTTATGGTGGTTTCTTTATCAGCTAGATAAATTTTTATTGTAATAAATGTCTCGAATTGAATGGAGGTATGGTTGATTATGGTCGAATCAGTTTTACACGGAACATCAAAGTTTTATAGGCAATGCAAAGTGTAACCAACATGATAAAATGTTGATTAGAAGCATGTAAGGGTAACCTGATAGAAGGTTGATTAGAAGCATGTAAGGGTAATCAAAGTTTTATAGGCAATGCAAAGTGTAACGCAACCAACAGTTGGTGTTATAAGCTACTCCGGAGGTAGTATGGTCACCTAAGGTTGGGAGGAAACCGAAGTCATATGGTTAGAAATTACTCCAGCAAGGTTCGATGTTCACTCTGTTGTGAGTGTAATGTATCAAAGTGGAAATTGGATGTGAGGGTCAACATGAAAACCGACATTGCAGTTTCGACAAGAAGTTACCGAGTTTCAATTTGTGGTTGAACTAGGATAGAGACACTTCCTTGAAAAAGGATATAGTCGTTTTGTGAAAGTGACGTTATTTGTAACACCCGGAATTTCAGGTAAGTACTAGAACTTCCTTAACCCTTCATTTTATGTGCTAATTGGAGTAGAATATATCTGTTTAATTGCTATTTCTAACTAAGGTCATTTTTGGCACTAATCGGAAGCCTAGTTACACGAAGAACCTGCCGACTCAACAGACTTGTAGTGGTCGGCGACAATGCCCTTGGGCAAAGTCGCCATGGCAAAGTCGCGGTGGGGGAGGTACTCTCGGTACAACCCCGGCGACAATGACCTCCGCGATTGTGACATGGGCATTGTAGCCTGTCACAATCGCCAACTTGGTACCGAATGGGGTGGGGATGCGGCGACTATGCCCGCGACAATGCCACAGGGCAAAGTCACGGGGCAATGTCGCTCGTGTCGTCTGGTCTTCTGTTTTAAAACGTATTCAGACCCTCATTTCTACATTTTTACACTTGGAAAACGGGAAGACATCTCTTGGGGCGATTTTTGGGCATCTTGGCATCCTCCTCCATTAATTCTAGGGTTTTGGTTGGTAAACCCATTTATTGGTCATCCAATCTTCTTTCTAGAGCATTTATTGAAGTATCCTCAAACAAGATCCCCTCTTCTCAACCAAGGCATCATCTCTTCAAGCTAGGGTTTCATATTTTCTAGGTTTTGGTCCAAAAACCTAGATAGTGAGTTTACTAAACCTTTGTTAAAACTAGATACACATCGTAATCTCCTACTTGTTATTATTGTATATTTACTCAAAATGTCCATCTCTAAATGTTCAAGTATTTGGGGTTTTTTTATGGATATATGTTATGTATAACTTACCATGATTTAATGTATGCATATCTTGGTATTATGATGATTTCTATTTGGGATACCTTTTTGGTGAGTTAATATCTTCATGATGTATATGGTTGTGCTATGGGCTTATGTTGGATCTTATATTGAGTAGGATGGTAATATTGTACCCTTGGTTGGTATTGAAATATGCTTGGTTGAAATATACCACAAGACCTCCTATAACTTATGTTGGACGAACCAAGTCAGTAGACACTAGGAGGATGTAGTCTTGGGCGCTACCGTGATGGTATGTGCCTAGACCTCCACCATTCGGGGAATTTCCATAGTTATAGTCCCCGGATGTGCCGGGCCTTTTGGGTGCCTCTTGTTAGTTGGCATCAGGATATATCGACTCTTTGGGTGGAACTTGATTGGTGCTATGGGTCTCCCCTATTGACTCCACATTTATAGAACATTGGTTAACTGCTGATAAGATTTTTCTTTGACCTTATATGCTATTTTTGTTCAACTCACTAGGCTCTTTGGCCTAACACTTTTTTGGTGCCGATGTGTATCTCAGGTTCTAGCGGTGTCAGTTCTAAGCAGGCATAGTTGGTTTGGGTGAGAGCTTGGGTGTTAGAGCATAACTATGTTGGATACAAGATCACAGAAGTCTGAAGACTGAAAGTCAAAGCTGAAGTCAACTCTCAGCATCAAAGTCAAAGTCTAGTGTAATAAAGTCAAAGTCAAACATTGTATTTTTCTGTTTTTCAGTGTTGTAAGTGTTTAGGTGTTTGCGCGTTTCTGTTGTTAGCGTGAACAGTTGCTAACGCATTTTGTAATAGGTTTATATAGTGTGTTGTGTGTGTTGTAGCAACAGTAGTTCTAAGAGAGATAGTATCTTGAGAGTATCAGAGTTAGAGAGAGAAAGTATTGTGAGCATATCTTGTAATTGAATTTGTGATTAATCAAAGTATGATTTGATGGAATCAATTGTCATCTTATGATCGCATTGTTATCTGGGAATAACAATTGGTATCAGAGCAAACAAAATTCAGACAATCAAGGATCAATTTCGAGTTTTTTTTGAATCACAATTTTTCACGAACTCGCAAAATCAGTAGAGATTCGAATTTTGTGATTAAGTGTTGTTTTTGAGTTATAATTGGTTGTATTAGATTCGTTTTAACATTTAGAACATATCTCGTTTGTATTGTTTTGTCTAATTCACACCATATTAATGTGAATTTTGGATTTTTGTAAGATTTCAATTCGTATTTGTATTCGTACTGTTCAAAGATCAAGGTTGTAATTTTGATGTTTTAATTTGAAATTCCTTGATTGTAACCTGTTCGTGGTATGAAGTAGAGGAAATCTGCAAAGACTCAGATCATTTTGGTAGAGTATTGAATCAAATTTGGTGTAAAAATCAAATTTTTGGTCGATAAACTGAAGAACTCGCTAGATCTGTAGTTCGCGCTAGTCAAGAACTCGCAAACTCAAGAACTCGCAGAAACACTGATTGGATTTGCAAAGTGAAGAACTTGCAAGTTGCTGTGTGTGCGCGAAGTTCACGAACTCGCTAATAGTGTCGTGCGGGAAGCTAGAACTCGCACATCACTAGGTGCGAGTTATTACTGTTCACTATCTTTGTCGTGCGCGAAGTGGTATCTGCGAGAAGGGTTTGTTGTGCGCGTTTGTATTTTGCGCGAAGTTTCCTTGTCAAAATTTTTTCTATGTCCCAAACTCGCAAGTCCCTGTTCTTGCGTGTTTGCTTTTAGCGAGAACCATATTTTTCGAAATTTGTCCAAGTCTCGATCTCGCAAGCTTTAGCGAGAAGTGTAAAACTCGCACATAGTTGTGTGCGTGAAGCTCTAGAACTCGCACATAGTGGTGTGCGAGAACTACGAACTCGCATAAACTTGGTGCGCGAACCCCAGTTCACGCAAGCCTTGTCGTGCGCGAAGTTCAGTTCTCTCAAGCCTTGTCGTGCCCGAAGTTCAATTCTCTCAAGATTTGTCGAGCACGAAGTTCAGTTCACGCAAGCTTTGGTGTGCGTGTTTCTGAAACTCACACATAGTCTCTTGCACGAAGTGTGTCATTTCAGTATTGTGCGTGTTCTGTCCTTAGTGAATTTTTCTGATTTTATCTGAAATTTAACTGAGTTTGATTTTTGTAGATCAAGTGTGTTTTTCTGAATACACGTAAAATCTACTACCGTTTACTTGGTAGGCGTGCAAAATAGTCACCAATGCCGCGCATATAAAATCCTTTCAATATTCGTTTGGTCAATACTCGCGTTAATAAAAATAGTAACAAAAGATACGCAACAAAATTTTCAAACGGACTACCATGGTCCTAGCATACGTCAATTTATATTTTGCATACGAAAATAATTTTCCGAACTATAACATGTGCAACAAAAGTTTGTACAACTCCCAAAAGAGGATTTCACAACTTCAACTTTAAAATCTTTTTCTTTAGAAACACAAAACGTCGGAAGGTAAAATTCCCAACAAGGCCCATATACGTCCATTTATTTCCCCAAATTTAGCAACGCAATAGGAACGTAAATAAAATTTTAAATCAAGTTCAAATTTTGGGCCGCACAGATAAAACACACTTACTCAAAGCGGTAACTACAACGACATGCAAACCGATACTCAACTAATGCATTGCGGAAAATTTCTAACAGTAAAATCAATAACTGAAATATGTTCAGAACAAAAGTTCTATATGAAATAACATAAATCTTTTATATGTTACTCACGCCAACAGTATAGTTTAATCCCAAAACAATTAGTATACAACGATGGACACTTGAAGAAAGCCCAAAGATAAATTACGAGAAAAATGAAGCTTCCACAAAACAACACGTCGGGATGACATCTATTAACCAAACTTCTAAATTATCGTACACAATAGTGTAAGTCTACACGTTCCAAAATTTCTTTTCATAACGCGACTCAAACTGTCATAAAATAAAACGCCGTAAGACCCGACTGAATTTCCATAAGACTCACTAACGTTAAAATCAAACGACGTCAGAATTTTCATTTCCCGACATAAGAGCATAAGGCGACAAATAATCTAAAAATGTTAAAATCTTAAGACTACCACGTAAGATAAAACAACCCTTTTTCAACAACACTAACATGAGACACGACGCCCAAAACGTGTACAACAAAAATCCATAGAATTCAACACGACTCGTACATACTAAAATTCCCAAGAAAATTCCAACTCAAGAATATAGGAATAACTCTTCCTTTAAAACCTTAACATACGTGGAGGAGATCCAATGTCAAGGTCAAAAATTCTACAGTTACTTGCCCAATACCCCAAATAACATTAAAACACGGATATTACAAGATCCGTAAATAGTGTTAGACACGAAACGGGAATAAAGAGGTTTTCAATAAAATATTTGCAACCACGTGCAACAATCATGCATTTTAAGCTCACGGTTTAAAATCTGATGAGTGCTAAATGCTTTCCCAAGACTTCGTAACATAACTCACTTTATTCTTTGAAAACATGAGAAACAATTTATGCAACTTATTTCAGAAATAAATTTAGTGCATGAATTTGGTCGGCACTCAGCATCTTAGGACTATACTCCTCCGTTTTTACGTCATATTATTGTCATTCGGATGCATCAAACATCTTAGAGCAACAATCCCACTAATTTGGTTGACTTACAATTTCTCCTCGAAATATAATCGGTCTAACAAACCAATAGTTTTAATCCAACCAATAATTCTGACATCAAGATGATCAACTTAATGCATTCATCGCACTTAAATATCACACCAAAGTGACATTGCTATAAACATCAACCCTTCCTTAGATTACTCGCTTAGAAACTTTCTCACTAACCTAACGGTCATCATACCAAGGTAGTTCAAGTATGCACACATAACACGTAGGTTCATCGTAACACTGGTCAGGTGCCATTATGAACGTACCGTACATGATCATCCTTGCGACCCTCGACAAGTTTCCCGTTTCTAGCGACTTGGTCAATTCCAAAATATCGTATCTTAAGGTACCTAATGTGCAATTTAACTTACAATCACTTATAAGAACGCTAGTTTGTGTCTAGGCATCCAAATTCAATACCTAATTCTCTCAAACTTAAGCTCTGATACCAACTTGTAACACCCTGAATTCTGGAAATAGCAACTAAATTAAAATTTTCTAAATACATCGAAAATAGATTCATCTACAACCACGAATTAAGATTTATCCTCAATACACACATTTCAATCTATACATACGGTCAATAATAAGGACGGGTGCTATTAAAACCCAATAACAGTCGCTACCTTCAACTGCGGAAGACTTCACCAACCACTTACCCTTGAGCAAAACTAAGGTTCAACTCTTCATAGAACTGCTAAAATCCAAACCCCCAACTGCAACTTGATGCACATGCCGACAAATAAAAAGATTAGGCTTAACGCCTAGTGAGCTCAAGAGTTTTCAACATAATTAAATTACTCGTAAGAAGAGAATACAATTGAAATCATAATCTTTCCAAATGATATACTTCAAATGTGAAGACAACTCGTTTTCCAATAATATGCATTTTAAACGAATGAGGCACCATAATAAATATTTTCGAAACCATACTGTTTTAAGGACTAAGACCCCAAAATAATAATGTTCCTTCGTAAATTGATTTCAACACAGAACTCACTCGAAACGGAGAATATAAAGCAGACTCTTAATTTATGAAACGTGGATAACACTTTATATCCCGAAACACCCAAAACATGGGCGGGGGCATAATACTCAACCCATAAAATTAAGGATAAAATCCATATATACAAAACGTCACCGAAAACTTGGATAATAAAACTCAATACCCAAAACAACACCTTTCGGTGACGGCGGAGACCCGTTTCCATTTAACGTTGCGGGAACACAAAAGTATGCCACGTATCTATGTTATCAAACTGCACCTCAGATCATTGACTTTAGTGCACACTAACTTAAGAGTCACCTCAAGTCCCCAACGCCTTTAGTGCACACCCTTTAACGGGCGTCACCTTAAGGACACGGTACCTTTAGTGCACACCCTTTAACGGGCGTCACCTCAAGGACACGGTACCTTTAGTTCACACCACTTGGCGGGCGTCACCTCAAGGATACCCGATCTTAGTGCCCATTCGCTCTCTAGTAGAGTTCCAACCTCAAGGTTCCCGCTCGACCTTTAATGTCTACTCACTAGCATTCAAGATAGGAGTCTCAACTCCTTACTTGATAACCCATGATGACTAACACTCGTGCACAAGAATTAGACATCCAAACACAAGACTCATGGTCCCGAAGTACCACCCATAAAGGTTCCTCTTCACCAAACAACCGGGACGACACCAATGCCAACACGACATTAAATCCCAAGGTGAGAATCCCAAGAGTCCCCACCATTAAACACGACTGACTTACATGCCTATGGATCCAATGCAATACAGTCTAAAATACGTGACTCTGAATGAGTGACACACGCACCCAAAACATGTATTTTACAAAATGAAATGAAATAAATGCAACTCACACCCAAAGCTCCACTTACGTTATTAAACCGGACCAAAAATCCCCAAGACCCGACAATTTACGCAAATCGCCAATGGAACCCAATATAAACATCGAAATGCGTTTGACCAACAATTATGTAAACACTACAACCCAAGAGTAATTAACCCAAAACTTCTCATTGGTTGAAACAAAGCGTTTTCCAAATGGACCCATCCCCTTCATGTTTCCAAAATGACTCTTAACACAATGATATGCATTTTCCCATGGTTTATAAAATTGTATGCACCAAATGGACAATTATATAAAATGACCTTCATTTATATACTAAATCATCAAAGAAACATATCGAAATGATTTATTTATCAACCTTCCAAAAATCTCAAAGATATGAGTTACATAAGTTTATAAAGTTAGACATTTCCAAATAACCAAAACTTATCAGCAGTTAACAATTTAGTGTAAAACGCAAACACTTTAAATAAACATTTTGGCATGCACATCGTTTTCACAAATCAACTTGAACTCACCTTGCTAGATTTAGGCTAAATCTATATTTTTTTTCCCAACTTGAGCTTTTCTTGGAGAAACTTGAATCCACAAGCAAATTCTTCCAAAACCTAGATCCACATGTTTCCAATCATAAATATACATATTTCACCATATATAATTGTTCCCCAAACATTTTACACAAGATCTCATCATATATCCAAAACCCTAATTTCCATAATGAAGAAAATAGGAGGTTACCTTAACCACCACTTCGATCCACCAACCAAGATACTTCTAGGTCACCCTGATGAGCCATAAACTCCCAAACTCTAAGTGATGAAAAGGGTTGGATGAAAACCCTAGAAAATTGATCAAGGTGATGAAGCAGATGAATATGGAGATGGTGAATAAATGCTCAACTTGAACCCTTTGATGAAGCACCCAACAACAAGAAATAAATGAGGGGGGTTGATGAGTTCAAGAACCCTAGGTTCGGTTTTTATGAAAAGGGAGAGGTTGAGAGAGAATAACAAAAGAAAATGTTGAATTTAGAATGAGAAATGAGGCTAAAATCAGATTTTAACCCGTCTGACTCTCGCTCGCGACCTTGCCAAGCGATAGTGACAGTGTCACTATCGCGAGGCACTCTCGCATGGATTGTACCGCGAGTTGGGACCTCCCCGGCGATTGTGCCACGCGATAGTGACACACGTCACTATCGCGAGTCACTCTCGCGCCGTTTGTACCGAAGCCCAAAAAGTCCAAAAACTCGCGATTCTCGCATGGGTCGATTTAAGGCTCGAAAGAACAACATAATTCACCCGAAAAGATAAACGGAAGACGAAGCAACTACCAACGAAAGACGAAAACTTACTTTGCGAAAAACAAGGTGTTACAATATCACGAGTCCTAATCTGTAATAAATGAAGTTCAGGGACCATTTTCATAAAAACTACCAAAGGGAACCAAATCCATAATTAACTCCATAACAAAAATATGTTGTTTTAGTCTTGAAAAAAGCTCTATCTTTACATTTCGTTTATTTTTTATCTTATATTTCGTATAGTATTTCACTTGTTAGGAACATAAAACTCTAGTCCCTAACAAATGGTTGATTGCACATGGAAACTCATGAATATCAAATCCCATGTTTTTGAGTTATGGAAATTGGATTGATAAGAGTATAAACATAAATATTATTTTGGCAAAAGGTAAACATAGATATAGATATTCTTGTGTAGTATCGAAGAAGAAAATGGTGATATTTTCATGATTATAAAAACATTCATGAGCTATTTAAATCAAATCACATTTCCTTAAATGCAAATTAATCCAAAATTATCCCAAACCAAAAAGTCAGAACTTAAATATATGATTTCATTAACTAAGAGACAATTCAAACACAAAGACATATTAAACTACATTGCAAGGAAAACAATGAAAAAATATACCCTTTTAAGAACAAAAAATCATTGGTTTTATCAAAAAGGTTGGTGGTGTAGTCAAGAGATGATAAGGTGTCAAAGGAGTGGATCCTGATTTATGCATCGTCATTAAATGGCAAACTATGTCTATCCATATGCATTTAATTTGTACTCGTAAAAAGAAATTCACTCGAGACAAAAACTTTAGTGTTTGTATACATTTCGAAATATGGATAAACCCTTTATTGAAGAGGAAGGTTGTTGATCTTGGTTTTATCTGTTATCATCACATGCAAATAAATTAAATTTTGTTAATGACTCATCCTAAATTGTTACCATATATACAAAGATAAAAAATATGAATACTAAGATTGAGAAAACATTTATTTCCAAGGCTAGGATTAGGGGCATAAATAGGAAAAGAAATAAGAAATCTAGATTAAGTTTGATTTTTGACCATCAATTGTATTTTAATTTAATTATTAGTTACAATCAAAATCATTGCCAATATTTAGTACACAATCAACAACCAAAATTACGTTAGATCGTGATTCGAAAGACAAAGAAGCCGACCAATAATAGGACAACAATTTTGATAAAGGTTAAAATTAGAGATGTATGAGCCTTCCTATAAGCACATACTTATTTTTCTTCCATATGTACATGTCAGAATATGAAGACAAAGACATGTGTCCTAATCCAACCACTGACCATCTCAAAATTACGTAACTTGAAAGACCTAAAATATAAACCTCTTCTTCAAACATCTTAAATTTAAATCCAACCTAGTCGTACTTATAAAATATTTATGAACGTCTATGTAAACACAACAAGTGAATAACAGTTTTGTTGTTGTTAAGTATATAATCAGGTTCATATGCTTAAAAATGATCGTGCGTCATATATATAAATTAAACGGAACTTTGTAAAATGCCTCTTATTTAATAAGTTGCTATTACATGGTGTTCTAGAAATTTGTGTGGTAATCAAAATCGATATTTCAATAAACTATGTTTACATATTAATGTTTTATTTTTTTTCATAAAGGGAGTTGTACTTCCTATTTAATGTATGTTAAGTAGTACATTGTATGTCCACGATATACATTAATAATTCAGTTCTTCCATGATGAATGATAATTTTAAATGGTTGTTGGCACAACAGGATTAGCACCGTGGGAGAAACAAGAAGATCAACATTTTTTGGGATTGGGCAAAAGATTATTTACATTTAAACAACGAGCAAGAGTTATAAGAAATTTGGTATATGTGAGGGCATTAATGTTGGTGGTTATCGGTATTGGTTTAAGATATTATGATTTCTATTATATTTGCACTCGTCAAGTCTCTCTTTTATAATTTGGTTTGCAAGTTGTCTTATTTGTGAATATTACTTTAGGCATTGGACCAATTAACCTTAAACGGCTAACGCCACTACCGTTGTTGCCCTAGCGGCCCTTTTCTTAGATAAACAACCGTACATTATAGCAAAACCGGATTTATAGAACCTCAAGTACATTTAAATGTGTTAATAGGTTGTTTTATAGGATCATCCACCCTTTCTTTTAATGTTTAAAGAGTATATATATTACTATCTTGTTTTTGTGTAGAACATAGGGTTCATAGAATAACCACTGTATTGCTCTTCTTCTCATAATTTGTATCGTAAAATGAAATTACGTGGAAAAAATATTCAATATTTGTAAGATATACATTGAAACCGGAATATGGATAAGAAATATCAAGGTTCAGTAAATCCTTTATTGAAGAGGAAGACATAGAGGTCGACTAATTAATCAAGTAAAGGCAATGTTGATTCGGTTAAGATAAGATAGATGCAAGGTTCTAAAAAACGCGCCTTGGCGCCGCCATGGCGCGCCATGGCGTCGAGGTTCGGCCTTGCCGCCACGTTTTACCCCTTGGCGTCAAGATAAGTCGTCGAGCTCATCATGGCGCCTTATGGCGTTACGCCTTGGCATTGAGATAAGGCGTCGGGCCATGGCGCGTTATGGCTTTACAGCTTCAAATTTGTGTACTTTAAAATTCGATTGGAATTTACCCATTAGTATCGATTATAGCTTAGAAATTTATTTGTTTATCGTTTTATATGAATTTAAATTGTTAATAACTCGTTCATTATTGTTCAAGACACCGATAAAAACACACACACACACACACACATATATACATATAAATTATATACAGATTTGCCGCCTTAAGCCACGCCTTGGAAAACGCCATGACCTCGCCATAACTCATAAGGCTTGAGGCTTGACCTCGCCGCCACGCCACACCTCACGCCATTTAGAACTTTGGATAAATGCCTCATCCTTCCTATAAACACGGAGTTGTTTTTCATCCCTATGAAACTTCAAGACGTTATAAGTGAAATGGTGGTGGAGATATGTGTCTTAATCATATCCACCGACAATTTCTCGCATATCTCATATGAGATCCACCAAACTTGAAAGACCTAGAATACATTAAACTCGTCTTCATATGTTACAAATTCAAGCTATCCATACTTAATATCTCTTAGTATCACTTTGTTGACACAACTATATAATTGTTTTGTTTTATCTATATAAATGGTCTTCCGAAGGATAAATATAACAAAAAACTAATGTATAAATCAACATTAGTTCAATGTGTGATGAAGTTTTATAGTTACAATAAAAGTTACAAGATATATAACCATGAATTGAGCTTTCATGTCGATTATGCATTCTTCCAAAATAAATGTGCTACATTTAAACGGAATTTTGAAATGTTCAGCGAAATTCCTCTTATTTAATTAGTTGCTATTACAGGGTGTTTTAAAGATTTGTGTCATAATAAAATTGAGACTTCATTCAACACTGTATATATTCAAATACTTCAAATTTTCACGAACGGAGCAATACATCCTATATGATATGTTAAGTAGTATTTTGTTGTTTTACAACATGCATTAGTAACTCGTTTCTCCTATGATAAATGAGAAATTAAAGGGGCTTTGGCATGATGAGTTAGAAACAAAAAGATCAACTTTTTGGGATAACGAGAAGCTTATTTACATTTAAACAAAGAGCTAGAGTAGTGTGTTAGAAACCTAGTATAACAAATTAATGACATCAATGTTTTTGTTTATCGATGTTGTAGATGTTACAATTTCTATATTATTTGCATACATTAAATCTCTCTCGCTTATTTATTTCAATGTATTTGTTTTACATCAAGTTGACATAGCAAATATTACTTTTGACAATTAATTTATCACCAAATCCCAAAACTGACACACACCAATGTTTGTAAATGCATGTTAGGTTCATCCATACCTTAGCTTAGAAAGAAAGACGTAAACATTATAACACGGATATTTGCAATGCCATATATCATTGATAAATTCAACTATAATATAACTTAATTGTTCACATGTTTGGATTTGAAAAACATTAAAATTAAATTAAAAAAATTATTTCACAAATAATTATTAAAAACATTTAAATTATAAAACATCAATATGATACAAATATATATATATATATATATATATATATATATATATATATATTGGGTTTTTGGAAGATTGTCTAGAGACGCCAAGGAGTCGGCTGTGAGGTAATAATTGGTCGAAGTTATACATATATAATATATATAGAGAGAGATGTGGGTTCAAATGAGAACAATGTCTATTTAAGAAAACATGAGAACGACCGACTACATACAAAATCATATATGATTCACGCGACTTCGCCCCGTGACTTAAGTCACGGCCAAATTTGCCCGCGTCTAGCCGGTTAATGTAAAATCACATATGATTTTATATATTAATTATTGTTTTCTTGTTCTTTTAAATAATTAGCGTTCTCGTTTGAACCTTCATCTATAAGGTAATATATATATATACACACACACACACACACAGGGGGGGGGGGGGGAGGGAGGACACACAGAGAAGGGGGGGGGGGGGGAGGATCCTGCGAAAATCAAACTAATTTGTGATATGACGAGAACTAATATGAGTCACATAATCCATTAATTAAAAAAAATATCATAAATAAAAAATGGAAAATAATTTTAGAAATTTTGATAATTATCATTTTAAATCGGTTAAATTCTTAAAAATCTCATTATATCTTTTAAATTTAATTGTTTTTTTAACTTTAATTAATCCATAAAATCTTTAACAAGTTTTTATATAATTTCTTTTCTAGATACACTTTGGATAAGAAAATTCATAATTTTTATTAAACATCACATGTGATATCCACAATCAATACATTATATTTTACACCATTTATTCTCTATTTCTTGGATCCATGTTATGAAACATATATGGTTAGTTTCGTTTAACATATGATCTATTACGTATCACATGTGATCCACTATGTAAATATTTGTACATATCACATATGATATTATACGTCTGAATATAGATGATGTATTATCACATGTGATAATATTTAAATCAAAAAAAAGATCTGTAAATGTAAATATACATAATCACATATGAGTAATAAAAGTATCTATAATTATCACATCTGATATTTGATTAAAATTGTGAATTTATTTTTATCGAAAGTGTATCTAGAATTTTTTTATATATATAAAACTTGATAAAAAATTATGAATTAATTAAAAAGTAAAAAGTTAATAAATCTAAAAGATATAATAAGATTTTTAAGAATTTATTGGATTCAAAATGAAAATTATCATAAAGTCTATAATTATTTCCCATTTTTTATTTATGGTATTATTTAGTTAATCGATTATGTGACTCCTATTCCTACTCTCATTCTCGTAAATTGACCGTCTTCTCGTTTGAACCTGTCCCTATATATATATATATATATATATATATATATATATAAGTCAGGGTTTTGCGTGATTAAAAAGTGCCGCCAAGGAGGCGTATATAATGTAATAATTAGTCCAAAGCTAGAAATGGATATTTTTAGTTATGATAAATGTCTATATATATATATATATATATTAATAAAAATATCTATAATTATCACATCGAGATTTGATAAAAATTGTGAATTTATTTTTATCGAAAGTGTATCTAGAATTTTTTATACATATATAAAACTTCATAAAAAATTATGAATTAATTAAAAAGTAAAAAGTAAATAAATCTAAAAGATATAATAAGATTTTTAAGAATTTATTTGATTCAAAATGATAATTATCATAAAGTCTATAATTATTTCCCATTTTTTATTTATGGTATTATTTAGTTAATGGATTATGTGACTCATATTTCTACTCTCATTCTCGTAAATTAGTCGTATTTTCATTTGAACATCTCCCTATATATATATTAGTCAGGGTTTTGCGTGATTAAAAAGAGCCGCCAAGGAGGCCTATATAATGTAATAATTAGTCCAAAGCTAGAAATGGATATTTTTAGTTATGGTAAATGTCTATATATATATTTGTATATATAAAATACCGTATTATAAAAATATATTATAATATATAATATATAATAAATTTTGATAGTATAAATTATATATATTATATACTATCAAAATTTATTATATATTATATATTATAACAATATAATATTCTTGACTATCGACTTCTTAATGGCCTTCAAAACCCTAGAAGCACAAAATCTAAGTCTATAAATAGGTTATAATTTCCCCGTGTTCAACACATCTCTCATCCAACACCAACATCCTCATGAAGGAGAAACATATGCATCAACATGACCCACCTCTGATGGTCACAACATCCGCACATCGATCAACCGTAAGATTCCTTTCTTTTTAGACTCGGTTTTAAGAGTTTTTGTGACCATGATTAATTAATTTCTTATTTCATCTAATCAAATTTTAGTCTTTTTGTTAATATGTTTATTATATATGTTTTCTTCTACAGAGGCGTGGTTGTGGCATGTTCTATAAGTCTTTATGTCCAAGTCGTATCATCACTTCCTCAATGTTCATTGCATTTCAGGTATAGTCCGATCTGTTGTCAATTATCAATTATTTTACACTTGTTTCGCGCTTATACGGGATTTTAGCTTTTATTCTCTAGTATATGATACAGTACCGATAGGTCCTTCATTCATATGCATCCATAACAATGTGTAAGTTAGTTCTTTGGGTTAGGATAGGTCTTTAATACTCCATCATTTAGAACATAAAAAATTCACATAATGTTATATTATTTATCATTATATTTTTTTTTATATTTCAGGTATTATTGATGTATTATATATGTGGGAAGTTCGAACACATACGATCAACAAACGATGAGGATGGTGGCTTTGAAGATGACTAAAACAAACATTTTTAGGGCTGTCAACTCTAACAATGACCTGAATCTTAAAGTCCGACGACGAAGACTAGTTGAACCGATGCTTTGAATATATAGATGATGACGGTGGCGGTTAGAGTAAAATGCAAACCACAATGACGCTTTCTAGACTTATTAAGGTCTAAATCTCACTTTAAGAGATCGTGTTGAACCTTTAAGAACCAAAATTAATGTTTACTCTTAGAAATATTCAAGAAAGTCGTTATGTAATCATCAGAGGTTATGTTATAATATTGGACATTGGTCATTGTTCATTGCATTTCATAAGGATGGAAGATTATTTAATTCAAAATTTATATATGTTTCTCTTTTTGTATTTCAAATTATGGAACAAGTTGAGGATCATCTATCATATCTAACCCGTAAGAAAAGTGAATTAGACAACTATTCTCAGAGAAAATGGGTGGGGACGAACTCGCTTATTTAGAGATGGGTAATCTGTAACACCCTAAAAAATTAGAGTAATTTAAAATTCGGAAAATTAGGCAATATGACATTTGAATTTGGTATAAACCTCCCAACAAGGGGAAAAGTACTGAGCCTTTACAAAACCTGCGAATGGATATGGAATTCAACAACAAACTAATCTAAACATGACTGCGAGTTAAAGGAGTGATGGTGCACAATTTTTGCCTTGTTAAAACCTTACGCCAAAATAAAAACCCAGTGGGAAAAAATAAAAGTCTGATGAAGGAAAGAATACAATGCACCAACTTCTTTGCAATACATAGACTTATCCTTCAGTCTAGTTTTCTCTTAGAATCGTACATTAATCATGAGAGTTAGGAAAGCATTATGGTATATAAACAGTTATCTCACTAAAACCTTACACCAAGGAACAAAACCAAATGGGAAAAATAAAACCTTGGTTGAAGGAAAGAACACAACATACCAATATCACATGTATAGTAGACTCCCCCTTTTGTCTACTACTCCTCCTGATTCGTGCATTAATCAATGGAGCTTGGAAAACATTTGTATTTTAATACTTTCTACATGTTTCCAAAATATGGTTTTAGGTAATGATTTGGTAAAATATGTCACATTCTTTTGACACCTTACTTGATTCACTTGAATCTAAATGAGAGTCTTTTATTGTTGATTATATAGAAAATTAAGCAGAATATGCTTTGTGTTATCACCCTTGATGTATCTTTCTTTCATTTCTTTGATACATGATGCATTATTTCCATATATGCAAGTAGGATACTGGTTGAACTCAAATTACTAGCTCATCTAATATGTGTAATGATAGTCCTTAATCATACATATTCTTTAATTATCTCATGGAGAGTAATATTCTTGGAATAGTTCAAGGAGGTAGTTACAAGGGTTTGCTTAGATTACTTTCAAGCAATCTGGGTGTTCCCTGTGGTAATTCCTTATCTAGTTTGGGAACAACCTTTCTATGAGTCAGACATATACCTAATATCAACAAACACATACCAAGACATTGTTTGGTGTTTTTTCTATAAAAGCTAGTACTTTTGCTACTTACATTCTAAGTAGGTATTGAAGTTCCATTATCAATCCCATTTTTCTTTCTATAGGGAAAGTATAAGCCCATGTCAATGGTTCCAAAAGATTAATTTGATATCATTCCAATGACTTTGCGTTGGTGCTAAGCTAAATCTAGCTAACAAGTTCACTGAGAAATATAATATATGGTCAAGTGTATTATGCTAAGTACGATAATGTGCCTATTGTACTTAGATAGGGAATTCCAGCTCCCAACACCTTTTTGTCATCATCCTTTAGACGAAATGGATCTTTCCTTAGATTTAACACTTCGAGCGATCATACAAGTGCTAGCCAGATGCACTTTGTCCATATCAAATCATCTGATAATTTTCTAGACATATGCGGATCGGTGGATTAATATTCCACAAACTCAGTGTCTAAGCTTAAATAGTTCGATAAAACCAAGTTTTCCCAAGATTTTTCATCTCTAATTTAGATTTCAAGTAGCTTGTGCTTTCTCTTATTTCATCAAGAGTGCCTATTATGTTCATAACATAGACATATAAAGCTGCTTTGAAAATCTGGAACTTGTTTTCCTGAAATAAAAACGCAAGGGCACAACTTATCATTCTTATATATCCTTTCCTAATCAAGTATTCACTTAGGCGGGTATACCACATCCGCATAAATTGCTTTAATCTATAAAGTGATCATTTCAATTTTATTGCAAATGTATTTCGTGATTTAGAGTTACTTGATTTTGGTAATGTAATATCATCAAGCACTTTTATATATATCTCTGAATCTAGATCCCCGTAGAGATATGTGGTATCCACATTCATGAGTTGCATTTCCAGTCCTTCGGAAACTACTAGGCTAATTAATTAGCAGAATAACATCCATTACAGGAGAGTAAATCTTCTCGTGGTCAATCCAGGGCGTTGTGAAAAACCTTGCACCAAAGGAGAGCCTCATACCTTATGGCTTAATTATTCTCATTACGCTTTATGAAAAACTATTTATCTATGTCTTACAGGATTTACACTTGGTGGGTTAGCACTACCAAACCAAATACCTGATCCATTGTCAAATAATAGAATTGTTTCTGGATTGTTTCTTTACATTTAGGCCAATATGCTCTTTGTTGATATTATTCAACTGAGTCTGGTTCGATGTCGTCGTGCTCTATCATCTTATGAGTCATAGTATATGCGAATAAATCATCAATGATTATATATGATTTGTCCATCAACTCATATGTACTCTCATAGTTCATTTGAGTTTTTTTCATCTCTAGAATCAATATTAACTTCAGAGCGTCCTCCAGTGATGATTCATGGACATAATTGTAATTAGAGACAATTTCATGAGAGTTTTGTGTATTGATGATAAATAAATGTGCCTCACTATTCTCTTCCTTTAGAATGGTATCCATCGAACCAAGTATCTTACACCACTTCCATTTGGTAGCTATGACCTCAACCACACCTCCACTATGAGTGATTGCAACGCACTTTCCAATAGCGTTGTGCCCCTGTTGGGGACTTTTAACCTTGCAAGTATATTTGCAGCTCGTATATGTGATCTTGTCACTTTTGGAATAACATTAAACGTATCAGGTATCGAGTCTGATTCCTTAGACTTCAACTTTACATTGTTGAAGTTTAGGGATCAATATGAGACAGAGTGGGAATATTCCATGAACAGTTCCTGTCGTTCCCTTGGAAAATATTTTTTCCTATCTCCCCCTAACGACGGGAAGACTGTTTCATCAAAGTGACAACCCGCAAATCTAGAGGTAAAGAGATCAATAGTCAAGGTTTATAATTAGCGGATAATTAGTACAAAAATGACTTTTTGTGACGGTTTTGAAAAATCGGGTTTGTAATGGTTTAGGAAAAACCCGTTACAAAAAGTCACAGAAAAAGTTATAGTGTTGTTTTTGTAACGGTTTATATAGAAAATCGTTATTGTTACCAAACAGCTAGAAACATAAAGCAACGGTTTAGATTAAAACCATTATTAAAAGGTCTCATATTGTAATGGTTTTGGACGGTTTTGAAAATCGTTGCTTTATGTTTAGATGGTTTTTAAAAACCGTTACCATAATGGACGATTTAGTAACGGTTTTGTCTAAACCGTTGCTTTATGTTTTAACTGTTTTGTTTAAACCCTTGCTTTATGTTGTAACGATTTTGAAAACCGTTGCCAAAACTAGAATATATATATATATATATATATATATATATATATATATATATATATATATATAGCAACGTTTATTCGAAAACCGTTTCCAAAAGTCAACATGTTCTATGACAACGATTTTGAAAATTTTATGTCATCAAATGGTAGTTTATGGCAATGGTTTAGAAATGTTTGCGTCACCATATGTCATGCTATGGTAATGATTTTAAAACATTTACGTCACCATATGTCATATTACGGTGATGTTTTGAAAAACTTACGTCACAATATGTCATGCTTTAGTCACGTTTTTTCTTACATCACCATATGTCATGCTACGGTAATGGTTTTTTCAAAATAAATGACACCCTATTTCATTTTTTGGTGACGGTTTTGAATAATAAAAGTCATTTTATGTCATGTTAAGATAACGGTTTTGAAAAGTAAACGTCACCGTACATCAGTCTACGATGACGGTTTTGAAAAATAAACATCACTTTACGTCATGCTACGCTGATGATTTGGAAAAATAAACGTAACTATATATCAAGTTATGGTCATGGTTTTTTAATACAATCGTCATCATACGTCAAGTTATGTGACGGTTATGAATAATAAACGTCACCATTTGTCATGATATCTTGACGATTTTGAATAATAAACGTCACTTTATGTCATGCTATGATGACGGTTGTGAATAATAAACATCATTGTACTTCATGTTACGGTGATGGTTTTGAATAATAAATGTTAATGTATGTCATGTTACCGTGACTGTTTTGAATAATAAACGTCAGTGTACGTCATGATATGGTAACGGTTTTGAAAAATAAGAGTCAAACTACGTCATGTTACGGTGACAATTTTGAATAGTAAACGTCACTGTACGTCATGTTATGGTGACGAATTTGAAAAATAAACTTCACCGTACGTCATGTTATGTTGACAGATTTGAAAAAATAAATTGTCACCCTACGTCATGGTATGGTTATGGCTTTGAATAATAAATGTCATCGTACGTCATGCTATGATGACGGTTTTGAAAAATAAATGTCACCGTACATCATGCTAGGTTGACGATTTTGAAAAATTAAAGTCACCATACATCAAGTTATGGTGACGTTTTAATAATGAACGTCAACAGACGTCATGCTACCATGACACTTTTGAAAAAATGAATGTCACTGTAAGACATCAGCCCTGATTAAACCTCAGTGGCCACAATTGTTGTGTAGTTATTTTAACTATATTATGAAATATTGTAATTGATTATTTTTTTCAAGATGTCATTTTTGGTTATTTTACATGTTTATCAGCTAGTTTTTACCAAACGTGATTTATTCATCAGCTACCAGCTAGCTTATCATCTAGTTTGCCAAACATAACTTATGTATTGATAGTTTGAGTTAGATTTAGGGAAGAAAAGAAAAATTAAATAAAAGAAGGAAGAACCAAGGAATTAAAGGCGGAATTTTGCATAACATTTTGGAGGGTTATATTTTCCTTTTAGTGATATTAGTATATGATTTTAATTAATTATTAATATAAATCAATAATAGTTAAGATATAGAGAGAAAAAAGAAATTGACCTAAATAGTCATTTCTCTTTCTCCATACTTGGGGTGCGTTTGGTACAGAGAATGGAATTGCAGAGAAATGATTGCAGAGAATGGAATTGCAGAGAAAGAGAATTGGTCTGGAGAATAGGAATTGACTCTCCTGTTTGGTAGCACAGAGAATTCAGCAGAGAAAATGTAACAGATAATCATTTCTCTTGTTTGGGAGCACATAGATTTCAACAGAGAATTATACCAACCTATCGTTTGCATTCATAAATTAATAACTAAAATGCATAAATTAATAACTAAAATGCATAATTTAATAATTAAAATGCATTAATTAATAATTAAAATGCATTAATTAAATCAAAAAGTAGTTCAACATCATTCCAACATCATTCCGACCCGCACTCCGGGAAATCCCGACCCCAAAACGAGAAATTCATCGTTGGTATCATGTTCGTATATGATCCCGAGGTCTCCCGCAAAGTCTCGTCCCAAACCGACCCTGTCTGCTCGGGTTACCGGCAAAACCCGAGCCCGGGCCGGCACCCCGGAAAATCCCGACCCTAAAACGAGAAATTCTTTGTTGTTATCATGTTCGTATATGATCTCGAGGCCTCCCGCAAAGTTTCATCCCAAACCGACCCCGTTTAATCAGGTTACCGTCAAAACCCGAGCCCGGGCCGGGTCCCGGGAAAATCCCGACCGCAAAACGAGATTTTTTTTGGGGATCATGTTTTTTTATGTTCACGAGGCATCACGCAAAGTTTCGTCCCAAACCGACCCCGTTTGGTCGGGTTACCGTAAAAACCCGAGCTCGGACCGGGCCCCGGGAAAATCCCGACCCCAAAATGAGAATTTTTTTTGGGTATCATGTTTTTTTATGTTCACAAGGCATCACGCAAAGTTTCGTCCCAAACCGACCCGTTTGGTTGGGTTACCGTGGCACCGACCGCCTGGAGTCGTCCCGGCACCCCCGGGGCTGCCCCGGGAAAATCCCGACCCCAAAACGAGATTTTTTTTTTGATCATTTTTTTATGTTCACGAGGATCAGTGTGCAGTTAGGAACCAACTCTCCGTGTCTTTTTTTCAATTCCCAGAGAATCCAAATTTTCAATTCCCACCATTTCTTTTTATTTTGGGGGGAAATAAAAGTAGAGAAATGAAAATCATTTATTTCTCAGGTTTTCTTTTCTCTGACTTACCAAACAAGGGAATTAGGGTCCATTTCCATTTCTCTGCCTTCAAATCTCTGTACCAAACGCATTGGTCTCTTAGTGATTCATTTCCTTAATTTTATCAAAAATGTTACTTACGGAAAACTCCGTAAGTGGCAACTCCCCAATTTACGATAGCGTGAAAAAGTAAAAAAAAAAGTTTCTGAATATGGTCCACAAGTATAGGGATCAAATCTGTAATTTTTTTCTACATGGCAAGAATTAGTCCCCAACGACATATTTAAATTTTTAAAATTTTACAGATCTTTCCCCTGCAAGCATTTTTAGATTTTTTTTTTACTTTTTCACCCCTTCACAAAGTGGGGAGTTGTCACTTGCAGAGATAGTAACATTTTGGTAAAACTGAGAGAGGAATGACTAAGAGACCAAAAAGTTTCAAAAAATTTGTGTTCTAAAAAGTCTCTTTAAATTTAGTGATCCCGGTCCCGACCAAAATACTTCGGCCCAATTAAGCTTTACAAGGCCCTATCATGAGAACTGGTCCGGTTATGGGTCGGGCCCAAATTTGTCCCACATAAATTTGTTTATTTTTTTAGAATTGATTTTTAACATATAAAAAATATTCTTTGAATATTTTGGTCAATCAAATACATTAACAAATACTTTTATTTTTGTAATTGGGCCAATAAAGTACACTAAAAAATATGTTTTTGTTATACATAATTTGGTCAATCAAGTATATTTTGTAATATTTAATTGGGTCAATCGAATATACTAAAAAATACGTTATTATTATAATACACTTAATAAAATACACTTAGAAATACATTTTGGTCATCAATCAAATATAATTAAAAACACATTTAATAATAAATTTAAAATAATACATCTATAAATAATATTATTAATAAAATTTAAAAAATCGGGTCGATCCCGGACCGGTCCGATAACCGGTCCCGGGTCGGGCCTTGTTTTTGGTGGAATATAGTAATCAGGTCGGGACAGCGGTCCTAAACCGGTCTCAAACGGTCCTGGACCGGTCGGGCCTATTTGGTCATCTCTAACCTACGACAACCAATCGTGGCCCAGTATAACTATTAAGTCCAATAAAACCCATTAAGGCCCAATTAAGTTCATTAAAAGTCACTAAAGCACACAAAGGCTCAATAAGTTTCATTAACAACCATTGAGTCAAATATTATTGGTCAAGGCCATTATAGTTCATTAAGAGCCACTAAAACCCATTAACAGTCTGATCAAGTTCATCAAGAGTCACTAAAACCCATTAAGTTCCAATACAGTTTATTATCACCCACTACAACCAATGAAGGCCCAATTAGGTTCGTTAACAACCACTAAGTCCTATATGACCCATAACCCCAACACATTTGATTAAGAGTCATTGAAGCTGATGAAGGCCAAATATAATTCACTAAGAGCCACTAAAGCCCACGAATGTTCATCAAGGCCAAATACATTTTATCAAGTGCCACTTAAACCCATGAAGGCCGAATACATTTCATCAAGTGCTACTCAAACCCGTAAATTGCCTAATATAGTTCATTAAGGGTGCGTTTGGTACGCAGACAGGACAAGATGGAACAGGACATGACGGAATAAAACATGACCGTTGTCCATCGTTTGGCAAGTTCATTAAGAGTCACTAAAGCCCATTAAGTTCCAATATAGTCATTACCACCCACTACAACCCATGAAGGCCCAACTAGGTTCGTTAACAACCACTATGTCCTATACGACTCATAAGCCCAAAATAGATGATTAAGAGTCACTGAAGCCCGTGAAGGCTAAATATATTTCACTAGGAGCCACTAAAGCCCGTGAATGTCCATGAAGGCCCAACTAGGTTCGTTAACAGCCACTATGTCCTATACGACTCATAAGCCCAAAATAGATGATTAAGAGTCACTAAAGCCCATGAAAGCTAAATATAGTTCACTAGGAGCCACTAAAGCCCATGAATGTCCATGAAGGCCCAACTAGGTTCGTTAACAACCACTATGTCCTATACGACTCATAAGCCCAAATTAGATGATTAAGAGTCACTGAAGCCCATTAAGGCTAAATATAGTTCACTATGAGCCACAAAAGCCCATGAATATCCATGAAACCCAATATATTTCATCAAGTGCCACTTAAACCCATGAAGACCCAATACATTTCATCATGTGCCACTCAAACCCGTAAATGCCCAATATAGTTCATTAATAGTCACTACAACACTACTAGAATACTGGACATTACCGACGACAAAGAACAGTCGATAATTATCGACGGTTAATCGATGGTTCTCCAACGATACCATTAATTATATAATTTTCATTTTTTTAATAACTCGTCGATAAACTGTCGAAACAATTTACACTTACCGAAGGTTTTCCGACGGTGTCATTTAATTTTAAAATTTCCATTTATTTTTAATAGCCCGTTGGTAAACCGTCGAAACATTTTATGAATTACCGACGGTTTTTTAATTTTGATTTATTTTCAATAAAACATTTTATTATTATTGACGGTTTTCCGACGGCACCTTATAATTTTTTGAGTAAACTACGGTTTTCGTCCCTGTGGTTTGTTAGTTATAACTACTTTCGTCCTTAGTCTTTAAAAATTGCTTTTATCGTCCTTGTGGTTTTCATTTCGTTTCTATTTTCGTCCTTGAAACTAACTCTGTTAAACTTTAACAGTTAACTCAAGGGCACTTTAGTCTTTATTATTTTAACTGTTATTATAATATACTATATTATATTATATAATATATTCATCATTATATTTTATATAGAAAACAGGCAAAAACCTAAAACCTAAAACCTAAAACCTAGTCATAAAGCATATCTAAAATGTATAGCCTACACCCACCACATGGCTCCACCACACCCTTTTCAACATCTTCTTCCCCACTTCCCCACTCTCCCTTTTCAGGTAACCCAGCTTCAATTGAAGAATAACCAAAACCCAAATCAACCTAAAATTCTGGATGAACAACACATCCCTCCTTCTATTTCTTTCTCAAACCCAACAAACAACTGTTACAAATTGATTTTAGATCAAGCTTGAAACTTTTGAATCAATATAAATCGTAGTTGATTGTTCACCTTTCATGGATATTGAGCAGGTAAATCAAAGAGAAAAAATGATATGAAAATCAAAGCTTTTGAATCAATGTAAATAAAAGACCTAAATTCAATATCAAAATCGAAACTGAATGTAATCAAAGCTATCATGTAAATCGAAATTAAATCTATCATATAGAAAGTTGAACTTTTGAACCACTGTAAATCAAAAGGCTATAATTAACATCAAAATCAAAGCTTTTCAAAACCCAGATGGTGGTTGAGGAAGATAATAGTGGTTATAATAAACATCAACATCTAAGCTTTTCAAAACAAAGAGAGAAGTAGAGAGATTACTGAATATCAACTTGTAGACTTATCTTTTATTAATAGACCAAAGTAGCTATAGATAACATTACAAAGCAACTGGAAAGAGAGGAAGATGAGATTCGATGCAGGTGCTGATGATGGTTCGAGGAAGATGAGATTCGATGCAGGTGGTGCTCAGTACTGATGGTGGCTCGGTACTGTGGTCGATGTTCACCAAGAAAGGGAGGAAGATGAGATTCGATGCAGGTGGTGGTCTGGTGGCTCAGTGTTAGGGTTGCCGTTCACCGGAAAAAGGGAGAGGAGGTCGAGGGTTTCCAAGAAGGCAAGGGCGATGAGGGACACCGGAGGGGAAGGGATGGTCGTTGGAGGCAGGAATGGGTGGGGGAAATATGTAATAATATATTATTAATATAATAATATGGAAATTCAATAAAATGGTCAAAAGACCAGATTGACCCTGACTTAACTGGCTATTTTAACGAAGTTTGTCCCAAGGACGAAAAGCGAAACGAAATAAAAACCATAAGGATGATAAAAGCAATTTTTAGAAACAAGGGACGAAAATAGTTACAACGGATAAACCACAGGGATGAAAATCGTAATTTACTCTAATTTTTTTATAACGACAAGTTGTCGGACCATTTACTCGACTACCGAGTCGTACCGTCGGTTTTATGACGGCTTCTTATAATCTTTTAATTTTGATTTATTTTCAATTAAATATTTTATTAATTAATTAGATTTACCTAAAATCATAGTTTTTAGTTTTCACGGTTCAAAGGAAAAGGAGGTAAACCCTAAATTCAACTTTTCCAGGTTCCAAAATCACCGCCCAAATCACCTCGATATGTCTCTTTCGATCGACACATTGTTCTCGCCGGTGACCATTCACCGTCCGTCACTCAATCTCTCTCACCGTTCAATGTGCATCGGCCTCAACCTCTCTCAATCACTCTCTAATCGATCCAGGTATTTCTTGTTATCTGTTTGAACATTAATGTTTGAAGAGCTTGACTCGATTCAGAACATTGAAAGGAAATATTTAACAATTAGCCACTGTAAGCCAAACCATTTGTTGACCATATGAGCTGCTGATTTGTTTTCGTTGTTGTTTGTTTTTTTTTTCATTCCTTTAGGTCTCATCCTGCACCATATAAAATCATTCTTATTATGATAAAGAAGTTATAAAGAAGTAATAAAGAAGGTATAATTCTCCTCTGTTTTACTGCTAATGCTATGACAAGTTAAAAAATATGTATTCCTCTCTGTTCTTTTCACTACATTAACCATTCGATGGATCAATGCAAGCAGAGGAATGTATGTGTTAAATCTATAGAAGTTCCTTTCAAGTTTCATTAGATAAGTACTAGGTTTGACAACAAAAACCAAAAATGTTATACGATTTACAAACTTAAGGAAGCATTGATTTTTGTTTGTATTATTTATTTGTGTAGATTAAAAGGCAATTAACTCAGTTTCCATAAGATCTACACTGTTTAAGGAGAATCTTAAATGGAACATAATCATGCATTTATTCAAAATTCGATTTTATTTTTCAATCAGAAGTTGAGACTGGGAACCAAGCCACAATCATAAAGACTTAGTTTCTATGAAGTAAATTGACACAAATTGGTATAAACTAACATGTTAAGTTTACTAAGGTGGGTCTGATGTAATTGAAAAAACAAACAGTCTTAATTGGTTTATCTTTGACCAAAAAAGTGATAAGAGGCATATAAGTCCTTATTTTTAAAAAACAAACAGCCCCTAAGGATCATGATTTGATCTCAATTAAACTAACAAAAGGCAGCAGCAACATCTGTTCAAGAATCATACACTAATTGTTTAATTTCTTGAGATCCTGCAACAAGATTGGCATTGAAGACTTGATCATTTCAATGATTTCAACTTCTAATTTACTTTCAGTAATGATTTCCCAGAAGCTTTAACACATCAAGGCTTTGCATTCATGATCATAATGCATGAAAGAAATAGGAAAACACAATGACCCAACAACTATAGAAAATTTCATAGTAAATTTTAACAAAAGAATTCTACATTGTTTTGAACCAAATCCCAAGTACAATAGTAATAAATTAAACTATAAAACTTGTTTAAAACCCAAAACCAGTAAAAAAGATCATCATCATCATCACCTGTTGAGGATTAATGATGATGATTTTCAGTTGCTAGTCTCTTGAGCCGAATGTTTAAAATTGATCCACATACTCCAATGGAGTAACAGTTTCATTTCTAATCCTTTTGATTTTAGGGATTAAAAGTCCCCTATGCCTGAACCTATATAACTTGAGCACTTGATTGTCTGCAAAATTAAATGATAGATTAGATCATATTATCTAAGAATAATGGGTTTAAAACTGGGGCTGGGGCTGGGGGAAGAGCAACCAATCATGTCCTATCATCTAGTGGCAGGCCTATGTGAGAAAAATAAACTTTCCTCAAGGGTGCCGTGCCATCACAACGTTTCGTTGTTTGCCACTATTTCTTAAAACTAACCTTATGACATAAGTTTGTGATGGCTGAGTTGATCTCAGTCACGGGATTAAAGTTTCTTGTTCGAAATAGCAGAGTTCAAATCCGTTTTTAGCTCTTTCATAAACTTCCTTGTATTTTACTCCATAAACCCAGCAAGTGAAATTTGAATCTCTTTGCCATTAACTACCTGCATTCAACAAAATGTGCAACAAATTATCATACTTGTTATAGAAGCACTAGTTCCAAGCACTAGTTCCAGGTACAGAAATTAAAAAAACATCATCGACTATTACTTCTAAGTTCACAAATTATCACACGTCTTATAGTAGCACTGGTTCCAAGGAGTTCAGTCACCCTGTATGCTATCCACGGCCGCATGACATCCATCTTAACTTTCGTCATGTTCACCAAAACACAGGACCAAATTATTATCATAAACAATTTAATCGTAGGATGACTATCAACTCTAAATCAGTGACGGACCTTTAGTGACGTAAAGTGACCACCAAAATTTTGGTCACTAAACGACCTTAGTGACCAATTTTAGGTTGTTAGTGACCAAAATTTTTTTGTAGTGTCACTTGTATCACAGTCGCCTCCTACACTCTCATGACCGTCATCTCTTACTGTTAAGCCGATCGACGTTCTCTTTCCTACTTCTATTACATTGCTTCCACTCGCCGTCGTCTCCTCAGGCAACTGTTTTGCTTTAATACTATTTGACATTAGGGTTATCTTTGTATCCTTAATAATGCAAAACTCTGTTTTCTTTGTGGGGAAATATGCTTTTGTGAACTTCTTGCATCAGATAGGAAGAATTAACGTTGCAGGTTTTCATGTATTCTTTGTTCTCATCTATTCTTTGTTCTAGAACATGTGTCCGCTTTCCAAACTTTCTTTGTTGGGAAATATGCTTTTTTTCCTCAACTGCTTGGTTCACTTCAGCTTCAACTGTTCATTTTGATTCTGATTTATGGGTTTGATTTTTCCTCCACATATTTCCTCTATACTGAATCAACTACATCTTCACAATCTTGATGCAATGATCTAAGATTTTGGTATGAATACGTAGTCTAAATTTGTAGTTGACTTTTCATTTAGATTGATGATGTAAATTTCACTCGCTATTGATTTGGATCTTTTAGGTTTTATGAAGAAATTGGTATGTTAAATTGACGATTAACATTTCAATGTTACCCCATTTGTTAAAACATAAATAACCTAAATGCTAAAACTTGACAAAGTTTAACATAATAAGCTTATCATTACATAAAAACTTGTAATACTGGGATATAAGCAGCAGATTGACATATCAAATATGTTCCTAAATTTCAAAAGTTTAGGGGTCATTAACCAATGCTTATGTAGTAAGAGTCTTAACACTTTAACTTAACCTATCGAGTAAGATTTTAGTCCATTCAAACGGTATCTTATGCAACAATTTATCCGGTAAGTGCTTACCGAGTAAGAGTTGTTATTATCACTTATCGGATAAGACTCTCAGTCCTTATCATCGCTCTTACCAGATGAGATTCTCGATCCTTGTCATGTTCATTCGATAACGTAAAGTCGCCTGGTAAGTGCCATAAGCGTTCAATAAACAACCCCTTAGATGGGTGAAATGCTTTTGATATTGTATAGAGGACGTTATTAATTCCTGTGATATTAATTGAATGAGGGGCTCCCAACTCGAAGAACAGAGAACACAAGCAAGTCTCTTCCTTAATTCAAATACTAATTCATAAACTTCTCACTGGATGGTAATACTTCTTTAAAAAAATCCAAATAATTTATGAATGAAATATCTAGTACCAAATTAGTTTATCACAAACCCTTACTGTGTCTTAAAGTGTAGTGTCTTGTTTTTTTGCATTTTTGCAAGAAAAAAGCTAATCCCTCTAAATATATGCTCAAATAATTCAATGTGTCTAGCTCATATGAGAAATCAATGCACACAAAAAAGGGTATTACATTTTTCCTCTTCAAAAGATTTTGAAACTCCAACAACAAGGTTATCATTTTTTCACCTCTTTACAAATTTTTAAAAACGTGTAAAAAGGTCGGCTACCTTCTTACACGGTGGGCTTTTACACGGTTCCAAAATCGTGTAAAATGCCCTTTACAACCATGTAAAAAGGAATTTGTGTAGTAGTGCAAGCATAATTATTGGTTCCTCAAATTCACTATAAGATAGAAACTTCATAGTTGGGATGATTCTATAATGTTTTTTAGTCTCTAGTCAAAATGGATCCTTTCTCTTTAAAGGTCCTAGTTAATTTCCTATTATGCAGGATCTTCAGGTGAAATCATCTTAACCAACTCAAACACACACAACTCAGAAACAGTGAGCCTGCCATCATTCAGGTAAAGGAACGATTCAAACTTATGTTCATTTCTTATAGCTTTTGGGGATGTTTGAAATCTCTAGTAATTCCATTTCTTGTGATTCCACCTATATAGCATATTCAATTACTATACGTAGTCCAAGCCTTTTTAATTGCATTGTTTAGCTTGAACAAATCTTGCTTTGAATGGTAGAGTTGCTTGTTTGTGCCCACCTGCCACCATTAAACTAATAACAGAAATTTATGCCTCACTAATTTTGAGGAATTTACTAGACAATAAGACTGAGTCTTAAATTTTAATTTGGCAACTAATAATTTTAGAAGATCGGTTTTACTCTCTAAGTTCATCATATAAGAGTAGGAAACCAAATCCCAATTAATGTAAAACAATCACTATAAAATTATCAAATTAAATGAATTGTAAATCAACATATCAAAGTAATTTGGTTTTGATTATCAATTGATGATCTACTTCAGATTTGCAAATGTCATAATTACTCACATGAAAATGGCATAGCTTTTATCATGATAGAATCTATTTTCCTACATTTGGGAATCAAAGTCTTGTATGTCTCCAACATTCTTATAGCTCCACGAAGATTAGTCTACTCAAATTTTATCTACCAGATTATCAAATAAGGGGTTAGTTTTTGCGTTTGGATTGATTTATTTAAGGCTTTTAGAAACTAATTTAAGTATTACAATTTCACCTATTAAGGGGAAATAGCCAAGTTAACAAAAGCTTATAAGCTCTAGTAGCAACATTTCCTACTTCGAACTAGTAGCTTAAATCAGCAGATCAAACAACGTGATTTCTTCGTACTTTTTTTGAGAATATAGCAGTTAAAGCTTTTGTTCTTTTGTTGTTTTGTGTAGTTCCCACATATATTTGTTTATTTTATGAGGGCATGCCTATCTCATGCTCTTATTCATCCATTTTACCTAATTTATCTTTATCGTGGTATACAATAAAACCTTGAGCCAAGTCTAAGGTTATAAGGTCCAAAAATTCTTATGAACTTTTTTACTATCAATTTTCTACAATAACGATCAAAATTTTAATTCAACGATTTATCACTAACTCGATAAAATTTTGGGATCTAAGATACTAATTCGACATGAAAAATACTAATATACTAGTTTCTTAAACCATTGAGAATTCTTAAACATCCAAGTGACTAACAATTATAGGAAGAAGACCTTTTTAGCACTAATTTGTTGTGCTACATCTTATGCCCAAACTAGAAAAGAGTCACCTTCAACGGTTATGTGGACATTATCATATTTATCTCAGGTTTGTTCTTGTTGCATAAGTTATTTGGACTTTGATTTGCATATTCTCATTCATAAAGAGTTGTATCACAGATTGTCCCAGCTCTTGCGAAAATCAATGAAGCTATGCAACATACGCCGACTATTATTGAAATATACTCCGTCATAGTCTGCAAGTGGCATCTTTATTTCTCTTGTTTTCACGAAGTTCAGTTTTTTGATTCTGTTTCAGGTGTGGGATACAGATATAATAGAATCTGTCGACGCTCTCTGATCAGGATATTGACGTCATAACATTTGCAATCGATAAAAATGTTACGATATGATTTCATCATTGTTTCTTCTCTACACACCCTTGTCCTTGTCTATTATAAAAGGCCACAAACATGCCATTAACATAAAGTTAGAAAATGATATGAAGTGGGTAGCAAAGACCAATTTTAGTAGCTTCAGTTTTCGGTTCCTTGGTTTTTAATTAAACTAGGAGCTTCACACAATCACGATATACATGATGGAGTAGTAAAATGTAATGTAACAAGTTTTGAAGCCTTGATATTTTGCTATCATGTTCGACTTGTCAAATACCGAACAAGATTGATATTTGGCCCTCCAAGATGAAAGAGATAGGAAAAAGTGAAACACACGAAAGATATTTTAGCAATTATGTATTAGTGATTAAAAATTATAGTTTATAACCAACACTTATCTCTTAGATACAAGTTCATATTACTGTATTAAAATTGTAGCTTATATCTAACACTTATTGGATTAAAATTGCACACTGATGGATCATGTGAAAAGGAAGGCCCACTCGCTATATAAATATCAGTTGTTGCAGGCAACATTTTAAAAGCATGTCTAAGGCTTTTCCTAAATCAATCTTAAAATCATGGCATTATTGACTTGTAAGATAGCGAAGCCAAGCCGTATAAAGGCGAGCAGTCTCATTAGAAAAATAAATTTTATGTTAACAAGATAGAGTACAATTACACTAGTAAACCTTGCTAACTAGGGATGAGATCGGGACCGTACCGGTACCAAACCGGTTGGTACCGAAAAAATTTGGGATTAAAAACCGGTATCGAATACCGAACCGTATGTACCGGTACGGTTTCAGTTTCGGGACGGGAAAATCGGTACTAGTACCACTTAGCATCGAAAATTAAAAAATGTGTCAAATATATATCAAAACCAATCGCAAACCAAAATATATTCATGATGATTCAAATGTGTTTCAAAATCAATCCTGAATCTCGAATTCGTCGGTTTTTTGATGTGAATGTGTTAAACCCAAATAACTAGTTGATAAACAATCACACACAATAATATAGATCAAGAGATAAACATATCAGAATAACATACCACGATCCCTTGATTAAACAATGAAAACCTTGTGTGTTCTTGGTACCTTGTGCGTAGGATTACAATACGGCTACCTCTCTCTATATGATTATGAAAGTAATAATGAGGATTATGAGAGGATTAACCCTGAATCCTAATTAATAAAACCTATTTATACTTAGGCCTAATGCCTAATGGGCTTGGGCCCAATTACAACTTAACTATTAAATAAATACAATTTGAACCCTGAACTTTAATCTTGAATACAATTACCGATCCAACAATCTCCCCCTTTGGATTCAAGATTAAAAAAAATTTGGCAATAATCTTCGGGTCTTCATTTCTCTTCTTTAAATGAAGTGTCCTTCTGACGATCATCTTCAATCAGACTTTTGATAGATCAAATAAGCTCAGACACTTTGATATCTTTGAATTCTTCAGCAATCTTTAGATATATTCTCCCCTTTGTATATTCTCCCCCTTTTTGATGAGTGGTGAGAATCATCATCATCAAAACATAGCAAAACAATCTTCTCCTTGTGGTATAGTCATCAGTTAAGCGATGTCTTCATGTATAGATCCCTGTGTGGAAATAAGAGCAGTCTCTCCAAATGGAGAAAGTGATTATTTCAATATTTTCATATTCAAATAAACTAAATGTTGTAACCCTGAATCAATAAATGACTCAGTTAAAATGCCTGTCAGTAACACAAAGTTACTGAGTAACACAAAGTTACTATATAAGGAGCTAGTTTTGATGTTGACTCCCCAGGACTTCCATTCAATCATCGAATAACACATGATTATCTATGAACGTTCTGACAGAAAACAAATTTCTGTGTGCTTATGCATGTGTATGAAAGAATTAAGCATAGATGATTGCTTTTCATTATAGACTCAAAGTATGTAAACTTGTTGAGACAATAACAAATTATACAACGACTCAATGTGCATGAGAAAGGGTTCGAAGGTGGGGAAACTTTCCTTCTTTTTCAATATTACTATCATCCAAATGAAGAACCAATAGCTTACTATGTTTGGTGCAGAGTTTGGTGCAGAGTTTGATATTCTTTTACTCTGTTCTCTCACCCTCTTTCTTTTAAGTCTCACGTCTAACCAATCTCTCTTTTCCATTTTACCTCTTCACACACCATCACTCAATTCTTTTGACCCCTCTCTCCTCAATCACTCAGGGAATACTTCCTGGGTAGGAAACACTGGTTATCGTGAATCCATGGAAGTTCTGTTAAACTCACACATTGAATCCCTTATATTTTCCTAAAAGAACGTGTTGTTCAACAGTCTTTTGTACATGTAAGCACAAAGGAATACCAATAAACATGAAGAATAAAAATTTGAAGAAGTCAAAACATAAGATGTTTGACAATGCAATTCTCCCCCTCAAACTAAAGGAGTTTGACAATTAAGCTCTTTGAAAGTTAAGCTAGAGTCCTGATCTGTAGTAATCAGAAGTCATTGTTCTTTCTCCCCCTTAAACCTTGGGTGCCTGCAACACAGATTTAGCTTTTGGTACCCACTGGTAGTTGGGTCCTAATGGGTTAGTTGCAGTTCTAGTGGGAGATATAAAGTAAGAACCATACCAGTTATTCACATAATCTTTTCTTACAAAATCATTTGAGCCACAGTAGGAACAACTAATTCTCTTTTGTGCTAACCTGATCAATTGATTGATTGTGTAAACCAGATCAGGTTTGCCAAAAGTTTTACCTTTTGAGGCATAGTTCCATTTTGCATTTGATGTATGCACAAATGATTTATCGATCTTATTCTCCTCTGAGGATCCTTTAACTTTCCAGATCCAATTTCCTCTATCTTTCTCATCATCCCTTCTCCAGAAGCGTTTCTTTCGAGACTTAGTCTTCTTTAAGTTACCTGAACCATCAACATTTTTATCAAAGAAAAGGTTAGAAGGACGAATCTGATCAGTAGATTTAGAAATAAGACCATCATCTAAATCACAGAAAGGATTATAGAAAACATTTGAAAAATGTGAACTCGAAGCCTTTTGAGTGAACAATCTGAATCAGTTTGATCATCTCTAGGTGATTGAGCTATTGACTCTGGCGTCTTGTGCTCAGTTAGTTTCACCTTAAATACGATCTCTTCAAGTTCCTTTATCTTTGAAGACAAATTGTTTCTTTCCTTTTCAATCAGATCAAACTTCTTTTGCAATTCAGAATTCGTCTTCTTTTCCTTCAGAATGATTGTTGATAGCTCAGATAGCTCTCTTTTCAGCTTAGCTATCTTAGTTTCAAATACTTTCTTTTCTTTAGAAAAGTCTATATTTACTTTATTCTGCTCAGATATCTTTTTCTCTTTCTCAACCTTTTCTCTCTCAAGAATGATAACCTTCTCAAAGTCTGAAACTTGTTGAGAAAGCTTAACACATTTAAGCTCTAAAGATTTCTTCTCTTCAAAGGCTTTTCTGGAGAAATCAGAGAATTTCTTAGCAAATTCTTTTCTCTCTTTCCCAATCTTTAACATTTCATCTTGGACTTTTGTATTGTCTTTGTCTTGGGTTGCCTTTTCTTTTAGCATATCAATCTCAACCTCAAGACTGAAGACTTTATCTTTTAGTTTATCTATTTCCACAAGGACTTGAGAATTTGTTTTTCTAAGCCCTTCTGTTGTCTCGCGAGCAATGTTGGCTCTTCTTCTAAGCTCATCTAGCTCTCTTTACATAGATTCCTTCTTTGACCAACTAGAGCTTGAATTAAGACTTTCAGACTTCTTCAGCTTTGCTTGAAGATTTATAATCTCTTTTTCTTTAGATTCAATTATACCAGCAAAATTAATTTTAGAATCAGTAATGCATACTGAACAGATGAAATCTTTCTTTGAATCTTTTGAATTTTCTTTTAAAACATTGATCTGAGTAAGAAGAGATGAGTTCTGAATCGTTAAATCCTTGTTCTCAGCTTTAAGAGGTAATATCTCGGATTTGAGCTTTTTATTCTCCTTTTCATAATCAAAATCCATGCTTGAATATCTTGACAACTGTCCAACAAGACGTTTAACATTTGCTTTTGCTTCAGAAAGAGTCATCTTGTCAAAATCATAGCTATAACCTTCTGGAGAAATCAGAGAATTTCTTAGCAAATTCTTTTCTCTCTTTCCCAATCTTTAACATTTCATCTTGGACTTTTGTATTGTCTTTGTCTTGGGTTGCCTTCTCTTTTAGCATATCAATCTCAACCTCAAGACTGAAGACTTTATCTTTTAGTTTATCTATTTCCACAAGGACTTGAGAATTTGTTTTTCTAAGCCCTTCTGATGTCTCGCGAGCAATGTTGGCTCTTCTTCTAAGCTCATCTAGCTCTCTTTGCATAGATTCCTTCTTTGACCAACTAGAGCTTGAATTAAGACCTTCAGACTTCTTCAGCTTTGCTTGAAGATTTATAATCTCTTTTTCTTTGGATTCAATTATACCAGCAAAATTAATTTTAGAATCAGTAATGCATACTGAACAGATGAAATCTTTCTTTGAATCTTTTGAATTTTCTTTTAAAATATTGATCTGAGTAAGAAGAGATGAGTTCTGAATCGTTAAATCCTTGTTCTCAGCTTTAAGAGGTAATATCTCGGATTTGAGCTTTTTATTCTCCTTTTCATAATCAAAATCCATGCTTGAATATCTTGACAACTGTCCAACAAGACGTTTAACATTTGCTTTTGCTTCAGAAAGAGTCATCTTGTCAAAATCATAGTTATAACCTTCAGACATCTTTAGCAGAATGGTTAGAAAGCAAACTTATGAGTACCAAGAGAATCAACTAGATGAGATCTTTAGAATCAAGTATTAGATAAAAGCTACACTTAAAAGTTTTTAGAAAAATAAATTTCCAAAAATAATTAAATGCAGAACTCGCACAGTATAAATCACAAAAAATATTCGCAAGTGTTAGAGGCTGGCGCAAAATACAACTTTGCGTTAAAGGGATCTGGCACAAAAGTCTAATATACGCTAATGTCTGGAGTTTTGCGCGATTAATGGGTGGCGCGAAGTGAGGTTTGCACAAACCGCGGTTGGCGCAAAAGTGAGATTGGCGCGAGTAATGAGTCGCGCGAAGTTAGGTTTGCGTGAACCGCGGGTGGCGCAAAAGTGGAATTGAGCGAATAACTGTTGGCGTAAAAGAGAAGATTTTCGCGACCGGGGTCTTGTTTGACCGGATCCTTGCTCGACCGGTATTCCGACCGGACCTTCGACCGGTGTCCTGCTGACCGGTGTTCCAACCGGAGTGGAGTATCGACCGGTATAGACCGTGTGTTGACCGGGCGACTGGTATCGAGAGTTGACCGGGGTGGTGCTGACCGGTATGGTGCCGACCGATATCGACCGGTATTTGAATGACTGGTGTTTGCGACCGAGATGTATCACCCGGGACCGGTGTTTCTGACCGGGACCGGACTGCTTGAATAACGACCGGAGTTCAATCCAGAGCTCGATTTTCAACCCAGAAATTAACTTAAAACACTCAATCTCAATGAAAAAACATACTTTTGCATCCATAGATATGTATTGAACAAAACCCAAACAAACTTAATGTTTAAAATCAACTTTTAAGCTTCAATTCGATAGATGCAGTACTCGACAGTCCATGAACTTGTTAACCTAGTATCCAAAAAAAATCATCAAAAATTCAATCGATTTATGAGTTTAAAGTGCAATTAATCTGTCAGATAACATTCAATAACATAAAACTCATCTAATCAGATCGATTTCAAGCATAAAAACACATTAATTCAAGAAATTGATTATCGCACAGTGAAAAGTCGATGAACAGTAAAATCGATGAACAGATAACTGTTTGATCCAAAAACTTGATTCTTTAGGCTCTGATACCACTTGTTAAACCCATATAACTAGTTGATAAACAATCACACACAATAATATAGGTCAAGAGATAAACAGATCAAAATAACATACCACGATCCCTTGATTAAATAATGAAAACCTTGTGTGTTCTTGGTACCTTGTGCGTAGGATTACAATACGGCTGCCTCTCTCTATATTATTATGAAAGTAATAATGAGGATTATGAGAGGATTAACCCTGAATCCTAATTAATAAAACCTATTTATACTTAGGCCTAATGCTTAATGGGCTTGGGCCCAATTACAACTTAACTATTAAATAAATACAATTTGAACCTTGAACTTTAATCTTGAATACAATTACTGATCCAACAGAATGTAGGGGCCGATTTTTTGACGATGATAAATTTTGTTTGGAGAAGAATAGGGTACTTATGTATAAAGTTTGGGTTGTTTAGAAGATTATTTAATTTGATTATCAAAAGATAAGCTTTATAATATTAGGAAAAGATATGCATAATCAAATAATCTTAAAAGACTAACTTTTAAAATTTCCGGTTCGGTTTCGGTATTTTCGGGAAATTCCCGGTACCGAATACCGAATTCCCGAATACCGATTTTTCATAATAGTTGGAACCGAATACAGGACCGAATATATGGTATCGGTACGGTACCGGTTCGGTTCGGGAAAATGGTCCAGTTTGCTCATCCCTATTGCTAACCATCGATCTGGCTTTCTTGATGTGTATGCAGGGGAAATATCAAGTCCAAGGTTACCGAGAGATCTATTTTAGCTGAGGAATGTTAATATGGTAACAGTTCTTTCTCCATGATACAATGTACATACATACAACTTGTGTTCATCTATATATGTTTACAAACTCTACATACTTGTAAAAACTCTCCATCGATTGTAGTTTATCGATCTAATGGGATTTATCTTTTTGCAGGTATCACGAGCTTGTAAAAACAATTGCATGAAGTAAAGACATACGAAGCGAAAAAAACATCCGAGATGACGAAGAGATCTAGGCAAACGAGGATTATAGGTTACATAAGAACAAATCTATTTAAGATATTTAGTACTTTTTGTTGCTGGTGTTTCGATACATTAATTATATAATGTATATTATTTCAGTATTCTTATGTCTTGTTAATCGTTTGATTCAAATTTTGAGTTTTTAAATTAAATTTATATTTATTATACCTTAAAATGAATAAAACCGTCACTAAAAGATAGCTTATAGCAACGATTTTGATAATTTAACGTCAACATGTTTTGTTACAATGAGGGTTTTGAAAATAAACGTCACTATATGTCTATTGTGGTGACAGTTTGAAAAATAGACGTTATTGCACGTCATTTTATAGTGATGTTTTGAAAAATAAATGTGACCGTATGTTAAGTTATGGTGACGATTTTGAAAAATAAATATGACTGTATGTCATGCTATGGTGACTGTTTTAAAAAAATAAACGTCACCTTATAACATGCTAGAGTGACGATTTTGATAAATAAACGTTAATGTGTGACATGCTATCTTGACGATTTTGAAAAACAAACGTCATCGTATGTCGTTATATTATGACGATTTTGAAAAATACACATCACCATATGTCATGCTACGGTGACAATTTTGAATAATTAACATCCCTGTATTCATACTATAATGATAGTTTTGAAAAATAAACGTCACCGTATGTCATGTTATAATGACGATTCTGAAAAATAAACGTCACCATATATTATGCTACAGTGACGATTTTAACAAATAAAAATCACCACATGTCATTCTACGATGACGATTTTGAAAAATATGTCACCGTATGTCTTTATACGGTGATAGTTTTAACAAATAAGCGTCACCATATGAACTTCTACAATGACGGTTTTGGAAAATAAACGTCACCATGTCATGAAAAGTTGACGATTTTAAAAATAAAAACGTCACCATATGTCATGCTATAGTGATATTTTTTATAAATAAACGTCATCATATGTCATGCTATAGTGACATTTTTGATAAATAAACGTCACCGTATGTCATGCTTAAGTGACGGATTTAACTAATAAACGCCGTTGTATATTATTCTACGGTGACGGTTTTAAAAAAAATAAACGTCACCGTATGTTATGTTATAGTTATGGTTTTGAATAATAAACGTCACCGTATGTCATATTGTAGTGACATTTTTGAAAAATAAAGGTCACCATATGTCATGCTATGGTGATGGTTTTGAAAATTAAACGTCACTGTTTGTCATGTTACCGTGACAATTTTAACAATTAAAGGTTACTGTATGTCATCCTACAGCGACGATTTTGACCTATAAATGTCACTCTATGTCATGTTATGGTGACGGTTTTGACAAAGAAATATCACTATATATCATGCTATTATGACGGTTTTGAAAATATAACGTCACTATATGGCATGCTACGGTGACGGTTTAAGGAAAAACATTAATTTTTTTATAGACCTAAAGTGACGGATTTAAGTTATTGTAACGTTTTTTATGTGATTTCGTAACGTTTTTTAAACGTAACCAAAAGTGTATCAAAAGTGACGGCAAGTAAGGTGACGATTTTTATGTCCACGAAAACCGTTACCGTATACCTATGGTGACGGTTTTTAACCGTCACTAAAGACCTTTTTTGTACTAGTGAATTGTTGGGGATTCATATCCAACATATACCGAATCGTCTTCTTAAGGACCCATTTTGGTGCGTTGTGGGGGCGCAATTGACACATATACTACATAACCAACCATGCGTAAATGTAAAATATCAGGCTTATATCCAGTTACCAACTGGTACGCATGAGACTGGTTAGCTACTAATGGGTCTAAAAACGAATAAATAAAGTTGCATGTAAATTTTCATAACCCCCCGTAGATATGGCTAAATTGGTGCACATAACCAATTCCCTAGATACAATCAATATTCTATTGATAACAACTTTTACGAGACCATTATATATTTACACATGGGGTATAGGAAACTTCACATTGATCCCAATACATATGCAATAATCATCAAATCCTTATGATGTAGATTCTCCAGCATTCCAAGTCATGTAGACTTGATGAGATAATCAGGGTGGTGAGCCCTTAAACGTATAACTAGTGCTAGGAGTGCAACATTTCATGTGGACAATAATGCTACATGCGTTCATCGTGTCAAAACCAGAACCATAAAGTACTTTAATGGCCCGCATTCTGGATGTTTATGTCCATAAATATCACCTTGTATTTGTTGTAAGAATGGAATATTTTTGTATTATGTCCTTAGATTTAGGATGTTCTCATTCCTGTCTTGGCTAAGGATCAGGGAATACAAAATTTTTAGGTATTCGAGAGGGCATATTATGATGGTGTTGTTGCTTCTTATGCTGCAAAAATCAACAGTTGAAATTTGCCTCATTTTGTCTTTCACTCGAAAGAGAATTAATGTGTCTATTTGTATTTTGCAATACATGGATCACTATGTCATGACCATGGTGTCCTACATGGTCATGTCGAAACATATATTTGTCATTGTCCCAAAGTTCTTTATTGGTGACAAAAATATGATTTAATGACCTGGATAACCTACTAATTTGACACGTTAATTTCTCTAATATATGTTCCTTTCATATCATTAAAGTTGAGGTACATATACCCAGTTCCATTCTTATAATGAATATCTTAGCAGGGTTTCTATTTATATAGTTCTTCAGTGACTATTAATCTTGTATCAACAAGAAAAATGACAGTACATCATCTAAGTATTCTGGTTGGATGAATTATAAAGTAAATATTAGTTTATCTCTTTAAATTGTGTGAGAGGTCAAAAAATTCAAGTTCTCCTCGATACATTCCTACACGGAACAGAGAATATTTAGAGTTTTGTATTTGTTTTGATGTATTTTCTTTTTTTTACATCTATAATTGTTATAAACTCAGGTGTATATTTGTAGAAGCAATTAATTTGATAGTTAAAACACATTCAAATAAAATTTTACTCAACCAATCATAGATATGATATAGTTCATTTTCAACTTGTTCCCTTTTTTAAAGAACTGGTAATTAATATATTTCTTCTTTGACTATCCAATATCAACTGGGCAGTAGTTGCATCTCTGCTCAAAGGATTGGAAAATCCTTCCAACTAGTGTCATGACCCTGACCCTTTCCACGGTCTTGTCCACGTGGTACATAGATGCCACGTGTGAGAAATTGTCTTTAACTTACTATTCTTTAGAGTTGTTTCCACCATTAATACTTTCAATATTGATCTCGGGAATTTTCTTTATCCCGACATATCTAGTGTTGTTATTTGAAATAACCTTGTTGTGTCTCTCAACCACTTGCAGTAGGTTGATGAGTTTGTCTAAATGATTCATTCCAACTTATATTGGTTCATTAATATTTACTTATATATGAAAGGTGGAAATAATTTTAGGAATCATGTCATCTTCTGTGAGTTCCTTGCCACAGAGATTGAGACGCGTTTTGGATATAACATTTCTTTGTTGAAATCAATTATTTTCTTGTAATCGAGTAAGTGGGTTTCGTTCCACTGTACGATTAGTTCGACAAGTACATATTCATGAATACTCTCGATTCTCCCTTTTCGAGACAACCCACAATTCTTTGGGGGATTCTAGTAAAGGTATTCCTATGAAAGTTATGACTTGTATGTCTTCTCTTTTCAAGAGGTTGGTTTTAGGGTCAATAGGGAGTTGATGGACTTTAGGTATTTTCTTGTACCTTTCAAAAGGAGATTTATATACTCATTTATGGTACTCAGATTCTTTTGAGTTTACGACATTGATTTCGGGATGAGTTGTTTCAACCATTTACATATATAAGGGATAATATATTATTTTCTGTCAGGATCGAATTCTTAACAAGAATTAATACTCAGAAACTAATATCAAAGAAGTTGCGGAAAAACACTTTGATATTTGATAAAACAGTAATCAAAAACAGTATATAATTATCAAACAGTAACCTTGTATTTAATGCTTAAAACTACAAGATTACACACTCAACCTCAATATTGATGAACAGACTCACCAATACGAATTCTACTTCTCTAGAATTAGGATCTATGCCTTGAGGTTGATTTTTCTCTCTTGAGAAACGATTATCAAAAGTTATATCTATCTATTCTAAACATTCTATACATATACTGATAAAAAGATAATTACAAAGAATAAACAAATCTTTAGTATATCTTCCATGTATATCTTCTAAGTATATCTTCAGTATATCCAGCTGTAGTACATTCCATCCGGATCTCTTTAGCAGCACTAATAATGCTCAGCAACATTAACTTCAACTAGCAGCATTAACTTCAAGCAGTACTAACTACTAGCATTACTAACTAGCTAAGCAGTACTAACTTTGTTCAAGCAGTACTAACTTTAACTAGCAGTAGTAATTCTACTAGCAGTAGTAACACTTAGCAGTATTAATCTTCAACTTGTTCTGGCAGTAGTAACTACTCTTGTACTAGCAGTAGTAACTACACTTAGTAGAATCTTCAGTTCCCAACAATCTCCCCCTAACTTGACTTTTAGAAGAGAAGTCAAGTTCTTCAGATATTCTTCCAGATGCTCTTTTTAATGCTCCCAAAACTTCCAAGATCATGCTCCTAAGTCTGGATTCAGTCCCAAACTCTGATTGATTATCCTCTGAATTAGATACTTGGCCATTTCTGAATTTGGTGCACAACCCAACTTCTTCTTTAGCATAGCATGAACCTTCAGTCTGGTGTGATTATATACTCTATCCACTAGGAAGTATTATGTGTGATTTCTATCCAAAGTCACTGCATATACTCCACTAGTTTCATATAGAGTCCAACTTGTGACTTCTTTAAACACACTCTTGATGACCTGGTCCACTTCTTCAGGTTTGAACATCATGCATAGATACTCCATCACCAGTTTTGTAAGAGAAATTCCTGGAGTATTCAGATGATCTGCATACAGCTTAATTCCTATGTCAAACATCTCTTCTATATCAGATCTAGAGCATGTTCTGACAATCTTGACCCAAGTGTTGAATACTTCATACTTATCACCCTTCCTCTTGAGTCTGATGTAATCTTTCCCATCCATTGTCAGTACATCCCAGTGAATGATCTCAGGTGGCTTAACTCCAACAGGTTCTGCAGAAATTGGTTCAGGCACTTTGTCCATCACTACCATATATAAGCTTACATCATCTTTGATTGATGACCCTTGCTGGCTTGATGACTCAGGTGCCACTTCTTCTTCAGCAACATTTTGTTCTTCTTCTACTCTAGGCTTCTTATCTTTCTTTCTTTTGGCCATCATCTTGGTTCTTTTCAAAGTCTTTTGAACCTGTACTAGAGTAACTTCCTTCTTCTTTTCTTCCTTTTCCCTTGCCATTTCTTTGATAGGAGTTCCCTCTTCACTTTCAGGGAATGGTTGATTCATATCTATATCATTACTCTCCTTGGCCTTCTTTTCAAACTCTACTCTTTTCTTTTCATTGCTCTTCAGATTCCCCATTTCCTTTTCATAGAGCTCTCTGATTTGATCAAAACTCATCTTCACAAACATTTCTTTCTTTACCCCAATTGCACTCCTCAAGAAAATTACCATTTTGTTTCTTTCCTGAGTGGCAAGGTAAGTTTGTGAAGGTCTTCTTTTCTTTGCACTTGTATTAGCCATCATAGCCTTTCTCAGACTTATAGCCCTTTGTTTAGCCTTTTCAGTTTCAAGCCCCTTTTGATAGGCTTTATTTAGCTCAGCAGCTAAAGCCTTTGCCATTTCCCTGTCCTTCTCCACCTGAGCTCTTTCTTCTTTTTCCATCTCCTTCTGCATTTTCCTTGCTAAAGCTTCATCTGATTCAACCAACCTTTGCTTCTTGATTGGTTGATCAGATTCCACTATCTTTTCTTTTCCCTTATTCTTTGATTCTGCAGCTTTGTCTTTCTGTTCTGATTTTCTGTCTCTCCCTTCATTTATGACCACTCCCTTTGCTTTGGGAGTGTCATTCTTAGCTTTGATTAGCACTTCAGCTACTTCAATTTCTGTTGGTGTTAACTCTGTTACTGCTGCTTGTGAGGTTTCAGCAGCATTAACAGTTTCTGCTTCTTTTTGTACTGAACCTCTTTCTGTTTTTGCTTCCTTCTCCCCCTCAACTTCAACTCTCTCTTTATCAATCTCCCCTTCCCTTGATGCTTCTTCCATGTTGATCTCCCCCTTTTTGGGAGCATCAGTCACTGGTTTCCTCCTTCTGAGCACAAATTGTTTCTTCTTCTTTTGCAGAATCAGTTTCCTTACCATTTGCTTCAACTTGATGATTTGTTCTTGTTGTGACAGTACTATGAGTTTTAGCTCTTCTATATCTTTGCCCTGTTTGAGTACATCCATGTTGATGTTGCCCATTGCCTCCATCAATTCATCATAGTTATATCTGTCCTCACCTTCTCCAGGAGTGTTACCCCCTATTGAAGGATCATTGGATCTTTTAGTAGTGGAAGTCTTCTGCCTAGCAGAAGCACTATCCACCCCTGTGGTTTCTTGGCACCAGGGACCTTCAAATGATTGCTCATTCAAAGTTGCCATGGGGGAGGTCTTATTGATGTTACCACTTTCCTCCTCTGTGCTAGCAGGAGTAGTGGCAGCCTCATCACCCATATGCTCTACCTCCTCCTCAGAGAGCACCTCCTTTGGGTTGGGAGATACCCTTGTGGTTTCCCTTTGGATATTCTCTAGGGGAGAATTCTCCCTTAGAGGGCTTAAAGGCTTAGTTGGTGATGGTACAAGAAGGGAAGGAGCCTTCTTTACCTGTTTTCTTTGATAAGTTTGGGTAATTGTAGAAGTGGGCTTATTCAGAAGGGACTGTGGAATTGATTTTGAGAGGGAAGGTTGGGCTTGGCTAGCAGTGGGATGGTCTAATGAGGGCCTTGACCCTGCTGCCATACCTTCAGTGTTTTGGGACACCACCATCATTGTAGAGAACAATGGGGTGTCAACTCCTTCCGAGTCCCCAGCAGATCTTCTCATATTTGAGAAAACCTTGCCTTTGGGGGGTTTAGGTACATATACCCCAACAGGTTGAGGTATATCCGTCAATTCATGGTTAATTACTTCCTGAACAAATCTGGGATACATAAAGAAACTCTTTTTGTTTCCCATATTTGATACAAGATCACTGAAAATCATTTTAGAAAAATTGTACTTTCGGGCAGTGGCCAAGCACACCAAAGCATAAGCAATAGTGCTGCTGAACTCACTCCATCCAGTAGTCTTTTTGGAGATGCAATGCATCAGGGTATGAACAAGAAAACGCCATTGGGGTGAAAACTTTGCTTTTGAGAATTTGAAAACACCCAATGGGCCTCCATACCCCATTCTTGTAAGATTTGAAAACAGTTCATCATTTGGGATAGAAGTTATACCAGATGCATCGTCTAGACGTAGACTGATGCGAATAACTTCTTCAGTAACTGTAAGGGAGTGATCACAGATTCTTGTCTTGATCATTTGCACACCATTTTCCACAACAATGGTTGCATTAGCCCAGAACTGCCTTTGGTGCTCAATGTAGATTGTAGGGGATACTGTAAGAGCATGAGCAATGTGACTTGACTTGAGGAAATCCACAATCTGATGAAATCCTGAAGCTTGCTTTGGCTTTTGTAGCATCGCAATCTCGTTGTGCTCGTCGATGAATGTCATGGATGCCATTGATCTTAGTGAAAACTTGCCTGAAAACTTCGAACTTGAGAGAGAAAAGGTTTTGAGCGCAAGAGAACAGTATGCAAAGAGTCGTTATGAACTTTTAGGCGGGCAAAAAGTATTTATAGTATTCGGAATATAAGCAGTATTAACCTAGAGCAGTATTAACTACTAGCAGTAGTAACGGCTAGCAGTATTAACCTAGAGCAGTATTAACTGAAAGCAGTATTAACTACTAGCAGTATTAACTACTAGCAGTATTAACTGAAAGCAGTATTAACCACTAGCAGTATTAACTACTAGCAGTATTAACTACTAGCAGTATTAACTGAAAGCAGTATTAACCACTAGCAGTATTAACTACTAGCAGTATTAACTACTAGCAGTATTAACTGAAAGCAGTATTAACCACTAGCAGTATTAACCACTAGCAGTATTAACCACTAGCAGTATTAACTACTAGCAGTATTAACTACTCTTACACTTTTTGACACCATCCCTTTTCTCTTACTTTTTACTACTTTGTTCATCCCCTGATCCTTTTCTTCTTGATCCTTCATGATCATTACTCCCTCTGGAGTATTTCTAACTTCAACCTTCTGCTGGATTAAAAGTAACATGTCCTTCATCAAATCTTTTAAAGAATTTGAAGGCAGTCCATGTTCCTTGTTATGTGCCAAGAGCAACCATTTTCTTCATTCTGAATGCTCTTCCTCTTGAGCTTTTGATTGCCCTGCACACTTGATAAATCAGTTAGTCTTGGAGGGAACCCAAGCCAAAGTGGTCTTGGGTTGACCTTTCTCATTAATATAATCTGTCAGTTTGGTCTGAATGAGTTGTTTAGGAATCTCATGACTGGAGTACTTTGTCAAGATTATAGGCTTGGCTGCATTACTACTAGAAGCAGCACTAGCTTTGTTAGCAGTACTAACTTGGTTAGCAGTACTAATCAAGTTAGCAGCACTATTTTTGTTAGCAGTACTATCTGGGATAGCAGTACTAACAGGTTTCTTTGCAATTGGAACCCAAACTTGAACAAAGTTGTTTGCTTTCTTTGTCTTTAAATTACTCCTTGGCTTATTTGGAGTATTTTTCTTTGGTTTAGCAAACTTGTTCTGAGCATGTGATCTTATAGGTGCTCTGTTCTCAGCCATATGATTCCTTCTCTGATTCCTATAACCAAAAGAGTTTTGTGGTTTTCTTTGAAAAGTGACTCTTTGGTTGATAGGGTTGAAATAACAGTGTTTGGCAAGATGATTCAATTTGCCACAGATAAAACAAGGTTTTGGTCTATTGATTTTACTCAAATTAACTCCTTGTTTTTGTGCCCACTGATTATTCCAGTTTCTCTGATTTCCCCTTGGTTTATCATGTTTTTGGGGCTCAAATTTATTGCAAGAACACTGTTTACAAGGGACAGGATTCACAACTGTGGTTTGCTTATAATGGACCTTCTCAGACTTTCCCTCAGTCTTTTCTATGTCCTTAGACTTGATCCAAGCCTTTCCACATCCCTCATTGGTGATAATGTTATTTTCTAGAGTAATCTCACCACTCACAGTGTTCTTCTTACTTTTTTCATTAAAGTTTTCTTCTTCAGAGTCTGTTTCAACCACCACTTTGTCTAATGGATCTACCTTAGTGACTTCATCAGACAATTCCTTCCTATTCTTGGTCTCTAGCAAGTCTGATATAGGAGGGATGTAGTTGTTGTTGTATGGTGGTGGTGTGGTGTTATATCCTATTCCTCTTCTAAGTTTGTCATGGATTTGAGTTTGGAGCAAAGAGTCCATTGCTTTAGAGGCATTGGAAAATTTCTCAATATCCAACTTGGCTTTCTCAAACTCACTCTTTATCTTTTCATTCTCCTCTTCTTTCTGTTTAAGCTTAAATTCATACTGATCTTTCTCCCACTTCCAGTAGTTTGTGTCATAGGAATGTTGAAGCTCATTGGCTTGAAAACTCTTAATCTGCTCTTCAAACCTCTCAACAATCCTAACATAGTCTTTTATGTCCTTTTCTAATCTCTTCAGGTCATCACTCATTTTCTGGTTGTGATCCCTGTACCTTTTAACAGTTTCAATACAGGATTTGGAACAAAGATTAGATGTTACCTCTGTAGGAATTTCTGAGCTTGAAGACTCTGAACCTTTAGCCATGATAATGTGATTTTGAATGTAGGTTTCTGAGAATACTTGCTCTGATACCACTTGTCAGGATCGAATTCTTAACAAGAATTAATACTCAGAAACTAATATCAAAGAAGTTGCGGAAAAACACTTTGATATTTGATAAAACAGTAATCAAAAACAGTATATAATTATCAAACAGTAACCTTGTATTTAATGCTTAAAACTACAAGATTACACACTCAACCTCAATATTGATGAACAGACTCACCAATACGAATTCTACTTCTCTAGAATTAGGATCTATGCCTTGAGGTTGATTTTTCTCTCTTGAGAAACGATTATCAAAAGTTATATCTATCTATTCTAAACATTCTATACATATACTGATAAAAAGATAATTACAAAGAATAAACAAATCTTTAGTATATCTTCCATGTATATCTTCTAAGTATATCTTCAGTATATCCAGCTGTAGTACATTCCATCCGGATCTCTTTAGCAGCACTAATAATGCTCAGCAACATTAACTTCAACTAGCAGCATTAACTTCAAGCAGTACTAACTACTAGCAGTACTAACTAGCTAAGCAGTACTAACTTTGTTCAAGCAGTACTAACTTTAACTAGCAGTAGTAATTCTACTAGCAGTAGTAACACTTAGCAGTATTAATCTTCAACTTGTTCTGGCAGTAGTAACTACTCTTGTACTAGCAGTAGTAACTACACTTAGTAGAATCTTCAGTTCCCAACAATAGCTTCAAAATCATAACCATATTGGATTTTTGTATGCTTTAATTTTGTTGATAATACTTCATCAATATTTCAATTTGCGAAAAAAAATCACTCAATCTATTGGATTTCCAGGTAGTGGGGGAATCACATGGATTTCTTAAGTCCCTAGAAAACCTTAGGGCTGTGTACATCCGTTTGACAAAATCCAGTCGATATCCTGTAATTTATTTCATTTAATATAACATTGTTAATTATAGAGCATTTGGCATTACGCCAAAATGACTATGAGTTTGGTATATGAAGCCAATTTTAATATTTTAATACCTTAATGGTATTTTAATAGAGATTTTTCCATTAGACAAATAATTATTCACTAGTACAAAAAAGGTCTTTAGTGACGGTTAAAAACCGTCACCATAGGTATACGGTAACGGTTTTCGTGGACATAAAAATCGTCACCTTACTTGCCGTCACTTTTGATACACTTTCGGTTACGTTTAAAAAACGTTAAGAAATCACATAAAAAACGTTACACTAACTTAAAAACCGTCACTTTAGGTTTATAAAAAAATAATGCTTTTCCTTAAACCGTCACCGTAGCATGCCATATAGTGACGTTATATTTTCCAAACCGTCATAATAACATGATATATAGTGACATTTCTTTGTCAAAACCGTCACCATAGCATGACATAGAGTGACATTTCTAAGTCAAAATCGTCACTGTAGTATGACATACAGTGACCTTTATTTGTTAAAATTGTCACGATAGCATGACAAACAGTGACGTTTAATTTTTATAACAGTCACCATAGCATGACATATGGTGACATTTATTATTCAAAATTGTCACTATAATTTGACATACAATAACGTTTATTATTCAAAACCATCATTGTAACATGACATACGGTGGCGTTTATTTTTCAAACCGTCACCGTATAATGATATACAGTGACGTTTATTAGTTAAACATGTCACTTAAGCATGATATACAGTGACATTTATTTATCAAAACTGTCATTGTACCATGATATACGGTGATGTTTATTTAACAAAAATGTCACTGTAGCATGACATATAGTGACTTTTTTTTTAAAACCGTCAACTTTTCATGACATGGTGACGTTAATTTTTAAAAAACCGTCATTGTAGAATATCATACGATGACGTTTATTTTCCAAAACCGTCACTGTAGAAGTTCATATGGTGATGTTTATTTGTTAAAACCATCACTGTATCAAGACATACGGTGACATTTATTTCTCAAAATCATCATCGTAGATTGACAGACACTACTATGATTTGACCTTTTTTTACCATTTAAATCCGCCAAAAACGACCCAAATTTTTTTACCATTTAAATGATTTGATTAATTAACAAAAAATAATTTTAACCTTTTTCGGCGGATTTGCGGGAATTTTCTGCCGAAAATAGTAATTTATTTATTTTTATTTTTAATTAATTAATTTATTTATGTTTTCGGCGGATTTGCGGCGGAATATTCCGCCGAAAATCCAATGTTTTAAAACCCGGTTTTTTGGTTGACCCGGTGTGGTGACCGGTTCATGGTCCAACCGGTTCAACCGGGTGGTTGACCCGGTTTCAAAAATTTCTATGTATTTTTCATTTTCCTAGATATATATATATATATATATATATATAAGACCAAGAATTTGATGTCCACAAGTTCAAACATTAAAAATGCACATACGAACAAGTTTTACATCAATTCAAAAATATTAAAAAAACACAACAAGTTTTACATCAATCCAAATTCATCAAAACAAAACATAATGTTCAAACCAAATCATGGATCTTGAGACATTGGAGTGTTAAATGCATCAAGCTCACGATCGCTTAGTAATTGAAATTCACTCTCAACTTCAAGGTCATATCTTCCCAATTGAAAACCTAAAAAAAGTAAATTACCAATTTAGCTTTCTCTATACATATTATCTGTTTGACCCTTAAAAGTCAAAATTGGATACTATTAAGAAGTATTTACAGTTTGACCATGGAATAAAGTTTGACCAACAACATCATGTCTTCCCTATTGAAAACCTAACAAAAGTAATTACAAATTTAATACCCATGTGAAATTTTAATATTGTTAACATGTTATGGTATGATGAGGACAAATAACATACATAGGCACACGTGTGCACATGTCTAATATTCATCGCATCAGTATATGCTTCCCAAATCTATCAATTTGAAATTCATAATAATTATTAATTTAATTTAATTACCAGAGATGATCTTTGGCCGGGAAAGGTACACGCCGGAACTTCCAACAATGCCGACAATTTTCCGTCGGAATCCGCCGCCTGAAGGAAATATTCATCTAATTCTTTAATAATCTCCACCAAATCTTTGATTTTCGTCGACACCACCACCGCCATCTCGCTTGTGGTGGCGGTGGAAGCAGAGATCTTGGAAACCCCACTAACGGCGGAAGACGGCGCCGCCGACACGGTGGTGGTCACGGCAGTTTCTGATCGAACCGTGGTGGACCTGTCTTCCTATTCTTCATCCTCCACAGTCCCGGACCTCGTCGACGACGGGATGAACGGGTCACAGAAATCTCACGTGGACGACGCCGGCAGCGGAGGAAGTGGGGTGGAGGCGGTGTTGGTGATGGATGTTGTCCATGTCTCGGAGGTTGGACACAATCGATCGAGATTATAACAATCGATCGAGAGGAGCAATCGATCGAGATTATCACAATCGATCGAGAGGAGCAATCGATCGAAAGGAGCAAACATGAAAATCGAATGAAAGGATGATGGGAGAGATGGGAGGTTGAGGGAGGCAGAGGCGATATGTTAGGGTTAAATCTCTAGATTTTGGGGAGGGGGAAAAAGCCCGCCTCTTTATTGGGTGAACCCTTATTTCAAATTTGGAAAAATAGGAAATAGATTAAACCTTATTTAACTATTTAACTCATAAATTATTAATTTTCTGCTGTTAATAAAATAAAAAATAAATAAAAATAAAAATAAAAAAATAAATTATTAATTTTCACCTCAACTTATGAATGTGTTCGAGAATTTAAAAAATGAAAAGGAAGATGAGAGATAGCAATGATATTTAGTGGTAAACAAATAAAGCACGAATAAAAAACTCTTAAATATAAACTATTAGGCACAATGTACCATCATTTTATGCAAGATTTTAAAAATCTCTTAATTTATAAGTATCAATTCATAAGATGCATATTACTACTGCAGACTTCTAACACCTATCAATTTGGTATGTGCAGGCATTTCTTTTATACAGACCTTTCCATGTATCACTATTAATTAATATATTATATTACTATAAATTTGATTTAATTATATTATTAAATATGTAATTGGTTATTTGTTCTATATGTCATTAAAATATATAAAATAATCATTGAATTTTAACAAAATACTTAATTTTTTTATATAAAAAACATTACATTATTAAGCATAAATTAAACAAATTTATAAAAAAAAACATTATCACTTTTCTCAAAATCGTACTGTAAATCGACAAAAAAACAAAAAATAAAATGAAACATTAAAATCGAGATGTATATCGCTGCATTGTGCGAGTACGCTTCTAGTTAAATTAAAGCAGAGATAAAAAAAATTAAATACAAATTATTAGGCACTACATGTTTCTATGTAGGTATATACTGCATATTATATGCATATGACGTCTAATTTATAGTAATATAATATATTAATTAATAGTGATACGTGCAAATGTCTGCAGTAGCAATATATATCTTGTGCGTTGATAATTAGTTCACTAAAATTAATTAAAGTCAAATAGATCCATTAAGGCCCAATGAAACCCTTTAAAGCCCCAATAGAACCCCTTAAACCCTAATAGATCCATTAAGGCCCAACGAAACCCTTTAAAGCCCGATAGATCCACTAAGGCCCAATGAAACCATTTAAAGCCCAATAAAAGCCTTTAAACCCTGGTAGATTCATTAAGGCACAATGAAACAATTTAAAGCCTGATAGATCCATTAAGGCCCAATGAAACCCTTCAAAGCTTAATAGAACCCCTTAAACCCTTGTAGATCTATTATGACCCAATGAAACCCTTTAAAGCCCAATAGAACCCTTTAAAGCCCGATAAAATCCCTTAAAACCCGATAGATTCATTAAGGCCAAATGAAACCCTTTAAAACCCAATGAAACCCTTAACTAACTGAATAAACCATAAGCCTAATAAGCTTGTTAAACTGCTAACAAACATACCCTTTTGTCACCTATACAAAGAGATACCAAGCATTTGGTGGGAAATAAGGAAAAGGGTAAAAAGGTCATTTCACAAGAAATTCAAAATATATTCCCAAAGATCCAAAAGGATAACAGTAGCAGTGTAAACAGCTAAAAGCAAGCTGGAATCCATTAAAGCCCAACTAGGTACGTTAAAGCTCAACTGCGTACGTTAAAGCCCAACTGCGTACGTTAAAGCCCAACTTTGTACGTTAAATCCCAACTGGATCCATTAAAGTTTAACTTGATCCGTTAAAGACCAACTGGGAACATTAAAACCCAACTTGATTCGTTAAAGCCCAACCGGATCCATTAAAGCCCAACTAGGTCCATTAAAGCCCAACTAGGTACGATAAAATTCAAACTGGGAATGTTAAAGATGATCCGTTAAAACCCAACCGGATCCATTAAAGCCAAACTGGGAACGTTAAAGCCCAACTAGATCCATTAAAGCCCAACTGGATCTGTTAAAGGCCAACTAGGTACGTTAAAGCCCAACGGGTACGTTAAAGCCCAACCGTATCCATTAAAGTTCAACTGGATCCTTTAAAGACTAATTGGATCTTTTAAAGACTAACTGGATCCTTTAAATACTAACTGGATCTGTTAAAGTCCAACAGGGTACGTCAAAGCCCAACTAGGTATTTTAAAACCCAACTATATCTGTTAAAGCCCACCGGAAACAGTTAAAGCCCAACTGTACCAATTAAAGCCCACCTGGATCAGTTAAAGCCCAACTGTACCCATTAAAGCCAAACTGGATCCATTGAAGCCCAACTGGATCCATTGAAGCCCAACTGGAAACGTTAAAGCCCAACTAGATTCGTTAAAACCCAACTGGATACGTTAAAGCCCAACCGTATTCATTAAAGCCATACTGGATCAATTAAAGCCCAACCGGGTACATTAAAGCCCAACTGGATCCGTTGAAGCCCAACTAGGAACGTTAAAGCCCAACCGGATCCGTTAAAGCCAACTGGATACGTTAAAGCCAACTGGATACGTTAAAGCCAACTCGATCCATTAAAGCTCAACCGGATCCATGAAACCCAACGAGGTACTTTAAAGCCCAACTGTGTAGTTAAAACCCAACTAAATCCCCTTAATGATCAAATGTATCCATTAAAGCCAAATTGGGTACGTTAAAGCACAACTGGATCCATTAAAGCCCAACTGAATCCGTTAAAGCCCAACTGTATACGTGAAAGCCCAACCGTATCCATTAAAGCTCAACTGGATCCTTTTAAGACTGATTGGATCTTTTAAAGACTGATTGGATCTTTTAAAGACTAATTGGATCCTTTAAATACTAACTGACTGATTGGATCTTTTAAAGACGGATTGGATCTTTTATAGACGGATTTTTATTTTTATTTTTTATTTTTTTAATTCATTTAAATATAATAATTAATTAACTATTTTCGGCGGATTTTATTTTTTTTATTTTTTTTTAAATATAGAATATCCGCCGGAAGTTTTATAATTTTTTCGGCGGATTTCCGACGGATTTTTATTTTTATTTTTATTCTTAATTTTTTTATTATTTAAAAAAAAAAATTAATTATTTTCCGACGGAATTCCGACGGATCCTTTTTTTTAATTTTTTTTAAGAATATAAAATATCCGCAGAAAATCCGTCGGAAGTTTTATAATTTTTTGGGCGGATTTCCGACGGATTTTTATTTTTATTTTTTTAATTCTTTTAAAATAATAAATAATTAATTATTTCCGACGGATCCTTTTTTTTATTTTTTTTAAGAATATAAAATATCCGTCGAAAATCCACCGGAAGTATAATATAATTTTTCGGCGGATTTCCGACAGATTTCTTATTTTTATTTTTAATTTTTTTAATTTTTTTATAAAAATAAATAATTAATTATTTTTGACGGATTTCTGGCGGATTTTAATTAATTAATTTAATTAATTAAAATCCGTCGAAAATCCGTCGAAAATGAACAATTAATTATAATTTATAAGAAAATATATATTCCGTCGGAAATCCGCCGAAAATAATTGATTTAAAAAAAATAAATTTCCGATGGATTTCCGGCGAATGTCAAAGTGGGTTGACCCGTTTGACTTCCGTCGGAAATCCGTCGCAGATTTTCGGCGGAAAAATCCGTTCGAAAATTCCGCCGGAAAAAACCTTTTATTTAGTAGTGTCTAGTATGACAAAGGGTGAAGTTTATTTTTCAAAATCTTCACAGTAATATGACATATAGTGATGTTTATTATTCAAAATTGTCACCTTAGCATAACTTATGACATTTATTATTCAGAAGCATCACCGTAACCTAACATATGGTGACATAAATTTATCAAAATTGTCACTGCATTATGATGTACGGTGACATAACTTTATCAATATTGTCACTGTAACTTGATATACGGTGACGTTCATCATTCAAAATTGTCACTGTAACATCAACATATTGTGACGTTTTCCATTTAACACCGTTATCATAACATGACATATGGTAACATTTAGATTTCAAGACCGTCATTGTAGAATGACATAGGGCGACGTTTATTTTTCAAACCCATCGCCATAGGATAACATACGATGACGTACATTATTTAAAATCATCATTTTAACATGACATATATCGATGTTTATTATTTGAAAACGTCACAATAGCATGACATAGGGTGACTCATTTATTTTTTTGTCAAAATTGTCACCCTTGCATAACATATGACAATGTTTATATTTCAAAACCATCATCATAACATGACGTACATTGACATTTATTTTTCTAAACCGTCATCATAGCATAACAAAAGGTGTAGCATGACATGCAGTGACGTTTATTTTTCAAAAATTGTCACCGTAGCATGAGGTACATTGTCGTTTATCTTTCAGAATCGTCATTGTAACATGATATACGATGACATTTATTGTTCAAAATCGTCACTGTAGGTTGACGTACACTGATGTTTATTATTTAAAATTATCACCATAACATTACATATGATCACATTTATTATACAAAATCGTCATCGTAGCATGACTTACGTGGACGTTCATTATTATAACTGTCACCATATCATGATATATAATGACATTTATTATACGAAACCATCACCATTGAGACATATAATATTTTAAAACTGTCACCATAGCATAACATATGGTGACATTTATTTTTCAAATCGTTACCGTAGAATGACATATGGTAACATACTCAAAACCGTCACCATAACATGACATATTGTGACTTAATTATTAGAAACCGTCAATGTAACTTGAGATATTGTGATGTAAATGTTTTATTGTCGTTACCAAAGCATGACATATGATGACGTAATTTTTTTCAAAAACCCTTGCCATACACTAACTTTTGGTGGCACAAATTTTGCAAAACCGTTGCCATAGAACTTGGTGACTTTTGGAAACGGTTTTTAAATAAGAATTCCTATACATATTTTTGTTTTCCGTAACGCTTTTTTAAAACCGTTACGACATAAAGCAACGATTTAGATAAAAACCGTTACTAAAAGGTCTTATATGCCAACGATTTTTAAAAACCGTCACAACATAAAGCAACGGTTTTACGAAACCGTTACGTTAAGGAACCTTTTATTACGTTTTTATCTAAAATGTTGCTTTATGTTTCTATGTTTTTTTGTAATAGTAACGTTTCTTTATTAAAACTGTTACTAAAACAATTCTATAATTTTTTATGTGACCTTTTGTAACGGTTTTTTATCAAACCGTTACAAACCTATTTTTCAAAACCGTCACAAAAAGTCATTTTTGTGACATAAAATTAAATTCAAACTTTAACATCTTAATACTATTTTGGAACTTTTGGTTGGAAAACCAAAATATATGAGGTTGGAAGTGTAACTTCCAAAAATTAATTATAAAATTAAAAATTATGAGTAGGAACTCACAATTAAAATAAGTATTTGAATAATATTTTAACATTCATGCTATTTTGGAGCATTTGGCAAAATAACAAAAGTTATGGGGGTTGGAAGTGTAACTTCCAAAAATTAATTATGAGATTGTGAATTATAATTAAGATAAACATTTAAATATTGACATAAACAAATAATAAATAAATAAATAAATAAACAATAACATTGTAAACTAATTGGATAAACATATATACATACGAATATTAAGATGAACATTTAAATTAACCATCTAAATATATGAAGATATCTAATTTGATAAACATTAATAAATAATAATAGTTCAAAACGATAAATATTATCATATCTCATAATAATATAATTAATTTTAATTTAAATAAAGTAAATTAAATTCATCCTCTAAGAAGATAAACGACAATATTTAAATAGTTAAATTAACAAGATTTAACATATCAAAACAAACCTACGTGGATGTATAACACTAATATGTTCAAAATAATAGATTTTAAATTATCCAATTAAAACTATATGAGATGAATTAAAAACAATATTAACATAATAAATATTTATTAAATAAAAAATCCAATAAACAATTAATAGAAAACATATTAAATTCTTATTTAATTAATTAAAAAATAAAAAAGAACCCATAGGCGCAAGATGCGAATCATATAAATAGTTTTTTTTCTTTATTACAACAGAAAAAAAGACTTAAAAAACGAAATTATATAACTATTTAATTAGATAATTACATCTAAATCACAATAATATCTCATAAAAATTCATATGATTATTTTTAATGTATTTTTTTCTCTCACATCGATATCCACTTCTATATAGTTAACTATTTCAATGAATTAAATATTTATGAATAAGATTTTTTTTATATTTTTTTTTCAATTCAATTTATATCAACAACGAAAATACAATGGAAGTATTCTATAGATCAAATCATAAACTATATTTTTTTTCTAACATGATTTTATAATATTCACTTACGAAAAAATTGATAGAAAACGTACTATAATTTTTGACATACGTAACAATGAGCGAATGATAACGCAGTAGCGACGCAATTTGACGAGTTCAACAGTGGCCAGCAATGGGCAAAACAACCCTTTGGCGGCGGTGGAAAACAGTTTTGAGTTTTACGTGTTGATAACGTGTTAAAGAAAAAACCGAACAGAACAATAATATATGGAGAGAATGAATCTGTAATTCTCATTAATCAAAAAGCCCTTTAAATATAGATGAGTTACAAATAGATATCTATGAGATATTTCAGTTCTAATTTAACTCTGATATACTTATCTCTACCTCTATCTTTATCTCTATCGTCATATCCTTTAGACGATGACACACTTATCTTACAACATATATTGGAAATTGTTGATTTATATAAAAAGGTTTTTTTTGGAAATTACTATTTTATATAAAGTTTGTTGGAACTTATTATATAAAAAATGTGAAAATTTACTTTTTATATAAAGTTTGTTAGAAATTACTATTTTATATAATGTTTGTTAGAAAAATTACTATTTTATATAAAGTTTGTTTAAAAGGTAGTTGCAATGTTAAAAATTTGTTTAATAGTTTGGTGTGATATTAAATATATTGAATAATTCTATAATATAATTAATGCTATAATTTTTATAATAAAGATATATTTGTAATTTTTTTGAGAGATTTAATTTTTAATAGAATTTGAAAAAAGTTATAAATATATTGAAGTTGCTCTTAAGTGTTTCATCATTCATGGACGATTTTGCAATCTAGCTTTGTAGTTCTATATGTATTTTAATTAAAAACAATTGTTACAAAATGAAAACTGTGCGGTGAGAATAGGTAGTAATAATACTTTTTTAATAATATATAAAGATTAATACGTTATATATGCTTATAATATAATATATTATAAAGGGAAAATCATATTATAAAGGGAAAATTGCATTAAAATAGAACCAACTTTATCCTGATTTTTGTTTTGTGGAACCAACAATTAAAATCATCATTTAATGGTTTGCAACAAAGTTTACATTTATTTAAGGCACTACAAGAAAAAGCCTAGTTAGTGACAAAAATTTTAGTGACTACTTTTATTTTGGTCACTAACTATGATGTTAATGACGATGACAAATGTCGTCATTAATTTTTGGTCACTAATATGAATTTTAGTGACAAAAAATAATTTGGTCACTAAGTGGTCACTAAGTCTTACATAATTTCTTTTACGACATTGTATTTCATCACAAAAACTAGTGGCCATTAAATTGAAATGATTTGTGACCAAAAAATGGTGGTCACTAATTTAATTGTGCTTGTGACCAAGAAATAGTGGTCACTAAGTGGGATTGATTAGTTGAGGAATGTTTTGAGTTGGATGGGTTAGTGACAAAAAAAGGTAGTCACTAAATTGAAAGTGTTAGTGACCAAAATATATTGGTCACTAAGTGAGATACATTAGTTGTAATTGAGTTGGATGAGTTAGTGACCAAAAAATAATGGTCACTAAATGATATTCAATGATTAAATAATTGTAATGAGTTAGGGAGGTTAGTGACCAAAAGAATAGTGGTCACTAAGTTAGAAAGATTAGTGACTAAAAATGGTGGTCATTAATTTAAAATGAGTAGTGACCAAAAAAAGGTGGTCACTAAATTGAAAGTGTTAGTGACCAACAAAAGGTAGTCACTAAGTGGTATTCTTTAATCGTATAGGGTTGGAACGATTAGTGACCAAAAAATGGTCGTCACAAATTGAATATGTTAGTGACAAAAAAAAAATAATGGTCACTAAGTGGTATTCATTAATTATAGAGTTGGAAGGCTTAGTGACCAAAAAGTAGTGGTCACTAAATTAAAATGTTAGTGACAAAAAGTAGTGGTCACTAAGTGGTATTCATTAATTGTAGTTGGAAGAGTTAGTGACAAAAAATGATGGTCACTAAATTGAAATTATTAGTGACAAAAAATAGTGGTCACTAAGTGGTATTCATTAGTTGTAGAGTTGGAAGAATTAGTGACAAAAAATGGTTGTCACTAAATTGAAAGTGTTTGTGACAAAAAAAGAGTGATCACTAAATGGTGTTCATTTAATTGTGATGTTAAAAAAGTTAGTGACCAAAGAAGGTGATCACTAAATTAAAAGCGTTGGTGACCAAAAAATAGTGGTTACTAAGAGAGTGTTTGGAATAAATTTACTACTAGGGTCGAAATATAAAACAAATTAAAAGTATAGGGCCTAGGTTTGCCAAGTCTGTAATCTTACAAACAAAAACACACACGGATCCCATGTGGGTTTTGACCCGACTATATAAACCTGTCGTGATTCCTCAATCGGATCACATCTCCTTTGCTCTTAACCGGATACAAACCCTAGACGAACGAGCACCATCAACCTCCGGGGAATGAGACTGCCCTCCGGTCGCCAGAAACCTCTATTTTCCTCTCTCAATTGTCCGTGGCGATACTGGACTACTCAAACCGAACCTCGATGAAAACTCTCAGATATCGCTTCCCTCAATTTCACGCTCAATCTGCAGTGAAGAACAATGGTTCACGACATCACGAAGCTAAGTTCTTCACATGTAAATCGATCCCCTTCTTGCTTACAATATCTCTCAACTCTTGATTGTACCTGAATGATTGATTATGTACGGACTATTAGGTTTTCATCTCATTAATCGATAAATATTGCATGATCGTGATGAATATTGTTTCTTTTCCTTTCAATTCTAACATTATTTTGAAAAAAAGGCTAAACCTTTAAAGAAAAGTGCAACAACATAAATTACATGACTGTGTTGTGTTGGATTTCATGGCATTCAACGCTCCCTCTTTTTTTTAATATTCCATTCAACTCCAAGAATTACTTGGATTTTCATGAAATTAGCATCATCATACACATTTAATCTGTGTGTACCAATTGACCTTTTTATACCTTTTTTATTCAACAAAAAACCATTGCAACTTATTGTTGAAACAGGGCAAAAGGTAAGCACAGGACGCAACTCCTCTATTTTGTTTCGTGTTTTCAATTTTGCAACTGCAACATCGGATTTAACCAAACCGAAGTTAGAACTTGGAAGTTTGCTCAAATTGTAGACATATTGACAAAGAATTTTAAGTAGTTGAGTTTGTTCCTGACATCAGAGTTGCACCTCTCCTGCCACTCTTGGTCATATTTCTCTTTATCGAGGAATAGGCAAAGCCATACAGGGGCTATCTGACATGGATATTGAAAACATATATTGTTTCGTGTCTACATTTTGATTTGAGATGTGTTTTATTTCTTTTTTTCAAGATGTTCATCATCTCTCTCACTGTTTATGTAAGTTCTCATCATCTCTCACTGTTTACGTAACTAATTTGTCTTCACTGCTAATAGACTGTGGTTAAGCTTTCGTTACCTCATTAATCAGAGTTAAAACCATTACACCAGGATTCCTGGTTTTGTTTGGTACCATTGTGCCAAAAGTTATTTCATGTGTTTACATCTTTGTTGTGATTGAGAACATAGAGTTCTTTCAGCTTACTATTTTATGCTAGAAAGTGGTGTACATCCAACATTGCTTACATAATTTCTTTGTTCTTAATTAAGTGGGTGTGGATTATATAGTAATTTATACGTTCCATACTGCATTTGACCATTTGTGATAATGTGTATGCATGTATGTTATAAGTAAGGTGTTCCTATTTCTTCATCTCTTTAAATTGGATTTTAGTTGCATGGCAGTTTTGGAAGGAGGATATAACATTTGGTACTGCTTAGTGCTTACTGAACAACAGTTTATTATTGGATTTTGTGAAGTTCAGAAGGTTTTCATCATTATCTTAAGGGAAGGAATATATAAAAGACATAATGAAATTTCTAGAAGAGAATGACAGATTGAAATAAATAACATCAATACAAATATGCAATGTTGAATTTGATCTTTAAGACCACTGTAACGTGAGTGCAGGGGTATATGGAGGCTTTCAAAGACGACATGGAGGCTTTCGAAACAGAAGAGAAACAGAAGACAATGCAAATATGCAATGTTGAATTTGATTCTGACGATTTTCTAGAGAGAGAAATAGAAGAGAATGGAGTTGACGAAGATGGCAATGGAGGATTTCGAAAATCTAGAGAAAGTATAAGAAGGAACCTATGGCATATTCTATTAATCAATACTCTTTGAAGACATAATACTTTTTATTGTCATGATGTTATGTTCTTAGAAGTGAGTCTTCATCCACCGGATAGATTGATCATCGATCATCTCTGAGATAGATTTTACCATGGGTAAAATTTATTTTTGTGTTTCAATGAGCCACTAACATTAAAAATCCCCTGTATTGAGTTTACTGTGTCACCAAAACTATGACAACCTTTGCAACTTACATTACCTGATGGATTCTGTAGAAAATAGTGTTGCTTAAACTATGGGTCATGACTTTGACAAACAATTATTCTTCTTTGTAGAGATTCTATGTATTAGGTGCTTTCCAATCTGTTTTAAATCCTATTATTGGCAATCGCTGAAGTAGTACCCTAACTTGAATCTTAAATGTTAGCATTTTTGTTGCAGGAACTCTTGACACGACACAAGTCAACCGTTGCTGAGTTTCTTTCTAAAAACTACGACTGGGTAACTGATACTATTTGAATTACATCTTACGACAGATACGCAATTATGTTTTCATAGTTTATTTGATAAAGTCCTTCAATATTATATGATTATATTCTATTGCAAACAAGTGGATGTAGTTTAACTGTGTTAAATTGGCATTCATATAAATTTTCAAGAATGAAGGGGAATCATATGTGGTTTTATTTAAATATTCCTTCAACATAACACGACATGCATTATGAATGTGTCCCTTCTCTCAGCTTTTTGCAGTATACAACTCAAAGCTTCTTGAGTCTCCAAATTACATAATCAGAAGACAAGCTATCAAGGTGATTTTTTAATTCTTTTCCTGGAGTGCATTTTGCTATTTTGACTTTTGGGGCTTAAAATGAAATCCCAATACTTGGTTTGCAGACCTCTCTCACTTGGGTATTGATTAGAACTTGTGGAAGAAGACTTTCTTGTTATAACTTAAAGCAATGATCTTTATGTGCATACATTTGCAATTTAAAAAGCTAGTGTAATCTTTTTATGTTGATCATGGATCCAATAAATCATTGTTGGTGATAGCTTATTTAACTTTGCAGTTGTTGGGAGACATGTTGCTAGATCGTTCAAATTCCGCTGTGATGACACGATATACAAGTTCAAGGGACAACTTGAGGATCTTGATGAATCATCTGACATATGATTGATTAGTTAGTTAAAACATGCAAATCATGTAATGGCTATGATCTCATATAATTTAAATTTTGCAGGAGTCGAGCAAGAGCATTCAGATAAAAACACTTCATGTTTTTAAGGTAACACATTTCGAGTTAAGATGTTATTTGTTGTGTGATTGGGTTGCTTTAAACAAATAAATTATGTTCGACAGTTATTTGCAGCTAACCAGAATAAGTCGGCCGATATCATCAACATACTTGTTGCAAATAGGAGCAAACTTTTGAGGTTGTTTGCTGATTTCAAGCCGGATAAAGGTGAGTATGATTTATGAGTATGTTAATGTTGTAGAAATGTGTTGATATTTGGGTCATGATATTATATAAAACCAAACATTTTCTTTTATTTTTAATTTCATTAACTACTGTTTAATACCTCTAACCAAATATCTGTATAATGATGCAGGCAGAGGATGAACAGTTTGAAGAAAAAAGATTGACCAAGAGGAGGCGGCAGCAGTAGCAGCTGCCAAAGACATTGATTCACCCTTATCATCTTAATCCAATACACAGAGTTACAAGTTGCTTCAACTCGCACAGATCAAATCGAAGCTGGTTGAATATATAATGTTTTACTGGTCGACCAGTGTATTCATGCATGTGAAATTGTACACGAGCAAACTTTTGGAACCATAAATAGCTTCTAGAAAGAACTTGTAACTAAATACCAAAACTTTTGCTATTTTGTATTTCAATATTCTTTTTGAGCATTCTACTTGTTCAGGATACATCAAATTGTAGCTTTTATTCCAAAATTAATAAGTTGCGTTGTTTACCTTTTTTTTCTTCATATTTTCTTAATTAGTGACCACTTTTTTTGGTCACTAATGGAAGTTAACGAACATTAATGGAGCCGTTATCTTGAACAATTAGTGACGACTTTTAGCGATTTAGTGACTAAATTAGTCGTTACAAACACAGTGACCACTTTAATTTTGTCACTAATTAGTGACCGTTTTCGTATTTGGTCACTATCGTAAATTAGTGACGAACCTTTAGTGACGAAAAGTGACGACCGAAATTTTGGTCACTAAACGACCTTAGTGACCAATTTTAGACTGTTAGTGACCAAAATTTTTTTTGTCACTAATAAGGATTATTCTTGTAGTGAGGGTCTCGTTAACTTGTTGACCTATTAATGATGACTTGTCACTATTATGTTGCCAACTAATATTCCATGTCATATTTACATTTAAAATGATGACAGAGATTCCCAAATACAAAAAAGAACTTCAATTCCTCTTTCCCAGCAACTACTTCCTTATGAGGAGTACCAACGACTATGAAGATAAGGGAGAAGAAACTAACGGTTCTGACAAAAGACTGATGGCAAGTGGGATAGTATGAAAATCTGACTGTGAGATTGTGGAAATAAAAAATAAAAAATCGAACAAAAATTTGGAAATCAAAATCCGAGAAATCTAAATAAAAAACCTAGAGCGCTGGGCAAGAGAACTGAGGTTTCAATTTCAATTTACAGCAATAGGGGAAGGAAAAGAAGACTCGTGTTGGGGTTTCGGTTCCAATTTACACATATTCGGAAAGGAGAACACTAACGTTGGGGTTCAACTTCAATTTAAGAATGATTGGGGAAGGAGAAGAACACCGGCATTGGGGTTACGGACCTGTGGTCATGAACTCGTGGTCGGCATTTCGAACATGTGGTCGTGAACTCGAGACCGGTGTCGATGTCATCACAGAAGAAGAGGGCGTCGTATTTGAGGGGACGAGGACGCAGATAATGTAGGTGGGTAGGATTTGGAGAAAATGGAGGGACAGAGACATATTCGTTTGCAGTGATGAAGAAGAAAGGAGCGGCCACCGGAAAAAATGGAGGACGGTGGTGGGTTGGTTGTAGCGACGAAGAAGAAGGATATATGGAGGGGATGAAGGGTTACTTGGGTGGGGGAGTTAATTTAGGAGAATTTTTTTTCTTTTCTTCTCTTTAAAAATCTTTAATTACTTTACATAACATTGAGATGATATGGCATCTAAAAATCCACATAATACTTTTTTTAATATATGATTTGTCACATAATACTATGGTGACCGGTTACCTATTCAACCGGTCAAAAAGTCCCTTAAATAAAAGTAAACTATGCTCCGGACCCTTAAATGATAATTTTAATTGTTGGTTCCCCAAAACAGAAATTAGGGCAAAGTTGTTTTCATTTTAGTGCAATTTTCCCTATTATAAATATATAACATATCTTACATTTTTATAATAGTATATAAATATTAATACGTAACACATTTTTATAATCTTATAGGGAGAATTTCAAATACAAATAATGTAAATGATACAAATGGTACTAACCGATGTAAATTAATTTTGGTTGTTGATATATCGGGTAATACTACTAAATCGAAAGCTTTTACCTACGGAATTTACTCTCAGAAATATTGTCGCAAAAGAGGTGATTTGTCACAAAACCGTCACAAAAGTTGGTGAAAAATTCAAATTAGTGACAAATTACCCAAAGATTTTATAGTTGATCCGTGGATGATCACCGAAACCATTGGTATTTTCTAGGTATCCGTCATCACCAACAAAAATTTCTCTGTATGATTTTTGTGGATAAAAGTAATGTGTTTTGTAGTGTAAAGAATTGCAATGATTTGAAAATACATTTGATGGTCAAAGTCGGACTTATTTGGACCTTGTTCCATCAATTACTTGAACAATCAACAACTTTGCCAATGATTGTTTTAGGTAATTTTTCATTTATAACTTGGCAAGTTTGTTAAGAGACCTAGAGCGATTTGAACTTCATTAAGGAAGATAGAGCTTCAAACTTGTAACGTATTATAAGGTATGACTGATTCTCGATGGATTAGGGAACATATCTTTATTCTTCATTTTTCATCTTCATCTTCATCCATAATGCCTAAATTTACATATTGATAAAAATCAAATATGTGTTACAGAAAGACTAAGACATCTCTAATCTTAACCCTAACTATGTTGCCTTCCTTATATGTATGCCAGCTTCTTCGATTTGGTAATAATGATGAACATAAACTACTTTTGGTTGATTGTGTAACTAATAATAATGATTTCGGTTGTAACTAATAATCAAATGGAAATGCAATTAACGTTCAAGATCAAATTTAGTAAAACTTCCTATACCTCACTTTCTTTATCTATAATTGCCTCTAAGCCTATCCTTCAAAATGAATGAGTTTTCTTAATCTTTTTATGTATAGTTTTATTTAACCCTCTTGTAATACCAAATTATAGAGAATCAGCAGTAACAAAATTTATTATATTAATTTCCGTGGTAAGACTAAGGATAACAATTTAAAGCAAGATCGACACCCTTCCTATTCAATAAAGGGTCTATACAAACACATAAAACATATAGCCATATTTTGTGTTTTAACAGATATCTTACGAACACATCATTAATATATCTTGTTACTAGTACAAATTAAATGCTTATGGAAGAACATGAGCATTTCAGTACTAGTTCTAAGGATCCTTATTTTCTACACAAAAACGAGATAGTATACTCATCGAACCTTAAAAGAAACAGTGTAAGGTTCTCTCCATGATGCGAAATACATTTTATAACCATGCTTAGCTATCCTTGGGCAATGGTCATACATATGTTTTTTAACTCATTTTGCATTCATTACACTCCTTGGCCTCGTTTCATCATTTACTTGGCCAACCAACTTTGACATGACATAGTTGCCTAAAATTGTTTAGATGATTTTCCATCTATAGCTTAGGTGAGTTTGTTAAGGGACACATAGAGATTAGAACTTTGTTAAGGGACATAGAAATTTTAACTTGTGATGTTTTATTATATATGTATTATTATCACATATAATGAACCATCTAATTCTTCAATCTATAACTTTGATGTGACAATGAGGATGCCTTAACCTCCAAGGAGCCACTTGTTACACCCCAATTTTCATTAGGGTCATAACACCACATTTCGACTTAAATAACATATAAATAATCTATCACATCACAGCGGAATACTTACACATCAAATTTTTTACATAATCTTAGACATTGAATGCAAATTCTCACCCCTTAAACTTAGAGAGAACCAATGCTACAAAGCTTAGATTATGTAACCTAGGTTCATACAACCTAAGTCTTATGTGCTCGTATCATACCTTTTCTCTTACAGATCTCGAACCCCGCTACATCCTGAGATACACGCTAACATTAGCTTTACGCTAAGTGAGCTCATGGTTTCTTCATTTCATTTATAAATCGTCACAACAATGTAAATAGGAAATAAATCATTTATGTAATAAAACATTCACAAAATGTCATGCGTATTCAACCATCTCATGCAAATATGGTACATGCAACTTACCGTCACATTATAGAGATCTCATACGTCCAGTTGGCATGGTGGGGCTCCGTCAATTTGTCCATCTCTAGTCAAGCTCAGAGGTGCTCACAAGCACATGTCTAGACTACCGTCCCATAATGCAGTCTCAGAGGTAGCCCTTCCGGAACATGTACTAACTATCAATAATCATATGTGGTTTCCCGCCGTCCTCTGTAACCTGGTGATGAGCCCCACACCTAAAGCCACATCACATCTTCCCGATTTAACCATTAGTGAAATTAATGTGTATTATATGTAACATGCAACTCATCCGGTATTAAATATATCATACTCACAAATATCTCAAATCATAAAACGTCCAAAACCATTATAGCATGCAAAACAAGTGTATTAAAACGTCACATGCAAATAAACATCACAATCGTACTCGAGAACAGTTACATACATACGTGTATCTCATGTCCAAATGTCAAATGAATCTCACTTCGATTTAATGTAGGTTTACTTGTAACTTGATAGCTTCCAATCCTATACAAATCGTACAATATTTTTCTAAGTACTTGAATAAGTATGACTCAATCCATGAGCTCTTGCATATGTTCTAAAACTTCTTAAGTTCTACATTGATCAAATTGTTGGATGTTATACTTTATCTATTATATACTTTCACGACAACAAATATATATATAGGGGTAGTTTAATTTGAAACTCATGTAATATATATATATATATATATATATATATATATATATATTTGGGCAAGTTCAAACGAGAAGCTAAACATTTTGCGAGAAGGTGAGAAGTGTTTAATCATATATGATACACAAACTTAATCATATATGATTAAACACATGTTATATTGGCAATACATAGACGTTTAATCATATATGATTAAACACACCTACAAGCCATGTAATCATATACGATTAAAATTTCTCGGCTTCTCGCAAAATGTTTAACTTCTCACATGATCTTTCCTATATATATATATATATATATATATATATATATATATAGGAAAAGGTAACAGACTAACTATAGGAAATATACACAGTAGTAATAAGTTGTTATTAGAACAACAAAAACCACAATTATGGATGGATGAAATATTAACATGGGAACAAACAGTAGTAAGAATGTGGGAAACAAATAAAAAAGATAGTATGGACATATATATATATATATATATATATATATATATATACTATAAGAAAAGAGAGGGCCTTCACCTAGCTCGTGATGAGTCACGCAGGAGCGCGTCTCCTTTTCTCCTCTCACGCACACCTTTCTTTTTGCCCAAATGTTGATGATAATTCACTTTCCTCATCTAACATCGGAGAAAAACAGAGATCGATATTCTGTGTATACCCAAAGTCGAAATTGACCGTCGACGCTTGATTTGGTTCTCCATCTCCATCAGAGGTTTGGATTTCAGATGCTCTTTAAGGGTCTTCCAAATCTATTGAAGCGTAAACTCTGATTGGAGGAACCCTAATCGATTAACTGAGGTAATTTAATCTATTCAGAAACTCCAATTTGCTCTTCTCTATCTCTTGTTTAAATGTGTAAACATGAAATGAATTAGCTCTCACAAAAATGAAGAACTCAGGCCCTTCATTCTGGACTCCAAACTGGTTACCAAAGGTAAGTTACCCTTTATTGCTTTCTTTCTGGAAGTGACACATGATAACTCTAGTGGGTTTTCTCTAATGCTTGATGTGAAAATCTACTGAAGACTACAAACCATTCATCTTTTACATCGATTTTCTCCACTTTTGAAGACTAAAAGTAGCACTTTGTAACTTGATTCTTACTTTATCCTAATCGAGCCCATTCTTGAATGGATAGTTTGTTGCACATAGAAACCTAGAACTCTGTATTCAGCACCAACTCCTTAGGTTCATCATTGATATACCATTTTTTTGTCTTAATATGAAAGCTTTTCATAGAATCTAAATGTATTTCGGCTTCTCATGATGTAAAGTGCATCTCTTTAAGAATCTTGAATTTTGTCCGGTGTTTTGGAACTGGTGGATGCAACAATATTGTTTTGGGAAAATTACTTGGTTAAGTGGTCACAGCTTGTTCACCAAGTGTTTTGAGTTCGAATTGAATTACTTTTCATGCTAATTGAAGAGTTGCTTTTGTAAAAATTGGTTCGAATTGTGATCGCAATTGGAGTATATTTGGTTACTTGTTCAATGTATTTACTGGACGATGGTTTGTAGGCGTCATTTGGTAGCCCTAGAAGATGCAGTCATGGCGGTGGAGACATTGAAATGGGAATACAATCTGGAGAACTAGAATTGGATGATCATTTTAAGATGGTGAATTCTAACTTCTGTTATCTTCTAACTTGATTCAGCAAGTTAAATCATAAATCTTATCAGATACTTCCATTTCTTTAGGTTCAACACATCGAGAAAAAATTCCAAGTGCTTAATAAACTTCTAAAAAAACTACAGGTATTTCTTCATTTGGATGTTTCCAGATCCCATCTGATCATCATTATTAGTTTTACTTGATCTGAATGTTTTCTTGTAAACAATCTATGTAGGAGGCTCATGAGGAATGGAGATCCATCACCAAGGCTGCTGCAATGAAAGGTAATCTTAAAAGATTGTTGAAGATTTTAGATAACAAAAAAGACTTGTAATTTAATCATTGTTGATGTGCAACAATCAAGCCGCAAATGGAGAATGATGTTGATGAAGTTGGATGAGTTGCTCGTTTTATTAAAGCCAAAATTGAGGAACTTGATAAGAAGGTTAGACTGATGAACAATTATATCAATCTCAATCCTCAACATATTCAAGTGTTTAACTTACACATCCTAGATCTTTTGATTTTGGAGTTATGAACGGGGTCAGACAAAAGCCTGGATGTGGACAAGGAACTGGAGTAGACCGATCAAGAACAACAACTACATTTTAATATATATATATATACATATACATATATCATATTCGCTACCCATTTGATCATAGTTTTGATGAACGAAAGACACATTTATTCTTTTGTTGAGAACGATCTTCGTTTGTAATGCTTAAAAAAGAAATTTGAAGATAAGGAGAAGGAATTCAGGTAGTTTAAAACGTGGCCATAGTTTTTGATCTTTATGCTTTCAATCTTTTGCGTAAATTTATAATCTTTCAGCACGTTTCATTCTTCATCCTTTTTCATCTTCTTCAATTGAAACCCTTTCTTGATTCTGATGGACAAGAGAGACCCCAATCTGAAGCTATTGAAGAACCCCATATGGTATGTTGCTAGCACCACTGTTAGTTTTTGGCTATTGCTTGCAAGCCTCCGTAAGTTAGATACCCACCGCGAAGAAACCAGAAAATCAATCGAGCAACGCAAATGGATTTTCAAACGATTAGGCCGTACACTATTCCACACCACTCATTACGAGGCAAGTTAATCACTCTCTTCTTCCATGTTTCTTCTATCTACTCTGTTTCTAGATACATGAAATGTTAGATAATTGGATGAATTTGAAATGTAGGAGTGACATAATGAATTGAAATTACTTACAGTTTATGTGAATTGAGTAATTATTACTTACTTTGATCCAAGAACAAATCTACTTTAAAATTATTTATCATCCCTTCTTTTGATTATAGTTTACGCAAATAACTTTCAGGACCTAATTTTAGTGTTGATTGTTCGAATAGAAAGGGCTAAATAATTTAAGATGGCATCAATTAAGTGGTTTTTTTGATCTAATGGTGTCTCTAGAATCCTTTTTAGGGTTGTGGGTTCAAGTAAGTTATATTATCAATTAAAATGGTGTCTTTTTGTTTTGGTTTTTGGAGTAATTTGATATGAGTTGAGTATATTATATTGCTTGATGATCTCCATTTCTACTTATAGCTCAATTATGCTTATTATCTTGCTTGATGATCTTCTGTACTGCAAAACAAGTTGAAACTGGAGTTCCCATTTACATATATCATGATAAAAACAATTTAGTTGCTGGATCATGTTGTTAATCGCTTATGTTCTTGCTAACATGCAAATCATAACAGAAGGAATGACCAAGGTTAGGGACCCTAAAGTGGCCATATATAATACAGTAGAGAAGTTAAACATTCAGTTGCTCGTGGTAGGCAATCATGGTCGGGGAGCTGCTACGAGGTTAGCCTGCATTTATCATTAGCTTCTTTTTCATCAATATTAAAAAAAATCAGCATACATGGGTAAAGTAAGCATTTTCTTGTTTCATTCTACAGGAGTGTCAGCAATTATTGTCTATAGCTGTATGTATTCTAATTCGGTTTGCATATGTGCACAAATAAGAACTTTCTGAAAATAATGCAGTTCCTGTTTAAATCAAAATGATGTTAACATATCTGACCATCTTTGTTTTCTTCTTTCTTTGCCAAATGTTAACAATACAAGATAATTATGATTTCATCCGAATATTCGGTTAAGGGTTGCTGCCAATCTAACACCACTTTGATCTTGGAAACCAAAAACACGGGCAGGTAGGATGCGTATGCCACAACCAATAATACTTTTGTAAAGGCAAGTATGTACTCGCCAAAAAAATGGATAAAGCCTACATCCCACTGTCTTTCGTTAACGATAATATAAGCACATACAACAGGTTCCAAATCTAACTGTCTGCATTCATACATTTAGTATCCAATCATAACATTGCACTTTATAGGACCCGTGAGCAGAGAGCCGTCTAAGGACGGCCGATATCATGCCTAGTATATATATATATATATATATATATATATATATATATATATATAGAGAGAGAGAGAGAGAGAGAGCAAGTATCATTTTTTAACCAAGTATTTCTTGTTAACTATTTGAACATTGCTCAACCAATAAGAATGCAAGGTTATTTGATGTTTAATTAATTTATTTATTTAATCCAAAAGGGCATAAACGTCATAACAGTAGTAATCTTTTGTCATTAATTTCATGGAAGTTACAAAAAATGAAGATTCCAAAATTACTTTGTAGGTTACGATTTTTGAAGATCATCCTTTTTCATATTATTTTTTTGAATCATTTCAATATTATTATAGTAGTTTTGGTTCATGATTGGATAAAACCGCATATCGCATAGTCATTCTTCTCGAAAAGGTGAACAAAGGTGGACTTATATGCATAACACGAACAGAGGTGAACATATATGCTTGGTGTTAAAAGATATGAACATATATGCATATCATGAACAAATATATTAACATATTTGCACATGAACGTTGCTGTTAAAACATATTTTAATTTCACATAAACGTAGACAATCATCAACTACTAAAAGGTGAACATAGATGAACTTATATGCATTGGGAAAAGTCATGAAATTAAATTGTGGAAAATGGGTTTTCATTGCCATTTTATTAAATTGTGGAATGATCATTAAAATGACAATTAATGAGCCCTTTTAATGTTACGTTTATGACTTAGGGAAAAATTAATGAGTCTTTTTAATGTGGTTCCTAAAAGAGTAAATGATTTAATCCCAAAAAACCTTTGAACACAAATGTTCAAATATCTATTTAATAAATAAACCCTATTTAATTATTTAAAAATCTAGTTTTAATCTTAATCATCCATTATAAATATTGATGGTCTAGATTGGTTCATATAGTTAACAACAAAAGTAAGGTTAACTAAAACATTTCATTTCCAAAATGTCCATTAAGCTACTGGACCAAACTCAAACTACCAATGGTTGCTTTATTTTGCAATATATATATATATATAGAGAGAGAGAGAGGGAGGATCATGCGAAAAGTAAACTAATTTACGAGAAGGCGAGAAGGAATATGAGCCACATATTTTATTAATTAAAAATATCATAAATAGAAAATAAAAAATAATTTTCAAAATTAGGATAATTACTATTTTAAATTGGATAACTCCTTAAAAAATCTCGTAATATCTTTGAGAATTATTTATTTTTATTTTATTCATAATTATTTTATCAGGTTTTTTTTATCATTTTTTTAAGATACACTTTTGATAAATAAAATTCACAAGTTTCATCAATATCAAATGTGATATCTACAATTAATTCATTATCTTTTTTATCATTTTTTTTGGATCTACGTTTACATTTTGAATAACATGTGATTAGATTCGTTTAACATATGATCTATTACATATCACATATAATCCATTATATGATTTTTTGTACATATCACATATCATATTATCACATGTGATAATTGTAGATATTTTAATTAATCATATATGATTACATATATTTATTGATCTTTTGGTGATGTAAATAGTATCACATGTGATTGTGCATCACATACATGTGTATATTATCATATGTGATATGTATAAAAATTCATATAATGGATTATATGTTAAATGAAGTTAATCACATATCATATTATCAATGTGATATTTGTAGATATTTTAGTTAATCATATATGATTACGCATATTTATATTTATTGATCTTTTGGTGATGTAAAAATGTTATCACATGTGATTATGCATTGCTTGCATTCAGACGTATATTATCATGTGATATGTACAAAAATTCACATAGTGGATTATATGTGAAATGTATATAATCACATGTGATTAAAAAAATAGAGAAAAAATTGTGAAAAATATAATTAATTCATTGTGGATATCACATGTGATATTTTACGAAAATTATGATTTTTTTTTATCAAAAATGTATCTAGAAAAAAAAATTTGATAAAAAAATTATGAATTTATTGAAATTAAAAATAAATAAATTAAAAATATATAATTAGATTTTTAAAGATTTATCCAATTCAAAATGATAATTATCCTAATTTTTAAATGATAATTATCTTAATTACTAAAATTATTTTTATTTTTTATTTATAGTATTTTTTAATTAATAGATTATGTGACTCATATTCCTTCTCGCCTTCTCGTAAATTGACTACCTTCTCGTTTGAACCTGTCCCTATATATATATATATATATATAGGCCGATAATCAAATGAAAACCAAAAATATGTTACAAACCCTTGAGAACCGATGTAAAAATATTTTTTTACATGTTTTTTTAATCAAAACCTATGATTTAAGATATTGTTTCACCTATATTTTTGTTCACCTTGTGAAATGATTGCACGTGAAATTTTATTTTTGATTCACCTAGTGAAATGAAAAATACAGGTAAAAAATATTCATGGGGTGAAACAAATACATGTGAAACTATCATATTATGAAACAAATATATGTGAAACAATATTTTAAATCCAAGCATTTAGTGAAAATATATCATGTAAAAAAATATTTTTATATCGATTCTCACAGGTTTGTAATATATTTGTGGTTTTCATTTGATTTAGCCCCTATATATATAGATATAATATCATACATGCACATGTAAGAGAACCCAAAGTACAGATCGATCACTCGGAAGCTTTCATGGGTCTTCTTTGCATCTCACGGCTATGCTCACACGGCCACTCACGACAACGCAATGCGGCGGTGTGCAGGTGGATGGCCTCTTAGAGTGGTGACTGTTATTTCGTTTCAAAGCATGGTCAAACAAAGGTCGATCGTTTGGTTCGTACCATAGAACTATACATGTTGACGAAAACAGCCCCGTCCATCCCTCTGATCAAATAAGTGTGACCTCATTTCACTTGATTTATCCTTCATGTATAACGTATGAACACCACCACACACTACACCAAATGTCACTTAGGCAACAAATGAAAAATGTTGCTTAAGAGGAGTTTATATGTTGCCTAAGGCTTAGGCAACATGTCTATGTTGCCTAAGCAATGTTGCCTTATCAATGTTGCATAAGAACTTAGGCAACATAGGCAAACATCATATGTTGCTTAAGCGGACTCCTTAAGCAACACACAACAGATTATGTTGCCTATGAAAAAAACATATGTTGCACCCACCAAACACTAAGGCAACATTAGATTTATGCATATGTTGTCTAAGATATCAACTTAGACAACATACTCTATTTACGTATGTTGCCTTTGAACTTTGATTAAAAAATTAAAATAACATAATATTTTCACTTAGGCAACATTTATAGATAAGTTGCCTAGGATGTTTTATATATAAAAAAAAATATTACTGTTCATTTTGTTCACAAATCGTAAACAAACAAAATCGTGTGAATCGGCAAACAACTCCAATTACCAAACAAAACTAATAAATTCAATAATTGAAATATAACGTTTTTCCTAAATACGTACAAAAATAAGCAACAAGTTCGAAAACATTAAATAAAAATCAACCTAAAGCATTGTTCGTCGGGGTTGTTGTGTTGGAGTTTGCATCACTAGCACCACCGCACATACGCATCAAAGATTCTATCATTTTTCTTTGCTCGGCGGCTTCCTTTTTTTGTTCGGCGGCTTCCTTTTTTGCCTCATCTTGTGCCTCTTTTAGTAAGCGAATCTCCTCGTCGCGTTCGGCAAGTTGTCGCCGCAAATCATCCTCGTTAACCGTACACACCGACATACAAGTTCCCTTCGCCGGACCTCTCATCCTCGGAGCTCGAACCGCCAAGCTACCCATACCTCGAACAACCGTCCCTACCGACGGACCAACAATTTGCTCAATTATTGATATTTCTTTCTCGATTGGGCAACGCATTGGAGTCACGATAGAATCTGAAGTGTTGTCAAAATCATTCTTTATCTTCTCAATTGCTTCCTCAACAAGTCTCTATAAATACAATTCAAGCAATTATTAACATATATTACGTTTAAAACATCATTAGATATTAGATAACGAACACCCAAAGGGAAAATCAAACATCATTAGATATTAAAAAGGATAAGCAAGTTTAGTAAATATTATGTAAGACATGACTCCCAAACAATATTCTATAATTATCCTAACATGAATTTGTCATATAAAGGGAAAAACAAGAAAACATTTGCTTAAAACTATAAGTTCTTACTTTACGGTCTTCGCTTGTAGTGGTCTCGGCAATTGTACCGAGATGAGGAGCCACGTGTCCATTAGCTTCAAGTTTATTAGCCCTTTCCCGGAACAAAGTCGGTCCCGATTTATGCTCGATCCTATTTGTTGACAATCTCGTTTTCGACATTCTCTTTGATTTATTCTACAACATAAGAAACACTTATTTTACTATCTAAACTCAACAATAATATGTATGTTTAATTATTTACTCATTAAATACCTTCCATGCATCTGTTTCAAAAAGTCTGCACAAAAAGTCCCACTGATCCGGCCGATGTACAAAGTTCATCGGAACAGGGAAACGACCGTGAGCCCTATATAACGCGTAACAATAAGTTCTCCACCTATTGTATGCGTGATGCGCAGTTACGTGGATCCAATCAAATAGTGTGTCACCCGCAAGTCCTTCCCAATCAATCTCAAAAAAAGTCTAAAAACCAAATACAAATCAAAATGAAATAAAAAGTTAAGCACTATTATAAACAATTAGGTATAAATCATAAAAAAATAACAATAAAAATGTACTTACGCTAAGTTGATCAACTACAATCTTGAGTTCATCTTCCGTGAGCTTTAAATAACTATCGGTCAACATCGGAATATGTTCACGAACAATGGTCCCGATTTGCTTTGAGATCCTAGAAACATTGTTTGTGTCGGGCAAATTATTATTCATGCTCCACTTGAGGGGGAGACGTTTATTTCCATTATTTGCGATGTCTCTCATTATCGCCTTTCCCGTGACAACCCCTCGTTTTGCCTTCTTTCTCACCGGCTCTTCCGTCGGTTCAATATAGACCTGACGACAATTTATACGTATATCTAGAGCCGGTGGCCCACTAGTAGGTGTGATCGTCTCTATATTAGAAAGTATCTCATCCCTAGTTGGTGACACCGATGTAGTTGGTGACCCCGTATTCGGAGGGTACAATCGGTGTTGGACGGAAACTAAAGGTGTCGCCTCCGATGAGACCTCCACCGAATCATCCTCTGAGCGTGTGGTAGTTCTTCCCAAGACCGACGCCTTTGCTAAACTGAACGCTTGACTTTTTTTGGGAGGCATATGGATCTGCAAAAAAATAGAAACTTACATACAGCGATTTGTTGAGGGCCTCGTGATAGTATCTCTAGTTCTTGTTGTACATTACGTTGTTCGTCTGCCATCTGCATAATAAAATATATGAATGGTCAAAAACATAATTAATGTTTATCCAAGTTTTGAAAGTTTGGTCGAAATGTTTACCCAAGTTTTAAAAGTCTGATGGAATGTCGCGATACGATGCTCGAAGCAACCTTCCGGGTAGTCTATTGCATAAAGTTCATTGAACTTATCAATATATGGTTGTGCTTTTGTACAGTTAATAATAACCATCCAACGAGCTGTTTCCATTTCTTCTCTGGTCAAAGTGGCGTTCCAGAGGCGACTATTTGGGATAACATAACCAGACACGACTGATAAGGTCCACCGAGATGAATCCGACATCAAAGTGTTGTTGTCTATGGACGATCCGTTATTCAAATAGAGATTCATGAACGTCACACACTCATGCATGAGATATCGTTCAGCAATACAACCCTCGGGATATCGTGTGTTTGTTACATGTTTCTTGTATTCTCCAAGTTGCCTGAAAAATAAGATCATCAATTAATATAATTTAATATATTTAATTATCAATATTAGTAGTGTGTACATACCTCTCTATAGGAAACATCCAAGTGTAATGCACAGGACCGGTTAGGAATACTTGTTCAGGAAGATGGATGCAAAGATGTACCATGATTGTGAAGAAAGCTGGAGGGAATATGGCCTCTAACTTGCATAATATCAAAATAATGTCTTTTTGCATTTGTTCAACATCTGACTTCTTCAACTCTCGAGCACACAACATTTGAAAGAATCTTGATAAGTCACAAATTGTGTCAGCGACATGATTGGCCACGTAGGGTCGTACAACCACGGGAAGAATGCGTTGGAGCAACACGTGGCAGTCATGAGTCTTCAAACCATAAAACTTCTTGTCATTTATGTTTACCTTGTTCTTCAAGCTTCCAGCATAACCGCTGGGATACTGAACCGCAACAATTTGATCAAGTACCTCGAGGCGAAATTGAGGTTTCACTGTGTAATTAGCATAAGGTAATGTTGTCTTTCCCGTAGTGCATCTGGGTTTCTTCGGCCAAAGATGCTTGCGTATCTTCATATCTTCAAGATTTTTACGGGCTTTAAGATCGTCCTTAGACTTTCCATCAAACCCAAGAATAGTACCAAGAATATTGTCACATACATTCTTCTCGATGTGCATGACATCCAAGGCATGTCTCACTCTAGATTTCTTCCAATACGGGAGCTCCCAAAAGATACTTTTGTGAGTCCAACATAACTTTGCCTCATTCATCCCCTACAATGTTTACAATAACAAGTAAATAAAAAGGAAATAAAAGTCCTAAAATTTAATAAATTTACAAACCTGTCTCGATTTCTTCTCTTTAACCAGACTCAAACGAGGGTATCGGTGGGAGACAGTTTCCCTGTAAACGTGAATCGCGGTTCGAGTTTGTGGAGCTAATCGAAACTCGTCCTTTCCGTTAAAATCTCTCCCTTGAGTTCGAAATTCATGATTCATATCTAGCCATCTACGAGTCCCCGTATACGACATTCTACCATGAGAGAACTTAGCATCAGTGTCATCCAAACATATGGGACACGCCTTGTACCCTTTCGTCTGAATACCACCTAACATTCCCAACCCCGGAAAATCACTAATGGTCCACATCACCGCAGCTTTCATCATAAAGTACTCTTCCCCGTATCGATCCCATGTTCTAAAACCTATATCCCAAAGAACTTTGAGCTCATCAATCAGTGGTCTCATAAACACATTGAGACATTTCCCTGGGGATTTTGGTCCAGATATCAACATCGTTAGTATATTAAATTCCTTTTGCATGCACATCGAAGGAGGTAAGTTGTATGGAATAACAACAATTGGCCAAAGGCTATAGGGAGTAGCAGAAGCCCCGAAAGGACTAAACCCGTCAGTCGATAAAGCGATGCGAACATTTCTAAGGTCGCTCGAAAATTGAGGATATGACCTATTATATGTCAAAAAATATATAAATATATTAAAAGCATATACTTGTCAAAAAAATATAAATATATTAAAAGCATTTACCGATCAAAATCTTTCCATGCTTCACCATCCGCTGGGTGCCTCAATACATCATCGTACGGGGACGTTTCCCTTTGACCATGCTATTGCATATGACCTGCAGTATATTTTGACATGTACAAACGCTGCAACCTCGGTGTCAGAGGAAAATAACGAACAATTTTCATTGGTACTTTGTTACCAACATCTTGATATCTTGGCAATCCACATACAGGGCACTGGTCATGTATGTCACCTTCTTTGTAGTATAAGAAACATCCATTTAAACATGCATGGATAAGCTCATACCCCATCCCAATGCCCTTGAGGATTTTTTTCGCCTCTGCGTATGATTTAGGAAGCTTGTTTGGAGTGGGCAATAAAGATTTTTGAAATCCTAAATACTTATCAAATGCTTTGATAGAAATTCCAGTTTCTTCTTTAAGAGAAATTGCTCTTAGAATGGCACCCAAGGAAGTTTCTGTACAACCCTCGTACAATGGAGTATTCGTTTCAGCTATCAGTCGTGAATAGGCATCAGTCACTTTGAAAGCAACATTGTCCACGTCACAAACATGATCACCCTCATCGGCGATTGATTCATTATCATTGTATCGCTCACGGGATGGAAACGCATCTTCCACAAATTGTACAACAGGATTGACATTGTGACTCGAGGATGCTCGATCGCGTATCATATTCAGCCTTCGTTGAGATGCAGTAGGTATATCTGTAACCTCACCGTGTTGATCCCATACAGTATAAGTTTTCATTATACCAACCTCTTTCAAATGAAAAATTATATCTGCCTCATTTTGATATAACATGTTGCCACAGTTTATGCAGGGGCATTTGTAATAACCATTCCAACTCACTGAATTATTTTTAGCAAATTCCAAAAATGTATATATTCCCAAAATGTATTTTTCCTCGTATCTTCTTAAATTCATCCAACTTTTATCCACATTTTCTGTCATGTCTGTATGTGAAAAATAAATACATAAATAAACAAGAAATAACTACAAAATCGCCAAAATTCCTCCAAAATACGTTCCAATTTTACAGGATATAAACATGAAATAACTACAAAATCATACAAAATAAAATAAAGTAAGAGCTAAACATATTTTTAGACATATAATAATCTAAATTTAGACGAGATAAACATGAAATAACAACAAACTTATAATTACCTAAGAAAATCTAAAGTTATTACATTTCAACTACCTAAATTTTTTTATATTTTTGACCTTAGGCAACATAGAAACAAGAAAATATGTTGCCTAAGCTAGTTCTTACGCAACAAACACAATAGCTTATATGTTGCCTAAGTAAAAGTGGGTGTGAAATTTAAATCATCCGTCAACAAGTTATTACACTTTCAACTACCTATATTTTTTTTATAATTTTGACCTTAGGCAACATATAAACAAGAAAATATGTTGCCTAAGATAACTTCCATTTATTAAAAAAAACATTATAAAACGTTCCAATTTTACATGATATAAACATGAAATAACTACAAAATCATACAAAATAAAATAAAGTAAGAGCTAAACGTATTTTAGACACGTAATAATCCAAATTTAGACGAGATAAACATGAAATAACAACAAAATTATAATTACCTAAGAAAATCTAAATGTCTTTTGATGACGAAAACGTTTGTTGGAAGCCAAAATCGCTCCAAATCACGTTCCAAATTTAAATGATATAAACATGAAATAACTACATAATTAGGCAAAATAAAATAATAATTACCTAAGAATCTTTAAACGTCCTTTGATGATAAAAACGACGTTTGTTGGAAGCCAAAAGTCATCAAAATCGCGTCCCAATTTCCTTAGAAACGAATTTTTTTGAAATAGTGAAGAAATGTTGGAATGAAGATGAATGTTGGAAATGGGGAACTATCATTTTATAACAATGAATGTGATCTTAGGCAACATAGAAACAAGAAAATATGTTGCCTAAGCTAAAATCTTAGGCAACAAACATAATAGATTATATGTTGCCTAAGTAAAAGTAGGTGTGATCTTTTAAATCATCCGTAAACATTGTTATTACACTTTCAACTACCTATATTTATTTATATATTTGACCTTAGGCAACATAGAAATAAGAACATATGTTGCCTAAGATAACTTTCATTTATTAAAAACATTATAAAACTAAGGCAACATAAGGGAATATGTTGCTTAAGGTAGTTGAGGCAACATATAATTATTCATATGTTGCATAAGGTCTCACTTAGGCAACATAGAACTACATGTTGCCTAAGAGGAAACTTAGGCAACATATATTAGCCTTTGTTGCCTAAGCTTATCTTAAGCAACATAGTCAATTAGCATTTGTTGTCTAAGACAACATTTGGTGTAGTGACAATACATGTGCTACTTGTATCCATGTTTGAACAACAACGTACCACCGATTCCCACTCAAAATCCTTCAACATTACTGATTTTACTCTAACATACAACTTCCAATTTGAACCATTTTCTCAAGTTATTAACATCAATCGAGAGTCTATATTCGACTCAACAAACATGCATGCAATTGTTAAACTATCGGGGAAGCACCAAACTTCAAAAATAAGCTAGAGAATTCTTACCTCAACGTCACTTAAACCGGTTCTCGGATAAGTAACAACGTTGATTGAGTTGGGTTGGATTTAAAATTTTCAAACCTCAAACATTGAGTTAGATTGTTCAAGTGTCTTCAACCCGACCATCTACCTTAGACCTTAATCAACGCCCTCCAACCTTGCACGTTTTTTTTTTTTTTTTTTTTTTGCACGTGTTGCCCCCCACTGTTCTGTCAACTTCCACTCAAGTTTTAATTTGAATGTGAAATATAACTTTCAATTTCCCTCCTTTTCCCCTTAGGCTATGTTTGGCAAAAAAAGCTAGCTTATAAGCTAGTGTACATGTTTGGATAACCATAACAGCTAGTTTATTGAAACGCTACTCAAAGTAGCGTTTTGAAAAGCTAGCTTATCAGCTACAAGCTAGCTTATAAGCTACAAGCTAACTTAGCTTTTTTTTGCCAAACATATAGTCCAAATACATATGAATTTGTTAAACTTAAGTTTTGAGTTTTACAAGAATATCCCTTATCTTTTGTTTATTTGGCCATGGATTTTGGAGTGTTACACTACTCCTACTTGTTCTCTTGCCACCTTATCTACTTCACCTATATGTTGAACACCAACCATTTTTTACAAACCTAAATCTTTTTTGTTCCTTAAAAGGTGTATCTTTTTATTTATTTTATTAAATTTTAGTTTGGTATATGTCTTTCGGATTAAATTTTAACAACTTCATGAAATATGGATTTAAATTTCGATGTTTGGGTATAAGAGAATGAAAAATCATATCATTTCATGAGCACGAGTAACCTTAAACAAAAAGGAGAGCACAACAAAAATTCAAATAGCTTCCTCACAACCACTCATATCTTGGTTAGAGCATGTTTGTTAGTAGCTTAACCAGCTTAATGAGACTCAGAACTTATTTCTTAGTCAGTTATGTACGATTGTTTGTTAATGACTTATTTCTTAATGATATAGGAAGTAACTTATTTAGTAAGTTTCGAGAGGGGGGGGGGGGGGGGGGGGGGAACTTTATGCATATAGCCAAATTTTTTCTAATTGTGTCATTCCAATTAAAAAACACGTTCCTTCCATCTATGAAAAAAAACGTTCCAAACAAAAACCTATCTGATCTATACAGACGGATTAATCCACACAAACATTTATATACATTTAGGACTTAATGGAAAAGCAATCAAACAACCCCTTAATGTCTCTAAACGCTTGAATAGAATTTACTCATGCACAATATTTGCTCTTGCTGGCAATATAAAATATAACAAAACGATTGTTATCCCTACAGAAAAAAATTGTGATTATAATTGATCATGAAAAGAAAGAATCCATCCCCTTTTCCCAAAAAAGCAAACATCAAATGAGCAGCTAAACAAACAAATCGTCAATTCAACAATTTGTTCAATAGATATCAATTAATTAATTTTATAACAATTTAACAATTAAAAAAAACCAATTAAACAAATTCATTTGTAAATTACAACAATTTATAGTTTATAGTCATTCAATATTCAATAGACACACACACACACACATTAGACGGTGGCATAGTAATTTCGTATTTTAGTCTCATGATTTAGGTTAACATATTTTTATCTCACTCTGTCTGGGTGTCATCCCGATTTAAAGCCTCATTAAACACGAGATAATGATATTGTGTTTTATTTTATCGTGCCATCTCTCATATACCGAAGGCATTATCAAGGTAATTGCTCCAAACCCATATATAGAAGTTTTTATTATGGATATTATTTATCACATTTAATTTTATTTCTTAAAGATAATTAGTAGGGTTTGTTAAAATTTCATATGTTTGTTCTTGTTATTAATTATTTCAGATAAAATTTATCATAAATAACATCGGAGAAAGATATAACCACTATAAGAGTTCCATTTCCTTTGTAATTTCTATCTTTATTTTAACTATAAAATTATCATATATTGACTTAATGTTGAGTATTTATATTAAATTTTTCATGATATTTATGTATTGGATAACCATGTGTACAGATAGACAACTAATTATCAGGGTAGTTCCTAAGGATTTTGATGCCTTGTGCGAGATGCTAAAACAATGCCCCTAAGCGGTTTTAAGTAAACGAAATGACAAAGTATACGACTTTTTAAAAGGTTTAGAACCTAGTCAAACTAGGCGGCTCATCCTATACCGGTTTTTATTAATTAAAATAAAAGGTACAAAGGGGGGACATAAAATCAAAACCTCAAATTACAAAATATAAGCCTACATCGCCTAAAACGATGTTTTCGTGCATTTCTTGAATCAAAAATATCAATCAACTTTTCATATTCGACATTTGCTAAAAATATACTTTCAATGCTCAAAATTGCTAACCCGTTTAGCCTTTCTTGACTCATGGTAGACCGTAGATATGACTTCAATAAATTTAGCTTTGAAAAACTTTTTTCCGCAGATGCTACCGTGACGGGTACAGTCAGCAAAATCCTATACGCAAGCAACACATTTGGAAACATATCCATCTTCTTTGCATACTCCAAAATTTGAATTGATATCCATGGCTTTTCTCTTTCATATGCTTCAGACAGTAACAATTCCTGCAGAATTTGCAATTCCATAAACAAATACTTCCCATCAATATCACAATCATCACCATTTGTTAATGCAACTTAAAGATTCATACAACAAATTTTCAATTCATCATCATATAAGTAACCAACTTTGACCCATCAAACAAGAAACCAAAAATTGATTCAAATACTTTCATTTGCTCAAATCTAATCTTCAATTGAGATATAGCCATATCTACTAAAACAAGGAAATAATCAATTCTAAATGTCTCTTGAGCAGATTGTTGTTGTCTTTCGGTATTTGGAATCTCATCAAATTGTTTTTTTCTAAAATAAGAACGTTTTATAGGAAACTCAAGTTTAATTCCAATTTCATTTGCAATTTCTTTGGCTTCAATAATGGCAGAAGTAAGTACAGTTTCCCTATATTTCTCAAAATAACAAAGCAATGCTTCTAAATTTTTCACCGCAACATCAAGTAGCATATCTTTAGATTGTAATTTTTTGCTAACCAAATTGATCCTATACAAAATTTCATGCCAAATAACCAAGCTCACAATAAATTCAAAACATGAAAGTTTACCGTTTACCAAAGATTCAACATCTCTACATAATTTTCCGTCATCACTAACTTGAGATAATTTAAACAAAGCGGCGTTTATTTGAGCAAATTGAGTTATTATAGCTTTAACACTTTCGATATGACTTTTCCCATGGGTAGTAGACAGAGATTTGAAAGTCAAATCATCAATAAAGTCAAGTAAAACACTCCACCGCTTGGTAGAATTAGAAAACACATTGTATATTGTTTGACATGTTCCAAAAAAAGTTTTTGCTTTATGACAAGAATTTGCCATATCACACAAAACCAAGTTTAGACAATGACAACCACATGGCATATAAAATGCTTTCGGATTTATATCAAGCAATATTTTTTGAACACCTTGATTTTTTTCCTTTCATATTAGATCCATTATCATAACCTTGACCTCGCACGCAATTAATGTCTAAATCTAGAGATTTTAAAACACCTTGTAACACGTTAAAAAGACCCAAACCAGATGTATCCTCTACAACCAAAAACTCTAAGAAATACTCTTCTACACTTATGGGGGTACACGCCATATCGACACATCTTATAATCTAAGCCATTTGTTCCTTCTGACTTGCATCAGGAGTGAAATCAAGAATTACCGAAAAATACTTTGCCTCTTTGATTTTTTTAGTAATCACACTCTTCACCTCGGATGCCAACAATTGAATCAATTCATTTTGAATTTTATAGCTAAGATAATGATAATGAGTTTCTTTTTCTTTAATTAGCCGAAAATGTTGTTTCATGACACAAGAAATAGGTGTTTTAGCAACGACTTTTGTCGTCGCTAAAAGTCAATTTATCGTCAAAAGTAGCTTATAGAGACGACATGTTGTCGCAATAGTCTCTTGCTGAAACACTTTGTCGCTAAAGGCCCGTCGCTGAAACTCACTTCAAACTCAACAATCATTTGAAGTATACCCAAAAAATTCTCATTAAAATTTTGATAAATTTTTTCATTTGATCTGTGAAAAGCCAAATTATATTGTGCTAGACATTTAATAACAACAATTATTCTAATCAAAACTTATTTCCAGTGATCAATATCTTTCTTAATCAATTCTTGTAACTCTTTATCAATTGTTTGATTTTTATTCAATCTCACTCACAATTCAGACCAAGTTCTTAAGTTAATCCTATGCTCAGGACTATTTTCATGCAAACTCAATGTTTCACCTAAATGTCTCCAATCATTTATTCCTTCGGTAGCTAATTGACTTCTAGACCAAGTAGTTTTGAATATCTTACAACAAAAACAAAAAACTTTATCCAACGCTTTTGAATAAACCAACCATTTTCTATCATAAGAATCACCATTTCGTAGTTTCCGAACATAATGTTCACAAGAAAAGTGTCTACCAAATTTATCTTTTGGAAAATTGATGTTGGTTTTCCTTATAGGCCCTTTTTCGGGAAGAAAATCTTTCATTTTTGAATCTAAGCCATCCCAAACCCGTGGATCAAAAATATTCAAACTAACTTCATCATTACATGGATTTTCAACAAAATCATCAACTAATTCTTCAACTGAATTTTCAGTCACATTTTCGGTCACATTTTCAGGCACATTTTCGGGGACATTTTCGGGGACATTTTCAGACCTAACAAAATATCTATTTAACGATCCCTGTAAAGATTGAGCAATTTCTTGCTGTCTTTTTTTTCTTTTTCTATTTTGTGCAAGGGAAAAGGTATCCTTATGCACTAGTTGTTTCAATAGGGAGATATGAAAGACAACTAGCTAGAATTGTGGAAGTTTGAAGATAGATAGATATTACAATTTTTTCAACTTAAGGTGGATTAGAGATATCTTTCTCTCTCACCCACTCACACACACATACGAACATACACATACGAAAGATTGATGATGGATTAATGCATGTATCTCCATCTTCATCTTCAACCATAATATTACTCTATATGTATGAAGTTGTGTATCAATGAAAACAACTTTGGTTTTATAGGAAGTTTGAGAAAGTATCTCCAATCTTAACCCCTAGTCATATTGCCTTATGATAATTGGTTGGCCTCTTTTTCATATTTTGGATCATCGAGCCCAATTTAATTTTGGTTGTTGATTCTGTAATGGATAACAATGACATTATTTCAATTGTAATTGATACTTAATTAAATGAAAATACGATTATTGGTCAAGATCACATTTATTCCATGTAACAGCCTCAAATCTGGAAATAGCAACTAATTTAAATTTTTCTAAATACATCGATAACTGATTCATCTACAACAACAATTTAAGGTTTAACTTCAATAAACACATTTCAATCTTTTATACACGGTCTATAATAAAAACCCAATAACAGTCAATATCTCCAAAATACGGAAAACTTCACCAAACTACTTACCCTCGTGTAAAACTAGTGCTCATATCTTCATAGTATTGCTAGAACCATTTCCCAACTGAACGTGATGCACATGCCGACAAATAAAAGGTTACGCTTAACGCCTAGTGAGCTCAAGAGTTTTCATCAGGGGTATGTAAAATAATAAACTTTAAGTGTGTTATATAAAACGTGATTTCCCAAAATAAAATACATTAAGTCTGAAAGCAATCTCTTTTCCAACATTCATCATCTTCATGATTAAAACCATGATACAAAACGTTCCTTCGAATATAAATCCAAAACCCAAAACTCACGCAAATCATAACTTATATTTTAACAACCAAATACTGAAAACGTGGATAAACTCTATCATCCATAACATCCAAAAACATGGATAAGATTCAATATTCAAAACCTTAGAACATGGATAACAACCCATACTCAAAACGTCACCGAAAACATGGATTATAAAACTCCATACCCAAAACAACACCTTTCGGTGACAGGGGAGACCCGATTACATTGCACGTGACGGAACACAAAAGTAGGTCACATAACTATGTAGAAAACCAAAACGTATGGATTATACTCATAAGACATATCAAGCTCAACCCCTCTAGATCTTTTGCCCGTGGAGACTCAAATTCAACCCCTCTAGATCTTTACTTTGAGATAACCAAATCCACACAAAACATACAAGCACATTTGGAATTACACCTTACTGCCCATGGGACGCTGCCCGACCTTATAGTTCCACAACTTACTTACCATGGTGAACCGATGCCAATTCTGTGCTAAAGTGGTGAACTTTATCTAAAACGGGACATTAAGAACACCTTGCCTATGGATCCATTGCATGACAGTCTAAAACATTACATGACTCCAAACGAATGAACTAATGCATTCAAAACATGTAATTCTCAAATAAGATGCAGTAACTGCAAATCATAACCAAATGCTCTACATTGAGCTATTAAAATCAGACAAGTGTCCCCAAGACCCATCAAGGTCCAAACCAAACCGAGCCATAAGCCCAACAAATCAAGAGAACAATTGTAAAATGCTAAGATGAAATCAAACGTAAACGACCCACATTTATGCAAACCCATGCTCCAAATATATATAAATAACTCCAACATGGTTTAGATTGGGACAAAACATTTTCCAAGTGAGTTTATACCATTTATCCTTTCAAAACTTCCCATAACACAAAATCAAGCACTTCTCCAAAACACACAATAAAATACATTTATACTCAAAAATCTACTTCCATAAAATAAAACATCAAAATACCAATGGTTAGGATTCGTTTATCAAAATGCCCAAAACCCCAAATGTGGGTATTTTATAAGTTTATAAAGTTAGAAACCTTAAATAACTCAACAGTTAATAATTTCATGTATATCATATAAAAATTTAAAGATTGACATTTTGGCATGTACACCGTTTTCACAAATCAACTTGAACTCACCTTGCTAGATTTAGGCTAAATCTTGAATTTTCCCCAACTTGAGCTTCCTTGAAGCAACTTGAATCCACAAGCAAAATCCTTCCAAAACCTAGATCCCCAAATTTCCAACCATAAATACACATATCCAAGTGTTTAAAATCATTCCCCAAACAACTTATATCAAAATCTCTATTTTGGACAAAAACCCTAATTTGACCTAACTTTTCTCAAAATCTTCCCAAACCGAAATTGGAGAAATAAGGCACTAGGTTGTCATCAAAAGAGAATTTATAACTCATAAAGAAGTTTGAAAATGGAATGGATGAACTTACCACATAGGTTTTGGTGAAAACCTAGGAAAACCCTAAAATGAAGCTTGAAGTTGAAGATGAAGATGGAGGCTCTTGCTCCTAGCTTCCAATCTTTAACTTGATGGTGGTTTACCACCATAATACCCAAAGATTTGAGTCAATAATGTCCCAAAACATCAAAGATGATGTTGGGTTGTTCTTGAGAGGTTTTGAGAGAGTTGGGAGAAGAATGAGAAGTGAGAAATGAAGAAGAAGGCTGAAAATTGGATTTATCAACAGGCTGCCCCCTGGGTGCTACATTGCTTGTCATAGTCGCACCAAGTGTACCGTGGGTGTTCCAACTTGTGCGACTATTTAAGTGCAACTATGACACGGTCATAGTCGTCGGGCATTGTAGTCGGACCCTTTCCAAGCCCCGAAACCCGACTTTTTCAACACTAACTCTTCCGATACTCTAAGGATCTCATTGCAATGATTTCGCAACATAAATCCCGCCATTTACATGTTACAAAAACGTCCGGGTGACCTTTACTTACCAAAAATTACGGGTGTTACAATCCTCCCAACCTTAGAACGATTTCGTCCCCGAAATCTATTTCTCAGCTAAGGCATTTCATTACCACCCTTAGCACTTTTTGGGTTTCCTCGGTCCCCAATAGGGTAATGAACTAATCGTAGAACTCAAAGATGTCATTCTCCCCAAATCGATCGTCTCCCTTCCCAGGGACTGTCTCTAATCCACTTCCATCCTTTTGTCAAAACCTGATGACTTCCTGACGAACTACCATACTGATTCGTGAAGACTCCCATATCCAACATCCGAATTGATACGCTACGCTCATACTAGAGTGAACGTCGCACTTTTTTGGAACAATTTCTAACCATACGACCTCGTTTTTTGTTAGTCCCTGATGTGTGCAAATCAATCAAGAACAACAAGAGATTTAATCACAATTGCCATATGTATTGATCTTGAATTCACATATTACAATCGAATGAAATGATCTCTCTCTCTCTCTCTCTATATATATATATATATATATCTCACTAAAATCTTTCAATCAGAGCGTCTAATGATTCTCCAAGATACGTACACACTTATATTCCACATATTACAAAGAAAACAATGACAAAGGTATTTACACCTAGACACATCACAAGGAACACACAAACTAAACAAACAAGATTGACTTTGATTGACTTTGATTTTTCACTTGAGGACTTTGACTTTGCATTTGAAGGCTTTGACTTGGGATTTAGACTTTCAGTCTAGATGATCTTGAAGACAATAATCTGTGCTCTAACATTCTCCCCGTTTGGATTCAAGATCATCTTCACAACGATAAGCTAATCATCCCCCCGTTGTTAAAAATGTAGAGATCTTTCTTCAAATCAAATTCTCCAAATTAAATTCTTTCCCTTTTGATTCAAAAACTAGTAATCTCCCTCTCTGTAACACCCTGTTTTCGCAAAGTAAGTTTCCTTCTTTCGTTGGTAGTTGCTCAGTCTTCCGTTCATCTTTTCGGGTGAATTATGTGTTCATTCAAGCCTTAAATCGACCCATGCGAGAATCGCAAGTTTTTGGAATTTTTGGGCTTCGGTACAAACGGCGCGAGAGTGACTTGCGATAGTGACATGTGTCCCTATCGCGTGGCACAATCGCCGGAGAGGTACCAACTCGCGGTACAATCCACGCGAGAGTGCCTCGCGATAGTGACACTGTCACTATCGCTTGGCAAGGTCGGGAGCGAGAGTCAGACGAGTTAAAATCTGATTTTAGCCTCATTTCTCATTTTAACTCAATCTTTTCTTTTGTCATTTCCTCTCCACTTCTTCCTTTCATAAAAACCGAACCTAGGGTTCATTTACTTCTCAATCGCATCCTTTATTGCTAGAAGTTGGGTGTTTCCTCCAAGATTTTGGTTTGGAAGCTTCACCACCATCTCCCTCTTCCTCCTCTTCATCACCTTCATCAATTTCTAGGGTTTTCACCCAACCCTTTTCTTTGTTCTTGAAGTTTGGGAGTGCATAGCTCATCTTGGTGATCGTTAAGTATTTCGGTTGGTGGATTGGAGTTTTGGTTAAGGTAACCTCTTGTCCTCTTCATTTGTGGAAATTAAGGTTTTTGGTTTTATGATGAGATCTTGTGTTAAATGCTTGGGGATCAATTCTAAGGGTTGAATATGATTATTTATAGTCTGAAATGTGTGGATCTAGGTTTTGAAATCTTGAGTTGAAGAGTTGGAATGGATGTCTTCGGAAAGCTTTGGGTGGGATCTATGCTTTTGGAGTTCAATGGTTGTGGATTGAAACCTAGGTTTAACTTAACCTAGCAAGGTGAGTTCAAGTTGACTTGCGAAAACGTTGTACATGCCAAAATGTTTATTTTAAAGTGTTTTGCATCTTACATGAAATTGTTAACTGCTGATAAGTTTGATTATTTTGGAAGTGTCAACTTTATAAACTTATATAGCACACATCTTTGTGATTTTTGGGCATTCCGTTAAATGTGTCATAAATAAACGGGTTTTGATGAATTATTGCATAAATGAGTATTTGGTCAAAAATGCACTTTTAAGTGTCTTTTGGGTTTTATGCATCTTTCATGAAATGGGATGTTTCGAAAGGTACGATTTCGTGAGTCCTTTGGGTTTGGGTCATTCCCGGCTATGGGGAACATTTTTTAGAAATGTAAAACCTGTTTGGGTTTTGGGGCCGAAGGCCAATGGTAATTTGAGAATTAAAGTTTTTAGGAAAATGTGTATTTTGGTTTATATAACTATTTTGGCTCATATGTTTTAGCCAAGCATCTATTTAGCCCCTTGGGCTTGATTTGTACTCGGTGGAGTCTTTGGAACATTTTTTCGGATTTGGGTAGCTCGTTGAGGAGCCTTGGACGTATGGTGTACTTAGTTGCATCTTATTTGAGAGTTGCATGTTTTGAATGCGTTAGTTCATTCGTTTGAGTCATGTAACGTTTTAGACTGTAATGCATTGGATCCATAGGCATATGAGTCAATCGGTTGGTTTAGTTGGGGACTTTATCCCCGTATTGTAACTTGAAATATGCATGGGGTCTTATGATCCATAATTGCAACTTTCTTGTGAACGAGCTTAACTAGGATGTTTTGGGATTCCAAGGTATAGACCTGGAGGGGTTGAACTTGATGAGTGCACGAAGATTTCCAAGGTACAGACCTAGAGGGGTTGAACTTGACGATTATCCAAGCAATAGACATGGAGTTGTTGAGCTTGTTGGTTAGTTAGCTATAGACCCGGAAAGGTTGATGTTAACGAGTGTTTTATCCCTAAGTGATGCTCATATAACATTGATAAGTGGCTTAACTTTGTGTGCCCGTCACATTCGATGGAATTCGGGTATCACCCGTCACCGAGAGGTGTTGTTTTGGGTATTGAGTTTTATTATCCAAGTTTTCGGTGGCGTTTGTATAATTGGGTTTTATCCTCGGTTTATGGTTGAGTATTATGCCTTACCCGCGTATTGGGTGTTTTGGGATATAAAGTTTTAACTGTATGTTCATAAATGGAGAGTTCAATTTCTATCCATGTTTTGAGTGAGTTTTGTGTTAAACCAAATTTATGAATGGGTGGTTTATTTTGGTATATTCGTCCTTGAAGTAATTTGGATTGAAAAACGTTTAAATTGGTGTCTTTTGCCTAAATTGCATATTATTGGAAAATGAGTCGTTTCCGTATGTAAGACGTAACAAATTGAAAGATTTTGATTTTAACCGCATTTCTGCTTTTTAAAGGTTAATTTTATATGTTGAAAACTCTTGAGCTCACTAGGCGTTAAGCCTAACCTTTTTATTTGCCTGCATGTGCATCAGGTTCCAGTTGGGGTTTGGTTCTAGCAGCTATGGAGAGTTGAGTCTTAGCCTTGTGCAAGTGTAAGTAGTTGGTGAAGTCTTCCGCAGTTTGGAGATAGTTACTAATATTGGGTTTTAGTAGCACCCGTCCTTATTATAGACTGTCTGTATAGAATGAATGTGTGCATTGAGGTTAAATCTTGAATTGTATTTGTAGATGAATCATTTATTGGTGTATTTAGAAGATTTTAAATTAGTTGCTATTTCCAGATTTGAGGGTGTTACAAGTTGGTATCAGAGCTTAAGTTTGAGAGAATTAGGTATTGATTTTTGGATGCCTAGATTCAAATTGGCGTACTTATAAGTGATTGTAAGTGACGTTGCACATTAGGAACCTTAAGATAAGATATTTTGGAGTTGATCGAGTCGTTAGAAACGGGAAACGTGTCGAGGGTCGCAAGGATGAGCATGTACGGTACGTTCATAATGGCATCTGGCCAGTGCTATGGTGAACCTACATGCTACATGTGTATACTTGGACTATTTTGGTATGATTACCACTGGGGTAGTGAGAAAGTTTCTAAGCGAGTGATCTGTGGAAGGGTTGATGTTTATAACAATGTCACTTTGGAATGATATTTAAGTGCGATGAATGCATTAAGTCGATTCTCTTGAGTCAGAATTATTGGTTGGATTAAAACTATAAGTTTGTTAGACCGATGCGATTCCGAGAAGAAATTGTAAGTTAACCAAATTAGTAGGATTGTTGCTCTAAGATGTTGGATGCATCCGGATGACAATAGTATGTCGGGAAATTGAGAGGCGTAGTCCTAAAGTGCTGAGTGCCGACCAAATCCATGCACAAATTTATTTCTAAAATAAGTTGCATCAATTGTTTCTCATGTTTTCGAAGCATAAAGTGTGTTATACTATGAAGTCTTGGTAAAACATTTGGCACTCATCAGATTTTGAACCTGAGCTTGGGCATGCATGAAATTGTTTTGTTGCACATGGTTGCAAACATTTATTGAAAATCTTTTCATCCTCATTTCGTGTCTAACGTAGTTTTTCTTCCGGGTAAGGTAATACCCGTGTGTTAATGTCATTTGGGTTATTGGGCAAGTAACTGTGGAATTTTTGACTTTGACATTGGATCTCCTCCACGTATGTTAAGGTCTTAAAGGAAGAGTTGTTCCCAGGTTGTTGTGTCGGAATTTTCTTGGAAATTTTAGTCTGTATGAGTCGCGTTTCGTTTTAAGTAGTATTGTTTTACGACGTTTTGGGTACGTTAGTGTACTTTGAGATGCGTGAGTTTTAATTTTATTGCGTGTAAATTTACGAGTTTATTGGGTGTCGTGTCTCACGAAAGTATTGTTGAAAAGGGTCATTTTATCGTACGTGATGGTTTTAGAACTTTGACATTTTTATACGTGTTGTCGTTTTATGCTTTTATGTTGGGAAGTGAAAGTTTTGACACCGCTTGATTTTAGCGTAAATGAGTTTTATGAAAATTCAGTTGGGTTTTATGGTGTCTTATCGTACGACGTTTTGCGTCGCGTAAATAAATTCTGGGGACGTGTACCTATGCATCTTGGGTGCGTTAATTGATGAGATTTGTTAATAGATGTCATCTCTCATGTTGTTTTGGGGAAGTTTCATTATTATGTGAATTATCTTCGGGCTTTATACAAATGTCAATCATTGTATACTATCTGCATTGGATTAAATTATACTGTTGGTTTGAGTAAGCATACAAATGATTTATGTCAGTTCAGTTATTGATTTTACTGTTAGAATTTTTCCGCAATGCATTAAACAAGTATCCGTTTTCAAGTCGTTATGATTACTAGTTTGGTCAAGTGTGCCTTATTTGTGCAGCTCAAAGTTTAAATTTGATTTGATGTTTATGTACGTCCCTATCACTTTACTGGGCTTTGGGGAAATAAACTGATAAATATGGGACTTGTTGAAAATTTTATGCCACAACATTTTTTTTATATTAAAGAGGAAAATTTTAAAGTTAAAATTGTGAAGTGCTCTTTTTGGGGTTGTACAAACATTTATCGCACGTGTTGGGGTGCTGGATTCTATTTTCATGTTAATAGTGTAAACTTTGTTACACACCTTTTATTACCGTTTTATTTGCGTAAGTATTGATCAAATGAGTTTGGAATTGATTTTGTGTGCGTAGTGTTGGTAACCAGTTTTGAAACCTATCCGATGAACGATGGTGTATTTTCACTGTACGGTTAATTGTTATAAAACTTATGTATTTGAAAGTTCATAAATTTCAAATTGGCATACTAGTTGAAAAACCTTGAACTCATTAGGGCTATAGATTTAAAACCCCTAACGTGGAAGGAGTTGCAATTAAGGGACTAGAGGAGTCCTTGGGATTTGAAGCGTCGGATGATCCGACTTGTAGTCAATCTAGAATTTGGGTTTCAATTTTGAATCGGTTCACGTTTAAATAGTTGGGGTAATAGATTCATGTCTTCCCCGTTAACTTAGGGGTGGTCTTTATGCTTCGGTAAACCTGCGGGATAAGGTGTCGTATGATTCTAGGTATGGTTGGATTGGATGGGTTGGGTCGACGGAACGTTAGACATCTTGTTATACGTTGCTATGGTCTCGTCTTGACGGGCTTGCATGAGCAAGGAAATATTGTGGTCCGTTGGTTAGCAATGTAGGATTGGGAATCTTAGTCATTTGTTAAGTGTCAACCTTAATGCGACAATACTTCTGGAATGAAGTATTGGGCGGATGCCCACGTTTTCGATATTACCATTTTAGTGTTAGGCATCGACTTGTTTCGTGAAGTCAATGGATCTGGAGAAATGTTAACCTTTCAGTGGTAAAAACTTAAAGGGGGGTTTAATGTTGGTAACTAAGTTTTGATGTGTATATGTTTCCTGGTGTGGTAAAGATCTTTTGAGGGAATGTTTGAGGTTTTAGAATAGATCAAAATTGTGTGATAGATGGATCTACATTAACCAACTACCCGGAAGACGTATTGGTACGTCGTGGAAGGACGACCTTATCATATCAGGAATGGATCATTAAGAATTTTATGAAATTTTTGGGATTGATGATGATCGCTGGTTTGGGAATTCAGAATCACGTGGACCTGCGGTGTTCTGGTCGATGAGGAGTTGGGATCACAAACCTACCCTTGAGGTAGTACGTGTCGCCTAAGGTTGGGAGGCGACCGGGATCGCATGGGTAAGAATCGCTCCAATAAGGTTTGATGTTCACTCTAGTGTGAGTGTGTCGTATCAGGATAGATACGGGGTATGAATGTCTTCACAGAATTCAGTGTGACAGTTGCGACAGGAAGTCACCCGATGTTAGCCTAAGGACGAAAGGGGTTAAAGAGAATTCCCTTGGAAAGTTGATAGTCGTTTTGAGGAAATACCAACATTGAGAGCTATGCCATATTGTTGTCTTCAGAGACCGAGAAAACCTTATTAGTGTTAAGGGTGGTAAGTGAATGCTTTGAAAGAGATCTAGATTTCGGGGACGAAATCTTTCTAAGGTTGGGAGGATTGTAACACCCTGTTTTCATAAAGTAAGTTTCTGTCTTTCGTTGGTAGTTGCTCCGTCTTCCGTTCATCTTTTCGGGTGAATTATGTGTTTTTTCGAGCCTTAAATCGACTCATGCGAGAATCACGAGTTTTTGGACTTTTTGGACTTCGGTACAAACGGCGCGAGAGTGACTCGCGATAGTGACATGTGTCCTTATCGCGTGGCACAATCGCCGGGGAGGTACCAACTCGCGGTACAATCCACGCGAGAGTGCCTCGCGATAGTGACACTGTCACTATCGCTTGGCAAGGTCGCGAGCGAGAGTCAGACGAGTTAAAATATGATTTTAGCCTCATTTCTCATTTTAACTCAATCTTTTCTTTTGTCATTTGCTTTCCACTTCTTCCTTTCATAGAAACCGAACCTAGGGTTCATTTACTTCTCAATCGCATCCTTTATTGCTAGAAGTTGGGTGTTTCCTCCAAGATTTTGGTTTGGAAGCTTCACCACCATCTCCCTCTTCCTCCTCTTCATCACCTTCATCAATTTCTAGGGTTTTCACCCAACCCTTTTCTTTGTTCTTGAAGTTTGGGAGTGCATAGCTCATCTTGGTGATCGTTAAGTATTTCGGTTGGTGGATTGGAGTTTTGGTTAAGGTAACCTCTTGTCCTCTTCATTTGTGGAAATTAAGGTTTTTGGTTTTATGATGAGATCTTGTGTTAAATGCTTGGGGATCAATTCTAAGGGTTGAATATGATTATTTATAGTCTGAAATGTGTGAATCTAGGTTTTGAAATCTTGAGTTGAAGAGTTGGAATGGATGTCTTCGGAAAGCTTTGGGTGGGATCTATGCTTTTGGAGTTCAATGGTTGTGGATTGAAACCTAGGTTTAACTTAACCTAGCAAGGTGAGTTCAAGTTGACTTGCGAAAACGTTGTACATGCCAAAATGTTTATTTTAAAGTGTTTTGCATCTTACATGAAATTGTTAACTGCTGATAAGTTTGATTATTTTGGAAGTGTCAACTTTATAAACTTATATAGCACACATCTTTGTGATTTTTGGGCATTCCGTTAAATGTGTCATAAATAAACGGGTTTTGATGAATTATTGCATAAATGAGTATTTGGTCAAAAATGCACTTTTAAGTGTGTTTTGGGTTTTATGCATCTTTCATGAAATGGGATGTTTCGAAAGGTACGATTTCGTGAGTCCTTTGGGTTTGGGTCATTCCCGGCTATGGGGAACATTTTTTAGAAATGTAAAACATGTTTGGGTTTTGGGGCCGAAGGCCAATGGTAATTTGAGAATTAAAGTTTTTAGGAAAATATGTATTTTGGTTTATATAACTATTTTGGCTCATATGTTTTAGCCAAGCATCTATTTAGCCCCTTGGGCTTGATTTGTACTCGGTGGAGTCTTTGGAACATTTTTTTCGGATTTGGGTAGCTCGTTGAGGAGCCTTGGACGTATGGTGTACTTAGTTGCATCTTATTTGAGAGTTGCATGTTTTGAATGTGTTAGTTCATTCGTTTGAGTCATGTAATGTTTTAGACTGTAATGCATTGGATCCATAGGCATATGAGTCAATCGGTTGGTTTAGTTGGGGACTTTATCCCCGTATTGTAACTTGAAATATGCATGGGGTCTTATGATCAATAATTGCAACTTTCTTGTGAACGAGCTTAACTAGGATGTTTTGGGATTCCAAGGTATAGACCTGGAGGGGTTGAACTTGATGAGTGCACGAAGATTTCCAAGGTACAGACCTAGAGGGGTTGAACTTGACGATTATCCAAGCAATAGACATGGAGTTGTTGAGCTTGTTGGTTTGTTAGCTATAGACCCGGAAAGGTTGATGTTAACGAGTGTTTTATCCTTAAGTGATGCTCATATAACATTGATAAGTGGCTTAACTTTGTGTGCCCATCACTTTCGATGGAATTCGGGTATCCCCCGTCACCGAGAGGTGTTGTTTTGGGTATTGAGTTTTATTATCCAAGTTTTCGGTGGCGTTTGTATAATTGGGTTTTATCCTCGGTTTATGGTTGAGTATTATGCCTTACCCGCGTATTGGGTGTTTTGGGATATAAAGTTTTAACTCTATGTTCATAAATGGAGAGTTCAATTTCTATCCACGTTTTGAGTGAGTTTTGTGTTAAACCAAATTTATGAATGGGCAGTTTATTTTGGTATATTCGTCCTTGAAGTAGTTTGGATTGAAAAACGTTTAAATTGGTGTCTTTTGCCTAAATTGCATACTATTGGAAAATGAGTTGTTTCCGTATGTATGACGCAACGAATTGAAAGATTATGATTTTAACCGCATTTCTACTTTTAGAAGGTTAATTTTATATGTTGAAAACTCTTGAGCTTACTAGGCGTTAAGCCTAACCTTTTTATTTGTCGGCATGTGCATCAGGTTCCAGTTGGGGTTTGGTTCTAGCAGCTATGGAGAGTTGAGCGTTAGCCTTGTGCAAGTGTAAGTAGTTGGTGAAGTCTTCCGCAGTTTGTTTACTAATATTGGGTTTTAGTACTACCCGTCCTTATTATAGACGGCCTGTATAGAATGAATGTGTGCATTAAGGTTAAATCTTGAATTGTATTTGTAGATGAATCATTTATTGGTGTATTTAGAAGATTTTAAATTAGTTGCTATTTCCATATTTGAGGGTGTTACACTATCTGAATAAACTTGCACTTTTCTTCAAATGAATTTCATATTCAAAGCACATTTTCCCTTTTTTAGAACATTCTCCCCCTTTGGGACAAAAACTGATCTTCTTAGGCAATGGACATTCTCCACCTATTGAGATGAAAATTGATAATTTTCACTCTCCCCTTCTTGTGATATTTAATATTCTCCCCCATAGACTTTGATAAAAATCATCATCTCTAGCAAAGAAATTATCTTCAATTGTAGATCACTTTTCTCTTTCCAAAATAATCTTCGAAGAAAATTTCTTGAACGTTCTTGAAATCTTGAACTTTTTTCACAATTTCTTTCTCATTTCTTGACTTTCTCCCATAACTTCTTTTCCATTTCTTCACCTTCTCTCCCTTTTTGATTATGTAGAGCATAGAAATCATCAAAACTTCCTCCAAGAAATGTCATGTATGCACTCTCTGACCTCTTTCAGTATCTGATCTTTTCAAACAAACATCTGAACCATCCGTCAATTCATAATGTATTCATTTGAATCTTTTCAAATTCAGACAAATAAGAATGTAACCCTGAATCAACAAATGAATCAGTTAAAATGCCTGTAAGTAGCAAAGAGCCACTTGTACAACGAATGTACGTTGGAAATAAGCTTTTTGATGTTCACCCCTCCAGGGATTCCATTCAATCATCGAAAATCACAAAGAAAATTTCTATGAACGTTATGACAAGAAAACATATTCCTTGTGTACTCGTGTATAGTGTAGAATGAATGAAGCTACTTAGGCTTTTCAAATAGGCTTAAAGTGTATAAAACCATTGATACAACAACAATAATACACAGACTCAATTATGCATGATCGAAGTGCGAAGGTGGTGCAGACTTCCTTCTGTTTCAATATCCACATCTTCCGAATGAAGACGAGATAGAATATGTGTTGGGTCCCCAAGAAAAATTGAAACATCTCTTTGTTGAGAAAGAAATGAGTAGCTGGCGGGTTTTAAAACAAGAGTTGGCATGGGCTAGTGCCTGTTTCAATGAAGTTCACGAAAGAATTGTGAAACAACAGTAATGTGGCTGCCCAACTCAGAAAAAGTTGGTGCAGAGTTCTGATATTCTTTTAACTCTGTTCTCACACCCTCTTTCTTTTTATCATTTAAGATCGTTTCTAACCAAACTCTCTTTTCATTTTATCTCATCACACACCCACACTCAGATATTGACCCCTCGCCTCTCGATCACTTAAGGATAACTTCTTGATTAGGAAACACTGGTTATCATGAATCCATAGAAGTTCATTAAAGTCCTCACACTGATCTCATGTATTTTTCCTAAAAGCATTATGTTTCTCAACGGTTTGACTTTAACAGTTAAATCACAGTACATATGTCAGATGTACGCATGCTCAATAAAATAATCATGAAGATTTGAGCATTTTAACCATGGAAGATTTTCTCAAAACAAGTATATTGAATGAATGATATGAATACAAACTGCTTGTTTGAGAATCTGACAATGTATGGAAAAGATCAAATATGAATGAGATATCAATAAAAGCTTAGGTCATGAAAAATAGGATGTTTTCTATACGAATCAAATATAGACATTCTTGAAAGAAACACTTTGAATGAATCAACGCTCAACAAACTTTTAATATCAAACGGGGTTTATTACCACCGAAAAATTGTTTCATTTGAGACATGGTAATAATAAATTCAACAAAAATACTAACCGGTGTGTGTGAATACTTGACAGTATATAGAAAAGATAATACACAAGTATTTATCTTTGGAAACACACGGTTAGCTTTAAACATTAAAGTTCATTAGATGAAAACATTTAAAATCACATTTCTGAATTCATGAAATCTGTTTAAGAATAAGAAGTGGTTTGAACATTTAGAAACATGTTTTCATGTCTGAAAGTTGTCCTTCTTTCAAACATAATGAGATTAAGAGTAGAATAATCTTTACGCTCAACATTAATCTCATAAATTCAGCTCCAAAGTCATGATTGATATCATCATGTAAGCTCCCCCTCAAATTCTGCAAATAGTCAAAAACAATGTCAAAGGAACAAAGTCTTAGTCAAAGAAAAACTTTGAAACACGAGTTCTGATCTGAATTAATCAGAAGTCATTTACTCCCCCTGAAATATTGCATTTACAATATTCATCGGTAGGTATAATATATACTCCCACTGAAGGTTGATCATCTCTTTGATGCATCGGAGTACCCTTTCTATTGATCGTTGAAGTATGAGTCCTAAATTGTTGTGTTTAGAAGTCAAACTTGATCTTTGAGGTACGAGTCCTAGACTGCTTTGTCTAGAATTCAAACTCTTTGACTTTGAAGTTCGAGTCTTGAGCTGATTTACTCAGAAGTCTATCTTCTTAGCATTGAAGAACGGGTCTTGAACTGTGTTATCCAAGAGCCATAGTTCCTTTACTCCCCCTAGACTTGAGGTGCCTGCAACACAGATGGATCTTTAGGAGTAATATAATAAAAACCATACCAGTAATTAATAAAATCTTTACCAACAAAATCATTTGAGCCACAATAAGAACAATTAATTTTCCTTTTAGCTAACCTGATTAATTGATTTATCGAATAAACAAGATTAGGTTTATCTTTATGCACATTGTTCTTCTTGGCATTGGATGTATGTTCAAATGATTTTTTCTCATTCTTCTCGTAAGAAGATCATTTCACTTTCCAAACCAACTTTCCTTTACTATTTCTCTTTTGATATTTACGTGTACCATCAACATTCCTATTATAGAATAGGTTAGTATTACGAATCTGATCTTTTAAATTGACTGACCCTTTTGTGAAAACAGTTGTTTGATATGAACTTGATGATGTCTTGAATGAACATTCAGAGTCAGCTGAATCATTTCTAGGTGATTGATCAATTGTGTCTGGAGTCTTCTGCTCATGTAAGTTCACCTTGAAAACGATCCCTTCAAGTCCTGTTATCTTTGTTAGGTCTGATTTTATAGTAATCATTGTATTTATAGGGCTTGGTCAAATACTGTGTCTATTGTCTATCTGTGTTGTATCTGACCAAGGGTATTTAAGTCCCTTTGGTCTTTGTTCCTTGTAAGAAACTTTCACGCACATTAATCACATATTCTGTTTTGCGCATCCTTGCTCTCTCTCTACTTTCTCTCTCTTCAGATTCATAGATCTTGGACTATCAATTGGTATCAGAGCCATCTGAATCTTGAGAGGATTGAGAGATTGTTTTTTCGAATCTGAATTTGTGAATTAAAATCGAAAATTTGATCGATTTTCTTGATTTTTTCAAGAAAATCTCGTTTTCTTGACATCAAATTCAGAGGTGTTTTTGATCAAATTGTTTTGAAATTTGTCTTGTTGGATTCGATTTTTATAGGAGAATATTATTGATTCACATCAAATTTCAAGAAAAACAAGTTTTGATTGTCGATTTTGAGTTTTTGTATTTTTCTGAAAAAAAAATGTTTTTAACGAACTGTGTGTTTTACGAAATTTTGGTTTTGTGGTGTTTAATCGAAATTTTTGATGGAAAGTGGTTCGAAATCAGTTTTCGACCATATCTTTGAAAGAAATCATTATTGAATTCTAATCTGTAATCGAGTTTCTTGATTTTTTTTGTGTTTTGCAGGTGGTTTGCGCAAGATCCACACTTTGCGCAAGTTCTTCTTGGTTTGCGCAAGTTCAACAGGAACTTTGCGCTAGTTCATCTTGCTGAGTTTAAAGTTCATCGAGTAGTGAACTTTGCGTATCCTTCAGCATACGCAAAGCTCATCTTTGCGCAAGTAGAGCTACACGCAAACCCAAGTTTGCATCTTCAGTGTCTCACGCAAAGCTCGTTTGCGCAACTCTCGTCTCACACAAAGCTTAGTTTGCGTATCCTTCTACATACGCAAAGCCTAGTTTGCGTATCCTTCTTCATACGCAAAGCTCAACTTTGCGTTTCCTTCTGCATCCGAGAAACTTAAGTTTGCGCATCCGCCTTCACACGCAAAGTCTACTTTGCGCATCTGCCTTCATACGCAAAGTCTAATTTGCGCCTTATCTGTCCAAGTTTAAAATAAAAAAAATATGCCAAGTTAGCTTATCAAGCTCAGTTCTACAAGAATGACCTCATGATGACATTTGGTACTGAAAATCGTCCTCCGGTGCTGATTGACGAAAATGAATTTACACAGTGGCAAGATCGGTTCTTAAACTTCCTTGAACGTCAAAAGAATGGAAATGACATAATGATTATTCTATCAGAAGGACCGTTTGAAAGACCCAAATTGGCTTCTGGATTTTATAAGCCTACTAAAGATTACACACATGAAGAGTTGTCTGCATATCAAGCTGATCGTGATATTAAGGCAAATCTAATGCTAGCATTTCCAAACTCTGTATACAACAGGATTGATTGTTTCAAAACTCATCCTAATCTGATGTGGCAACAGTTTGGAAAGATTATGCTTGGTTCTTCAGTAGCAACTCAACTCAGGCATACACGCTACATGAATAATTTTGAGGAATTCAAAGTCAAGGATAGGTAGCCACTAAAGACTGTGTTTGATCGTTTCTGTGCCTTAATCAATGATCTTCGGAAGATAAAGGCTGAAAAGACTGAGCTTGAATTAAATCTGAAGTTCCTCAACACATTGCAACCATAATGGAATAAAACATGCCACAGATTGAGGAACGATGTCAGAATCTCCACTATGCAAATCCAAGAACTATACGAGATTCTGATGACTGATGAGAGCTTGGTGATAGAAAAGAAGGCCAAACTAGAGAAAAAGAAGAGGTCAGTAGACCCAGTTGCTCTCCTGACAAAGCAATTAACTGAACAAGCGTTGTCTAATAACGCTTACAACGGGTCAACTGAAGATGATGGTGAGGCATTGCAGAAAGCTATGATCCTTCTCTCTCAACATTACCAGAAAAAGTTCCAACCTCGATCAGGTTCCAACACTTCTCGCTTCACTTCTGGTTCAACAGTCAAAGTGCCCGAGCCAAAATCTACTGCATGTTATAACTACGGAAAGCCGGGTCATATCTCTAAGGAGTGTAAAGTGAAGAAGGTTCGGGATTCGGCTTACTATCGGAAGAAAATGGAGCTAGCTGAGAAAAGAGAGAATGGAACTGCTTTGCTGGTAGAAGAGGAGTATTGGCTGGATCACTCTGATGATGAAGCAGAAAATGTCGATATCACTCATATGTGCTTAGTTGGAGTTGATCACTCAGACGATTCTGAAACAGATGAAGACGAGGTATATTCTGAATTTGATTATAATTTCATTACCTCTCAGATGAATATAATGATAACTGCTTTATCTGATTTACGTTTAAAGTTATTATCTGAAAAGAATTTAAATTCTGAAAAGTCAGATTTGATTGACAAACTGAAAATTTCTTTGAAAGATGAAAAATCAATTTTAGAAAATACTAAAGACATCTTTCAAAAGAAATTGGATGATTTGGAAAATTCAAATAAGACTTATGTTGAGTCTTTGACTAAAATGACTTCTTTAAAAGATGAATTTTTAGATAAAATACATAAGTTAGAAGAAAAGCTTTATCGAAGAAACCAATCTGAACAAACAACTTTTAAGAACAAGCCAAGGAGTGAAGAAGCTTTAAAACAAAGGTGGGGACTTGGTTTTGACAATCCTCATTATTTAAACAAAGTGATAAACGAAGTTCCTACCTTGTATAAATATGACTATCTAACTCTTGCACATTATGCTCCTCAGTTCAAATTTCATTGGACTAGTGAAAAGCAAGTATTAGATCTCGAAAATGAGAAAAGGACAAATAATAAGAAAATCGAAATTCCTTTTGTTTACACTAGCGAAAATGCAAAATATTTTCCTGAAAAATCAAGAAGAGGAAGAAGAATTTTAAATGATATATCTCCTATTAAATCTTCAGTATCTGATGATTTTGTTTCTTCTTATACCCCTGATTCTGATAAGGAAAATATTTCTCCTATCATTTATGATTCGAAGAAATATACTCTTCCGTTAGTTTTAGAAGGCAAAATCATCGATCTTGAAGATAAGATAGAAGATCAAAATATTTTGAAGAAAATTGAATCTGATATTATTCTTTCTTTCATGACGTCTAGTCTTGAAGAAAAATTATTTTATCAGAAATCAGATTCTATTTCTAGCCTTTCTTCTGATTCTAAGGAAAACGAAAAGGAAGTTTCAAATTTTAAAATCTTTTCTCCAAATAATTCATACTCCAAGGCAAATTCAGATTTATTAGTTGATCAGATTGGTTGCTTAGATAAATTTATTTCTTCTGATTTAAATATTAAGTCTAAAATTCTTGATGATTCTTTTACGCTCAATGATCAATATTATAAACCTAAGCGTAAAAGAAGACGGTCAAAGAAGTCGAAGAAACAAGATAAAGTTATTTCTGACTGTTCTAATTCTTCCGATTCAATTCTTACAGATAGGACTTTGAGCTGGTCAAAGAAGCAGATCTGGAGAATGAAGCGGACATCTACTGATTCTATGATTGATGAGGATTTATATGTAGACAAATATTATAAAAGTGATTCATTTGCTTCCTGTAATAAGATTTCTAAATACTCTATTAAGCAAATGATTCAGATTTCCGAAAATGTCTCATATTCGTCTTCTGTTTCTAGTTTAGATGATTATGTTTTATCTTCTGATGATTGTGCATATTATTCTGATTATCTTTCTCGTGCTTCTAGTTTCAATTCTTTCAATTATTTTCCCATAAGAACTGCAACTAACAAACATGGGCTCAAATTTAAGTGGGTACCCAAATCTTTATCTGATTTAAAGTTGTAGGCATCACATGTTAAGGGGGAGTAAGAGAAATTGGCTTCTGAGTACTTCAGCTCAGGACCCGTACTTCATAGACTACGGCTTCTAAACAAATCAGTTTAGAACTCGTTCTTCAAAGCTTTTAAGCTTCTGACTATATGAGATACTGTGAGTACATCAATTTTAATTCCGCTGCATTTTATCTCTGATAATGATGTGTTCCAGTTTTTCTCTTTATTCTTTTCTAGAATTTGAGCTTGTTCATTTTTTCCTTGATTTTGTATAACCCAATTTTTTTTTTTAATTTGAGACACAAATTATTTTTATAATGTGAAAGATGAAATAATTGAATTTTATTTTGTTCCAACTAAATATCAATTTGCTGATTTTTTTACATTTTGTCATTAATGAAAATTTTCAATATCAGCATATTGAGTTTAAAAGTTTACATCTTTACAAATTTTATTCTATAAAGTAAAGTTTTACATTTTTTCTTTCTTTTGAATAAAATATGTGTCTAGGATAAATTTTCAAGTTCTTTTGTTTATATTAAAGTTTTTATATGGTCAAATTTAAAGTCTTACAAAAGTCGAAAAGTCAGCAACATGTTTGAAACTTTTATTACTGCTTTAAAGTTGTGTGATTCGGAATATTTATAGTTTACAATACTTGGAAAATTCTAAAAAGTCAAAATTATGGATCGTAATGAAAATATGAGCTAAGTACTTTTACGTAAAACTGAGTGATTGAGATGAATTTTAAATTCTTAAAATTCAGAAATCTCTAAGTTTAAAAGTTTGTGCCTATGGCCTTTCTGGTTTGGGAAAGTAAGTTCCTCGGGATGCTTGTCATCTGGTCCCCTAAGGTCAATTGATCTGGGAGTGATCGAACCCAAATCCTTCAATAGAACCAGATCGAAAGTCATGTTCTACTGGTATGAATGGGTTTAGGATATGTCGATGTAGCCTTTCTGATCTGGGAAAGTAAGTTCCAAGGGGTGCTTGACACCTAGTCCCCTAAGGCCAACTGGTCTGGGAGCGGCTGACCCAAATCCTGCAATAGGGTCAGATAGAAAGTTACATTTACGACATGTTCTTTACTTAATAAACTTTTTGATCAAAAGATGGCAAAGTGCACGCGCTTAAAAGATGTCAAAGAGCACACTCATGTTAAGATGCCAATGTGCACACTGCTAAAAGATGCCAATGAGCACACATCTCATGATTCTTGGTGATATGTTTGAGTTGCGATAAACCTATAAATTTGTGAAAATCTTAATTTTTGATGGATTAGTGTGAGTACATGCAAAGTTCTCTATTATATTTTTAGAATTGCATTTTCTTGAAGCTAATCGAAGATTCGCATGTGAGCACAGTGAATAGATTGCTGGAAGTTTTTGAAACTGAACATGTTTTAACTTGATATGCAATGAAACTTGTTTTTGTATCCAAGAACATATATTTGATTTCAACTGATTGATAAATCTGTGATATTTTACTCAGTAGAATTTAATTTGTTTAGTGTTTAAAATTTTAAATGTTTAGTTGTTTCAAAATTTATATTCAGTATATTTTTCTTTTACATTGATATTAGATCATTGTATTCTCATAAATATATTTTAATGGGTTAATGCATTATTCAAGGGGGAGTGAACAAAGAGAATATTTTTCAAAGATTATATCTGTTTTTGAGGGGGAGTTATTGATTCTTTATATGAATGCTAACTTGAATTGTCAAATTTAGTGCATTTGTGTAGGGGGAGTCACGCAAACCTTGTTTTGCGCATCCAGCTTGACACACAAACCTTGCTTTGCGCATCCTGCGTGGTACGCAAACCTCAGTTTGTGCATCCTTCGTGAAGCGCAAACCTCCCTTGTTTTCACTGTTTTTTTTATTTTGCAGATCTTAAGCCATCTTGTCTCCAACATTTGCATGACCAAGTTGATCAAGATCATCAAGGTCATGAGGGGGAGAAGTCAAGGAGAAGTTAACGAGACAAAGAGCTAAAATGTTTATCTGCTGATCAAGATTCGCTCAAAGATTCTATTCTCTTAGCTACAACTGATTCTTTTGCTGTTCCTGCTCCGAACACCACAGTTCATTCAATATCATTCAAAAGAGGTGTATCGTTTAGAGCTCAAGCAGCAAAGACAATTTCAATATGAAAGATGCTGAGAAGAAAATTTTCTTTAAAAAGTCAGATAGCTTCACAAAGTCGCTTTGTTGGTCCATGCTGGTTTTGAAGATGATTTTTGAAGACCAAAGCGCCAATGATTACTAAGGGGGAGATTGTTAGGTCTGATTTTATAGTAATCATTATATTTATAGGGCTTGGTCAAATACTGTGTCTATTGTCTATCTGTGTTGTATCTGACCAAGAGTATTTAAGTCCCTTTGGTCTTTGTTCCTTTTAAGAAACTTTCACGCACATTAATCACATATTCTGTTTTGCGCATCCTTGCTCTCTCTCTCTACTTTCTCTCTCTTCAGATTCACAGATCTTGGACTATCAATCTTTGAAGATAAACTGTTCATTTCTTTGAAGAGTAAGTCAATCTTTTTCGTTAATTGAGACTTCGTGTTTTGTTCTTTCATCGCTTTTGTTGACACCTACTACCTCCAGGGTAGCTTGTGACCTCGACCTCTTTTTGACAAATTCGTTCTAGTTCAACACGATTTCGGATCCGAATCCCAATGGTCAACTCCAAACTCAAAGAATCCCCAAAATTCCTTAGTAATTCACCTTTGCTATTGGCAGAGCCTTCCTTCAAGAGACGTGCCAATACGATCTATAGGGAGTCAGTTTATTCAATTTCGACTGTTGCGCAACTCCAAACTATACTTCAATATCAATCGTTCAGTCGATAACACTTTTACCATACCAAGAAAATATAAATAATCGATACATAATTACTAACATCTAATATCCTTAAAGTTACCGCTTAAATTGCAAACACACAGGATTTATCGGAAATGCTCTGAAGCACCCCAACGGTCATTGTCCTCAAAGTCAAATGTCAACACCTATCCTCAAAATGACTATACCGCAAACGTGGGTGTATCGTCAAATAATTTATTTCGGATTTGCATTGTCGAATACAAAGTTGACACCTATCATGGCACTAAAATTCCACTTTTGCATCTCTAACAAACGAACCACAATATTTCCTTCATTCACAAAGGCTCAATAAGATGATACACCTCCAACACATAACATGATGTCGAACGAACAAGCAACCCATCAAGTCAAATCCAACCATATACAAATAATCACACAAGGCTCAACCTGAAAACTTAGCGAAAGGGAAACCAAATAAGCATACACCATAAGTATAAACCAATTTGTACTCCACGTAGTATATAATGAAATGTACTAGCATAAAACTCGAAAGAGAAAATCATGCGGTTTCACAATTCCAAAACTACCATTTTTTTTCATTACGACGTAAGGTAACATTTTCTCAACAGAACTCGCATGAGATAAAAATGTTCAATAAAACTCATAAATTAACGCACATGACAAATCCGGTATATGCATTTCAGAGTTCATTCATGCGACGCAAATAGTCGTAAAATAAAACTCCAGAAGACTCAACAAAACTTCCATAAACTCAATGGCACCCAAAAATCAAATGGTTCCAAAATTTTCATTCTCAATAATCAAATAGCATAAGACAAAGTTATGACTAAATGTCATAATTCCAAAAATTTCCCTTTTACTGCAATATGATATAAAGTGACACATTTCAACAAAACTCGCATGAAATACGATTCCAATAAAACTCAAACACCAAAATAGTGGAAGGTAACTATTCGTCCAAAACCTTAACATATGTGGAGGAGATCCGATGTTAAAGTCATAAGTCGCAGTTGTAACACCCTAAAAATAGGAGTTAATTTAAGCCTAAAATAAATGCGGAATAAACAAGTCTATCATAATAGAATCACCTAAATAGGGGAATAATCGTATGGCGTTTCCAAAAAATAATCAAGTGAAATTGACTCAACAACCTACTAATCTAGACCAACTAGTTCTAGATTATGAGCGGGTGTCGACATCTCATTTCCAAAAGTATATCGTCACTATATAAATATACGCCTCTATGATTCTTCAAAAATGCTATTGTCCTTCAACGACTCTCCACTCAAGCCCGAGGAATCCCACCGCTAGAGTGCCCTGTTGTATATGTCATTTTAAGAAAAAGTGTTAGGCTAAAGCCTAGTGAGATCAAACATTTGCAATGGGAAAATCAATATATTCAAATGAAATAGTTTAAGAAGTACCAGTGGAATTCATATAAATAAATCTCAACTTAAATGCAAATACATCTTAGGTTGACGGGAGAGGCCCGCTTACTAACACAAGTGACGGAACACAAAAGTAAGCCACTTGACGTATTAGTAAAACCAAACACATAAAAGTACCCGCAATGGATGTCATGCTCAGTAGCTTTAAACGTACACCTACAGAAAGTCAACTTCAACCACATAGGGCCCTTACGTTGAGATCCTCACCCAATATCGCGTACTAGCACGTAGGGCTTATACCTCATCCGATGCCTAAACGTTTCTCAATGTGGAAAACTAGCGTTCCATCATCGGATCAAATATTATATTTTTATATATATGTGGGTTCATGACGCCCAAATGCAACCAAATATTCCATTCAATGTCCACAAAACCAATCATTAATTTCCAACAATTAAAATACCACCATATATGCAAAAATCACGAATTCATATATTTACTCCCAAGTTTCCAAGAGGTTCCATTCCAAATTGTTAAATGGTACTTCCACACACACCAAATCAATTTACCCAAATCCTCATTCAATAATACATAACCATATTTCGAACTCAAATCTTGATTTCCAAGTATTTAATCACAAGATTATAGAAAACATATTTCTCATGTATAAAGCCCACAACTAAACCAAAATGCATACTCTTGACCCTAAACCAATACATTTCCACATAACCCCCAAAAATCTCCAAAATTAGGTTTTAGTGAAAATTCACCAACTCAAGTAAATAAAAAATGGAGATGTTGAGAAGGTTAAAATCCACATTTTAACATGTATAAATTTTATAAAAGAGAATGAACTCACAAGTTAGGTTTTTGGTGAAAACCTAGAAAACCAAGTATGGTTAGAGGAGGATGAAGATCTTGACTATCCAATCTAAGCTCCTTGAATCTCGAGACTCTAGACGAAATTAATGCTCTTCCAAACATGAAGGTATCAACCTAGGGTTCCTTAAAATCGAATTTATGAAGAGGGAGAATGTTGGTGAGGAGTTGTTAGAGTATAAATATGTTGGATACAAGATCATAGAAATCTGAAGACTGAAGGTCAAAGCTAAAGTCAACTCTCAGCATCAAAGTCAAAGTCTAGTGTAATAAAAGTCAAAGTCAACATTGTATTTTCTGTTTTTATAGTGTTGTAAGAGTTTTAATAGTTTGCGTGTTTCTGTTTTGTTTGTAGCTTGCACATTTCTTATATCTTGTATAAATAGTGTTGTGCGTGTTTTAGACATGTGACTAGACAGAGAGAGTTATACGAGTTCATCAGCTTTAGAGAGAGAAAGTGTGTTGTGAGAGATTTGTAAAGTGAATTCAATTGTGAAATAAAAGATAGATTTCATGGAATCATTTGTCATCTTGTAATTGCATTGTGATCTGGGAATAACAATTGGTATCAGAGCAAACAAAGTTCAGAAAAACATGGATGGAATTTGAAATTTCTTGATCGTCGTCTGGAAGAACTCGCAAGTCGAACTGTAGCTCATTGATATTTGGATTTAAGAGTTTTTTTTGAACTAATTTTTGTTCATTTTGTATTCATTTATACATATAGAGTACTTTTGATGTGCAGTGTTTAGTTCAATTCACCTTAGTTTGGACGAATTTTGAAAATCTTGAAAAAGTCTGTTCGAGTTTTTGAAATGGACTGTCATTAGATCGAATTCATAGATTTAGTTGTTTAGTTTGTAATTTGTTGATTGTAAACTGTTCGAGATGGATTTTTGAGCAAGTTTGAAAAGGTTCGAGCAAATCGGTGAAGATTTGATTTGAATTCAGAGGAAAAAGTCGAATTTTTGGTCGACTAAGTGAAGAACTCGCTAGATCTATAAAACTCGCAGACGAAGAACTCGCTAAGGAAAGAACTCGCAAGCCTCAAAGAACTCACAGAATACTGATTTTGGATTTGAAGGGAAGAACTCGCAAACAGAGACGTGCGAGAAGTTGAAACTCGCACGACCCTAGGTGCGAGTTGTTACTGTTCAAGTCATTCGGTGTGCGCGAAGTGAAGTTTGAGAGAAGAGTGTTTTGTACGCTTTCTGGTTTAGCGAGAAGTGTTTTTGTTCAAAAACACTCTAAGTCCGAAACTCGCAAGTCCCTGTTCTTGCTCGTTTGTGTTCAGCGAGAAGTTCATTTCGAAATATTTTCTAAGTCCAGTTCTCGCAAACTCTTGCCTGAAGCTCTAGAACTCGCACATTGTGGTGTGCGAGAAGTAGAAACTCGCAGAAGCTTGCATGCGTGAACCTTGGTTCTTGCAAGTAGTGTTGTGCGCGAAGCACAAACTCGCACAACATTGTGTGCGAGAAGTGACTTCACGCAGCCTTCCTTATGCGCGTTTCTCAAAACTCGCACGAAGGCATTTGCACGTTTTGTTTTGGTTTATTTGGTATGCGAGTTTCATACTTAGTCAATTTTTCTGATTTTTTTCTGAAATTTAACTAAGTTTGATTTTTTGTAGTTCCAGTTTTACTTTCTGAACTTTGACGATTAGTAAGCAGTGTAGATTCAAGATGACTTCAAAAGATGCTCTCTCTATCGGAATGGACGTAAAGCCTCCTGTTCTATTCAAAGGTGAATACGAACAGTGGAAGGATCGATTTCTCGACTTTTTCGACAGACATGCAATTGGGGAAAACATTTTACTCTCGATTACAGAAGGTCCCATAATTCCACCTACTGTAAAAATACCAGACGATGAATCTCCAGACAATGAGGATGGAGACGAAGACAGAGTTAGAAAGATGAAAATTGTTCCGAAGGACTTTGCCCAATATTCTGATGAGTAGAAAAACTGTTTCAAAGCCTACAAACAAGCAAGATCTCTTATGTTACAAAGTATCTTGAATGAGATATACATCACGATAGATAGCTACAAAGCTAATGCAAAGCAAATGTGGGATCAACTATAGAAGATGATGATGGGTTCTAAAGTAGGAAATCAGATGAAAGTGGCCAACTGTATCAACAATTATGAAGAGTTCAAGGCCAAAGAAGGTGAGAGCTTAGAGGAAACCTATGAGAGGTTTGTGCTTCTTCTGAATGAACTATCCAAGAACAAGGTCAAGAAGAAACAAATCGAGAACAATGTGAAGTTTCTCAGTATCCTACAACCGGAATGGAAGAAACATACCCGCCGGATGAAGCAGATGAAAGATTTGAGCGACATACCCCTCACGAAGTGTATGAAACGTTGAGACAGAATGAGGAGGAGGTTGAAACACACAGAGGTATTCTTCATCAAGTTCAAATAATCATGAACATCGGGAAAGGGTTGAAGGAAAAAGATATGAGGAGAACCGGAATGTGGAGAGAAAGCTGGGTGAGAAGAAGAAATATCTGAATGACTATGTTGGTGCTGAGAAGAAGGCTGACGACCTTGTCAAATGCTACAATTGTGGAAAGGTCGGTCACTACGCTAAAGACTGTCGGAAGCCAAAGGTCAGAAACTCAGAATATTACAAGAACAAGATGCTCTTGGCTAAGAAACAAGAAGCTGGCAAGGCATTGATGGCTGAAGACGAGTATTGGCTAGATCATTCAGATGAAGAGGAGAAAGAAGAATCAACTCACATGTGTTTGATGGGCGACATAGTGAAGTATGATGATTCTGATGAAGAAACAACTGATGAGGTACTTAATCTTTCTAAATCTGATTTTATGGTTAAAATGGAAGCTATGATGGTCGAACTTCAAGATCTTCAAAAGAAACTAAAAAAGGAAAAGAGTAGAGTTGAAAAGAAAAATCAAAAGATCTTTGATCTTAACAAACAAGTTGTTGGGAACAAAGATTTGATTGATTCTCTATGCAAATTTGTTTCTGATTTTATACAGGAAAAAGATTGTTTTGAAAAAAAGATTTCTGATTTTGAATCTAAATTGTCTAAGTCTGTTTCTGAAAAGCAAGAATGTGTTTTAAACGCTTATAAATTGCAGATTGAAAACAAGAGCTTAGCAAAGAAGGTAAATGGTTTGGAAGCTAAACTTTATACACGAGGTCAAACAGATCAAACTATTTTTCCTAAAACCCCGAATGAGGAAGCTGATGTTAGAGAGAAGTGGGGTCTCGGTTACGAAAACCCACACTATCTAAAGAAAGCTATCAGAAAAAACCCAGCTTTGTATAATTTTGATTATCTTTTTGTGGCTGTAAAATATCCTCATTTGAAACCCAAATTTGTTACCAAATCACCTGACGAAGTAGAGGCTAAAGAGGATGAGAAAAGAAAGAACTTAAAGAAAATGCAATTACCATTATGCTATCAAAAGCTGAATGATAGTTATATTTCAGATCAACCAAAATGTCTTTCAAATGATTATTTTGAAAGTTATTCGTCAAAGGAGTTGGAGGCAAAACCTGTTGAAGGTATAATTTATGTTCTTCCACTCATTTTAGAAATCAAAATAATCGAGCTTGAAAATATTTTATCTGATGAAAGAATATTGGCTGACATTGAAAAAGTTATATTTTCAACAATTATAAAGAACACAGTTTTCAAAGTTGAATCGAATGAGTGTTCTACATCCTCTAAAGCACCTCATACTTCTGAATCTGATGTTGATGATTTATTTGAGTCTGCAAATGATTTCTTAAATTCTGATGAAGGGTGTGTAAATGAGATTGATATGTTTGATTTCAATGCTAAACTTCCAGATCATTCTAATTTTGTTATTAATGGTCAAGCTTTACCTAGTGTGCATGTAGTTGGTGAATCATCAACTAAGGTTGATGAAAAAGTTTCTATGAATGCTGATTATTATGCTAAAGGTAAGAAGCAAAAGAAAAAGCTCACAGAAATAGACTAACACTGGTAAGCTTTCAAAAAAACTATCTCAGAAATCTCGTTTTCCTAACAGATCTAAATCTTATGTTTCAGTGAAAAATAAAAGATCTAAAGAACGAAAGGAATGGGGACCTAAAAGGAAGATCGATGAAAGTTCTGAATCATCTCCTTATATGGATTGTAATAGATATACTAGTAGTTCTTCTGATGTAATTGGTAGTGTTGCTTATAATAAACAAAACCTTGTAATTCTTTACAAGCGATATTCAATAAAGCAATTACTCTGATTATCTCAATCTACTACTATGTTATCGAATTATAGACGGAATGATTTTAGTTCTCACCGATTTTCTGATAATTGGTTTGGTACTTATCATGTTGGTTTTTATCAGCCATATGTTTCAAACGTTTTTCAAAAGTTCAGAGGATCCATTTATAAATGGATGCCAAAATCTTGTGCTAAACCATTAGGACCCACTTTTAAATGGGTACCTAAAGTTATTCTTCCCTGATTTCTCTTATGCAGACCCGTCACATGCGGTACTTGGATAGCGGTTGTTCTAAGCATATGACTGGGCAAAAGGATTTATTGTCTAATTATACAGATAAGCTGACGATAACGAAGGTGAGCTATGTAGAAGGTTTAGGGCACAACCTGTTTAGTATTGGCCAGTTCTGCGACAAAGGGTTAGAGGTAAATTTGAAAGCTAAGAGTTTCTCGGTGCGTACTGAAGACGGCAAAGAACTCTTAGTCGACACTCGAAAGTCCAATCTCTACACCATCAATCTTTCAAAGGTCCAGACTGACAATCAGGTTTGCTTACTGACAAAAGCTTCGATGCAGCAAAGTTGGCTTTGGCACCGACGGCTGTCACACCTGAATTTTCGTTACATTAACAAATTGGTCAAAGGCAGATTGGTATTGATAATGTCCAATTCAAGCTTAAGGAATCAATTAATCAACAATTCAAACAAGATTTTAGAGAGAGTGTTTAGAGAGAGTAAGTCACAAGTCTATTAATGTCACAAGAGTTATGCGTACAATGACAAGGATTACAAGCTTCTCTCAAACACAAGCTATTTATACTTCTAGACTTCTCTCAAACAATACAAAGTAAACCTCACTACAAAGGTTATCTCAAAACATTAAAAGTAAAATACAAAAGTCAAACATATTGATCTAAACAAATACAATTACAATCTCCCCCTTTTAGATCAATCGTGAATAATTGGTCTGCCCCAACGTGATAGTCTCCCTTGACGAATCCCGAGCAATGACTCAAAGTTTCTGATGCCGCGCCGAAAGTTGAAACGATCATAAAGAGCATCAACTATCTTTTCAATGTTGTGTCTGAGTTGTCTTGGCATTCCTTTTTCACCTTGTTTCTTCTTCTCCTTGTTGTCTTTAAGCTTACTCTCCAATTGTAACTTTAACATCCTCAAAGTTCCATCTGAAAACTTGGCGAACTCTGAAAGTCTGAAGAACCTTTTCTTGTTCTTAGAGTTCTTGTAAACCAAACCAAGTTCAGGTTTCTCAAGCACAGTGAACAAACTATACTCATCAATATTCTCCAAGCTAAGCTCAGGCTTTATGATGTTGACTTTCTTTTGGTTTGTCTCTATTCCAAGCTAAAAGTCATAGCAGTACGTGAAATTGACCTGTCTTCTCATAAATCTCTTTACAACATCCAAGGCAACTAAAATGTTATCTTTCATGACAGTCATATTTATGAAGAGATGATACAGATATTCGATGTCGTCCACATTCAGTAAACAAAAGTCAGCTTCAGAGAAAACACATTTAGTTAAATCTCTTCGTTCCACATGGAATACCGGATACCAGATACGTACAAATTGAACAAGTCTCACAAGCTTTAACGAGACAATCCCTGACTTGTTTCTCACAATACTCTCCCTTTGTTTGACCCAGTTCATCATTCTTGGATATTCTTCTTGATAATCTGGATGTTGGTCTGAGACACCCAAGACTTTAAATTTGTCCATCTTTCTAATCATGTGAACAAAAATATTCTTCATCTCTTCTTCAAGAAATGGTTGCCTCAATCTATTCCTCAATAATCTGACTTGAGCATCAGTAAGAACAGGAGGTAAAAATGGTTGATCAGAAGGACCGATTTGGGTTTCAACAAGGTTAGAAGGAAATAAAGGTTCATTTACAGTGTTTGGGTTAGGAAAGTTTTTAGGATTGGGTAGTTGAATAAAGTTTGGGCTTCGGAATCTTTGTGGGCTAGGTAAGTTTGTTTGGGTAGGTAAAATAGGTTGTTTGGTTGGGATAGTTTGAGTTGGGGTTGGTTGACCAGTTTGAGTAAGTTGGGTGGTTTGGTAGGTTGGGTAGATTGGGTAGGTATATCAGGTTGAGTAGGTTGGATGATTTGGATTTCTGGGCTTGATGTAGGTTGGTTTATTTGGCTAGATTGATTAGAAGGTTGGTTGGAAGGTTCAATGACAGGCATTTCTTTAAATGAAGGAATTTCAGATTGTTGAAGAGTGGTTTCTGGAAGATCAGTGTTCACAGGACTGAGTTGGATGTCTTCCTGAGAGCATGCAATGATGTCCATAATGTTTGCTTCACCTTCTTCAAACAAATCTCTTTCTTCTTTAATTTTCCAGAACTTCTCATACTTTTCATCATAAGATGCCTCGTCATCAGAAGAAAGATCTATGGCATATATTTCTTCCAAACCAGTGAGCCTGATTATTTACTCCTTTGTAGCAACCACGGGCTTTTCAACCAGTGGATCTACTTCTTCATTAACATACAAAATCAACTCCATTCTTTGACCTTCACCAACATCCATTTGTCCATCACCAACTAAATCCACCATTTCAGTATCTTCACCCCTTTCTGAACCACCAGCAGCACATTCAGATTCTGAAGCAGTTCGTTGTCTCTTACTTATCTCCCCCTCATGGTCATGATCAGAATCATGATCATGTCTTTTTCTTAAACCTGCTTGAGTATTACAAGAATCCTGAACTGCTCTGGTCAATTCCTGGATATGCTGAACCATCTCTGTCTTGAATGCATTGAACTCTGTAATCGAAACAACTTCAATTTGGGCTTGAGGTTGGTGAGTTCTAAGCAATCCAATCAGGTCAGCATCTGAATCCTTAGCGGGTGCCTGAGATAGTAATTTGGAAAAAAGTAGTGATTTCAGCTCCTCCACTGATAGATCAGCTTGTTGAACGGGTGGTGGTGGAGGTGGCTGAACAGCCTCTTCCACCGCTGGTCCTTTACCCTTTAACAAACTCTTCACCTTTGCAATCTCCTCCTGAAAGTTCGCCGTTAAGATCTCAGTAATACGGTTTTCAATAGCCTTTAAGGCGCCGTCGAGATGTTCCTTTGACACGAAGTCGGGAAAGTAACACCGGGGTCACTTAGACTTCCCGTTAACACAACTGTTGAGGATCCAATAGTGTAGTCTGTGTTCATCGCTGGAATTTCGTTAACAATGACAGGACTTCCACCTGATACTTGTAGTCTGGACTGCGGATCTACTACAGATGTTCCGACTGGGTCACTAAGACGACCGGTAATAGCAGAAGGTATTGATTGTGTCCTATGAATGAAAACAGATGTATCAATTAGTTCTACACTCAATTGTGCACTGAAAGAAGTCAAGCTCGGGGGAAGCTAAGCTCTTGTTTCAATACCTGCCAGTTCCGAGTGAACGACAGATAGAGTATGTGCTAATTCCCCGTGTGAAGATGAGACTACAGCCTGTTGAGAGGCAGTAGAATGGCTAGCTATGGTGTGCATTTGCATAAGTGGGCGACTTATGTCTTGTACTTCCGATTGCAACTCATGCAATGGAGCACTTGATGTGGTTACCCGTCGAGAATGGTAGGTTATGTGACACTCACGCTCTCCATATTCTTTTGCTTCAACCTCTCTCAGTCTCACACTTTCAATATTTTCAACTATATCTCCCTCTGATCTCCTTATGTCTCCCACTACTTGAACAATCTCCATATCAGTAGTATCAATGACCATGTCCTCATGATGTAGAGAAACATCGTCTAGAAAGCCAAAACTATGCTGGAGATTCTCATTTTCAATATCTGCTTCATGAAAGATAACATCTTCTGCTTGATGATCCGAAGTAGCTGAAGGAACATGATCTGATGAACTAGTATGCCTATCCGACTCAGTATCAGATATCACATCATCATCAGCAATCCTTACCTGAGGACTTGTTTGACGGATTAAAGTTCGTTCAGGTTCGGATGCAGAAACCTCTAAACGTGTGGCAGCTTGTGCCGAGGTCCCCACAACTTCAGATGAAATGTTCTGAACCCCACTAGTTCCCCTCTCTAAATTTTCCCTCGTCTCTCCCCGCTCCTGGACCCCCATGGTTTCAGGAACCCTCACGGACTCTTCTCGCCTAAGGTTTGAGTCATGGGTAGGGATTACCGGTGCTGGTATTCCCATAGACTCTCTATACTCAACTACGCACTCAGAGTTCGGATCGACATATGAGAGCAGAGCTTGTGGAACCGACATGGAGTAAGGAAACTGCTTTTTCTGCTTTTGAAGATATTTCATCTCAAATTCCGGAGCAAGTTCATGCTGAAGTCGTTTCGGAATGTCTCTGTTCGATCGGATCATACTTCGGATAATCAGCTGTAAGAATATTTGATAAGGCACATAGATAGGACTTTTGGATGTCCTCTTGCTGATAACCTTCTCATAAAGTTTTGTCCAGAACACCACGGAATAATCAACATGTAAGTCGTACACGACTGCATGGAATAATCTCAATATATGCATGTTGGTGTTGTCTAGACCAGAATTCCTTGAAGTAAAGCAATGGTTGAAGATAGAGAACATTTGATAGTAGAAAGGAGGTAGATTGGTTGAACTCACTGATCTTGGTGAGTGAACTAGTGTAACCCAAGGCTAGAATGCCTGCAAAGACTTCGGAATCCAGTGGATATGAATCAAAATGAGTTCTGCCTTCTCTGGAATTTGCGTCCGGTAAGTCTAGAATCCATATCAACATATGATAAGTAAGAATAGATGTGAAGTTGTCTATTCTGATCCTGAAGTACTTGTTTGTTTCACTTTCAACAACATACTCGATCGTCTTCCAGACTTGCTGTAAGTAGATCGTGGAACAGCAGCAGTGTCTGTTAGAGCATGGTGAAGTGGATAGCCTTTCAGAATCTCTACCACAAGTGGATTGACAAATAATGAGTCAAAGTCCACATGGTGGTTATTTGGATACGACAAAAGGTACTCAGATGGATTAATGAGGGCTTGATCAGGATCTTGACCAATCTCCGATTGAAAGTGAGATCGGGAGGAAGGCATAGGAGTTTCTTTTGAGCCCTGTGGATCATGTTCATCCATGTGAACACTTTGATCATGGATATGTTCCTCCGCCATTGATTACCTGAAAAATAGAACAAGTATTGGATAAAATCCAATATGTTAGTCAATAAGCTCAAAAGATGTTTTTCAGAAAACCATTTTGATACACAAAGTATCAATTACAGAAACAATTGTACTTTAAAGATCAGAACAGATAAGCACAGAAAGTTACAAGATAACAAAATGTAACTTTGAAAGAAAATGACTAAAAAGACACAAACTTGAACATGACACTTGACACTTTGAATTTGTTCTGACAAAATAATGTTATATTTCCAAACACTTGAAACTTGAAATTTTAAAAAAAATGTTCTAAGTATGAAACTCTCATAAAATAGAACTTGCAAGATTTACCAAAACACTCAGACTTTGAAACTCTCATAATATATAACTCTTGAAATTTTGAGTGTAGAACTCTCATAAATCTGCCCTTCTTAAAACTCACAACTCTTATAGAACTCTTCAATGGAAAGAACTCTCAAATACTGTTCACTTGAAAATTTGAATTTCAAAATTTTGAATTTCAAAAAAAATCAAAACAGACAACTTTTGAAAAAACAATCAAAATGAAGTTAAAGTTAGATTTAAATTCATATTAGTTTTTAATTCAGATTAATTCCAATCAAATTCTTTAAAAAACAAGTCCAACAGTCCAGTTCAATAAATCGAAGTCCAAAAATTCCAATCTTCAGTTCATGAGTTCGAAGTCCAAAATGTCTAATCTTCAGTTCATGAGTTCGAAGTTCAAAATGAACACTAAGAGCGCGAAGTAAGAAACTCGCAAACAACGATGAGCGTGAAGTGACTTCTCACAAGATACTGTATGTGCGAACTTGACTTAGAAAATTTTCGAAACTCGAACTTCTCGCAGACGAATCTAAACTCGCACGCTAGTAGAATCTCACAGAAGCCTTTGCGGGAACCATACTTAGTAGAATCGAAACGCGCAAAATGCGAACTCGCAATCAATGAAACTCGCAAAAGGTACGTGCACGATCTGGACTTAGAAAAAGTTCTGAGAAATCAAGAACTTGCAAGACAAATAAGAAAACCCTTTGCGCGAAGCTGTTTCTCGCAAGCTGTACTATGCGTGAACCTGCAATACTCGCACAAAAGACATGAATAGTACTTTGCGCGTTCTTCTTTAGCGCGAAGTGTGGATCTAGCGAGTTCTTCCCTTTGCTTCTGAAAATCGATCAAAAACTCAAATTTCCTGCAAATTGCTCTACAAACACATCCAATAGGTTCGAAAAGTGATATTGATCACTTCTTGAACATACAACAATGAACAAAAACAAAGATTACTGTGCAATTCATCGAGATTACAGACCCTGTATTCGTGTTTCTAAAAAAACAGAAAAATTCAAAATTACAACAATTCCAGTGTTTAATTCATGAAAGTGTGTGAATACAATGTGTTTACAATCACAAATCGATCACAACTAGTACAAGAATACACACTAATTTCAACAAAACTAGAAAATCTCGATCTAACAGTGAAATTTGAAGAATACGACTGTGTTCATGAAATTTTCCAGAAATTGATCTGATTTGACAATCAATTCACTCTGAAATCGATTGAGTAGGCTCTGATACCAATAGATAATTTCCAATTCAAGCTTAAGGAATCAATTAATCAACAATTCAAACAAGATTTTAGAGAGAGTGTTTAGAGAGAGAAAGTCACAAGTTTATTAATATCACAAGAATTATGCGTACAATGACAAGGATTACAAGCTTCTCTCAAACACAAGATATTTATACTTCTAGACTTCTCTCAAAAAATACAATGTAAACCTCACTACAAAGGTTCTCTCAAAACATTAAAAGTCAAATACAAAAGTCAAACATATTGATCTAAACAAATACAGTTACGGGTGAAAGGTCTTCCTGAGCTGAGATATGCGAAAGAACATCTATGTGCAACATGTGAAAACGGTAAGATGAAAAGGGAAACTCACAAGCCGAAACCCGAACCGAGTACAAATTCTCCGCTTGAACTTTTGCAGATGGATCTTTGTGGTCCTATACGTAATCAAAGCATAGGAGGAAAGAAATATGTATTGGTAATTGTGGATGATTATTCGCGTTACACATGGGTAAAGTTTCTAAGGACAAAAGATGAGACGCCCGAAGTACTCATAAACTTTCTGAAGACTACCCAGGTAAACATGCAGAAGTCAGTTAAGCTTCTAAGGACAGATAATGGCACAAAGTTTAAAAACAAGACTGTTGAAGATTATCTCGAATCTGTCGGGATAACGCATCAATTCTCTTCTGCATGGATGCCAGAACAGAATGGAGTAGTAGAAAGGCGCAATCGAATGCTAGTCAAGGCCCCTCAAACTATGCTAAGCCAGTCAGATCTACCTCTATTTCTGTGGGCAGAAGTTGTCTCTACTGCATGTTATACCTAGAATCGATCAATTATTCACAGACGGTTTGGAAAAACTCCTTATGCATTGATTAATAATCGCACACCTAATATCAAATATTTTCATGTCTTTGGATGTACGTGTTTTGTGCTTAATGACAGAGAGAACTTGAATAAGTTCGGACCAAAGGCTGAAGAAGGAATCTTCATTGGCTACTCCCAAACATCTGCTGCATATAGGATTTATATGAAGAGCTCAAAGATTGTTATCGAAAGCGTAAATGTCACATTTGATGAGGACATGGCTTTTAAACTACACAGTTCAGAACCCGTTCTAACCGGAATCTTAGCTTTTGGACATATCCGTCCCGAACCTGTGTCTACAAAGAATAATTCAGATAAAGCTTCTACATCAACATCACATTTATCTGAATTAGATTTGTTGTTTGAATTTTTCTATGATGAGTTTCTAGGATCTAAACTTCCTAAATCTGTTGTGGTTGACAGGCCTAATGACTCCACGACAAATCATCCAACCACTTCGGATGTTTCTACTGAACCAGTTCCCTCAATTCAGAAAGAAACTCAAATTCAAACACATACTCCTACAATTGAAGTTGTACCTGATCATGTTGAATCAAAAGTTTCTAATTCAGTTGGTTGCACTGAGAATGATAATCAACAGACTGCACAAGTTGTTCCAACTATAACTTATGTACAAGAGCTTTCAACTGAACACCCCCAACAACTGTTGAACAACAAGCAGAAGACCGTGGATATTTAGATGAGTTTTATGATCAATCTACATCAAATCCACTCCCTCATGAGTATAAATGGACCAAAGAGCACCCGATAAGTCAAATAATTAGAGATCCAATTTTACCGGTGCAAACTAGGTCTGCAATCATGAACATGTGTATGCATGATTCCTTTCTGAGTAAGATAGAACCAACTCGAGTATCAGAGGCTCTCGCAGACTCAGATTGGGTTACTCCTATGCAAGAAGAGTTAAATCAGTTTGAAGCCCTAAAGGTCTGGAGACTTGTACCAAAACCGGAAGAAAAATCTATCATCGGAACCAAATGGGTATTCAAGAATAAGAAGGATGAAGATGGTATCGTCATTAGGAACAAAGCAAGACTTGTTGCCAAAGCTTACCGGCAAGAGGAAGGCATCGATTATGACGAGACTTATGCTCCAGTAGCGCGTATAGAAGCAATCTGCATGTTTCTAACATACACTTCTCATAAAAACTTCACTGTCTATCAAATGGACGTGAAGACTGCCTTTCTGAATGGCATACTTAAGGAGGAAGTCTACGTTTCACAACCAGAAGGATTTGTGAATCCAGATAAACAAGATCATGTCTATATATTGGATAAAGCACATTATGGGTTAAAACAAGCGCTTCGAGCCTGGTATGATGTTCTATCAAAATTCTTGGTCAAGTCGGGCTTTACTAAAGGTAAAATCGATACCACTTTATTAATTAAAAAGGAAAAAGCCGATATCATTCTTATTCAAATATATGTTGATGATATAATATTGGCTCTACAAGTCCTAAATACTGTAAGAACTTTTCAAATCTAATGGTGTCAAGATTTCAAATAAGTATGATGGGAGAGATGAACTTCTTTCTCGGATTACAAGTAAAACGGTTTTCAACGGGGATTTTTATAAACCAATCAAAGTACATTTTTGATATTCTTCGAAAGTTCAAAATGGAAAATTGCAAACCAATTGGAATCCCAATGGCAACATATACTAAGATTAGCACTAATCCTTTGGGAAAAGTTCTTGATGTTAGGACTTATAGAGGAATGATAGGTTCTTTAATGTATCTTACTTCAAGTAGGCCAGATATTATGTTCTCAACATGTTTATGTGCAAGATATCATGCTGCTCCTAAAGAATCCCATATGTCTGCTGTCAAGCGCATATTTAGATATCTGAAGGGGACTGCAGATCTTGGTCTGTGGTATCCTAAAGATACTGGTTTTGAACTAACAACTTATTCAGACGCAGATCATGTTGGATGTATGTTAGACAGGAAGAGCACATCGGTTCATATTCAATTCCTTGGAGACAAGCTCGTTAGCTGGGCGTCAAAGAAACAACTTTGTGTTTCTACCTCGACTGCTAAAGCAGAGTATGTAGCTGTTGCCAGTTGCTGCTCTCAGGTCTTGTGGATGAGGACACAACTTCGAGACTATGGTTTCAAGTTTGACAAAATACCGATCTATTGTGACTCGAAAAGCGCTATCGCAATATCAACTAATCCTGTGCAACATACTAAAACAAATCACATTGATGTCAGCTATCATTTTATTAAAGATAATGTAGAAAAAGGTACAATAGAACTTTACTTTGTAAAAATTGATTATCAACTTGCAGATTTGTTTACTAAACCTTTGGATGAAAAGAGATTCAATTTTCTTGTATCTAAGCTTGGTATGCTAAATCTCAAGGTCTAATCAGAGATTACCTATTAAAGTTTCTTTTATTGTAATTTTTCATCATTTTTTTATCATTAATTCTGAAAGGATATCTACACTTTAACATTTTTTTTCATGATCAACATTATTTTGAGGGGGAGTTTATAGAATTTTTGCATTTATTTAACTGACAAATTTTTGTGAAGCATAAATGCAGGGGGAGTAAGAGTAAAAGCAAGGAGTATGGATTATGACTTCTGATTACTTCTGATCAGAACTCGTATATTCAATGTTTTATTGTTTTCTGTCATTTAAATTTCAATAAAGTTTTTGTGAATATAGTTGCTTTGACTGTTTTTGTGACTTTTGCAGATTGAGAGGATGCTTACAAGATCATATCATTATGACTTTAAGCTTGACTTCATGAGATTTAAGACTGAACGATAAAGGTTAAATTTCTTATCTTAGTCTCATATATGGTTGAAAGAAGGACAACTTTCAATCATAGAAAACATATTCTCAAATGTTCAAACCACATCCCGATTCTTAACAGATTTCATGAATTGGAAGTGTGCTTTTAAATGTTTTCATTTTATTTGAGTTTGAATGTTTTACAAACCATGTGTTTCCAAAGATAAATACTTGTGTATTGTCTTTTCAATATACTTTCAAGTATTCACACACACCAGTTTGATTTCTTGTTTAAAATGTTCTTACCATGTCTCAAATTTAAAACATATTTTTCGATGGTAAGACACCCCATTTGTACTTCAATGAATTTTGAGCGTAATTTCATTTCTAAACTCTCTTTCAAGAATGTCTATATTTTGTTTCATATAGACAATATCCATTATTCTTGACCATAAACTTGATTGCTATATCATTTGTTTCTGATCATTTTCATACAATGTCAGATTTTTCAAACAAGTCTTTTGCATTCATGTTTATTCATTCAATTTACTTGTTTGAAATATATTCAATGTTTCAAATGCTCAAATCTTCATGATTATATTCTGAGCATATACACATCTGACTTGTATTTGAGCTTTAACTGTTCAAGATAAACCATTTTGAGCAACATATATTTCATAGGAAAATATGGGTTCTTTGTGCTAGGACTTAAATGAAAACTTCTATGGATTCACGATTACCAATGTCTCCTACCCAATAAGTTAATCCATAGTGATTGGGTGTGAGGAGTCGAAAAAGAAATGAGTGTGGGTTGTGTGCCGAGGTAAAATGGAAAAGAGAGTTTGGTTACATGTGAGCTTAATTATTAAAAGAAAGAGGGTGTGAGAACAGAGTAAAAGAATATCAGACTCTACACCAACTACTTTCTGAGCCGGGCAACATATACTCATTTTCTTCTTAAAAAGAAAAGGTTTCATATTTTTCTGGGGAAGCAACATATACTCTATCTGGTTTTCATTTGGAAAATCTGGATATTGAAAAGAAGGAAGTCCGCCCCACCTTCGCACTTCGATCATGCACATTGAGTCTGTGTTTAATTACTATTGTCTCAGTGGTTTACACAATGTTGAGGCTTATAAAAAGCAATCATCATGTGCTTAATTCTTTCTAACACTTGGACGAGCACACAAGGAATTTTTTTTCTTGTCATAACATTCATAGAAATTTCCTTTGTGATGTTTCGATGATTGGATGGAAGCCCTGGGGGAGTGATTATCAACAAGCTCCTTTCCAAAGTGTATTCTTCACACATAGTGACGTAGTGTTACTGACCGACATATTAACTGATTCATTTGTTGATTCAGGTGTTACATTCCTAATTTGTCTAGATTTGAAAAGATCTGGATGAATACTTTATTTTGGATCGTTGGTGAATCAGAGGCTCAGTTCAACAGATCGGTGGTAAGAATTGATGATGACATTTCTTTGAAAAAGTTTTGATGATATCGATGCTCTAATCATCAAAAAGAGGGAGAAGAGTTCAAGAAATATGTGAGAAGATCGAGAAATATTTGTATTCAAGACTTATTTGTTTTAAGTTTAACAAAGGTTGAAAGACTGAAAGAGAAAAGTTCAAAGTTTTGTGAAGATGTGCTGAAATTACAGAAATTTTATTTGAAGATTAATTGCTGAAGATGCCTTAGCAAATTCTGAAGATAATTTCTTTCTGAAGACTGAAAGAGGTTTGAGATAACCTTGGAAAGATTTTTTAAGATCATATCTACTATTTTTGGGAAGATTGATAATTTGGTTAATTCAAGATTTTGAAGAAGTTACTGAAAATTGCTAAAGTTTGACAAAGGGAGAGATTGCTCATATTGAACTAAAGAGGGAGATTGATTTGCTAAATATTTTTGTGATGATCTTGAATCCAAAGAGGGAGATTGTTAGAGCATAAATATGTTGGATACAAGATCATAGAAATCTGAAGACTGAAGGTCAAAGTTAAAGTCAACTCTCAGCATCAAAGTCAAAGTCTAGTGTAATAAAAGTCAAAGGCAACATTGTATTTTCTGTTTTTATAGTGTTGTAAGAGTTTTAATAGTTTGTGCGTTTCTGTTTTGTTTGTAGCTTGCGCGTTTCTTATCTATTGTATAAATATTGTTGTGCGTGTTTTAGACATGTGACTAGACAGAGAGAGTTATACGAGTTCATCAACTTTAGAGACAGAAAGTGTGTTGTGAGGGATTTGTAAAGTGAATTCAATTGTGAAATAAAATATAGATTTGATGGAATCATTTGTCATCTTGTAATTGCATTGTGATCTGGGAATAACAGGAGTAAATGAGGAAAAAGGGTGAAATCCTGACTTTTGATCTGTAGGGGTTTCCCGCGGCTTTGGCTGTGGCTTGGGGCCGCGCCCTAACCCACGCGTGCTTCAGAGACCAAAAACACCCAGTGAGTCTCGCGGCTTTGGCCGCGGCTTCAAGGCCGTTCCCTAGCCCGCTTAACTTGCTGTCTTTCAGCCAAGTCCCAAAACTCTATTCCAATACCAAGGCACGATTCTAATCTTCAAAGTTCCAAATGAATCTATATTAGCAAAATCCTTGAGGTTAATAATTAGACTCATAAGAAAGACCCCTAACGTACCATAAATTTTACTAGTGTTACAATCCTCCCCAACTTGAAGAGGATTTCGCCCTCGAAATCCTAGTTATGCGAATAAGTGAGGGTATCTTCGCTTCATATCCTCTTCGGCTTCCCAGGTCACATTGGCACCGCGATTGTGCTTCCATTGCACTTTCACCATTGTGACCTATTTATACCTAAGTCTTTTGGCTTCTCTCTCCATTATGGCTTCGGGTTCTTCCACACAACGGTTGTCGTCCACCCGAATCTCTGATAATGGTATCACGCTTTCTTCTTCCGCCAAACACTTCCGAAGATAACACACATGGAACGTAGGGTGGATTCCGTCCATCTCTGGTGGTAAATCTAACTTGTAGGCTTGTAGTCCAATGCGCTTGATCATAGTGAACGGTCCGAGAAAACGGGGACTCAACTTCTTGCACTTTCCAAACCGTATCAAGCCTTTCCATGGGGACACCTTTAGCATCACCCGGTCCCCCACTTGAAATTCTACCGGTGGCCTCTTCTTGTCGGCATAACTCTTTTGTCGATCCTGTGCCACCTTCAAACGTTCGTTTATAGCCCGCACTTTGTCGGTTGTCTCTTACAAAATTTCTGGCCCGGCAAACTGCTTTTCGCCCGCCTCTAGCCAACATACAGGGGTCCTAAATTTCCTCCCATACAAAGCCTCAAATGATGTCACACCAAGACTTGAGTGGGAACTATTATTGTATGTGAATTCTACTAAGGGTAAATGGGTATCCCAATTACTACCAAAATCAATCACACATGATCTAAGCATGTCTTCCAATATTTGAATTGTCCTTTCGCTCTGACCGTCTGTCTGTGGATGGTACTCCGTACTCAAGTTCACCCGCATACCCAATTCTTGATGTAACGCTCCCCAAAATCTTGAAGTAAATCGGCTATCACGGTTGGAGACTATAGACAAGGGTATATCGTGCCTAGAGACCACTTCATCAATATAGAGCTTTGCCAATTTATCCATAAGTAAAGTTTCCCGCATCGCTAGAAAGTGAGCACTCTTTGTCAACCGATCAACAATCACCCAAATGGTGTCGTTACCTCTCAGCGTCTTTGGTAGCTTGGTCACAAAGTCCACGGTAATCTTGTCCCACTTCCACTCGGGTATTTCCAACGATTGTAAGCTCCAATACGGACAATGATGCCCGGTCTTTACTTGCGAACAAGTCACACACCGCTCTACGTAATGCGCTACGTCCAACTTCATAATCGGCCACCAATAGTGCAACTTTAAATCCCTATACATCTTGGTGCTTCCCGGGTGAATGGAGTATTTGGATTTATGAGCGTCCTACAAAAGTATCTCTTGATTTCCTCCAATCTTTGGCACCCACACGCGCCCATTAAAGCATTTGATCCCACGGCTATCGTCCGTCAAGTGTAGCCATTGCTTGGTCATCACTTCTTCCTTGAGGTTTTCTTCCAACAAGGCTTCGGCTTGAGCCTCCTTAATTCGATCCATGAGGCTTGATACCAACTCAATTCTTGCAAGTTTGGCTCGAAGTTTCCCACTATATTCTTTCCGACTCAAGGCATCGGCCACAACGTTTGCTTTACCCGGATGGTAAGGCAACTCGCAGTCGTAGTCCTTAAGCAATTCTAACCATTGCCTCTGCCTCATATTTAGCTCCTTATGATCGAAAACATACTTCATGATCTTGTGATCCGTATACAAGGTACACTTAGTGTCTTAGAGATAGTGTCGCCACAATTTTAATGCGAACACTACCGCCTCTAGTTCCAAATCATGAGTGGGGTAATTTTCTCGTGCACCTTTAGTTGCCTCGACGCGTAGGCAATCACCTTCCCTCATTGCATGAGTACGCACCCTAGACCCATCTTGGATGCATCTCTATAAACCATAAAATCTTTCGATCCCTCTGGCAAGGATAAGATCGGGGTTTCACACATCTTCTTTTGCAAAGTCCGGAATGCCCTCTCGTGAGTGTCGGTCCACAAAAATTTCACGTTCTTCTTATCAGGGTCGTCAACGAAGAAGCAATCTTGGAGAAGTCTCGGATGAATCTTCGATAATAACCCGCTAAACCGAAGAAGCTTCAAATCTCGGATGGACTCTTAGGCGGTTCCAAATTCATCATAGCTTCTATCTTGGTGGGTTCGACCTTCACACTATCTTTCGTCACCACGTGCCCTAGGAATTGCACTTCTTTCAACCAAAATTCACACTTTGAAAATTTGTGTGTGTCCTACAATGTGTATAGATCAAGATTATAACATTCAATTTCCAAATTCAAACTGTTTTATTGATCTCACTTTGAACATACAATATTTCTCTTTCTATCTCTAGAACACGCTTAATACAATGAACTACTTCTCTAACAACAAGGTACCATATACCTATTTATACAAAAGCTAGAAACGCGCATGGTGCTAAACACGCACACCACTAAGAAAAACAAAATTACAATTTTGACTTTGACTTTTTATTACAGAGACTTTGACTTTGATGCTGAGAGTTGACTTTAGCTTTGACCTTCAGTCTTCTGTCTTCTATGATCTTGTATCCAACATATTTATGCTCTAACAATCTCCCATCATCTTCAAAAAGATTTAGCAAAACAATCTCCCCCTTTTAGATCAATCTGGACAATCTCTTCCTTTTGTAATAAATTTTCTTTTGTAGACACAAACATTGTAAACTCTCCTTTCTTTGAATGTATTCTTCCCAAGTCTGTCTCTTTGAAAGATATTAAGAATCTTCCCCAACTATGATAGAAACGATCTTCAATAATCTCCCCAAAACTATCACACAACTCTTTCATACTACGGAAAGAAATTATCTTCAGATTTAGCTCAAATTGCTTTAACAAAATAACCATCAAAGAAAATTTATGTACAGTCTCAGCACATCTTCAGAAATCTTGAACATTGCATCCTTCTTTCACAACTATCCTTTGATCTCAAACAATTCTTTAACTTTGAAATTTCTGACACGGACATTTCTTTAATTCATCTCCCCCTTTTTGATGAATAGAGCATCGATATCATCAAAATTGCCTCCAAAGAAATGTCTGTATCAATTCTGACCACTGATCATTTGAACTGAGCCTCTGATTCACAAATTCGAACAAAGTATTCATCTAGATCTTTGCAAATCCAGACAAACTATGAAAGTAACACCTGAATCAACAAATGAATCAGTTAATATGCCTGTCAGTAACACGAAGTTACTGTGTATAACGGATACACATCGGAAATGAGCTTTTTGATGTTCACTCCCCCAGGGTTTCCATCCAATCATCGAAACACCACAAAGGAAATTTCTATGAATGTTATGACAAGAAAAACAAATTCCTTGTGTGTTCGTGCAAGTGTAGACAGAATTAATCATATGATGATTGTTTTTAATAAAAGGATCAACATGATTGAAGTGCGAAAATGTGCATGATTGAAGTGCAAAAATGGGGCAGACTTCCTTCTTTTTCAATATCCATATTATCCAAATGAAAATCAGATAGATTATGTGTTCCGTCCCAAAAAAAATATGAAACATTTTCTTTTTAAGAAGAAAATGAGTGGCTGGTGGGGTTTTTATTAAGAGTTGGCATGGGCTAGATGTCTATTTCAATAATATTCACGAAGAATTGTGAAACATTAGTAATGTGGCTGCCCGACTCAGAAAGTAGTTGGTGCAGAGTGTAATAGTCTTTTACTCTGTTCTCACACCCTCTTTCTTTTAATCATTAAGCTCACATCTAACCAAACTCTCTTTTCCATTTTTCCTCGTCACACAACCCACACTCATTTCTTTTTGACTCCTCACACTCAATCACTATGGATTAACTTCTTCGGTAGGAGACACTGGTAATCGTGAATTCATAGAAGTTTTCATTTAATTCCTAGCACAAAGAACTCATATTTTCCTATGAAATATATGTTGCTCAAAATGGTTTATCTTCAACAGTGAAAGCTCAAATACAAGTCAGATGTGTATATGCTCAGAATATAATCATGAAGATTTGAGCATTTTTAAACATTCAAGTATTTTCAAACAAGTATATTGAAAGAATAAACATGAATGCAGGAGACTTGTTTGAAAAATCTGACATTGTATGAAAATGATCAGAATCAAATGATATAGCAATCAAAGCTTATGGTCAAGAATAATGGACATCGTCTATATGAAACAAAATATAGACATTCTTGAATGAAACGTTTAGAAATGAAATAACGCTCAAAATTCATTGAAGTACAAACGGGGTGTCTTACCATCGAAAAATATGTTTCAAATTTGAGACATGGTAAGAACAAATTCAACAAAAATTAAACAGTGTGTGTGAATACTTGACAGTATATAGAAAAGACAATACGCAAGTATTTATCTTTGGAAACACACTGCTTGTAAAACATTCAAACTCAAATAAAAATGAAAACATTTAAAAATCACACTTCCAATTCATGAAATCTGTTTAAGAATCGGGAAGTGGTTTGAACATTTAAAAATATGTTTTCTTTGATTAAAAGTCGTCCTTCTTTCAACCATATATGAGATTAAGAAAAGAAATAAACCATTCCGTTTAGTCTTAAATCTCATGAAGTCAAGCTTAAAGTCATAATGATATGATCGTGTAAGCATCCTCTCAATCTGCAAAAGTCTCAAAGTCATGTCAAAGCAACTTTATTCACAAATTTATTAAAAAGTAAACAACATAAAGCAGTAAAACATTGAGTGAATGAATTCTGATCTGAAGTAATCAGAAATCGTATCCTTACTCCTTTTGTTGTACTTATAAACTCCCGCTAAAATCATGCATCACAAAAATTTGGCAGTTTAGTAAATGCAAAAATTTTATAAACTCCCCCTCAAAATAATGTTGATCATCTTAAAGTCTTGTTTCACTCCCCCTGAGATCATGATGAAAATGTTAAAGTGCAGATATCCTTTTAGAATTAATGATAAAGAAATGATGAAAAAATTACAATAAAAGAAACTTTAATAGGTAATCTCTGATTAGACATTGAGATTTAGCATACCAAGCTTAGATACAAGAAAATTGAATCTCTTTTCATCTAAAGGTTTGGTAAACAAATCTGCAAGTTGATAATCAGTTTTTACAAAGTAAAGTTCTATTGTATCTTTTTCTACATTATCTTTTATAAAATGATACCTGATATCAATGTGCTTTGTCTTAGTATGCTGCACAAGATTAGCTGATATGGCGATAGCGCTCTTCGAGTCACAATAAATTGGTATTTTGTTAAACTTGAATCCATAGTCTTGAAGCTGTGTCCTCATCCACAAGACCTGAGAGCAGCAACTGGCAGCAGCTACATACTCTGCTTCAGAAGTCGAAGTGGAAACACAAAGTTGTTTCTTTGGCGCCCAGCTAACGAGCTTGTATCCAAGGAATTGAATATGACCCGATGTGCTCTTCCTGTCTAACATACATCAAGCATGATCTGCATCTGAATAAGCTGTTAGTTCAAAACCAATATCTTTAGGATACCACAGACCAAGATTTGTAGTCCCCTTCAGATATCTAAATATGCGCTTTACAACAGACATATAGGATTATTTAGGATCGGCCTGATATCTTGCACATAAACATGTAGAGAACATAATATCTGGCCTACTTGAAGTAAGATACATTAAAGAACCTATCATTCCTCTATAAGTCCTAACATCAACAACTTTTCCCGAAGGATCAGTGTTAATCTTAGTACCTGGTGCCATTGGGGTTCCAATTGGTTTGCAATTTTCCATTTTGAACTTTCGAAGAATATCAAAAATGTACTTTGCTTGATTTATAAAAATCCCCGTTGAAAACTGTTTTACTTGTTATTCGAGAAAGAAGTTCATCTCTCCCATCATACTCATTTGAAATCTTGACACCATTAGATTTGAAAAGTTCTTACAGTATTTAGGATTTGTAGAGCCAAATATTATATCATCAACATATATTTGAATAAGAATGATATCGACTTTTTTCTTTTTAATGAATAAAGTGCTATCGACTTTACCTTTTTGCAAAACCCGACTTGACCAAGAATTTTGATAATACCTCATACCAGGCTCGAGGCGCTTGTTTTAACCCATAAAGTGTTTTATCGAAGATGTAGACATGATCAGGTTTATCTGGATTCACAACGCCTTCTGGTTGTGAGACATAGACTTCCTCCTTAAGTATGCCATTCAGAAAGGCAGTCTTCACGTCCATTTGATAGACAGTGAAGTTTTTGTGAGCAGCGTATGCTAGAAACATGCAGATTGCTTCTATACGTGCCACTGGAGCATAAGTCTCGTCGTAATCTATGCCTTCCTCTTGCCGGTAACCTTTGGCAACAAGTCTTGCTTTGTTTCGAATGACAATACCATCTTTACCCTTCTTGTTTTTAAATACCCATTTTGTACCAATGATGGATTTTCCTTCAGGTCTCGGTACAAGTCTCCATACTTTCAAGGCTTCAAACTGGTTTAGCTCCTCTTGCATAGCAGAGACCCAATCCGAATCAGCTAGAGCTTCTGATACTCGAGTAGGCTCTATCTTGCCAAGGAATGAGTCATGCGGACATTGATTTAAAGTTGCTGACCTAGTTTGCACCAGTTTGTTTAGATCTCCAATGATGTGGTGAAGAGGGTGCTCTTTGGTCCAACGATGTTCATGAAGAAGTGGAATAGATGAAGATTTATCAGGGTGATCATCTAAAAATCCACTATCAGCTTCTTCAGTTTGTACAGTATGAGGGAGGGATTCAGTTGAAATAATTGGTGTAGAAGTTTCAGTAGGTACAGCGTGTTCAGTCTGTTGATCAGTCCTTATAGTACGCCCTACTGATTCAACAACTTCTGGCTCTTCGTTAGTAGTTACAACTTCAACTATCGGAGTAGGCATATGAACTGGAATTTCTTGCTGAATCGGGGAATTTGATTCAGTGGAAACATCTGATGTGGTTGGATGATTAGTCTTTGAATCTTCCATCCTGGCAACCACAACAGGTTTAGTCACATTAGATCCAAGAAATTCATCATAAAACAATTCAAATAAAAGATCTAAATCAGATAAGTGAGTAGTAGACGACGATGCAACTTCTGATTTATTCACTGTAGATACAGGTTCTGGACTGATTTGTACAGAAGCTAGCACTCCAGTTATCACGGGTTCTGAACTGACTTGTTCAGAAGCCATCTCCTCATCATATGTGACATTGACACTCTCGATAACAGTCTTCAACTTCTTTAAGTACACTCGGTACGCAACAGATGTAGAAGAATATCCAATAAAGATGCCCTCGTCTGCCTTAGCACTGAACTTGTTCAGACTCTCTCTGTCGTTTAGCACAAAACACTTACAACCCAAAATATGAAAATATTTGATGGTTGGTGTTTGGTTGTTCATCAAAGCATACAGAGTCTTTTGAAATCTGTGGTGTATCATGGAACGGTTTTGAGTGTAACACGCAGTCGAAACAGCTTATGCCCACAGAAACAGAGGTAAGTCTGATTGGCTGAGCATAGTGCGAGCGACCTCGACTAGCGTTCGATTTCGCCTTTCGACTACTCCATTCTGTTATGGCGTACGAGAAGCAGAGTATTGATGTGATATCCCGACCGATTCGAGATACTCTTCAACAGTTATGTTTTGAACTCTGTTCCGTTATCAGTTCTGAGAAGCTTGACTGGTTTCTGCAGATTCACCTGGGTCGTCTTCAGAAATGTTATGAGTACTTCGGGCGTCTCATCTTTTGATCGTATAAATTTGACCCACATGTATCGCGAATAGTCATCCACGATAACTAGAACAAATTTCTTTCCGCCTAAGCTTTGAGTTCACATAGGACCATAGAGATCCATATGCAACAATTCAAGTGGAGAACTGGTACTATGTTCAGGCTTCGGTTTATGTGGAGCTCTCTTCATCTTTCCCTTTTCACATGCTACACATAGATGTTCCTTTTCATATCTCAGCTCAGGAAGACCTTTCACCAATCTGCCTTTGACCAATTTGTTGATATAACGAAAATTCAGGTGTGACAGCCGTCGGTGCCAAAGCCAACTTTGCTTCATCGAAGCTTTTGTCAATAAGCAAACCTGATTGTCAGTCTGGATCTTTGAAAGATTGATGGTGTAGAGGTTGGACTTTCGAGTGCCGACTAAGAGTTCTTTGCCATCTTCAGTACGCACCGAGCGACTCTTAGCTTTGAAATTTACCTCTAATCCTTTGTCGCAGAACTGGCCAATACTGAATAGGTTGTGCCCTAATCCTTCTACATAGCTCACCTTCGTAATCGTCAACTTATCTTGAATGATGTCACCATATCCAAGAATTGGTGAAAATTGTTCATTGCCAAAACGAACATTTCCGCTGAATTTCTCTGTATAATTAGACAATAAATCCTTTTGCCTAGTCATATGCTTGGAACAGCCGCTATCCAAGTACTACATATGACGGGTCTGGAAGAGAAATCATGGAACAATAATTTTAGGTACCCATTTAAAAACGGGTCCTAACGGATTAGCGCAAGATTTTGGTATCCATTTGAATATGGATCCTCTTTTCTTTTGAAAACTCTTAAAAACATTTGGTTTAGAGGAATAAACATGATATGACCCAAACCAATCATTAGAATAATGATGATAAGCAAAATCATTCAACTGATAAGTATAAGATTTAGTAGTAGTAGGAGATAATTGAAATAATTGCTTTATGGTATATCTCTTGTAAGAAGTTACAAGGTTTTTATTAATAGAAGCAATAGAACCAACTACATCAAACAAACTAGTATTTGATCTAATACAAGAATTATCAGGAATTGACTCTGTCTTGTCATCAACCTTCCTTTTAGGTCGCTATTTAGTTCTCTCTTCCGACCGTTTCTTTCTTAAATCTGAAACAAAGAATTTAGATTTATTAGGAAAATCAGATTTCTGAGATTGACTTTTCTTGTGTTTACCAGTGTTGTTCCGTTTCTGTGAGCGTTGTTTCTTATGTTTCTTACCTTTATCATAGTAATCAACATTCACAGAAACTGATTCACCAACCTTAGTTGACGATTCACCTTTTTCATGAACACTTGGTAAAGCTTCTCCATTAATAACAAGAGTAGAATGATTTGGAAGTGGAGCATTGAAGTCAAACATATCAATTTCCTCTATACACCCTTCATCAGAATTAAGAAAATCATTTGCAGACGCAAATAAGTCATCAAAATTATCAGTTGAAGTTTGATGGGCTTTAGAAAAATTAGAACACTTTGTAGATTTGTTTTGAAAAACAGTGTTCTTTAACACAGTTGAAAATACACTTTGTTCAATATCTACCAAAATTCTTTCTTCAGATAAAACGTTTTCAAGCTCAATTATTTTGCTTTCTAGAATGAGTAGAGGAACATAAATTTTTGCAATTGCAGGTTTTACCTCCATCTCTGAAACAGAATAGCTAGAAAAATAATCATTTGAAAGAACTTTTGGTGTTTCAGAAAGGTAACTATCATTCAGCTTTTCATAGCTAAATGGTAGTTTCATTTTCTTTACATTCTTTCTATTTTCAGTCTCTTTGGCCTCCACTTCATCTGGTAATTTGGTAACAAATTTGGGTTTTTAATGAGGATATTTACCAGCAGCAACAAGAAAATCAAAGTTATATAATGCTGGTTGTTTTCTGTTGGCTTTCATTAAGTAATGGGGGTTATCGTAACCGAGTCCCCATTTCTCTTTAACATCAGCCTCTTCAATGGGTGTATTTAGAAAAATAGTTTGATCTGTTTGGCCTATAGTATGAAGTTTGGCTTCCAAACCATTTACCTTCTTAGTCAAGCTCTTGCTTTCAGCCTGCAATTTGAGAACTTTTAAAACATATTCTTTATTTTCTAAATCAGACATAGAAAGTTTGGATTCAAAATCAGAAATCTTATTTTCAAAACAATCTTTTTCATGTTTAAAATCAGAAGCAGATTTGCATAGAGAATCAATTAAATATTTGTTCCCAATAATTGATTTATTAAGCTCAAAGATCTTTTGATTTCTCCTAGCAACTCTGTCTTTTTCCTTTTTCAATTTAGGTTGTAGGTCTTGAAGTTCGACCATCATGGCTTCCATTTTGGTCATAAAATCATTTTCAGTTAAGTGCATTACCTCATCAGATGTCTCATCCTCAGAATCATCATTCTTATCTTCTTTACCCATTAAGCATAAATGAGCTGACTCTTCTCTCTCTTCCTCAATGTCCGAATGATCTAACCAATATTCATCTTCAGCCATTAATGCTTTGCCAGCTTCTTGTTGCTTGGCCAAGAGCATTTTGTTCTTGTAATATTCCGAATTTCGAACCTTCGGCTTCCGAAAATCATTTGCATAATGACCAACCTTGCCACAGTTGTAGCATTTGATCAGATCATTAGCTTTCTTCTCAGTACTGGTATAGTCATTCACATATTTCTTCATTTTTTCTGGCCTTTTCTCAACAACTCTTGTCTCTTCAAACTTTCTACCCTCAACTCTTTTTCTGTGCTCATGATTCTTTGATCCCGTAGAAGAATACCTCTGCGAGTTTGACCCTGGTTTCTTGTAGAAATTTTTCTGGAAAGCTCGGGTCAGTAAAAGCATTGCCTGCTTGAGGTTCTCCACATCATCACCATCGGATTCAGAATCAGACTCAGAGTTAGAAATAACTATCTTCTTCTTTTTCTTCTTCTCTTTCTTTTCTTTCCATTTTTCTCCAGCTACAAGTGCTATGGGATCTGCAACCTTCTCAGCTTACTTCTTTTCAGCTCTTTTCTCTTCCACTTCTTCCTCATTTTGTCTCAACGTCTCGTAGACCTCATGTAGTGGAATATCACTCAAGTCTTTCATCTGTTTCATCCTGCGTGTCTGTTTCTTCCATTCTGGTTGCAGGATGTTGAGAAACTTCACGTTGTTCTCAATCTACTGCTTTTTAACCTTGTTCTTTGAAATCTCATTCAGAAGCAGAACAAACCTTTCATACGTGTCCTTCAAGCTCTCATTATCCTTCGCTTTAAACTTTTCGTAGCTATTTATACAGTTATCTACATTCATCTGGTTGCCTACTTTCGAACCCATCATCATCTTTTGTAGCTGGTCCCATATACACCTCGCATTATCCTTGTAACTGTCAATCTTGATATAAATCTCATTAGGTATACTGTGATGTAACACCCCGAATTTCGTTTGGTTTTGAGAAGAAGTGTTAAGGTTATGAGGTTCCTGTTTCTGTCTACAGGGCGCACGGGTCGTGCGCCCTCCTTCAGGAAAAACGCACGGGTCGTGCGCATGGATCAGGGTGCGAGGCAGTGACTTTCGCACGGGCCGTGCGCCATCCCGCTTTGAAAAACGCACGGGCCGTGCGCTGTGTTGGGAAGCGTGAGATACTTTGATAAAATATCTCATTTTGTTGAGATTTTCTAAAATCTCAGATTTCTCTCTCTCTCTTCCTTTTCTCTCTTTTTCTCTTTCGATCTTCAAAGGCTCGTTTGGTTGCTAGTTTTCGGTGTTTCTAGCAAGGGGTCGGTGTTTTAAGCTTCACCTCTACGTCGTGATCGTTATCTGGTTTTCCGGGTTTTATTCTGAAAACCTACCGATGAGTTCCTACTACCATTTTACAAACTTTATACATGTCAAAACTCTTATTTGCGAAATCCGAAGTATTTCTACGGTATGATTTCATGTTCTCTACATTTTGATATAAATGAAGTTTTTAGTGATTTTCGGGGTTACCGATCAGTTTTGACTAAAATGACGGGTTCCGCCTTATTAAAGTAAAATGATGTTTTACTTGCACATTATGTGGATATGTGAAAAGAATGTTTATGAACTCATTTTAATGATTTTCATTCTTACCAGAAGTTGAACTGGAAATGACATTTTGTTTATGAAAATGTGTTTATACCATATGTTTAGTTATGGTTGGTCACATATGTTGTTGTGACGAGTCTGTACCATTACTAGTGGATCCCTAGGTTTTGAGTCGACTGTATTATTGGGAGGTCATATTCCCCATTTTGTAACTATGGATGCATATGTTCCTAGAGGGCAACTTGGTACGGTTATGTGAGGCCGGATACTAGCCATGGTTCGTAGTGATCCTAGTGAAGTGGTATACATTGGTTTTGCTTGGGGGCGCGATCTCACATCATAGCACGGACCTATGTGTTCGTATCCTTGGATTCCAAGTGTTTATCTCATAACTCGGATTTTGGCCTACTTAGTGTTACGCCACCATCCTTGGTAAAATGGTCCTTTTGTCATCATATATTGAGTTTTGGACCGAAAAGGCCCGGTTGTGGCGAAATGTTATCTTGATGAATTAAACCTTTATGAAAAGACTGATCCCCTTCTTGGGAGTTTATTATCAATACGAATGTCATGTTGCCAGTTTTTTTTTCAGGTTTTAATTTACTCTGATTTTTAGGGTGTTACAGGTTGGTATCAGAGCTCTAGTTTAAGCGAACTAGGCATGAATGTAAAATGTCTAGACTTAGACTGAGTATGCTAAGAATTGATCTGCGAGATTGGGTAGAGCTTCTAAGATGGGTTAGTCTTAGAGTCAACGGAAAGTGCGTTTATCAGGCGTTGTGGTGATCGTGACGAGAACCCTTATGTGTTATATGTTCATAATCTCACTTAGCTAATGTTATTATGAGGATATCGTACGTAAGCGTACTTGAATTTCTATTTCTATAACGATTGGTAATGTGGTAGTATGTTTCCTTTGTGTTTATTCAATCTCTCTCTTATCTCTTTCTCTGTTCTGTGAAGCAGTTCAGTAATGGTGAATACGCGTGGTAGACCGCGTACGCGTGTTGATGGTCTGGAAGCGACAGCCTCCACCGATGATGAGCCGGAAGGAGTTGAGGTTGTCGTGCGTCCACCAGTTCAACAAATACTAGGTGGGGGGCCAGAGGTCATTCCGCGTGTGGACCTGGCTTCGTCCCACCCAGTAATCAGGGATGCTAGTTCCCCGTCCGAGTTGATGGCCAGCATGATGTTGGCAATGAGGGAAGATATGGCAAAGCAGCAAGAGTTTCTGCTGAAAGTGATTGAGGACCGTGATGTGAACGATCGTAGAAGTGAGACGGTTGTGGAAAACATCGTAGCAGGTTCTGGAGGCGCTGGTACAGGGGTCAGGGTTGAGGAACGCAGGATTGTTAATGCTCCAGGAAGTGGGAAAAGTTGTTCCTACAAATCCTTTCTTGGTTGCGGACAACCAGAGTTCTCTGGTTCCGATAACCCAATCATGTGTGTGAAGTGGATCTGAGTAGTTGAGCAAGCTTTTGGCTCTTCTGAGTGCGGAGATGATCAGAAGGTGCGGTTCGGTACCCAACTGCTGAGGGATACTGCACTCATTTGTTGGAATGTCATTCAATCCACCCTACCTGCTGCTGTGTTGGCTCAGTTGTCTTGGGCCGAATTCAAGAAAAAGCTGTTAGAAGAATTCTGCAACGAAAGAACAATGGACCGAATTGAGAAAGAATTTTGGTCTCTGGTGAAGGGAAGCCTGACGGTGAGGGAGTACACCCGTCAGTTCATGGAGAAGGATAAGATGAAGGCCTATCTGAATGGCCTACCTGCGGACATGCAACCTATGGTCCACAATTCTAAAGCTTCTAACCTCCGTGAGATGATTGAAGAAGCTCAGTACATGGAAGAGATGTTCGCAAGGAACAAAGTTAAGAAAGCCGTAGTGGTGACTGATAAGAGAAAGTGGGAGAGCAATTCTGCTCACCCCAAGAGATCACGATCTTTTGGCGGAAACCGAAACTTCAGCAATCAGCAGGAAGCTAGGTGGTGCCACAAGTGTCGAACCAAACACCACGGTGACTGTTTTACCACTACTCAAACTTGTTATAAGTGTGGGAAGCCTGGTCACACTTTCAGAGATTGCCCGGTCAAAGGACTCGTCTGTTATGAGTGCAAGGCACCGGGGCATGTGAGAAGAGATTGCCCGAAGCTTGTGTCGGGTAGCACGCCAGCAAGGAAGGAGAACCCTCCTAAGGTTCCGGGTCGAGCATTTCAGATGACGGCCGAAGAGGCCAGGGCATCTGCTGACGTGGTATCGGGTACTTTCCTTATAAACTCTGTACCTGCTCGTATTTTGTTCGATACGGGTGCTAGTTTCTCTTTCGTATCTGAATTGTTCCGTCAGAAAATTTCTATGCCCACTACTAGTCTTGAGATGCATTAGTGGTAGAAATAGCCGATGGTTGTCAAGTTCTGATCCACGAGGTTATGAAGCAGTGTACTCTTAGTATCGAAGGGAGAGAATTCTCGATCGATCTACTGCCGATGTTAATCCGGGGTTTTGATGTGGTGGTCGGCATGGATTGGTTGTCAAACAATCATGCCGAGATCGTATGTTCCAAGAAGTTGATTCGACTTCCCAACCCCTCTGGCGAAGTCGTTGTCATCTATGGTGAAAAGAGAAAGGGTGAAGTGGCAATAATCACAATGGCAAAGGCACGCAAGTGCTTAGTAAAAGGATGTTCGTCTTTCCTAGCCTACGTGATCGATGCCAAGTTAAAGAAATCAAAGATGGAAGATGTGAAGATCGTGCGTGAGTTTCCAGACGTCTTTCCGGACGACTTGCCCGGGTTACCACCCGATCGTCAGGTTGAGTTTCGGATTGATCTTGTGCCTGGAGCAACACCAATTGCTAAAGCTCCTTACCGTTTAGCACCATCGGAGATGCAAGAAATGATGGCACAACTCCAAGAGCTTTTGGAGAAGGGCTTTATAAGACCGAGTTCGTCACCCTAGGGAGCTCCGGTCTTGTTTGTAAAGAAGAAAGATGGTACAATGTGAATGTGCATTGATTATCGTGAGTTGAATAAAGCTATAGTAAAGAACAGATATCCGCTTCCGAGAATAGACGACTTGTTCGATTAACTTCAAGGAGCGGGATGTTTTTCCAAAATCGACTTACGTTCTGGTTATCACGAAGTGAAGGTGAGAGAAGATGATGTTCCAAAGACAACTTTCAGAACGCGTTACGGCCATTACGAATTTCTTGTAATGCCTTTTTGTCTAACGAACGCACCAGCTGTGTTTATGGATTTAATGAATAGAGTATGCCGACCATTCCTCGACAAGTCGGTCATTGTATTCATTGATGACATACTCGTGTACTCCAAGAGTGATTCAAAGCACGAGCAACATTTACGGGAAGTTCTGGAAGTGTTGAGAAAAGAAAGGTTGTACGCCAAATTTTCCAAGTGCGACTTTTGGCTTAAAGAAGTACAGTTTCTGGGTCACGTAGTCACTCGGGTCGGAGTGAAAGTAGACCCCTCCAAGATTGAAGCTATAATGAATTGGGAGCCTCCTAAGAGTCCGTCCGAGATCCGAAGTTTCTTGGGTCTGGCGGGATACTACAAGAGATTTATCCAAGACTTTTCAAAGATCGCTTCTTCCTTGACAGTTCTGACTCAGAAGAATGTGAAGTTCGAATGGACTGAAGCCCAAGAGAAGGCGTTCCGGATCCTTCAAAAGAAGTTGTGTGAAGCTCCGATCTTGACGTTACCTTAAGGGTCGGAAGATTTCGTGGTATACAGCGACGCTTTAAAGATGGGATTGGGTTGTGTGTTGATGCAACGAGGCAAGGTGATCGCTTATGCCTCGAGGCAGCTTAAGATACACGAGCAGAATTATCCAACCCATGATCTGGAGTTAGCGGCGGTGGTGTTCGCTTTGAAACTTTGGCGACATTACCTCTACGGCACGAAATGCACACTATATACGGATCACAAGAGCCTGAAATATGTCTTTGATCAGAAAGAGCTGAATATGAGGCAAAGACGGTGGCTCGAGTTACTCAAAGATTACGACTGTGAATTGCTTTACCATCCCGGTAAGGCGAACGTGGTGGCCGATGCGTTAAGTCGGAAAGACTATAGCGGAAGTATTCGAGCTACCCATTCGAGGATCGAGCTAGTGTCTAGTCTTGTTGAGAAGATCAATACATCACAGGTGGAAGCACTGTTAGAAGAGAATCTAAAAGATGAAGTCATGACGAAGCAGCGTTTGCTCTTAACGGAAGATAGCCGTGGAGTAAAACTGTTCAGCGGTCGTGTATGGGTACCCAAGCTTGGGGGTAACCGTGATCTGTTGCTAGAGGATGCTCACAAGTCCAAGTATTCCATTCATCCGGGGAGTACAAAGATGTACAGGGACTTGAAGCTGCACTATTGGTGGCCGGTAATGAAACTTGATGTAGCGCGTTACGTTGAGCGTTGTGTGACGTGTTCGCAAGTTAAGGCCGAACATCAGCGACCATATGGGAGTATGCAGTCTTTAGAGATTCCCGAGTGGAAGTGGGAGCATATCACTATGGACTTCGTGACAAAGTTACCTAAAACTCTTCGAGGTCACGATACCATTTGGGTGGTAGTTGACAGATTGACAAAGAGCGCTCACTTCTTGACAGATTGACAAAGAGCGCTCACTACCGCTGGATAAGTTAGCAAAACTTTATATCGATGAGGTGGTCTCGAGGCACGGCATACCATTGTCAATCGTGTCGGATCGCGACAGTCGGTTCACTTCGAACTTCTGGGATGGGTTTCAGAAAGAGCTTGGTACACGAGTTAAGTTGAGTACGGCTTATCATCCGCAAACCGACGGGCAGAGCGAGCGAACGATACAAACATTGGAAGACATGTTGAGGTCTTGTGTCATCGATTTCGGAGGTAGTTGGGACTCTCACATGCCTTTGGTGGAGTTTGCTTACAACAATAGCTACCATTCGAGTATTGGGATGGCACCTTTTGAGGCATTGTATGGGCGAATGTGTCGGACTCCCGTGTGCTGGCTTGAAGCAGGAGAAAAGCAGTTCGCCGGACCTGAAATCGTGTAAGAGACTGCCGATAAGTTCAAGTGCATTCGTGACAGAATGAAAGCGGCTCAGGATCGTCAGAAAAGTTATGCAGATAAGAAGAAGCGACCGATGGAATTCCAAGGGGGCGACCGCGTTATGCTTAAGGTGTTGTCGTGGAAAGGCATTATTCGGTTCGGAAAACATGGGAAGTTGAGTCTCCGTTTCCTCGGACCTTTCAAAGTGCTTAAACGGGTGGGTTTGCAAGCCTACCAGTTGGAACTGCCACCGGAGTTGAGCAGAATACACAACACGTTTCATGTTTGCTACCTCCGAAAATGTTTGGCGGTAGAAGACAACATCATTCCCCTTTCAGAGTTAAGGGTAGACGAAGGTAACCGTTGTGTGGAAGAACCCGACGCCATCTTAGAGAGAAATTCTAAGAAGTTGCGTCATAAAGAAGTCACTTTGGTCAAGGTGCAGTGGAGGCATCACCGGGGAGCAAATGTGATGTGGGAAGCCGAGGAGGATATGAAGCAAAGATATCCTCACCTTTTTGAGTAATTGGGATTTCGGGGACGAAATCATTCCCAAGATGGGGAGGATTGTAACACCCCGAATTTCGTTTGGTTTTGAGAAGAAGTGTTAAGGTTATGAGGTTCCTGTTTCTGTCTACAGGGCGCACGGGTCATGCGCCCTCCTTCAGGAAAAACGCACGGGTCGTGCGCATGGATCAGGGTGCGAGGCAGTGACTTTCGCACGGGTCGTACGCCATCCCCCTTTGAAAAACGCACGGGCCGTGCGCTGTGTTGGGAAGCGTGAGATACTTTGATAAAATATCTCATTTTGTTGAGATTTTCTAAAATCTCAGATTTCTCTCTCTCTCTTCCTTTTCTCTCTTTTTCTCTTTCGATCTTCAAAGGCTCGTTTGGTTGCTAGTTTTCGGTGTTTCTAGCAAGGGGTCGGTGTTTTAAGCTTCACCTCTACGTCGTGATCGTTATCTGGTTTTCCGGGTTTTATTCTAAAAACCTACCGGTGAGTTCCTACTACCATTTTACAAACTTTATACATGTCAAAACTCTTATTTGCGAAATCCGAAGTATTTATACGGTATGATTTCATGTTCTCTACATTTTGATATAAATGAAGTTTTTAGTGATTTTCGGGGTTACCGATCAGTTTTGACTAAAATGACGGGTTCCGCCTTATTAAAGTAAAATGATGTTTTACTTGCACATTATGTGGATATGTGAAAAGAATGTTTATGAACTCATTTTAATGATTTTCATTCTTACCAGAAGTTGAACTGGAAATGACATTTTGTTTATGAAAATGTGTTTATACCATATGTTTAGTTATGGTTGGTCACATATGTTGTTGTGACGAGTCTGTACCATTACTAGTGGATCCCTAGGTTTTGAGTCGACTGTATTATTGGGAGGTCATATTCCCCATTTTGTAACTATGGATGCATATGTTCCTAGAGGGCAACTTGGTACGGTTATGTGAGGCCGGATACTAGCCATGGTTCGTAGTGATCCTAGTGAAGTGGTATACATTGGTTTTGCTTGGGGGCGCGATCTCACATCATAGCACGGACCTATGTGTTCGTATCCTTGGATTCCAAGTGTTTATCTCATAACTCGGATTTTGGCCTACTTAGTGTTACGCCACCATCCTTGGTAAAATGGTCCTTTTGTCATCATATATTGAGTTTTGGACCGAAAAGGCCCGGTTGTGGCGAAATGTTATCTTGATGAATTAAACCTTTATGAAAAGACTGATCCCCTTCTTGGGAGTTTATTATCAATACGAATGTCATGTTGCCAGTTTTTTTTTCAGGTTTTAATTTACTCTGATTTTTAGGGTGTTACAGGTTGGTATCAGAGCTCTAGTTTAAGCGAACTAGGCATGAATGTAAAATGTCTAGACTTAGACTGAGTATGCTAAGAATTGATCTGCGAGATTGGGTAGAGCTTCTAAGATGGGTTAGTCTTAGAGTCAACGGAAAGTGCGTTTATCAGGCGTTGTGGTGATCGTGACGAGAACCCTTATGTGTTATATGTTCATAATCTCACTTAGCTAATGTTATTATGAGGATATCGTACGTAAGCGTACTTGAATTTCTATTTCTATAACGATTGGTAATGTGGTAGTATGTTTCCTTTGTGTTTATTCAATCTCTCTCTTATCTCTTTCTCTGTTCTGTGAAGCAGTTCAGTAATGGTGAATACGCGTGGTAGACCGCGTACGCGTGTTGATGGTCTGGAAGCGACAGCCTCCACCGATGATGAGCCGGAAGGAGTTGAGGTTGTCGTGCGTCCACCAGTTCAACAAATACTAGGTGGGGGGCCAGAGGTCATTCCGCGTGTGGACCTGGCTTCGTCCCACCCAGTAATCAGGGATGCTAGTTCCCCGTCCGAGTTGATGGCCAGCATGATGTTGGCAATGAGGGAAGATATGGCAAAGCAGCAAGAGTTTCTGCTGAAAGTGATTGAGGACCGTGATGTGAACGATCGTAGAAGTGAGACGGTTGTGGAAAACATCGTAGCAGGTTCTGGAGGCGCTGGTACAGGGGTCAGGGTTGAGGAACGCAGGATTGTTAATGCTCCAGGAAGTGGGAAAAGTTGTTCCTACAAATCCTTTCTTGGTTGCGGACAACCAGAGTTCTCTGGTTCCGATAACCCAATCATGTGTGTGAAGTGGATCTGAGTAGTTGAGCAAGCTTTTGGCTCTTCTGAGTGCGGAGATGATCAGAAGGTGCGGTTCGGTACCCAACTGCTGAGGGATACTGCACTCATTTGTTGGAATGTCATTCAATCCACCCTACCTGCTGCTGTGTTGGCTCAGTTGTCTTGGGCCGAATTCAAGAAAAAGCTGTTAGAAGAATTCTGCAACGAAAGAACAATGGACCGAATTGAGAAAGAATTTTGGTCTCTGGTGAAGGGAAGCCTGACGGTGAGGGAGTACACCCGTCAGTTCATGGAGAAGGATAAGATGAAGGCCTATCTGAATGGCCTACCTGCGGACATGCAACCTATGGTCCACAATTCTAAAGCTTCTAACCTCCGTGAGATGATTGAAGAAGCTCAGTACATGGAAGAGATGTTCGCAAGGAACAAAGTTAAGAAAGCCGTAGTGGTGACTGATAAGAGAAAGTGGGAGAGATTGCCCGAAGCTTGTGTCGGGTAGCACGCCAGCAAGGAAGGAGAACCCTCCTAAGGTTCCGGGTCGAGCATTTCAGATGACGGCCGAAGAGGCCAGGGCATCTGCTGACGTGGTATCGGGTACTTTCCTTATAAACTCTGTACCTGCTCGTATTTTGTTCGATACGGGTGCTAGTTTCTCTTTCGTATCTGAATTGTTCCGTCAGAAAATTTCTATGCCCACTACTAGTCTTGAGATGCATTAGTGGTAGAAATAGCCGATGGTTGTCAAGTTCTGATCCACGAGGTTATGAAGCAGTGTACTCTTAGTATCGAAGGGAGAGAATTCTCGATCGATCTACTGCCGATGTTAATCCGGGGTTTTGATGTGGTGGTCGGCATGGATTGGTTGTCAAACAATCATGCCGAGATCGTATGTTCCAAGAAGTTGATTCGACTTCCCAACCCCTCTGGCGAAGTCGTTGTCATCTATGGTGAAAAGAGAAAGGGTGAAGTGGCAATAATCACAATGGCAAAGGCACGCAAGTGCTTAGTAAAAGGATGTTCGTCTTTCCTAGCCTACGTGATCGATGCCAAGTTAAAGAAATCAAAGATGGAAGATGTGAAGATCGTGCGTGAGTTTCCAGACGTCTTTCCGGACGACTTGCCCGGGTTACCACCCGATCGTCAGGTTGAGTTTCGGATTGATCTTGTGCCTGGAGCAACACCAATTGCTAAAGCTCCTTACCGTTTAGCACCATCGGAGATGCAAGAAATGATGGCACAACTCCAAGAGCTTTTGGAGAAGGGCTTTATAAGACCGAGTTCGTCACCCTAGGGAGCTCCGGTCTTGTTTGTAAAGAAGAAAGATGGTACAATGTGAATGTGCATTGATTATCGTGAGTTGAATAAAGCTATAGTAAAGAACAGATATCCGCTTCCGAGAATAGACGACTTGTTCGATTAACTTCAAGGAGCGGGATGTTTTTCCAAAATCGACTTACGTTCTGGTTATCACGAAGTGAAGGTGAGAGAAGATGATGTTCCAAAGACAACTTTCAGAACGCGTTACGGCCATTACGAATTTCTTGTAATGCCTTTTTGTCTAACGAACGCACCAGCTGTGTTTATGGATTTAATGAATAGAGTATGCCGACCATTGAATAGTGATCCTAGTGAAGGAGTATACATTGGTTTTGCTTGGGGGTGCGATCTCACATCGTAGCACGGACCTATGTGTTCGTATCCATGGATTCCAAGTGTTTAGCTCATAACTCGGATTTTGGCCTACTTAGTGTTACGCCACCATCCTTGGTAAAATGGTCCTTTTGTCATCATATATTGAGTTTTGGACCGAAAAGGCCCGGTTGTGGCGAAATGTTATCTTGATGAATTAAACCTTTATGAAAAGATTTCCCTATGATACTGATGTTTGTATCTTTTGAGCTTTATAAACTGTATGTTCTCACAGGTTTCCTTTAGCGGTGGGTTGTCGGGGTTTTGAGAGACGGGTTTGGTCTCGAGGATTTTGAGATGACTAGTATTGTTTCAGGGCATTTGTTAAGTCCCATTCTTTTGGTACATTATGGATTGTCAACTGATGTAATCTTGATATAGGTGTCTAGCTTAGTTTGTTGACAAACTCTTTATCGATTCGGGTTTTTGTAAAGTCTTAAGGACTGATCCCCTTCTTGGGAGTTTATTATCAATACGAATGTCATGTTGCCAGTTTTTTTTCAGGTTTTAATTTACTCTGATTTTTAGGGTGTTACATGTGAAGCAGAAGAGATTTGGCTTGTTTATCCGCTTTTAACCGATTTTTCTAAGCATCAGTGAGTTGAACTGGTTCTATCTCAATAGTTCTTGTCTGAACTTCATCATCATCTGATCCATTATTTGGAGCAGGTATTTCAGCAGTAGGAATCTTGAAAGGACCTTTTGTGATACACAAAAGAATGTTTTCTCCATTTGCGTGCCGATCCACAAAATCAAGAAAACGATCCTTCCACTGTTCATATTCACCTCTGAATAGAACAGGAGGCTTGACATCAGACCCAATAGCAAGTGCTTCTCTGGAAGTCATCTTTGATCTATACAACTTTTTATGATCGTCAAAATTCAGATAACAAACTGAATCTACACAAATCAAACTTAGTTAAATTTCAGAAAAATTCAGAAAAATTGACTAAGTATGAAACTCGCATACCAAATAAACCAAAAACAAGAAAAACGCGCAAATGCTTTCGTGCGAGTTTGAGAAACATGGACAAGGAAGGTTGCGAGAAGTCACTTCTCGCACACAATGTTGTGCGAGTTTGTGCTTCGCGCACAACACTACTTGCTAGAACCAAGGTTCGCGCATGTGTTCTCTGCGAGTTTCTACTTCTCGCACACCACAATATGCGAGTTTTGAAACTTCTCGCAAGACCTTTGCGAGTTCGAGACTTAGAATATTTCCTAAAACCGACTTCTCGCTAAACAAAAACGCACAAGAACAGGGACTTGCGAGTTTTGGACTTAGAAAAATTTAAGCAAGGATACTTTGTGCAAAAATAAATAAATAAAAAAATAAATGCGCATGATACACACTTCTCGTAGAGACCACTTCGCGCACAAAGAAGACTTTGAACAGTAGAAACTCGCACCTAGTTATGTGCGAGTTCTTGCTTCTCGCATGACCCTACTTGCGAGTTCCTCACTTTAATTTCAAAACAAGTCTCTGTGAGTTCTTGACTTTAGCGAGTTCTTCCTTCTGCGAGTTCTTCACTTGTGAGTTTTGTAGATCTAGCGAGTTCTTGCCTTTGTAGTTCCAAAATTCGATTTCACCAATTTGCTCGAAATTTTGCAAGAACTTTCTAAGACATATTTTGAACCAATTACAACTGATGAATTTTGAAATGAAACAAAAATTTTACAATATCAATCTGTTAATAGATCGTACAGACTCGAACAAAAAGATTCACGAAAAAATCAAAAATTGACTTAACCAGATGAAAATTAGACAATTCGATCTAAAAAAACATTGTTCTACATGTAAAAACGAATCTAAAACAAACAATTTGAAGTCTAAAACACTACTGTAGAAGAAAATTCAGATTCACATATTCCAAATGCGAGTTCGTCCAAAATATGATCCAAGAATTTCAATTTGGATCCAATCTTTCTGAATTCTATGTGCTCTGATACCAATTGTGTGTCCCACAATGTGTATAGATCAAGATTATGACAATCAATTTCCAAATTCAAACTATTTTATTGATCTCACTTTGATAATAAAATATTTCTCTTTCTATCTCTAGAACACGCTTAATACAATGAACTACTTCTCTCACAACAAGGTACCATATACCTATTTATACAAAAGCTAGAAACGCGCATGGTGCTAAACACGCACACCACTAAGAAAAACAAAATTACAATTTTGACTTTGACTTTTTATTACAGAGACTTTGACTTTGATGCTGAGAGTTGACTTTAGCTTTGACCTTCAATCTTCAGTCTTCTATGATCTTGTATCCAACATATTTATGCTCTAACAATTTGGCGTATAATTCTTCTTTCCTTAAAACCTCCAATATTTCTCGAAGGTGTCGCACGTGATCGGATTCGTCCTTAGAGTAAATTAGGATATCATCAATGAACACGATTACCGACTTATCAAGGAAAGGAAGACACACTCGGTTCATCAAATCCATGAACACCGTCGGGGCATTCGTTAAACCGAAGGGCATCACCAAGAATTCGTAATGTCTGTAGCGCGTTTTAAAAGTTGTCTTCGGAATGTCGCCTTCCTTGACTTTTATTTGGTGGTAGCCCGAACGTAGATCGAGCTTCGAGAAGCATCCCGCTCCTTGGAGTTGGTCAAATAAGTCGTCGATCCTAGGGAGTGGGTACTTATTCTTCATGGTTACCTTGTTCAACTCTCTATAATTAATGCACATCCGCATGGTGCCATCTTTCTTCTTCACTCATAGGACCGATGCTCCCTAAGGCGATGAACTCGATCTCACGAATCCCTTCTCAAGAAGGTCTTGTAGTTTCCCTATCATCTCCTTCATTTCCGAAGGAGCTAAACGATAAGGAGCTCTAGCTATGGGAGTCGCTCCTGGTGCTAAATCAATCTTGAACTCCACTTGGCGATCGGGTGTGTTGAGGAGAAATCCCAACATTTGCTGGGAATGACACAAGCATCCAGCGCCCTCACCTTCGACTCGGGAGTACGTAATTGGCCGGGACTAACAGCCCGACCCGCTGGCTCCATGAAAGTGGTGCAGCCCCTCATGTCCGCCTGTCGCTTAGTACGGGGCTTTGCGCTACCATGGTTTAAGGAAATAAAGTTGCGCCTTCACCATCAGCAATTGCTTTTGGTGTAGTGGTAAGCGCTTGATCCTAACAAGTTAAGCGTGCTCGGGCGATAGCAATCCTAGGATGGGTGACCTCCTGGGAAGCTCAAGCCTTGGGACCTAACAGGGTGGTAACCCAGGCAAGTCATCCAAGAAAACATCGGGGAACTCGTTTACCACCTTCACATCTTCTAGTTTTTTCTTCTCAAGCTTGGCGTCTATAACATATGCCAACAAGGATGAGCATCCTTTCGATAAGCACTTCCATGCTTTCACCATGCTAATAATTGCCACCTCGTCCTTCCGTCTTTCACCGTATACGGTCACCGTCTCATCATTCGAAACTGGGATTCGAACCATCTTCTCTGCACAAAGAATATCGGCACTATTTTTTGCTAACCAGTCTATTCCTATGACAACATTAAATCCTCCAATAACCATCGACATTAAATCAACCGGGAACTCCCTTCCTTCAATTTCCATCTTGAAATCCCTAAGAACATCTCGGACCACTACTTGGTCACCATCCGCTAATTCTACTACTAAGGCATCTTCTAAGCTACTAGTGGGCACAGACAACTTTTGACAGAAGGCACTCGACACAAACGAAAAACTTGTGCCGGAATCAAACAATATATGTTTAGGTACGGAGTTTAGAAGAAACGTACCCGACACTACATCATTCAAAGCCTTCGCCTCTTTGGTGGTCATCTGAAAGGCTCTTCCCGTTGCTCTCGGGGGATCCATCTTCTTTCCCCCGCTACCTCCGACCTTCAACTTTGGGCACTAGCTTCTGATATGGCCTGGTGCCCTACATTAAAAACAAATCTGTCCACTAACCGGACAATCCCTGAAACTGTGGCCTGTCTTACCACACTTGAAGCAGGGTTCGGACCCCAAATTACACAAACCTAAGTGTTTGCTCCGACACTTGGAGCAATATGGGACCTATTTTCTAGGACTCGTCCCTCGCTGATTGTTGTTGAACTATCTTGGTCTCTTGGAGTGTACTGAGCTTCCCTCCCATCTCCTTTTCTCCGTTATTCCGCCTCTCTCTACCTTCTGAAGACCATAAGAATCTTCTACTAATTGAGCTTCCTCGATCGCCTCCCGAAGAGTAGAGGCCTTGGACACTCGTACCATGTCCATCATCTCTGTCGGTAAACCTTTAATGTAGGTTTTGATCTTTTCCTTCTCGGTTGGGACCAGATGTCCCACCAAACCCAGTTTGTCCATGAACAACTTGTTGCATTCTTTCATGGTCAAACTCCCTTTCATCAAATTCTGGAACTCGTCAATGATCCGATCTATAGATCTCTCATTGCAATACTCTTCAAGAACCTTCCGCTTGAATGTTTCCCAGTCCAACTTATCTAACACCGAAGCCTCTAAAGACATAGAGTAAATGTTCCACCATGTGAGGGGCATCCCTCGTAACAGTTGAGAGCCGAAGGTTGCTTTTTGGCCCTCTCGACAACCGCTTGTCCGGAAAGCTTGTTCCATCTCCCGTATCCAAATCATGCAGACTATTGGGTCATCGTTTATCTTGAACTCGGGTGGTCTGTAGCTCAAGAAGGTCTTGAAAGAGCATGCCTTCGTTGGTTGTCGTGCTTCCATTGTTGCCATTCCGTCCATGGGAATTTCATTTACAATTCCTCTGGATCTTACTGCAATCATATTTTCTGCAACCGTATCGTGCTTGCGGTTGTTAGTGTCTGTAGATCCCAGAAACTGTGCAATAACAACAATAATAATCAATCAACAATAAGAATCAATCACAACTGCTGGTCATATGATTAGATTTATCAGTAAAGGGTTTAGGTTTACAGAGAGAATTTCTGATCAGCTAGAGTAAACCTTAATGACTATTCTTCTCTCTCTAACCCTAATTCTCAACTAAACAAACCTTTAAATACTAGGAGCTTGGGTCTAAAAGCCCAAGTCCCATTACAACAAAACTTAAGACCAATAAGAATAAAAGACTTTTCACAACGCTTTAGAATAAAAACAATTAAACTCTATAAATGTGTTATATAACTTTCCACGCACAACAATCTCCCCCTAAAGTTGAATAAGGCATTTATCATCATGAAATCTTCAGGCCTTGATCTTCTTTCCCTCTTGAATCTTTGAAGAACTTTGGTGTTGCATGTCTTCTTGTCTTTCCAAACTCCCCCTTGAATAAAGCTCTTGGTCTTCATAGTTTCAACTTTGTAACCAGATTCAATGTACAATAGCCTCGACTGAATGCACTACATAACATATTTCAAATGTAGAAACTCAACACATAGGATCAGCACACAAGAAAGATAATTTGCGAGTTACGTGACATTCCACGGTGCAACTTCAGTTTAAAAACAAAGAATTTGCCTTTGATCCGCGAGTTGAATATGCTTTCAGCTTCAAAACTTGTTTCAATTTGCTCGTAGGAAGAACAAACTTGTAGCAAACACCATATGATACGGGATAGAAGAAATGCAATCTTTGAATCTAATGTCTTTTCAACCTCAGATTTAAGAAATTTTGTTACTCCCCACAAATTTTTCTAACTCCTCCTCAACATGATAATCTGTGTCTTTGAATTGTTTGTCGTTCTCCCCCTCATGATGATTAGGAGATTCCTGAGCATCATGTAACTTCAAAGACTAAATAGATGAGTAGCAAAATACCAGATAAAACGAATCGATAACCAAGGGTAACGGCTAACACAGAAACACAATAGTAACTGTTATCATAACATATAAAAGTAATTGTGTGGCCTATTTTCAAAGTTGGCATCAATGTATCTCTGATAAGACTTCCAGTTATCACTGAAGTAAAATATTAAAAAATTACTTTTCAAACTATTCTGGCAATATCACAAAGATATGCAAGGGGAATCACAAAGATTCGTGCGTGTGTGAAAGAAGTATAATCATATCATTTAGACTCAAAGATTGATTTAACCTGGGACACAGGTTAGAAATCAATAGACAATAAGATGAATATGAAGTTCGAAGACCGGAGCTAATGTCTTACTTTTTCAATATCTAAGACCTCCGAGTGAGGAATAGATAATGTGTTAAATCTCCGTGCATATATGAAACAAGTATCTTTTGAGAGATACTTGAGTGGTTGGGTGAGGTGACATGAGTTATCGACACTGGGTCCATATTTGTTTCAATATTCCTTTCCAAAGAACAAGAATGAATAGATTATGTGGTAACCCGAATAACTGACTCATTTTTGTTAGGACCAATAATTCTTTTAAGTCCTGTCACGTCCTCCCCATTTTTTTTCAATCACTCCGAACTCATCTATCAATCTAGACCCCTCACTGATATCTATGGATGATATGTGTTTCTTGGGTAGGTCCTTCCGGCTCTGGATTGACCATAGAAACTTTATGAGCCCTAACACTCCTTTAACTCGCCAAGATAAAACATTGAAGTAAAATTTCTGATTTGAGAGAATCAGAAGTCAAAAGCATTTAAGAACGAGTCCTGAACTGAAGTGTTCAGAAGTCGATATGAAAATCTAAACAAAAAACATGGTACTCCCCCTCAAAAGATGGCATAACCCTTGATTGTAGTCATGCGATATGAATAATCTGGATTAAATCACACATGACCTTCCTGCAAAACAGATTCGGAAGATATTGGTTTTGGTATCCTTATTGTGATAGATCCTTGATGGTTAGTTGCCTTGGCTTTGAAACTATTAAACTGAGAATTGGGGATGTTATAAGTACCATACCTACTATTTACGTACCTTGAGTCCACAAAGTCACTATTTCCACAGTGAGTGCAACAGATTTTTGCTCGGTTTAGACTGATCAACTTTCATGTAGAATAAACATTAGTAGGTGAATCAGTCTTGGAAATAGATGACTTTGTATCAACTACAGGAGAATCATGAGACTTGTTTCCTTCACCGTCTTTTGTAGTTGGTTTCTTTCTCCAAACCATCTTTACTTTTCTGAAAAAATGATTATCTGAATAATCATTAAGCTCGCAATCAGAAGAACTGGAGTAGTGAGTATGTCTTTTGTTAGAGATGTCGGTCTTTCTTTGTTTCTGTGAACGTCTTTTAGATTTTTGCTTTGAATATTTGTTCACAAAAACCTTTTGAGAGGCAGATGTAGAACATTAGCCTTTATAAAATTTGACCGGTGGCTCACCAGTTGAATCCAAAAAATCAATATGACCAGGAAGTTTTGGATCGAAATCAAACTGGTCTAACTCACTGTTTGAACATACCTCTGAATTCAAGAATGTTGAAAATTCCATTTCCTCATCAGACATGACATTATCACTTGTGGGAGTCGGGAAACTGGATGGATTTGTGCTTTTCAAAGGATCATTTGCGGAAGCATTTTGAAAATCATAACGACGATCCTTTTTGAAACACTCCAACTGAGGCTCTTTTCCTTTATCAGAAGAATTTGGTGAAGAATCACCCAGAAATGCTTTACAAGTAGAGGTATCTGAGGGTGAATAGGAATTTTCTGACAGATTGATTTTCACATCTTGGAGAATGTCAGTCTTAGCTTGGAGCTCAGCTTTGTGAAGTTGCTCTTTCATCAGATCAGTTGCAAAAGCAGACAGTTGTGAAGTAAGCTTGTTTATCTCTGTATGAAGATATTCCTTTTCCTCCCTAGATCCAGATTCCTTTTGATTTGAATTGAAGCACTCAAGTTTGGATAATAAATCTTGTTTTTCCTTTTGAAAAATGATTATTTCCTGTGCAAATGACTCTTCTAGCTGAACTATTTTCTTTTCTAAAATTAGAGGTGGAACATAGATTTTGTGGTCCATTGATTCCTCCTCAACAGGTTTTGAATCAAGTTCAGCATGAGAATAGCTTCGAAAATAGTCATTTGACAGAAAAGTGGGTTTATCGATGTCATATGACGCATTCAATGAGTCATACACAAAAGGAAGTTGCATCGTGACAGTATTCTTCCTTCTCAAAGTTTCCAGTTCTGGATCCTCATTATCAAGTGACTTGGTCCATCTGATTTTGTACTCTGGATAAGTTTTGTGCAATCCCAAAAATTCGAAAGCGTATAAAGTGGTTACTTTGGACAAGGCTCTTTTCAAATAATCAGGGTTGTCATATCCGATTCCTGATTTAGGATTGGAGTCCTTGAACTCTTTGGGTGTGTTCATATGGAACGTTTGATTAGTTTGACCATGTTTGTAAAACTTAAGCTCGAGATCCTTTAACTTGTTAGTCAACTTTTTGTTTTCATTTTTGAAAAAGATGGTTTTATTGACAATCTTAGTCCTCTCATTTTCTGACATACGAAGCTTGTCAGTCAGTTCATCTACTGTCGTCTTTAACTCCTTGGACTCTTTTGAACAGATCTCACGTTGTTCCTTTAGATTTGAAATTTCGCACAATTGTCCAACATTTTCTACAAGTAGATCCTCAAGCTTCTTACGCTGAGTTTCAACCATAGCTTCTAAATGAGAAACTTTCTCTTTTAGCTCAGAATAAGTTGGATGAGACATTATTACCTGAAAAACTTCAAGTCCAGGGGTTAAACTTGATAAGTGATTAAACTTTAAAGTGTAGGGACCAAAAGTGTAAACGGGTGAAACTTGAAAGTTTAGGGGTCACAAATGAAAAACGACCGAGACTATGAAGTACAGGGACTAAAAGTGACACTAACTAAAACTTAAAACTAGAGGGACTAAAAATGATAGAAAGTAAAACTTAAAGGTAGAAGGACAAAAAATGACATAAATAAAACTACTAACTAGAGGGACTAAAAGTGTAAGATTTAAAGCTTCTGACGGAATTAACTAGACTTTAACTGAAAAAGAACTAAAAATGAAATAAAACTTAACCAAATTAACAAACTAACTGAGACTAACTGGACTAACGAAAAAAGGACCAAAATGTAAAGGAATTACCGCAACTTAACGACAACTTAACGAGATTACTATTCATCATCTCCTTCATTGAGACAAACCTGCAAAACATCGAAACGGTTAGAAATATTTAATGCAAACCGATCGTTAAAGCTCCCTGATCAGTCCTTAATAGATTAAAGCTCAAACGGTCAACCCACGATCACAAACGAACCAACCAAAAACTTTTTGAAAAACGATCGACAACTTAAAAACTCAGTATGGGTTAAAACTTTTAGACCAAAATTGATCGTTTATGTTCCCTTAAGCTCCCTCAACTTATTAGAATTCGAAAAAATCTCTCAAACTCTCGAACGAAGCAAACGAAAAGTTTTCGGAAACCGAACGAGAACTTAAAACCTTGATATGGGTGAAATTTTTTTGATCAATATCGATCGAATAAGCGTCGTAAACACTCCTAAACACTTTAAAAACTAAAAAACTTCGTCCACGATCATTACCGAATCAACCGAAAAACTTTATCGAAATACGATTGAAAACTCTTAAACTTTTGTGATGACCGAATCCACCAAATCTCAAGCTCCCGGGAGTGATTAGCAACGTGAAACTGCCAAGGACCGAGAGACGGTCACAGTGTGGAACCGGGAGAGTCCGGGAGACGCAAGGGACCGGGAGGGGAGGCACCGGACCGGGCTTCGATAGAAAGATAACGGGCGCTTGACACCGGGCGCTAGTTTGACACCGGGAGATGCCAGGAGGATGCTGGACACCGATTAATGTAATTCACGGATGAAAAATTCAATCAACAGCTGCTATACACAATAATTCCACGGATAATAATTTGAAAACATGCAGGCTGTTTTAAATCCAATCACCTTTGAATCCAATCACCTTTAATTAAAAGATGATTTGTTCTAGCCGCCAATCACCAAATTTAATATTGAAAACACAAAACTTTAATATTGAAGACCTACTCTCGGCTCACTTAATTCTCATAGCCACGATTCTCAATTTAGAGAGCACTGACCCACGATGAAGTAATCAATAAAATACAAACTTAATTCCACCGAAAAAAAAACATCAACTGTCCGTCGATCTTCTTGTAAACCACAGACCCACTCACAATTGATTATAAAACACACTTATGGCATTTAACAATGGAAACCCATAGTTGCGTATCATTGATGTTGTTCCACCGACCCACTTTAGTTTTTTTTTTTTTGGCAGCCAATTAAAATTCAGATATCAAAATTACAAAATCCTTATGGTGTAAGGCACTCCCGGATTGTAAGGGATAATTCTCGGTTATTAACTTAAACTCTCGGTTGAACAGGGCCTTACTCCCCGAGGGATGCTAACTCCCGGAGAAAGATATGGTACCGGGGGAGGGTGGTATCGGGAGATGCAGAATCCTGGGAAAGCCGAAAGGACCGAGAGATACAACCCGGTAAGTGCGACTGGGTTTGATGAACAACTTCGAGAAATATAGATCCCAGTAATGGACACAAACAAACTTTTTAAATTACAAATTAACCAAAGTTTCCTTAGCAACTTCAAACCCAAATTTAATTTAACAGAGATAACACTAAAACTCACACCAAAAACCTTTGATTATGATGAACACAGAAAGAAGGCCGAACAAAACAAAAAATCGATAAACACAAAGGGATTTTAGATAAACCTTTTGATCGTATTGAATGAAAATTAATTCGATCATGCTCTGATACCAATTGTAGATCACAGAAACAGTGCAATAACAATAATAATAATAAATCAACAATAAGAATCAATCACAACTGCTGGTCATATGATTAGATTTATCAGTAAAGGGTTTAGGTTTACAAAGAGAATTTCTTATCAGCTAGAGTAAAACTTAATTACTATTCTTCTCTCTCTAACCCTAATTCTCAACTAAACAAACCTTTAAATACTAGGAGTTTGGGTCTAAAATCCCAAGGCCCATTACAACGAAACTTAAGCCCAATAACAATAAAAGACTTTTTACAACACTTTAGAATAAAGCAATTAAACTCTATAAATGCGTTATAAAACTTTCCAAGCACTAGGACTTTCAGTCCTAACAGTGTCCCTGTCCTCGAGCAACTTCAGAAACATCTCTTGTTGTTGAGCCATAGTCGTATTCATGGCTTGCATCATACGGTCCATCATTCTTGTCTCCGGACTTACTTCTTCCATTATTGGCACGGACGTAGCTATGTTACAGCGGGGTATATGCTCAGGCCCTTCACCTAAAATGTTATGCTGGGGTGGGGGCAATTCAACCGCTGTTACCCTTGGTTGGTCGGTCGTGGATGTCGTCACGTCAAGACCATCCGGCCTATTACGAGTGTTTAGCATTTAGTCTGCCACATACATACGAGAATAGAGATGAGAAACAGACTAGAGGATTTAAAGGTAAGGAACGCATCACCACATGCATTAATCATCATAACAGTAGTAATCTAAGAATTCCCACGTTATAACACATTCATAATAGCAATAGCTAATTGAAATTATGAACACATCACACATAAGAATCCTTACTACCACCGTCATAAATCTCAGTTTATGTAGCCCCGTCGGTTCTAAGACTATATTATCTTAAGAGTTCTACCCAATCTCACCATTCATCACTTATCCGATCTAAGCTTAAGTCTAGGTACATGTAGATCTCGAAGGTTCTTAACAAGTTTGTAGAAGGGGGGTTGAATACAAATACAAAATTTTAAAGTTTAATAAATTGTTTATTGATAAATCAAATCACAATTTACAAGTTTGTTGCCGAATAAGATTAAGTAAAATCTAATCTAAACAAACTTAAGAACCACTAAGAAGGTTGCACTAGAAATAGAGAATAGGGGATTAGGAGAATATAGAAAACAAGGGTTTCTATATATTTTAGAAAGATGAAGGCTACCCTCAGATGGAGTGTTGATCTTTCTATTTATACCCCATACATTAAATGCATGGCAGAGTAATTTACACGTGTCCTTCCTTGATTGGTTGCATGGGTCTGACTTTAGGAGACATGCTTTTGGCCGTTTGATGAACAGTGTAGTTGACAGAGTTGTTGTACGAATTGCTGTAGAGGTATGTCTTTTATGAAAATCGTACTGTGTGTAAGGACAAGACAAAAGAGACTTGAGGTATAAGCTAAGTGATCATCAATCGCTGAATATCTCTTCCTTCAGATATATAAAGAAGTTCAGCTATCGCTGAAGCTTTTCCTCAGGTTTCTTCGCGTTTGTAGACTTGTCTTGGCTTCACTGATATCCGCATCAGGTCCTGAGTAGACATGTCTTTGTTCAGCAGCTTTGTCTTCGATTCTGCAGTGAACATATTTTGTTGCGAAACTTATCTTCAGGGATTACGTCTAACTGTTTACATTTGAAATCATCAACAATGCTGTACATACTCAGTATTAGATCGCTGATGGTGAAACACTAATACATATGAATGTTTATAAGAAATATCATCATCGATAGCTAAACAGACTCAATATGATCATTGATGATGAAACACTAATACATAATGTTAAACGTAATTTTCACTAAGTATAGAAAATGATCATTATCAAATCACTAAGAGAGTTTGGATCAACAATCTCCCCCTATTTGATGATGAAAAAGTAACTATGAAGAAAATTACTTTTAAGTCAAAATAAAGGATAATCAGGACTCATAACATATATGTCCCAATTACTATTTTGAGGGATCTTTTACAGTACTGATATAGTTAAGTACTTCACTGAAATTTTCATTAATTCAAAGACCTTGATCATATAATCTGGTACTTCTTCTCCTTTTTGTCTTCGATCAGCTGATTCTTGACCGATGAGAGTTTTGATCGGTTCAGCTGAAGGAGAGTAAGTATACCATAAGCACAGAAGGTCCTTGAGATGACTTAGAGGGCAAAGAGGGATTTAAGAGACTCTTTGAAATCTGAGCTGACCTTCATCATCTCTAAACAAGATTCCAAAAGGGTTCTTCAAAACTTGCCTTGGAATGAATGGACCACCAGGAGGCAGGGATAGATCAAGAACTGAGAGATCAGGAGGAGGCCCGAACAGTGCTTCTTTTGAGAACTTGATGGAGGCGTCGTTTTTTATCACTGCGACATTATCAGAGGAGGAGAAGGCAAGCTTTCTCTTTACTTGTTTTGGCTTTGGAGGAAGAGTTGAAGGCACTTTCATAATATCAGTGACTCTGTTGATGAGGGTTCCAACGATTCCTTCAACATAGCCTTTGTACGTTGATTTAGATTTCTTTAGTGCTTCCTTGAACTCTAGACATTCAAAGTAACTAAAATGTTCCAGTCTTGATACGAACATAGCTTTGACGCTTCCATCCTCTCTTGTTATCTCCATAGTCACTGAAAGTCGGTCCTTCTTCTTTTTTCCAGAGATAGTGACAACGACGATCTTCATTGGATCAGATCGATAGTCTATCTTCTCTTTACACCAATCTAGAATTTTATCGTTGACCTCTTGTTCTTTTGATTGCTCCTCTTCAATCTCTTTGAGCAAAGCAGCTTGAACCTTTACTGGATTCTTCTTCATCTTGTCATCTTTTAATAGAGATGAATGAACCTCAAGAGCTAGATTAGCATCTTTTTGGCATTCATCAATCAGCTCAACTCTGACAGATTCTTCAATTTCAGCTTGGGTTAGGAAGTCAAGCTCATTAGTTGAGGATTGAGGAGGGATCGTTAGTCGTTGACTCTCTAGGTAAGAGATCATTTCTGTTCTTCTTTTGAGTTCATCCTCTGACCATTGATCTGGTCGAGAGGGCCTTCCTGGATGGAGCAGGGTTTCATCTTCTTCTTCTTATTCATCAACCTCATTGAAGGAGGTTGGGATTATTTTATCATCAGTTGTGATAGTTGGGATTATTTGCAGTGAAGTTCCCTTAAGCAGGGGAAAGAACTGACTGAGCAAAAAGTTGAAAAAGGGAGTTAGTGTTTATTATAGAAGAAGAAAGATAAAGGCTAGAATGAGAGAGGGGTTTGGCAGGAAAAGAAGGAGAGAGGGACAATGGATAGGCATACCTGAGAAGGATGCTCCCTCTCAGATGGTCATATAAGTTGCTGGTTTCCCTCGGCAGCTATTCCCTTCTGCTTACCTTGAGATGGGTCCTGAAGCTTTATCCTTCTGTCTCCCCCCTGCTTCAGTGATAACAACGCCTTTCAACGCTGGCATTGATGAGACGTTTGTAACTGAGAACCTGAGAGACTGGTCCTCTTCATCATCATCAACGACATTGTTATTTTCTTGAGGTGTGTGTTTTTGTTTGCTTGAGTGCCGAGAATGCTTTTTCTTGCCTTAGAAGTTTTTGAGAGCGTAAAAGGCAAAAAATGTAAATAGCATTCCTTTTATATGAGGAGAAAGAGAAGGAATTTGGAGCAGGAAAAGGAGGTCATCATGACACGGACACGTTCCACGAAATTGATTGGACATGAAGTGCATCATACGAACGTCTCAGAAAAAGGCGTGCCATGGATTATCGTTTAGAATGACGTCATAGGAGAGAGAAAACGTTTCGTTTTAGAAAGTATCACTGATAGAAATTCAGAGATAATTTTTGTTTTCAAAGGATTACTGACGAGAAATATCAGTGATAAGATTTGTTTATCAAAAAACTTTTAACCACTTGTAGAAATTCAGTGATTGAAGATTTGAATGTTGAAAAACGTCTTACTAAATAAGATATTCAGTGAGAGAGAATGAGAAAACATACCTGAGAGTTAGAATATTTTGTCATATATTACATGATGAAGTGTAACATATTATCACTGACATAATGTATTTGTTAGAGCATATATTTGTTGGATACAAGATCATGAACACTGAAGATCACAATCAAACAAGTCAAAGCCAAAGTCAACTCTCAAAGCAAAGTCAAAGTCCCTTTTGTAATAGAGTCAAAGTCAAAGTCAATTGTATTTGTTTTAAGTGTTGTGTAAGCGTGTGACTAGATGTTAGAGTTTGGGTTGTAGGCATAAACTATTTTTCTAGAGCGATAAAGTATCAAAGTGTTCTTTGTACAAATTCTGTGAATTGAATTGAATTGAAATTGAAACAGGTTGAGTACTTGATCGAATCTAATTGTCATCTTGTTAATGTGATTAGTTTGTGAATAGAACTTGAAATTGGGACATAATAATTGGTATGAGAGCAGAGTTCATGTGAAATTGATCAAGAAATATGGTTTTCGGCACTGTGTATTGAGTTTGGATCGAGTTTTTCTGAATATTTGTGAGTCTATTTGATTAGATTGAGTTCGTAGGATGTATTAGAACAATCTTGTATAGGTGAATTGAATTCTTGCCCTGTAATTTTGGTTAATTCTATGATTTTTACGATTTTTAAGTTCACGAGTTCGAATGCACTGTAATTGAATCGATATGTACATTTGATTGATTTTTGTTGAAATTCTTTGATTGTAATCGATTCTAGAAGTGTTTGTGATCATATTGTCGAAGTTACAGATCGAAAATCGAAGGATTAATGGGTTTTTGAGCCAATCAGAGTGAATTTTCATCGAGATCTCAAGAACTCGCATAATCTTCAAGAACTCGCACCAAGAACTCGCATCTTAGAGGATTTCGCATAATTGTGTTGTCTGAAAAATCTCACAAGTGTATAATTTGCACATGTGTGTTGTGCGAAATGTATTGAATTCGCATATCTGTGTAATGCGAAAACCTCAGAATTCGTACAAGGTTATTTGCGAATTGTCAGAATTCGCATAAACCATTTATACGAAAAGTTTTTGTGAAAATTGTTCAAGGCATGAATTCGCATAAGTCTTCTGTGCGAAAAGTATGGAACTCGCATATCGTATCTTTAGAATTTGAAATTGGGACATACTAAGTGGTATCAGAGCCTAACGAAGAAATCATTCATCGTACGATCGAGTTCAAATTGATTGATGGAACAGTTGCTGTGAAAATTTTTGAATTCTCCAATCTGTGTTAATTTGGATGTTCTTTGATGTTAAATTGATTATGAGGTTATTGATGAATCATATGGAATCAATTACATTGTTTAATTTGAACAATTTTGGATGAATTTGATCGAGTTTGAGAATGCTGATTATTATACTAAAGGTAAGAAGCAAAAGAAAAGACGCTCACAAAAACAGACTAACACTGGTAAGCTTTCAAAAAGACAATTTCAGAAATCTGATTTTCCTAACAGATCTAAATCTTATGTTTCAGTGAAAAATAAAAGATCTGAAGAACGAAAGGAATGGCGACCTAAAAGGAAGATTGATCACAAGGCAGAATCAATTCCTGATAATTCTTGTCATAGTGTTTCTGATGTAGTTGGTGTTGTTGCTTCTACTAATAAAAACCTTGTAACTTCTTACAAGAGATATTCCATAAAGCGATTGTTCCAATTATCTCCTACTACTACTAAATCTTATACTTATCGGTGGAATGATTTTGCTTATCATCATTATTCTAATGATTGGTTTGGATCTTGTCATGTTTATTCTTCTAAACCAAATGTTTCAAAGAGTTTTCAAAAGAAAAGAGGATTCATATTTTAATGGATACCAAAATTTTGCGCTAATCTGTTAGGACCCATTTTTAAATGGGTACCTAAAATTGTTATTCCCTGATTTCTCTTGTGTAGACCCGTCATATGTGGTACTTGGATAGCGGCTGTTCCAGGCATATGACTGGGCAAAAGGATTTATTGTCTAATTACACAGAGAAATTCAGCGGAAATGTTCGTTTTGGCAATGATCAATTTTCACCAATTCTTGGATATGGTGACATCATTCAAGATAAGCTGACGATAACGAAGGTGAGTTATGTAGAAGGTTTAGGTAACAACCTATTTAGTATTGGCCAGTTTTGTGACAAAGGATTAGAGGTAAATTTTAAAGCTAAGAGTTGCTCGGTGTGTACTGAAGACGACAAAGAACTCTTAGTCGGCACTCGAAAGTCCAACTGTTAAACCCAGATATCAGTTGATAAACAATCACACAACACAATAAGAATAAGAGATGAATAGAAATCAAATCAATATGCCATAGATCTCTTGATAATCAGATGAATACGTGTGTGTGTGTGTTCTTGGTGTACAGATCAATACCTAGTGTGCGTGTAAATAAAAATAAGGGGCCTTAGGAAAATTCTAAAGAAGGATGCCTTTTATAGGTAGGTCAACATGACCCAGGAAATACTAGACACCTACCAAAACACACCCTAAGGAAATAACAACTATTACAAAAGAGACCCCTTTTGACAATTTAATCTTAAATACAATAACTGATCCAACAATCTCCCCCTTTGGATTCAAGATTAAAAAAAAATGCAATTATCTCTGGGTCTTCACTTCTCTTGAAAACTTTAGCAGATATGACGTTAAAAGCTTCAAAGCTTGTAGCTTTACACAGTCTTCACAACTTTGAGGAAACGGATATCTTCCTTTTTCTTTAAATGAAGTGTCCTTCGGATGATCATCTTTACTCAGGCTTTTGGTAAATCAGATAGGTTCAGACACTTTGTTATCTTTGAATTCCTCAGCAGTCTTCAATCAATCTTACTTTCTTGATCAGAACAAACAAACTCAGATCTAACTTTTGAAGTTCTCAGCATCATCAAAACATTTCAAAAACAACCCAGGAACTTTATCTCCCAAATTAACAAATAAGCGCAGTCTTCATGTATAGATCCCTTTGTGGAAATAAGAGCAGTCTCCCCTAGATAGAGAGAGTGATTATTTCAATCTTTGCAGATTCAAATAAGTGATGAGTGGTAACCCTGAATCAACAAATGACTCAGTTCCAAGTGCCTGTCAGTAACTCACAGTTACTGAGTGACACGAAGTTACTATATAAGGAACTGCTTTTGATGTAGGCTCCCCAGGACTTCCATTCAATCATCTAATAACACATGGTTATCTATGAATGTTCTGACAGAAAACATATTTCTATGTGCTCGTGCATGTGTATGAAAGAAATAAGCACCGATGATTGCTTTTCAATGTAGGCTCAAAGTATGTAAACTTGTTGAGATAGCAACAAATTATACAAGGACTCAATGTGCATGAGAAAGGGTCGAAGGTGGGGCAACTTTCCTTCTTTTTCAATATTAGTATCTTCCAAGTGAAGAACCAATAGCGTATGTGTTGTGTCCCCAGAAAATGTGAAACATTCTCTTTTTGAGAAAATAATGAGTAGCTGGTGGGGTTTTATGCAAGAGATGGCATGGGCTAAGTGCCTTTTTCAATGTCGTTCACGAAGAAATGTGAAACAATAGATAATGTGGCTAATATTCTTTTACTCTGTTCTCTCACCCTCTTTCTTTTAAGCATTTGAGCTCACGACTAACCCATCTCTCATTTTCATTTTACCTCTTCACACACCAACACTCAATCTTTTTACCCCTTTCCCCTCAATCACTCAGGGAATATGTTGGGAACTGAAGAATTCATCAAGTATGGTTAATGCTGTTGGTTCAAAGTTACTACTGCTAGAAGACTTAAAGGTTAGTACTGCTGAGTGTTACTACTGCTAGTACTATTAATACTGCTAGTCAAAGTTAGTGCTGCTTGAACAAAGTTAGTACTGCTTAGCTAGTTAGTACTGCTAGTGGTTAGTGCTGCTTAGTAGTTAATGCTGCTAGAAGGAATTTAATGCTGCTGAAGATTAATACTGCTTATATGATGAAGATTCGTATGAAAGGATATACATGGAAGCTTAGAGATATACATGGAAGATATACTGAAGATATTTTATTTATTGTAATTATCTTTGTATTCAGTATATATATTGTATTGTTTAGAATAGTGAGTTAACTTTTGTTTTCTTCATTCTATTAGAGAGAAAATCAACCTCAAGGCATAGATCCTAATTCTAGAGAAGTAGAATTCGTATTGGTGAGCCTGTTCATCAATATTGAGGTTGAGTGTGTAATCTTGTAACTTCAAAGCATTCAATACAAGTTTACAGTTTGTTCTTCATATCTACTGTGTTGATTTACTGTTTTGATTAAATATCAAAGTGTTATTCCGCAAACTTCTTTGATATTGTTTCTGAGAATTAATTCTTGTTGAGAATTCGATCCTGACAAGTGGTATCAGAGCCAAACTCTCTCAGAAACAGTTATTCATCATGGAAAATCTTACAGAATCAAGCAGTACTTTGGTCTCTAAGGTTCCAATGCTCAAACCCAGTGAGTTTGACATGTGGAAGATCAGAATTAGACAATATATTCTTCTCACTGACTTCTCAATGTGGGATATCATTGAGAATGGTCCTTCTGAAGCTGGAAGGATAGGAGCAGATGGAAAAAGACCTCCACCAAAGACAGATGGTGAGAGGAAGATCAGACAAACAGAGATGAAGGCCTTGAGCACTCTGCTCTTGGCCATTCCCAATGAATACCAGCATCAATTTTGCAACTGCACTGATGCTCAGATTCTCTGGAATGCTCTAGAGAAAAGATTTGCTGGAACTAAGAGCATCAAAAAAAATCAAAGAGATGTTCTAAAGCAGCAGTATGAGAACTTCACTTCCACAAAGAATGAGTCTATGACTCAAACTTTTGATAGGTTCAACAAACTCATAGGTGAACTGGCTACTGTAGGAGTGAAGATGGAACAAGATGATATCAATAGAAAGTTCCTCAGATCTCTTGGGGATGAATGGACTATGTACACTGTCTCATATAGACAGAGTGACAATCTGGAAGAGAAAGAACTTGATGATCTATACAATGATCTAAGAGTTTTTGAAACTGAGGTAGAAACCAAGAAGAAGCCCTCTGGTTATATTCACAATGCTGCACTTCTTTCAGCATCCACTGATACTACTGCCAACCCTGAAGCAGTTAGTACTGCCAGTGGAGTAGGTTCAGAAAAAGGCACTGAAACTATCTTTGAAGCCTTTTTGTCCAGTCATAGCAACAATTCTTTGATTAATGATGATCTGGATCAAATTCACCCTGATGATCTGGAGGAGATGGATATTAAATGGCAGATGGCCATGTTATCCATGAGGGTGAAGAAGTTCATTAAAAGAACTGGAAGAAATAACTTCTCTCAAAGAAGAGAAGATGGAGCTGGTTTTGACAAAACCAAGGTGGAATGTTATAAGTGTCACAAGAAAGGACACTTTGCTAGAGAATGCAGGAGTGCTGTTCCAAACAACAACCATCAACAAGCTCAGAATGGAGGATACAATCTGAACAAGAATCCTGCTCAAGCCCTTGTTTCTCAACAAGGAATGGGATTTGACTGGAGTGATCAAGCTGAGGAAGCCATTCAGAACCAAGCTCTTATGGAAGAAGTGTCTGATCTCCCCACTGAGGTAAGTTCTAATCTTTGCACTAAATCTTGCATTGACACTGTTACAAGATACAGGGATCACAATCAAAGTATGTGTGATGACCTCAAAAGATTAGAAAAGGACAGAAGAGATTATGTGTTGATAGTAGAGAGATTTGAAGAGCAAATCAAAGGCTTTCAAGCTAATGAACTTCAACACTCTTATGACACAAACTATTGGAAGTGGGAAAAGAATGAGTTAGAAACCAAACTGTCTAAGTCATTAGAAGAGAATGATAGGCTGAAAGAGGAACTGTCAAAAGTTAAGCTTGACATAGAAAAGTTTTCTTATGCTTCAAAAGCAATGGATTCTCTTCTAAAGGCTCAGATACATGATAAGATGAAGCCTGGTATTGGGTACAACAATACACCCCCTCCTTACAATAACAACTATATTTCTCCTACATCAGACTTGTTAGAAACTAAGGAGAAAAAGGACTTGTCTGAAGAAGCTTTTAAGATAGATCCTTTGGATGAGGTAGTAGTTAAGGATTTGACTGAGAAAGAAGCCAGTGAGAACAGGGATAATACTGTGAGTAAAAAGATACCATTAGAAAACAATATTATCACCAATGAGGGATGTGGGAAAATCTGGATCAAGTCCAAGGAGATAGAGAAGACTAAAGGAAAGGATAACAAGGTCCATTACAAACAAACCACAGTTGTGAATCCTGGATCTTGTAAACAGTGTGATTGCAATAAAGCCAAGAGCCTAAATTCTGGTTTAAAAAGAGGAAATCAAAGAAACTGGAATAATCAATGGGCTCAGAAACAAGGAGTTGATCTGAATAAAATCAATAGACCAACACCTTGTTTTATATGTGGCAAGTTGAATCATTTGGCTAAGTATTGTTACTTTAACCCTATTGACCAACAGATGAACTTTCAAAGATTTGTGCAAAAACCTGTTGGTTATAGGAAGGCTGGAAAGAAACATGTGATAAAGAAATCTGTTGAAAGTAAAGGCACTTTAAAGAAAAAGATTTTAAAAGAAAGTGTCAAAATGTGGGTACCTAGAAGTACTAACAGTGTTAGTACTGCTAACAATATTAGTACAGCTAACACAGTTACTACTGCTAACAGTGTTACTACTGCTGAAAATATTAATGCTGCTAATACTGTTAATACCTCTTCAAAGGTTAATACTGCCAACACAGTTACTGCTGTTAACACAATTACTACTGCTAACAAGGTTAGTACTGCTAAGCATGCAAGTGCTGCCAAGGCAGTTAGTACTTCTAAAACCAGTACTGATTCTAGCAAAAATATTTCCAAGCCTATTATTGTAACAAAGTACTCCAAGAATGAGGAGTTAAAGTTCAAAAATCTTGTCAAGAAAGAATGCAAGTATTTTGATGAGAAAGGGGTACCCAAGACCACTTTGGCTTGGGTTCCTAATTCATACTAATTGATTTATCTAATGTGCAGGGCAACCAACAGCTCAAGGGAAAGAGCATTTGGCATGTTGATAGTGGTTGCTCTAGGCACATGACAGGCAACATGTCATGCCTTCAGGATTTCAAGCATATCAATGGAGGACATGTTGCATTTGGAGATAATCTTACTGGTGGTAAGATAAGTGGAAAAGGTAATGTCACCAAAGGTAAGATGACATTTGAGGATGTCTACTATGTTGATCAATTAAAGTACAACCTGTTAAGTGTATCACAGGTTTGTGACAAACAACATAGTATATTATTTTCTAATAATGAGTGTATGATCCTTGCTCCAGGGTTCAAGGTAGTTGATGAAAGCATGATACTACTTAGAACTCCAAGAAAGGACAATGTTTACTGTCTGGATATGGACAATGTTGATAGTGATTCATCTCTAAATTGTCTTGTTTCAAAAGCTTCTGTAGATGAATCCTCTCTATGGCACAGAAGGATGTGTCACATGAATTTCAAGACTATGAACAATCTTGTTAAAAACAACCTTGTAAGAGGTTTACCTTCAAAAGTCTTTTCATGTGATGATCATTGTGTTGCTTGTCTTAAAGGCAAACAACACAAAACTTCTCATAAGACCAAAGAGTTAAATTCTGTTTCTTCTTGTCTCCAGTTACTGCATATGGATCTGTTTGGTCCTACAAATGTTATGAGTATAGGCAAGAAATCTTACTGCTTGGTTATTGTTGATGATTACTCCAGATTTACTTGGGTATATTTTCTAAGGACTAAGGATGAGACAAGTGGACTTATCAAATCCTTTATTCTAAGAATTGAAAACCAAACTAATCAAAGAGTAAAAGTCATTAGATCAGATAATGGAACTGAGTTTAAAAATCATGATCTAAACACCTTTTGTGAAGAAAAAGGTATTGAGAGGCAATATAGTGCTCCTAGGACTCCTCAACAGAATGGTGTTGCTAAAAGGAGAAATAGAACACTAATTGAGGCTGCTAGATCTCTGTTGGCTGATTCAAAATTGCCAATTACCTTCTGGGCTGAAGCAGTTAATACTGCTTGTTATGTCCAAAACAGAGTTCTAGTGGTCAAGCAAAAGAACAAGACCCCATATGAGCTTTTAAATAAAAGAAAACCTTTCATTGGTTTCTTCAAACCTTTTGGGTGCCCTTGTACAATTCTAAATACCAAATCTCACTTAGGTAAGTTTGATAGCAAAGCAGATGATGGATTTCTTGTTGGATATTCATCTCAGAGTAAGGCATACAGAGTTTTTAACTCATCTTCTAGAATAATTGAAGAAAGTGACAATGTCAAATGCAATGAGAACACACCAAATCCAGTTGGGTCTGGACCTCAGTGGCTATTTGACATTGATTCACTAACTAACTCTTTTGGTTTAAGTAATGAGAATGCAGGTTCAGGAAGTGGAGGATCAGGGATCACACAAGTTCAAGAAAGTATATCTAAATCTGTGATTTTTCCCATACCCACAGTAAATTCTGTTGAAGACTGTGAAAAGGAATCATTTACTGGACCAAGTCAGAGTGAAGAAGAAACTAGAGATGAGGAGACTCAAGAAAATAATGAAGTGGCCTCTGAAAACACTTCAGTTGAGTTGCATGACTCTAATCTAGAGGCTGGACTGAATGAAGAACCTAGTCATAACACCAGAGTTCAAAAGAATCATCCTCCACAGCTGGTAATAGGAGATATCTCTTCTCCTATGATGACTAGACATCAAAGCAGGCTTCAGGAAATGCAAGATCAACAGCATACAGTGCTTTCTTGTTTTCTATCTCAGCTTGAGCCTAAAAAGGCACATGATGCTATGAAAGAATCTAGCTGGATAGAAGCAATGCAAGAAGAACTGTTACAGTTCAAGCTACAAGATGTATGGGATCTAGTAGACCTTCCTAAAGGTCACAGAGCAATTGGCACAAAATGGATTTTCAGAAACAAGAGAGATGAAAGAGGTATTGTCATAAGAAACAAAGCAAGGCTGGTGGCTCAAGGATATACTCAAGAAGAGGGTATAGATTATGAAGAAGTTTTTGCACCTGTGGCTAGGATAGAAGCAATCAGACTATTCCTAGCCTATGCTTCTTACATGAATTTCAAAGTCTATCAAATGGATGTAAAAAGTGCTTTTCTCTATGGCTCAATTGAAGAAGAAGTATATGTCTGTCAACCACCAGGGTTTGAAAACCCAAGCTATCCAGACAGGGTATACAAATTAAAGAAAGCACTTTATGGACTACATCAAGCTCCAAGAGCATGGTATGACACTCTGTCATCCTATCTCTTGGAAAATGACTTTGAAAGAGGAGTCATTGATAAGACTCTATTTATCAAGAGAAAGAAGAAGGATATCTTGCTGGTCCAAATCTATGTTGATGACATTATCTTTGGATCTACAAGAAACAACATGTGCAAGGAGTTTGAGGATTTAATGCATCAAAGGTTCAAAATGAGTTCCATGGGGGAACTTACTTTCTTCCTTGGACTCCAAGTTCAACAGAAGTCAGATGGAATCTTCATCTGTCAATCCAAGTATGTGCAGGACATTCTAACCAAGTTTGGTTTCTCAGAGTCAAAACCTGCCAGCACACCTATGGAAACACACAAGCAAATAACAGCAGATCTTGAGGGGGAGGATATAGATGTGCATCATTACAGATCCATGATTGGCTCTCTCATGTATCTCACAGCATCAAGGCCAGATATAATGTTTCCAGTCTGTGTATGTGCAAGATTCCAAGTTAGGCCAAAGCAATCTCACTTTCAAGCTGTTAAGAGGATATTCAGATATCTCAAAGGGCAACCCAGATTGGGACTTTGGTATCCTCTTGACTCACCCTTTGACCTAATAGCAAACTCAGACAGTGATCTAGGTGGGGCAAACTTGGACAGAAAATCTACTTCTGGAGGATGTCAGTTTTTGGGTGCTAGACTAGTCTCATGGCAGTGCAAGAAACAAACCACATTATCCACATCTACAACAGAGGCAGAGTACATAGCAGCTGCAAGTTGCTGTTCTCAAGTCTTATGGATTCAGAATCAAATGTTGGATTATGGGGTAACCTTTCTACACACTCCAATTTTTATTGACAACAGCAGTGCTATTAGCATTGTGAATAATCCAGTCAAGCACTCAAAGACAAAGCACATTGAGATCAGGTATCACTTTATAAGAGATTGTAATGAAAAGAAACTTATTCAAGTTGTCAAAGTTCACACTGATAATCAGTTTGCTGATCTATTCACTAAAGCTTTTGATGTGGGTAGATTCACTTTCTTGGTAACAAGTGTGGGAATGATCAACTCTGAATAATCCCCTTCTCAAAAAGTGGTTTTATACCTGTATATTATTTATTCTTGGAGTTACTAATCTTCTTTTTCAGGATATGAATAGCAGTACTCAGTGTTTAGCAAGTTTAAAGGAGTAAGTTAGTTAATACTGCTAGTGGTTAATACTGCTTTCAGTTAATACTGCTAGTGGTTAATACTGCTTTCAGTTAATACTGCTAGTGGTTAATACTGCTTTCAGTTAATACTGCTAGTGGTTAATACTGCTTTCAGTTAATACTGCTAGTGGTTAATACTGCTTTCAGTTAATACTGCTAGTGGTTAATACTGCTTTCAGTTAATACTGCTAGTGGTTAATACTGCTTTCAGTTAATACTGCTAGTAGTTAATACTGCTAGTTAGTTAATACTGGTAGTAGTTAATACTGCTCTAGGTTAATACTGCTTATGTTCCGAATACTATAAATACTCTTTGCCCGCCTAAAAGTTCATAACGACTCTTTGCATCCTGTTCTCTTGCGCTCTAAACCTTTTCTCTCTCAAGTTCGAAGTTTTCAGGCAAGCTTTTCACTAAGATCAATGGCATCCATGACATTCATCGACGAGCACAATGAGATTGCGATGCTACAAAAGCCAAAGCAAGCTGCAGGATTTCATCAGATTGTGGATTTCCTCAAGTCAAGCCATATTGCTCATGCTCTTATTGTATCCCCTACAATCTATATCGAGCATCAAAGGCAGTTCTGGGCTAATGCCACCATTGTTGTTGAGAATGGTGTGCAAATGATCAAGACAAGAATCTGTGATCAATTACTAACAGTTACTGAAGAGGTTATTCGCATCAGTCTACGTCTAGACGATGCCTCTGGTATAACTTCTATCCCAAACGATGAACTGTTTTCCAATCTTACAAGAATGGGGTATGGAGGCCCATTGGGTGTTTTCAAATTCTCTAAAGCCAAATTTTCACCCCAATGGCGTTTCTTTGTCCATACTCTTATGCATTGTATCTCCAAAACGACTACTGGATGGAGTGAGTTCAGCAGCACTATTGCTTATGCTTTGGTGTGCTTGGCCACTGCCAGAAAGTATAATTTTTCTAAATGGATTTTCAGTGATCTTGTCTCAAACATGGGAAACAAAAAGAGCTTCTTTATGTATCCCAGGTTTGTTCAAGAAGTTATTACTCATGAATTGACGGATATACCTCAACCTGTTGGGGTATATGTACCTAAACCCCCCAAAGGCAAGGTTTTCTCAAATATGAGAAGATCTGCTGGGGACTGAAGGAGTTGACACCCCATTGTTCTCTACAATGATGGTGGTGTCCCAAACCAATGAAGGTATGGCAGCAGGGTCAAGGCCCCCATTAGACCAACCCACTGCTAGCCAATCCCAACCTTCCCTCTCAAAATCTATTCCCCAGTCCCTTCTTGAAAAACCAACCTCTCCTATCACCCAAACTTACAAGAGGAAACAGGTAAAGAAGGCTCCTTCCCTTCTTGTACCATCATCCCCCAAGCCTTTAAGCCCTCTATTGGAGCATTCTCCAGTAGAGAATATTCAAAGGGAATCCACAAGGGTGTCTCCCAACCCAAAGGAGGTGCTCTCTGAGGAGGAGGTAGAGCATATGGGTGATGAGGCTGCCACTACTCCTGCTAGCACAGAGGAGGAAAGTGGTAACATCAATAAGACCTCCCCCATGGCAACTTTGAATGAGCAATCATTTGAAGGTCCCTGGTGCCAAGAAACCACAGGGGTGGATAGTGCTTCTGCTAGGCAGAAGACTTCCACTACTAAAAGATCCAATGATCCTTCAAAGGAGGGTAACACTTCTGGAGAAGGTGAGGACAGATATAGTTACCAGGAATTGATGGAAACCATGGGAAACATCAACCTAGATGTTATGAAACAAGGAAAAGAAATAGAGGAGATGAAGCTGGTCATTCTGTCCCAACAAGTACAGATTGCTCAGCTGAAGAAGATGGTGCTAAGTCTGGTACAGAGGAAGAAGAGAAAGCAATTCCAACTAAGGAGAAGGACCACTGAGAATGATGCTCCCAAAAAGGGGGAGATCAACATGGAAGAAGCCACAAGAAAGGGGGAGCTTGATGGAGAGAAACTTGATGTTGAGGGGGAGCAGCAAGCAGAAACAGTTACTACTGCTGACATTAATAAAGCAGCAGAAAATGTGAAAGAAGTTTTAACAGATCTTGAGATTGCAGAAACCTTACTTAAAGCCAAGAATGATACTCCCAAGGTCACTTCAAAGACCAAAGGAGTAATCATCAAAGAACAAGGTGAAGTGATCAAGAAAGATAACAGTAAGAAGGCAATGAGCAAAGACAAAGGAAAAGCAAAGATGGTGGAATCTGATCAACCAATCAAAAAGCAAAGGTTGGTTGAATCAGATGAAGCCCTAGCTAGAAAGATGCAAGATGACATTGAAAAGGAAGAAAGAGTTCAGATGGAAAAGGACAGGGAAATGGCAAAAGCTCTAGCTGCTGAACTGAATGAAGCTTATCAACTGAGTATGGCAACTGAAATTGCACAGAAGAAAGCTGCAAGTATGAAGAAATCAGTGGTGAAAACAGTTGCAAAGAAGAGAAAACCCTCAAAGACATTCCTAGGTACCCAAGAGAGAAACAAGATGATTATATTTCTCAAAGGTGCTGTAGGAGTCAAAAAGGAGATGTTCTCCAAAATGTCTTTTGAGAAGATCAAAGAGCTGTATGATTTAGAGATGTTGAAGCTTCAGGGAAATGAAACTGCTAGGGTGGAGATGGAGAAGAGGATAAAAGAAAGTAATGACTTTGATTGTCAAAATCCATTTCCAGATGAGCAAGAAACACCTCCTAAGAAAGAGTCCACTCTGGGAGAAAGTCTAAGGACTTTAAAGAGAACAAAGATGATGGCAAGAAGAAAGCCAATCAAGAAGCCTAGAGTATCTGAAGAAGAGGCTGAGAAGGTTGCTGAAGAAGAAGGGGCACCTGAGTCATCTAAACAGAAAGAGCCATCAAACACTGATGATGTAAATTTGTATATGGTAGTGATGGACAAAGTGCCTGAACCAATTTCAGCAGAACCTGTAGGAGTTAAGCCTCCTGAGGTCATTCACTGGGATACATTGACAGTGGATGGAAAGGAATACATAAGGCTGAAAAGAAAGGATGAAAAGTATGAAGTGTTCAACACATGGGCAAAAATTGTCAGAACATGCTCTAGATCAGATATTGAAGAGATGTTTGAGATAGGAATGAAGTTGTATGCAGATATTCTAAAGGCTCCAGGGATTTCAATTACAAAACTGGTAATGGAGTATCTGTGTATGATGTTCAAACCTGAAGAAGTAGAGCATTTGATCAAGGATGTCTTCAAATCAGTAAACAGTTGGACTCTATATGAAATTAGTGGAGTATATACAGTGACTTAGGATTTAAATCACACTGAATACTTCCTAGTGGATAGAGTGTATAATCATAGCAGATTGAAGCTACATGCCATGCTGAAGAAAAAGTTAAGGTGTGTTCCAGATTCAGAAATGGCTAAATACTTGATTCAAAGAACCATCAATCAGAGTTTGGGATTGGATGCAAACACTGGAATTTAGGCCATGATAGAGTTTTGGGAGCATCTTGAAGAAAATTTGAAGAACTTGACTTCTCTTCCTAAAAGTCAAGTTAGGGGGAGATTGTTGGGAACTGAAGAATTCATCAAGTATGGTTAATGCTGTTGGTTCAAAGTTAGTACTGCTAGAAGACTTAAAGGTTAGTACTGCTGAGTGTTACTACTGCTAGTACTATTAATACTGCTAGTCAAAGTTAGTGCTGCTTGAACAAAGTTAGTACTGCTTAGCTAGTTAGTACTGCTAGTGGTTAGTGCTGCTTAGTAGTTAATGCTGCTAGAAGGAATTTAATGCTGCTGAAGATTAATACTGCTTATATGATGAAGATTCGTATGAAAGGATATACATGGAAGCTTAGAGATATACATGGAAGATATACTGAAGATATTTTATTTATTGTAATTATCTTTGTATTCAGTATATATATTGTATTGTTTAGAATAGTGAGATAACTTTTGTTTTCTTCATTCTATTAGAGAGAAAATCAACCTCAAGGCATAGATCCTAATTCTAGAGAAGTAGAATTCGTATTGGTGAGCCTGTTCATCAATATTGAGGTTGAGTGTGTAATCTTGTAACTTCAAAGCATTCAATACAAGTTTACAGTTTGTTCTTCATATCTACTGTGTTGATTTACTGTTTTGATTAAATATCAAAGTGTTATTCCGCAAACTTCTTTGATATTGTTTCTGAGAATTAATTCTTGTTGAGAATTCGATCCTGACAGAATACTTCCTGGGTAGGAAACACTGGTTAACGTAAATCCATGGAAGTTCAATTAAGCTCACACATCAAATCCCATGTATTTTCCTAGAAGAATGTGTTGTTCAAAGGCCTTTTGTACATGAAAGCACAAAGGAGCACAGTTACACATGAAGAATAAAGATTTCGAGAAGTCAAAGACATTTTGATATTCCAAGAAACACTAAATCACTTAGAGAGAGAAAGTAGAGAGAGAGATTGAAAGCGCAAGAACAAAATTGTATCAAATATGCGTGAATTCTTACAACAACCAAAGCCCAAAGGGACTTAAATACCTAAGGCTTATACAACACAGATAAGCATTCTAAACACAGTATAAGACCAAGCCTATAAATACAATGATTAATATAAAATCAGACTTAACAATCTTCCCCTTAGTAATCATTGGCGTTGTGATCTTCAATATTCAACCTTCTAAATCAGCATGGACCAACTAAGCGACTTTACGAAGAAGCTTCTTGACTTTAAAAAAAAATTATTCTCAACATCTTTTCGTCTCAGTTGCTTTTGCTGTCATGAAAAGACTGGACCAGTTTGTAATAAGATTGAAAAAACAATTGATTCATCAGCTTGTGCTCTAGATGATGCACCTCTTTCAAATGAACTTGAATAAGCTGTGGTGATCGGAGCTTGAACAGCAAAACACAAGTAAAGTTGAAGAAATTGAATCTTGAGCAAATCTTGATCAGCAGATAAACATTTGAACTCTTTGTTTCTTTATCATCTCCTTAAATTCTCCCCCTCATGACCTTGATGATCTGGATCAACTTGGTCATGCAAATGTTGGAGACGAGACAACTTAAGATCTGCAAAATCAGAATAAAGGAGAAATAGGGACGGTTTGCGCTACACGTTGGTGGCGCAAAGGGAGTTTTGCGCTAGACAAAGGTGGCGCAAAGTGTGATTTGCGCTACCAACTGTTGGCGCAAAGCCGACTTAAACTCAGGAAAAAAAAATTCACCTGTTAAGCTCTTTGACTCCCCCTACAAAAATGCACTAAATATGACAATTCAAGTTAGCATTCACATAGAGAATCAGATACTCCCCCTTGAAAACAGATATTATCTAATCAGAATATTCTCCTTTTTCACTCCCCCTTGAATAATGCACAAACCCATTTATAAAGATATGAGAACACAAAAAAATGTAAACATCAATGTAGAAAGAAAAATATACTGAATAAGTATTTTGAAACGACTAAATATATAAATATGTAAAAATTTAAACACTAAACAAATTAAATTCTAATCAGTAAAATATCACAGATTTATCAATCAGTTGAAGTCAAACATGTGTTGTTGGATACAGATACAAGTTTCATTGCATATCATGTTAAGACATGTTCAGTTTCAAAAACTTCCAGCAATCTATTCAGTGTGCAAACATGCGAACTTTGATTAGCTTCAAGAAAATGCAATTTTGAAAATATGATAGAGAACTTTGCAAATAATCACACTAAGCCATCAAGAGTTAAGACTTTCACAAATTTATAGGTTTATCGCAAATTAAATATATCACCAAGTATCATGAGATGTGTGTTCATTGGCATCTTTTAGCATTGTCCACATTGGCATCTTCACATGAGTGTGCTCTTTGGCTAAGCTTGTGCACTTTGGCATCTTTTGAATCAAAAAGATTGGAAAGTAAAGAACATGCCGTAAACGTAACTTTCTATCTGACCCTATTGCAGGATTTGGGTCAGCCGCTCCCAGACCAGTTGGCCATAGGGGACTAGGTGTCAAGCACCCCTTGGAACTTACTCTCCCAAATCAGAAAGGCTACATCGACATATCCTAAACCCATTCATACCAGTAGAATATGACTTTCGATCTGATTCTATTGCAGGATTTGGGTTCGATCATTCCCAGATCAAATGACCTTAGGGGACCAGATGACAAGCATCCCACGGATTTTACGAACTTTTAAACTTAGAGATTTCTGTATTTTAGAAATTAATAATCATCTCAATCACAAGATCTTACAAATAAGTGCTTAGCCTATATTTTCATTACGATCCAAAATTATGACGTTTAGGTTTTCTAAGCATTGAAGACTATAAATATTCCGAATCACACAACTATAAAGCAGTATCAAAAGCTACCATCATGTTGCTGACTTTTCGACTTTTGTTAGACTTGAAAGGTGAACATATAAAAACTCCAATATAAACAAATCAACTTGAAAATTTATCCTAGACACACATTTTATTCAAAAGAAAGAAAATTGTAAAACTTTTACTTTATAGAATAAAATTTGTGAGGTTTAAACTTTAAAATTCAACATGCCGAGTTTTGAAAATAAAAACTTTTGAAGAAATAAAATCGGCAAATTTATATTCAGTTAAAACAAAATATAATTCAATAATACCATCTTCCACATAATGTATAAAGAATTTGTGACTCATTTGAAAAAATTTGGGTTGAACAAATTCAGGGTTAGAATAAAATTGCTCAGATTCTTTAAAACAATAGAGAAAACTGAAACAACATCATAATCAGAGATAAATGCAGCGAAATTAAGTGGATGTACTCACAGTTTCTCATTAGTCAGAAGCTAGAATCTTTGAATAATGAGTCCTAAACTGACTTGTTTAGAAGTCGAAGTCTATTGAAGTACCGGTTCTAAGCTGATGTACTTAGAAGCCATATGTCTCTTACTCCCCCTTGACATTTGATGCCTGCACCTTAGGATCAATTTTGGATTTTGGAACCCACTTGTATTTGGGTCCATAAAAGTTAGTTGCAGTTCTTGTGGGGAAATATTTGTTAGATTTAACATTGAAAGCACAAGAAATATCATCAGAATAATAAGCACAACCATCAGAAGAAGATAAAGCATAATCATCTGAACTAGCATCAGAGGAAGAATATGAGACATGTTTTGAAATTCGAATCATTTCCTTTATAGAGTATTTTGAAATTTTATTACAAGTAGCAAATGAATCACTTTTATAATGTTTGTCTACATATCTATCCTCAGTAGAAGAAGGTTCATCAGATGTCCGCTTGATCCTCCATATCTGCTTTGTAGACATGTAGACAAGCAGGTTCAAAGTCCTATCTGAAATATTCGAATCAGAAGAATTAGAATTATCAAGAACGATGTACCCCTTAGTACAAGACAAAAACTGACATCCCACATAAGGAATGCCACCTGTAAAGTAAACATCGTGGGACGCCCATTACTTTGATCTTGAGGATCTTCGTACAACAGGCCTCAGGTGTTCTGCACGTGGTCTTCTCTGGAACTGTAAGAAAAGCTTCAACATTGATCTCCAGAGGTTAGCCTTCACAGAGGCTCTGTGAGTGATCACAGAGGCTCTGTGATCTAAGTATCATTATCAGGTTTGTCCTCTGGCGCGTCTTCTGCGGAGTGGTCTTCTAAGCTTTGTATCTTCTGCGGCGGCTTTCGAGATAGCAGGGGTTTCTATACTTAGCCTATTTTTCAATACTTCTAAACATGGTAGATGGAGCTAACAGAAACTTCCTTTTTGTTTTCTTTAAAAGAAGAAGAAAGGCTAGAAATAGGAAATGAATCTTGTTTTTGAGAAATTAATTTTTCTTCAAGACTTGACGCCATGAAAGAAAGAATAACATTAGATTCAATTTCTTTTTGAATATTTTGATCTTCCATCTTATCTTCAAGATCAATGATTTTTCCTTCTAAACTTAAAGGAGGAGTATATCTCTTAAAATTATAAAAGATTGGAGAGATATTTTCCTTATCAAATTTATTGGCAAATAGATCAACAAAATCATCAGACACTGAAGACTTGACAGAAGATATTTCATTGAAACCTTTTCTGCCTTTCTTTGATTTTTCAGGAAAATATTTCGCATTTTCGCTTGTATAAACAAAAGAAATTTCCTTTTTCTTATTATTCAACCTTTTCTCATTTTCGTTTTCTAACACTTGTTTTTCATTCATCCAATCAATTTTAAATTGAGGAGCATATTTAGCAAGTGTTAGATAATCGTATTTATATAAAGTAGGGGATTTTTCTGTTGCATTGTTTAAACAATGTGGATTTTCAAAACCAAGTCCCCATTTTTCTTTTAAAGCTTCATCACTCCTTGGTTTATTCATGAAAATTGTTTGCTCAGATTGATTCCTTCGATATAACTTTTCTACTAACTTATTTATTTTATCCGAAAAATCATCTTTTAATTTGGTCATTTCAGTCAAAGACTCAAGATAAGTCTTATTTGAAATTTCCAAATCATCCAATTTCTTTTGAAAGATTTCTTTAGTATGAACCAAAATAGATTTTTCATCTTTCAAAGAAATTTTCAATTTGTCAATCAAATCTGACTTTTCTGAATTTAAATTCTTTTCAGATATTAACTTCGAGCGAAGATCAGATAAAGCAGTTATAATAATGGGCATCTGAGAAGAAATGAAGTTGTAATCAAACTCAGAAATTACCTCATCTTCATCAGTATCATCATCATCATCTGACTGATCATCTCCGATTAAGCACATTTGAGCAATTTCCACATTGTCAGCTTCATCATAGGATTGATCAAGCCAGTACTGCTCTTCTACGAGCAAAGCTGTTCCGTTCTCTCTTTTCTCGGCAAGTTCCATTTTCTTCCGATAGTATGCCGAATCCCGAACCTTCTTCACTCTACACTCCTTAACTATGTGACCCGACTTACCACAGTTGTAACAGGCAGCAGCTGTCTTTGGCTCCGGCACTTTGACTTTAGACCCATAAGTGAAGCAAAGATTGTTGGAACCCGACCGAGATTGGAACTTTTTCTGATAATGTTGTGAGAGAAGGATCATTGCTTTCTGAAGAGCCTCGCCATCATCATCAGTGGCCCCGTCATAAGCATTATCAGACAATGGTTGCTCAGCTAGATGACTTGTTAGAAGTGAAACTGGGTCCACTGATTTCTTGTTTTTCTTTTCGAGTTTGGCCTGCTTCTCAGTTACAATGCATTCATCTGTCAGCAAAATCTCGTACATCTCTTGGATTTGCATTGTAGAAATTCTGACATCATTCCTCAAGCGATGGCAAGATTTGTTCCATTATAGTTGAAGTACATTGAGGAATTTCAAATTTGTTTCCAGCTCAGTCTTTTCCACTTTAATTTTCCTCAGATCATTTATAATGGCACATAATCTGTCATAAATACTTTTTAGGTACTCCCCATCCTTGGCTTTGAATTCTTCAAAGTTGTTCATGAAGCGCGTATGCCGAAGTTGAGTAGCAACTGAAGACCCAAGCATAATCTTTTCCAATTGTGCCCACAACAGATTTGGATAATCCTTGCAATGATCAACCCGGTTGTAGACAGAGTTTGGTAAAGCTAGCATCAGGTTAGCTTTAATTCTCGATCAGCTTTCATACGCGAAGCCTCTTCAGTTGTTATGAGAGTCTCTTTGTTAGGCTTTACGAAAGGTCTTTCAGTGAGAGACTTCATCATATTATCCCCATTAACTTGACGCTCGATGAAGTTCAGGAACCGATCTTGCCATTGAGTGAATTCGTTTTCATCAACTAAAATCGGAGGACGAGTTTCTGTGCCCAATGACATCATGAGGTCGCTTTTGTAGAACTGAGCTCGAAAGGCAAACTTTGCATAATCCATATTGTCAGAAAAAGGTAAGTCTGGAACAGAGAAGTTGGTGCAAAGTTGAGAATTGCGCTAACAGTTACTGACGCAAACTGAAAGTTTGCGTGAGAGCTTGATGGCACAAACGAAGATTCACGTGAGTAGTATGTGGCGCAAACTATGATTTGCGTGAGCAAAAGGTAACGCAAACTTAGATTTGCGTGAGGCGAAGATGACGCAAATAAAGCTTTGCGTGATATGTTGATGGCGAGAACCTCTCTTGCGTGAAACAAGGATGGCGAGTACTTGACTTTTCGCGATGTGTTGATGACGCGAAAGAATATTTGCGTGAGAAATTGGAGACGCAAACAATGAATTGCGTGAGCAGTTGTTGGCGAAAACTTGGTTTGCGTGATCAGATGGAGACGCAAACTAAGATTTGCGTGAGGCACTGATGATGCAAAATTGACTTTGCGTTAGAACTTGAATCTTGAACTTGGTGCAAACTTGAAGAACTCACGAAAAGATGATGAACTGGTGCAAGCTAAATGATGAACTAGCGCAAAGGTTTGATCTGGCGCAAACCGTTGAAAAACAAGAAAAATCACCAAATTCGATTACGGATTAGAAATTAAAAACAATTTCATCCACAGATATGTATGAAAAACAGTTTCTAATACTTTTGTAACAAAGAATTTCGATCAAAAACCACAATTTCAAGAATTTGAAAATCAAACAGTACGCAAAAACGGTTTTCCAAGAACTCGAAAATCTTCAAAATTGAACATCAAAAACAAGTTTTCGTGCAAATTGATGTGAATCAAAAGTGTTTTACAATCAAAATCGAATTCAACAAACCAATTCACAAAGAAATTTGAATATAAACAAGTTCGAATTTGATGAAAAATCCAAAAATGAGATTTTCTTGAAAAATTCAAGAAACTCGATCAAATTTTCAGATTAAATCACAAATTCATATATGAAAATCAGATTCTCTCAATTCTCTCAGATTTAGATTGGCTCTGATACCAATTGATAGTCCAAGAAACACTAAATCACTTAGAGAGAGAAAGTAGAGAGAGAGAGATTGAAAGCGCAAAAACAGAATTGTATCAAGTATGCGTGAATTCTTACAACAACCAAAGCCCAAAGGGACTTAAATACCCAAGGCTTATACAACACAGATAAGCATTCTAAACACAGTATAAGACCAAGCCTATAAATACAATGATTACTATAAAATCAGACTTAACACATTTCGTGTTTGACAATACAATTCTCCCCCTCAAAACAAAACTGGTTGACAATTAAGCTCCCCCTCAACACAAAATTTTATTATATATATATATATGTATTTTAAAAAAAATCAAATCACTGAAGTGTGGGTTTTAATCAGATGTGATTAGAAGCCATTGTCACTTGAATTATCCTTGAAGAACGGGTTTTCAACTGAATTATTCAAGAGCCATAGTTCTTTCTCTGAGGTACGAGTCCAAGACTGCTATGCCTAGAAGTCAACATTCTTTCTCCCCCTTAAACATTGGGTGTCTGCAATACAGATTTAGCTTTTGGTACCCACTGGTAATTGGGTCCTGATGGGTTAGTTGCAGTTCTAATGGGAGAGATAAAATAAGAACCATACCAGTTATTCGCATAATATTTGTTAACAAAATCATTTGAACCACAATAGGAACAACTAATTTTCTTTGAGCTAACCTGATCAGTTGATTGACAGTGTAAACCAGATCAGGTTTACTAAAAGTTTTACCTTTCGGAGCATTGTTCCTTTTAGCATTTGATGTATGCACAAATGATTTATCGGTGTTCTTCTCCTCTGAAGATCCTTTAACTCTCCAGATCCAATTATCTCTATCTTTCTCATCTTCCCTTCTCCAGAACCTTTTCTTCCGAGACTTGTTTTTCTTGAAGTTACCTGAACCATCAACATTTTTGTCAAAGAAAATGTTAGAAGGACGAATCTGATCTTTATATTTAGACGTAAGACTATCATCTGAATCAAATAAAGGATTATTAGAAATATTTGAAAAACGTGAACTTGAAACTGTTTTGAATGAACATTCCGACTCAGCAAGATCATCTCTTGGTGATTGAGCAATTGATTCTGGCGTTTTGTGCTCAGTCAACTTCACCTTGAACACGATCTCTTCAAGTTCCTTTATCTTTGACGACAAACTGTTTCTTTCCTTTGCAATCAGATCAAACTTCTTTTGCAATTCAGATTTCATCTTCTTTTCCTTCAGAATGGTTGTTGACAACTCAGATAGCTTTCTTGTCAGCTTGGCTATCTCAGTCTCTAGAACTTTCTTTTCTTTAGAAAATTCTTTATTTACATTCTTCTGCTCAGGTATCTTCTTCTCTTTCTCAACCTTGTCTCTCTCAAGAATGATAATTTTCTCGAAATCTGACACTTGTTGAGAAAGCTTAACACATTTAAGCTCCACAACTTTCTTTTCCTCAAAAGCTTTTCTTGAGAAATCAGAGAATTTCTTAGCAAATTCTTTTCTTTCATTCTCAATATTCATCATCTCATCTTGGGCTTTTGTGTTGTTTCTGTCTTGGGTTGCCTTTTCTTTCATCATATTAATCTCAACCTCAAGACTGAAAAGTTTATCTTTCAAATAGTTTCTTTCAGCAAAAATTTGAGAATTCATTTTTCTCATCCCATCAGATGTCTCACAAGCAATGTTTACTCTTCTTCTCAGTTCATCTAGCTCTCTTTGCATTGATTCCTTCTTTGACCAGCTTGAGCTAGAATTTGTACATTCAAATCATTTTAATTTAGCTTGAAGATTTAAAATCTCTTTCTCTTTTGACTCAATAATTCCTACAAAATTAATTTTTGAGTTAGAGATGCATTATGAGCAAACAAAGTCTTTCTTTAAACATTTATCATCTTTCAACTTATTGATCTGTTCAAGAAGAGATGAGTTCTGCATCTTCAGATTTTTGTTCTCAGCTTCTAGTGCTGGAATCTCTGGCATGTACGCTAAAGCACAATCTCTGTTAGTTAGAACCAGATTTCCTTTCTCATCTGTCTAAGGCATCTTTAGCAATTAGATTAGAAAACAAAATTATCTGTACAAAGAGAATCAACTAATAAGATCTTTTGAATCAAGAATTGAAAAACTCTACACTCAATAATTTCAAAAAAATAAATTTCCAAAAAGCTCAAGTGTAGAATTCGCATACAATAAGGACCACACAAAGAAATTCGCAAAAGAGAGAAAAGCTTCAGAATTCGCAACTTAGAGTGATTAGAGTTCGCAGATAAGTGAGATTAGCAATTAGGCTTACTGCAAAACTTAGAAATTCGCAAACAACAACTTGCGAAACTTTAAGAATTTGCAAGGTAGTATTCAGCGAGTCCTTCCCTTAGAGAAAAATTAGAAAACAGATTTTCACAAGTAGAATTCGCAGAGTATAAACTAGCGAGATCTATACTTAAAGAAAATTCAGGTTTTAAGTTTCCACAATTCGCAAACAACAGAGAATTCGTAAGCAAGAATTCGCAACCTATTGATTTACGAATCCTAGACTTAGAATATTTTGAACTTTTCCTTTCAACTTTCTTAAAACAACTTTCGCAACATGAGTGGATAAGCAATTTTAGAAACTTGCGGATCCTACCCTTGGTGAAAATTTTAGATGTTAAGGAAACAAGGATTCGTAGATATCACTTGAGAATCTTAGGGAATTCGCAAGTCTATGATCTGCGAGTTCTTTGGTTTTCGCAACCAAAAGGTCTGCGAAACTTACACTTAGTGAAACTTTCAACAATTAAGAACCCTGCGAAATTTAAACTTTCATAAACAAAGGGATAGCGAATCCTGAGGTTTCGCTACACACATATATGTGAAACTTATACTTAAACAGTTTCAACACCCTGGGAAAATTAGAGGATTGCGAGTTCTTCAAAGAACTTGCGAGTTCATCATATGTTCGACCATGTGCTTCGATTTTCAATCAAAAAACACTTCAAAAGGTTAATACATAGTGTAAAATTCACACAAATCATCTACATACATACTGCGATCAAACCCAATCAAAATCAATTATTAAAAACAACTTTTATGCTTCAAATCAAATGGAACTGTAGTCGATATCTTTATGACCAAAACTTCAAAAAAAATCTTCAAAATACCAATCGATTGATGTTTTTAACAGTGAATAGGCAATCTAATGTTGTTCAGTAACATATAATACACATAATCAAATCGATTTTATGCTCAAAAACACAAGAAATCAACCAATCGATCTTCACACAGTGAAGTTTTCGAAAAACACTTTTTCAATCCAAAAGCTTGATTCTTTGGCTCTGATACCACTTGTTAAACCCAGATATCAGTTGATAAACAATCATACAACACAATAAGAATAAGAGATGAATAGAAATCAAATCAATATGCCATAGATCTCTTGATAATCAGATGAATACGTGTGTGTGTAGTCTTAGTGTACAGATCAATACCTCGTGTGCGTGTAAATCATAATGAGCGGCCTTAGGAAAATTCTAAAGAATGATGCCTTTTATAGGTAGGTCAACATGACCTAGGAAATACTAGACACCTACCAAAACCGCCCCTAAGGAAATAACCACTATTACAAAAGAGACCCCTTTTGACAATTTAATCTTGAATACAATAACTGATCCAACACCTACCTCTACACCATCAATATTTCAAAGGTCCAAACTGACAATCAGGTTTGCTTACTGACAAAAGCCTCGATGCAGCAAAGTTGGCTTTGGCAGCGAAGGCTGTCACACCTGAATTTTCGTTATATCAACAAATTGGTCAAAGGCAGATTGGTGAAAGGTCTTCCTGAGCTGAGATACGAAAAGGAACATCTATGTGCATCATGTGAAAAGGGTAAAATGAAGAGGGAAACTCACAAGCCGAAACCCGAACCGAGTACAAGTTCTACGCTTGAACTTTTGCATATGGATCTTTGTGCTCCTATGCGTACTCAAAACATAGGAGGAAAGAAATATGTGTTGGTAATTGTGGATGATTATTCGCGTTACACATGGGTAAAGTTTCTAAGGACAAAAGATAAGACGCCCGAAGTACTCATCAACTTTTTGAAGACTACCCAGGTGAACTTGCAGAAGACAGTAAAGTTTCTAAGGACTGATAATGGCACAAAATTTAAAAATAAGATTGTAGAAGATTATTATCTCAAATCTGTCGGGATAACACATCAATTCTCTGCTGCTAGAACACCCGTAAAGAACGGAGTAGTGGAAAGGCGCAATCGAACGCTAGTCGAGGCCGCTCGCACTATGCTCAGCCAATCTGATCTACCTCTATTTCTGTGGGCAGAAGTTGTCTCTACTGCATGTTATACGCAAAATCGATCAATTATTCACAGACGGTTTGGTAAAACTCCTTATGGATTGATTAATAATCGTACACTTAATATCAGATATTTTCATGTTTTTGGGTGTAGGTGTTTTGTGCTTAATGACAGAGAGAACTTAAAAAAGTTCGGACCAAAGGCTGAAAGGGGAATCTTCATTGGATACTCCCAGACATTTGCTGCATACAAGATATACATGAAGAGCTCAAAGACTGTTATTGAAAGCGTCAACGTAACATTCGATGAGGAAGTGGCTTCTGAACAAAGCAGTTCAGAACCCATTCTAACCCGAGTTTTAGCTTCTGTACATATCAGTCTAGAACATGTGACTACTGAGAATAATTCGGATAATGCTTCGACGTCTACATCGCATTTATCTGAATTAGATTTGTTGTTTGAATTTTTCTATGATGAGTTTCTAGGATCTAAACTTCCTAAATCTGTTGTGGTTGATAGGTCTGATGATTCAACGACTAATCATCCAATCATTTCGTACGTATCAACTGAACTATTACCCCTGGTTAAGATAGAAACTCAAGTTCAAACACATACTCCTTCAGTTAAAGTTGTACCTGATAATGCTGAAACAGAAGTCTCTACTTCAGTTGGTTGCAATGTGATGAATCATCAACAGACTGAATAAGTTGTTCCAACTAAAACATTGGTACAAGAGACTTCAACTGCATCCCCAAATATTGCTGAACAAGAAGATGTTGATAGTGGATATCTAGATGAGAACTATGATCAATCTACATCGAATCTGCTCCCTCATGAGCATAAATGGACCAAAGAGCACCTGATAAGCCAGATAATTGGAGATATATCAAAACCGGTGCAAACTAGGTCTGCAACAATGAATATGTGTATACATGATTCCTTTCTGAGTAAGATAGAGCCAACTCGAGTATCAGAGGCTCTCGTCGACTCAGATTGGGTTACTATTATGCAAGAGGAGCTAAACCAGTTTGAAGCCTTGAAATTCTGGCGACTTGTACTAAAACCTGAAGGTAAATCCATCATTGGTACAAAATGGGTATTCAAAAACAAGAAGGATGAAGATGGTATTGTCATTCGAAACAAAGCAAGACTTGTTGCCAAAGGTTACCGGCAAGAGGAAGGCATCGATTACGACGAGACTTACGCTCCAGTGGCACGTATAGAAGCAATCCGCATGTTTCTAGCGTACGCTGCTTACAAAAACTTCACTATGTCTCGCAACCAGAAGGCTTTGTAAATCCAGATAAACCAGATCATGTCTACATCTTGGATAAAGCACTTTATGGATTAAAACAAGCTCCTCGAGCCTGGTATGAGGTATTATCAAAATTCTTAGTCAAGTCTGGCTTTACAAAAGGTAAAATCAATACCACTTTATTCATTAAAAAGGAAAAAGTCGATATCATTCTTATTCAAATATATGTTGATGATATAATATTTGGCTCTACAAATCCTAAATACTGTAAGAACTTTTCTAATCTAATGGTGTCAAGATTTCAAAGGAGTATGATGGGAGAGATGAATTTCTTTCTCGGATCACAGGTAAAACTATTTTCAACGAGGATTTTTATAAACCAAGCAAAGTACATTTTTGATATTCTTTGGAAATTCAAAATGGAAAATTGCAAAACAATTGGAAACCCCAATGGCACTAGGTACTAAGATTGGCACTGATCCTTCGGAAAAAGCTGTTGATGTTAGGACTTATAGAGGAATGATAGGTTCTTTAATGTATCTTACTTCAAGTAGGCCAGATATTATGTTCTCTACATGTTTATGTGCTAGATATCAGGCCGATCCTAAAGAATCCCATTTGGCTGCTGTCAAACGAAGTTTTAGATATCTGAAGGGGACTGCAGATCTTGGTCTGTGGTATCCTAAAGATACTGGTTTTGAGCTAATAGCTTACTCAGATGCAGATCATGTTGGATGTATGTTAGACAAGAAGAGCACATCGGTTCATATTCAATTTCTTAGAGACAAGCTCGTTAGCTGGGCGTCAAAGATACAACTTTGTGTTTCCACCTCGACTGCTGAAGCAGAGTATGTAGCTACTGCCAGTTGCTGCTCTCAGGTCTTGTGGATGAGAACACATCTTCGAGACTATGTATTCAAGTTTAACAAAATACCGATCTATTGCGACTCGAAGGGCGCTATCGCAATATCAGCTAATCCTGTGCAGCATACTAAAACAAAGCAAATTGATATAAGGTATCATTTTATCAAAGATAATGTAGAAAAAGGTACAATAGAACTTTACTTTCTAAAAACTGATTATCAGCTTGCAAATTTGTTTACCAAACATTTAGATGAAAAGAGATTCAATTTTCTTGTATCTAATCTTGGTATGCTAAATCTCAAGGTCTAATCAGAGATTACCTATTAAAGTTTCTTTTATTGTAATTTTTCATCATTTCTTTATCATTAATTCTAAAAGGATATCTGCACCTTATCATTTTTGTTCATGATCTCAGGGGGAGTGAGACAAGACTTTAAGATGATCAACATTATTTTAAGGGGGAGTTTATAGAATTTTTGCATTTACTTAACTGCCAAATTTTTGTGATGCATGAATTTATGGGGAGTCTATGAGTACAACAAAAGGAGTAAGGATATGACTTCTGATTACTTCTGATCAGAACTCGTACAATCAATGTTTTACTGCTTTCTGTTGTTTACTTTTCAATAAATTTGTGAATAAAGTTGCTTTGACATGACTTTGAGACTTTTGCAGATTGAGAGAAGCTATCAAGATCATATCATTATGACTTTAAGCTTGACTTCATGAGATTTAAGACTGAACGATAAAGGGTAAATTTTCTTATCTTAATCTCATATACGGTTGAAAGAAGGACGACTTTCAATCATAGAAAACATATTCTTAAATGTTCAAACCACTTCTCGATTCTTAAACAGATTTCATGAATTGGAAGTGTGATTTTAAATGTTTTCATTTTATTTGAGTTTGAATGTTTTACAAACCGTATGTTTCCAAAGATAAATAGTTGCGTATTGTCTTTTCTATATACTTTCAATTATTCACACACACCGGTTTGACTTATTGTTCAAAATGTTCTTACCATGTCTCAAATTTTAAACATATTTTTCGATGGTAAGACACCCCGCTTGAACTTCAACGGATATTGAGCGTTATTTCATTTCTAAACGTTTCATTCAAGAATGTCTATATTTTTTTTCATATAGACAATATCCATTATTTTTTACCATAAACCTAAATAGCTATATCAATTTTTTTTTCTGATCATTTTCATACAATGTCAGATTTTCAAACAAGTCTTTTGCATTCATGTCTATTCATTCAATCTACTTGTTTGAAATATCTTCAATGTTTTAAAATGCTCATATATTCATGATCATATTCTGAGCATACAAACATCTGACTTGTATTTGAGCTTTAATTGTTCAAGTTAAATCATTTTGAGCAACATATGCTTCATAGGAAAATATGGGTTCTTTGTTCTAGGTCTGAAATGAAAACTTCTATGGATTCACATTAACCAGTGTTTCCTACCCAAGAAGTTAATCCATAGTGATTGAGTGTGAGGAGTCGAAAATAAATGAGTGTGGGTTGTGTGATGAGGTAAAATGTAAAAGAGAGTTTGGTTAGAAGTGAGCTCAATGATTAAAAAGAAAGTGGGTGAGAGATCAGAGAAAAAGAATATCAAACTCTGCACCAAATACTTTCTGAGTCGGGCAGCCACATTACTAGTGTTTCACAATTCTTCGTTAACACTATTGAAATAGGCAACTAGCCCATGCCAACTCTTGTTAAAAATCCCACCAGCCACTCATTTTCTTCTTAACAATAAATTGTTTCATATTTCAAGGGGACGCAACACATAATCTATCTGATTTTCATTTGGAAAATCTGGATATTGAAAACGAAGGAAGTCTGCCCCACCTTCGCACTTCAATCATGCACATTGAGTCTGTGTTTATCTACTGTTGTCTCAGTGGTTTACACAATGTTGAGCCTTTTATAAAAGCAATCATCATATGCTTAATTCTTTCTACACAAGCACGCAAGGAATTTGTTTTCTTGCCATAACATTCATAGAAATTTCCTTTGTGGTATTTCAATTATTGGATGGAAGCCCTAGGGGAGTGAACATCATAAAGCTCCTTTCCTATGTGTATTCGTTACACACAGTAACTTTGTGTTACTGACAGGCATATTAACTGATTCATGTGTTGATTCACGTGTTACTTTCATAGTTTGTCTGGATTTGAAAAGATCTAGATGAATAATTTGTTCGAATTGACAACGAATCAGAGGCTCTGTATGTCAGATCAGTGGTCAGAACATATAAAGACATTTCTTGGGAAAGTTTGGATGCTATAGATGCTTTATTCATCAAAAAGGGGGATATGAATTAAAGAAATGTCTGTGTCAGAAATTTCAAAGTTAAAGAATTGTTCGAGATCAAAGGATAATTGTGAAAGAAGGATGCAAAGTTGAAGATTTCTGAAGATGTGTTGAGTCTTTACTGAAATTTTCTTTGATGGTTACTTTGCTAAAGCAATCCGAGCTAATTCTGAAGATAATTTCTTTCCGAAGTCTGAAAGAGTTTTGTGATAGTTTTGGGGAGATTGTTGAAGAGAATTTCTACCATATTTGAGGGAGATTGTTAATATTTTTGTCAAAGACAAACTTGGGAAGAATACAGTCAAAGAAATGGGAGATTGCAATGTTTGTGCTTAAAGAAGAAAATTTGTTGCAAAGGGAATATTGTAAATGTGATGTCTAAAGTGAAGACTGAATTGTAAAATCTTTCGAAGATGATCTTGAATCCAAAGGGGGAGATTTTTAGACCATAAATATGTTGGATACAAGATCATGAAGACCAGAGGTCAAAGTACAAGAAGTCAAATGCTGGAAAGTCAACTCTCAGTAAAAGTCAAAGTCATTTTGTAATAAAGTCAAAGTCAATGTATTGTTTTGTTTTCTTTGTATTTGTTGCTTAGTATAAATAGTTTTGTTTTTGTTTTAATAGATATATGACTTGAGAATTGTACGCAATTAGAGAGAGAGAGAGAGAGAGTTGTAGAGAGAGAAATATTGTTCTAGAGAGAGAGATAAACAGATTGTAATCATTTGGATTCTTGAATTGAATTGAAACAGGTAGTTTAACCATATTGTTTGTATTGATTGTTTGCAATTAGAAACTTGATTCAGGGACACACAATCCCCATACGGCCCCCTAGTCGATGTCGCTTCCGTGTGTAGGGAAACGAATTCCAAACACACGGTTTTACCATCCCCGAAGGTTATATAATTATAGCCTTGGACAAGCTCATTTGAACTTTATGTAAATATAGATGTGAGATTATAAAGTATAAAATATAACCGAGTTTTCACACAAGAACATTTACACAACCACGTTATATGTTGATATCCAAAAATGTAATTTATCCAACTGATTAAGATAACATGGCAAGAGATAGAACATAAACCCATTTCAGTTAGTAAACACATTAATATAGTCAAAAATAAGGGAACTCACCTGATGTCGGAAAACTCGGTACACATCAAACACTAAACTTGTAAATATGAGTCCCACAATCCAAGGTAAAACAATAGGGATTAATTATTTTGAAGAGGCTTAAGATTCGGAGTCATAGAACCCCGGTCGCTAGACCTCGGGCGACCCCAGTCAAGACTAACCCGGGCGACCCCGGTCACCCCACCCAGACCCCGATCCCCAGATGGTGAGGCCCCGGTCGACCAGACCGGTCGATAGCCACACACCGGTCGAGCCACACACACCGGTCGAGATCACTTACTGGTCGAGAGCACACATCGGTCGACCACACACCGATCCAGATCATATACCGGTCGACCACACACCGGTCGAGATCACACAAACAAGCTGGGCAACTATTAACAAGTACGACCTTCGATCTCTTTTCACATTTTAATGTCCAAATTCTACCCATCATTAATCGCTTTAAAATCCCAATATGCTCAAACATCAAATCGATTTTTTAACCCAAAACACTAACCCTTCCCAGACCTAATCTGGTCTCCCAGTTTTAAAAAAAGAAATCCTCCCAACTTGAATGAATGAATATAAATACAAAGATATAGATTAAGGTTTTTATTTAGAATGCTTACTTATAGTAGATGAATCCCACGGGACCTCGATCCTTCTCTCCAACCTTTGCGTTCCCAAGGCTTCAATCGTTTCCCCCTTTCCCTCTTGAGTCGCCGCACACACACACATACAAATAAGACTGATTTCTCAAAAATGATTTTCCTAGGGTTTTGAGCCCTTTTATGGCTTTATTTACTAACAAGCCCCCCTAACTTCCTCGTTTTACACTTACATCCCAATGAATAATAATAATAATATCTCACTTAACTTTGAGAATTAGCGGTCGTTACAACACTCCCCTCCTTAAAGGGATTCTGTCCTCAGAATCGCTTTGTCGAACAAGTCAGGGTATTTGGATCTCATATCCAATTATAGTTCCCACGTCGCTGCTTGCCCTTTGTGAAACTTCCATTGAACTTTTACAAGACTAATATCCTTTGTCCTTAGTCGTTTAACCTTACGATCCACGATAGACTCAGGTTCTTCGGCGAAGTTAAACTTCTCATCCACTCGTATGTCTTGCAGTGGTATAGCCATATCCACATCTGCAAGACACTTTCTCAATTTGAGATGCGGAAAGTGTTGTGAATACACGTCAACTCTTAGGGTAATTCCAACTTGAACGCCACTAACTCACTCAATGACTTAGAAAGGACCAAGATAACGTGGGTTTAACTTCCCTTCCTTTCAAAAGCGGACCACTCCTCTCTATGGGGATAATACCCATATTACTCTGTCCCCAACTTGAGTTTTGATGTCCTTTGCCCTTTGCCCTTTATCCCTTTTCTGAACACACCCACAAAAGAAAGCTCCCTAAAACACCATCTTAACGCAGTGTCACCCTTACACTTTAACCTCAAGGTTACAGGTAAAGATTCCTTTCATTCAACAATACGATTCTCGGTAAAGCCATCTATGATTACACCCAACCATAATGACACAACACTGATCACTAGATCTTTGATGGCCCATAGTTTCACCATGCAAGACAAACATTATCCGACACATCATCCATATTTAATCCTTTGGATATCCATATATTTATATCTAACCATGTACCATCCTTCGTTCTTTTGCTAAATTATTCCCTCGTCGAGATGGGTTAAACCCAAAGGCGCAAGACCGAACACCACCAAATCCATCACTCTCCTAAATTTCATAATCACATCAGTGTCCATTTCTTTCCAACGTACTGCGACACAATCCCATGTAAGAAAATCCCAATTTACAACATCAAAACACACAATCCATACACATTGTCGTAATACTTACTCCCATCCCCACATCGATTACTACTACTTGATAATACCCATTTTACCCATAACCATAAATACCAATATGTCCATACCATGCATATCTCAACCGAAATATCATCCCAACATATTTCTTTGCACATTTGCATAAATACTTGCGAACGTAAACTTCCCACATATTCAGTGCCCGGATAATCCGTCGAAGAGTTTAGCTCGCCCCAAACACATAACCGAATACCACTAACCCATCTATAGCCTATAAATTCCCTAACCTTTATTTCGGTTTCCCTTGACATACCAGATGAGCAATACTTTGTCACATTACAAATTTAACCTGCCCAACAACAAACTTAATGCTCACTCATAATGCTTATCACACTAATACTTACTTACATTCTTCGATCTATCCCCTTCGAGCATCTCGATCAACCACTTTACATTACTTCTAGGAAACATAGACTACTACTTTCAGAGAAAGGCTCACTAAAGGTTGCAAGTTTTCGACCAGACACACAACACACGGGTTATTACTAACCCATAACCATAACCGTAACCTCCTCATAATTTCGTGTGACGTTCAAATACTCGCAAGGATGTCTCTCATAGTCATACTCTACATTCTTCTGTTCCACCGGGCGAACTTCTCAGTTTCAGTTTACTCCCTTATGGCGACATACTAGCCTCATTTTGATAACATCCAGACTTCAATCTGACAATCGGAATCTACTTATCTCATAAAACACTCCCATTAACGTTCCGTTGGAATTCGATGAACCCACCCAAAGTTCACCGCAATCGAGGAGAACACGAGTTCTTCTTCTAGACAATAGCCATTTATCACCCAACCCACTCATCGCATTAGGGTCCCTTTTCAAATTTTCAGCTGGGATTTACTCTTATTCCAACATTACGACCCAAAATTATTCACCCCGTATAACGACAATCCATTACACATCTAATATGGCATAAAGTATCAACCATTTGATCATACCGGCAATACATCATTTGCAACCCTTTTCATATAATCTAGTCACCCCTTCTTCTCACCACATGACACTGTTACACTTGAATTTGTTAGGAGATGAGACCAAGTCCTTATGATCATCCGCACACATAATCAGACTTGCCTTCATAACTACCTATTCCCATGCAAGACCCAGTCCCATCCCCTGGCCTCATATCTTCTCTCATCCAAATGTATTACATCTCCCAATATCCGGATATAACCCATGCACTCAGTTTAATGGTGCTAAACACTTCTACCCTTCGAACTTGAAAAAAATTTCACAAATAACAACTCCCCTCCCAAACAACCACTTTCCATTACCATAACATTCCGACATGGTTACCTCACCTCCGACAATATCCACCTTCTCTAAACGTCTGGCTTTCTACTCCTTCGGAAACAACTCAAACAGTTGCCAACCTTGATCTGTGAAGAAAATGACAAGACGATGCTCCCATAGTGCCCACCCCCAAACCGCCAGATGTTCTAACGAAGCTTACCTTAATCAATGGATCGTGCTTAGCTTAACACTTCGCCGTATCCACTTGAAAGAGGTTCACGGTTTACTTGGAGCGAGATCTAACTTATGAAATCATTCTAATAATTCAAAACTCAGGCTCAACCCCGTTTAAACTATCTTCAATTTCGACAAATACTGATGACCACAAGATGTACTTCTGAGCAAGGCTCCATCCGCCATAGCGACATTGATGCCAATATCCCCTTTTTCCGACATTATCAATCTTCCCTCTTTTCCTTACTAAATAAAAAACGTATAAATCGCCCATCACTAGCTTGACCGACACATTCCATTCTCTCGTCTCTTTCTTTGTACTTCAAACCACTAACTCACCTAACCCTCTGAGTTCATAGCCTTCATGCATGACATTTTTTTTATAATTGAAAGTTATTTCTCATATTGAGCGTTCAAAAGGCGTAATACTTGAAATCATTTTTAAGCACACATGACTCAACACTCTCATAACTCTAGGTTATGCATCACGATCTTGATCATAATTTGTATGCAACTTCCGATAAAATACCATTTTGACCAAAAAAGACAGTGTCGTAACAGTCGTGCTATGGAAAGAAATCTTCCCTATACACTAGGAAAGTTTTGAACAAAACCGTTTGCCCGAGTTAAAATAGTTGGTTCTCGCATGTGGTTATAAGATATCACGTGTCAAACCATTTCGATTGCACAACTTGCAGCCAACTATTTTCATGATTTTTCGCAATGAAGTTTAATTCGTCATGAAGAAAATACTATAATTCGCAAATCAATAAATTCAAAACTTTATTATGCAATGGAGAAAAATAGGTTTGCCTTTCAGGATTAAACACCACTTGCGCTCATTAAGTTAGTTCCCAAAATATAGAGTTCGATTTGCATGCATCCACTTTAAATCTTGAAGAGACTCTCAAGACACCTTCATACACACCAAGCATGAACTCATTTGTAATTGAAGGCTAATCCCTCATTTGAGGTCAACTGTTACACTCACCCGCTTATCCTGGCATCCACACTTTGGCTAGCGATCATTTTCTCGTTCTGACCACAACTCACAATTTTGGTGTTTCACACCCTATCTAACAGATTCCCCACCAAGTTCTCTCTTTGAGCCCTGGTGTATAATTTATATGATTTCAGTCTTTGATTCCCTACGGGTCAATAAACCAATCACATTTTTCCCTCATTCAGTTCCACTAATAATTTAATTCAATCACGGCTGGGAGATCATGAGATTCCACTTTCTCCCAACCTTGGATTTAGACCTTTCAGAATCTTAACCCAAACCTTTTATTTATTTTTCTTTTCGAACAAATCAACACATCAACTACCATCATGGGAACTTACTTGACACTGAAAGTTCCCTTTAATCAAACCCTCACCCAACTCGAGCACAAGACGCTCCACCTTGGATGGTTTGTTATTGCCTTGATAATTCTCCTCCGAGAGTGTATCATCAACCTCACGTAAGCAATCTCACGTACCGCATCAAACTATTGTCAACAACACCTGACTAGAAATTTATTCAGTCTCAATACCCCTTTCATAGGTTAACCCCACCAAAACAACCTTTCGATCACGGCGAAAGCTAAACTATCCCCACATACCCAACGTTCCATTGAACTCTACGCATAGAGTGGTATTTCGAGCACGTACATGCATCTGTAAATTCGCAATTACATTGGCCAGATGTAATTCCAAATTTACCTTACATGTTAGTCCCCACCTCTCAAGACGCACGTTCCTATAGCGGTACCCCTAGGGCATCCTAGTTTCTCGGTTGTATCCCATATTCTACAGTTTAAGTTTAGGCCCTACTGGTTACCTAAATCCCTTAAACTATGCCTCTGATACCAAATGTAACAACCCAAAAATCTACAGCAATAAAATATGTGTGATACAAAATCTGATCATTAAGGATTTACATAGTCTGATAATAAGTCTATTACAACCGAGAACTATAATAAAAGCATATATGCCGCTACTAAGGCCTGCTCTCCAGCGTGCTAACTCCTAGCATTTCTCCTTTCCTTTAGAAGATCCTGGAGAAATCCTGATATCTGAAAATGGAGTTTTAAGGAAAAATAGAAGCGAGGATTAAACCAAATGGTCTAGTTAATTCCCAACCTCGTCCAGTTTAGAGCAAACAATAATGCATAATTATTAAACAATAACTATCTCACAGTATTCGTGACACAAGGAGTGCCCAAACCACGCCGAAACTCTTCCACAAACGTAAGTACTACTCGTCCTCGGGGCCCCTCAGTATATCCCCATACGGCCCCCTAATCGATGTCATTTCCGTGTGTAGGGAAACGAATTCCAAACACACGGTTTTACCATCCCCGATGGTTATATAATTATAACCTTGGCAAAGCTCATTCGAACTTCAGTAAATATAGATGTGAGATTATAAAGTTAAAAATATAACCGAGTTTTCACACAAGAACATTTACACAACCACGTTATATGTCGATATCCAAAAATGTAATTTATCCAACTGATTAAGATAACATGGCAAGAGATAGAACATAAACCCATTTCAGTTAGTAAACACATGGATATAGTTGAAAATAAGCAAACTCACCTGATGTCGGAAAACTCGGTACACATCGAACCCTAAACTTGCAAATATGAGTCCTACAATCCAAGGTAATACAATAGGGATTAATTATTTTGAAGAGGCTTAAGATTCGGAGTCATAGAACCCCGGTCGCTAGACTCCGGGCGACCCCGGTCAAGACTAACCCGGGCGACCCTGGTCACCCCACCCCGACCCCGATCCTTGGATGGTGAGGCCCCGGTCGACCGGACAGGTCGATAGCCACACACCGGTCGAGATCACTTACCGGTCGAGAGCACACACTAGTCGAGATCATATACCGGTCGACCACACATCGGTCGAGATCACACAAACAACCTGGGCAACGATTAACAAGTACGACCTTCGATCTCTCTTCCCATTTTAATGTCCAAATTCTACCCATCATTAATGGCTTTAAAATCCCAATATGCTCAAACATCAAATCGATTTCTTCACCCAAAACACTAACCCCTCCCAAACCTACTCTGGTCTCCCAGTTTTAAAACAAGAAATCCTCCCAACTTGAATGAATGAATCTAAATACAAAGATATAGATTAAGGTTTTTATTTAAAATGCTTACCTACAGTAGATGAATCCCACGCAACCTCGATCCTGCTCTCCAACCTTTGCATTCCCAAGGCTTCAATCGTTTCCCCCTTTCCCTCTTAAGTCGCCGCACACACACACACACAAAGAAGACTGATTTCTCAAAAATGATTTTCCTAGGGTTTTGAGCCCTTTTATGGCTTTATTTACTAACAAGCCCCCTAACTTCCTCATTGTACACTTTCATCCCAATGAAAAATAATAATAATAATATCTCAATTAACTTTGAGAATTAGCGGTCATTACATATAACTTGTAAGAAGCTTCCTGTTTAAATATTATCTTCGCTTCCTCCCTTGTATGCAACTTCGGTCGATCGCAATATTGTTCTATATATTTCTTTGCTTTTATGTTGTCCTTTGATTTTGGTGTGTCCATAATCATTGTGAAAGAGATTATCAAACACATTCTTTTTAATGTGCATGGCATCCAGGTTGTGCCAGATCAACAAAGTGTGACAATAAGGGAACTCCCAGAAAATGCTTCGCTATACCCAATTGTGAGTTACATCAAAACTTCTAGGCTTTCTATAGTGCCTTGATACATGTGGGATGTCATCATAAACCATAGGAAGGTTATAGAATTGTCCCCATATTTTATCACCGTTTAGCAACGGGGATGGATCATCTTTTTTGACATGTCTAACACGAAATTAGTTCTTATCATGGTAGACATGCCCGAACGGGTAAGCAAATCGATTATTATCATGAAATTCGTTCCTATCACGTCTGAATGGGTGTCTCTACCAACAAACAAGCTTTCAACCACAAGACTTCCCTCCGCTTCGTAACTGGAATGCACATGCCTTATGTTGTGAAGTTTATACAACCTCAAGATTCATACAGATGAATCTCAATGCAAGTATACACTTTAATCTATTGTCATCTTTAACAAATAATAACGGGAAAAGTACCGAATATCGATCCACAAGGAAGGCTTGTAAAAGTCTTTCAAAGGTCCAATCTTTAAAAACTAATTTCAGATGGGGAACTCACTAAATTCGTTTTATGTGTGTGTGTGTGTGTGTGTGTATGTGTGAGTTATCAAAAAAGAAATTAGTTGTAAAAGGTGTAAAGGTTTGTTAAGACAAAACAATGATTCAGGAGAAAGATATTATAACACCATTGGACAGTCTGATAGTACCACATACTGTCAAAAACATCCAACTATTGGTTCAGACAATCTCTTAAGAGTTCATATAATCCTACCGCTATTGATACGATATCATTTATGTTAAACATCGTGAATCCGAGCATGACACAATATTATCATCCTACACTGTTGGAGTATAATACTTTTTAGGCACTAAAGCTCTTTAAATCCTTCTCATATCACCTAAGATTTTCATATTTATTATAGCTTTCAAAGCTAACACATTTCATACATATAATTAATTGTCAGTTAATTAGATGTAATATCCAATGAAACATTAATAACCTAAAGTGAATAGTTAGACAATAATGCTATATTTAAGTCACCTCTTTACTTGCACACCGGTTTCTGTCTTAACTCTACTATACACCCTAAGTTAAGGAAATTTAGCCTATCATTGCTCAAATTCTTCTTATGAAATATGTAAGGACTTCAATGTACTAGAATGTAAATGAAAATAATGTAATGATGGAAATCTAAAGCTCAAAGCGATAAAGGAAAGTAAAGAAATGAAGAACAATACTATAGGGCGCTATACGAGTGAGTAACATTGCATGGAAAGTTTTGTTCCAAATCTAAAATACGTGCATTCAACACTTGAGAAACATAAACTACACTAGTTAGATATTAGCCACGAGCCACAAATACATTTAAAGTCTACCGTAATGCCACGAGTTCAAGGCTTGATCCGAAATGAAAATTGAAAATAAACAAACGTTATCTAAACAAAAAAAGTATCAATGTGGAAAGGGATAGTTTGTTTTCGTAAAATACGAAAGCTGATTCCGAGTTGGTGAGGTAACCTACCGGTAGAACTTCCAGAAGAACTGAGTGGTATTCATAGTACCTTTCATGTGTCCAACTTGAGAAAATGTTTAGTTAATACTTAAAAGGCAATATTGTTGCTAGAAGTGAAAGTGGATGAGAAGTTGAATTTCTTTGAAAAGCCGGAAGCTACTATCAATTACAAGGTTAAAAAGTTAAGAAACAATGAGATCGGATTAGTAAAGATTCAGTGGAGTTATCACAATAGTTAAGAAGATACATGGGAACCGGAATTTGAAATCAAATTCAAATACCCTAGTCTTTTTTATTGAAGGAATTTCATGACAAAATTTCTTTTAAAAGAGAGATGTTATTATATCTTGGTTTTCTTAATTTTAGAAAGTTTGGAAGTCTAGGAACTTTCGTGTTATTTGGCTTCTGTTGAGGGTTTAAATTGAAAATTGTTTTTATATATACAAATTTCACCTCCTCAATTGTTTCCAGAACATGTAACCTTTCCCTAAAACATATTTTCTTTTGATGTTTGAATGTGTGTGTGTTGAGTGAGGGAATTGAGCAGAGGTAGAGGAAGAGAGTCTTGAGAGTATTAAGTTGAAAATCTTCTTATTTAACTCTTAAGGTATGTCTCTTCTCTTTCCTTTTTCCTCCAAATCTTGGTTAGTTTAATTTTGGGTATAAGTGGTGGATTGGTTACCATCAACCCTTTTCTGAACTCATTCACGTGATTTGAGTCTTTTTTGAGTTTTCTTGGGTAGGTTTGAGTTCTTCGTTGCTATTTTAATAAATATATTTATTTTATAAATTTCTCCATTTTTGGTTAATCTAACCTCCATGAATGGGGTGTTTTGAAGTTTTTGAATTGATATATTGTATAGAAAGCTTCCTTCAGTTCCATTAATGTGGTGTAATGGTTTTGTTGCATTAAAAGAATGGTTCTTATCAGTTGTTTTGTGTAACACCCGGATTTTCGGTAAGTCATTTCCCTCATTTCCTTCCCCAATCTACCCTTTTTGTTTAGGGTGAAACCCCGTTAAGAGTTTACCTTTAACTTTGGGTATTGTCCTGTACGTTTCGACGCTTAAAAATTGAATTTCGGAGGCCGAGGAGGTATTCGGCGACAGTGCCACATGATAGTGACATTGTCACTGTCGCCATGGCATAATCACATAGGGAGATGGAACCGCGGTACAATTGGCACGATTGTGACCGCGATAGTGACAAGTGTCACTATCGCAAGGCTCTGTCGCTGGGGATGTACCACGAGTGGGTTGAAGCGGTCGATAGTGCCCTGCGATTGTGACATTTGTCACTCTCGTCGGGCAAGGTCGCGGTCGGGCTAACGACCTTAAAGTTGATCCATCTCATTTATTTATACAGCAGATTGGTTGGTGCGATTTTTGGTGACCTAGGTATGTTTTCTTCACCTCTCTTCATTTACTTCTGTTGGATCAGTAATTGTATTCAAGATTAAATTGAATAAGGGGTCTAATTTGTAATAGTGTTTAATACCTTAGGGGGTATTTTAGCTAATAGTTAATAATGTTTAGGTCATGTTGACCTAAGTATAAAAGGATTTTATTTTATTAGTTTTAGAGAGTGAACAATATTGGTGATAGAAGGTAGTCGTATTCTCTGTATTCTACACAAGAGGTATTTTGTACACCAAGAACACACACACGCATTCATCTGATTAATCAAGAGATCTGTGGTATGTTGATTTAATCTATTTATCTCTTGTTCTTTATTGTGTTGTGATTGTTTATCAACTATAATCTGGGTTTATCAAGTGGTATCAGAGCCAAAGAATTGTAACACCCTAAAATCCAGAGTGAATTTAAAAGGCGGAAACTGGACAATAAGCATCAACACTTGGTATAAACCTCCCAAAAAGGGGATATGTACTTAACCTTTACAAACCTGAATACTGATATGGAATTCAACAACAAACTAATCTAAACATAAACTATCTATATTACATGAGTTGTTAATCCAATATCACCAAAAGAATGGGACTTAAACAATTGCCCAACATCAATACTAGTCATCTCAAAAATCCCCGAGACCAAGCTCGTCACTCAAGCCCTTAGCAACCCACCGCTAACGGGAACTTGTTATACACGTCATTTGAGAAAAAGTGTTAGGCTTAAAGCCTAGTAAGAACATACAGTTTATAAATTTCAAAAGATATAAACAATTGTATCATAAGGAAATCTTTTCAATAAGGTTTAATTTCAAATGAAACCTTTGCCACAATCGGACCTTTTAATTGTAAACTCATCATACGATGACAAAGATAACCACTTTTACCAAGGATTGTAGCATAACACAAAGTAGGTCACAATCCGAGTTATGAGTCGAAACACTTGGAATCCATGGCCACGAACTATAAAGGTCCGTACTACGATGTGAGGGAGGACCCTCGAGGAAACCAAGTCATACTCGTTCACTAGGACTACCATATGACCCTTAGCTAGTAACCGATCTCACATAATCATACCAAATTGCCCCCCGAGGATCATATGCATCCATAGATACAAACAAGGGAAAATATGATCCAAGGCTAGTAACCGGTCTTGCATAACCGTACCAAATGGCCCTCGAGGATCATATACATCCATTTTTACAAAGAGGGGAAAAGACATCCCAAATATAAGTCGACTCAATACCTAGGGATCCACTAGTAATGGTACAGACTCGTCACAATAACATATGTGACCAACCATAGATACTCATATGGTATAAAAACATTTTATAAACAAAATGCTTTCCTTCCAGTTTAACTGCTGGTAAGAATGAAAATCATAAAATGACTTTATATACATTCTTTCAAATAATCCACATAAATGTGCAAATAAAACCTCCTTTTACTTCAAATAAGATGGAACCCATTATTTTAGTCGAAAAAGATCGGGAACCCTAAAATCTCCCAAAACTCAAGTTACATCAAAATGTAGTAAACTTAGATCTGAAACCATGGAGATATATAGAAGTTCAAAATGTAAGTTTTGACATGTATAAAGTTTAGAAAAAGGTAGTAGGAACTCACCCAATAGGTTTTAGACAAAACCCCGAAAAGCCAGATATCGACCACCGAGAGAAGATGAAGCTTTCTATACCGAACCCTTGCTAGATGCACTTCATACTAGCAACAAACGACAACCGAAGAAACCAACCAAAAAAACCAGAGAGAGAGAGTATGAGATATTAAGAAAACAAAACGAAATGAAGATATTTGTGAAGAAATCCACCTAAGTCGGCCAGGCAACCTCTCGGGTTATGCCGCGACCTCAACGCACGGCATAACTCGCCCGCTAACACAAAACCCTAAATGAACAGGGGGTTTCGCGGGTTGTGCCGCGACCTCAAGTCGCGGTGCAACTCGCGTGGTTCACTGTGGTTCGTCCAAAACCACCAAAATCCAAACTCAAACTCCCAACCAAACGCGGTGCTAACGAAAACGCTTAAACACCATAATAACAAGATTACATAACGGAAATCCGGGGTGTTACAAGAATCAAGCTTCTTGGATTAAACAGTGTTTTCGAAAACTGGTACTGTGTGAAAATCGATTTCAAAATTTCGTGTGTTTTTAAGGTTGAAAATCATTGGAATAGGTACATATATTGTTGTTGAACACTATCAGATTGCCCTACTGAAGTTAAAAGCACAAATCGATTAGTATTTTGAAGATTTTTGAAGACCCAGTTCATAAAAAGTCGAACACTGTTCTATATGGTTTTATACATAAAAGTTGTTTTTAATCATTGTTTTTGATTGGGTATTGATCGATATATGTTTATGAATATATGGTATGATTTTTACACTATGTATCAATTGTTTGTAATGTTTTCTGGATTGAAAATTGACCTGTGAGGGTCGAACGGTGAAGAACTCGCGCGTTTGTTCAAGAACTCCACTTTGGCGCGAGTTCATATTGCTTTTGCGCCAGCCTCTGTTAGCGCAAGTTCTCTTTTGTGCCAGCCTCTATTAGCGCAAATCTGTCTTTTGCGCCACACACTACACCGGTCGACACCGGTCGCAGCAGCACACCGGTCCACACCGGTCAAGGAAACACCGGTCCACACCGGTCGCAGTAACACACCGGTCGTGGGACACCGGTCAAGGACACCGGTCGGTCAAACACCGGTCGGTTAGACACCGGGCCTCAAGACTCCGGTCGCGAAAATCTCTTCTTTGCGCCATCAGTTCTTCGCGTAAACCTCTCTTTGCGCCACCCACTCTTCGCGCAAAGTCCTACTTCGCGTGACCCACTATTCGCGCAAAACACACTTCTCCCGATCCACTTCTCACGCAAAACTCCAGATTTCGCGCCAACTTCTCTTAGCGCGAGTTAACTTTTGCGCCAGGCTCTTTTAGCGCAAATCTTCTTTTGCGCCAGGTTTTCTTATTTTCACTTTTTCAGTAATATTTATTTGATCTTATCTATAGGTGTTTTGTGTTTTATACTGTTTGCGAATTCTGCATTTGATTATTTTTGGAAATTTATTTTTCTGAAAATTTTTTAGTGTAGTTTTTATCTGATTCTTGATTCTAAGATCTTATTAGTTTATTTAAGTGGTACAGATATCATCATGCCTTACACAGACAAGAAGGGAAATACAGTGCTGACCAAGAGAGATTGTGCTTTAGCATATATGCTAGAGATTCCAGCACTAGAAGGTGAGAATGAAAATCTGAAGATTCAGAACTCATCTCTTCTTGATCAAATTAATAAGTTGAAAGATGATAAATGTTTAAAGAAAGACTTCGTTTGCTCAGAATGCATCTCTAACTCAAAGATTAATTTTGCAGGAATTATTGAGTCAAAAGAGAAAGAGATTTCAAATCTTCAAGCTAAAATAAAAGGATCTGAGAGTCTTAATTCAAGATCTACATGGTCAAAGAAGGAGTTAATGCAAAAAGAGCTTGATGAGCTTAGAAGAAAAGCAAACAATGCTAGTGAAACATTTGATGGGCTGAGAAAAATGAATTCTCAAATTTTTGCTGAAAGAAAATCTTTGAAAGATAAAGTTTTCAGTCTTGAGGTTGAGATTAATATGCTGAAAGAAAAGACAACCCAAGACAGAAACAACACAAAAGTCCAAGATGAGATAATGAAGATTGAGAAAGAAAGAAAATAATTTGCTAAGAAATTTTCTAATTTCTCAAGAAAAGCCTTTGAAGAGAAGAAATCATTAGAGCTTAAATGTGTTAAGCTTTCTCAACAAGTTTCAGACAGCTGGCAAAGGGAAGATGAAGAAAAAGATAGAGAAAATTGGATCTGGAGAGTTAAAGGATCTTCAGAGGAGAAGAAGACCGATAAATCATTTGTGCATACATCAAATGCAAAATGGAACTATGCCTCAAAAGGTAAATCTTTTGGCAAACCTGATCTGGTTTACACAATGAATCAATTGATCAGGTTAGCACAAAAGAAAATTAGTTGTTCCTACTGTGGCTCAAATGATTTTGTAAGAAAAGATTATGTGAATAACTGGTATGGTTCTTACTTTATATCTTCCACTAGAACTGTAACTAACCCATTAGAACCCAATTACCAGTGGGTACCAAAAGCTAAATCTGTGTTGCAGGCACCCAAGGTTTGAGGGGGAGAAAGAACATTGACTTCTAAGTATAACAGCTTAGGACTCGATCTTCAATGACAAGAATGTTGACTTCTAGACAATACAGTCTAGGACTCAGACTTCAAAGTCAAAGAGTTCAATGTCAAAAAGTTTGACTTTTCAAATGTTTTCTTCTGATAGGATACTTAAATGATAAACTCGTTTCTAGAAGTTTTTTATTTGAGGGGGGAGCTAACTATTATATCTCTTACGGGAAGGAGATAAATATGATTTTTACTATCACTGTCATTTTTTTGATTAAATTGACTTTTTACAGTTATCGAGGGGAGGATATCTGAGTTTTTGATACTTCACTGAACATATTCATATTAGGGGGAGTACAGGATTCTAATTTACAGGTATATATTTCTAATCCTTGCACTCTATCACTTGTTGAAAGATGAACAACTTTCACTTGTGAAAAATGGTTTCTTAAATGTTCAAACCACTTCCTATTCTTCAAAGATTTTCATGAATTGTGAAGTGTGATTTTAAATGATTTTTTGGATACTTAATTGTCAAACACTTTTAGTTTGAGGGGGAGAATAGCATTGTCAAACACACAAATGTTTTTGACTTCTCCAACATTTTATTCTTCATGTTTATTTGTATTCCTTTGTGCTTATATGTACACAAGGCTGTTGAACAACACATTCTTTTAGGAAAATACATGGGATTTGATGTGTGAGCTTAACTGAACTTCCATGAATTCACGATAACCAGTGTTTCCTACCCAGGAAGTATTCCCTGAGTGATTGAGGGGAGAGGGGTCAAAAGATTTGAGTGTTGGTGTGTGAAGAGGTAAAATGGAAAAGAGAGATTGGTTAGAAGTGAGATTTAAAAGATTAAAAGAAAGAGGGTGAGAGAACAGAGTAAAAGAATATCAAACTCTGCACCAAATTCTCTCTAAGCCGGGCAGCCACATTATCTGTTGTTTCACATTTTTTCGTAAATGACATGGAAAAAGGCACCTAGCCCATGCCATCTCTTGCATACAACCCCACCAGGTACTCATTCTTTTCTCAAAAAGAGAATGTTTCACATTTTCTGGGGACGCAACACATACGCTATTGGTTCTTCATTTGGAAGATACTAATATTGAAAAAGAAGGAAAGTTGCCCCACCTTCGACCTTTTCTCATACACATTGAGTATTTGTATAATTTGTTGTTGTCTCAACAAGTTTACATACTTTGAGCCTACACTGAAAAGAAATCATCGGTACTTAATTCTTTCATACACATGCACGAGCACACAGAAATTTGTTTTCTGTCAGAACTTTCATAGATAACTATGTGTTTTTCGATGATTGAATGGAAGTCCTGGGGAGCCAACATCAAAACCAGCTCCTTATATAGTAACTTTGTGTTACTCAGTGACTGTGTGTCACTGACAGGCATTCTAAGCTGAGTCATTTGTTGATTCAGGGTTACCATTTTTTACTCATTTGAATCTGTAAAGATTGAAATAATCACTCTTTCCATTTGGGGAGGCTGCTCTTATTTCCACACAGGGATCTATACATGAAGACTGCGCTTAATTGTTGATCTAGGGGAGGACATTCCTAGTTTGTCTTGATATGTTTTGATGATGATGATTCTCACCACTCATCAGAAAAGGGGAGAATACAAAGAGAAAGAAGATACAAGAATTTTTGAACTGAAGACTGCTGAAGAATTCGAAGGTATCAAAGTGTCTGAGCTTATTTGATCTATCAGAAGTCTGACTGAAGATGATCGTCAGAAGTACACTTCATTTAAAGAAAGAGGAAGATGAAGACTGTGTAAAGCTACAAGCTTTGAAACTGTCAACATCATATCAGATACAGTTTTCAAGAGAAGTGAAGACCCGAAGATAATTGCCAAATTTTTTTTTAATCTTGAATCCAAAGGGGAAGATTGTTGGATCAGTAATTGTATTCAAGATTAAATTGAATAAGGGGTCTAATTTGTAATAGTGTTTAATACCTTAGGGGGTATTTTAGCTAATAGTTAATAATGTTTAGGTCATGTTGTCCTAAGTATAAAAGGATTTTATTTTATTAGTTTTAGGGAGTGAACAATATTGGTGATATAAGGTAGTCGTATTCTCTATATTCTACACAAGAGGTATTCTATACACCAAGAACACACACACGCATTCATCTGATTAATCAAGAGATCTGTGGTATGTTGATTTAATCTATTTATCTCTTGTTCTTTATTGTGTTGTGATTGTTTATCAACTATAATTTGGGTTTAACAACTTTTATCAATGGAAGTTCTAAGTTCATTAATGGTGATTCCTAGGGTTGTTAAGCTTGTGGTATGAAGATCTCAAGCTCTCAAGTTCAAGAAATCCCATCTCCTCTACACCTAGAAGTTTACTAGGGTTTAGATTAAACCTCATTGTGAGTTCGTACTACTTTCCTTAAACCTTATACATGACAAAACTTTATATTTTAAACTTTTACTAATCTCCTTTGATTTTGATTCATATTTATAAGATTTTGACCTAACTTATATTTTGGGAGATTTTAGGGTTTCTACCTCTTTTAAATAATATATGAGATAATGATCATGCTTACAATTATAGATGGGTTATTTGAAAGGAAATATATATTCTCATTTTATGATTCTCACACTTATGTTGAATTTGGTAAATTCTTATCAGCAGTAAAATAGTATGAAATGCATTTTTGGATATAAAGGATATTAAAGGCAACACTTGTCTAATGTTTAGTTACAAACAAAATTGTGACAAGTCCAGACTACTACTAGTGGATCCATAGGTATTGAGTCGAATTTTATTGGGATATCTTTCCCTTTATGTAGCTAGTTGAGACATTGGGTCCTCGGAGGCAATTGGTACGGTTATGTGGGATCGGTTACTAGCCATAGGCCGTAAATGTAATCCTAGTTAATGAGTATGGCTTGGATCCTCGGGTTACCCTCCCCCACATCTGAGTACGAGTCGGCGTTGTTCGTGGCCATGTTTCGAAGCATTTAGCTCAAAACTTGGAGAGTGGCCTACTTTTGTGTTCCGCCACGATCCTTGAAAAATCAGGTCGCCCCCGTCATCGCAAGATGTTTTGTGGACCGCAAGGCCACTATATACATATCATATCTTTTACAAAGGTTTTTGGTGAAAAAGGTTTCTTATCGTTGCATTTAACTTATTTCATAAATTGTCATATAAACTGTATGTTCTCACTAGGCTTTAAGTCTAACACTTTTTCTTCAATGTCATGTATAACATGTTCCCTTAGTGATGGGTTCTCGAAGGTTTGAGTGACGAGCGTGGACTCGATGCATTTTTGAGATGATAGATATTGGAGATTTGGCGTTTAAAGTAGTATACTCATTTTGGGAGTTGGATTGACAACCTATGTAATATAGATAGATTTGGTTTACATTAGTTTGTTGTCAATTTTCCATACTTTATATACAGGTTTTGTAAATGCCTACATTTTTGCCCCTTTTGGGTGGTTTGCTCCAAATACAAATGTCATATTGCCAAATTTTCAAAATTTTAAATTACTCTAAATTTTAGGGTGTTACAAGTTGGTATCAGAGCTCTAGTTTGAGTGAACTAGGCATGAATGTAAGATGTCTAGACTTAGACTGAGATTATTAAGTAATGATTTGTGAGAATGGGGTAGAATTTTTAGATGGGTTGGTCTCAGAGTCTACGGAAATTATGCTAATCGAGAGTTGTAGTGATTGTAACGGGAACTCTTACGTACTATATGTTCATAATTTCACTTGGCTAGCGTTATTATGAGGTTGTTTTATGTGAGTGTACTCGTTTTACGGTTGTTGTGATTATTGGTAAATGTAATAGTACGTTTCTATCGTGCTTTATCTTATTGAAAATGTATTCCCAATCAAGCAATCTAACAATTAAACCCAATCAAGATTTGACAATGTATATTTCTAGAGAGAGAGTGTAGAGAGAGAAAGTGTTCATGTCATAGATCTTACAAATATACATACAATGAACTTACACAAACTAACAGGTCATATCCCTATTTATACCAAGGATATGAACTCATACAAGTAACTAAACAACATATTGACTTAACATACTTTAACTTTGTTGACTTTGCTAAACTTGACTTTTCCTATTAAATCTTGGATACAATAATACACTAACATTCTCCCTCTTTGTATTCAAGATTTAAAAAAAATTTGACACTAGTCTTCAGCGCTTGATTCTTCAACTTTTAACTCTGACAGCTTTGAACTTTGAAACTCTTTCTAAAGTTGTTGAAGAATCTTGAAAAGTCATTCATGATTAGCATCTTTGAATAGTCAACAAGTCTTGTAGGCGAATCATTTGAAGTCTTGAAACAATACACACTTCATCTTTGAAACATTTGAAACTTCGAGGGATCTTTGAACTTTGTATCTTCATCTCTTTGATCTCTTGATCGTCTTTGGAAAAAAAAACTTTCACGAATCATCTTAACTTTGACATGTATTCAGAAATCTTTGAGAATGATTTCTTTTCATCTGATTTGAACTTTTCAGAAAATTCATCACAAGTCTTGACATTATAACTCTGGAATTCCTTGAAATTGATCTCTGTAGATTTCTCCCCCTTTTTGATGATTGTGAGCTTCATGATCATCAAAACTTTCTCAATTTCAGCACTTTCTTTGAATCTCTCCCTTTTACAAACATTCTCCCTTTTTGAGATACATTTAACATTCTCTGTACTTTAATCTGAATAGCTGAATCATGAACTTTATATACCCGAATCTTTTCAAATCCAGATATAATGAACGTTGTAACCTTGATTCAACAAATGAAACAGTTAGAAGTGCCTGTCAGTAACACGGAGTTACTGTGTACAACGAATATACAATTTAAGGAGTTGGTTTGATGATGACTCCCCAGGACTTCCATTCAATCATTGAAAAACACAAGGTTTATCTATGAATGTTCTGACAGAAAAACAAATTTTCTGTGTGCTTGTGCTTGTGTATGAAAGAATTTAGCACAATGATTGTGTTTCATAAAGCTCAAATTGTGTAAACTGTTGAGACAGCAACAGATATTACACGGACTTAATGTGCATGAAAGAGGTGCGAAGGTGGGGTAACTTTCCTTCTTTTTCAATATCTAAATCTTCCGAGTGAAGACTAGATAGCAGATATGCTGCGTCCCCAAAGAAAATGAAACATTTCTTTGTTAAGAAAGAAACGAGTGGCTGGTGGGGTTAATGCAAGAGTTGGCATGGGCTCACTGCCTTTTTCAATGATGGTCACCAAAGAATGTGAACCAATCAGTAGATGTGGCTGCCCGGCTCAGAAAGTGGTTGGTGCAGAGTTCTGATATTCTTTTAACTCTGTTCTCACACCCTCTTTCTTTTTAACATTAAAACTCACTTCTAACCAAACTCTCATTTACATTTTACCGCTCCACACAATGAGAAAAACTCAACCGGATGAATTATCTCCCCCACTCTTTGATTTGGACCCCTCACCCCTCAATCACTCGAGGATAACTTCCTGGGTAGGAAACACTGGTTTACGTGAATCCATGGAAGTTCTGTTTAAGCTCTCACACGAATCCCATGTAATTTGACCTAAAAGAATGATTGTTCAACAGTTTAACTTTAGCAGTTAAGCTCAAAAATGTACGATGACATTGTCAAAATGTATGCTCATGAAAAATATGAATGAAATTTGAGCATTTGAACTTTGAAGATCTCTCAAAACAGGGATATTGAATTAATAAAATGAACTCAAGAGAATTGTTTTGAGAATCTGACAATGTATCAATCAGATCAAATAAAATGGTTAGGGTATCAAAGAACTGAATAATTTGTTTATATGAACAAATATAAACAATTTTGCAATGAAAGCACAAGATTAGAAATGATGACTAAGGCTCAACAACATTTGAAAGCAAACGGGAGTATTACCATCGAAAAATTGTTCGTTTTAGAGACATGGTAATAACTGATTCAAATGAAGTACTAAACCGGTGTGTATGAATACTTGACAGTATATGAAAAGATAATACACAAGTATTGATCTTTGGAAACACACGGTCAGATAAACATTAAAGCTCATATTTGAAAAACATTTAAAAGCTCACTTCTGAATTCATGAAATCATTTAAGAATAGAGAAGTGGTTTGAACATTTAAGGAAAGCGTTTTTCATGCTTGAAAGTTGTTCTTCTCTCAAACAATCAAAGATCAAGATTAGAAGATATTTACCTTTAATCTCCCCCTCAAATCAGTACAGAATGATTTAGGTCTATTAAGCTCCCCCTGGATATTTGCAAAATATCCATGTATGAACATTAAGAACAGGTCCTGATCTGTCATGTGATCAGAAGCCACAATCTTGACACTTAAGTTCGGGTTTTGAACTATTGTGTTCAAAAGCCATACTCTTTGACTTTGAAGTCCGAGTCCTGAGTTGATTTACTCAGAAGTCATAATTTTGTACTTTGAAGTACGAGTCCTGATATGTACATGATCAGAAGTCAAACATCATGCTGTCCCTATACCTGTGGTACCTGCAAAACAGATTTAACAGGTTTTGGTACCCACTGGTATTTGGGTCCTGGTATGTTAGATTTAAGAATCCACTTCTCATTAGATGTATATCTTTTAAATCCATAATTCTGAGAAGTTATTCTATAAGAACCGTACCAGTTATGAGCAGATTCTTTTTGAATGAAGTCATTCTCTCCACAATAAGAACAACAGATTTTCCTTTGAGCAATCCTGATCAGATGATTAGTCGAGTAATATATATCAGAATTACCAAAAGATTTACCTTTATGCATTCTGTTCTTTTTGGCATTTGTTGTGAAGTTGAATGCTTTGTCCTTCTTCTTTTTCTCTTCAGAAGAATCTTTAACTCTCCAGACCATCTGATTTTTCTTAGAATTCTTTCCAAGAGATTTTACATAATAGCTCGCTGAACCATCAACAGATTTGTCATAAAATAAATTTGATGGTCTGATCTGACTTGATTTGACAATGATTGGTTTGACACTTTTGTTTTTTAAAACATTTTTATTATGAATTGAACTTGAAGCAGTTTTAAATGAGCAAACTGATTCAGTTGAATTGTCAACTGGTGATTGATTGATCACATCAGCACTAACTTTTTCTGACAAATCAACATTTGTAGCTTCTAAGTTCTTTATCTTTTCAGATAAAATGTTTCTTTCAGAAGTTAGTGTGTCAAACTTTTGTTTGAAATCAGATTTGGCCTTCTGTTCTTTAAGAATATCTGATGATAGAACAGATAATTTGGATGTGAGCTTAGATATTTCAGATTCAAAATATGAACGTTCTTGTTCAAAATCTGTTTCCAAGTTCTTGTTTTTCTCAGAAATATCTTTGAAAATCCCAACATTTTTCTTTTCAAATAATTTCTTTTCTTGCTCAAAAGACTGCTTCTTTTCTTTGAAAATATTTCTTTCCTTTTCTAGCAAGTCTTGTAAAGTAGAAATTTGCTTGGGAAATTCAGTGTTTTATCTTCAAGAACTTTTCTTTCCTTAGAAAATGTGTCTCTTTCAGTAATGATTATCTTTTCAAAATCAGACACTTGCTTGGAAAGTTTAATGCATCTAAGCTCAAGATCCTTTTTCTCTTGCAAAGTTTTCTTAGAAAGTTCAGAAATCTGTTGAGTAGAAGATGTCTTCACACTTGATTTTTCTTTTTCTTCTTGGAGTGTTAGTCCGTGATCGTTTACCAGATAAATCAAACAACAGATATATAAGATTACCAACCTGTTTCTATTACAAAATGCGGATTACAAAGGTTGGTATTGATCTGATTAAGCTCACTTTCTCTCTCTCCGTGTTCTTGATGGACTGATGTTTCTTTGTGTGTCCTATTTTCTCATCTTCTCATTTGATATTTTTTTTACAAGCAAGAGATGGTGATATATATATTATATCACTTAGCTTCTTCAACACACTTCTACCAACTAATAATATCTAGATATCTAATATCTATATATTATATTTAAAACTAATATAATAACAAAACTAATATAATTAAAGCAAACTAACTTTGACTATTATTACATTTTGGATCCTAGACTATTGTTGAGAGTGACTTGTCAGCTTTTAGCTTCGGATTGCGATCTTCGTATTGGATGATCTTGAATCCAATGAGACTGTTTTCTAACAATCTCCCCCTTTGGATCAAGATCATTACACAAATGATTTAGCAATACGATCTTTTCTTTTTCAGCACTGAAGATGCATCTCTCTCTTAGTCTTCAAGATATAATAAACTCCCCCAAAGATGTAGATTATCTTTTTCAGTTCATGGGGAGAAATTATCTTCATTTGTAGCTCGGAATTGCTTCAGCAAAGTATCTGCAAAGAAATTTCTTTCGAATCAGCATATCTTCAGAATACTTTGATCTTGAAACTTTGATCTTGAAGAATTCAATCTTGGACGTGATTCTTGAAACATGTGACTTAGTTGTCTCTTCTCCATTTCTTGGGTAGATCTTCTCCCCCTCTTTTTGATGGATTGAGCAACGAATTCATCAAAGTCTGATGTTCAAGAAATGTCATTCAGTTGGAGCCTTTGATTCGTCACTGCAATAGATATTCATCCAGATCTTTGCAAATCCAAAGAAAATAGTCATGTAACACCTGTACCAATAAACAAATCAGTTAGAAACGCCTGTCAGTAACACTAAGTCACTGTGTGTAACGAATACACATTGGAAAGGAGCTGTTTGATGTTGACTCCCCCAGGGCTTCCATTTAATCATCGAAACACCACAAAGGCAGTTTCTATAAACGTTATGACAAAGAAACTAATTCCTTGTGTGCTCGTGCTTGCGATAGAAAAAAGTAAGCACTTGATGATCGCTTATAAGGCTCGAAATGTGTAAACCACTGAGACAACAGTAAGTTAAACACAGACTCAATGTGCATGAGTGAAGTGCGAAGGTGGGGCAGACTTCCTTCTTTTCAATATCCAGATTTTCCAAATGAAAATCAGATAGTAAATGTGATGCGTCCCCTTTGAAAATGAAACATTTTCCTTTTAAGAAGAAAATGAGTAGATGGTGGGGTAATTCCAAGAGTTGGCTTGGGCTAGTCGCCTGTTTCAATAATGTTCACCAATGAAATGTGAAACACTAGAAATGTGGATGCCCGGCTCAGAAAGTAGTTGGTGCAGAGTTCTGATATTCTTTTAACTCTGTTCTAACACCCTCTTTCTTTTAATTATTTAGCTCACTGTTAACCGAACTCTCTTTTTCATGATACCTCATCACTCATTCAACACTCATTTCTTTTGACTCCTCACACCCAATCACTATGGATTAACTTCTTGGGTAGAAATCACTGGTTCATGTGATTCCATTGAAGTTGTGTTAATCCTAACACACTGATCCCATATTTTCCTATGAAGCATATAATGCTCAAAATGGTTCAACTTAGCAGTTAAAGCTCAATTGAATAAGAAAACATTTAAAGTTACACTTCCGAATTATAAAATCTGGTTGAAGAATCGGGAAGTGATTTGAACGTTTTAGAATGATGTTTTCAATGATTGAAAGTTGTCCTTCTTTCAACCATATATGAGATTAAGATGTAGAATTGTACCTTGACGTGCAATCTTAAATCTCATGAAGCTAAGCTTAAAGTCATATGATCTTGTAAGCTTCTCTCAAACTTCTGAAAAAGTCTTAGGTCAAGTCAAAGCAAATTTATTCACTTAAGTTGAAAAGACAAAAAGCAGTAAAACAGTTAAAGTACAAGTTCTGATCAGAAATAATCAGAAGTTATTACCTTTTTACTCCCCCTGAAATTATGCATCTAAAATATGTCAGTTATAAAAGCATATGATAGAGATCTACAACTTTCCTTTTTGAAGTGAAGATCGTCATATCTTTCCAAAGCATAAATTTCAGTAAAGTATGTACTCCCCCTTTGAAGGTTGATTTCCTCGTTGGAGTATCAGAGTACAATCCTTATCAGTTCAGGAGTAAGGTGTTTTGATCATTGAAGTGCGAGTCCTAAACTGTTGTGTTTAGAAGTCAAACTTCGTTGAGGTACGGGTTCTAAGCTGATGTACTTAGAAGCCATTTGTTCTCTGAAGCACGGGTTCTGATCTGTCGTAATCAGAAGCCACTTCTCTTACTCCCCCTTGACAGTAGGTGCCTGCAACACAGAATCAATTATCATCTTTGGTACCCACTGGTATTTGGGTCCATGTGTGTGAGTTGCAGTTCGTATGGGGGTTACTGAGTAGGAACCATACCAGTAATGGTCACTAGTCTTGTGAACAGGATCATGTGAATGACAATAAGAACAATAAAATTTCTTACCTGATAACCTGATCATTTGATCTCTCGTGTAAACATGAGCAGGTCTACTTTTTGGCGCATTGTTCTTCTTGGCAGTCTGCGTATGAACACATGAGTTTTTACCTTTCAGCTCATCTTTTACTGGTTTCCTGTTCCAGACCAGTTCTTCTTCTTTGAAGCTGCTTCTTTTTCTGAGATTTGTACCTGAACTATCTCTATTCCTGTCATAGAAAAGATTAGTACTCCGAATATGATTAGAAGATTTCACTGACCTGTTTGAAGAAACAGTTCTGATTGTTGAGCTTGCAGTAAGCTCTTTATTCTTCGAAGAATAACTGTCTCTTTGTTTGATAAGGAGGTCAATCTTCATCTCAAGCTCATACCTCTTCTTCTTCTCTTTCTGTGCAAGCTTAGATAATTCAGATAGCTTAGCCGTAAGCTTCCTAATTGCAGCTTCAAGGATGCTTCTCTCTTTTTCAAATCCTTTCTTAGCACCCTTCGTTCCATCTGATATAACTCTTAAGAATCCTACTAACTTTAGATCATTTGCCTTCTTCTCTTTGGCAAACTGATCTCTCTCCGAAATGATTACTTTCTCAAAGTCTTCAACTTTTTGAGAAAGCATTAAACATTTAAGCTCAAGTATCTTCTTCTCTTCAACACTCTTCTTGGAAAGATCTGAGAACATCTTCTCAAACTCTGATATTTTCTTTTGAAGCACGGTGTTCTCAGCTTCCAGTTCTTTTGCTTTTAATAAAGCAGGATCTAATTTGTTTGAGCGTTTAAGATGATGATCCGCTGATGAAGAAAGTGTTTTAAGATCCAATTTAAGCATTGTAATATACTCATCATCAGAAAAATTCATCTTGAAGAATCTGATTTGATCTTTAGAAAAGATAACTTTGGATTTGCGCTTGAAGAAGAATGTGAAGAGCGACCGGTATGATAATTCTCTCGACCGGATGGTTCTGAGCTTCAGCCTTCAGAGGCTCTGATGATCAGCCTTCAGAGGCTCTTAACTTCAGATCAGAGGCTCTTAACTTCACGCCAGAGGCTCTTAACTTCACTTCAGAGGCTCTAACTTCAGATCAGAGGCTCTTAACTTCACGTCAGAGGCTCTTAACTTCACGTCAGAGGCTCTTAACTTCACGTCAGAGGCTCTTAACTTCACGTCAGAGGCTCTAACTTCATGTCAGAGGCTCTTAACTTCACGTCAGAGGCTCTAACTTCACGTCAGAGGCTCTTAACTTCACTTCAGAGCTCTTAACTTCACTTCAGAGCTCTTAACTTCACTTCAGAGCTCTTAACTTCACGTCAGAGCTCTTAACTTCAGAGCTCTTAACTCCAACGTGAATAGTATCGACGTGAATAGTGAATAGTGAAATTTTCGACCGGTATCGTTTCTTCTTTTGATAGATCAACCCTTTTGATTTCGAAAACAACCACTGATTTAGATTTTAATCGATTGAACAATGGTTTGAAAAATGAAGAACACAGAGAGTTCTTAAAAGTTTGATTTTGAATCTGATATCGGCTCTGATACCAATTGTTAGTCCGTGATCGTTTACCAGATAAATCAAACAACAGATATATAAGATTACCAACCTGTTTCTATTACAAAATGCGGATTACAAAGGTTGGTATTGATCTGATTAAGCTCACTTTCTCTCTCTCCGTGTTCTTGATGGACTGATGTTTCTTTGTGTGTCCTATTTTCTCATCTTCTCATTTGATATTTTTTTTACAAGCAAGAGATGGTGATATATATATTATATCACTTAGCTTCTTCAACACACTTCTACCAACTAATAATATCTAGATATCTAATATCTATATATTATATTTAAAACTAATATAATAACAAAACTAATATAATTAAAGCAAACTAACTTTGACTATTATTACATTTTGGACCCTAGACTATTGTTGAGAGTGACTTGTCAGCTTTTAGCTTCGGATTGCGATCTTCGTATTGGATGATCTTGAATCCAATGAGACTGTTTTCTAACATGGAGACTTGTTTGCAGTTCAACATTTTTCTTCTCCAAAGCAGATATCTGATCTTCAAAAGCCTTCAACTTGTTTTGAAGCTTGACTGATTCATCTTTTAGCTCCGATGATTTTTGTTCAGTCGTCTTCAGTTGGCTTTGAAGATTGCTTATCTTTCTCTCTTTTTGTAAAATTATTTTCTCTTTTACCCCTATGATTTTTTCTTTTATTTCAATTTCATTCTCACTTGTGTAACACCCTAGAAACTGCGGAAATAAAATTTCGAAGAAACAATTCGGCAATAGACTAACTTGCGGAATAAGGTGTGACAATTTCATTACACAAACAACCCAACGGGTATATAGTAGCCAATATTTAGGTAGATAACTGAAGTATAAAACGACATCCTATTAATCTACAAAATATCTAGATTAGGGACGGGTGTCGCTATACTTCCAAAATGAATCTTCAAAAGAATCTCTCACGACCCCAAGGTCGCTCCCTCAGTCCCGACGAGCCCCCTTGTTAAGATAACCTGCCAAAATGACAACCAAGAGCAAGCGTTAGGCTAACGCCTAGTGAGAACAAGCTAAAATAAAAGAGAGTACTAAACCCGATTGGTGCCACGCGGTAGTATAGCCATGAGCTAAGTCAAGAAATCCAATAAACCATTAGTGATTAAACATGGTATAAGTAATACCCACAAATCACATAACGAGCTCAACCCCTCTAGATCTGTTGCTCAAAACATTCAAGTCAACCCCTCTGGATCTATCCTTGAGAGTTCCCAAAACAAGGGGAACTCAAGCACATAATGGGATTACACCTTACTGCACCATGAGACGTTGCCCGACCGTATAGGCCCACACCTTACTTATCATGGCAACCCGATGCCTATCCCGTGCTAAAACGTGAACCAAATGCCCAAAACAGGGGACATAGGAACACAGTGCCTATGGATCCATTGCACTAAGACTCAAAGCCAAAACATGTCATTTCAGAGCATACTCACATTAAATCAGCTATACAGGCAATTCATATGAACAACAGTTCAATTCTATAAATCGTGATTCTTGAAAATGTGAGATCTTTAGGAGGTATTTCCCAAACGACAATAAGTCACTTTGAAACCAGGTTTTCCACATTTCAAATAATACATTTATCACATAGCATTTCGTAATACAGACGGATTTAGCTTAAAGGACTCACCTCAGATTTCTTCTTGCTTAAAGACTGCTCCTTACGAATGCTACCTATGACAACACCGATACATCGGTAAGCCAATTATAAAGACAACTCACTGACCTACAACTCTGGAATACGAATACCATACTGCCAAAACACTGATCCGGTCGAGTACCAAATCCGGCCGAACACAGTACCGGTCGAACGGCAACACCGGCCGAATAACGGTCCGATCGAACGACGGTCCGGTCGAACGACCATCCGATCGAACAACGGTCCGGTCGAACGACGGTCCGGTCGAACGACCATCCGATTGAACAACAGTCCGATCGAACAACGGTCCGATCGAACCCAACCTCGGTCGAACACGACTTCGGTCGAAAGACCATCGTCTTGTTCCTTAAGAACATCAAGAACAAATCGAATACAGAACCCAGATCCAAAATGAGAAAATACTCAGATCTCACAATGGAACGGTTTAAAACCTTCACAACGAGATTCTACGCGGCTAAAAGCATTCAGATCAAAGCATTAAGCTAGATTCGTACCTTGATTTGGAGAAAACCCGAAGACCTCTTCCTGCTCCTTCTTTCTCTCTGACTTCTCAAAAAACCAAAATGATATTTTGTGATATTTCCAAAATATCTAAAATCTGATTTATATTTATATATTCCAAGTTACATTTTACCCCCTTGAACTTTGGGTAAAAGTCAAATTTTCACCCAACCCCAAAATAGCGGGTGTTACAATCCTCCCCAACTTGGAGAAGATTTCGTCCTCGAAATCTCGGCTATGGGAAGAGGTGAGGGTACCTCCGCCTCAAGTCCTCTTCTGCTTCCCAAGTCACATTGGCACCTCGATGGTGCTTCCACTGAACCTTGACCATTGTGACTTCCCGGTGACGAAGCTTCTTCGTCTTTCTTTCCAAAATCGCCTCAGGTTCTTCAACGCAACGATTTCCCTCATCCACTCTGATCTCGGAGAGTGGAATAACACTCTCCTCCTTTGCTAGACACTTCCGTAGATAGCACACGTGAAACTTGTTATGAATTCCCTTCATCTCCGGAGGAAGTTCCAGTTGGTAAGCTTGAAGTCCTACCCGCTTAGTCACAGAGAACGGTCCAAGGAAACGGGGGCTCAACTTCCCACGCTTCCAAACCTAATAATTCCCTTCCAAGGGGACACCTTTAACATAACCCGGTCTCCTACTTGGAATTCCATTGGCCGTCTTTTCTTATCGGCGTAACTTTTCTGTCGATCTTGGGCCGCCTTCAAACGTTCGCGGATGCCCTTGACCTTGTCCGCCGTTTCTTGTACAACTTCTGGTCCGGCGAACTACTTTTCCCCCGCCTCGAGCCAACATACGGGAGTTCGACACTTGCGACCGTATAATGCTTCAAACGGTGCCATCCCTATACTTGAGTGGTAGCTATTATTGTACGCGAACTCTACCAAAGGCAGGTGCGTATCCCAACTACCCCCAAAGTCGATTACGCACGACCTTAACATATCTTCTAGCGTCTGGATTGTCCTCTCGCTTTGTCCGTCGGTTTGAGGATGGTAGGCTGTGCTCAACTTCACACGTGTACCCAATTCCTTTTGTAAGCCATCCCAGAAGTGCGACGTGAACCGACTATCCCGATCAGAGACTATAGATAGCGGCACGCCGTGTCGGGAAATTACTTCATCGATGTACAAATTCGCCAATTTATCCATTGGTAACGTCTCCCGTATGGCCAAGAAGTGAGCGCTTTTGGTCAAGCGGTCAACTATAACCCAAATGGCGTCGTGACCTTTCAAGGTCTTTGGTAGCTTTGTCACGAAATCCATCGTGATGTGTTCCCATTTCCATTCCGGAATTTCCAAGGATTGTAAACTTCCGTAGGGTCTTTGGTGCTCAGCCTTCACTTGCAAACAAGTCACACACTGTTCCACATAGCGCGCCACATCGAGCTTCATGATTGGCCACCAATAATGCAATTTCAAATCTCTATACATTTTCGTGCTTCCTGGGTGAATGGAGTATTTTGACTTGTGGGCATCTTCGAGAAGAAGTTCTCTATTACCCCCAATCTTAGGCACCCAGACTCGCCCATTGAAAAGCTTCATCCCTCGACTATCTTCAGTCAACAGAAGATGTTGCTTCGCCATGACTTCTCCTTTGAGGTTTTCCTCTAGCAAGGCTTCGACTTGCGATTCCTTGATTATGTCAATAAGCGTTGAAGTTATTTCAATCCGTGCAAAGGTAGCACGAGAATTTCCTCCGCAGACTTTCCGACTCAAAGCATCGGCAACTACGTTTACCTTACCCGGATGGTAGAGCAACTCGCAGTCATAATCCTTCAACAACTCCAACCATCTTCGCTGCCTCATGTTTAGCTCTTTCTGATTAAAGATATGCTTCAGACTCTTGTGATCAGTATAAAGAGTGCACTTCGTACCGTAAAGGTAGTGCCGCCACAACTTCAGTGCAAACACCACAGCTGCCAATTCCAAGTCATGAGTAGGGTAGTTGACTTCATGCACTTTAAGTTGCCTTGATGCGTAAGCGATCACCTTCCCTCTTTGCATCAGGACGCAACCCAAACCCATCTTCGACGCATCACTGTACACCACAAAATCTTTCGTCCCGTCTGGTAAGGATAGGATAGGAGCTTCACAAAGCTTCTTCTGTAAGGTGCGGAACGCTTCTTCTTGCTTCTCGGTCCACACAAATTTCACGTTCTTCCGGGTCAAGATAGTCAACGACGAGGCTATCTTCGAGAAATCTTGAATGAATCTCCGGTAGTATCCTGCCAAACCTAGGAAGCTTCGAATTTCAGACGGATTCTTGGGAGGTTCCCAATTCGTCATTGCCTTAATCTTTGCGGGATCCACTTTTACTCCTTCCTTTGAAACTATATGCCCCAAAAATTGAACTTCTGGAAGCCAAAAGTCGCACTTTGAAAACTTTGCGTAGAGTCTTTCTCGTCTTAACACCTCTAATACTTCACGGAGATGTTGCTCGTGCTCTTCTTCGTTCTTGGAGTAAACTAGGATGTCGTCGATGAACACGATTATTGATCTGTCGAGGAACGGTCGACACACTCGATTCATCAAGTCCATAAATATCGCCGGTGCGTTGGTTAGGCCGAATGGCATCACCAGAAACTCGTAGTGCCCATAGCGAGTTCTAAATGCCGTCTTTGGGATGTCGCTCTTTGCTACCTTCACTTGATGATACCCCGATCGAAGATCGATCTTTGAAAAACAACCTGCTCCTTGAAGTTGATCGAACAGGTCGTCGATTCTTGGAAGTGGATACCTGTTCTTCACCGTCACTTTGTTCAGTTCCCTGTAGTCGATACACATTCTCAATGCACCGTCCTTTTTCTTGACAAATAGAACCGGAGCTCCCCAAGGTGACGAGCTCGGTCGGATGAAACCTTTCTCGAGAAGGTCTTGAAGTTGAACCACCATCTCTTGCATTTCGGTAGGAGCCAAACGATATGGAGCTCGAGCAATCGGAGCCGCTCCAGGAATGAGGTCAATACAAAAGTCCACAACACGATCGGGCGGCAACCCGGGCAAGTCTTCCGGAAACACATCGGGAAACTCGCGCACCACCCTAACATCTTCCAATTTCCGTTGGTCGAGTTTGGTATCGATGGCATAAGCCAAGAAAGATACACATCCTTTCACCAAACACTTCCTAGCTTTGATTACTGAAATAATCGCCACGTCGCCTTTCCTTCCTTCGCCGTAGATTATAGTCGCTTCTCCGTTTGCCACCGGTAAACGGATCATTTTCTTGGAACATACAATTTCGGCCTGGTTCTTAGATAACCAGTCCATACCTACCACCACGTCGAATCCGCCAATTTGCATTGGTAATAGGTTAATGGGAAATTTCTTCCCCTTAAGCTCTAAGATGCAATCCTTAAGGATATTATGAATTAGAACTTGGCCTCCATTTGCTATTTCTACCACAACAGCAAACTCTAGCATACTTTTAGACATAGCAAGCCTTTAACAGAACAAATCAGATATGAACGAGTAGCTAGCACCAGAATCAAATAGCACACGCGTAGGTACGGAATTTAGAAGAAACGTACCCGACACTACATCGGTCGATGCTTTAGCTTCCTCTGACGACATCTGGAAAGCCCTTCCAGTCGACCGCGGCGGTTCCGTCTTCTTCCCGCTAAATCCCCCAGTCTTGAGCTTCGGGCATTCCGCCCTTACGTGCCCCAGTTCCCTACACTCAAAACATACCTGTCCCTTGAGAGGGCAATCTCAGAACGTGTGACCCGTCTTCCCACATTTGTAGCACGTCCCGGGAACAAAGTTGCAAGGACCGAAATGCTTACTTCGGCACTTGGAGCACCACTTGGCATCGCATCTAGGATCAGCTCCTCGCTGAGCGCTGTTATTGGCATAAAAGGGTTTCCTTGAGGGCATTGAACTTCCCTCCCACTTCCTCTTCTCGACTTGGCGACCACCCTGATCCCTGCCGAGACTGTAAGCATCCTCCATGAGTTGAGCTTCTTCCATTGCCTCCCGAAGGGTGGAGGTCTTCGTCACACGAACCATCGACATCATGTCCGATGGGAGACCCTTGATGTAAGTCTTGATCTTATCTTTCTCTGTCGGGACCAGATGTCCCACAAAGCCTAGCTTGTCCATGAAGAGACGGTTGTATTCCCTCACAGACATACCTCCCTTCTTCAAATTCTAGAATTCATCCTTGATTCGGTCCAACGACCGCTCGTTACAGTACTCCTCTAGCAGTTTCTCCTTGAAGGTAGACCAAGACAATTGGTCTAGAATAGTCGACTCCAGCGAAGCAGAGTACACGTCCCACCAGGTAAGAGCTATTCCCCGCAGCATTCGGGAACCAAATATCACCCTCTGTTCCTCCCCACATTCGCTTGAGCGAAAAGTTTGCTCCATCTCTCGGACCCAGGCCATACAATCTAAGGGATTGTCCGAGCCTTTAAATTCTGGTGGTCGGCAACCCAGAAAAGCCTTGAACGTGCAAGTCCGTGTCGTTCGATTGACGCCTAGGGTTGCAGCTACCACAAAGGAAATTACAGGTCCGGTACCCCCGGATCCAGCAACAATCACATTCTCGCCAACCGTTTCGGGCCTGCGGTTGTTAGTGTCTCGGTCCTCGAGGAGTTTCAAGAACACTTCCTGTTGTTGCGCCATGGCCCTATTCATGGCCAACATCATACGATCCATCATTCTCGTTTCGGCCGTCACTTCTTCTATAATAGGCTCATTAGCCTCCAAATTTCGTCGAGGAATATGCTCGGGTCCTCCACCCAGCACATTACTCACACGTACAGTTTCCCCCACTACGGTCGCCAGCAGTTGGTCGGCCGTAGGTATGTCGGCCTCCTGGCCTTCCGGATGACTCCTGGTATTAACCATGGTTCTGCTGAACGCAATCATGCAAAAGAACGGGATAAGGATTACGGAAAACACAGAGAACGTACTTCTACACTTATCAATCGTTATAACAACAGTAATCTAAGTATGCTCACGTAAGACATTTTCATAATAACGTTAGCTAAGTGAAATTATGAACGTATAATACGCAAGAGTGCTTATTACCATCGTTACAACTTTCAACTTGTGCAATTTTCCGTTGACCCTAAGACCATTCTATCTTACAAGATCTACCCCATCTCACGAGTCCTAACTTAATAGTCTCAGCTTAAGTCTAGGCATCTTACAGTCATACCTAGTTCACTTAAACCAAGGCTCTGATACCAACTTGTAACACCCTAGAAACTGCGGAAATAAAATTTCGAAGAAACAATTCGGCAATAGACTAACTTGCGGAATAAGGTGTGACAATTTCATTACACAAACAACCCAACGGGTATATAGTAGCCAATATTTAGGTAGATAACTGAAGTATAAAACGACATCCTATTAATCTACAAAATATCTAGATTAGGGACGGGTGTCGCTATACTTCCAAAATGAATCTTCAAAAGAATCTCTCACGACCCCAAGGTCGCTCCCTCAGTCCCGACGAGCCCCCTTGTTAAGATAACCTGCCAAAATGACAACCAAGAGCAAGCGTTAGGCTAACGCCTAGTGAGAACAAGCTAAAATAAAAGAGAGTACTAAACCCGATTGGTGCCACGCGGTAGTATAGCCATGAGCTAAGTCAAGAAATCCAATAAACCATTAGTGATTAAACATGGTATAAGTAATACCCACAAATCACATAACGAGCTCAACCCCTCTAGATCTGTTGCTCAAAACATTCAAGTCAACCCCTCTGGATCTATCCTTGAGAGTTCCCAAAACAAGGGGAACTCAAGCACATAATGGGATTACACCTTACTGCACCATGAGACGTTGCCCGACCGTATAGGCCCACACCTTACTTATCATGGCAACCCGATGCCTATCCCGTGCTAAAACGTGAACCAAATGCCCAAAACAGGGGACATAGGAACACAGTGCCTATGGATCCATTGCACTAAGACTCAAAGCCAAAACATGTCATTTCAGAGCATACTCACATTAAATCAGCTATACAGGCAATTCATATGAACAACAGTTCAATTCTATAAATCGTGATTCTTGAAAATGTGAGATCTTTAGGAGGTATTTCCCAAACGACAATAAGTCACTTTGAAACCAGGTTTTCCACATTTCAAATAATACATTTATCACATAGCATTTCGTAATACAGACGGATTTAGCTTAAAGGACTCACCTCAGATTTCTTCTTGCTTAAAGACTGCTCCTTACGAATGCTACCTATGACAACACCGATACATCGGTAATCCAATTATAAAGACAACTCACTGACCTACAACTCTGGAATACGAATACCATACTGCCAAAACACTGATCCGGTCGAGTACCAAATCCGGCCGAACACAGTACCGGTCGAACGGCAACACCGGCCGAATAACGGTCCGATCGAACGACGTTCCGGTCGAACGACCATCCGATCGAACAACGGTCCGGTCGAACGACCATCCGATTGAACAACAGTCCGATCGAACAACGGTCCGATCGAACCCAACCTCGGTCGAACACGACTTCGGTCGAAAGACCATCGTCTTGTTCCTTAAGAACATCAAGAACAAATCGAATACAGAACCCAGATCCAAAATGAGAAAATACTCAGATCTCACAATGGAACGGTTTAAAACCTTCACAACGAGATTCTACGCGGCTAAAAGCATTCAGATCAAAGCATTAAGCTAGATTCGTACCTTGATTTGGAGAAAACCCGAAGACCTCTTCCTGCTCCTTCTTTCTCTCTGACTTCTCAAAAAACCAAAATGATATTTTGTGATATTTCCAAAATATCTAAAATCTGATTTATATTTATATATTCCAAGTTACATTTTACTCCCTTGAACTTTAGGTAAAAGTCAACTTTTCACCCAACCCCAAAATAGCGGGTGTTACAATCTGCTCTGATGATACCTGCAAAATCAGATTGAGAATTATTAGCACATTTTGCACAAACAGGAGTTTTATCAGAATTTGACAAATTTAATTTCAATTCCTGAATCTGCTTTTGAAGCTTTGAATTCTGATTTTTCAGATTGTCTAATTCAGCTTCCATCTTTGGTATTTCCGGCATGTATAAAACAGCCATATCTCTAGCAGATAAAACAGTGTTCCCTCTCTCGTCTGTAGTAGGCATCTTGACAGATTAGCTTAAAAAAATGATCGTCAAAAATCAAAAAATTATGACCACAATCAAAATATGTCCCCCTCCGCAGACTTAGTACAGGGGTTCCGCTAAACACTAAACACGCTAATCACTATTCGCACTGAAACTCGCAAATGGTAATGTGCACGTTTCTAGAACTCGCAGGTCATTAGTAGCGCGTTTTGCTCAAACTCGCATGACTATAAAACTAGCAAACCGCTAAAACTCGCACAACACTGTTTCGAGAAAACTCGCAGAATATTGTTTCGAAGAAACTCGCAGAATATTGTTTCGAAGAAACTCGCTAACTGAACCGTGCGCGTTTGGGAAACTCGCAGATGCTTACTCGCGCGTTTTAACAAACTCATAGACAAACTCGCAAAAATACGGAACTCGCTGACTTTGACTTGCGCGTTATAGAAACTCGCTAACTTCGACTAGCGCGTTTTAGACCGAATCTTCAACTTGCGCGTTCTACCGATGAACGTGCGCGTTTCACGAAATCTGCGCGTTCTTGGGAAGAACTTGCGCGTTTTATGGATCTAGCGCGTTCTTGGGTTTCCCTTGCGAGTTCTTCACCTGTTCGATCAAAAATCAAGTAAAACTTGATTTCTGATTCTGCAAAACACACAATTTATCCACGATAACAACCTGATCAAGATTACAACACTGAATTTTCTAAAGAAACCGAAAATTACAGTGTTTTGATCAATTTACAGTGTTCGAATTCACTATTCACGAACCTAACAATGTGATTTGAACAAATGTTGATCCTTATGATAAAACGTTCACAATCAAATCAAAAACACGAAAAACTAAGATCAAACAGTGATTTTCAAGAAAATGAAATCGTAAAATCAAAATTTCTCAAATTTGAATCTATCTGATGATCTGATCCTTCTGAATTTGTTTGGTTTGCTCTGATACCAATTGAAATTGTATTCCCAATCAAGGAATCTAACAATTAAACCCAATCAAGATTTGACAATGTATATTTCTAGAGAGAGAGTGTAGAGAGAGAAAGTGTTCATGTCATAGATCTTACAAATATACATACAATGAACTTACACAAACTAACAAGTCATATCCCTATTTATACCAAGGATATGAACTCATACAAGTAACTAAACAACATATTGACTTAACATACTTTGACTTTGTTGACTTTGCTAAACTTGACTTTTCCTATTAAATCTTGGATACAATAATATACTAACACTTACTCTTTCTCGTGCTTATGTGGCAGCCATTACTCCGTTATGGTGAACACACGGAGTCGGCCGTTAGGCGATGAAGATATGCGTGATGATAGCTCACCCGAGCGACATCCAGTGGTTAGAGCGGCAGCTGCCATCCCTACTGGTATGCCGCCATTATTCACTGGGGAGGTTGATCAAATGCCAAGAGTGGAACCCTCAAGCGCACATAATGGCCAGCGTCATGCAATTGGTGACGTCGGCTATGGAGAAGCAACAAGAAACGTTTCTAAATATGCCAGAAGATCGTGATGCCAGTCTTAAGAGGCACGAGCGAGTTGAAGAGAATGTGTTGGTGGGTTCTGGTGGCACCAGGAACGGAGTCAGGACTGAAGAGCACAGGATTTTTGGTGCTCAGAAAAGTGGGAAAAGCTGCTCCTACAAATCTTTCCTAGGTGGCGGACCACCAGAATTCGTTGGTTCTGAAGACCCTGTTGCATGCGTGAAGTGGATCCAAGCGGTCGAACAGGCCTTCGACTCATCTGAGTGAGGAAACGACCAAAGAGTGACATTCGGTTCTCAATTACTCAGAGATACGGCGCTCACGTGGTGGAATGTCACTCAGTCAACTCTCTCTCCTACTTTTTTGGCTCAATTAACCTGGGCCGACTTTAAAAAGAAAATATTAGAAGAGTATTGCAGCAAGAGGGCCATGGACCGTATTGAAGCAGAGTTTCAGTCTCTTGAAAAGGGAAATTTGTCAGTGAGGGAGTACACTCGCCAGTTTATGGAGAAGTTAGGTTTGGTGGGGCACGTGGCCCCAACCGAGAAAGAGAAGATTAAGGCCTACCTCAAGGGCCTGCCGGCGAACATGATGTTTATGGTCCGCAACTCAAAGGCTTCTAATCTCCACGATACGATAAAGGAAGCCCAATTTATGGAGGAGGTCTATGCTAGAGGCCAACCGGAGAAAGTTGCGGTGGTAGGAGACAAGAAGAAATGGGAAGGCAATTCTAGGTCTCTCAAGAAGTCTCGACCATTTGTCGGAAACCGAAATTTTGGCAACCAACAGGAAGCTAGATGGTACCAAAAGTGTCAGAGAAAGCACCACGGCAACTGTAACACCTCTCCTCGCGTGTGTGTTAAGTGTGGGAAGTTTGATCACGCCATCTGGGACTGTCCGATAAAGGGGATTGTCTGCTTCGAATGCAAGGATCCGGGGCACGTGAAGAAAGACTGCCCGAAACTCAAATTGGGTAATGTACCAGAGAAGAAGGAGAATCCTCTGAGGGTTCCGGATAGAGTGTTCCAGATGACGGCGAAGAGGCCAAGGCATCCTCTGACGTGGCATCGGGTACGTTTCTCCTAAACTTCGTACCTGCTCGTGTACTTTTCGATTCGGGTGCCAGTTTCTCTTTCGTATCTGTTTCGTTTCGTGAAAAGTTAGCCATGTCCACTGATAGACTAGAGAATGCTTTAGTGGTCGAGATAGCTAATGGTAGCCAAGTGATAATTCATGACTTCTTGAAGGACTGTACTCTCGCGATAGAAGGGAAAGAATTGTCAATCGATTTGATGCCTATGGTGATTGGCGGTTTCGACGTGGTAATCGGCATGGATTGGTTGGCGGATAATCATGTTGAAATTCTATGCTCCAAGAAACTAATCCGACTCCCTATGTCGGATAATGAAACAGTGTTGGTTTATGGAGAAAGAAGGAAGGGTGATGTGTCGGTTATCACCATGGCCAAGGCACGAAAGTGTTTGGTGAAAGGATGTTCGTTCTTTTTAGCATACGTGATAAATGTTAAACTTGAGAAGAAGAAGCTCGAAGACGTAAAGGTGGTGCGCGAGTTTCCCGACGTCTTTCCGAAGGACTTGCCCGGGTTACTGCCCGACCGTCAAGTGGAGTTTCGGATTGATCTCGTACCGGGAGTGACCCCTATTGCTAGAGCCCCTTACCGGTTGGTGCCATCGGAGATGCAAGAGATGATGGCTCAACTCCAAGAGCGTTTGGAAAAGGGTTTCATAAGGCTGAGCTCGTCACCGTGGGGAGCTCCGGTCCTATTTGTAAAGAAGAAGGATGACACGATGAGGATGTGCATCGACTACCGTGAACTGAATAAGGCCACGGCGAAGAATAAGTACCCACTCCCGAGGATTGACGACTTATTCGATCAACTCCAAGGAGCGGGTATCTTCTCAAAGATCGATTTGCGTTCGGGGGTATCACCAAATGAAGGTAAGAGATGAAGACGTTCCGAAGAAGGCTTTTAGAATGCGTTACGACCACTATGAATTCCACGTAATGTCATTTGGCCTAACAAACGCACCGGCGGTATTTATGGATTTGATAAATAGAGTGTGCCGACCTTTCCTCGATAAGTCGGTCATTGTATTCATTGATGACATACTTGTGTATTCCAAGAGTGAGTCAGAACACGAGCAACACCTACGCGAAGTTCTAGAAGTGTTGAGAAAAGAGAGGTTGTATGCCAAATTTTCCAAGTGCGACTTTTGGTTGGAAGAAGTTCAATTCCTGGGTCACGTTGTCACTCGAGACGGAGTTAAAGTGGACCCCTCTAAGATTGAAGCAATGATGAATTGGGAACCTCCCAAGAGTTCGTCCGAGATCCGAAGCTTTTTGGGTTTGGCGGGCTATTATCGGAGATTCATCCAAGACTTCTCCAAGATCGCCTCTTCCTTGACGTCTTTGACTAGGAAGAATGTGAAGTTTGTCTAGACAGAAATGCAAGAGAAAGCGTTCCGGACCGTACAAAAGAAGTTGTGTGAAGCCCCGATTTTATCGTTACCCGAAGGATCGGAAGACTTCGTGGTTTATAGAGACGCTTCGAAGATGAGGTTGGGTTGTGTTTTGATGCAAAGAGGCAAGGTAATCGCTTACGCGTCAAGACAACTCAAGATTCATGAAAAGAACTATCCTACCCATGATCTGTAGTTGGCGGCGGTGATGTTCGCTTTGAAACATTGGCGACACTACCTCTATGGCACGAAATGTACACTCTATACGAATCATAAAAGTTTGAAGTACGTTTTTGATCAAAAGGAGTTGAACATGAGGCAAAGGCGGTGGCTCGAGTTACTCAAAGATTACGATTGTGAGTTGCTTTACCATCCTGGTAAAGCGAACGTGGTGGCCGATGCTTTGAGTCGGAAGGACTATAGAGGGAGCATTCAGGCTACCCTCTCAAGAATCGAACTTGTGTCGAGCCTCGTAGAGAAGATTAAGACTTCTCAAGTAGAGGCCTTGTTGGAAGAAAATCTCAATAGGAAGTCATGACAAAGAAACGTATGCTCCTAACGGAGGATAGTTGTGGAGTAAAATTGTTCAACGGTCGCGTGTGGGTGCCCAAGGTTGGGGGCAATCGGGAACTTCTCCTCGAAGATTCACATAAGTCTAAGTACTCCATCCATCCGGGAAGTTCAAAGATGTATCGGGATTTGAAGCTACATTATTGGTGACCGGTAATGAAGCTTGATGTGGCACGGTACGTAGAGCATTGTGTGACGTGCTTGCAGGTGAAGGCAGAGCATCAACGACTGTACGGGATTCTTCAATCTTTGGAGATCCCCGAGTGGAAATGGGAGCACAATACCATGGACTTCGTGACTAAGTTGCCCAAGACTCTTCGGGGTCACGATGCCATATGGGTGATAGTCGATCGGTTGACCAAGAGTGCTCATTTCCTGGCCATGCGTGAGACACTACCGATGGACAAGTTAGCGAAGCTTTACATCGATGAGGTGGTTTCGAGGCATGGAGTGCCCTTGTCTATTGTATCGGATCGTGATAGTCGGTTCACTTCAAACTTTTGGGATGGCTTGCAGAAGGAACTTGGTACGCGCGTAAAGTTGAGTACGACTTACCATACTCTCACCTACCTTTCGTGGAGTTTCCTTACAATAACAACTACCACTCGAGTATCGGAATGGCTCCGTTTGATGCCTTATACGGGTGGAAGTGTAGAACTCTCGTATGTTGGCTTGAAGCGGGAGAGAAACAATTCACCGGACCTGAAATTGTGCAAAAGACGGCCGATAAGGTCAAAGGCATTCGGAAAAGATTGAAAGCGAACCAAGATCAGCAAAAGAGTTATGCCGATAAGAAGAGGCGACCAATGGAATTCCAAGTGGGCGACCGTGTGATGTTAAAGGCGTCACCATGGAAGGGAATTATCTGGTTCAGAAAGCGTGGGAAGTTGAGTCCCCGTTTCCTTGGACCATTTAAAGTGCTTAAACAGGTGGGCTTGCAGGCTTATCAATTGGAACTTCTTACAGAAATGAACGAGATCCACATCACATTCCACATATGTTACCTTCGGAAGTGTTTGGTGGATGAGGAAAGCGTCATCCCTCTTTCCGAGATTAGAGTGGACGAGGGTAACCATTGTGTTGAAGAACCTGGAGCCATTTTGGAGAAAAACTCAAAGAAACTTCGCCACAAGAAGGTCACTATGGTCAAAGTGCAATGGAAGCATCACTGTGGTGCCAATGTGACGTGGGAAGCCGAAAAGGATATGAAGCGAAGATATCCTCACCTGTTCGAGTACTTGGGATTTCGGGGACGAAATCATTTCCAAGTTGGGGAGGATTGTCACACCTGGATTTTTGGTAAGTCATTTCCCTCATTTCCTTCCCCAATCTTCCATTTTTGTTTAGAGTGAAACCCCATTAAGAGTTTACCTTTAACTTGGGGTATTGTCTTGTACGTTTCGACGCTTAAAAATCAAATTTCGGAGGCCGAGGGGGTATTCGGTGACAGTGCCATGCGATAGTGACATTGTCACTGTCGCCGTAGCATAATCGCGAGGGGAGATAGAGTCGCGGTACAATTGGTGGGATTGTGACCGCGATAGTGACAAGTGTCACTATCGCATGGCACTATCACTGGGGATGTACCGCGAGTGGGTTTGAGCGGGCGATAGTGCCCCGCGATTGTGACATTTGTTACTCTCGCCGGTCAAGGTCGCGGTCGGGGTCTGGAGTATAAAAACGACCTTAAAGTTGATCCTTTTCACTTATTTCTAGAGCAGATTGGTTGGTACGATTTTTGGTGACCTACGTATGTTTTCTTCACCTCTCTTCATTTACTTCTATCAATGGAAGTTCTAAGTTCATTAATGGTGATTCCTAGGGTTGTTAAGCTTGTGGTGTGAAGATCTCAAGCTCTCAAGTTCAAGAAATCCCATCTCCTCTACACCTAGAAGTTTACTAGGGTTTAGATTAAACCTCATTGTGAGTTCATACTACTTTCCTTAAACGTTATACATGATAAAACTTTATATTTTAAACATCTACGAATCTCCTTTGATTTTGATTCATATTTATAAGATTTTAACCTAACTTATATTTTGGGAGATTTTAGGGTTTCTACCTCTTTTAACTAATATATGAGATAATGATCATGCCTACAATTATAGATGGGTTATTTGAAAGGAAATATATATTCTCATTTTATGATTCTTACATTTATGTTGGATTTGGTAAATTCTTATCAGCAGTTAAATAGTATGAAATGATTTTTGGATATAAAGGATATTAAAGGCAACACTTGTCTAATGTTTAGTCACAAATGAAATTGTGACAAGTCCAGACTACTACTAGTGGATCCATAGGTATTGAGTCGACTTTTATTGGGATATCTTTCCCCTTATGTAGCTAGTTGAGACATTGGGTCCTCGGAGGCAATTGGTACGGTTATGTGGGACCGGTTACTAGTCATGGGCCGTAAATGTAATCCTAGTGAATGAGTATAGCTTGGATCCTCGGGTTGCCCTCCCCCACATCTGAGTACGATCCGGCGTTGTTCGTAACCATGGTTCCAAGCATTTAGCTCACAACTTGGAGAGTGGCCTACTTTTGTGTTCTGCCACAATCTTTGGAAAATCGGGTCTCCCCCGTCATCGCAAGATGTTTTATGGACCGCAAGGCCACTATATACATATCATATCTTTTACAAAGGTTTTTGGTGAAAAAGGTTTCTTATTGTTGCATTTAACTTATTTCATAAATTGCCATATAAACTGTATGTTCTCACTAGGCTTTAAGCCTAACACTTTTTCTTCAATGTCATGTATAACAGGTTCCCTTAGTGGTGGATTCTCGAAGGTTTGAGTGACGAGCGTGGACTCGAGGCATTTTTGAGATGATAGATATTGGAGATTTGGCGTTTAAAATAGTATACTCATTTTGGGAGTTGGATTGACAACCTATGTAATATAGATAGATTTGGTTTACATTAGTTTGTTGTCAATTTTCCATACTTTATATACAGGTTTTGTAAACGCTTACATTTTTGCCCGTTTTGGGTGGTTTGCTCCAAATACAAATGTCATATTGCCAAATTTTCAAATTTTTAAATTACTCTAAATTTTAGGGTGTTACATTTTGTCCAAAGTTTATAACTAGTTGAAACAGTGGGAAAAGAGACGAACCAGTAGATTACGGGACCTAGCCCACATCCAAGTCACATGGCTAGTCGCGTAAGTCACTGTGTGTGGCTTTTTCGACATTTCCTCATGTCGTTTTGGGGTTTTTCGAGGTATCTTTTACATTCATTAGGGGTTATTTAGAGATAAGGTTGAGTCGATCCTATGCTTCTTTTATTCAGATTCAAGTGTTTGGTATCAGGTCTCACTATCGAATAAAAGTTTATAGTATCCAATTGTGATCAAGGTGAGTTTTCTTCTAACAATCTATAAACTGCAATGCATATTCTATCAGATGATTACTATTTATTGCTATACCGTATTGATATGATTTGAGTTTATTGTTAGATATAAACTGGAAGAACAAATGAGAGCAAACCACGAGTCCACATCTTCACGGGTCATTCATTAGAAATAAGTATCATTCATGATGAATAATACAACATTCATGATTAATAATAAAACAATTCATGATGAATAATACATGGATCACAAATCGTGTATTATTTATCATGACTGTTGTATTATTTATCATGAATAGTCTCAATGGGTTCTTGATTGATCTCGATGTGTTCTTTATTGGTCTCGATGGGTTCCTGATCTGTCACGATAAAAATTGAAAGTGATAGGCTATGGTTTTACACATACAAACAAATAATAAATCAATCGATAGGTACTTGATTGAAAATGAAGGTGGTACGTTATAGTTTAATACACATAAACACACACCAAGTCAATAAATGGATTCTCGACCTTTCTCGATAGGTTCACAATCGGTCTCGATGGATTGGGTTACGGTGATGATGAACGTGGTGCCTTACAATTTGAAGAAAGTGTTGAATAAGGTGGTGTTAAGTTAAGGACCTACGGTGTCGAGTTGTTGTACGCACTTGAAAGTACATAAATATTCATAATGAATATAACACATATATAGCCTTTCACATAAACAAATGGTTAAAACGAAGAAAAAAAACAATATCGAGATGGATGTCATATCGAAGAGAGGGAAATTCTCGTTTTTATGATGTACTTTGTTTGATTAAAATAGTACTCATTTCTAAGTTAATTTATTTTAAACTTTAAAGAAAATAAAAATTCAAATAAAGTAGGCGTAAGATTGAAATTAACTTCCTCTCTTGCCCCTAATCACCTTAATTAATAACTTTAATTAAAAATGCTATGTAGTGTGAGTTGTTGGATTAATAGAGATGGAGGACCGAAATTAGTCCTCATATTCACAATTAAAATGGAGTTTGCAATTGAACTTCTCTCTCTCTCTCTCTCTCTCTCTCTATATATATATATATATATATATATAGTCTTATGTTCATTTGAGAAATGGTAAATATATGAGAAATAGAGAAGTAATCCTAGCCATTCATACGGTCAAGATCGGATTTGACTGGTCAAAAGTTGCGGCTTTGACTGGTCAAAAGTTGCGGCTATTCCAAAAATAGAAGGACACTTTCGTAATTTTTATACAATACACGGGTTGTGTTCATATATAAACCTGTATAATTCACATATGAACTATATGTTCATATGTGAATCAGTGTAATTAACATATGAACTCTTTTAACTGATTCATATATGAACCTTTGTGATTCATATATGAACTAATTAACTGTATGTTCATATATGAATCAGTTGAACTAATTAACAGATTCATATATGAACTTTTGTGATTCATATATGAACTAATTAACTGATTCACATATGAACGTATAGTTCATATGTGAATCATATAGGTTCATATATGAACCCATCCCGCGTATTTTATGAAACTACCCCTCTACCATCTATAGACCATGCAAGGAATTATCCGGTGATTCGCTGTCAAAGCCGCAAATGTTGACCAGATGAATGACTAAAATTACTTCTCTATTTCTCATACATTTACCATTTCTCAAATGAACATCTCCCTTTATATATAGAGGTGGTTTATTAACAAACCACACCATTAGTACAATCTTTACAAATGAGTCTAAGGGGGTGTTTACTAATGACTTAATAGGCTTAATGGCTGAATGAGCTTATTCGTACATCCATATGGAAGTGTTTACTTGGGGCTTAATGGGAAAAAACAAGGCTTATTCAGTCAGCTATTAGGGGTGTGTTGTCCAGGTCCAGCCACAAAAAAGACCTCTGCTACCCTTGTTTAAAAAACACGCCTCTTTTTTCCTCTTATTTCCTTTAAACCCTAGTTGCACGCCTGCACCAACGTTACTGCCTGCACCCTTCGTGAAGATCCTCCCCGTCGTGAAGATGCTCCCCCGTCGTGCAAGATTACTGCCTATACCCTTCACCTTTGGCTATCTCCGACGTCCATCGTTTTCATCTACAAGCTATCAATTTCTCTATATTTGTTTCTCTACATCGGTTTCTCTAAATCGATTTTGTTACATGATTTCTCTACACCGATTTCTCTATATTGTTTGTTTCTTTCTTTTCTCTGCGTCTATTTCTCTAACTGATTTGTCCATCTCCGGCGATCCTCGCCATCTCCTATGGCTGTCGCTTGTTCTTCTTACTCCCATTTTCCCCTTTTTTTTCAGTGTTTGATTAATTTTGGTTCCACAATTTTTTGCTAGAAGACTTGTATTTGTGGTCAGCATAAACTATCAGAGAATTATTTTGGTTCCACAATTTCTCCTTCTATGGATTTCTATGAAATGAAAATTAGTATTTTATGTGTTTGTATATCGATTTCAACATGGAATTTTGCTTCTATGGATGTTCTCATCGATTTTTATGTGTTTGTATATTGATTTCTACATCGATTTCTTGCCATCTGTTGATTCAGAAAGACAAGTAGAAAGATGCAGTCATAATACATATTGAGGGTAAATTTGCCATTTCATTCATTCAGACCGTTGATTCAGGAAAAAAGTAAACAACAACACTAATTTACCCGGACAGACAAATTTATCCAGAGATACAAATTTATCCATATAGGACTTAATGAAAATTTTGGTAAACAACCCCTAACATATTGATTTCTTTGATCTACGGATGATAATAAAGGGACGATATTTTTTCGTAACACTTTGAATATTTTTTTCCGGTTTTAAGAGTAATACGTTCTTTTTTAGTTGATTGGATAATGTCTTGATTAACGATAATATATTTACCATATTTTTTGCTTATTTTATTGGGCTTTTTTATTCAGTAACATCCTTTTGAAAGATATCATTAGTCAAATTTCATATCTTTAATTCATATTTTTCCTGATTTTTTTTTTTCGGTTTTGCGGTCGATTTTGGTTTAACAATAGAAAACTCAATTTCATTAATGCAAGTAGACATAAAACCAAATACACAACACAATTTCATTCATGAAAACTAAACAAAACTCAATTTCATTTATGAAACCATATATGAAATCAAATACATAAAATCCAGTTTCATTCATGAAACCAATACAAAATCCAATTCTTTAATAAAACTACAATTGATGATGATACATTCCATGAAGAAAAAAACTACATAATACAAAAATCGATTATGATACTTTCTATGAAAAAAAACAATTGAATGTTAACTACTTTTCATCGATGAAAAAAAATTGAAAGACGTGCAGATTAAAAATATAAGATATATTCCTAAATTGAATGGAAATGGGTTCTCATAAACAGAAGAAAGAAAAGATGGACGGTTATTTTGTAGATTCCAACATTAGTTATATTACTAAAATATTTAATAGACTCAATATTTTAATAAATTATGAATTAAATTTTGTATAGAATGATATAAATCATTCAATTTGTTTGGGGGTCATTAAAAATAATAATTTCTCTCTCTTCAGTTATTAAATTTTACAGAGTTATTTAAATTTGGAGATTTTTGTACTTTCTCTCCTATTCTGTTCTATATTTTAAAGGATTTTTTGAAAACTTGTAGTAAAAAATTGGTTAAAATCTTCGGTTTTATCTTTTTTGAAGTATATATTTTAAAGATCTGAGAGTTGTGATTGAAAAGAAAAGGCCGCTAGAAAGTGAGCCGTAAAGGGTAATGAATGGTATTATTTTTGTTATATGAATATGTAAAAAACATAGTCTATATTCTTATATTAATAAACACTATAAGTGTACTCGCGCAATACAGCGAGATACATCACGATTTTAATGTTTCATTTTATTTTTTTTGTAGATTTATAATACGATTTTGGATGGTTTTAAGAAAGTGATAATGTTTTTTTTTATAAATTTGTTTAAGTTAACTAGGCTTAATAATATAATGTTTTTTATATAAAAAAAATTAAGTATTTTGTTAGAAATCAATGATTTATCTTATATATTTTAATGACATCTAGAAAAAAAACAATTACATATTTAATAATATAATTAAAATAAAATTATAGTAATATAATATATTAATTAATAGTGATACATGAAAATGTCTGCATAAAAGGAAGACCCTGCACATACCAAATTGGTGGGTGTTAGAAGCCTGCAGTAGTAATAAGTATCTTGTGCTTTGATATTTGTAAATTAAGATATTTTTAAAATCTTGCATAAAATGATGATACCTTGTGCCTTATAATTTGTATTTAAGAGTTTTTTATCCGTGTTTTATAATATAGTATATATATAAGAATAATATGTATGTATATATACTTGTATTTTAATTGTATAAATATATTTTTTATATATTTCAAATAATACATAATATATTAAAATATATTTTAGATTTTTATATATTATATATAGTAGATAGAAGTGTACATGAGCAATATAGCGTAATGCATCTCCATTTCGTCTATCTGGATTTTATTTTATGAAGTTGTGTGATTTTGGGATATTGGGAGAGTCTTCTGTTGGTTATTAATTTTATGGAGTATTTTATTGTATTAGCAGGGACTTAACGTTTATCTTGTATATTAACATGATTATCAGTTCATTATAACATAACGTTTTATAAAGTTCAAACGTATTATTAAGTTGTACGTCAGTAATAATAAGTTGTAAGTGTTGTATAATATAATAAAAATATTGTACGGATAGTTAAAGGTATCCGTGATTGAAATTTTGAGAATCGGGTTAAAAATTAATATATATATATATATATATATATATGTGTGTGTGTGTGTGTGTGAGTGTGTGTGGTTTCAATTGGAAACCTACATTAGATTGGAAACTTTGGAAACCATCTAGATGCCATTGATCTTAGTAATTAATGGTCAAGATTCATTTGACTTGAATATGGTAATAAATGAGTTAATTTATTAATGTTAAAAGGGCAAAAGTGTCTTTTTCTTTTTTGTTTCAATTTTGGTAACAATCTGAAACACGTTGAATAAGGAAACTTTTTAAACTTGTTGTTTCTTTATATAACTCTCTTGCACCTTTAAACATAATGATCAATAGACCTAGTTTAGGGTTCTTTTTATATATCTATGCTTAATAAATTAAGAGGATTATTAGAAAGCTGGTGAAGGGATGGAGTGATGAAACCTATTTTTGTTGATGAAATCGATTTTTGATGAAACATTTGTGTGTATTGTTTGAAATCTAATGAAAACCATGAAACAAATTGGTTCATGAGCTTCAACATTGTTTCATCACGTTTCAACATTGTTTCATCACGTTTCAACATTGTTTCATCTATAACAAATTCATCATGTGTAAACGTGTTTCATCACGTATTTGGTGAAACACGTGTTTGATGAAACACGTATTGGTTCATGAGTTTCAACATTGTTTAATCAAACACGTGTTTCATCTATCGGAAATCTTATCAGAATCATTACTAGGAATTTCATCAACCGGATGAATAAAATATGATAAAAATGTTTCATCGTTGTCGAGTAGATCTCGAACATGAATTTCGTTAGCTGAAACACCATCAAACATGTTACCTTTCATTGCTCCGTATAGTTAATTTTTTACACTCTAATTAAAAAAACCATACAAATATATAATAAATAATGAAAAGAATATATTTTAAAAATATGTCAATTCAATGAAAATAAATATTGATTTTAAATATAATTAAATATTTGAATTTTCTATAGAAATAACCTTTTTCCAAAATTTGATGAAACGGAAATCAAATAAATAAAAAAATAGTTTATATTAATTATTCCAATTAATATGAAACTGAAATCGGAATCAAGGAAAATAAAAAATAAAAAAATGAATATTTTAAATTAAAAAGAAATTGAAATCAAAATCAAAAAGTGCATAATTTAAATTAATATAACATCAATTATTACCATATATAAAATGCATTCAAATTAAATAATTAATATTATAATAATAATTACCATATATATTACAAAATTAGGTAAAATACTAAAATACCCTTATCAATTAAAAAAATAAAAAAAAGAAAATTAATTGATTGGTCAATATTGGTTTCCAAAGTTTCCAATTGATCACTCATCTCTCTATATATAGTATAAATATGGATATCAAGTAAGAGTATAAAATACCCGTTTTTTGATGTAATTCGTATAATTGAAAAACCAATTATATATAAGAAAATTTAGATTTTTTTAAATTAGGATAAATATATAGGTGTTTATAGGAAGGTTGAGTCATCTCTATTCTTTATCTCTATTATTTAACCCTAATCAACATTGTCCTCCATTGATCATTGGTGCGTTTCTTCGTCTTTCTGATCAAGATTCGACCTAATTTGAATTTTGTTGTTGACTGTATAACAAATGAAAATGATATTATTTCAACTGTAACCGGAACCTAAATAAAAATGTAATTGATGCTCAAGAACAAATTTAGTCTTAGATTTCCTAAATCACTATTCGTTTTCCTACATATACACCGGCTAACCTTACCCTTGAAAACAAGTATTGTCTTCTTAACCACATCTAGTCATGGTGAATTACTAGTAACAAAACTTAAATATATTTGCATTTTAAGAGTAAGAATAGCAATTTAGAGCAAGGCTAACACACTACTTTAATAAAATAGGTTTACAAACCCTTGATCATATCCATATTTTGATTTCAATCTATATCTTTATGTAATAACATGAGCAATTGAGTGGTGGTTCTATTTAAAAACACTTTTTTCTATTCAGAAACGAGATAGTATACTTTTCAAATGTAAAAGGAAACCATGTAATTTCTCATAACCAAATTAGGTATCTTTCATACGTACGTATCTTTACTTTATCTTATAATATGTACACTACTTGGGCCTTGTTTCATCATTTACTTGATCATACGTACGCATAACGACGACTCTGAGAAGTAAATCATGCCTATCATCTATGATCTACGTATCTTGACTATTCACCTTTCTAACAAACCTAAAAAATTTATGTTCTTAAAAGGATAGCATTTTTTTCATTTTGTTCTTGAATTGTAGTTTAATATGTATTTGGATTTAAATTTTTGTTACTTCATGAATTCCAAGATTTAAGTTTCAATTTTTAGGGTTTCAACATCATTTTTACATTTAATTGAAATTGTGATTTAATTAGGATTATTGACAACTGATTATGATTTTTCGCATTATTATGAAATTGTGATTTATTAGCATTGTTCAAGAACAACATCTTTGAGTTTCTCGACCCTTTGCCTTAGCATTAATCAATTATGTTTCTTCATGGAATAGGGTAGATATATAATTGGAAAGCTTGTGGTAAACGGAAATGGTTCACGTTTCATTAATGCTTTGTAAGACTATAATACAAGAAGAAAACACGACTTTGATTAAGTTCATAGAACTTTAAACTCGATGTGACATTTTTAACGTCTTCTTTCTTGGCTTGATTTTAACCATAAACCAAATGCAATAATCAAACAATGAATTCAATTTGATTTGTTAAGGGCCCGTATAGTTTGCCAGATTTGTAATTGAATTTCAATCCATTCTCGTATTGGGTTCAAAGGAAAGTCTCGAGTTGAAATCTCATAAACATTGAATTTAAAAATATCATTGAAATAGTTGGAATTTCAAGGGATTTCATAGGGTTTGTTTGTAGTAATGTTTTAAAATATGGTTAAAACATTCATTTTGTAACAATCAATTAATAAAATGCAATTTAATTAATTTTTTAATTATTTATAGTTTGTTTTTATAAATTGTCAAAAAGGAAAAGGATTCAATTCCATTCCAAATCTTACAAACCAAATATACCAAATATTCCAAATCATTCCACAAAATGTAACTCCCTATAAAAACATTTTTGTCAAACCAAAGGGCCTTCAGATTTGTGGTTATTATGGGGTTGATTGGTTTATAGTTTAGTTTTTTGGATTTCGATCTTGCTATCTCATCTCTTTGTAATCGATAATTCGGTACTTGCTTACCTGAACCATGCATATCTAACCCTACCACTACCAAATAGGGGGCTTTCATCGACAGAAAAATTCGTTGGAAGAAGGAATTTCTGGCAGATTCGTTGGCCGGTGAAAGCCTCACCGGAAATGGACTTCTCTGGTAGAATTTATGGCAGATTGACAGTTACCGCGGTTCCATCGTCCAAAAATTCGCCACTAATGATTTTTAATTTCTTTTCCAAATTAGTCGAGTTAATTAATTAAGTTAATTATTTTAATAAATTACCAGCGAATTAGTGGCAGATATTATGTTGGTAATTAACCTAGTATTTAATCATCTGAGGAGTCATCAGACATGTCAGGTTCTTCGTCATTTGATCCACTATTCGAGCGTTCAAAGTCTTGTTCTTTGTCACTACTCTCGTCAATTTCGATCATTGGCAATTACGATGTCTTCTTCTCTATGACAAGACAGATGGGTTCATTCACGTTTTCATTTCTACCTATGGATGTTTTTCTATCATTTTCTTGGAAAACTGTCCTCGTCCACATTTTCATCTGACAGTACTTCAAGTGTATATGACACTAGCTCATAGACCCATCTTGGCTTTGTCTTCACCACATACCACTAATATTTTAATGAGTACGATGGATATGGTACATAATAGACTTGTTCACCTTGTGATGATAGGATAAATGAGTCTTATGAATGAAGTCTTGATTTGTGTTTGACGTCTATGAGGTTATGTTTTACATCAACTCGGATGCCATTAACTGTATTAAACCATATACATCTTAATAGAATAACATAACGGCCGAGTCCATATCTATGATCTTCTATCTCTAAGACTTTATATAGTAATCCTTAGTAGTCAGGTTCATACTCGTTGTAATAAGAGTCTCTCACTCATACTCCACTGTTATGTGTGGTATTATTCCTACCGTGAGTTAGCATGTGGAACTTTCAACCATTTACAAAAACCCCGGGTGTCTCCAAACATAAAGGAGCGGTCTTTGTGCAAAAACTATCAGGTGATCACTAATGGGTCTGACCAAGATATAACTTATAAGGACAAATAATATTATTATTTGAAATATCTTATTAAAGTACATATAAATAACGAAGAATAATTATAATAAGTATCACTTATGTAGCTCTTGAACCGGTCAGTAAATTGTCCACCTCTTTATCTATCGAGCCCTGCTTCATCATTATACAGTTCATTAAATCTAATCCAATCACTTAACATGTATATGAAAGGAAATACCTCTTCATAATTAAGCAAGATGTATGTGTGCTCCTTTTGTATATCTTCATCAAGTATCCAGACATGTGTTCAGACATGTGTTTCGGCCTTATCAAATAATTTCCGAGATAGGATTTTAAATATGCTTAACTGTTGGTCCAAAGATGGACATTCGAGGGTAATATTCCAAGGCTCACGGTTTAACCATGTCTTTACCGTTGGATCAAAATGCAAAGAGCAGTACGTGATAGTTCATTAAAAAAATATGTGTCCATAGTCGATACTTCTACTCGTTCTCTGTTTCACACCGTCTTTTCCAACGACACTATACGTCTCCTGTAGAGATACTGATAGTTGCTTTTTACACACCTACGGACATGTGATAATTCGACCTCAAAGAAAGTATACAGTGTGGTCCAATATTGTCTTTCAAGTAATAAAATGGTAAAATACCGATTATCGTCCACAGAGGATTGTAGTAAAAGTTTAGTAAAATGTTTAAGAAACAAATGATTTCAGATGGCAATTTTGAAGATTTTGTTTGGTTTTTGAGTCAACACTTGATGAAATTAACATATAATAAAGAAATCAGGGGTGTAATACATTTTGGTGATACTTAAACACAAATTCCAGTAAACCACTGATGTAGCAATGCCACGACATGCAGTTGGCCATAACTTATTCCACCATCTATTTGAGGGTATTCCTCTCGAACTTCAATATTTACAGTAATCTTTAGATTCAACCAACATATCTCTATGTAGTATCCAAATAGTGGTAGTTCATAATAGAGTCCTCAAAATATATGTATTTACAAATCTCTTTGTATAAAATCACTTTCTCGAGTCGATCCCCATATCATCCAAGTTGATGTGTTTCAAGGAGCTCATCTCTGAATCTACTACAACTTTAACACTTTAGATAGTGACCAACCTGTAACACCCCCAAATCCACCCTTGGGTAATGTCACATCTTTCATCCCAAACATTACCTTATGTCGTCGAATATGGCAATAAGGTATGATCAGAATTACAATCACAGCGGAAGTCTGAACTTAAACATTACAAATCTCCATCATTAACCTGTCCCATACCAGGCTAAGTTACATAAACTCCAAATAATATAACTGAATTAAGTTTGACAACTAACAAACACATAGAAGGAATATAACGTAGAGAAACCTAACTATGTCTTGCCCTTTCCTTTGTCCAAACCTGAACCATCGACTCCTGAGATGCATACTAATAGTTAGCTAAAAAGCTAAGTGAGTTCATGGTTTACGTGCACATAAATACACACCCCATCAAGCATAAAAGCATTAAGCACCAATTAAACAATATGCATATTGTTTTCAAAAAAAATTGACACCAAAGAGATCTCCTAAACCTCCTCGTCCACTCTGTCACTAGGATTCCCTGGGTCGCACGGCTCACACCCGTCCGGCACCCATTACGGGGTCGTGTCAATCTTCTTTTGGGTAGGTCTGCTCTGTCACTGGCATTTACTGGGTTGCACGGCTCACTCCTCAGCGTGACATATCGAGCCCGATCCCATACCCCATATCGGCACCAAACTGTGCCACATGAAATCAACTCAAAAAATACATATATAACATGCTAAAAATGAATGTTTATAAACCAATTAAACAATAACATGCAATCTCCTATATAAAAAATTACGTACATGGAACATTCACCCGTAAACATGTACATAAAATATCTCCTCATGCATAACATGCGTAACTCCAAATAAATAACATATTTATATACATGTAAACATGCTCCCGTAAACATGCATATAAAAATATATCATCATGCTCCACATAACTCCACATATTTATCATGCCAACATTATTTTTATTTACGTATGTATGCATCCCAGAAAAGTCTCATGAAGACTCACCTTGATTTAATGTAGGTTTACTCGTTAGAAAATAGCTCCCGAACTTTACATAAATCGTAATAATTTCTAAGTACCATTCTCTTAAAAATAAATGTAATCTTTACAAGCCTTGAATATCCTCGTAATAATTTTATTTAACCTACTTAACCCATTAGATACCTTAGTCTGGATATTATCTACACTCCTTAATTACCGATTTCTTGAATTATCATAATATATATAAATGATGTATATTGAATATATATAGTCTATATATACATATATGTTAACGTGATCTTATCTATATATATTATATACACATGCATCAACATACATATATGTATATATTATATATATATATATTTACCAACCACACATTAACATGCATATATATATATATATATATATATATATATATATATAGAGAGAGAGAGAGAGAGAGAGAGAGAGAGAGAGAGAGGTGAGTTCAAACGAGAACGATATCTATTTAAAAGAATACGAGAATAATTTTGGACCAATTATTTTATTAAATAATACCTTAAATAAAACTTTCTAAAAAATCACCCAAAAGGGCATATATATATATCATTTGTTTTATACATAATATAAATAGAAACTCATTTATTTAAATATAGATTAAATAATAATAAATTTAATTAAGGTATTTATTTTATGATTTAAGCATTATTAATTTTTTATTTATTTACTTATTATTTTTTACAATATTAAAATAAGTGTGATTTAGTTTTTCATTCTAAATATTCATTTTTATAGAATTAGTTTATTTAGTAAAAATTTTTTCAATTTTCGTTAAAAATCACATGTGATATCCACAATTAATCGACATTTTTTTTCATAAAAAGGATTCGTTAATTTTCATCAATGTATCATAATTGATATTGATCATAGTAGGAAAGAAATTTAAGTTATTTGCAACATTACAAATGATATGTTAAATTATGAATTACGTTTTGAAATACATGTGATCTTATACATTTTAAATATATTTTGCTACATATCACATATGATTCTGTTTTTTATTATTTTATTTTTTAAATTTTAATTTAAATAATTGTTTTTCAAATTTTAAATCACATATGATTAGAAAAACGTTTTGAAAAATGTTAATTTATTATGAATCACATATGATTAAGAAAACATTTTGAAAAAAAAAATTAATTATTATGAATTACATGTGATTTTGATAACAAAAAGGTTAACATTACAATTGATATGTGTAAATTATGAATTACGTTTTAAAGTACATGTGATCTTATATATTTTAAATGCATTTTACTACACATCACATATGATTATGTTTTTATTATTTTTCTTTTTTAATTTTTAATTTGAATAATTGTTTTTCAAATTTTAAATCACATATGATTAGAAAAACATTTTGAAAAAAGTTAATTCATTATGAATCAAATATGATTAGGAAAACATTTTGAAAAAAAAAAGTTAATTTATTATGAATCACATGTGATTTTGATGACAAATTATGAATTACGTTTTGAACTACATGTGATCCTATATATTTTAAAATGTGTTTTGTGTATAAATCACATTATGTTTTCATTATTTTTCTTTTTCAATGTTTAATTTAAATTATTATTTTTCAAATTTTAAATCACGTATGATTAGAAAAATATTTTTAAAAAAATTAATTCATTCTGAATCACAAGTGATTTTGATGACATTTGTATTTTTTTTTAAATATTACTTTAAATAAAAAAATGAACTATTTAAATGAAAATTAAATACCGTTAATTTAAATGAATTAAATAAAAAAAATTAGTAAATAGAAAATTAAATTATATTAATTTCATAAATATGGTAAAAGTAGAATTTTAAATAAATACCTAAAATAACTTTTATATAACTAAATTACTTTTATACTCTTATTTATTTATTTTTAGAATTAATTATTTAAGGTATTATTTAATGAAATGATTGACCTAGAATTATTCTCTTATTCTTTTAAATAGATATCATTCTCGTATGATCCTCCCTCTCTCTCTCTCTCTCTCTCTATATATATATATATATATATATATATATATTAATTATACATGCATAACCCATATATCTCTCCTGTGTATGCACTTGCAGTACACATTGAAAAATCAATTCCATTTTAAGTGAACCACCAGAAACCATGCATTCATATAGTCACCCTTTCTCTTTCTTTTTCTTTCTCCGTGTATATATATATATATATATATATATATATATATATACACACACACACACATACATGGCTTGTAACATCGATCAACTCCTCCCTTTTTCTTCCGTTAACTTTACCGGTTAAAGGGTACCACGACAAAACATGCCTTAAGCAATTTAAGCACTCCGATCGTAAAAACCTTGACCCAAATCGTTTCCGTAAAAACGTTGGATTTCCGTTCCATTCGTAAGGCCTAAATTTTAGACCCGGAAACATTCCGATCGAGTTTAACGATGGGGAAAACGACGACTACCGGTGATGTTTCATTTAAGAAAACTAAACGTTTTTGAAACCGCAAACCACTTCGTTGGTATGGCTCCAACATCGGTTTTCACGGCCTAACGTTGTTTTCCCAACACCGAGCCATTTTCTCAAGTTTGAGAGTAAACCGAACATCGATTGCTTCTATAAAGAAAAGAGTGTAACTTTAATTTACTGAGAGAAACATAGAGATTAATAGGTCAGTATAATCTTTACCTTGACGTCACTGCGTTCGTTCCTTGGCTTAAACCGGTCGTTCCTCCCGGGTATGTCTCCTACTCCTTTCTCTCAATTTCCTCTTCACTCTATTGATATATCTCTCTCTCACTAATACTCCTCAAAATGATACAGATAACTCTTTTAATCCCATTTGTAGAGTAAACCACTCCCACAACCTGTTACCGCCACATTTGAAAGCCACGTTCCATTTTGAAAAGTTTTAGAAGTTTGGCAAAACAGGTATTTGTGATTTACACTCCTCACCCTTAATCTTTTCTCTAATTTTCACTTTTAACCCTTCACTTGATTTTGAATTATTTTCTCCCCTCAACCCTTATTTGCAATTATTACGGTTTTTTTTGTGTTACAACTCTCCCCTCCTTTTAGGAATTTCCATCCCCGGAGTTCACACCACTTGAAAATAGTTGAGGGTATTTCACCCTCATCTCCTGCTTGGGCTCCCAGGTCATTTCTGACCCTTTATGAAATCTTCAGTTGACTTGCATCGAATGTATAATTTTGCTCTTTAATCGTTTCGTTTTTCGGTCCAACAGCTGGACTGGCTCCTCAATATATTCAAGCTTATCGTTTAGCTCAACTTCTCCTAAATTCACCATGGTTGAATCGTCACCCAAACACTTCCTTAAATTTGACACATGGAATGTGTCTTGTATACCTTTGAGCTCTTCCGGCAACTTTAACCGATAAGCCACCGCTCCTATCCGTGCAATAACCTTAAACGGTCCAACATATCTTGGACTTAGCTTTCCTCTCTTTCCGAATCTTATGATTTCTTTCCATGGTGATATCTTTAACATCACCTTATCTCCTACTTGAAACTCCAAAGGTAGACGCCACTTATCTGCATAACTTTTCTGCCTGTCACGCACGATTTTCAACCTTTCACGTATTTGCACTATCTTATCTGAAGTCTGCTGGACTAACTCCGGTCCAGCCAACTGCCTTTCTCCAACGTCAGCCCAACACACCGGCGTCCTACATTTACGGCCATATAAGGCCTCAAACGGGGCTGCCTTAATACTAGAGTGGTAGCTATTATTATAAGAAAATTCTACCAGTGGAAGATGGCTATCCCAACTCCCTCCAAAATCGATAGTGCAAGCTCTTAACATATCTTCCAGAGTTTGTATCGTCCTCTCACTTTGACCGTCAGTCTGAGGATAATATGCAGTGCTCAAGTTCAGCCGAGATCCCATCTCTTGTTGAAAACTAGCCCAGAATCTTGACGTGAACCTTGTATCCCTATCTGAGACAATCGATAGTGGCACTCCATGCCTTGAGACTATCTCATTAACATACAATTGCGCTAACCTTTCTAGAGAATACTTTTCGCTGATCGGTAGGAAGTGAGCGGACTTCATGAGCCGGTCAAATCACCTATATAGCATCATGCCCGTTCACCATTTTAGGACATTCAATTGCAAAATCCATCGTGATCACCTCTCCTTTCCATACTAGAATCTCCATTTGTTGTAACACACTCGACGGTTTGGATGTTCTGTCTTCACCTGTAGGCATGTCAAACATTTCTCCACATATTTTTCTACCGCCTCCTTCATATCAGGCCACCAGTAGCTCTTCTTTAAACTTTTATACATCTTATCACTACCTGGGTGCATAGTGTATTTGGCTTTGTGTGCCTCACCTAACACTATGTCCCTTAGATCTCCTTTGCAAGGAATCCAAACTTTATTCCCAAACCTATATATACCATCTAGACCTGGCAAAAAATGACACGACTCGCTAACCCGACACAAACTCGGCACGAAATAAACGGGTTTGGGTAATACATTTCAACTCGTTTAAGTAAACGGGTTGACACGACACGACACGAAAATTAAACGGGTAAGGTCAAGATCAAAAACTTCAACTAGAAAATGACTCGAATAACCCGTTTATATATATATATATATATATATATATATATATATATATATTATACGTTTTCTTTTTAATGTTTTGGATTTTGAATGTTTTAAATTTGGTTAGAACTTATAAGTTTGAACTATAAAATTTGGATTTCTAATGCTTTCATTTGAATTTTGGATTTGTACTTTTTTGTGAATTTTCGATTTTTTAATTTTTAGTTTTATAAATGTTAAACGGGTTAGGCGGGTCGGGTTAGGGTTGATATTTTCTGACCCGTTTATTAAACGGGCCGGGTTAGGGTTAGACAATCTCAACCCGTTTAATTTGGACTCGACACGACACGTTTGCCAGGTCTAACACCATCTGACCCAACGGTCAGCAGTTTGACCTGCCCGACCATCCTCTCTTTCTTGATGTTTTCCTCCAATAGGGCCTCCTTTTGAGATCCTCGTATTTGGTCAATTATATCTAACTGAAAATTCATCCACATGGCACGAACCTTAATCGATTCGATCCTCTCCTTTCTGCTTAGGGCGTCGGCGACCACGTTCTCCTTACCCGAGTGGTATATAAATCAGGTATTTCGTACCATACAGGTAGTGCTTCCAAGTTTTCATTGAAAAAACCATTTCAGCTAACTCCATGTCATGTTTTGGATACTTCTTTTCATGCTCTTTTAGTTGGGGTGATGCATAGGCAATAACCTTGCCTCTTTGCATCAATACACAACCTAATCCCATTTTTAAAGCATCACTGTACACCACAAAGTCCTCCTTTCCCTCTGGTAAGTACAATACTAGTGCACTAATCAAGCTTCTCTTAAGCATTTGGAACGCTTCTTCTTGTTTCTGACCTAATCAAACTTGACTACCTTTCTAGTCAAAGTCATCAATGGCGTCGCTATCTTCGAGAAATTCTGGATGGATCTCCTATAATAGCCTGTCAAGACCAAAAACTTCAGATTTCTGACGTTGACTTTGGTGACTACCAATCCATAACTGCCCCGATCTTGGCTGGATCTACCTTGATCCCTTCTACGTTAACCACAGGACCAAGAAATTGCCCCTCTTGCAACCATAATTCATATTTCTAGAATTTAGTGTATAATCTCTCCTTAGCCAACAGCTCGAGAATCCCTCTCAAATGTTGCCCATGCTCCTTTTTGCTCCTCGAATAGGTAAGGATGTCGTCAATGAAGACTAAGACAAACTTATCTAGATAGGGTCCACAACCCCCTATTCATAAGATCCATGAATGCAGCTGGTGCATTCGTCAACCCAAAAGGCATCACCAGAAACTCATACTGCCCATAACGAGTTCTGAAAGCCATTTTTGGTATATCCTCCTCTCGAACCTTCAGTTGGTGGTAACTAGATCTTAAGTCAATAGTCGAGAAATAACTAGCTCCCTGAAGCTGATCAAATAAGTTATCGATCCTTGGTAAAGGGTACCTATTCTTGATCGTGATCTTATTTAGCTCCCGGTAATCGATGCACTTCCTCATCATACCGTCTTTCTTCTTGATGAACAATATCGGTGCTCCCCAGGGTGACGAACTCGGTTGTATGAATCCCTTATCCAACAACTCTTGGAGTTGTTTCATCAGTTCTTGCATCTCCATCGGAGCCAATCGATATGGTGTCTTTGTGATTGATGTTGCGTCTGGCACCAAGTCAATTCGAAATTCCACCTGACGTTCCAGTGGTATCCTTGGCAACTCCTCCAGGAACACTTCCAGGTATTCCCTCACAATCGGTACATCTGGTACCCTTTTCACCTCCCGTTTGGCATCTATGGCATAGGCTAAGTAAGCTATGCACCCTTTTGAAGGCACTTTCTTGCCTTCAAGGTCGTGATCACTTTAGTGCTGTTTTTATTTTGATCCCCGTAGACGTGAATTGTCTCTCCTTCCAAGGTCCGAATCTTGATCATCTTCTTATTGCATACGATCTGGGCGTGATTGTCAGATAACCAATCTTTACCTAGAACCACATCGAAACCTCCTAAACACATCCGCATGAGTCTAACAGGCTCAATTATCTCCTCTACCTTAATCTGAACAACATTAGTTGTTTCTAGAGTGTGGCTTTTCTCTAATCTACATGCATCTTTGTTCAAGTAGTGGCGAAAAGGAGTAGACACGGAACTACCATTTACCCTGAATCAAATAATACATGAGCATAGACATAACATACCTGATACGACGTCAGGAGTCACCCTAGCCTCCTACAATGTCATGTTGTATGCTCGGACGTCTCCCAAGGGTACCTCCTTTCTCTTATCAAAACTACTTCCCACACATTCACTTGACGGTTTCACACTGTTTAGTGCCCCTTTCTGAACCTTATGGCACTCAAACCGTAGATGTCCTGTCTCTCTACACTCGTAACAAGTCTTTCTTTCTGGGCATTCCTACACCGTATGCCCTGGCTTTCCACACCTGTATCAGGATAAGCTCCTAGCCAGACACTCATCCTTGTGCCTTCATCCACATTTGCTACATTGAGGAACCATGATTCTTCATCCTTTTATATTCACCGTAGAAGAACTCACCTTCGCCTTCTTGACTATCTTACTCAGATCTTCCCACTTCTCTTATTATCTCTCCTTTCATCTGTTGCCTCAACATTGTTCTCCTTGGCAACTGTCACCATCTCCACTCCTTGAACGAACGTCTTTAGTGCGTTTATGTTAACATATTGCTCCATCTCTATCCGGAGACCGTCCTTTAAACGATCTATTTTCCTCTGTTTTGACGCCACTTGGTGGCTTACAAACTTGACCTTTTCCATGAAGTCATTAACATACTCTTAGACTGAAGAAGTCCCTTTATCTACCTTAAGAATTTAGACTCCAATTTCTTCACCTCTGACTGGGTGCAATATTTCTCCATCATGAGATACTTCATCTATCCCCAAGTCACAATGATCATCTCCTTGTCTCCTTTAATCTCGCAATCCGTTTACCACCAATGAAGTGCAAAATCTACAAAGGTAGTGGCCGCATATGTCACCTTCTGGTTCTCATAGCACTTGCAGATTCTGAAACAACCCTCCATTTTCCTTATCCAATTCATTAGGGTCATCGCACCCTTAATCCCTTTAAATTTGTTGGACACGTGTTACTGAAGTCCTTGTAACCGCATTCTTTCTCCTAGTGGATGGAACCACTATCTTGTCCTATCTATTGTTACTCACCTTACTCTTCTCCTGGTTGCTTGCCTCAGTATCCTCCTGGTCTCCTATCTCGGTATTTTATTTTCAGTCTCCTCTTCTTCTACCTGTTTCCTTAAGTTGATCTCTAACATCTCCTCTATCATACCAGGTAGGGTATTCTGGAGGATTTGTGTCATCTTATCGACCATTGTCTCCTCAGTCATAGGGTTTCCATCTCTCTCCTTGTTTCCTATCACGTCCTCGGCCTCTACATGTGGTTGTACTAGCATGTATAGATGGGGTGGCACTCAAGCTAGCAGTATGACCATCACCGTTACCTCGTCTGCAGCCTCCACCACGTCTCACCGACAGTACCGCATCGTTGGCATCTTCTCCAGTGAGTTTAGTTCTCCTTGATCCTCTAGACACCATATTGATACGATAAGGCACCGTTAGTATCCATATTTTCTATTACTCCATAGTCTTAATAGACATTATAACATAAAGGCACATGCTAAAAGAAACAACATTTTCAATCTTCCAATGGACTCCTGATTCTCCAATACAAGATAAAGCACTATAATCATATACATATTGAGAGAAAATTGATGTATATATATCCTATCATCTACGTCTATACAACATGACGTAATGATATAGCCAAATATCTCCAAAACACCTCCACTAACATAACCACCATATTAACCATACCACCAGGTCAACTATAAATGCTTGACCTAAACTCCAAAAATATGGAAATACATCATAATGTACAACCATATATATATATATATATATACTTCTCTCTTAGAAACATGCTAACAACTTCTTATTAGCTCGATAGGTGATAAAATCCCCCTACGATTCTACATACAATTACACGGGTGAAAAATCCTGAATAGATTTCTCGAGGTCCAAAACCATACCTCTCTCATTTATTAACAATGCTCTTCTTAACAGACCATACCTCTTTCCTTTACTAATTATGCTCCTCTTACCATACGATAGTACTATGAGATTGCACCTCGGTAGAACTGTTATTGGTCTTTAACTTTCACCCTCCAAGATCTCTAGTTAAGCGTGAATCTTGCTTACAAAACTAGCACATCATAGCCTCGTAAAGACACTTGTCTTTCAACCTTAACTTTACATTTTAACACCTTCAAATCAAATCAATATTAAACCAACTCCTTCCTTAAGCTCCTCTCCAATTGATCATCCAATTGATCATAAGCAGATCATAAACTCCTACTCCTTTCCTGGTCTCAACTCCTATTACACTGTTTAGTTTAAGCTTAGGCTATAAACATAACCTAATTCTCTTAAACTATGGCTCTGATACCAACCTCTAACACCCCCAAATCCACCCTTAGGTAATGTCACATCTTTCATCCCAAATATTACCTTATCTCGTCGAATATGACAATAAGGTATGATCAGAATTACAATCACAGCGGAAGTCTAAACTTAAACATTACAAATCTCCAACATTAGCCTCTCCCATACCAGGCTAAGTTACATAAACTCCAAATAACATAAATGAATTATGTTTGACAACTAACAAACAAATAGAAGGAATATAATGTAGAGAAACCTAACTATGTCTTGCCCTTTCCTTTGTCCAAACTTGAACCATCGGCTCCTGAGATGCATACTAATAGTCAGCTAAAAAGCTAAGTGAGTTCATGGTTTACGTGCAAATAAATACACACTCCATCAAGCATAAAAGCATTAAGCACCAATTAAACAATATGCATATTGTTTTCAGAAAACATTTGACACCAAAGAGATCTCCTAAACCTCCTCATCCACTCTGTCATTGGCATTCCCTGGGTCGCACAGCACACACCCGTCCGGCACCCATTACGGGGTCGTACCAATCCTCCTTTTATACCCTTATTTATTTATTTTTAGAATTAATTATTTAAGGTATTATTTAATGAAATGATTGGCCTAGAATTATTCTCTTATTCTTTTAAATAGATATGATTCTCGTATGATCCTCCCTCCCTCCCTCTCTCTCTCTCTCTATGTATATATATATATTAATTATACATGCATAACCCATATATCTCTCCTGTGTATACACTTGCAGTACACATTGAAAAATCAATTCCATTTTAAGTGAACCACCAGAAACCATGCAGTCGTATAGTCACCCTTTCTCTTTTTTTTCTTCGTGTATATATATATATATACACACACACACAGACATGGCTTGTAACATTGATCAACTCCTCCCCTTTTTCTTCCGTTAACTTTACCGGTTAAAGGGCACCACGACAAAACATGCCTTAAGCAATTTAAACACTCCGATATCGTAAAAACCTAGACCTAAATCATTTCCGTAAAAACGTTGGATTTCCGTTCCATTCGTAAGGCCTAAATTTTAGACCCGGAAACATTCCGATTGAGTTTAACGATGGGAACGACGACTACCGGTGATGTTTCATTTAAGAAAACTAAACGTTTTTTAAACCGCAAACCATTTCGTTGGTATGGGTCCAACATCGTGCAACAACATCGGTTTTCATGGCCTAACGTTGTTTTCCCAAAACCGAGCCATTTTCTCAAGTTTGAGAGTAAACCGAACATCGATTGCTTCTATGAAGAGAAGAGTGTAACTTTAATTTACTAAGAGAAACGTAGAGATTAATAGGTCAGTATAATCTTTACCTTGACGTCACTGCATTCGTTCCTTGGCTCAAACTGGTCGTTCCTCCCGAGTATGTCTCCTACTCCTTTCTCTCAATTTCCTCTTCACTCTATCGATATATATCTCTCTCTCACTTCTACTCCTCAAAATGATATAGATTACTCTTTTAATCCCATTTGTAGAGTAAACCCCTCCCACAACCTGTTACCGCCACATTTCAAAGCCACGTTCCATTTTGAAAAGTTTTAGAAGTTTGGCAAAACAGGTCCTGTGATTTACACTCCTCACCCTTAATCTTTTCTCTATTTTTCACTTTTAACCCTTCACTTGAGTTTGAATTATTTTCCCCCTCAACCTTTATTCGTAATTATTACGCTTTTTTTAGTGTTACACAACTCGTCGAGAATTAATTAATTTAAAAAACATGGATCACAAATCTCCTTGTTAGTAACTATCTCATGGCTACTTCTCATATCATTCAAATTGACGTGCATTCAAGTGGCTTATCTCTAAGTCCATGACACTTTAACACTTTTCAAGTGATCAATTCGTCAAGAGGTGGCATTGGTTTTATAAAAACTTGTGATGAAATAGTGGAACATTGTGATTGCGTAACAATTTCCAATTTTCTTAGGTTTAAAATCTCACATTTTCGTCTCACACTCAAGCTAATAAAATTAGCTACTCATTAAAGAAATAAATTGCAAAAAAATATAAATGACGGAAATTAACGACAATAAAATAAACGACATAATTTAACTAACGTAAATTAAAGAGTGTAATGTAAATGACGCAAAGTGTAATAAAATAAAACAATTAAAAATGCTATGTAATGATGTGTAATGACAGTTGCGAAGTAATATTAAATCAAAAGCTTCATATATTATATAAGAACTTGAAGAAAATACTTGCACTTAAAGCTAAATGTTTCAAGTAACAAGCTTTTCCAAAAATAATCAACCCAAAGCCTCTATAAATACTAAGCTTAGAGGGGTTGAAAAAGAAATATTGGTAATACTTGGAGCTTAAGCATCATAAAGTACTAATTCAGTAAAAAAAACATAAATTAAGTAACTAGTACGTAATACAAAAGTGCAGCCAAATAATGTTCAAGGAAGCATCCAAATAAGTCCAAAAAGTTTCAAAACTTGTCTTCTAGTCCTCTTCCTCTTGGCTCCCACGTTTTATGTTAAGCCCAGATTAATAGTTGATAAACAATCACAACACAATAAAGAACAAGAGATAAATAGATCAAATCAACATACCACAGATCTCTTGATTAATCAGATGAATACGTGTGTGTTCTTGGTGTACAAAATACCTCTTGTGTGTAGAATTGAATGTACGGCTCCCTCTATTCACCAATATTGTTCACACCCTAAACTAGTAAAATAAAATCCTTTTATACGTAGGTCAACATGACCTAAACATTATTGAATATTAGCTAAAATACCCCCTAAGGAATTAAACACTATTACAAACTAGACCCCTTTTTACAATTTAATCTTAAATACAATTTATGATCCAACAATCTCCCCCTTTGGATTCAAGATTAAAAAAAATTCCAATTATCTCGGGTCTTCTCTTCTCTTGAAAACTGTAGCAAATATGACGTTAAAAGCTTCAAAGCTTGTAGATTTATACAGTCTTCACAACTTTAAATGAAGTGTCCTTCTAACGATCATCTTCAGTCAGACTTGTGATAAATCAGATAAGTTCAGACACTTTGATATCTTTGAATTCTTCAGCTGTCTTCATTCTTGTATTCTCCCCCTTTTTGATGAGTGGTGAGAATCAACATAATCAAAACATAGCAAAATAAAGTAGGAATTTTCTACCCCATATCATCAATTAAGCTCAGTCTTCATGTATAGATTCCTGTGTGGATATAAGAGCAGTCTCCCCAGATAGAGAGAGTGATTATTTCAATCTTTGCAGATTCAAATAAGAAAAAAAAATGGTAACCCTGAATCAACAAATGACTTAGTTTGGAATGTCTGTCAGTGACACACAGTCACTAAGTAACACAAAGTTACTATATAAGGAACTGGTTTTGATGTTGGCTCCCCAGGACTTCCATTCAATCATCGAATAACACATGGTTATCTATGAACGTTCTGACAGAAAACAAATTTATGTGTGCTCGTGCATGTGTATGAAAGAATTAAGCACCGATGATTGCTTTTCGATGTAGGCTCAAATCATGTAAACTTGTTGAGACAACAACAAATTATACAAAGACTCAATGTGCATGAGAAAAGGTCGAAGGTGGGGTAACTTTCCTTCTTTTTCAATATTAGTATCTTCCAAGTGAAGAACCAATAGCGTATGTGATGCGTCCCCAGAAAATGTGAAACATTCTCTTTTTGAGAAAATAATGAGTAGCTGGTGGGGTTGTATGCAAGAGATGGCATGGGCTAGGTGCCTTTTTCAATGATGGTCACCAAAGAATGTGAACCAATCAGATAATGTGGCTGCCCAACTCAGAAAGAAGTTTGGTGCAGAGTCTGATATTCTTTTACTCTGTTCTCTCACCATCTTTCTTTTAATCTTTTAAATCTCACTTCTAACCAATCTCTCTTTTCCATTTTACCTCTTTACACACCAACACTCAATTCTTTTGACCCCTCTCCCCTCAATAACTCAGGGAATACTTCCTAGGTAGGAAACACTGGTTATCGTTAATCCATGGAAGTTTTGTTAAGCTTTCACACTGAATCCCATGTATTTTCCTAAAAGAACGTGTTGTTCAACAACATTTTGTATATGTAAGCACAAATGAATAAACATGAAGAATAAAATGTTGGAGAAGTCAAAAACATTTGTATGTTTGACAATGTTATTCTCCCCCTCAAACTCAAGGTGTTTGTCAATTAAGCTCTTTGACAAGTAAGCTCCAAAAATCATTTAAAATCACACTTCACAATTAATGAAAATCTTTGAAGAATAGGAAGTGGTTTGAACATTTAAGAAACCATTTTTCACAAGTGAAAGTTGTTCATCTTTCAACAAGTGATAGAGTGTAAGGATTAGAAAGATATACCTGTTAATCAGAATCCTTAACTCCCCCTGAAATGAATATTTTCATTTAAGTGTTCTCCCTCTTTATATCTGTAAAACAACAATTCATCAGAAAAATATGACAATGATAGTAAAAAAAATCATATTTATCTCCTCCCCCTAAGAGATATAACAGTTAGCTCCCTCTCAAACCAAAAACTTCTATAAAAGATGTTATCATTTAAGCATCCTATCAGACGAAAACATTTGAGTACGGGTTTTGAACTTAAGTATTCAAAAGCCATGATTACTTATTCTCTGGGGAGAATAGTATCATTCATTTTTACCAATGAAGATCGGGTCTTGAACTGTGTTATTCAAGAGCCATTATACATATTCTCCGGTGAGAATAGTATTTAATCTTTTCCTGAAACATCAGAGAACACATCAGTAAAAATATAAAGCATATAAGCTCCCCCTTAATATGTGCATAAACCTTAATCACGAAACAGAGTTCTGAATTACTAGGATTAAAGTAAATTCAGAAGTCAAACTCTTTGACATTGAAGTCCGAGACCTAGACTGTATTGTCTAGAAGTCATTGTTTTGACAATGAGGCAAGAGTCCTGATCTGTAGTAATCAGAAGTCATTGTTTTGACAATGAGGTAAGAGTCCCGATCTGTAATAATCAGAAGTCATTGTGACAATGAGGCAAGAGTCCTGATCTGTAGTAATCAGAAGTCATTCAGATTTAGCTGTTGGTACCCACTTGTAATTGGGTCCTAATGGGTTAGTTGCAGTTCTAGTGGGAGATATAAAATAAGAACCATACCAGTTATTCACATAATCTTTTCTTACAAAATCATTTGAGCCACAGTAGGAACAACTAATTTTCTTTTGTGCTAAACTGATCAATTTATTGATTGTGTAAACCAGATCAGGTTTGCCAAAAGTTTTACCTTTTGAGGCATAGTTCCATTTTGCATTTGATGTATGCACAAATGATTTATCGGTCTTTTTCTCCTCAGAAGATCCTTTAACTCTCCAGATCCAATTTTCTCTATCTTTTTCTTCATCTTCCCTTCTCCAGAACCTTTTCTTCCGAGGCTTGTTCTTTTTTGAAATTACCTGAACCGTCAACATTCTTGTCAAAGAAAAGGTTAGAAGGACGAATCTGATCTTTATGTTCAGAAGTATGATCATCAATTACATCAAACAAAGGATTATTAGAAACATTAGTAAAAATTGAACTTGTTGCTGAATTGAATGAGCATTCGAATGTAGTTAGATCATCTCTCAGTGATTGAGCTATTGAGTCTGGCGTCTTGTGCTCAGTCAGCTTCACCTTGAATACGACCTCTTCAAGTTCCTTTATCTTTGACGACAAACTGTTTCTTTCCTTTGCAATCAGATCAAACTTCTTATGCAACTCAGAGTTTGCATTCTTCTCCTTCAAGATGTTTGTTGACAACTTAGATAGCTTTCTTGCCAGCTTAGGTATCTCAGTCTCTAGATCTTTCTTTTCTTTAGAAAAGTCTTTATTTACATCCTTCTGCTCAGCTTTCTTCTTCTCATTCTCAACCTTGTCTCTCTCAAGAATAATAACTTTCTCAAAGTTTGAAACTTGTTGAGAAAGCTTAACACATTTAAGCTCTAATGATTTCTTCTCTTCAAAGGCTTTTCTTCAGAAATCAGAGAATTTCTTAGCAAATTCTTTTCTTTCTTTCTCAATCTTCATCATCTCATCTTGAGCTTTTGTGTTGTTTCTGTCTTGGGTTGCCTTTTCTTTCAGCATATTAATCTCAACCTCAAGACTGAAAACTTTATCTTTCAAAGAGTCTCTTTCAGCAAAAATTCGAGAATTCATCTTTCTAAGTCCTTCATATGTTTCACTAGCATTGTTTGCTCTTCTTCTAAGCTCATCAAGCTCTTTTTGCATTAACTCCTTCTTTGACCAGCTCGAGCTAGAATTCATACTTTCAGATCTTTTCAGCTTTGCTTGAAGATTTAAGATCTCTTTTTCTTTAGACTCAATTATTCCTGCAAAATCAATTTTAGAATCATTAATGCATTATGAGCAAACAAAATCTTTCTTTAAACATTTATCATCTTTCAACTTATTAATTTGTTCAAGAAGAGATGAGTTTTGAATCTTCAGATTTTCATTCTCAGCTTCTAGTGCTGGAATCTCTGGCATATACATTAAAGCATAATCTCTCTCGGTCAGCACTGTATTTCCCTTCTCGTTTATGTAAGGCATGATGATATTTGTACCACTTAAATCATCTAATAAGATCTTAGAATCAAGAATCAGATAAAAACTACACTTAAAAATTTTCAGAAAAAAAAAATTCGAATTTCCAAAAATCTCAAGTGCAGAATTCGCAAACAGAAGAAATCTCAAGTAAATTCGCAAAAGAGATAAACCAATCAAAATTCGCAAGCCAAAAAGAAATAGAATTCGCAGTCTAGAGGGTTAAGAAACTTAGAATTCGTAAATATGCAACCTGCGAAACCTTGGCGATTCGTGAAGTAGTAGCTAGCGAATACTTGAGGTTTGCGCTAGCTGAAGCTAGCGAGAGCTTGAGGTTTGCGTTAGTCGAAGCTAGCGAGAGCATGAGGTTTTCGATAGCAGAAGCTTGCGAGACTTAAGGTTTGCGCTACTCAAGCTAGCGAGTTCTTGAGGTTTGCGCTAGCTGAATCTAGCGAGAGCTTGAGGTTTGCGTTAGCTGAATCTAGCGAGAGCTTGAGGTTTGCGCTAGCTGAAGCTTGCGAGACTTAAGGTTTGCGCTACTCAAGCACCTGCGAATCTTGGCTTTCGTAGACAGAGAAGTAGCGAATTCTTTGGTTTTCGCTACACACATGCATGCGAATCGTATACTTAGAAAAAAACTATTAACACACTGCGAAAGATGGGTGTTTTGCGCGAGTTCATCACAAAACTTGCAAGTTCTTCACAGTATACGTCCCTGTACTTGATTTTTAGTCCAGAAACACTTCAAACGATTAAAGCACAGTGTAAAATTCATGCAAATCAACTACAAACATATTATTAACGAACCCCAATCAAAATCAACGATTAAAAACAACTTTTCAGCTTGTAAATTGATGGAACAGTACTCGACTTATTTAAGAACAAAAAGTTCAAGAAATCATCAAAAAGCCAACCGATTTGTGTTTTTAAGTGCAATAGGGAAATCTAATAATGTTCTATATCAGTATATGCACCTATTCCAATGATTTTTAACTTCAAAAACACACAAACCTTTGAAATCGATTTTTACTCAGTTGTAGTCTTCGAAAACACTGTTTAATCCAAAATCCTTGATTCTTTGGCTCTGATACCACTTGTTAAGCCCAGATTAATAGTTGATAAACAATCACAACACAATAAAGAACAAGAGATAAATAAATCAAATTAACATACCACAGATCTCTTGATTAATCAGATGAATACGTGTGTGTTCTTGGTGTACAGAATACCTCTTGTGTGTAGAATTGAATGTACGGCTCCCTCTATTCACCAATATTGTTCACACCCTAAACTAGTAAAATAAAATCCTTTTATACATAGGTCAACATGACCTACACATTATTGAATATTAGCTAAAATACCCCCTAAGGAATTAAACACTATTACAAACTAGACCCCTTTTTACAATTTAATCTTGAATACAATTTATGATCCAACATTTTAGCTTAGGTCTTCAATCGCAATGTTGCAGTATCAGAATCATCATTCACAACCTACCTAAATATCCATTTTAGCGATCCAAAGCGTAAAAACAAGTAAACCGTACTCTTAGCTCCATAAAATAAATAAATGAAAAATAAGTTAAGAAAAGGACTCAAAGTTGGGATATGAAAGGAAAATTTACAAAATTATAAGTAAGAAATGACCGTTTAAGCACTAAAATATTAGTGTGTATCAGATACATTCAGTCGATTGTAATATTCTTCTATATCTTTCTTTTCTTTTATGTTGTCCTTTGATTTTAATGTTCATTACATCCAGGTTGTGCCAAATGAACAAAGTGTGCCCATAGGACAACTACCAGAAAATGTTTCGCTTTCCCCAATTGTATATTATCCCAAAACCCTAGTCTTTCTATAGTGCCTTGATCCGTGGTGGATGCCATCATGAACCATATATAGACTTGTCTCCATATTTTCTCACTATTTAGTAGTGGGAATGGATCATCTTTTTTGGCATGTCTAATGAAATCAGTTCCTATCACATTAGGCATGGTTGAACGGGTGGGCAAATAGGTTAATATCACGCGTGAATGGGTGTCTCAACCAACAAATAAGTTTTCAACCACAAGACTTTCATCCGCTTTGTAACTGGAACGCATATGCCTTATGTTGTGAAGTTTATAGAACCTCAAGATTCATGCAGATTGATCTCAATGCAAGTATACACTTTAATCTATTGTCGTCTCTTAACAAGTAATAATGTGAATCCCAGTAACGATCAAGTAACAATGTATCGAATGATTAACTTTATTAAATGATTGAAAGAGGGTTACAAAATGATTGAATGATGAACAAACCCTCTCTCTAATCTCTCTGAAGCGCACGACTAAATTCTAATCACCTCACTTCTCTAACCCTAATCTCACATTAAACAAAACATTAATTACTTAGGCCTCTATCAACCAAAGCCCAAGCCCATTACATCAAGATTAAGCCCAAATAACAAATTAAAGGCTTTTACAAATAAATAAATAAAACCTAAATATTTCTTTATAAAACTTTCAACTAAGTAGGACATTTATGGTCCTAACAATCTCCCCTAAAGTTGTATAAAGAAATTATCTTCTTGAAATCATCATGTCTTGATCTTCTCTCCCTCTTAAATCTTTGAAAAACTTTAGTGTTACTTGTCTTCATGTCAATCCAAGCTCCCCCTTGAATAAAGCTCTAATTATTCATTATTCCATGTAAGCTCGTAGGAGGAAACAACTTGTATCAAACACCACTTGATGAGGGATTGAAGAACCAATCAATCAACACAACATATTGTAGATGCAATCTTGAAATCCAATGACTTTTCAACCTCAGATTTAAGAAAAGATTATGTTGCCCCCCCCCCCCCTCCACTTTTGCTAACTTCCCATCAACATGATAATCAGTGTCTTTGAATCTTTGTACCATTTCTCCCCCTCATGATGATTAGGAGACTCCTGAGCATCATGTTTCTTCATTAAAGACTAGATGGATGAGCAGCAAAATATCAGATGAAACGGTTAAGTAACCAAAATGGGGTAATCAACTAACACAGAAACACATTAGTAACTGTTATCACAACAATTAAAATAATTGTGTGGCCTATTTTTAGAGTTGGCATCGGTGTATCTCTGATAGGGCTTCCAGTTATCACTGAAGTAAAATTTAAAAAGTTATTTCTCAAACTGTTCTGATAATATCACAAAGATATGCAATTGGAATAATCACTAAGATTCGTGCTGGTGTGAAAGAAATATAATCATGTATATATGGCTCAAAGATTGATTCAACCCGAGACGCAAGTTAGAAATCAATAGACACAGTGATATGAATATGAAGTTCGAAGATCAGAGCTGATGTCTTTCTTTTTCAATATCTAAGACCTCCGAGTGAGGAATTGATAGATTATGTGCTAAATCTCCTTGAATATATGAAACAAATATCTTTTGTGAGATACTTGTTTCATATATTCATGGAGATTTAGCATGTGAGATACTTGAGTAGCTAGGTGGGGTGATACGAGTTATCGACACTGTGTCCATGTCTGTTTCAATATCCATCTCCAAGGAATGAGAACGAATATATTGTGTGGTAACCCGGATAACTGACTCGGTTTGGTAAGGACCAGTAGTTCTTTTAAGTCCTGTCACAACCTCACCATATATTCGTTTCACTCTGAACTTATATATCAATCTAGACTCCTCACTGATATTTATGAATTGGATATGTTTCTTGGGTAGGTTCTTCCGGTTCTGGATTGACCATAGAAACTGTATAAGTCCTAACACTCCTTTAACTCACCAAAATAAATCATTGAGGTAAACATTGAAGTACGAATTCTGATTTGATGTAATTAGAAGTCAAAAACATTTAAGAATGAGTTCTGAACTAAACTGTTCAGAAGTCGATATGAAAATTTAAAAACATGGTACTCCCCCTCAAAAGTGGCATAACCCTTGATTGTAGTCATGGAATAATCTGAATTAAATCACACATGACATTCTTGCAAAACAAATTAGACAGATTTTGGATTTTGGTATCCATGTTATGAAGGATCCTTGACGGTTAGATGCCTTAGCTTTGAAGTTATGAAACTGAAGATTGGGGATACTCTAAGTACCATACCAGCTATTAGCATACCTTGAATCCACAAAGTCACTCTTTCCACAGTGAGTGCAACAGATCGTTGCTCGATTTAGATTGATCAACTTCGTTGTAGAATAGACATAAGTAGGTGAATCGGTCTTGGAAATAAATGATTTTGTATCAACTACAAGAGAATCAGCATTATTCTCTGTAGTTGATTTCTTTCTCCAAACCATTTTGACTTCTCGAAACATTTTGATTATCTGTATTATCAACAAGAGAATTATAGAAAATATTTGAAGGGAGAATATGATCTTTTGAAAATTCATTTGATTTGACAAAACTCTTCGAAGAAATAGTTGTAGAAGTTGAACTTGAAGAATAAGGAGACTGAACAATAGTATTGGAACTAACTTATTAAGATAAATCAACTTTAAAATTAATTTCTTCAAGTTTCTTGACTTTTACGGATAAAACATTTCTTTCTTCGAGAATTAAATCAAATCGCTTTTGTAACTCAGATTTTATCTTCTACTCTTTCAAAATCTCAGTTGCTAATCCAGATAATTTGTTTGAAAGCTTATGAATTTCAGTTTCGAAAATCTTCCTTTCACTTTCAAAATCTTTTTCAATACTGTCACATTTGTCAGATATCTTTTTGAAAATCGCAACATTCTTCTTTTCAAGCACTTTCTTTTCAGTTTCATAACATTTTCGCTCTTTTTCAAAAGTATCTCTCTCAATTATCAAAACTTTTTCAAAATCAGAAATCTGTTTTGAAAGTTTAGCATTTTGTAACTCAAAAAACTTTCTTTCATCAAAAACTTTCTTTGAAAACTCGATTGAGTTTGAGACTGTTATTCTTTAAAGCACCGATTTCATTTTCCTCATCTGAATCTTTGTTTTTCTTTTCAAGAATTTTCAGATCTTCCTCAGGTTCTGAATCATCATATGATTTAATGAATTTAGCATTCACATGCATAAGAATTTTTCCCATTGTTACTTGAACAAAATGATCGTGAGACAATTCATATTATCGATCCAGAATAAACAAACGTCCCCCTCCTACGACATAGCATGGGGTCCTGCTACCCGGTTAGCGGGTGGGGTCAAGGGGCAACGCCCTTGCGGGGTCTGGGGAAACACCCTAAGAAAAAAAATCGCCTGTAAAAGAGAAATCCCCGGATCTAACTTGTCTGGGTGATGTGCATGTCCAGGTAAATATGAAATCCGGATAAGAGAGGAATCCGGAAGAGAAGTAATCCGGATGGAAGAGATCCGGATGGGATGAAATCCAGATAAGGAAGTTTTCCGGGTATTGAGAATTTCCCGGGTTTCGAGTTTCCCAGGTTTGGTTTTTCGGATGATGGTTTTCCCAAGTGAAGGGTTTTCCTGATCGAACCAAAGTTCCCGGTTACAACCGGGTGAATGATCGTCCGGTAAGTAGTGATCCGGGAATTCTGACCGGATTCCGGAATTCGGATGAGATTTCCGGTGAGCCACTCGGGTATAGGAATATGTTTTGAGGTTCCGGTCAAATTGATCGGATAAATGAAGATCCGGGAAAGGTAAATTACCGAGTTTATGTTAATCCTGGTACCAAGATTAATCGGGACACAGAAGCTTACCAGGAAACTAGTTTGGACTACTTTATCGGATCTTAAATAACTCGGAATGAACAATGATTGTACCTGGATATCTAAAGCAATGTAGAAACACTAATAACACCAAACCCAACTCGATTTAAACCAAATTATATCCTATTCTTCAAGAAAAAATACCATACTTTCGATAAACAGGAAGTAAGAACTCACGAATCGATTTTTCAAAATTAAGCTTAAAAACTTCGATTTTGGATATGAAACTTCACCAGACGCGATAAATAACACAACGGAATGGATTAAATCAACTAGAGATTGATGATTTGAACAAGAATCAAAAATCATAAAGTTTCTTACCAAATGCGCCGTTTTCCCAGATTGAAGAACACAAAAATAATTGATACCTTTGAATCGATAACTTGTCTCTCTGCTCAGATACCAATTGTGAATCTAATTAACGATCAAGTAACAATGTATCGAATGATTAACTTTATTGAATGATTGAAAGATGGTTACAAAAGGATTTAATGATGAACAAACCCTCTCTCTAATATATGTGAAGCGCACGACTAAATTCTAATCACCTCACTTCTCTAACCTTAATCTCACACTAAACAAACCATTAAATACTTAGGGCTCTAACAACCAAGGCCCAATCCCATTACATCAAGATTAAGCCAAAATAACAAATTAAAGGCTTTTACAAATAAATAAATAAAACCTAAATATTTCTTTATAAAACTTTCAACTAAGTAGGACATTTATGGTCCTAACAAATAACGGTAAAACTACCGTATATGATCCACAACGAAGGCTTGTAAAGTTATTTTAAAGGTCCAATCTTTGGAAACTAATTTTAGATGGCGAACTCGCTGAATTCATTTGGTTTGTATGTGACTTATCAACTAAGAAATCAATCGTAAAAGAAGAAGTAAAAGGTGCAAACCTTTGTTAAGAGAAAAAAAGTATTTGGTAGAAAGATATTATCGTACTACTGGACAGTTCAATAGTACCACAGAATCGTTCTATTGTACTGTCACAAACATCCAACATCGGTTCAGACGACCTCCGAAGAGTTCATATAAGCCGTCGTTATTGATACAACGTCATTTATGTTTAATATCGTGAATCGTAGCAGGAGTATAGCACTTGTTAGATACTAAAGCTCTTTATACCCTTCTCATCTCATCTCACCTAAGATTTTGATATTTAGTGTAGCTTTGAAATCTAACACATTTCATACATATAATTAATTGTCAATTAATTAGATGTAATCTTCAATGAAACATTAATAACCGGAAATGAATAGTTAGACAATAATGCTATAATTAAGTAACCTCTTTACTTTAACACTAGTTTCAATCTTAACTCTACTATACACCCCAAGCTAAGGCAATTAGCCTATAATTGCTCGGATTCTTCTTACGAAAGAAGTAAGGTGATAGCGGAAAATCGTATAGATCCACAAAGTGGCCACCTGTGTTGCCACAGTGGCGGTCCAAATGCACACCAGACACTATGTTCGCTATAAGTAATAAAGTGGTAAAAATACCGAGATCGTGTCCACAAGGATCAGACTTCAATGTTTCGAGTAGTAGGTCGTAAATGCAATGGTTTCAATTAGAGAAGAATAAAATATCTTTAAGCGAGATTGGGCTTTTAACAATTAAGTAAAACAAATTAATTTAAAGAAAACGGTATGGGTGTTGGCTTTATCTAAGACAGTTGTAGTAACCTCGTGGTCAAAAACAAAGTGTCACAAAAACATCTATAAAAATTCATTTCTCTCGAAAGTGAATTTCCACTGAGAGTGGCCACTTGTACCCACAAAGTCGCCACTATTGCTGACTCAAGACTTGCCGATTTAGCTAAGTAGACCTCTAAGGGTTTTAGTTCCACCAGTATGGATATAGATGACCAAATCTCTTTGTGACACCTATATTGATCGACATTTTGAACCTTAGTTAAAATCATGCAAAAACCCGTATCTCTTCGTGGTTATAAAAGACTCTCTCAAATCTTCTTGCATCACTCAAGCCGTATTTCCTGATCCACCCATCTCTGGGTTTAAGATCTAATATTAACACTTACAAGTGATCGAGTTGTTCGCGTTGAGTTAGAGTCCCGACTCAAGTGACCAAGTCTAAGAGCTAGCAACGATGGCAACACCCAAGTGTTGCCTACTAGTCTTAGATTTGGCACACACCCACACTCAAAGGAGTGTTTAGCTCATAATAAAAAGATAAGACATGATAGAAGAAGAAGAATACATAAAGATTACTTGCATTAAGAAATAAAGTACAAACTGTGGCCACTTATGTCGCCACAGTGGCAAACAGTGCTAGAAATTAAATACTAGAAAGTTAATTACAACTACAACTATCTAAGAAAATAAAAGAGAAGAGATAAATGGTTGAATTATTCTACTTTGTTGGAGTTGTCCTTTAAATGACATCCTATGGCCTCTATTTATAGTGGGGGATGAAAAGGGTGGGGGAGGGTTTTACCCACAAAAACTTTCAATGAGTTCAAGCCTTCTTTGACCCAAAAGCTCATTGCCTTCTTCATCTATTATTTCATGAAGACTTATATATTGCTTTATCTTCTTTAAGCTTTTTAGATAGGCATTTTTGGGCATGGATATCTTTCCACCAAGATTTTGCTTTTGCTTTTGTCTTCTCTTCATCTCCTTGATTTCTAGACCTCTAGTGTAACACCCTCAAATATGGAAATAACAACTAATTTAAAGTTTTCTAAATATATCGATAACTTATTCACTTGCTATAACAATTTAAGGTTTAACTTCTATAAACACCATTCAAACCTTATACAAGGTCTATAATAGGGACAAATGTTACTAAAAACCCAATAACAGACATTATCTCCAAAATATGGAAGACTTCACCAAGCTACTCACCCTCGTGCATATAACTAATACTCGTCTCTTCACAGTATCGTTAGAACCATTCCCCAACCGGAACCTGATGCACATGCCGACAAATAAAAAGGTTAGGCTAACGCCTAGCGAGTTCAAGAGTTTTAAACACGAATAAATAGGTCGTTAAAAGGAAATGATGCAATTTAAATCGTAATCTTTCAAAGTGATTTACTTTAAATATGGACGCGACTCGTTTTCCAATAACACACATTTTTAAAGATGAATGCCCAGTACAAAACATTCGTCAAAGGTGATGCAACCCAAAACTCACTCAAAACGTGAATAGAAATCGAAACCCCAACTTATAAAAACGCGGATAAACTTTATATCCCGAAACACCAAAAACACGGGTGGCTCATAATACTCAACCCATAAATCATGAATAAAACCCATATACACAAAACGTCACCGAAAACATGGATACTAAAACTCAATACCCAAAACAACACCTTTCGGTGACGGGGGAGACCCGAATTCCATCGAATGTGACAGGCACACAAAGTTAAGCCACTTATCAATGTTCTCAAGTTTCACATAGAGTCATGGATCCCCGTATACGGATCCCTACCGAGTTACCACCACAAGATACCCAAATGACCCAAGTGTCTACTCGACCTCTAGATGAGTGTCACCACAAAAGCCACAAGTCCCTGTATCCGGCTCACCATGTACACCACCGCAAGACTTAGCTCCGTATACGGCTCTTCAGAGCACCACCGCAAGCTTACATAAAAACATGACTTGGGGACCACTCACTAGATTTCAAACATGGACATCAAAACTCCATGATGAATAAACAGACTAATTACACGCAGGGGAGGATCCAGGAATTTATAGGAGGGGGTGCACGATATAAAATAGAATAAAAACATAAGTTAACATTATAAAAAAAGCAAAAATAACGATATTATATATCTATATTTATAATATACGATCTTTACACATTTAACAGTGTTCTCGACGAGTTTTCATTTTTTGGAACTTATCAATGATATCTTCATTATCAAGCTCGGCAAAAACATCTTTTTTCGATATAAGTAACGAATCACCGGTTGCTTTTCTTTTTATTAAAAATTTATCCATGATGACTGTTAAACATTAAATAGAAATGCACAATTGGAAAGGGGATCATAATCAAAAACCAGTAATCAACCAGACAACCAGTAAACAAGTTCACTAATCAAGCAGTAAACTAAACAAGTTCACATATAAACTAAACCAGTAATCATTAATCAACCAGTAAACAAGTTCACTATCAACCGGTAAACAAGTTCACGATTAAACTAAAGTACTAAATAACCAGACCCTAAACAACCAGTAAACAACAAGTAATTAACCACTATCAACTACTATCAACTAAATGACTAATCAACTAGTAATAAATAATAAAAAAGTGATAAAAAAGGGGTTCATAAAGCATTATCAGAAAGGGGTAATCAGATATTCAGATGCCAAAGGGTTCATAAGTCATAATCAAAATTCAAAAAGGGGTTCATTAATCAGTAATCAATTAATCATGATGCTAAACAACTAAACAAGTCCACTAATCAAGTAATCAACACTGGAAAACAAGAAAAGTGATAAAAAATTTCAGAAATTTTAAACCCTAAGGTCCCTAACCTGATCGACGGTCAGTCGGTGGTCTGGGTCTGGCGAGTGGCGACCGGCAGCAGCAAATGGTGGTCTACTGGTCTAGGCATCCAGCGGGCAGCGGCAGCAACAACAAATGCAGTAGTCGATCGATCTCGATCATTTAATAGAGAACAAGTAGTCGACCATTTAACGGAGAACAGAGAACAGTAGTCGATCTCGATCATTCGACTTGGCGAGTTGGCGTGAAATTTGAAATCGTGAAACTGAAAGGTGATTAAGTGGCTCTAAATTCAGCAGGCCTATTTGGTTGGGAGGAGCCCAACCCAATAAATTAAGAATATATTGTTTAAGTATACAGTATATTAATAGATAAGAAATTATTTTTTTTAAATCAGGGGGTGCCAATGCACCTTGTGGTGCACACATGGCTCCGCCCCTGATTACACGGGCATCGAGTTCAACCACCCATGATCTATACCTCGAGTTCTCGCTAACCATAAATATTTCCATTCTCAAAATAGGGATAAAGATCCCAATTTAAACCAACTGACCGACTCATATGCCTATGGATTCAATGCATTACAGTCTAAAACATTACATGACACAAATGAATGACTAACGCACTCAAACATGTAATTTCCACCAAAACGTAATTAATATGCATTGTAAAACCAAAGATCCTCATCGAGCAAATAAAACTGGGCAAATGCCCCAAGACTCCTTTGAGTCACAACCGAACCAAAGCTCTACAAATTAATCAACCATTGGTCAAAAGTCAGGAAATGAAATAAACACAATTGTCCGACGTTTATGCAAACACACATTCCAAAATATTTAAATAAACTCCATCACGAATTTTAAATAGTTTATACCAATTATCCTTTAAAACGTCTCATAACACAAAATCAAGGATTTCCCCAAAACACACACTAAAAGTGCATTTATACTTAAAGGATCTCATTCCATAAAATAAGCCATTAAAATATCAATACTCAAGATTGATTTATTAAAAAAACCCACAATCTCAAATGTGGGTGTTTTACAAAGTTTATAAAGTTAAACACTTCAAATAATCAAAACTCACCAAATAACCCAATAATTGATAATTTCATGGGAAACATATAAACATTTAAAAATGGACATTTTGTCATGTACACCATTTTCACAAATCAATTTGAACTCACATTGCTAGATTTATGCTAAATCTAGATTTTACCCCAACTTGAGCTTCCTTGAAGAAATCTGAATCCTCAAGCCAAAACTTCCGAAAACCTAGATCCATAAGTTTCCAACCATAAATATTCATATTGAACCATTTAGAGTCGTTCCCCAAACATTTTATATCAAAACCCTCATTTAGGCCAAAACCCTAATTTTGACCTAAATTCTCCAAAATTACCACATCTGAAATTTGAGAAACGAGAACACTAGGAAATAATCAATGGAGAGTTTATAACTTATAGCAAAGTTTAGAAACTAGAAGGATGAACTCACCACTTAGGGTTTGGAGAAAACCTAGAAAACCCCAAATTCCTTGAAGATGGAGGTGATGATGATGAGCTCATGACCTTTGCTTCCAATCCAACACCAAATACTCTTGAATCTTACCAAAACTAACAATCTAACCTTGAAAAGCTCTCAAACACGAAACCATAACACTCGGTAACGCCGGTGTTATTGTGACATATGTCACAACTTTATGGCACTATAGTTAAGACTACCACACTTTTAGTACCATTGGTGCTATTGTGACAGATGTCACAACCACATGTCACTATATCCGAGACGACCATACTCTTAGTACCATTGGTGCTATTGTGACAAAGTGTCAACTATAAGGCACTATAGCCATACTCCATATGTGGTTCTTCTTTTACTGATTCACCAGTTCAATATTTTTTTTCTTCTTCAATTGGGATAAAATCAAGATGTTACATCTAGGAATGCCATTATGCAGCTGAAATAGACAAAAGAATGCATTCAAAAAAATGAATTTTTCAGCTATCCTTTAATTTCGTAGTTCACCACAGTGGCGAACAAAGTGGCCACTTTCTGCAGTCTAACATTGAACCAAAAATGATGCATTCAACCATCAAAAAAAACTTTTATCCTCAATACCTCCAAATGAAAATAAATAAATTAAAAGGAGAAACATGAACACATAAATGGAAAACACACACTAAAATCGAAAAAACAAACACACAAACAATGTGTAAATAACACTCAAAATGAGAGTTATCACACTCCCAAACTTAACTTGTTACTTGTCCCGAAGTAACTAAAAGAACATAATTAAAAACAATTGAAGATACAGAAACACAAAAGACTAAGTATCACAAAAGGGATCTTCTATTTTTTTCTGTTTTTCTTTTGCATCCCAAATCCTTTTAATTAAAAATATCCATAGTTTTTCGTAATGTTTCCACTATATTCTTTTTATTGCAATTTGATTTCCATGGGCTAAGCTATAATTCACTCATTTTATGAAAATTAACTTTGCAAACTTAGATCTATGGGGCTTTGAATGGTTGGTGTTTAACGCTTCTCACTTTCCTTACATTTTTCATCTTCCCCTAAACTTGTCTTTTTTTAGGTTACACAAAAAAAATGTCTCGTATGTATCTGATGTGTTTTTCACAACTTTTCACCTCAATGTGCTAACTTCAGCTATTTGTATTTTTTTTGTTATCCTTCTAACTTTTCGAAGGATTTAACTCTTTTTTTCAACACTTGAGTTTCCTCTCATCGAGTTTGCTTAAGAAAACGAGGAACTTATTTATTAAAGGAACGTGAAGTACATTTCTTAAGTTTATAGTTTTGCCCAAAGTGAATTTGATCAGTACAGTTCCAATCCCAACAACATCAGCTCTGTCATTGTTAGCCACAACCACTTGTTTCCGGGATCTTATCGGACCATACTCAACAAACTTAGATCTGGAGTCACAAACATGAAGCATGGATCCAAAATCTAAAAACCAACCTCCCTGCCATCACTCTGGTGGAAGCTTCAGCAATCATATCAATCTCATCCATGTGCAGATTTGCCACAAGATTCTCAATGCCATCAACTCGTTTGCAGCTTGTGGATCAGACTTCCTCTGTTTGTATTCACATAAATAGTGTCACGACTCTCCTCAGACGTGACATTTCTCGACTCTCTTGAAACGCTGCCTTGACTTGGATTGTTGTCCAGATCTCGTGAAACTCTTCTTTTGTGGACCCATATTCCACTTCTTGTTTGAACCTCCAATTTTTCCCTTGCCTTTGTTACCAGCGTGCATGTTGATACCAATCAACATAGACTTGCCTCTTTTATCCTGATTACAAGTTTTTTTCTCGATTCTTAAATGTTTGAGCAGGCCATCCGAAGAATAATCTTCAGACTTACGCATCATTCTTTTTTCTAAGTCCTTCCAAGATGGGGACAATTTATCAATCACTACCCCCACTTGGAAGATTTCAGGATGAGTTATGGTAACCGCATTTAATTTGTTTGTAATGACCTGAAGCTCATGAACTTGCTTTAGGATTGGTTTGTCATTAATCATTTGAAAACGCAGGTATTGAGACAGAAGATATTTATTAGTGCCTTCTTCTTGTTTCTTACACTTGAATTCAAGGGATTCCCATTACTCCCTCAGATCAATAATCGGGCAGTACAAGTCGTAGAGTCTGTCAGATAGGGCATTCTTAATATGTCCGTTGGCCAAGGATTCCTCCTCCTTGCGGATTAGCCTTAGTTTCTCCAATTCGGCTATTTTAGCCTTATCTAACTCTTTCTCTGTTTCAGGAATCAGATTGGCAGGGATAAGCTATAGGCTCAGGCACAACACATAGTAGAGTATAATAACCATCATCATGAATTTGACATTTTCAGCCCAACGGGCGTAATTGCACCTATCAAACTGGTCAACTTTCACGATATCTTGATTCATGAGAGGGATGTTGGTAGAGCTTCCAGATTCCATTATAAATCCTTTAAGATTCTTGAAAAGTTAATCTATTAGTAATAATCAAAATACGAATTAATAGTTTTAATCTTTATTCATGAAAATAAATAAATAAAGATGTAAGTTTCATCAATAAACACAAAAGCTTTGATTATAAAACTTAATCTTTATCGAATCCGAAAATTACCAATGAACTCTAATTAGATTAAACCACACCAATTGAAAACTATCCTTCGCAATAGATTCAACAAAGAAAGGGGTAGAAGCAGAGTTGTTCACTTCGTGAACAGAAAATAAATACAGTGCACAAAACTTAAACACCAACCTGATTTGATCAATGAAGAACGAAGTAAACCGCACGATTGTATAAACATGTACCTAAAGGTTTTATATGACCACTCTATACGCTATGAGTCCTTAGCCACAAAGCCCCACGATTTGATGTAGTCGGGATTTCGATTGTGAATAGAGATGACAACGAACTATAGCAAAAACTGATGTAGAATTCAAATGGAGTGCTATGACCCATAGAGCAGATTATAGAGAGAAAGTAGAATCGATTTTCAGTGTGTTACTGGAAAGGGTTTAACCTAGTATTACTGGAACCCCCCCCCACCCTCCCCCCAAAAAAAACAGTTGTGGCTTCCTCCCAAAGTATAGGGATCACGACCTAGAAGATGGAGACTAGGTCTCCAACCGATTTAATTTGGCCTGCAAAGTGCGCCATCTCGCACCACTCTGTGAATCCCACGACTTCAGATATGGCCCCTGTTATTCCCTATTTCATCAAGTTTTAATCAATAACAAAATACTCAAGATAAGAATCACAAATCATATTCATTGATTCCAAACTCAAATATTACAAATTACAACTTTCTCTCACTACATTCTCTCACTAGAAACATATTCAAATTAGCTCTTCTCTAATCTGCTCTCTCTCTCATTCGTGTACATCCCTCACAAACTTACTTACCACTGATTTACAAAGATAAGAAGGTATTTATACCTACAACAATTACAAGGAAAGTAAAATACAAATACATTGACTTTGACATTTATTAACAAAAGACTTTGACTTTGATGAGAGTTGACTTTCTCAGCTTTGACTTCTTGATCTTTTGTCTTCAATCTTTATGATCTTGAATCCAACATATTTATGTTCTAACAATCTCCCCCTTTGGATCAAGATCATTACTAAAAGATTTAGCAATGCGATCTTCTCTCTTTAAGCTCGATTAAAGTAACTCCCCTTTGAACAATCTGTATCTTCACTTGTAATCTCTCCTTTTGAAACAAACATGATATACAAACTCCCCTTAACACAATGAAATTCTTCTTTAGCTTTGTCTTCAAAAACTTTCAACAATCTTCCCAACGTCTGATCTTCAAAAATAGTAACATTCTCCCCCAAGGTTATAAGAAAACCTCTTTCAGACATTGAAAGAAATTATCTTCATTTTCAGCTCTGAATGATTTATCCAGCTTTCTTCAAATAAACTTTCTCCAAAATCTGCTTGCTTTCGAAATTCTTTGAACTTTCGCTTATCAACTTTGATCAAACTTCAAATATGAAATATCTCTCTCCATATCCAATACAAACACTTCTTTCCGGACATTTCTTTAAACTTTAACATCTCTTTGAATCACACATTTCTTTATCTTCTCCCCCTTTTTGATGATTAGAGCATCGATATCATCAAAACTTTGTCCAAGAAATGTCTTTGACCATTCTGATCTGTCAAACTGAGCCTCTGATTCTGTGATCCATAACCAAGTATTCATCTAGATCTTTGCAAATCCAGACAAAAATAATAACATGTAACTCCTGAATCAACAAATGAATCAGTTAGAATGCCTGTCAGTAACACGAAGTCACTGTGTGTAACGAATACACAATATAAAGGAGCTTTTTGATGTTCACTCCCCCAGGGCTTCCATCCAATCATCGAAACACCACAAAGGCAATTTCTATGAATGTTATGACAAAGAAACAAATTCTTTGTGTGTTCGTGCATGTGTAGAAAGAATTAAGCACGAATAATTGCTTTTAAGGCTCAACATTGTGTAAACCACTGAGACAACAGTAGATAAACACAGACTCAATGTGCATGATTGAAGTGCGAAGGTAGGGCAGACTTCCTTCTTTTTCAATATCCAGATTTTCCAAATGAAAACCAGATAGATTATATGTTGCGTCCGCTTGAAAATGTGAAACATTTTCTTTTTGAGAAGAAAATGAGTAGTTGGTGGGGTTTAGTCAAGAGTTGGCATGGGCTAGTTGCCTGTTTCAATAACGTTCACCAAAGAGTTATGAAACGCTAGTAATGTGGCTGCCCGACTCAGAAAGAATTTGGTGCAGAGTTTGATATTCTTTTACTCTGTTCTCACACCCTCTTTCTTTTGATCATTAAGCTCACTACTAACCAATCTCTCATTTTCATTTACCTCGTCACACATCCCACACTCATTTCTTTTAGACTCCTCACACTCAATCACTAAAGGATTAACTTCTTGGGTAGGAAACACTGGTTAACGTGAATCCATTGAAGTTCATTTAAGTCCTAGCACAAAGAACTCATATTTCCTATAAAGCACGTGTTGCTCAGATGATTTAACTTTATCAGTTAAAGCTCATATACAAATGTCATATAAAATGTATGCTCAGATGATATAATCATAAATATATGAGCATTTTGAAACATGGAAATATTTTCAAACAAGTATATTGAAATGAATGAAAATGAATGCAAAAGACTTGTTTGAAAATCTGACATTGTATGAAAATGATCAGAAATGAATGATATAGCAACTAAGGCTTATGGTCAAGAATAACGGTATAGTCTATATGAAACAAAAATATAGACATTCTTGAATGAAACGCTTCGAAATGAAATATCGCTCAAAAAACATTGAAGTACAAGCGGGGTGTCTTACCATCGAAAATATGTTTCAATTTAGAGACATAGTAAGAACATTTTGAACAAAAAGTCAAACCGGTGTGTGTGAATACTTGAAAGTATATAGAAAAGACAATACACAAGTAATTATCTTTGGAAACACACGGTTTGTAGAAACATTTAAGCACAAAATAAAATGAAAACATTTAAAATCTCACTTCCAATTCATGAAATCTGGTTAAGAATCAGGAAGTGGTTTGAACATTTAAGAATATGTTTTCTATGATTGAAAGTTGTCCTTCTTTCAACCATATATGATATTAAGATAAGAAATTAACCTTTTCACACAATCTAAAATCTCATGAAGTCAAGTTGAAGTCATAAAGATATGATCTTGTCAGCTTCTCTCATCCTGCATAAGTCTCAAAGTCTAGTCAAAGCAAATTTATTCACAAATTTATTTGAAAAATAAAAGACATAAAGCAATAAAACGTTGATTGTACGAGTTCTGATAAGAAGTAATCAGAAATCATAATCCTTTTACTCCCCCTGAAATTATGCATCTAAAATATGTCAGTTATAAAGCACATTATAAAGATCTACAACTCCTTTTGGAATGTAGTTCGTCATATCTATCGAATGCAAAAATTTCAGAAAAATATGTACTCCACCTTGAAGGTTGATATCCTCGTTGGAGTATCGGAGTACAATCTCTTATATCAGCCCGGGAGTAGCATTTCTTTTTCATCATTAAAGAGCGAGTCCTAAACTGTTGTGTTTAGAAGTCAAACTTCGTTGAAGTACGGGTCCTAAGTTGATGTACTTAGAAGCCTTTGTTCTCTTACTCCCCATTAATTGTAGGTGCCTGCAACACAGAATCAGTCTTTGGCTTTGGTACCCACTAGTATTTGGGTCCATGTGTGTTAGTTTCAGTTCGAATAGGAGTAACTGAATAAGAACCATACCAGTAATGATCACTTGCTTTATGAACAAAATCATATGTATGACAATAAGAACAATACCTCTTTTTAGATAACCTGATCATTTGATCTCTCGAGTAAATAAGATCAGGTTTACCTTTCAGCACTTTGTTCTTCTTTTCATTTGAGACAGATACAAATGATTTGTTACTTTTCTTCTCTTCCTTCTTTCCTTTCTTTTCTTCCTTCTTCTCATCATTCTTCTCATCTTCAACTGGTTTTATCTTCCAAACCAGCTTCTCTTTTTCATATCTTTTTCTTCTCCTTCTATGTGTACCTGAACCATCTATTTTCCAATCATAGAAAATGTTAGTTGTACGAATCTGATCAAATGAATTAACTAACCTTTTTGAAGAAACAGTTTTCTGATGTGAGCTTGCAGCTGTCTTGAAAGAACGAACTGAACTATTTCTAGGTGAGTGGATTTTGGACTCTGGAGTCGTATGCTCAGTCACCACCACCTTTGAAACAATCTTTTCAAGCTCTTTTATCTTTAAAGATAAATTGTCTCTTTCTTCAATGAGTAGGTCAATCTTCTTCTTGAATTCAGACCTCGTTATCTGCTCTTTCAGTGCACTCTCAGACAGTTCAGATAACTTCTTAGTAAGTTTCTTGATTTCTTCCTCAAAAATACTTCTTTCATCTTCAAAACCCTTCTCAGCATCCTTTCTTCCATCTGATATCTCCTTAAAGAATCCAACATTCTTTTGCTCAATCTCCTTTTTATCCTTTGCAAACTTTTCTCTTTCAATAATGATCACTTTCTCAAAATCAGAAACTTGTTGAGAAAGCTTTAAACATTTCAGCTCAACTATCTTCTTCTCATCAGCACATTTTCTGGAAAACTCGGAGAATTTCTTTGTAAATTCTTTCTTGTCACTCTCAAAAATATCTTTATATTTGACCATCTTTTGTTCCAAATCAGATATTTTCTTTCGAAGCTCAACATTAGCATCTTCTAGACTCTCAATCGTCTCCTCATAGCTTTCAACAGATGCTTGCTGCTGGATTTGGATAATCTAATATTCCAAGTCAAAGATTTTATTTTTCAGCTCAGTATTCTCAGTTTCCAGACTCAGTATTTTCTCATCATTCAGGCCAGAAGTCTGTTTCAGAAGATCTTCGTTAATAGTCTTTAAAGCACTAACTTCTTCTCTCAGTATCTTCCTTTCATTATTGTATCTCTTTGATCTCTTTGAGTAGTAGTCAACTGAGGAAGCAAGATTTTTGTTCTCTAATTTGAGCTTTTCAATCTTCTTTTCATCATCATCAGAAAAATATCCCATCTTGAATATCTGTTAACAAAAAGAACTTGACAAAAATGATCGTTAGTCCAAAATATGAAATCACAAAAATACAAGAAATCTTTGAAATAGAAATTCAGGAATTTTGATCACAATCAGAACTATGTCCCCCTCCGCAGACTTAGCACGGGGGTCCCGCTACCCGGTTAGCGGGTGGGGTCAAGGGACAACGCCCTTGCGGGGTCGAGGGGCAGCGCCCCTAGAAAAACAATTCACATTTAAATGCCATATTACTATTTTGAAAATTTTGTCTAAGTCTTGAAAAATCGCAGCACTGTTTGCGTTACACGTTACTGGCACAAGATGGTAGTTTGCGTTACTAGTGTGAGGCGCAAGACACACTTTGCGTGACAAGAAGCTAACGCAAACCAGACTTTGCGTGTCGTGAATAAGGCATAAATGATGAACTTCGCGTTTCCCGTTACAGACGCAAACCCAACTTTGCGTTTGTAGTTAAAGACGCAAAGCTCACTTCTCGCTTCTCGTTGAAGACGCAAAGCTCGCTTCTCGGTTCTCGTTGAAGACGCAAACCTTTGAACAGTTATTTGGTAATTCTCTCTATGAACTAGCACATACCACTGATGAACACGCGCAAACCTTGACGAACACGCGCAAACCTTGACGAACACGCGCAAACCTCTAAAATCTATCAAAATCACACCAAAAACTCATCTATACCTAGAATTTCAACAATAAACTTTATCAATTTGATTGTCTAATCATCTAGAACCAAAATCTATCACTGAATTTCGATCAAAAACACAAATCAATAGAAATTGACTTGAACAAAGTGTCTAAAACTCGTGAACTCGAACTCAACAAAAATCACAAATTCATACTTGATTACAGTGCAATTAACAAATCTATCCAGACATACTCGATCGATTATACTATAAGAACAAAACCTAATCAATTTCAACTCCTAATTCGCACAAATACACATAAATCGATTTTGATCTTCGATGAACAGTGTCAACGAACTTTTCTTGAATTCTTGATCTGATTTCGATTGGATCTGCTCTGATACCAATTGTTATTCCCTATTTCATCAAGTTCTAATCAATAACAAAATACTCAAGATAAGAATCACAAATCATATTCATTGATTCCAAACTCAAAGATTACAAATTACAACTTTCTCTCACTAGAAACATATTCAAATTAGCTCTTCTCTAATCTGCTCTCTCTCTCATTCGTGTACATCTCTTACAAACTTACTTACCACTGATTTACAAAGATAAGAAGGTATTTATACCTACAACAATTACAAGGAAAGTAAAATACAAATACATTGACTTTGACATTTATTAACAAAAGACTTTGACTTTGATGATAGTTGACTTTCTCGACTTTGACATCTTGATCTTTTGTCTTCAATCTTTATGATCTTGAATCCAACATATTTATGCTCTAACAGCCCCACGTGAGCATGTGCATTGGACCTTCCACTCTCAACCCCCACCATGAGCCCATCAACTAGTTCAAGACCTAATTGAGGGAAATGACTTATTAAGTCCTCCGAAGTTTACATTTCCACCTATGTGGGATGAAGGAAAAACCTCTAATTAACCTCCCTTTAAAATTTCCAACAACTGGATTCTTCTTAGTTAATGATAACTAACTTTTTGTTTTCTGTTTATGGTAATATATTTTATTTGATTGGAGTTGTAGAAGAATTTTATGTGTGTGGGGTTTTATTTTATTAATTGTTAATGTTGGTTAATGTGTTTTAGATTACACATTGCCACCATAGCAAACATCAATACACAAGTTAATAGTCATTTTGTTGTATTAGTTTGTTAAAAGTAAAGATAACATTATTTTTGGTGGGAGGAAAGTTTAAAAGTTAAAAAGGCTGATTGACCAAAGTATAAGGTAATTAGAGTCTGCAAGAAAAACAGTGTGACGCTTTGCTTTCGGTATATCTTTGATTCTTTTATTTTCGTAAGGTAGGTTTTTTACTTAAGTGATGACAAGAATTAATACCTAAATTTTGAGCATTTCACCAATGCATTCCAAGAGGGTGTCAGATCAGGATCAATGTTGCAATGGAAGTTGAGTTAAGATTCCACTAAGATGGTAAAGAATGTTTACGACACCATCGAAATGGAAACCACTGAAACACGTCTGCATATTCTTTGTTTCGTTTATCTAGCTGACATCTGTAATTGGATTGATCTCTTTTCATCTTGAAATTAGTCCATCTATAACCCGGTCTCTCATTTCCCAAAACACTAAATAAATTCTTATGAAATATTTATAAACATAAGTTTCAGATTGTTTTAACGGAACGATTGCATTAGCATTTTGTTTCTGGTTTACAATTTCGTTATATCCCGCCGTTTTGTGTGGGTACACAACTAATATATATATATATATATATATATATATATATATATATATATATATATATATATATACACAGAGAGAGAGAGAGAGAGAGAGAGGTGTGTCCAAACGAGAACGACATCTATTTAAGAAAACACGAAAACAATCGAGTATATACAAAATCATATATGATTCACGAACAAAATCATATATGATTCACACGACTATGTGTGCGACCTGTGAGTCGCGGTTGACATTGCCCGCGTCTGATTTTTTCGGGTAGTGCACAATCACATATTATTTTGTACACGATCTGTTGTTTTTTGCCTTTTTCTTGTTTTCTTAAATAGTTAACGTTCTCGTTTGAACCTTCAAATATATATATATATATATATATATATATATATATATATATATATATATATATATATATATATAGGCAAAGGATCGTATGAGAAGTTGATTTAACGTGAGAAGCGTGAGAAGTGGATCTAAACCCTTGATCACTTATAATCTCAAACTCACCCATGAATCGCGCTTCATAAGGGAATTAATCCGGTGTATCTTGGTGCATCTTATCTCAGTGCACCTCATCCCACTACAAAACAAATGACTATCATCGACAGAAAATCCGTCGGTAATCCGTCGTTTAAAGTCGGATCCGACGGTAAATCGTCGGTAATTTCTGTAGGATTAAACGTTGTCGGCGATGGTATCACCAACGGAATTACCGGTGGATCCGTCGGTAATATTCGGATCCATCGGTAACTACCGACGGATTTCAACTGTCGGCAATATTTCGGGGGATTTGCTCATTTGTTTTGTAGTTTCCTAATGTGCGTCGAACGTTTGATAATCACTTCTCACCTTTGTTTTGGGACCAAATCTGGACGATTTTACAAACCACAATGGTCATCTTGTTACTTCCATAAAAAGGTATAACGAAAACCGTTATGTTTCAGTATGCAACATGATCAGCCTGATAAAATCAATGACAAGAAATTAAAAGAGGTGAAGAAAGAATAAAACAAGTTCAAAATCTCAAACATGCAGCTAAACATATTCTTTGTGAACTGTCTTCATACTTTACTCATCTAACCACCTTTTTTTGTTTTTCTAGCACACTTTAGTCAGAAATAATGATATTTGTTTGAGCCATGTATTAGGGGTGTCCAAAATATGGCACAACCCGTATCACCCGTACGCACCGCACTTAGCTAACTGTATCACTTCATACATGAGATTTCCGCATCATATGGCTCCGTACCGAGCTATCATCGCCAGCCTTGTCTTTAGACCACTATCTAAGCAAACGCTTGGTTTAGAAGTTTCGTTGTGCGGTTGTTGTTTGTATTTTTTTTATAATGCACTATATATGCGAGAAGTCTTTTCTTGTATATTGTACAATCATAAGTTTTTACTGATTTATTCTTCCATGGCTGGTTTGCAGTTTTGAATTACTCAAACCATGATTCAAACTGCACCGCATTGTGAATCAATATTAATAGTTAATGTCATAATATTAATCGTTGATGACATATATTTGATTCACCAAATTTCTAATTTTCTATGTTTTTGATGTGATTTTGAGTATTAATTAATTAAATATTTTATTATCCTATGTATTAAATTGAATTTCATATCTATACTACTATATAAAAATTCGAAAATTATTTACAATGTTTTGAAAGTCATTTTTTTCTCTTCACGTTCCATTTACAATGTTACATTTACCACCCTTACAATTACTTATATAATTTACTTTATACCCCTTGTTTTTTCATTTTATATTTTACACCATTATCATATTAACACAATTAATCGTATATAAACAAAAATGCAAGGAAAAAATACGTTTCTTTTTTTTACAAATTACACCATTATAATCGTCTCGTGAATACCTTCAAAACGAGTCCAATATTAAATATTTTTTAATATAACCGTACTATTAAATATCATGAATATCTACAAATTAATTTGTTTTATATCCATACGTTTTTTTTTTCACCGTTAGCACATTAAAAATACATAATCGTAAAATATATTAAAAATACGTTTTATTCTTATTATAAATTATATCATTATAATTTTTTCGTCAATAATTTTAATATAAACTAATTATTGAATATTTTTATAGGTTTTAAATATTTTAAAATAGCATAAATATATAGAATTATATATATACTATCTATATCTATTTATACTATATTATGAAAAGGCTATTACAGGTTTTTCCAAATTTCAAGAATACCTCTTTTAAAACATAAATGTACAACAAAAACGAGCATGAGCAAACGAACGTAAACGAGCATTAACGAACGTTCACGAACATAAATGAACGAATGAGACCTTTGTTCATGTTCGTTCGAACAAACTAAAAAACTTGTTCATGTTCGTTCATTTATTAAATAAACGAACATAAACGAATTTTCCACTAAACGGTTTGTCGAACGTTCAGTTCGTTTACAACCTTAATGGTGTCCATAGAAAACTACATTTACACCTCATCAATTCCAACCAAAACCAATCTTGTACATAATGGTGTCTCATGATGGTCACCACTCACCATTATCATATTAACAGAAATAATCGTATATGAACAAAAATGCAATGAAAAAATACGTTTCTTTTTTTACAAATTATACCATTATAATCATCTCGTCAATACTTTCATAGCTCCGCCCCCCCCCCCCCCGGTACTTTTTCTGTTTGTGCCCCCACCAACTAACCAAAGAAAGTACCTCAAAATCAACCAAAAAAACCTTCTCGAAATCAATCGAAAAAAAAATCCCTCGAAATCGTCAAAAAAAAATTAAAAATCTCTCAAAACTGTGGAATTAAACTAAAAACATATCGAACGATTTTACGGACATTTAATCTAGCTTAATTATGTCCCAGACAAAAATCTTGGATCAACCGTTAGGACTTAGGAGCAACCCTACCAAGTAATACACAGTAAAATAAGTTTAATTTGACCACTGTATGGTTTGGCTTGAGCATCCACCTTTTGTCCATAAATCCTATTTTGCGGTCAAAAATAGATTTAATTCGCCATCTTGTGATTCTTGTCCTTGTTAAAATGATTTAATGTTTATGAGAAACTAGTAGCAATGGGGAAAACGATGCTTGGAGTAGTACAATGGCAAAATGAACTAATGGTAGGTTAAATGGACTTCTACATATTATTAAATGCATTTCTATACATTGTTAAATATACTTTTACTTACTAACTATTCTTTCACTTTTTTATATTTTCAATGTATAATTTGACCTGATTCTGATATAAATAGATCCCTATTATCGGGATGCATATAGTAATACCCAACGAATAAAAGTGACAAAAATTAATTTATCTAACTGAATAAGGGACAACAAAGTTTGTATAACTTTATCTAAACTATTAAAATTTTTGCTTCCACTCTTTAAAAAAAATTGGACATTATATTACGTTTCCATTTATTGATTAATTTTAATGACCATGAGTTTATAGCAACAGAAACAATAAACTTCATGTCCAAATCTCATGGGTCTAGAATGCATATATGATCATGAACTCCATCAAAATTAAAGGATGAAATCTATCGAATATGTCAAGAAAAATAATACATCATTCAGTTAAAGGTTCACAAGTGGTATCCATCTTTGGCGTGAATAACATTGAAAATATGTTCAAAGAAAAAGCATCATAGTTGAGATTATATTAAAACAATCATCTCAGCTAGAATAAAATGTCATGAAACATTTGTATATATACTTGTAATACATGAATATTTGTAACAATTATATTTGATTTTAACTTCCAGAAAACCATTATCTATACTATATTATAAAAACGACATAAAAAACTCTTAATTAAAAACAATGTTAAGCACAAGTTACAACTAATTAAAGCCAATTACTTAATTTACAATTTCTTAATGCTTTGGTACAACCTTTCCAAGCACAGTATCTCACATAATCATCTATTTGTGGAATGGATACTCATTTATTAATATAACTATTTGTTTTTTTGGTGGAGGATTTTATAAAATAGATTTTATATTAGCATAATCTATTTTAAATGTAGATTTTACATTTAAATCTATATTAATGAGATGTAATATAAATTTTTTTTCTTCCGTATTTTTTTATATTACATCTCATAATGATTTTTCCATATTTTATTTTATAAAATCTTTTTACATAATGAGATGTAATATAAACTCTTTTTTCTTCCGTATTTTTTTTTTGCTAATATAAAATCTATTTTATTTTATAAAATCTACACGTATTTTTTTTGATAATATAAAATATACACGTTTTTTTTTCACGAGCATTAACAGAAGAAAAAAGAAAGTTGATATGAATTAAAAATAAAAAATAACGAGATACACTAATAAATTATCGTATTATTTAAAATAAAAATATTCCGCAATACTTTCCAAATTAACCAAGTGTAAAGAAAATAAAATAGAAACGATGTAGTTATAAAAATATTCTTCCATATTTTTAATATATTTACATTTAAATGTAAAATCGAAAATACAAATAAAAGATTTTAAAATATTCTCTACATTCACTATAAATATATATAGTTTCTCTATGTATCATCCGAGTATAAGAAGAAGACGAGCGGTCGGGTGTCAATAGCGGAACCTACAACTGAACAAAAGGTATTCCACTATATTGTTGTTTCTTTGAAAAACTATTTTTTTATATTTTATTTTATTTACTGAGGATTTGTTTATATTTTTCAAAACCCACAATCATATTTTTCGAAGTAGGGGAATAAGATATATATACATATCTTTATTTTTATCGACTAATACTATGAGGTCTTGAAGTCAATAGTCAGATAAATATGTTGTGAGACATGTCGTTTGAGTTTTAAATAATATAATACAAAACTATTACCAATATTTTTGCACAAAGTCATAACAACAAACGATTAAGAATATATATGCAAGTTAACCACTTATGAAAATACATTCGTTTTTCACATTGTATTTCATTAACTGTTAACAGAGAAATTACGTTTCATTTTAACTCGGTTCAATATTCCAACAAAAAATTTATCCTCCTGTGCAATGCACGGACCCAACACTAGTACTTATTAAAGTCTGACACAAGTACTTACAAGTTTACAGATAAATTTTTTTTTTTTTTTTTAATTTTAATGAGGATAACTATTTTCAAATAAAATATAAAATATCTTGATAAAAAATAACACTTTATATATATATATGTACATAATAAATCCTAGAAAAGAGGTGTGACATATGACCACAGCCAAACAAACCTGTTGTTATCGTAATCTTTATGATGAAAGATAAGTCACAACTCACAAGTTGAAAGTACGTAATGAGTGGTGTGTGGTGTGTCTCTTCTTTCTTTGACTTTTTGTTTGGTTGCCAATGGATCATAGCTAGACACCCACTTTGATTTTGATCATTCAAAGCCATCCTCATTCTTTTAGATTTTAATTTAATTCTAAGTTCAATTTTTAATTCGTTAAATAATATAAGTTTGAAATTTATCAAGATATATATTCGAATTTAACAAATATTTATATAAAAATTGTCATAACAAAAAATAATGATACCAACAAAACTTAAATACAAAATATGATGCTTGTTGACTTGTTAAATGAGTCCAATCAACGTTGTACCAAAGAGCTTCCAGCCTAGTGGTAACACTTGGGAGTGCATAGCATTCAACCCAAGTTCGAATCCTGGGAGGGGAGTTTGCCGGTACCAGACTTTGGTCTTGGGCCTTCGGGTCTTGGCCCGGGGCCTGCTATAGCTTGTGTGCTCAAAGAGCCCAGTGTGCTCAAAGAGCCCAGTCTGGTCGGGCCGACTCATAGAGTCGGTCGGGTCGACGGAGATTAGTCGGGCTGCCCTTGGATGCTCTGGATACCCCGGGATTGTGTAGTGTGCGTGTGTACTAACTACTAACCCCTCTGCCGTTCAAAAAAAAAGTATATCAACATTATAACGTTAATTGTAGTGATAATTTGAATCTCATCTTTCATAAACTTGCTTTATAAATTTGAGAGTAAATTACAATTTAGTCCCTGAAGTTTGTCATTTGTCACATAATTGGTTCTATGTTAATTTATTTATTACATAGTAACCCTCCATCTATGTAATTTATTTTAGATTTGGTCCTTCGTGCAAACATGTGTTTATCCCCTTCATTTAGTACAAAGGTTAAGCTACCACTTTTTATTTCCTCCTATTTTAACATTTTTATTAAGAAAAAAAACTCCAAACAAACCCTAAAAAGTCTCTCTCTCTCTCTCTCACACACACACACACACACTCACTCTCATAACAAATTGAACCCTTCATGAACTAGATATCCTTTCATTGCCAAAGTCAACAACTCAGACTCGATCCTTTCATCGTCGGTGGCGTCATCGAAGGGATGAGGATGGAGGAGAGTGACTGGCTTGCAAAGGCCACATCTGAAAAAGGCGGAACCCCATGTTCGAATTTGTTCCTCCATAGACTTGATCTTCACCAACATCGAATTCTCGCTTAAATTTGATCCTCCCTTATGCATCTTGCGAACACATACTTGATCAGTTCACCAACAAACTCTGCTACTAGATATGAAGTTGTTGCTTCTGCTCTGGCCACCAGCATGCCTTGAACCCGGATAATGAAACCAAACGCCAATCTTCCATATCTTAAATCAAACCACCTTTTTATTTTGTACTCCAAAATTACTCAAATCTACCACAATCGTCCCTTTGATATGCTTCCGAATCTCGTGAAACAATATCTTGCTTCTGGATTTTCATCTTTTGGTTCTTGATTTAGATAGATTTTTGATTTAATTAGTTTAGGATTTGAGAATTCTCAATGGTTTACGTTTTTTAATTTTATGTTACGTTACAATTTAATATTGTAATGATTCATGCTGTGAAAACGATTTGTTTGTGAAAAGGGTCAGTTCACATGTGATACAAACATATCACGTTGCCGACCATCGTGTGGGCAACTTTTTTTTACCAAGTTGCTTGTGTCCTTTTTAAGATGTGTTGTATTATTAATTGTGATTTTACTTTATGATTACATGTAATCTTATCATTCCCACACTTCTAGCAAATTGACTCACTGCTATATATATATATATATATATATATATATATATACACACACACACACACACACACACACACACACACACACACTTACTTCAAAGGGCTTAATCATTTGAGAACTCCACAATTTGTGAGATTTGTGATATCCATCCTATATCACTAATTTAAAATAATTAATGATTTTTTTAAGAAAATGTTGGTCCCGATTAAGGTTCTACAAGGGTGTTAGTTTGTAGAAGGGGGGTTAAATACAAACATAAAGTTTACTTTTAAATTTGTTTAATGATTATTGAGTAAATCAAAAACACAATTTACAAATTGTTGCGGAACTAGATAAGGTAAAACCTAATCTAAACAATTTAAGAAACACTAATCTTTCTTGCACACAAGAGTAATAGAAAGAGAGAAGAGAGTTTGCAGAAAAGAGAGCTTCTGCAAAGATCACTAAGATGATTGATAACCCTTAAAAAATGAAGGCTTCTCTCCTATTTATACCCAATGCATTAAATGCATGGTAGAAGGTACAATCCGCGTGTCCATTTTTTATTGGCTTTATGTTGTTAACTTTTATTTTTAGCATGCTTTAGGCCGTATGATGAATAGTGTAATGGAAAGGGGGTGGTTGTACGATTATGGACAAAATCATTTTTGCTTTTGTACTTTCGTACTTGTTGTGCAGAGAATAAGACAAACAAATCTTGATAAGCAAGTTTCATGATCAACTATAGTTGATTATCAGTGATCAAGAATCACTGATGTAGAAAGGCAATAGGTGAGGCTTGATCTTGATTTGTCACACGTTATAGACTTGTCTTGGTTTTACTGAATGCCGCTTCAGATCATTAGTAGACTTGTCTTCATCATCAGCTTAGTCTTTGATATCAGTGATGATATTCTTGAGCGTGAGGCTTGTCTTTAGGGATCACATAAACTGGTTACATAGGGAACCACTCTGCGATAACTGAACAGACTCGGTCTGATCGCTGATGGTGAAACACTAATACATATACAATTTAAGTAATTTTCACTAAGTATAGAAATGATCATCATCAAATCACTGAGAGAGTTTGGATCAACAATCTCCCCTTAATTGATGATGACAAAGCAACAAAAGAAAATTGCTAAGTGTTAAAACATAAGGATAAAGAGGACTCGTAAAGTACATGTCCTATTTACTGTTTTAGGGATCTTTTTAGTACTGATGGAGTTAAGTACATCACTGAAAATTTTGATTAATTTCGTAAGAAATTTACAAAGGAAAATTGAAAATTTATACGTATAAGTGACGTATAAAACAAATACTAAAAATGATTAACTGAAAAATTACAAGAGAGAAAGCAAAGAATCTATCAGCTATAGGTCTTCATTATCCAGGTCTTCAAGAGAGTCTTCTTTAGGCAAAAGGTAGTCACAGATGTCTTCACCTCTTATTTTTCTAGCCTTGCATTGGAGGAGAATTTGATTTTTAATGTTGTCATCATAAGTAGTTTTTTCACACCAATACAGTAGATCCTTGAAATGACTGAGAGGACAGAGATGGAGTTCGAGGAATCTTTGGAATCGGACTTGTCCTTCATGATCATAGAAAATGATACCATAGGGATCTCCAAGTACTTGTCTAGGAGTGAAAGGGCCTTCTCTTGGCAGGGATAGGTCAAGAGCTGAAAGATCAGGAGGAGGTCCAAGAACGACGTCTTAAGAGAATTCGATACCTGTTTCGTTCTTGTTCGGAGCCTCTTCTTCAGAAGTTGATGTTCGTTGTCTTTTCTTTGTAGACTTTGGAGGAGGAGTTGGAATGTTCAGAATGGTCGAGACTCTATCAATGAGTTGATGTATAATGGATTCTACATAGCTTTTGTATTTGGATCTTGATTTCTTCAGTACGTCTCTTATTTCAATCCATTCTGAAAATCCAAACGTCTCTAGATTTGACATGAACATTGTCTTCGCTGATCCATCTGCTCTGAAGATAGTCATGATGATCGTGATTGACCCTTTCTTCGATTTCCCGATGATGGTGATGTCAGTGATCTTTTCAGGATCCTGTCTTCTTTCCAATCTTCTCTTACACCACTCAGTCTCTGAATCTTTGGTGGATTTTTCTTTATCAACTTCTTCTCTTACTTCTTTTAGCAGCTGAGCTTAAACTGGGATGCGATGCTTATTGAGTTGTGTTGGTTCTAAGTGTTCAAGAATGATTATAAAATAATATTGCCGGTAATTTATGATCCTATAGGGTCACACCAAAAACAAGTAGACACCTAATTAATATTTATAAGAATTCGATTCTTAATAAATATTAATAATTCTTGAAAATTATTATTGAATGTGATACATAATAATTGATGCAAATAAAAGATTCTAGTTCATTTATAATATGATGGGCTCATATGTAACTAGAATTAAAAGAGGGACTTATAGTGATAAAGTTTGAATTGTTAAAGTTATGATTTTAACTATTCAAACTAAGGGGACCAAGAAAGAAAGTCTTGCATGGTCAAACTTTAAACTAGATGGTTTAAAATGAAAAATTGCATGGTTAGACCCATTTTTATTGGTGGACTTGATGGTTTTGGAAAACCATCAAAATTGAAACCATGGAATATGACAATAAAAAGTGGGTCTTACAAGATGATTTGGTGGTGGTTTTTTATGAAAAAAATAAAAAGAAAGATGCCATCTCTATTTTTCTCTCCAAGAAAACTCACAATCACCACCACCATTTTGATGTGGTTTTTGTCTTCTACAAAATCTATAGATTAGATTCTTGGTAGAAGAACCTCTTTTGCATCATCAAGAAGGAACTAACATTTCACAAAGTGTTGGAGCTTGTTGGTGGATACCGATAGAGGAACTCTACGTTGGGTTATACCATCATCATCAACGATCAACCTCCCATGAGGATCCAAAGTCTTCAAAGGTTGTAGTTCCAAACTTTTATTTTCAAGTTAATCTTTACATGCATGTAACAAGATCCTATTGTGGGAGTTAAAACTTGTTTAATTTTGTTTATGTTCAAAATTTTATTTTGCTTTCGTTGCTCAAAATTTATTTTGTGTTTTTTGAAACTCTCTTTTGAACGTAAAATCCCAACAAGTGGTATCAGAGCCAATGTTATATGCATGTTTAGTTTAAAAATATACTTGGTTTTTGGAAGCCATGGGTAAAAAAAATTTATGAAATGTTCCATGCATGGCTTCTTTTGGCAATTTTTGCTAGTTTTATTTTATATATTTTATGTATCAAAATTTAGATGGATTTTTGAATCCATGGTTTATTTTTGTTACATAAAAGATTGCCATTAGAAAAACAAAGTGTTGTTTTTTCTATTTTATGTTGCATGTTTTTGTGCATAAACAAGCCATGGACCCATGTGTTGATATTCGATATGGTTGTAAAAACCTTTTCTTTTATGTTGGCATGTAATAGTAAATAGGTTTATTATTTTTCTCTCTTGTAAGTATTAGATAGTTTTTTTTTGAAAATGTACCAAGAGAGAAAAGCCAACATAAGGTCCAAGATGGAAGCTTTTTGGGCCATATTGGTGTCATCACCAATTTTGGGCTTTGCAAGCCCATATGGCTAGGTGGACTTTTTCAACACATGAAGAAGGACTTGAACACTTGGATGCATGGAGATGTTGGAACAAGGGGGAGAGTCAAGACTTTTATTTTCTTTTTGTCCCTTAAGAAAGGACTAGGCATTCTTGTTCGGCTCACAAGAAATGCCATTAGAATTGGCTTGGTATGCACATTCTTATGCACTTTTTATGCATGTTGTGGTTGCTTATGTTCTTTTATTATATTGCCTTAATATATATAATATTTTTGCATTTAAAAGAACATATAATTGGTCCTATGATTTTTTAAAATGATTTAAAATTATAGTAAGAACTTTTAAAATATGTTTTAAAAGTGGAATGGACCAAACCTTAAAATGGAGATTTTAGGTTAAGCAAAAGTTTAAAATGGAGATTTTAAATCCATAACATGTAAATTGGTTCAATTGTGTCTTTGAATAAAAAGGTTTATTAAAAACGCTCTAACTTTAAAATTGGATTTTAAATGAACCAAACAATTTAAAATGAAGATTTTAAATATTTTTGAAGAATTTTTTTTTTCAAAAAAATTAAGAGTTCTTTTGACACGTGTAGTTACATGGTACTAAGAGTTTGGAAATCAAGTTTTGACCTTTTTTTATCATAAGATGCTAAATGGTTTTATAAGTTTTTTGTTATAAAATTCCAAACGTCAAAATTTTTGAAATTAGTGAAAAAGGATTAAAATGGAGTTTTAAGATTCATCCAAACTCATAGTCTAAATAATAAAATGTTTATTATAAGACTATAAATGGTTCTTTAGTGATCAATCATAAGTCTTAATATGTGATATTACTAAATTGATCAATTTTGGATTGATAAAAAAAAAAAAAAGGATTTTATTTTATCTAAAAGGAACCATATCTTAAAAATAAAGTTTTTATAGTACCATGTATTATTGGATGCATGCAATAACTCTTAATACTAAAAATGTTTTCAAAACTATAATTATAGAACATATGAATCCCTCTTACAAGGCAAGTCTATGCCGTCCTTTTGAGAGACACTCATTTCATCACTATGGCACCCTTGTGGGATAAAGATCACCTAACCGCTTGGATTGTCTTGTGATGAATGAGGTGATTCTTGTGTCCTTGTGGGATAAAGGTCACTTAACCACATTGATATGATTTTCACACGTTGTCTCAAGTAGGATGACTTGATCGGGAATCTTTTGTGATAAAGGTCACCTAAGCAAAAGAGACCCGAGGCAAAGATGGGATCAAACATGCCAAATTGACAAAAGTTGTTAAGGATCCCATACCACTAGAAGTTACATCTTGATGTAATTGGTAAGCGTTGCCTACCCTGTTGGATTGAATATACGGGATAAAGGTCACCTAACCGTTTGTTCGTTTCGCAACTTGGATTCTAGATTTGACTAAATAATGTTTAAGAAACGCAAGAGGGTATTATTTGAGTCAAATATTAAAAATTGAAAATACTAAATGAATTTTGTTATTTTTGTAGATGAATCAAAATACCGCGATTGACCCATCCTTAAGAGCTTTTCTTATGCAAGAAAGGCTAAAAGAACAAAATTTCCCTTCTTTGTTTTCAAGGTTGAGACTTGGTCTCAGACATAAAAGGATATCACACGTACTTTTTGTTCCCCTTCCGGAAGAACCTCCTCTTACCTCCACAGAGGCCCACAATGCATGGTTAAGGCATTGTAAAGATTCATATGATGTTTCACGCCTCATGCTAGAAACCATGGATCCACTTTTACGAGAAAAGGTGGAGAGGTTTCCAGACACAGCATATGACCTTATGGAGCGACTACGGCATTGTCACAAAGAGTTTGTGATAACTGAAATGCTTAAAATACGTTGGGAACTTCATCATACCAAGATGAAAGAAGACCAATCTGTGAGCTCTCATCTTGAAACCATGAGAATGCATTTTCACTACTTGGAGAAACTTGGCTATCCGTATCATGATACACTAGCCAAGAGTGCGATTCTCGAGTCGTTGAACAAAAGATTCAATGGTTTTGTAGTGAATCTTGAGGAGTTTTCAATCTCAGAATTGTGTATGTTACTGGAAACATATGAGAGGAATCCTTCCGAATTCAGTGACTTCAAGTGTTGATCTCTAAGGAGAAGATTTTCCTTTGTGAAATAAAATCCTTCAGGTATCTATGAGATAGAAAGAACTTTTACCTTTCTCTTATACACTTGTATATGATACTAAGTGTAAAACTCTATCTTGTAATTGTTACAGATATTCTTGAAAGGCAAACGACTGAAAGACAAGCGTGATGGTGATCAATATAAGCAAGGAAGCAACTTTGAACACCAAGCTTATAGAAGATTTATTTTGAAAACCATATGGCTTGTAATGTTAAAACAATGGTTGTTTTTGAACGATATTTTGAATTTAGTTTGACTAAATTATTATTTCAGTTGCATGTTTAATGATTGGATGAAATTCACTCAAGCGTTTTGGAAACGATCATTTTCATATTCAAAATGAATTATTCTATTTCGAGAACCAGATCTCTTAATCGAATAATAAAGTGAATCTCATTAGCTTTCTAAAACACTGTTCACTATGATACCAAGGACTCAAATGAGATTTAAATCAAATCTATGGCAAGGCAAATGACAAGTTGAATAAAGCTTTTTCCTATGGTTATTGTAACGAAAGAAAAATTGAGAAGAAAACATTTGGATGTATATGTCTTCTCAATTCCTTGTCTAGTCTTGATGATAGATGACACAATATCTTCGCTACTAACGATTCAAGTGTTGAAGTGTTAAACATGAAGCATTTGATATAATTCAGTATCTTCAAAATGAAGATTGGAGAAAAGGTCACAAAGAAAAATGAAGTCTTTTATGATATAAAAGAATAATATCTCGAATAGGAATTCATGAATCATCTTAGAAGTTGTGGGATAGTCTCACAAACATGGTTCATCACAAACACCATTTTCAAATTAAAATTTTTTGATGAACCGAACCTTATCAGACATGGTTCACTCTATGATGAAAGAAATTACTATTCCTATTTAAATTAAGAATTCTGCCTTTAATTACTGTAAACTACATTTTACCAACCGAGACGTAGATAAAACACCTTATAAGATTTTGTATGAAAGGTCTCATCCATAATCTTAGTTAAAGATGTGGTTTTATGAAGCACATACAAAACTCGACTAAATATCTACTGAATGCATATATTGTAGAATATTCTAAAACGTTTTGAATACGGATTCTACAATCCCATAAATAATAAAGTTGTTTATTATTTGAATGCCAAGTTCTTAGAAAACAAGTTTCAAATGGGCAAGGCAAATGGGAGGTTTAAGGAATTGAAGAAAATCAAGAACCTCATAACCTAATGCACTTCTTGGTTGACACTAGTTATCAAACAAAGGTTGTTGAATTTGAATAATTTGATTGATCAGAAACTTAGTAAATCACAAAGTGTTCGCAAATCTAGTAGAATCATTTAGAAGTCCGAGAAATGTTATTTTCCCACGACTAATGAAGGATGATGTATAATGGGATTCCTGTAAACCCATCAGCTACTAAAATGCTGAGTCAGATTTTGAATCTGATGAGTGGCTTAGAGTCATCAACACCAAGGTGCAATCCATTCATGGATAACTATAAACATCTTAAAGTTGGAATCTTCTTTTGATAAAAGAAGACTTATACATTTACTAAAAGGCTAGTGGGAGCGCAGTAAAATTCCTAATATGTACGTAAAAAAACATACCAACGCTCGGAGGAAAAACACAAGGCAAGGCATCGTGTCTTGGCAGGGCAATATATCTAAATGAAAGACTTAAGAACATGATTATGTTCTTGAAATAGAGATCTAAAGAGTTAGATCAAAGGAGTCTACAGTCATAAATTAAGTATATATATGGATATGATCTTGAAAAGGTTCAAGATGCAAGGCTCTAACGGTAGGTTCTTGCAAGTATGATGTGACATCATTCTAAGTTGGGCTAAATATTTCTAGCACAAAAGTTGAGCTAGTTAAAATGATTGGCATTCCAAATAGTACGACAAGATTAATATGCCAATGCGGATGTGTCATAATGCTTTAGAGTATTAGATGATGTTAACCAACAAATTTCAGGGGAAGCTCATTAGATGACCATAAAGAACATTCTAAGGTACTTACATAGCCAAAGAAGTGTTCATTAATTATGGGTTGGAAGAAAATCATAGTAAAAGGTTACATATGATGATAGCTTCCGTAGATCTTGAGAAAGTTCTAGACCATAAAACCGATATGTCTTCATTATGAATGAAGGAGAAGTTCGTTGGAAAGAGTTCCAAGCGAAAGCAAAGTTCATAATACAGAATAAGAATATATTGTTGCTTTAGAAGCTGCAAAAGGAAAAGATGTATTGGATGAAAGAGTTCATTGAAAAGCTAGGATGATACGTTCCATTCCGGATCACCTAGAAATCTTTTGTGAAAATAAGCGTGCCATTACGAGATCTAAAGGACGCTATGTCACATCAGAATATCAAACATCTACTCCAAAACTATATTCAGAATAAAGTTTAAAAGGACTCATTCGTGTTCGCAAAGTTCACACAGATCAAGCCTTAGTATACCCATTCACGAAACTCTTTTACATGCTAAGCTTGAAGGGTCATGCTTAAGCCAAAGGACTTCGTTATTCTAAGTGATGGGATTTGATTTGGATTTAGTATTTGGATATTGGAACAAGTTAAGCAACAACTATAGTATTATAAATAGTTATATAGGATATGATCTTATTCATACTTGTTGTGTTCTATATTAGCATGTTTAATCCATGAATAAATTAGTTATTCTAAATGTCCATAGTCGGTCATAGTTGTGGGAACAACTATGAAGTAAGACTAATATGATTTGGATTGGTTGACTTTTAAGAGTAAAAGTGGCAAAGTGTTGCAACCAAGTTCATAGGTACTTGCTAGGGAACAAGTATTGGACAGGACCCGCTTCAAGATCACTTCGTGGATCGTCGTCATGAGTGACACTTGAATAAAGGTAATATCTTTGTATCCTTTGACCTGAGTTGCATATTAGGGACTTGAGTGTAGGGAGTACTATGCTTTGATATGGTTAACCGCTGATCTTGAAATAGTAGGCAGCTATAAAGGCCATCATTGGGTACAGTATGAACTGCATAAGAGGCCTATGTAATCAAGATGGGATTTGTTCCTCTAAATGGTTTAGAGTGAGACATCTAAGGCGCCTTACCAAAAGTTGAACGACATATGAGAATGATTACGATCCATGTCTCATGTTCAACATGATGTCCGAACAAAGGGATAACTGATATCACACCTTATACATCAATTAAAGTTTTGAGCTTGTGGGAATTGGATGTTGATGAATGGCACATACAGTCATACGTTGCTGGGGGCAGTGAGATGTTGCTAGACGTCCACCACTGTCTATATTATTCTATAATACACCCTTGAACAAGTGGGAGATTGTTGGTTCTAAGTGTTCAAGAATGATTATAAAATAATATTGCCGGTAATTTATGATCCTATAGGGTCACACCAAAAACAAGTAGACACCTAATTAATATTTATAAGAATTCGATTCTTGATAAATATTAATAATTCTTGAAAATTATTATTGAATGTGATACATAATAATTGATGCAAATAAAAGATTCTAGTTCATTTATAATATGTTGGGCTCATATGTAACTAGAATTAAAAGAGGGACTTATAGTGATAAAGTTTGAATTGTTAAAGTTATGATTTTAACTATTCAAACTAAGGGGACCAAGAAAGAAAGTCTTGCATGGTCAAACTTTAAAGTAGATGGTTTAAAATGAAAAATTGCATGGTTAGACCCATTTTTATTGGTGGACTTGATGGTTTTGGAAAACCATCAAAATTGAAACCATGGAATATGACAATAAAAAGTGGGTCTTACAAGATGATTTGGTGGTGGTTTTTTATGAAAAAAATAAAAAGAAAGATGCCATCTCTATTTTTCTCTCCAAGAAAACTCACAATCACCACCACCATTTTGATGTGGTTTTTGTCTTCTACAAAATCTATAGATTAGATTCTTGGTAGAAGAACCTCTTTTGCATCATCAAGAAGGAACTAGCATTCCACAAAGTGTTGGAGCTTGTTGGTGGATACCGATAGAGGAACTGTACGTTGGGTTCTACCATCATCATCAACGATCAACCTCCCATGAGGATCCAAAGTCTTCAAAGGTTGTAGTTCCAAACTTTTATTTTCAAGTTAAATCTTTACATGCATGTAACAAGATCCTATTGTGGGAGTTAAAACTTGTTTAATTTTGTTTATGTTCAAAATTTTATTTTGCTTTCGTTGCTCAAAATTTATTTTGTGTTTTTTGAAACTCTCTTTTGAACGTAAAATCCCAACAAGTTGATCATCATCGACTGAGTTTTCTGCAATTCTTCGAGCAGCTCTTGCATCTCTCTTGCATGCCTCAAGAAGCTTCTTAGCTCTGATAGATTCTTTAGTTTCTTCTTTGGAGAGAAAAATTGAGTTCGTCTTTTGATGTTGATTTGGGAGGAATGTTTATTCGCTGACTCTCAAGATCTGCAATGAGAGCGGCTAATCTATCTTCATCAATCACTTCAGCGAGGACTGGGATTATTGGTTCTTCTACACTCAGTGATTGTCAGAGTTAAAAGGTGTTGGAATATCACTTAAGAGAGGATGGGCTAGAGAAAGAATAAGAATAAGGAGATTCAGGGAAGGGAATCATCTTTAAAGGTTGAACATTTAGAGGGGAGTATGGTTGAAGGTCAAAGCATACCTCTGGGTTATCCAGCTCCCCCTCAGACGTGTGAAGAATTTTTAGATTCCCCTCAGCAACAAGTTGTTTCTGTTTCCCTTGCCAATGGGTCTTCTTCTTTGGTTCTAAGGCCCTCTCCCCTTGATCCCTGATGACAACTCCTTTTGTTGGGGCGCTGATGTGTAACACCCTAAAAACTGGGTAAATTTAAAATTTGAAAATTTCGCCATATAACGTTTATAAATTGAAGGAAAATTAAATCTGTAACGTTTGATATGGAATATACTTCACAAAAGACATCATCCCAAAAAGGGGAGAGTATAAGCGTTTACAAAGTTAGAAATTAAATGGAAATAAGGACCGACAACCAACTTAATCTAAAACATTCTAATTTAGATTATAATTGGGTGTCGTCATCATTTCCCAAAATATCGGTAAGTGTAATGCACGCTCTATATCTCGTAAATGCTATGTTCCCAAAAATCTCTATCCCTCAGAAAGGTTGTCCACGACGGGACTCCACTCTCCGTTCAAGGCTTTGCTACCCCACCGCAAACAGAACCTGCTTCAGACCAAAGCAAACAAGTGTTAGGCTTAGAGCCTAGTGAGAACATCCAAAATATAGATGCGAAGGATTACAATACATTAGTGAATAATTAACAACAATTGGTGTAATAATAAATACATTTCCACATTTGAACCTTATGCTAGACGGGGGAGACCCGTTCCACCATAAGTCGTGACAGAACATGGAAGTAAGTCACAACCCATATGGAGCACTTAGTCGAAAGTTATTTACCGGCGTCAACTCTATCCATGAATCTTTAGCTGTTAGAACATCAACTATATCCATGAAACTTTAGTTCGGTGTAAATATAGGTTCAAATCCATTCGAGTCTTTACCCCAAAGGATTTCTAAGTTCAACCCTATCCATGGATCTATACCTTGGAACCTCACCATTTCCACATAATTTAAAGGTATGTCATTTTATTATCGGGCCCTTGGCAACCAAACCCAAACATAACATCTCTTGTAGCATTATATCATCACTAGACAAATTTAACTACCACAATATCATCATCTTCACATAAGTTATATTCGTCTCAAGGTGTAGGACATATTTCCATAATATTTCATGTGTACAAATACTAAAACAAATAATAAGCATAGACACTTAATCCCTTTCACAATCATGAATTTAAGTAAATCATATCACCTATTTGGGTCTCGATATTCCATAATAAATGTAAAGACATAAGTACATAGACACCCACACATTTTGTAACTTCATATCTCATTATATTTCCCAAAATGTCAAAACCCTAGATTTTTGACCTAGATAGTTCAAGAACACAAAAGTGGAGAAAGATGTGAATATTTAAAGTAATGTAAAGAAAAGGTTTCCATGGTAGCATATAGGCATAAAATATGAAAGATGAACTCACAAAGTAGGTTTTGATGAAAACCCCAAAACCCTAAAATCTCCTTCTTGGAAGAATGGAAAAGGAGAAGGTGAGTGATGAACCTTAGCTTCCAACTTGAAGGAATCACCAACAAACCTTGGAGAAACCCTAATTTCGTATTGAATGAGGAGGGAGGTGGACAGAGTATTTTAGAAAAGAGGTAGATAAGAGTAATGAACGAGGAGAGTGGAAAGGATGGAGCTTAAAAGCTCATGCACCCGTTGGCGACAATGACCATGCGATTGTGCCCTTGGCATTGTCGTCGGGCACAGTCGCCCACTCCTAAGCACCTACGATACAATCCTTGTGATTGTAACCATGCGACAGTGACCCGTGCACTATCGTCGGGTACTATCGCGCCGAACATACCGTAACTCAAGACTAGGCTGCGACTTTAACACCGGCGACAGTGACCATGTCAAGGTCGAATGGCACTGTCCCCCTAGTCCTCCTACACTCTGAAATTCCAAGTTTTCAACCCGATACTAAATTCGACGTGTACGCTCACTTAAATATAAAGTAATATAACAAATTTAGGATTTATGAGGGAGAGTAATGGGCAGAATGAGCATAAAGCTTACCGAGATTTTCGGGCGTTACATGACGTGTAACACCCCAAAAATTTGTGAGCATATGAAATTTCTAATCCCATGTTGAGGATTTATTGTACTTTTAAAATTTGTTGGAAGTTAATGACTCCTGGTGTGTGGATCACGTGTGTTCAGCATAAAGTTTGCCAAACTTGAGCTTTGGTACCGTTGTCACTATCGCTAAGGCACAATCGCTGAAGGGGACGGCCTCACGTTACATTCCGCGTGAAAGTGCTAGGAGTTAGTGCCTTGGTCACTGTCACGGTGTCACAACCGCAGGAGATGTACCGTAGTTGGGTGAACCTGGGCAATTATGCCCGCGATAGTGACAATAGTGACAATTGTCACTATCGCCGACGGAGAAATTTGGGTATAAATTGGCATGTCGCGATTTTAGATCATTTTATCTGATTTTGAACTTGGTAGCAGCAGTTTTCTCTGCAAGAACGTGGTAAGTTCAGTCCCAACCTCCCTTTGGTTATTAATGCTTCCACCTACTTAACCTCTTGATCATTTATGACATTCTAGGTTCCCTTGATCATTGATTTTGCTTGGCCTAGTCTTCTCAAATCCATCATCTTCCATACTAGGATTTGGTTTTCTCTTTGAAAACTACGAAGGTGAGTTTCTTACTATTTTCACAAACCTTATACATGTCAAACATGATTTTAATCTTGTAAAACATCTCCACTTTATTATCTCTTGATTTGAGTGAGTTTCACTAAAAACCTAACTTTGGAGATTTTTAGGGTTTATGAGGATGAGCGTGATTTTGGAGTTAATAAACTCGTATCTTTGAACTATTTGGATACTTGTGCATAAGAATTATATTTTCCCTTATCTTCATGCCTAAATACTTGAAAGTAAAATTAGGGTTTTGAATAATATTATATGTTTATCTTGAATGAAGACTTGGAAGTTTGGACTTCGTGACCAAGCAATGATAGTCGATTAGGTGATTGTCGACCATTTGATGAAGAGTGCTCATTTTCTAGCGATGCGGGAAACTCTACCCATGGATAAATTGGCAAAACTTTATATTGACGAGGTGGTCTCTAGACATGGTATACCTTTGTCTATAGTTCCCGATAATGATAGTCGATTCACTTCAAGATTTTGGGGAGCGTTACATCAAGAGTTGGGTACTCAGGTAAATTTAATCACGACTTACCATCTAGAAACAGATGGACAAAGCGAAAGGACGATTCAAACTTTGGAGGACATGCTTAGATCTTGCGTGATCGATTTCGGAGGTAATTGGGATACCCATTTACCTTTGGTGGAATTTGCTTACAACAACAGTTACCACTCTAGCCTTGGAGCGGCACCATTCGAAGCCTTATATGGGAGAAAATTTTGAACCCCCGTATGTTGGTTAGAGATTGGTGAAAACAATTTGACGGACCAAAAATTGTGCAAGAGACGAACGACAAGATCATGACCATTCGGGAACGTCTGAAGGCGGCACAAGATCGATAGAAAAGTTACGCCGATAAGAAGAGATGACCAGTAGAGTTCCAAGTGTGGGAGTCTGTGTAATGTTGAAGGTGCCCCCTAAGAAGGGGTTGATTCGGTTTAGAAGGTGAGGGAAGTTAAGCCCCCGCTTTCTTGGGTCGTTCACCAATATTGAGAGTATTGGGATGCAAGCCTACAAACTAGATTTACCGTCGGTGATGGACGGAATCCACCCTACATTCCATGTGTGTTATCTACGAAAGTGTTTGGCAGAAGAGGAAAGCGTTATATCGTTATCAGAAATCCGAGTGGACGACAACCATTGCATTGAAGAACCCGAAGCTATTCTAGAGAGAGAGACCAAAATACTCTGTCACAAAGAAGTCATGATGGTCAAAGTTCAATGGAAGCACCATCGAGGTACCAATGTGACTTGGGAGGCGGATAAAGACATGAAGCGTCGATATCCTCTTCTGTTCGTTTAGTTGGGATTTCGGGGACGAAATCATTCCCATATTGGGGAGGATTGTAACACCCCGAAAATTTGTGAGCTTATGATATGTCCAATCCCTTGTTAAGGATTTATTGTACTTTTAAAATCTGTTGCAAGTTAATGACTCCTGGTGTCTGGATCACGTGTGTTCAGCAGAAAGTTTGGCAAACTTTAGCTTCGGTATCATGCCCGCAATAGTGCCCGCGATAGTGACATGGTGTCACTATCGTTAAGGCACAATCGCTGAAGGGGAGGGCCTCACGGTACATTCCACGCGATAGTGTTAGGCATTAGTGCCTTGGTCACTGTCGCGGTGTCACAATCGTGGGAGATGTACCGTAGGTGGTTGAACACGGACGATTATTCCCGCAATAGTGACAATTGTCACCATTGCATGTCACTATCGCCGACGGGGAAATTTGGGTATAAATGTCACGATTTTAGATCATTTTATCTGATTTTGAAGTTGGAAGCAACAATTTTCTCTCCAAGAACTTGGTAAGTTCAGTCCCAACCTCCCTTTGGTCATTAATGCTTCCACCTACTCAACCTCTTGATCATTTATGACATTCTAGGTGCCCTTGATCATTGATTTTGCTTGGACTAGTCTTCTCAAATCCATCATCTTCCATACTAGGGTTTGGTTTTCTCTTTGAAAACTACCAAGATTAGTTTCTTTCTATTTTCACAAACCTTATACATGTCAAACATGATTTTAACCTTGTAAAACATCTCCACTTTATTATCTATTGATTTGAGTGAGTTTCACTAAAAACCTAACTTTGGAGATTTTTAGGGTTTATGAGGATGAGCGTGATTTTGGAGTTAATAAACTCATATCTTTGAACTATTTGGATACTTGTGCATAAGAAGTATATTTTCCCTTATCTTCATGCCTAAATACTTGGAAGTAAAATTAGGGTTTTGAGATAATAATATATGTTTATATTGAATGAAGACTTGGTGTTAGTGCACAAATATGTTGGAGACAAGATCATGAAGATGAAAGATGAAAGTCAAGTCAACTCTCAAGCTAAAGTCAAAGTCTTTGTAATAAAGGTCTAAGTCAAAGCTTTTGTATTTTAGTGTAGTTTTCCTTTGTAAGTGCTAGAGTATAAATTGTTTTTTGTTAGTAGAATCGTTAGGTTAAGAGAGGTTAAGTGCGTGTATCAGTGTAGTGAGAGAAATACTGTGAGAGCATATCATTGTATTCAAAATTGAGATTAATGAAAGTTGTTCAATTCATAATCTTGAGTCATCTTGATTGATTTGCACATTATTGTGGGACACACAATTGGTATCAGAGCATACAAGAATTCAGAAAATCAAGATCATAATATGTGTTTTGGTCGACTTTTTCAAGAACTCGCAAAGCGTTTGTTGAAGATCAATTTATGAGATTTTATGATGTTTTTGATTTGTTTGTACTCGTCTTTGTATCTTGAACATATTCTGTTTGTACTGTGTTGCCTAATTCACAACATTTAGATGTGAATTTTGGATTTCATTGATTTTTTTTGTTCGAAGTATTGGAAACGTACTCCTCTAGATCAATTTGTATTTTTGATGTTTTAGATTGCAATCATTTGATTGTAACTTGTTCTAGATTCGTTCTAGAGTATATCTGCAAAGTTTCAGAGCAAATTTCAAAGGATTGAATCGAATTCAAGTTGAAAAGTTAGATTTTTGGTCGAAAATATGAAGATCGTGCAAGATCTGAAGAACGCGCAAACTTCATAGGGAAGAACACGCACAGGGTTAAATCACGCAAAGGGTGAAGAACTTGCAAGACTAATCTTGCGAGAAGTAGGAACGCGCACATCTCTGTGTGCGAGTTTATGTTCTTTGGTTCATTTGTTCTGCGAGAATGGAGTTCTGCGAGAAGTGGAGTTCTGCGAGAAGTGGAGTTCTGCGAGAAGTGGAGTTCTGCGAGAAGTGATTTTTGTGCGAAGTTAAATTGTGGAAATTTTTCTAAGTGTTAGAACGCGCAGACGCATTGCGCAAAGTGATTCCTCAAGAACTCGTAAGTCGTTGTCTGTGCGAACCTAGATCGAGCACGACTCTCTTTGCGCGAACTCAAAACGAGCATTCTTCTTTGTGCGCGAACTTAGAACTCGCATCCTTTGTTCTGCGTGAACCAAGAATGCGCATAGCACTGTTTGTGCGAAGTTACTTTCTTTAATCTGCGAGTTTCATTACTTAGTAATTTTTTCTGAGTTTTTCGAGTGTTAACCAAGTTTGACTTTCAATGTCAAGTTTATTTCTGAATTTTTGGACGATCAAATCAGTGCATTATTTAAGATGACTTCAAGGGAGGCTCTTGCTATCGGTACAGACGTGAAACCACCAGTTCTTTTTAAGGGAGAATACGAGCAATGGAAGGATAGATTTTTAGACTTTATTGATCGAAATGATCTGGGTGATTATATTAGACAGTCACTGAAAGAAGGAGTGATAAAACCTCTAACAAAGATTCATACAACGGAAACAGATGGTGAAGAATTAGTCAACAAAGAGTACCCATTGCCACTTGAAGAATATACTGAGGAACAAAAGAAAAGACAAAAAGCTGACAGATTGGACAGATCTTTTATTCTACAAGGTATTCCTGTTTATTCCAGATTCTAGTTTCTAAAACAAGATAATCAAACAAACAAGATTTAACAAATCAATTACCTGTTTGATTTCACTTTTAATTCCTCAAATACAAACTTTCTCTCTCTAGAACTCTCTTTCTCTCTCTCTCTACAAGATACTCTCAAACGAACTCTCTCTCTCTCTCAGATTATTAATCAGACAACTTCACGTATCTAAACAATACAAAAATAAAAGTTATTTATACCAACTCCTAATACAAGGAAAATAAAATACAAAAACAAATACAAAGACACTTTGACTTTTATTACAAAAGACTTTGACTTTAATGAGAGTTGACTTTCTCTGCTTTAACTTCTTGAACTTTGACTTTTGACTTATTGATATTGTATCCAACTATTTCATGCTCTAACAATCTCCCCCTTTGGATTCAAGATCACTATTGAAAGATCTAGCAATTCAGTCTTCACTTTAAGCTCTGTCAGTACAATCTCCCCTTTTCCTTTGACGGTATTCTTTCCAAAACTGTCTTCAAACGAATAACAATCTCCCAAAAACTTTCACAAGATACTTTCAGACTTTGGAAAGAAATTATCTTCAGAATCAGCTCGGGTTGCTTTAGCAAATAATCTTCAAAGAAAATTTCCTCAAAACTTTATCATTTCTTGATACCATCTCCCCCTTTTTGATGATTTAAACATCTATGTCATCAAAACTTTTCTTCCAATAAATGTCTTTGACCATTCTGATCTGTCAAACTGAGCCTCTGATTCTGTGATCCATAACCAAGTATTCATCTAGATCTTTGCAAATCCAGACAAAATAAGAACATGTAACTCCTGAATCAACAAATGAATCAGTTAAAATGCCTGTCAGTAACACGAAGTCACTGTGTGTAACGAATACACAATATAAAGGAGCTTTTTGATGTTCACTCCCCCAGGGCTTCCATCCAATCATCGAAACACCACAAAGGCAATTTCTATGAATGTTTTGACAAAGAAACGAATTCTTTGTGCGTTTGTGCATGTGTAGAAAGAATTAAGTACGAATAATTGCTTTTATAAAGGCTCAACATAGTGTAAACCACTGAGACAACAGTAGATAAACACAGACTCAATGTGCATGATTAAAGTGCGAAGGTGGGGCAGACTTCCTTCTTTTTCAATATCCAGATTTTCCAAATGAAAACCAGATAGATTATATGCTGCGTCCCCTTGAAAATATAAAACATTTTCTTGTTAAGAAGAAAATGAGTGGCTGGTGGGGTGAAAGTCAAGAGTTGGCATGGGCTAGTTTCCTGTTTCAATAACGTTCACCAAAGAATTGTGAAACGCTAGTAATGTGGTTGCCCGACTCAGAAAGTAGTTGGTGCAGAGTTTGATATTCTTTTACTCTGATCTCACACCCTCTTTCTTTTTAATCATTAAGCTCACTACTAACCAAACTCATTTCTTTTTCCCTCAACACACAACCCACACTCATTTCTTTTAGACTTCTCACACTCAATCTCTATGGATTAACTTCTTGGGTAGAAATCACTGGTTAACGTGATTTCATAGAAGTTCATGTAAGTCCTAGCACAAAAAACCCATATAATCCTATGAAAGCATAATGTTGCTCAAATGGTTTAACTTTAGCAGTTAAAGCTCATATACAAATGTCAGATGAATGTATGCTCATAAAATATAATCATGAAGATTTGAGCATTTTTAGACATTGAAGCATTTTCAAACAAGTATATTGAATGAATGAACATGAATGCAAAAGGCTTGTTTGAAAATCTGACATTGTATGAAAAATAATCAGAAATTAAATGATATAACAATCAAAGCTTATGGTCAAGAATAATAGATATTGTCTATATGAAACAAAATATAGACATTCTTGAAATGACGTTTAGAAATGAAATATCGCTCAAAATTTTTTAAAGTACAAGCGGAGTGTCTTACCATCGAAAAATTGGTTCAATTTAGAAACATGGTAAGAACAATTGAATCAAAAATTAAACCGATGTGTGTGAATACTTGAAAGTATGTAGAAAAGACAATACGCAAGTATTTATCTTTGGAAACACACGGTTTATTTATCAATTAAGCACAAAAATAAAATGAAAACATTTAAAATCACACTTCCAAATTATAAAATCTGTTTAAGAATCGGGAAGTGGTTTGAACATTTCAGAACATGTTTTCTATATCTAAAAGTTGTCCTTCTTTCAGATATATTCGAGATTAAGATAAGAAATTTACCTTTTCGCTTCGTCTTAAATCTCATGAAGTCATGCTTAAGTCAAAATGATATGATCTTTTAAGCTTCTCTCATCCTGCACAAGTCTCAAAGTCTAGTCAAAGCAACTTTATTCACAAATTTATTTGAATGTAAAAGACATAAAGCAATAAAACGATTAAAGTACGAGTTCTGATTTGAAATAATCATAAATCATAGTCTTACTCCTTTTGATATCATATGCTCCCCCTAAAATCATGCATCACAAAAATTTGTCAGTTACGAAAAATACAGAAATTAGATATGATCCCCCTCAAATGTATGTAAATCATCTAAAATCTTCTCTTACTCCCCCTGAGATCATGAGCAAACAATTAAAGTGCAGATATCCTTTAGACATAAAGATAAAGAAAATGATGAAAAATAACAATACGTAACTTTATTAGGTAACAACCGATTATGTCTTAAGATTTAACATACCGAGCTTAGAGACAAGAAAATTAAATCTCTTTTCATCTAATGGTTTCGTAAATAAATCTGCAAGCTGATAATCTGTTTTTACAAAATAAAGTTCAATTGTTCCTTTTTCGACATTATCTTTAATAAAATGATACCTGACGTCAATGTGTTTGGTTTTCGTATGCTGGACAGGATTAGCAGAAATGGCAATTGCACACTTCGAGTCACAATATATTAGAATTTTGTCGAACTTGAATCCATAGTCTCTTAGCTGTGTTCGCATCCACAAGACTTGAGAGCAGCAACTGGCAGCAGCTACGTACTCTGCTTCAGCAGTCGATGTGGAAACGCATAATTGTTTCTTTGATGCCCAGCTAACGAGCTTGTCTCCAAGAAATTGAACATGACCAGAAGTACTCTTTCTGTCCAACATGCAACCTGCATGATCTGCATCTGAATAGGCAGTCAGTTGAAATCGAGTATCCTTAGGATACCACAGACCAAGATCTGCGGTCCCCTTCAGATATCTAAAAATCCTTTTGACAGTAGCCAAATGGGATTCTTTGGGAGCAACCTGATATCTAGAACATAAGCATGTTGAAAACATAATATCTGGCCTACTTGAAGTAAGATACATTAACGATCCTATCATACCTCTATAAGTTCTAACATCAACACTTTTACCCAAAGGATCAGTGCTAATTTTAGTACCTGGTGCCATCGGGGTTCCAATTGGTTTACAATTTTCCATATTGAACTTCCGAAGAATATCCAAAATGTACTTAGATTGGTTGATGAAAATCCCCGTTGAAAATTGTTTAACATGTAATCCGAGAAAGAAATTCATCTCTCCCATCATACTCATTTGAAAACGTGACACCATGAGGTTAGAAAAGTTTTTGCAATATTTAGGATTTGTAGAGCCAAATATTATAACATCAACATATATTTGAATAAGGATGATATCGGCTTTTTCCTTTTTGATGAACAAAGTGGTATCAACCTTACCTTTGGAAAAACCGAACTTGACCAATAATTTAGATAGAACATCATACCATGCTCGAGGGGCTTGTTTTAAACCATAGAGGGCTTTATCCAAGATGTAGACATGATCTGATTTCTCTGGATTGACGAACCCTTCTAGTTGAGACACGTACACTTCCTCTTTAAGAATGCCATTCAGAAAGGCTGTTTTCACATCCATCTGAAAGACTGTGAAATTCTTATGAGCTGCGTAGGCTAGAAACATGCGGATTACTTCTATACGCGCTACTGGAGAATACGTCTCATCGTAGTCTATGCCTTCCTCTTGCCGGTAACCTTTGGCAACAAGTCTAGCTTTGTTCCTTATGATGATACCATCTTCATCCTTTTTATTCTTGAATACCCATTTAGTTCCTATCACTGTTTTACCTTCTGGTTTTTGAACTAGTCTCCAAACCTTTAGGGCTTCAAACTGATTTAACTCATCTTGCATGGAAGATACCCAGTCCGAATCATCAAGAGCCTCTAATACTCGCGTGGCTCAATCTTACTGAGGAATGAGTCATGCATACATTGATTAAAAGTCGCTGATCTCGTTTGTATAGACTAGTTAAGATCTCCAATTACTTGATGTAAAGGATGGTCTTTGGTCCAGCGATGCTCATGAGGGAGTGAAGTAGATACTGATTGAACATGATCATCATCTAGAAATCCACTGTCAGACTCTTCAGTTTGATTAACAGGAAGGGATTTGCAGTTGAAGTTTCAGGTGCAGAAGTATCAGTTGGAACAGCAGAATCTGGCTGTTGAGTAGACAATGTATGACACCCAACTGAAATAGTTACTTCTGGCACAGCAGTTTCTTGTACATCTTCAACTGTAGGAGTAATTGTAGGAATGTGAGTTTCTGACTGAACAGGGGATGCTTGTTCAGTTATGACATCAGAAGTGACTGGATGATTGCAACTTGTATCTTCAGACCTGTCACTCACAACAGATTTAGGTATATTAGAACCTAGAAACTCATCATAAAAGAATTCAAATAACAAATCTAAATCAGTTAAATGTGAAATAGATGTAGAAGCATTATTCGAATTATTGGTTGTAGAAGCAGGTTCTGGACTGATCTGCCCAGAAGCTAATACTCCAGTGATCACGGGTTCTGAACTGAGTTGTTCAGAAGCCATATCTTCATCGAATGTTACATGAACGCTATCGATAACTGTCTTTGACTTCTTCATATAAACACGATATGCTGCAGATGTTGAAGAATAGCCAATGAAGATGCCTTCGTCCTCCTTAGCACTGAATTTATTCAGACTCTCTCTGTCATTAAGCATAAAACATTTACACCCAAATATGTGAAAATACTTGATTGTTGGTGTTCTGTTGTTGATCAGCTCATATGGAGTCTTTTGAAAACGGCGGTGTAACATGGATCGATTTTGAGTATGACATGCAGTTGACACAGCTTCTTCCCACAAAAATAGAGGTAATTCCGATTGGCTAAGCATAGTGCGAGCGGCCTCGACTAGCGTTCAATTTCTTCTTTCGACTACTCCATTCTGTTCAGGTGTACGTGCAGCAGAGTATTGATGTGATATCCCGACCAATTCGAGATATTCTTCAACGGTTTTGTTTTTGAACTCTGTGCCATTGTCAGTTCGAAAAAACTTGACTTGTCTCTGCATATTCACCTGGGTCGTCTTTAAGAAAGTAATGAGAACTTCGGGCATCTCATCTTTTGATCGAAGAAATTTGACCCACGTGTATCTTGAGTAATCGTCCACAATAACCAACACGTATTTCTTTCCACCCAAACTCTGAGTTCTCATTGGACCACACAAATCCATATGTAACAATTCTAACGGAGAACTAGTGCTTGGTTCAGGCTTCGGTTTATGCGGAGCTCTCTTCATCTTACCCTTCTCACATGCAGCACATAAGTGTTCTTTCTCGTATTTCAGCTCAGGAAGTCCTTTTACCAATTTCCCACTAACCAGCTTGTTGATATAACAAAAGTTCAGGTGTGATAAACGTATGTGCCAGAGCCAACTTTGTTGCATTGAAGCTTTTGTCATTAAGCAAACTTGGTTGTCAATCTGAACCTTAGACAGGTTGATGGTATAGAGGTTTGTCTTACGATTTCCAGCTAAGAGTTCTGTGCCGTCTTCAGTACGAACCGAACATCTCTTAGCTTTGAAGTTGACCTCTAACCCTTTATCGCAGAATTGACCAATGCTAAATAAGTTGTACCCTAAGCCTTCGACATAACTCACCTTACTGATCGTTATGTTGTCTTGAATTATGTCACCGTATCCTAAGATTGGTGAAAGCTGATCGTTTCCAAATCTGACATTTCTACTGAATTTCTCTGTATAATTAGACAATAAAGTTTTTTGCCCAGTCATATGCTTGGAATATCCATTATCCAAGTACCACATATGCCGGGTCTGCAAGAGAAATCAGGAAACAATAGATTTAGGTACCCATTTAAAAACGGGTCCTAACAGATTAGCACAAGATTTTGGTATCCATTTGAAAATGGACCCTCTGTTCTTTTGAAAACCTTTAAAAACATTTGATCTTGAAGAATACACATGATAAGATCCATACCAATCAGAAGAATTATGAGAATAAGCAAAATCATTTCTCCGATAATGATAAGATTTAGTAGTAATAGGAGATAATTGAATCAATTGCTTTATTGAATACCGCTTGTAAGAAGTTACAAGGTTTTGTTTATTTGAAGCAAATTGATCAACCACATCAGATTTCTATGATTGATTTTTCTTTTGTGTACCAGTGTATTTCTGTTTCTGTAATCGCTGTTTCTTATGTTTCTTACCTTGAGAATAATAATCAGCAATTACAGAAACTGATTCACCAACCTTAGTTGATGATTCATCAGTTTTAAGAACACTTGGTAACACCTTTTCATTTAAAATACAAGTAGAATGATCAGGAAGAATAGCATTAAAGTCAAACATATCAATTTCGTCTATGCACCCATCATCAGAATTAAGAAAATCATTTGCAGACTCAAATAAGTCATCAAAATTATCAGACGAAGTTTGAGGTGCCTTAGAAACTTTAGAACACTTTGTAGATGTAGATTGAAAAATCGTGTTCTTTAAAACTGTAGAAAATACACTTTGTTGAATATTAACCAAAAGTTTTTCATCAGATAAAACATTTTCCAACTCAACTATTTTGCTTTCAAAAATGAGTGGAGGAACATAAACCTTTGCAACTGCAGGTTTTGCCTTCATCTCAGAAACAGAATAACTAGCAAAATAATCATTTGAAAGAACTTTTGGTGTTTCTGAAAGATAACTATCATTTAACTTTGCATAGTTAAATGGTAGTTGCATTTTCTTCACATTCTTTCTATTCTCAGTTTCTTTGGCCTCAACTTCTTCTGGTAATTTAGTAACAAATTTGGGTTTTAAATGAGGATGTTTACCAGCACAAACAAGAAAATCAAAATTATATAATGCTGGTTGTTTTCTGATGGCTTTCTTTAAGTAATGGGGATTTTGAAAACCAAGTCCCCATTTTTCCTTAACATCAGCCTCTTCGTTAGGTGCATTAAGAAAGATGGTTTGATCTGTTTGTCCTATTGCATAAAGTTTGGCTTCCAGACCATTTACCTTCTTATTCAAGAGCTTGTTCTCAACCTGCAATTTATGAACAGTTAGTGCAGATTCTCTTTTTTCAAACTCATACTTAGAAACTTCAGCTTCAAACTCAGAAATCTTTCGTAAAGAATCAATCAGATCTTTGTTCCCAATAACAGACGAATTAAGTTCAAAGATCTTCTTGTTCCTTTTAGCAACTCTTTCTTTTTCCTTTTTCAGTTTATTTTGTAAATCTTGAAGCTCAATCACCATGGCTTCCATTTTGGTAATAAAATCTTTTTGAGTTAAGTTTAATACCTCATCAGATGTCTCATCATCGGACTCATCATACTTTACTTCTTTGCCCATGAGACAGAGATGAGGTGTTTCTTCCTTCTCCTCATCTTCACCTTCGGAATGATCCAGCCAAAATTCGTCCTCATCCATTAAAGCTATTCCTGCTTCTTGTTGTTTTGCCAATAGCAATTTGTTCTGATAGTACTGAGAATTACGAACTTTTGGCTTTCTACAATCTTTTGCAAAATGACCAATCTTTCCACAGTTGTAGCATTTGACTGGATCACTTGCTGGCTTTACGGCAACAGTGTAGTCATTCACGAACTTCTTCCTTTCATCAGGTTTCTTCTCAACATATCTGTTCTCCTCATTTCTCCTTCCTTCCACCCTTTCTCGGTGCTCGTGATTCTTAGAACTTGATGAAGAATATCGTTGAGAATTTGATCCCGGCTTCTTATAAAACTTCTTTTGAAAGGCACGGGTCAACAACAGCATGGCTTGTTTCAAACTTTCTCCATCATCACCATCTGTTTCAGAATCTGATTCAGAACTTGTCAGTACTTTCTTCTTCTTCTTCTTCTCTATCTTTTCTTTCTTCTTTTCTCCAACAACCAAAGCAATCGAATCAGGAACCTTTTCAGCCTTCTTCTTTTCAGCTCTTTTCTCCTCTACCTCTTCTTCATTCTGACGTAAAGTCTCATAGACTTCGTGAAGAGGTATCTCACTTAAGTCTTTCATCTGCTTCATCCTACGTGTATGTTTCTTCCACTCAGGTCGTAGGATACTCAGGAATTTGACATTGTTTTCCAGCTGCTTCTTGGTCACTTTGTTCTTTGTTAGTTCATTCAGAAGCAAAGTAAACTTTTCATATGTGTCTTCCAAACTTTCATTCTCTTTGGCTTTTAATTCCTCGTAGCTATTGATGCAGTTAGCCACTTTCATCTGATTCCCTACCTTAGATACCATCATCATCTTTTGCAATTGATCCCACATTTGTTTAGCATCATCCTTATAGCTATCAATCTTGATGTAAATCTCATTGGGAATGCTTTGAAGTAGAAGAGATCTTGCTTGCTTGTCAGCTTTATAACGGTTTTTCTGTTCTTCAGAGTATTGTGCTACATTCACTTTAACTGGTTTTGTCTTTTGTTCTTTTTCCTCATCACCATGTCCACTATCAGATGAATCATCATCAGCAGGTACGTGAACTATGATTGGTTTCATAGGACCATCTGTAATTGACTGCAGAATATTTTCCCCATTTGCATGTCGGTCTATGAAATCCAGGAATCTATCCTTCCACTGCTCATACTCTCCTTTAAACAGAACAGGAGGCTTGACATCAGTACCAATTGAAAGTGCATCTTTTGAAGTCATCTTGTTTAAACCTGTTTGAAAAATATATCCAATAAGAAACTAGAACTGATCGTTAGTCCAAAATATGAAATCACAAGAAAAATCTTGAAATTTAGAAGAAAGAAAAAAAAATCAGAAATTATGAAAAATTTGACTAAGTATCAAAACTCGCAAGTCACTATTGAACTCGCAAGTGCTTAAACTCACAAACCCTATTCTCTGATAAACACGCAGATCGAGACTTGCACGTTTGAGAAACTCGCAAACACAGGCTTGCGTGTTCTAATAAACTCGCAGATTGCTAAACTCGCTTGATACTGAAACTCGCAAGTGACTATTTCCTCTGAAACTCGCTAACGCCTAAACACGCAGAATACTATTCACGACGAAACTCGCTAACTGAGGCATGCGCGTTCCCAAAACTCGCTCGTCAATGCTTGCGCGTTTTGAATCAAACTCGCTAGCTATACTTGCGCGTTTCCACACTTAGAACTTTTTCCTGATATTTCAAACTCGCACGTCGAAAGAACTCGCAGAACACTATTACTCTTTAAACTCGCACCCTTCGATTAGCGCGTTTGAACAAACTCGCAAGTCAAATGAACTCGCAGATCACTGTTCCGCTGGAACTCGCACGCTTAGACTTGTGCGTTTGTAAAACTCGCTAACCACTACGTGCGCGTTCTGATCCTTAGAAAAATTTCCCAACTTTTCCAAACTCGCAGACTTCAATCAGTGCGTTTCTAGAACTCGCTAATCGTTACTTACGCGTTTGAGACCAAAAATCTTCCCTTCAGTTTGCGCGTTCTAACGACGAACTTGCGCGTTCTTCAGATCTAGCGCGTTCTTCAGAATATCGACCCAGAAATTGATTTTTCCATCTGTTTTGCAATCAAACCTTTGTGAATTGGTCTGAAACTTTGAATGGATGCTCGATTACAATACTAGAACATATTACAATGCAAGAATTTCGATCTAAAACTCAAAAATTACAAATTTGATTTTAATACAGTGTCAAGAACTCGTGAACATAAAAACCACAAGAATTCGAAAAATTCGAATTGATTACAGTGCAATTCACAAATCTTTCTATACAAACTCAATCTATTACACTTTTCTAACAAATCCTAATCAAATACAACTCCAAAATCGCACAAAAACTCAAAATCAGTTCTGGACACCGAAGAACACAATGACGAATACTTTCTTGATCTGATTTCACTTTTGGATCTGCTCTGATACCAATTGTTTGTTCCAAATTCTAGTTTCTAAAACAAGATAATCAAACAAACAAGATTTAACAAATCAATTACCTGTTTGATTTCACTTTTAATTCCTCAAATACAAACTTTCTCTCTCTAGAACTCTCTTTCTCTCTCTCTCTACAAGATACTCTCAAACGAACTCTCTCTCTCTCAGATTATCAATCAGACAACTTCACGTATCTAAACAATACAAAAATAAAAGCTATTTATACCAACTCCTAATACAAGGAAAATAAAATACAAAAACAAATACAAAGACACTTTGACTTTTATTACAAAAAACTTTGACTTTAATGAGAGTTGACTTTCTCAGCTTTAACTTCTTGATCTTGTATCCAACTATTTCATGCTCTAACAATTCCCAATGATATATATGTCAAGATAGACAGCTACAATGCTACGGGAAAGCAGATGTAGGATCAGCTTGAGAAAATGATGTTAGGGTCCAAAATTGGAAATCAGCTGAAAGTATCAAACTGTCTGAACAACTATGAAGAATTCAAGGCTAAGAAGGGTGAAATTCTTGAGGCTACATATGACAGGCTTGTTACTCATCTGAACGAACTGATCAAGAACAAAGTCAAGAAGTCTCAGATTGAGCTAAATGTCAAATTTTTGAGTATCCTACAGCCAGAGTGGAAGAGGTTTACTAGGCAGATGAAACAGATGAAAGATCTGAATGAGATACCACTTCATGAAGTTTATGAGACTTTGAGACAAAATGAGAAAGAAGGTGAGAGATCAGAGTATAAGAATATCAAACTTTGCACCAACTTTTTCTGAGTCCGGTGGCCACATTACTATTGTTTCACAATTTTTCGTGAACATCATTGAAACATGCAACTAGCCTATGCCAACTCTTGATTTAAACCCCACCAACTACTCATATTTTTCTTAAAAAGAAGATGTTTCATAGGGATGCAACACATAATCTATCTTGTCTTCATTCGGAAGATGTAGATATTGAAATAGAAGGAAGTCTGCCCCACCTTCGCACTTCGATCTTGCACAATTGAGTTTGTGTATTACTATTGTTGTCTCAATGGTTTACACATTTTGAGCCTAATTGATAAATCAATCATCATGCTTAATTCTTTCATACACAAGCATGTACACACAGGAAATTCGTTTTTCTGTCTAAATGTTAATAGTTTAACCTTGTGATATTCGATGATTGAATGGAAGACCTGAGGGAGTGAACATCAAAAAGATCCTTTCCAATGTGTACTTGTTACACAAAGTGGCTTTGTGCTACTGACAGGCATTCGTAACTGATTCATTTGTTGATTCAGGTGTTACACTCTTATTTGTCTGAATTTGAAAAGATTCGGATGAATACTTTATGAATTGACGGATGATCAAAGGCTCATATGAAAAGATCATTGTACGAATTTCTTGACATTTCTTAAAGTTGTTTTGATGATTTCTGCTCTACATCATCAAAAAGGGGGAGAAATTAATTTCAAGAAATGTTATCTGAAGAATAGTCGTAACAGTTTTGGAGTTGGTCAAGAAATGTTTGAAATGGAAAGGAAATTAAGGGAGAAAGAATTTCAAGAAGTATGTTTTGAAGAAAATTCGTTGCAAGAATTTGTCAAGAAATTCAAGTTGTGGGAAGATTGCATAGAATTGAAAGAGAAAGTTCAAAGGATTCACAATGTTCGTTGAAATTTGCTAAAATTTTCTTTCAAGTTGAGTTGCTGAAGAAAAGAGAGCTAAATCTGAAGATAATTTCTTTCTGAAGTCTAAAAGAGGTTTCTACAACCTTTGGGTGAGATTGTTAAAGATTATTAAAAAGCATATCCACAGACTTTGAAGAGATTACAAGAAATTCTGAAGACAGTTCAAAGGAAATAAAGATTGATTTTAAAGAAAAAGGGAGATTGTATAATTTGTGATAAAGGGGGAGATTGTGCTTCATTGCTAAATATCTTTTTAAAGACGATCTTGAATCCAAAGGGAAAGATTGTTAGTGCACAAATATATTGGATACAAGATCATGAAGATGAAATCTCAAGTCAACTCTCAAGCTAAAGTCAAAGTCTTTGTAATAAAGGTCAAAGTCAAAGCTTTTGTATTTTAGTGTAGTTTTCCTTTGTAAGTGTTAGAGTATAAATTGTTTTTTGTTAGTAGAATCATTAGGTTAAGAGAGGTTAAGTGTGTGTATCAGTGTAGTGAGAGACATATTGTGAGAGCATATCATTGTATTCAAAATTGAGATTAATGAAAATTGTTCAATTCATAATCTTGAGTCATCTTGATTGATTTGCACATTATTGTGGGACACACACTTGGAAGTTTGGATCTAAGGTATGAAAAAATTGTTCATAATATTAACTTGAAAATCTCTTGGAAAATATGTAAAATATCATGTGGAACCTTGTTTCAGCACATTGGTCAACATAGTAATTGTTGGAGCATTTGGTTGGCCCTATGGGCATTTATATTGCATATTCGTTGCATTTGGGTGTCATGACCCCTTAACCTACTTGTATCATTTTGTCTGATGATGGAACGTTAGTTTTCCCCATCGAGGCACGTTTAGGCATCGGATAGGGTGTAAGTCCTACGTGCTAGTATACGATATTGGATGAGGATCTCAACGTAAGGACCAATTATTTTTGAAGTTGATTTTCCGCGGGTGTACGTTTAAAGTTACCGAGCCTAACATCCCTTGCGTGTACTTTATTATGTGTATTGGATTTACTAACTTATCAAGTGTCTTACTTTTGTGTTCCGTCAGTTATGTTAGTAAGCGGGTCTCCCCCGTTAACCCAAGAGGTAATTGCGTTATGGTAAAGTTTACATATTATTAACTCTCCGGATTCACTACCTTTGTTTCCGTTTAGAATTTAATTATTTGTCAACTTAAATGTTTGATCTCACTAGGCTTTAGCCTAACACTTTTTCTTAAATTGACATGTATAACAGGCCATTCTAGCGGTGGGATACCTCGGGCTTGAGTGGAGAGAGGTCGAAGGATAGTAATATTTTTTGAGGATATAGAGACGCACACCCGACATAGTCTTGGTATACTTTTTGGAAGAAAAGTGTCGACACCCGAATTTAATCTAGATTTAATTGTGTCTACTAGTGTTGGTTCTACTAAGCCAATAATATTGACAAAGTACTCTAATAAAGAGTGTTCTGAGTTTAAAAACCTCATTAAAAAGGAATGTAAATACTTTGATGAGAAAGGGAGACCCAAGATCACTTTGGCTTGGGTCCCCAATCATACTAATTGATTTATTTAATGTGCAGGGCAACCAACAGCTCAAGGGAAAGAGCATTTGGCATGTTGATAGTGGTTGCTCTAGGCACATGACAGGCAACATGTCATGCCTTCAGGATTTCAAGCATATTAATGGAGGACATGTTGCATTTGGAGACAATCTTACTGGTGGTAAGATAAGTGGAAAAGGTAATGTCACCAAAGGTAAGATGACTTTTGAGGATGTCTACTATGTTGATCAATTAAAGTACAACCTGTTAAGTGTATCACAGGTTTGTGACAAACAACATAGTATATTATTTACTAATACTGAGTGTATGATTCTTGCTCCAGGGTTCAAGGTAGTTGATGAAAGCATGATACTACTGAGAACTCCAAGAAAGGACAATGTTTACTGTCTTGATTTGGACAATGTTGATAGTGATTCATCTCTAAATTGTCTTGTTTCAAAAGCTTCTATAGATGAATCCTCCCTTTGGCACAGAAGGATGTGTCACATGAATTTCAAGACTATGAACAATCTTGTTAAAAATAACCTTGTAAGAGGTTTACCTTCAAAAGTCTTTTCATGTGATGATCATTGTGTTGCTTGTCTTAAAGGCAAACAACACAAAACTTCTCATAAGACCAAAGAGTTAAATTCTGTTTCTTCTTGTCTCCAGTTATTGCATATGGATCTGTTTGGTCCTACAAATGTTATGAGTATAGGCAAGAAATCTTACTGCTTGGTTATTGTTGATGATTACTCCAGATTTACTTGGGTATATTTTCTAAGGACTAAGGATGAGACAAGTGGTCTTATCAAATCCTTTATTCTAAAATTTGAAAACCAAACTAATCAAAGAGTAAAAGTCATTAGATCAGATAATGGAACTGAGTTTAAAAATCATGATCTAAACACCTTTTGTGAAGAAAAAGGTATTGAGAGGCAATTTAGTGCTCCTAGGACTCCTCAACAGAATGGTGTTGCTGAAAGGAGAAATAGAACACTAATAGAGGCTGCTAGATCTCTGTTGGCTGATTCAAAATTGCCAATTACCTTCTGGGCGGAAGCAGTTAATACTGCTTGTTATGTCCAAAACAGAGTTCTAGTGGTCAAGCAAAAGAACAAGACCCCATATGAGCTTTTAAATCAAAGAAAACCTTTTATTGGTTTCTTCAAACCTTTTGGGTGTCCTTGTACAATTCTAAATACCAAATCTCACTTAGGTAAGTTTGATAGCAAAGCAGATGATGGATTTCTTGTTGGATATTCATCTCAGAGTAAGGCCTACAGAGTTTTTAACTCTTCTTCTAGAATAATTGAAGAAAGTGACAATGTCAAATGCAATGAGAACACACCAAATCCTGTTGGGTCTGGACCTCAGTGGCTATTTGACATTGATTCACTAACTAACTCTTTTGGTTTCAGTAATGAGTATACAGGAACAGGTAGTGGAGAATCAGATATCACACAAGTTCAAGAAAGTATATCTAAATCTGTGATTTTTCCCATACCCACAGTAAATTCAGTTGAAGACTGTGAAAAGGAATCATTTTCTGAATCAAGTCAGAGTGAAGAAGACACTAGAGATGAGGAGACTCAAGAAAACAATGAAGTAGCATCTGAAAATACTTCAGTTGAGTTGCATGAATCTAATCTTGAGGCTGGATTAAATGAAGAACCTAGTCACAACACCAGAGTTCAGAAGAATCATCCTCCACAGTTGATAATAGGAGATATCTCTTCTCCTATGATGACTAGACATCAAAGCAGACTTCAGGAAATGCAAGATCAACAGCATACAGTGCTTTCTTGTTTTCTATCACAGCTTGAGCCTAAAAAGGCTCATGATGCTATGAAAGAATCCAGCTGGATAGAAGCAATGCAAGAGGAACTGTTACAGTTCAAGCTACAAGATGTGTGGGATCTAGTAGACCTTCCTAAAGGTCACAGAGCAATTGGCACAAAATGGATCTTCAGAAACAAGAGAGATGAAAGAGGTATTGTTATAAGAAACAAAGCAAGGCTGGTAGCTCAAGGCTACACTCAAGAAGAGGGTATAGATTATGAAGAAGTTTTTGCACCTGTAGCTAGGATAGAAGCAATCAGACTATTCCTAGCCTATGCTTCTTACATGAACTTCAAAGTCTATCAAATGGATGTAAAAAGTGCTTTTCTCTATGGCTCAATTGAAGAAGAAGTATATGTCTGTCAACCACCAGGGTTTGAAAACCCAAGCTATCCAGACAGGGTATATAAATTAAAGAAAGCACTTTATGGACTACATCAAGCTCCAAGAGCATGGTATGACACTCTGTCATCCTATCTCTTGGAAAATGACTTTGAAAGAGGAGTTATTGATAAGACTCTTTTTATCAAAAGAAAGAAGAAAGATATCTTGCTGGTCCAAATCTATGTTGATGACATTATTTTTGGTTCTACAAGAAACAACATGTGCAAGGAGTTTGAGGATTTAATGCATCAAAGGTTCAAAATGAGTTCCATGGGGGAACTTACTTTCTTCCTTGGCCTCCAAGTTCAACAGAAGTCAGATGGTATTTTCATCTGTCAATCCAAGTATGTGCAGGATATTCTAACCAAGTTTGGTTTCTCAGAATCAAAACCTGCCAGCACACCTATGGAAACACACAAGCAGATCACAGCAGATCTTGAGGGGGAGGATATGGATGTGCATCATTATAGATCCATGATTGGCTCTCTCATGTATCTCACAGCTTCAAGGCCAGATATAATGTTTCCAGTCTGTGTATGTGCAAGATTCCAAGTTAGACCAAAGCAGTCTCACTTTCAAGCTGTTAAGAGGATATTCAGATATCTCAAAGGGCAACCCAGATTGGGACTTTGGTATCCTCATGACTCACCTTTTGACCTAATAGCATACTCAGACAGTGATCTAGGTGGGGCAAACTTGGACAGAAAATCTACTTCTGGAGGATGTCAGTTTTTGGGTGCAAGACTAGTCTCATGGCAGTGCAAGAAACAAACCACAGTATCCACATCTACAACAGAGGCAGAGTACATAGCAGCTGCAAGTTGCTGTTCTCAAGTCCTATGGATTCAGAATCAAATGTTGGATTATGGGGTAACCTTTCTACACACTCCAATTTTTATTGACAACAGCAGTGCTATTAGCATTGTGAATAATCCAGTCAAGCACTCAAAAACAAAGCACATTGAAATCAGGTATCACTTTATCAGAGATTGTAATGAAAAGAAACTTATTCAAGTTGTCAAAGTTCACACTGACAATCAGTTTGCTGATCTATTCACTAAAGCATTTGATGTGGGTAGATTCACTTTCTTGGTAACAAGTGTGGGAATGATCAACTCTGAATAATCCTCTTTTCAAAAAGTGGTTTTGTACCTGTATATTATTCTTGGAGTTACTAATCTTCTTTTTCAGGATATGCATAGCAGTACTCAGTGATTAGCAAGTTTAAAAGGAGTACGTAGTTAATACTGCTAGTAGTTAATACTGCTTTCAGTTAATACTGCTAGTAGTTAATACTGCTTTCAGTTAATACTGCTAGTAGTTAATACTGCTTTCAGTTAATACTGCTAGTAGTTAATACTGCTTTCAGTTAATACTGCTAGCAGTTAATACTGCTAGTAGTTAATACTGCTAGTTAGTTACTACTGCTCGCAGTTAATACTGCTAGTAGTTAATACTGCTAGTTAGTTAATACTGCTCGCAGTTACTACTGCTAGTAGTTAATACTGCTAGTTAGTTAATACTGCTCGCAGTTAATACTGCTAGTAGTTAATACTGCTAGTTAGTTACTACTGCTCGCAGTTAATACTGCTAGTAGTTAATACTGCTATAGGTTAATACTGCTTCTATTCCGAATACTATAAATACTCTTTGCCCGCCTAAAAGCTTATAACGACTCTTTGCATACTATTCACCTGCGCTCTAAACCCTTTCTCTCTCAAAGTTCAAAGTTTTCAGGCAAGAATCTTCAAGGTCAATGGCATCAATGGCGTTCATTGACGAGCACAATGAAATCGCAATGCTCCAAAAGCCAAAACAAGCAGATGGCTTTCATCACATAGTCGAATTTCTGAAGACTAGCCACATTGCCCATGCTCTCACTATGTCTCCAACTATCTTTATATAGCATCAGAGGCAATTCTGGGCACATGCCACCATTGTTAATGAGAATGGTGTGCGAATGATCAAGACGACAGTATGTGGCAATCCATTGACAGTTACTGAAGAGATAGTTCGCATCAGTCTACGTCTAGACGATGCCTCTGGTATAACTTCTATCCCTAATGATGAACTGTTTTCTACTCTGACAAGAATGGGGTATGGAGGCCCATTGGGTATTTTTAAGTTCTCAAAAGCTAAATTTTCACCCCAATGGCGTTTTCTTGTTCATACTTTGATGCACTGCATTTCTAAAAAGACTACTGGATGGAGTGAGTTCAGCAGTACCATTGCTTATGCTTTGGTCTGTTTGGCCACTGCCAGAAGGTACAATTTTTCACAAATGATTTTCAATCATCTTGTCTCAAACATGGGAAACAAAAAGAGATTTTATATGTATCCCAGGTTTGTTCAAGCAGTTATCAACCATGAATTGACGGATATTCCTCATTCTGATGGAATTTATGTACCAAAACCCCCCAAAGGCAAGGTTTTCTCAAATATGAGAAGATCTGCTGGGGACTCTGAAGGAGTTGACACCCCATTGTTCTCTACAATGATGGTGGTGTCCCAACCCAATGAAGGTATGGCAGCAGGGTCAAGGCCCCCATTAGATCAATCCACTGCTAGCCAAGCCCAACCTTCCCACTCTATATCTATCCCACAATCCCTACTAAATAAGCCCACTTCTCCAATTACCCAAACTTATCAAAGAAAACAGGTAAAGAAGGCTCCTTCCCTTCTTGTACCATCACCCACTAAGCCTTTAAGCCCTCTAAGGGAGAATTCTCCCCTAGAGAATATCCAAAGGGAAACCACAAGGGTGTCTCCCAACCCAAAGGAGGTGCTCTTTGAGGAGGAGGTAGAGCATATGGGTGATGAGGCTGCCACTACTCCTGCTAGCACAGAGGAGGAAAGTGGTAACATCAATAAGACCTACCCCATGGCAACTTTGAATGAGCAATCATTTGAAGGTCCCTGGTGCCAAGAAACCACAGGGGTGGATAGTGCTTCTGCTAGGCAGAGGACTTCCACTACTAAAAGATCCAATGATCCTTCAATAGGGGGTAACACTCCTGGAGAAGGTGAGGACAGATATAACTATGATGAATTGATGGAGGCAATGGGCAACATCAACATGGATGTACTCAAACAGGGCAAAGATATAGAAGAGCTTAAACTCATAGTTCTGTCACAACAAGAACAAATCATCAAGTTGAAGCAAATGGTAAGGAAACTGATTCTGCAAAGGAAGAAGAAACAGTTTGTACTCAAAAAGAGGGACAAAGTTCAAGATTCTTTCAACAAGAGGGAGAAGCATGAAGGGGAAACTGTTGAAAAGAAAGCTGAAGTTGAGGGGGAGACAGAGAAAGAGATGGAAACAGAAACTAAAGAAGCAGAAACAGGGCTCTCTGTGGAAGAAATGGAGATAGCAGAGACTTTAGTAAAAGCAAAGAATGACACTCCTAAGGCTGCTCAAAAGGCCAAAGGAGTGGTCATCAATGAAGAAGAACCTCAAAAGAAGAAAATGAAGGAGGATATAAAAGGAAAAGGAAAGATGATTGAACCTGAACAACCTTCAAAGAAGAGGAGTCAAATTGAAATGGATGAGGAGATGGCAAAGCAGCTTCAAGAGCAAATGGAAAAAGAGGAGCAATGTCAAACAGAAACTGATAGAGAACTTGCAAGGATAATGGCCAAGAAGTTAAATGCAGAATACCAAAAGAGTTTGAAAGAAGCAGCTCAAACAGCAACTCAGGTCAAGAAACTCCAAGTTAAGAAGATGCCAATTCAGAAACAAAAGCAGAAAAGACAACACTCCAAGACATTTTTGGCCAATCAGGAAAGAAGAAAGATGATAAACTTCCTGAAAGGTGCAATTGGTGTTAAGGGGGAGATGTTTACCAATATGGCATACAGTCAGGTTGAGGAATTGTACAAGAAAGAAATGGCTAAACTCCAAGGGGACTCATCTCAAAGGGAAGAGGCTGAAAGAAGAATGAAGGAGAGGTATGACCTAAATATTCAACAACCATTCCCTGAGGAGACCACACCTTCAAAGGATAATGCTGAAGAAATGAAGAAAAAACAAGAGAATGCTGGTATAGAAATCAAATCTGCAAAGAGGGTGAAGACAATTGCTTCCAAAAAGCAGTCTAAAAGGCCAAGAATGGAAGAAAGAGCAGAAACTAAAGCAGAATCTTCAGTCACACCTTCAGCAGAACCTGTGCAGAACTCAGAACAGTCCAAAGAGCAATCAGATGAGCATGTGGGGCTGTATATGACTATAGTAAAACCTGTACAGGCTGTTCCAATATCCATGAAGGCTCCAGAGATTATCTTTTGGGACATTCTAAGAGATAATGGAAAGGATTTCTTTAGACTTAAAAGAGTTGGTGGTGCATTTGAAGCATATTCAACCTGGGGGAGAGTAATCAGAGGTTGTTCAAGAGCAGACATAGAGGAAATGTACAAAGTGGGAATGAAACTCTATGAGCCTGTGTTGAAAGGTACTGAAGAAAATCTTCTCAAAGTGGCAATGGAATACTTATGTATGATGTTTGATCCAGAGAAGGTGGTGCATAGGATTAAAGATCTTCATCATGAGTATGTGTTCAAAAAGATTGATCATTGGATACTCTTTGAAAACTGTGGTGTGTACATGATTACAATTGATAAATGTTATCATGAGTACTACCTAGTTGACAAAATATATGATCATAGCAAGCAGAAACTTGAAGGGATGCTGAAAGCTAAGTTAGTATGTACTAAGGATTCAGAAATGGCCAGAATTGTGGTAAGAAGAACTATCAATCAAAGTCTGGGCCTAGATCCAAATTTGGGCAACTAAATGTAAGGTGTTGAAAGCATCTTGAAGAAGATATGAAGAACTTGACTTCTTTTCCTAAAAGTCAAGTTAGGGGGAGATTGTTGGGAACTGAAGAATTCATCAAGTGTGGTTAATGTTGCTGGTTCAATGTTAATACTGCTTATATGATGAAGATTCGTATGAAAGGATATACATGGAAGCTTAGAGATATACATGGAAGATATACTGAAGATATTTTATTTATTGTAATTATCTTTGTATTCAGTATATATTGTATAGTTTAGAATAATGAAGTTTTTTAAAAAAAAAAAATTCATTCTAGAGAGAAAATCAACCTCAAGGCATAGATCCTAATTCTAGAGAAGTAGAATTCGTATTGGTGAGCCTGTTCATCAATATTGAGGTTGAGTGAGTAATCTTGTAACTTCAAAGCATTAAATACAAGTTTACAGTTTGTTCTTCATATTTTCTGTATTGATTTACTGTTTGATTGAATGTCAAAGTGTTATTCCGCAAACTTCTTTGATATTGTTTCTGAGAATTAATTCTTGTTAAGAATTCGATCCTGACAAGTGGTTGTTGAGTTAAACTTTGATTGATTCCTTGGGTTGTAAACGTCATACATTATTCCCCCGTATCGGGATGGCATATTTTGGTTGAAATGTCATTATCATTTTTATTCAGGTTTTCTCCATTTATAGTCGTCACATTGCCGAATTTTCGAATTTTAAATTTCTCTAAAATTTAGGGAGTTACATGACGGTATTAGGAACCAACTCCGATATCGTTTCCAGTATCGATATCATCATTAGCAGTTTCTTCATCGTCGTCCTCATCAACTTCCTCAACCACTACGGGTCCTTCTGCCTCAGTGTTAATCGGAGTTGGTTCTTCGATGAACTTAGCGTCATCTTCATCATTTTCATCGACAGTTGGCTGTAGCTCCCCCTTAGCTCCAGTTGTAGTAATTTCTTTTTCTTTTTCTTTCTCCTCTTTTTAGATATGGGTTCCATCTCCCCCTTTTTGTCATCATCAGATAGAGGGAGACATACCGCAACTTCTATACAATGCAGAGATACCCGATCGGTAATGGTGAAGGAGGTACTAGTGATTTCGATGTCAATGATCACATCCCCAACGTTGTAAACAAAGTTGGGGATGGTCTTGATAGTGTTATAATCGGTGTCAGTGAATGAAGGTGGAGGAGGGTTCTTTAGCAATGTCAAAATCTCATTGAGAACAGAAGTCTGAGTGTCTACCTTAGAGTGAAGAGCAGTTACTGAGGTATTGATAGTGTCAATGGTGGCAGTATGAGTGGGCTCATCAGTTTTCTGCTAATTCACATCTTGCTGGAGCGAGGAGAGCTGTAATGCATAAGCTTTAGAGGTGATTGACGAGGTGAGAGACATGAGGGAGGCATCAGCTGCTGAGATGGCATTGCTGTTTGAAGAGACAGTTGTGAAGAGAGCTAAAAACGCGGTGTTGAGCTCTTTGATCGAGGAGTCGATAGCCTCGAATCTTGGTCCTGTAATAATAGAAGTTAATTGGGCAATTTTATGCTCGGAATTAGTAACCAAAGGAATGAGGGTTAGGGATGATGGAGTACCTAAGGGGTCAAAGGTAGAATCCAAAGGATTTCCACCAAAGAAGTATGACATGCCATGCTTGAAAGGAGTCATGGCAGGTTGTTGCTGAGAAGGCTCGAGAGGAGCTCCCTCAGGTCTAGTGTTGATGTTGTTCTTGGACATCAGGTCTTGAAGTAGAGTGCCTTGAGAATCAGCAAGGTCGGGCACTAATGTTGGTAGTGCAATTGTGATGACCAAAGAAGGAGAAGCGGAGACAACTGTAGTGAAGACGGTCGTGATTCGTGAAGAAGGGGCACTAGCGTTGCCCGGAACTAAACCTTCATTGGTTTGATCCACTGAGGTTGGTAGAGTAAAGGCCAGTTATGGTTCGGCAAAATAGGACGTCGCTGAAGTGGTTTTGGTGGTTGTAGCAGATGTTGTGGAGTGTACAACGAACGCATCAAATGATGTTTGAGAATCCATCACTGATGTTGGGGTTTTCTTCTTTGGCAGCTTCTTGGCTTTCTTTGAAAGACCAAGAGAGGTTTCAGAGGATCGTTTCTTAGACTTGGTTTTGACAGCGGGGTTAGATTGGGATGGCTAACTCCCAATCCTAGTTGTCGAAGATGAAGAATATTGGAGGTTTTAGAGGAAGGTAGAGAAACTTACCTCATTGTCAGTGGACTCTCGATCGAAGAGACGTGCCCCAAGTTTGGGCAGAGAGTAATCATCGGTTATGGGGTAGAGATCGCGTAGGAGGTGTTGAAGAAGAACACTGATGAAGCGTACATAGGGAACAATTGGTTCCCTCTTGGAACTGGTGAGCTTTGACACCATGTCTTCAAAGATTATGTGAGCATAATCTATCTTCCGACCAATAAGTACTGAGAATCCAATGTCGAGTGCCATTCTGCTTGCCTAATCCATGATCCCTACTTTTCCACCGATGCTTTGGATGAAGTGTGCGAAGACATAGCCAAGTTCATTAGGCATACGTGCCTTCAAAACTTTTGTCAGTGACTTCTTTGGTAATCCATTTTCCATGGTCCAATCGTACTTTATTGCATCCAGAAAGCTTATTAATTCCTCATCGGTGGCGTAGGGTCATAGGCCTTGTTAGTAGGTAAGTTCGGAGCATTACTTAATGATTATGGTCCGAAGCTTCCTTTTCCATGCTCAGTGAACCAAAATTGATTCAGTAGCGATGAACAGCCGAGAGGGTACATAGTCAGCGCATAGCTGATCGGACACTTTTTCAGAAAAGCAACAGCGTTTAGGAGATGATTCGAAGGTTTCTTTGTGGGGAAGGAGAGCATTCCCTTATATTTTTTGACTTGAAGGTGATCTTATCAAAATCAAAAGTGACGTTTGAGGCCTTGGAGAGGTTGATTGCTTGGGATGCCATTTCTAAAGAAATGGAAGGAGATGAAGAGACAACAGTTAGATTATCAGTTTCTATGTTAAGAAAGAAATGGTATTCTGGGTTTTTAAGAATGATTTTATAAGATAATATGAGTATTTATGAAACATACTGTATTTTCTATATAGAGATTGTTAGAAAAGAAATGAAGGGGATTGGGAAAGAATTCCAATTTAAAACACAAGTTCGTCTAAAAACATAGTTTTTAGGGTTTTGTTAAGAAAATCATGAAGGAGATGATTTTTCAAAAAAAAATATTTAATCTTAATAAACAAAAATCATAAGACAAATGATATTTTGTAGTAAGAAAAAATAAGTAGAAGGAAGAATGAACCTGAGAATCACAAAGAAAGTGTGAGTATGTGTTCTTGGTGTTTTCTTGCTTTGAGAGAGTTCTTGATTTAAAGAGAGAGAGAGAGAGAGAGAGAGAGAGAGAGTTTTGAGCACGTAAAGTTTGAATGAGAGATAAAGAAACGTATTTATACAAAGTAGGAGAGAGAAAGATCATCATGAGAGGGACACGTCGCTCATGTGTGATTGATCGAAGAATAGGAACGGGTGATGGTGTCAGAAAAATCGTGCCATCGATTATTGAAAAAAAATGACGTCATAAAACAAAGTGTCTTTTCATCTTTAAGATATTTGAAATCACTTGAGGAAATTTGTGATTGACATTTGGATTTGAAGGTATCACTGAGAAGAAAGCCAGTGATAGATTTTTCTTTCAAAAAGTTTTTAGTCACTTGAAGAAACCAGTGATTATCTTTTGAAATCTTCAATAGGCGTCTCGCTGAAGGGATCTTCAGTGAGGAGGGATAGAAAACATACATAACTATCAGATAACATGTAGTCAGTGCTCATTTGATGAATGATGAACCTTGAAGTCCAATAGTTGATATAATGTATAATATCTGAAGAGTTATTCTTCAATATTTAGCATTCCAAGCTCACTGATGAGAAAGTTGAATCTTGTCTCATCAAGAGGTTTGGTAAAGATATCAGCGAGTTGAAAATCAGTAGGAATAAAATGAAGTTCAATATCTCCATTCATCACATGATCTATGATAAAATGATAACTGATTTCGATGTGTTTGGTCTTTGAGTGTAGCACAAGATTATTGGATATTGCAATCGCACTAGTGTTATCACAATAGATAGGAATCCTTTATAGTTGAAGGTCATAGTCCAGGAGCTGATTTCTCATCCATAAAACCTAAGCACAACTATCAGCGGCTACATACTCAGCTTCAGCAGTTGATGTGGACTCGGAGTTTTGCTTTTTACTTGTCCAACTCACCAACTTTCGACCTAGAAGCTGACAACCTCCAATGGTGTTTTTTCTATCAAGCTTACATCCTGGAAAATCAATTTTTGGATAAGCAGTTAAATCGAACCCTTAGTCTTTGAGGTACCAAAGACCTAGGTTAGGAGTTCCCTTCAGATACCTGAAGATACGCTTAACAGTAACATATGGGATTCCTTTGGTTCAGACTGATATCTTGCACATAAGCATGTAGAGTACATAATGTCAGATTGATTAGATGTTAGATACAACAATGACCCAATCATTCCTCTATAAGCCATGATATTAATAGGTCTTCTAGATGGATCCTTGTTTAGTGTCAGCAGTGGAGCCATTGGAGTTTTCATCGCTGAAATTTAAATAAGATCAAACTTCTTCAGCATATCATTGACATACTTACCTTGATGTATGAATGTACCTTTGTCAGATTGTGCAATCTGAAGACCAAGGAAGTAGGTTAATTCACCCATCATACTAATCTTGTATTCTTTCTTCATTCTGTTAGAGCATAAATATGTTGGATACAAGATCAAGAAGACTGAAGGTCAAAGTGTAAGAAGTCAAAGCTGAGAAAGTCAACACTCATCAAAATCAAAGTCTTTTGTAATAAAAGTCAATGTATTGTATTTGTATTTGTTTTTCCTTGTTTTAGTTGTATGTATAAATAGTTTCCTTTCCTTTGTAATTAGTAGTTAACATAAGTGGAGCATATAATTCAGTTGTATTTTAGAGAGAGAATACGTTTAGAGAGAGAAAGAGAGTTCTAGAGAGAGAAAGTTGTAATCTTGAATTGGATTGAAATCAAACAGGTAATTGATTGATATATCCTTGTTTGTTTGATTAATTGAATTTAGGAACTAGAATCTGGGAACACAATTGGTATCAGAGCAGGTCCAAATCAAAATCAGATCAAGAAACAGAAAAATTTGGTTCGACGCTGTGTTCTTGAGCCGAGAATCGAATTTTGAGTTTTTATGTGAATTAGGAGTTGAAATCGGTTAGGTTTTGTTAGAAAAGTATAATCGATCGAGTCTGTTTAGTTTGTTTCATGTATTGTACTGTAATTGGATTGAATTTTTGAATTTTTGTGGTTATTCGTGTTCACGAGTTCTTGGCACTGTTCTTGATTCAAATTTGTATTTTTGAGTTTTAGATCGAAATCAATTGTTCGTTTTGCGTTCTAGATGTTTAGGCGAGAAAATTGTCAAATTTTTTTATTGTAATTCGAGGTCTAGATAGGTTTTTGTTGTTTTTTTTATCGAGTTTCGTCGTTTGCGCAAGATCTGAGGTTTGCGCAAGATTCATCGAGGTTTGCGCAAGATTCATCGAGTTTTTCATCAAGTGATTTTCTGAGATTTGCGTATTCAACTATATCCGCAAAGAGAGCTTTGTGTATTCATCTTGAATTGAAAAGAGGAAGTTTGAATTCAGACAAGTATACTTTGCGCAAGTATATAGATACGCAAAGTCAGGTTCACATATCTAGTTCGTCACTCAAAGATAAGGTTTGCGTATATGAAGTGAAACGAAAAGCTAAAGTGTGATATGTGAAGTGTGATTTGCGTACACTTCTTGATACGCAAAGTAAGGTTTGCGTACGTTTCTTGATTCGCAAAGTCAGATTTGCGTAACCTTCTCAGCACGCAAAGCTATTCGTCACAAGACTTGGTTTGTATAACCTATTCGATACGCAAAGGGAGATTTGCATAACCAGTTAGATACGAAAAGTAGTGGTTTGCGTATTCAGCGTCATACGCAAAGTAGTGGTTTGCGTATTCAGCGTCATACGCAAAGTAGTGGTTTGCGTACCTTGAGTGTTGCGCAAAGTTTGAATGACTTAGAAGTTTTTTTTTTTTTTTTGCATTTCGATTTTTTTTGGTGAATATTTGTGTTTCTTATTGTTTCATTTGGACTAACGATCAGTTCTAGTTTCTTACTGCAAATATTTTTCAAAAAGGTTTTATCAAGATGACTTCTAAATATGCACTTTCCATTGGCACTGATGTCAAGCCTCCTGTACTGTTTAAAGGAGAGTATGAACAATGGAAGGACAAATTCCTTGATTTCGTGGACAGGCACACAAATGGAGAGAATATTCTTTTGTCAATTACAGATGGTCCTATGGCACCAATCATAGTTCAAGTACCTGCTGATGATGATTCACCTGATAGTGGACATGGTGATGAAGAAAGAGAACAAAAGACAAAACCAGTTAAAGTGGATTTATCTCAGTACTCTGAAGAACAGAAAAGTCGATATAAAGCAGACAAGCAAGCAAGATCTCTTCTACTTCAAAGCATTCCTAATGAGATTTACATCAAGATTGATATCTACAAGGATGATGCTAAGAAGATGTGGGATCAATTGCAAAAGATGATGATGGGATCCAAGGTCGGGAATCAGATGAAAGTGGCAAACTGCATCAATAGCTACGAGGAATTCAAAGCCAGAGAGAATGAGAGTTTGGAAGATACTTATGAACGGTTTACTTTGCTTCTGAATGAACTGACGAAGAACAAAGTGACAAAGAAGCAGCTGGAAAACAATGTCAAATTCCTGAGTATCCTACGACCTGAATGGAAGAAACATACACGTAGGATGAAGCAGATGAAAGATTTGAATGACATACATCTTCACGAAGTCTATGAGACTTTACGACTGAATGAAGAAGAGGTTGAGGAGAAAAGAGCTGAAAAGAAGAAGGCTGAAAAGGTTCCTGGTCCGATTGCTTTGGTTGTTGGAGAGAAGAAAGAAAAGAAAGAAAAGGCAGAGAAGAAGAAAAAGAAAAAAGTGCTTACGAGTTCTGAGTCAGAATCTGAATCAGATGGTGATGATGGAAAAAGTTTGAAAAGCCATGATGTTACTAACCCGTGCCTTTCAAAAGAAATTCTACAAGAAGCCGGGATCAAATTCTCAAAGGTATTCTTCATCAAGTTCAAAGAATCATGAGCACCGAGAGAGGGTGGAAGGAAAGAGATATGAAGAAAACAAATATGTTGAGAAGAAACCTGATGAAAGGAAGAAGTTCGTGAATGATTACACTGTTGCCGAAAAGCCAACAAGTGATCCAGTCAAATGCTACAACTGTGGCAAGATTGGACATTTTGCAAAAGATTGTAGAAAGCCAAAAGTTCGTAATTCTCAGTGCTATCAGAACAAACTGCTACTGGCCAAACAGCAAGAAGCGGTCATAGCTTTAATGGCTGAGGACGAATTTTGGCTGGATCATTCAGAAGGTGAAGAGAAAGAGAAGGAAGAAACTGCTCATCTCTGTCCTATGGGAAAAGAGGTCAAGTATGATAAATCAGATGACGAGACAGCTGATGAGGTATCAAACTTAACTCAAAAAGATTTCATTACCAAAATGGAAGCTATGATGGTTAAGCTTCAAGACTTACAAAATAAATTGAAAAAGGAAAAAGAAAGAGTTGCTAAAAGAAACAATAAGATATTTGAACTCAATAAGTCGGTTATTGGGAACAAAGATCTGATTGATTCTTTACGCAAGTCTGCTTCTGATTCTAAACTTCAAGTAGATTGTTTTGAAAAGAAGATTTCTGATTTTGAAGTTAAAATTTCTAAGTTTGAGTTTGAGAAGAAAGAATCTACACTAACTGTTCATAAACTGCAGGTTGAGAACAAGCTTTTAAATAAGAAGGTAAATGGTCTGGAAGCCAAACTTTACGCTAGAGGCCAAACAGATCAAACAATCTTTCTTAATGCACCTAACGAAGAAGCTGATGTTAAGGAAAAATGGGGACTTGGTTTTCAAAACCACCATTATCTTAAGAAAGCTGTCAGAAAACAACCAGCACTTTATAATTTTGATTTTCTTGCTTGTGCTGGTAAACATCCTCATTTAAAACCCAAATTTGTTACCAAATTACCAGAAGAAGTTGAGGCCAAAGAAACTGAAAATAGAAAGAATGTGAAGAAAATGCAACTACCATTTAACTATGCAAAGTTAAATGATAGTTATCTTTCAAACGATTATTTTGCTAGTTATTCTGTTTCTGAGATGAAGGCAAAACCTGCAATTGAAAAGGTTTATGTTCCTCCACTCATTCTTGAAAGCAAAATAATTGAGCTTGAAAATGTTTTATCTGATGAAAAATTTTTGGTAGATATTGAACAAAGTTTGTTTTCTACAGTTTTAAAGAACACTGTTTTTCAAACTAAATCTACAAAGTGTTCTAAAGTTTCTAAGGCACATCAAACTTCGTCTGATAATTTTGATGACTTATTTGAGTCTGCAAATGACTTTCTTAATTCTGATGAAGGGTGCATAGAAAAAATTGATATGTTTGACTTCAATGCTTCTATTCCTGATCATTCTACTTGTCTTATAAATGATAAAGTGTTACCAAGTGGTTTTAATATTGGTAAATCATCAGATAAGGTTGGTGAATCAGTTTCTGTAACAGCTGATTACTATGCTCAAGGTAAGAAACATAAGAAACAGCGATTACAGAAACAGAAATACACTGGTACACAAAAGAAAACTCAATCTCAGAAATCTGATTTACTTAATAAATCTAAATCTTTTGTTTCAGATTTAAGCAAGAAAAGGTCGAAAGCTCGAACTGAATGGCGACCAAAAAGGAAGGATGATGAGATAGCTGAATCAGTTTCTGATAACTCTTGTAATAGATCAGTTAGTAGTGATAATGATGTAGTTGATCAACTTGCTTGTCATAAACAAAACCTTGTAACTTCTTACAAGAGGTATTCAATAAAGCAATTGATTCAATTATCTCCTATTACTACTAAATCTTATCATTATCAGAGAAATGATTTTGCTTATTCTCATAATTCTACTGATTGGTTTGGATCTTATCATGTGTATTCTTCAAGATCAAATGTTTTTAAAAGTTTTCAATGAAAAGGAGGATCCATTTTTAAATGGAAACCAAAATCTTGTGCTAATCTGTTAGGACCCGTTTTTAAATGGGTACCAACATCTATTGTTTCCTGATTTCTCTTGCAGACCCGACATATGTGGTACTTGGACAGTGGATGTTCCAAGCAAATGACTGGGCAAAAAGCTTTGTTGTCTAATTATACAGAGAAATTCAGTGGAAATGTAAGATTTGGAAACGATCAGCTTTCACCAATCTTAGGATATGATGACATCATTCAAGACAACATAACGATTAAGAAGGTGAGTTACGTCGAAGGTCTAGGGCACAACTTGTTCAGCATCGGTAAATTCTGCGACAAAGGGTTAGAGGTCAACTTCAAAGCTAAGAGATGTTCAGTCCGTTCTGAAGACGGCACAGAACTCTTAGTTAGCAAGCGAAAGACAAATCTCTACTCCATCAATCTTTCAAAGGTCCAGAATGACAGTTACGTTTGCTTATTGTCAAATGCTTCGATGCAACAAAGTTGGCTTTGGCACCGATGACTATCACATCTGAATTTTCGTTATATCAACAAGCTGGTTAGTGGAAAATTGGAAAAAGGACTTCCTGAGCTGAAATATGAAAAAGAACACTTATGCCCAGCTTGTGAAAAGGGTAAGATGAAGAGAGTCGCACATAAACCGAAGCCTGAATCAAGCACTAGTTCTCCGTTAGAATTGTTACATATGGATTTGTGTGGTCCAATGAGAACTCAGAGTTTGGGTGGAAAGAAGTACGTGTTGGTTATTGTGGACGATTACTCAAGATACATGTGGGTCAAATTTCTTCGTTCAAAAGATGAGACGCCGGAAGTTCTCATTAATTTCTTAAAGAATACCCAGGTGAAAATGCAGCGACAAGTCAAGTTTCTTCGAACTGACAACGACACAGAGTTCAAAAACAAGATTGTTGAATAATATCTCGAATCGGTCGGGATATCACATCAGTACTCTGCTGCTCGTACGCCTGAACAAAATGGAGTAGTTGAAAGGCGAAATCGGACGCTAGTCGAGGCCGCTCGTACTATGCTTAGCCAATCCGATCTACCTCTATTTTTGTGGGCAGAAGTTGTGTCGACTGCATGTCATACTCAAAATCGGTCCATGATACATCGCCGTTTTCAAAAGACTTGTTAGATTTGATTTTATAGTAATCATTGTATTTATTTTATATCTTTTACTGCTTTCAGTAGTGTAATATGTTTTGTAAATGCCTTGGGGTATTTAAGTCCCCTTGGGTTGTTTACTTTGGAAGAACGTTCACTGTTGGAATACAAGTGACTGTTACATTTGAAGCGCACTTTTCTCTCTCTAGATTCTCTCTCTACAGATCTTGTGATCTTGGCTCATCAATTGGTATCAGAGCCTCCAAGATCTTGAGAGAATTGAGATTAGTGTATTTTTGTTACTGATTTGTGTAGATAATTCGAAAATTTGATCGATTTTTTTGTTTTTCAAGAAAAATCTCGTTTTCTGGATTTTCACCAATTTCAGTCTGTTTTATGATCGAATTGCTTTGAATTTGATGTTATTAGATGCGTTTTAGTTAGTCGATCGAGTTTGATTCTTGTTATTTCGCATAAAAACATGATTTGTTGCTTCGATTATGATTTTGAGTATTTTCTGAAAAAGTCGAGTTCTATGTTCTGTTCGTTTTAATTTTTTGAGTTTTGGAGTGTTTTGATCGAAATTGTCATTTGAATTGTATTAAAAACTTGTTTTCGATTAATATTGTGCAATTTGTTTTGGGTTTAATTTCAGTAGTATGATTGATATTGCAGATTTATAGTTGAGTGTTGGTATACGTGTCATTCATATGATATGCGGGTCATTCATCCTGATATGAGGGTCATTCATCCTGATGTGCGTGTCATTCATATTACTGTGCATGTCATTCATATGATGCGCGGGTTGCATGTTATTAATAGGATTTGAACTGTGCGTGTTATTCATATAGTATGCGGGTTATTCAAGAATTATGTGGGTTATTCATCTTATTAGTATGCGTGTTGTTCATGAAATCGTGTGTAACTAACTTTTAAGTGTTAGTGTTTTTCTCAGGTTGTTGATTCTCTCTTGGAAATGCATAGCTTCAAGTGCATATCTTCAAGTGTGTATCTGTCTTCACACGCACAACTTCAAGTGCGTGCCCCATTGAACACGCACAACAGCAAGTGTGTGTCCTTCTGAACATGCATATTTCTCTGGACACGCATATCTCTCTGAGGAAAGCATCGAAGTGCGTATCTCTCTGGACACGCATAGTCAACCTATCTCCCGGATAGTCCTTGTTACTCTGAAAACGCATTCCTTGGATGTGCGTATCATCAAGGACCCGAATTGTTACTCTGAACACGCATTCCTTAGGTGTACGGGTCTTCAAGACTTAGTTATTTTTCTGAATTCCAGATTTCATCAAAATGTCTCTACAAGCTCAACTTTACAAGAACGACCTCATGATGTCGTTGGGGTCTGATACTCGTCCACCTGTGCTGATAAATGAGAACGAATTTGAACAATGGCAGGACCGGTTTATTAATTTCATCGAAAGGCAATCAAATAGGGAAAATATGATGAAAGCTTTGACTGAAGGTCCCATGGTCAAGCTAAGGAAAGTTATACCAGCTGTTGGAAACACTCCAGCTACTAATGTAGAAAAAGCCCTGATAGAATATGAGGTTGATGAACTTCTAAGATACCAAGCTGACAATCAGGCCAAGTCGAATTTGATTCTTGTTCTTCCAAATTCCATCTATAATAGAATCGATTGTTTCAAACACAATCCTATGCTGATGTGGACACAACTGGAGAAAATCATGCTTGGTACTGCAATGTCTACCCAGCTTCGTCAGACAAGATACATGAACAATTTTGAAGAGTTCAAGGCTAAGGATGGGGAAAGTCTGAAAAGTGTCTTCGACAGATTCTGGACTGTTATTAATGATCTCTATAAGATCAAGGTTATAAAGAATGAGCTGGAAACAAATTTGAAGTTTCTCAATGCACTCAAACCTGAATGGGAAAAATCCTGTCATCGGATGAGGAATGATCCCAGAATTTCCAAAATGCCCATTCAGGAAATGTTTGAAATTCTGATGTCTGATGAAGCAATGGTTCTGAAGAAGAAAGCTAAGTTGGATAAGCAAAAGCCAAAGACTGTGGATCCAATCGCTCTTTTAGCTAGCCAAATGGCTGAGCAAGCCTTGACTGAGTCTGCTTACGATGGGTCAACAGATGACGATGGCGAAGCATTGGAAAAGGCCATGATTCTTCTAAGTCAGAACTATCAAAAGAAATATCATAAACGGTCAGGTTCAAACAATCTTTGTTTCTCATCTGGATCAAAGAATATAGAACCCGATTCTACATCAAAGCCTTTCTTTCCCAAGTATGAGCATGCTACAGCAGCTGAACCAAAGAAAGAAGATAAGAAGGTTGTGACTTGCTACAACTGTGGCAAACCAGGGCATATTTCAAAGGAGTGCAGAACGAAGATTGTGAAAGATGTTGATTTCTATAAGAAGAAATTAGCTTTGGCTGAGAAGAAAGCAAGTGGAACAATTCTGTTGGCTGAGGAGGAATATTGGTTGGACCACTCAGATAATGAAGCTGACAATGTTGAGACTGCTGCTATGTGTTTTATTGGAGACGATAACAGTGATGATGAGGATGAAGAGACTTCAACCGATGAATCTGAGGTAACATTTGAGTTTGATTTTAATTTTATTTCTTCGCAAATGAATGTCATCACAAATGCTTTACATGACTTTCGTTCAAAGCTTCTATCCGAAAAACGCGAAAATCAAGAAAAGTCTGTTCAAATTGAAAAATTGAAGATTTCTCTGCGAGATGAAAAAGCTATTTTAAAATTTACAAAAGAGAAATTTCAAGAAAGAATAGAAGATTTAGAAATTGAAAAACAGACTTTTCATGATTCTTTGTCTGATTTGTCAATTTTAAATCAAGAGTTTTTGGATAAAATATTTGAATTAGAAGAAAAGTTATATAAACAAAATCAAACTGAACAAACAATTCATATACATAAACCAAGGAGCTATGAGTCGTTAAAAGAAAATTGGGGTCTTGGATTTAAAAATCCTCAGTTTTTAAAGAAAGCTAAAATTGAGATTCCCAATTTTTATGATTACGACTGTCTTGGTCTTTCAAAATATGGTTCTCAATACAAACCTCTTTGGACAAGTGCTAAAGAGACTACAATTGAGGAAGATAAGAAACGGATAAACAACAAGAGAATGGAAGTTCCTTTCATTTACACTCAAGAAAATGCAAAATATTTTCCTGAAAGAATAAAGAAGAGAAGACAAATGTTAAACATTGTTTCTTCTACTAAATCTTCTAGATCGAATGACTTCTTTGATTTAAATGAAGCTAATCCTAATAAGAACAAAATATCTCCAGTACCTTATGATACTAAGAGATATATACCTCCTTTAGTTTTAGAATGCCAAATCTTTGATCTAGAAGAACAATTGGAAGAACAAGAGATTTTGAGAAAAATTGAAAACGATGTCATTTTTTCTTTTATGACATCAAGTTTTAAAGAAAATAATTCTGGTCTTATCAAATCTTCCATCAACTTATGTTCATCTGATGTTTCTTGCTCTGAGGTTTACCCAAATAAACTAACTGATCAGTTTGGTTTTATTGATAAAACTTCCTCTTCTAAATCAGATATTTTATCTAAAATTGTTGATGACACTTTTACGCTAAATGATAATTTCTATAAAACAAAGCGTAAAAGAAGAAGGTCAAAGAAGAAAAAGAAGAAAGAGTTTGATATTTCTGAAAATTCTAACTTTTCTTATTCATCTATTTCAGATAGGCCTTTGAAGAAGTCTGTGAAGTCTGTTTGGCTAAAGAAACAAAGATCTGAAGAATTTGTTTCTGTAGAGGATAAATGTGCAGATTTTCTTTGTAAACAAAACTCATTTGCCTTTTGTAATAAATCTACAAAATATTCTGTAGAGCAAATGTTTCAAATTTCGAAGAATATATCATATTGTCTCTCTAGTTCTGATTCGGATGATTGCGTTTCTTCTTTAATATGTGATGATATTCATGCTTTATTTGATCAATCTCAGATGTTTTGGAAAAATAATTCTTTGAAAAAGAAAAAGGAAAGGACTAACAAGAAGGGACCCATATTCATATGGGTACCTAAATCTGAGTAATTTTTGATTGTGTAGCTAAATCAATTATGGTATCTGGATTCGTGGTGTTCCAAACACATGACTGGCAACAAATTTCTGCTTTCAAATTTTAAAGAAAAATGTTGTGGTCGTGTTAAATTTGGAAACTGCGAGACGGCTCCCATTCTTGGTTATGGTGATCTTGTTCAAGGTAATATAACTGTCAAAAGAGTAAGCTATGTCGAAGGTTTAAGTCACAATCTATTCAGCATCGGAAAGTTCTGCGATAAAGATCTTGAAGTCAGTTTCAAGTCTAAAAGAGTTTCTGTAAAGAATAATAGCGGCATGGACTTACTTGTTGGAAAGAGAAGATCAAATATTTATACCATTAATCTTTCCGATGTAAAGGTTCCATCAGATATTTGTCTTCTATCAAAAGCTTCTATTCATGAAAGTTGGGTGTGGCACCGGCGACTAGCTCATCTCAATTTAAAATATATGGATCGCTTGGTCAAGAATGATTCCGTGAGAGGTCTTCCAATCCTCCGTTTCTAGAAAGACCATCTCTGTCAGGACTGCGAGAAAGGAAAGATGAAGAAAGCATCTCATAAGCCTAAGCCTGAACATTGCACTGCGGACATTCTAGATCTAATTCATGTTGATTTGTGCGGACCAATGAAGACAAAGAGTATTGGGAAGAAGAAATATGTTTTGGTTGTTGTTGATGATTACTCCAGATACACATGGGTGAAATTTCTCAAATATAAAGATGAGACACCTGAAATTCTCATCAACCTCATCAAAACCATTCAGACAAATAAGCAAAAGCATGTCAAAGTTGTAAGATCAGATAATGGCACAGAATTAAAGAATTCAACTCTTCAAGCATTCTATGATGATCAAGGAATACAACAACAGTTTTCTGCTGCAAGAACACCGCAACAGAATGGAGTTGTTGAAAGACGAAACAGAACGCTTGTGGAAGCTGCTAGATCTATGCTTGCTTATTCAAGTCTTCCTTTGTCTCACTGGGCCGAAGCCATATCAACTGCCTGTTATACTCAAAACAGATCAATTCTACACCGCCGGTTCAACAAGACTCCATATGAATTGATGAATGGTATCAAACCCAACATCAAATATTTCAAGTCTTTTGGGTGTAAATGCTATGTTTTGAATGACAGAGATAATCTGAATAAATTTAGTCCAAAGGCAGATGAAGGCGTATTTTTGGGCTATTCTTCTAACTCTGCTGCTTACAGAGTTTTTCTCCTCTCTGCAAGAAAAGTGATAGAGTCAGTGAATGTCAAATTTGATGAAGCTGCCGATTTGGCTTCCAGACAACACAGTTCAGAACCCGCTATTACTGGAAACTCAGCTTCTGAACAAATCAGTTCAGAACCTGCACTTCAGTCGACAAATCAGGATCCTTCTACTTCTCTGTATAATCTTTCTGATCTTGATTTTCTGTTTGAAAATTTTTATGATGATGTTCCTAAACCAAATACTGATAATGTGTCAAATATCTTGAATTAGGAATCTGTGAGTGCATCTAATCCTAATTCCGCTGCATCAACCTCTGAACCTGATGATGCTTCAGTATCTCCTTAAATTCAATACATACCTTCTGAACATCATCTTGATCAAGTCATCTCTGAACCAAAAATTGCTGAAACTGTCCATGAGGAATCTGTAGAAGATGAAGTTGTTCCAGAAGAAAATGTTCAACAAGAAGTACAAGCTACTTCTGATGAACAAGAGCCTGAATCTGATGTCATGGAAATTCCACCTCCTCCAGTTGAAACCATATCTGTGTCATCTTCTGAAATTATTCCTTCTGAAGATCCTCCTCAACATTTAGAAGTGGTTCAAGAAGTTATTGATCCTCTCCCTCATACAACAAAATGGACAAGATCTCATCCAATCCATCAAATTATTGGGGATTCTCAAGCAAGTGTTTCTACTCGCTCCAGAACAGCTTCTTCCAACGAATGTTTGTACACTTGCTTCCTAAGCAATATTAAACCTACCAAAGTATCTAAAGCGTTGGAAGACCCTGACTGGATTTTAGCAATGCAAGAAGAGCTCAATCAGTTTGACGCGCTAAACGTTTGGAGACTTGTTCCACGGCCAAAGGGTAAAAGCATCATAGGAACCAAGTGGATATTCAAGAACAAAAAGGACAAATATGGTATTGTTGTTCGCAACAAAGCCAGATTGGTAGCCAAAGGATATCGACAAGAAGAAGGTATTGACTATGATGAAACATTTGCACTTGTCGCCAGATTGGAAGCTATTCGGATGTTTCTGGCCTTCGCTGCTTATCGCAACTTCACCGTATATCAAATGGATGTCAAGACAGCATTTCTCAATGGCAAATTGAAAGAAGAAGTATATGTATCTCAGCCAGAGGGATTTGTTGACAAAGATCGTCCTGATTACGTTTATTTTCTCGATAAAGCTTTGTATGGTCTGAAACAAGCTCCACGGGCATGGTATGACGAGTTGTCAGCCTTTCTAGTCAAATCCGGCTTCACCAAAGGCTCCATAGATACCACTCTTTTCATTTACAGATCTAATCTTGATATCTGCTTAGTTTAAATATACGTAGATGATATTATTTTCGGTGCGACTAACAAATCTTTGTGTAATTGATTTTCTGATTTAATGACCTCTAGATTTCAGATGAGCATGATGGGAGAAATCAACTTCTTCCTCGGCTTACAAGTGAAGCAGCTTCCAGATGGAATATTCATCAATCAGTCAAAGTACATATTTGAAATTTTGAAGAAATTCAAAATGGACAAGTCTACTTCAATCGGCATGCCTATGGCTCACGGTGCCAAACTCGGACTGGATCCAGATGGAAAAGTTGTGGATCAAAAGACATACAGAGGGATGATCGGATCACTGATGTATCTTTCTTCAAGTCGCCCGGACATAATGTTTTCAACGTGCCTGTGTGCCCGTTTTCAAGCTAAACCAAAAGAATCTCATCTTTTAGCAGTCAAACGTATTTTTAGATATATTAAAGGAACACCTTATTTAGGATTATGGTATCCTAAAAGTTCTTACTATAATTTGATTGCTTATTCAGATGCAGATTTTGGAGGTAATCAATTGGACAGGAAGAGTACTTCTGGTCATCTCCAGTTTTTGGGTGACAGACTGATAAGCTGGGCGTCGAAAAAGCAAAACTGCGTTTCAATATCAACAGCCGAAGCTGAATACGTCGCTGCAGCTAGTTGATGTGCTCAAGTGCTCTGGATGAAAACGCAACTTCGCGATTACGGGATGATTTACAAGACTGTGCCCATATATTGTGACAGCAAGTCTGCAATTGCGATATCGGTCAATCCTGTCCAGCACACCAAGACCAAACACATAGACATGAGATATCATTTTATAAAGCATCACGTGGAAGAAGGTACTATTGAGTTATATTTTGTACCAACTGAATATCAACTTGCTGATATATTTACAAAAGCTTTAGATGAAAAACGATTTAACTTTCTGCTTTCAAAACTTGGCATGTTGAATTTAAAAGTTTAAATCTTTACAAATTTTATTCTATAAAGTTTAATATTTCATATTTTCTTTCAGTTGAATAAAATGTGTGTCTAGGATCTTTGACAAGTCGCCTTGTTTATATTTAAAGTTTCATATGTTCAACGTTCAAATCTTTCAAACATCGAAAAGTCAGCAACATGTTTGACGCTTTAGATACTGCTTTAAAGATATGTGAGTCGGCATATTTATGGTTTACTTTGCTTGAACAACCTAAGTGATCAAAATTGTAGATCGTAATGAAATTATGGGCTAAGCGATTCTTTATAGATCTGAGTTATTAAGATGATTTTATTTTTAAGCATTTAAAATACAAAAATCCTTGAGTTTAAAAGTTTGTACCTGTGACCTTTCTGGTTTGGGAAAGTAAGTTCCGAGGGATGCTTGACATCTGGTCCCCTAAGGTCAATTAATCTGGGAGTGATCGAACAGAAATCCTGCAATAGAACCAGATCGAAAGTCATGTTCTACTGGTATGAATGGGTTTAGGATATGTCTATGTAGCCTTTATGATCTGGGAAAGTAAGTTCCAAGAGGTGCTCGACACCTAGTCCCCTAAGGCCAACTGGTCTGGGAGCGGCTGACCCAAATCCTGCAATAGGGTCAGATAGAAAGTTACGTTTACGGCATGTTCTTTACTTAATGAACTCTTTGATTAAAAGATGCCAAAGTGCACATCGCTTAAAAGATGCCAAAGAGCACACTCATGTGAAGATGCCAATGAGCACACAGCTAAAAGATGCCAATGAGCACACATCTCTTGATAATTGGTGATATATTTTGAGTTGCGATAAACCTGTAAATTTGTGAAAATCTTAATTCTTGATGACTTAGTGCCTGTACATGCAAAGTTCTTCATTTTATGTTTAGAATTACATTTTTCTTGAAGCTAATCAGAGATCGCATGCGAGCACACTGAATAGATACCTGCAAGTGTTTGACTCTGAACATGTCTTAACTTGATATACAATGAAACATGTTTCTGTATTCAACAACTCCCGTTTGATTTCAACTGATTGATAAATCTGGGATATTCTACTGAGTAGACTTTAATTTGTTTAGTGTTTAAAAGTTTATATATTCAGTTATTACAAAATTTATATTCAATATGATCATCTTTAATATTGATGTCTTTATGTTTGTTGTCTGTGTTTTTTGTCATATGGTCTGTGCATTTTTCGAGGGGGAGTGTATATCTGGGTTCTTTATCTGAGAATATTTTGTTTTTGAGGGGGAGTGAATGTTGCTGATAAATTACTTCTTGTGCTGATCAGAAATTCATCAGGTAAGTATTTCTGAAATTACTATGCAAATGCTAAACTAATTTGATAAATTTTGTGCATTTGTGTAAGGGAGTAATGGGGGCTTATCAGATAATTTTTCTTATAGTTAATTTTTTTAGAGTGTTTTTTTTAATATATAGAAGTAATAGTGTGTTTTTTCTTTATTCACTTTGAATTTGTTTGACTATTCATCTTCCCTCCTATTCTCTCTGAGTGTTTTTTCTTCTTGCGTACGTATCTGTTCATTTTCAGATTGTGATTTTGGAAATTTTCAGATTCAAGTTGATTTAGATCGATTTGCGTATTGGGATTTGTTTAGACTTTATAATCGACTATCAGGTATGTTTTCTTTTAGTTTAATTTCGTGTTTTGTGCTTAGATTTTAGTTTTGCGGTTTTTGGGTTCGAATAGCAGACTTCTAGGGTTTTTCTTCAAGTATTTGAGACCCGCATTATGAACTATGCGTTTCACTCGTGACCCGCATAGTGAACTATGCGTTTCACTCGTGACCCGCATAGTGAACTATGCGTTTCACTCGTGACCCGCATAGTGAACTATGCGTTTCACTCGAGACCCGCATTCTTCTAGTTTGTTTCTTGTGTTTTTCTTTGTGTAGTTTATGTATCACTAAGAACACGTAAATTCTATCGTGCGTATCCTTAGTGACACGCAAACTCATTGTGCGTTTCAACGTATGATTTGCGTTCCATTAAGGACACGCATTCCTTCTATGAGTTCCTTTCAAGACCCGCATTTCCTTACTATGTGTTCCTTTCAGGACACGCATTCTTCATATACGTTCCCTACAGGACACGCATTCCTCTTATGCGTTTCCTTCAGGACCCGCATTTCATCCTTCGTGTTTCCTTAAGGACCCGCAAACCATACTTGGGATATTTTTCGTGTTTTTCTGTTAAATGTTTAATTGTGTTTTTGTTTCAGGTTATCATGTCTTCTCGAACAAATTCTGATCCAATGATTCAAGACGAGAATGTCGTTCTTCAGGATTCGGCTGATCAGGTATCTCATGATACACCTATGCCGTCTGTTCCGTCTGTAGGGGCTGATCTTTCTATGTTTAGGCGATCTCCAAATGATGTGTTTCCTAACGTCATGTACATGCCTTATAAGCGTAACAACTACTTTGTTGACTTTGATCGCATCAAGATTCATCCTGTCATGCGCACTATTCTTCGTGGACATCCGCTCTCTCAAGCTCTCTGTTCAGTTGTTGATGTTCCGGAAGTCTACGTTCAGCAAGTCTGGCACACCATCACTAAGAACGAACTGGCACGTCCTCATCGATTTGATCTCCAAATTGATCAATTCGATTCATATCTTTTTTACAAGCGTTTACGGTTGATTCTTGAGCTTCCTGAGCCTACTTCTAGACCTGGAAAGACAACATATGATCAGTTTCCATCCGAAGAGGAAGTGTTTGAAGGCATCAAAAGACTAGGCTATGTTGGTCCACTGAACAAGGTTGTAGACTTTGACAAGTCTAACCTTCCTCCTGTCTGGTATTCTTTATTTTCTGTCATCAACAGGTGTTTAACGTCTAAACATACCGGCACGGATAGTTCTAGTCTTCACTATCTTCGACTATTCCATGCAGTAGTCTATGACCTGCATGTCGACTATACGATTATTTTCTGGACCGAGCTTTCCGAAATAGTGCAAGACAAGCGACGAAAGTTCATTCCTTTTATCAGGTTTCTCAAGCTGATTATTAGAAGCATGTTTCGAAGCAATCCGGCAATTCCACGAAGATTATCTTGGCCGCAAGTTCAGGATACCGAGATGATTTTTCTCCAGAAATAGAAGAAGCCCTTCACATTTTCTATGACCATTCCTTATGGTCTTATTGCCAATTATGCTGACATGACCGATCTCAGTGTCATTGATTATTGTTTAGAAAATGAATTTGCAGAGGCTGAACAGGAAGAACCTTCTCATGGCACTCCAGCTGGTACTACTCATGAAGAGCAAGTTGAAGCAGCTACTCAGGAAATAGTTACTGCCGTTGCAACTACACAAGAGAAAGATGTTGATCTTTCTGCAACACCACAAGACGTTGCTACTCATCACGTGGAATCTGTCATTGCTGCGATTGAAACTGAAGTCACTACTGTTACTGCTGATGTTAAAGACGTTGCTAATCCTGATGAAACTGGAGTTGCTGATGTTGATGCGACAAATGCTGATCTTTCTGATGATAGTGATGATGCGACAAATGCTGATCTTTCTGATGATGGTGAAAATTCAACAAGTAATTCAGATGATGGTGATGATGATGCTGATCAACCCAGCATGAAAGTGTATGAACGAAAAGTAAGATCACCGGAAGTGGTTGTTATCCCAGAAGATGTTTCAGAAGATGAATCGGAACCTATTGATCCCTCCGTTTCCCGTTTAAATGTTGATGAACTGGATATCTCATTTGCTCAAACCTCCACTCAAACACAGAGTCAAGCTTCTGCTTCTTTAACTGTTGATGTTAATGCTACCTCTGTTTCTGCTGTTGAGCTTTCTATGGTTCCTGAACGTGTCTCTTCGGAGAAATTTACAACTCTGAATGAGTTAATTCGTTAGTTCTCAGAAAGGATGGATGCTCAAAAGGAAGAACATATTAATAAGCTGAAGGCGTCTTTCAAAGGGAAAATGCCAAAGATAGATACTTAGATTATACCTCCTGAGATTTTTTTCCGCCGTCCTTCAGGGGTGATTCTTCGGGAACGTTCTTCTGTGGTGTCTTCATCTACATCACCAATTGTATCTCTTCCGTTTCCATCAATCTTTACTCAGTCTGCGGGTATTTCCATGTCTGCTCCGACTAATACTTCTTCCAGGGCATCAATTCATGATTATCCGATCTCTGAGCTATCTGATCTTCTTTATACGCGTCTTCTATCTATGTCTTCGCCACAACATCAAGATCAAGATTTAATCTCTCTGCTGCGGAACTTCCAGTCAACGCCGCCTCCAGTTTCTTCATCTTCCGATTCTGATCGCATCAATGCTTTAACTCATGAATTTCAGGAATTCAGAACAGAAGTTAGATCAAGTTTATCTGATCTTCGTTCTTTTATGACACAAGTTTTCTCAGATCTATCTAACAAGATTGATCATCTAGAGCAATCATGCAGGACTGAGGATGGCCCGTCTCTTAAACGCCGACATGACCAAGATGATCCCGATCATCAAGGCCATGAGGGGGAGATGGCAAAGAGACAAAGAACAGAAGGGTCTTCTGAAGCACGAGAAGTTGTTCAAACAGAAGTGGCTGGAGATAGAGAAAAGACTGCTGATACAGTTCAAGATTGCAGTATCCAAGATTTATTGAATGTCATGATTGAAAATGCTGATGTAACTGCTTTGCATAATGAATTTAATTTTTCTGAAGCAAATTTTAATAATATGCAAATTGTAGTTTATGTGGATCCAGATGTCTCAGGTAAAGCTCATGAAGTTGAAGAGTCAGAAGCCGCAAACGACATGAGATCTTTCTTCGCGAACTTCATAGAGATAACTTCAGATGATGATGAAGAAGTTAGATTTGAGAAAGTTGCTCAAGTTAATGAAAAAGATTGAAACAATATCATCATCTTATCTGATACAGAGGATGATACTGTTTTCATGGATGCATCAGATACAAAAGAGGCTGAATTGCTATATGCTGATCTTCCGAGTCAAGGTGAGATTCCAGAAGTTGATCAACCTTCATCTATTCCAGTAACTAGTTCTGCTCCGACAACCAATATTCCGTTAAGTGCATTTGAAGTTGGTGAGTCGTCTAGAGCTCAAGTAGTTATTCCTTCTTCCGAACCGGTAATTCCTTCATCTCTTCTAGAAGAAGGAGAAGCCTTAACTAGGCAGCAAAGGCAGAGAAATCTACAGCAAAGATATATGGCTTCTAGACTCAGAACTGCTTTTCTTGAAGATATCCAAAGTAACATCTTTGTATCTAGAAGAAGGACACTCAATATATATGCCATACTTGGAGTAGAGAAAGAATCAGAAGTTTATCAGCATGAATACTTAGCATTTATCAAATGCCAGCGCAAAAAGAATAACATCGTTGCTTCTCCTCATCTAATAGTTCAAGTTATCAGTGTTACAATCAATAAGTTTGTGAACATCTGGTATCCAGTACTTAAAGTGGAAAGAAGAGACTGCAAGCGGTACATCTTTTCAGAGGCTGATTTCGTTGATCTTTCAATTGATGATATTGAATTCTTATATGATCACTTCAGGAATCTTTATTACCGGACTCAGGATGTTTCTCAAACTCTTTATGTCCTTAAACGATTCATTCGACGACAGATTCGATTTTATCGTGTTTTTGACTTCCAGATGGCCGTCGAAAGTTTTCAGCCTGTGGTTAATCTTGAAAGGCCCAACCGGAGTTTGCAGAATCTAGAGTCTTATCCGTTATTCACCATTATCGAAGATCCATTCGGAGTAGTATATAAGAACAGCTCAAGTGAAAAATGCTTTCTACGATTTGATGAGGTTGGATATTACTCTGATGGAACTCTAAAGGTGATCAAACTTCAGTTGGAGCATCGTCTACAAGAGGCTAGAAGAAAGTTTTTGGAAACAAGAAGAGAGTCATATCTTTTTGAAAATGATGAAATTCGTCTAATCCGTAGATCTTTGGACACTATTCAAGACAGACTGAATCTCCGTTCAACTCTGCGACGATTGGAAGTGTTAGTTGGGCTGAACAGACTACGTCAACGAGAAGAACGTCAATGATTCTTCAAAGTCGCCTATATGGTCAATTGTTTTTGAAGTTTTTTTTTTTTTAAGACCTCGGAGCCAATGATTACTAAGGGGGAGATTGTTAGATCTGATTTTATAGTAATCATTGTATTTATTTTATATCTTTTACTGCTTTCAGTAGTGTAATATGTTTTGTAAATGCCTTGGGGTATTTAAGTCCCCTTGGGTTGTTTACTTTGGAAGAACGTTCACTGTTGGAATACAAGTGACTGTCACATTTGAAGCGCACTTTTCTCTCTCTAGATTCTCTCTCTACAGATCTTGTGATCTTGGCTCATCAAGACTCCATATGAGCTGATCAATAACAGAACACCAACAATCAAGTATTTTCACATATTTGGGTGTAAATGTTTTGTGCTTAACGACAGAGAGAGTCTGAATAAATTCAGTGCTAAGGAGGACGAGGGTATCTTCATTGGTTATTCTTCAACATCAGCAGCATATCGTGTTTATCTGAAGAAGTCAAAGACAGTTGTCGAGAGCGTCAATGTAACATTTGATGAAGAGATGGCTTCTGAACAACTCAGTTCAGAACCTGTTTCTACAGAGAAAAAATCGGATAACGCTTCTACTTCAGTTTCACATTTATCTGATTTAGATTTGTTATTTGAATTCTTTTATGATGAGTTTCTAGGATCTAATGTATCTAAATCTGCTGTGACTAACAGGTCTGAAGACACAAGTTGCAATCATCCAGTCACTTCAGAAGTTTTAACTGAACTTGCATCCCCCGTTCAGTCAGAAACTCACATTCCAATATCTACTCCTACAGTTGAAGATACACAAGTAACTGCTGACCCATAAGTAACTATATCAATTGGGTGTAATATATTGTCTACTCAACAGCCAGAGTCTGTTGTTCCAACTGATGCTTCTGCACCTGAAACTTCAAATGCAAACCCCCCTCCTATTATTCAAACTGAAGAGTCTGATAGTGGATTTCTAGATGATGATCATGTTCAATCTGTATCTACTCCACTACCTCATGAGCATCGCTGGACCAAAGAGCATCCTTTACATCAAGTAATTGGAGATCTCAACAAGCTTGTACAAACTAGGTCAGCGACTCTTAATCAATGTATGCATGACTCATTCCTCAGTAAGATTGAGCCCACGCGAGTATCAGAGGCTCTTGCTGATTCGGACTGGGTATCTGCTATGCAAGAAGAGATCAATCAGTTTGAAGCCCTAAAGGTTTGGATATTAGTTCCAAAACCAGAAGGTAAAACCGTGATAGGAACTAAATGGGTATTCAAGAATAAAAAGGATGAAGATGGTATCGTCATAAGGAACAAAGCTAGACTTGTTGCCAAAGGTTACCGGCAAGAGGAAGGCATAGACTACGATGAGACGTATGCTCCAGTAGCGCGCATAGAAGCAATCCGCATGTTTCTAGCCTACGCAGCTCATAAGAATTTCACAGTCTTTCAGATGGATGTGAAAACAGCCTTTCTGAATGGCATTCTTAAAGAGGAAGTGTACGTATCTCAACCAGAAGGGTTTGTCAATGCAGAGAATCCAGATCACGTCTACATCTTGAACAAAGCCATGTACGGTTTAAAACAAGCCCCTCGAGCATGGTATGATGTTTTATCTAAATTCTTGGTCAAGTCCGGTTTTTCTAAAGGTAAGGTTGATACCACTTTATTCATCAAAAAGGAAAAAGCTGATATTATTCTTATTCAGATTTATGTTGATGATATAATATTTGGTTCTACAAATCCAAAATTTTGCAAAAACTTTTCTAACCTCATGGTGTCACGTTTTCAAATGAGTATGATGGGAGAGATGAATTTCTTTCTCGGATTACAAGTTAAACAGTTTTCAACGGGGATTTTCATTAACCAATCTAAGTACATTTTGGATATTCTTCGGAAATACAATATGGAAAATTGCAAACCAATTAGAACCCCGATGGCACCAGGTACTAAAATTAACACTGATCCTTCGGGTAAAAGTGTTGATGTTAGAACTTATAGATGTATGATAGGATCGTTAATGTATCTTACATCTAGTAGACCAGATATTATGTTTTCAACATGTTTATGTTCTAGATATCTGGATGCTCCCAAAGAATCCCATTTGGCTGCTGTCAAACGGATCTTTAGATATCTGAAGGGGACTGCAGACCTTGGTCTGTGGTATCCTAAGGATACTGGGTTTCAACTGACTGCTTATTCAGATGCAGATCATGCAGGTTGCATGTTGGACAAAAAGAGTACTTCAGGTCACATTCAATTTCTTGGAGACAAGCTCGTTAGCTGGGCATCAAAGAAACAATTATGTGTTTCCACATCGACTGTTGAAGCAGAGTACGTAGCTGCTGCCAGTTGCTGCTCTCAAGTCCTGTGGATGCGAACACAGCTACGAGACTATGGATTCAAGTTCGACAAAATTCCAATCTATTGTGACTCGAAGAGTGCGATTGCAATATCTGTTAATCCTGTCCAACATACGAAAACCAAACACATTGATGTAAGGTATCATTTTATTAAGGATAATGTAGAAAAAGGAACAATTGAACTTTATTTTGTAAAAACAGATTATCAACTTTCAGATTTATTTACCAAACCCTTAGATGAAAAGAGATTTAATTTTCTTGTCTCTAAGCTTGGTATGTTAAATCTTAAGACGTAATCGGTTGTAACCTACTAAAGTTACGAATTGTTATTTTTCATCATTTTCTTTATCTTTATGTCTGAAAGATATATGCACTTTAATTGTTTGCTCATGATCTCAGGGGGAGTAAGAGAAGATTAAAGATGATCTACATTATTTTGAGGGGGAGCATAACTAATTTCTGCATTTTATTTCACTGACAAAATTTTTGTAATGCATGATTTTAGCGGGAGCATATAAGCCAAGTCAAAAGGAGTAAGACTATGATTTCTGATTATTTCAATTCAGAACTCGTACTTTAATCGTTTTACTATTTTATGTCTTTTATTTTTCGAATAAATCTGTGAATAAATTTGTTTTGACTAAACTTTGAGACTTATGCAGGATGAGAGAAACTGACAAGATCATATCTTTATGACTTCAGATTTAAGATGGTGAGAAAAGGTTAATTTCTTATCTTAATCTCATATATGGTTGAAAGAATGACAACTTTCAATCATAGAAAAAATATTCTTAAATGTTCAAACCACTTCCCGATTCTTAAACAGTTTTCATGAATTGGAAGTGTGATTTTAAAATGTTTTCATTTTATTTGGGCTTAAATGTTTTTTACAAACCGTGTGTTTCCAAAGATAAATACTTGCGTATTGTCTTTTCCATATACTTTCAAGTATTCACACACACCGGTTTGACTTTTTGTTCACATTGTTCTTACCATGTCTCATATTGAAACATATTTTCGATGGTAAGACACCCCGTTTGTACTTCAAAAAAATTTGAGCGTTATTTCATTTTAAAACGTTCATTTCAAGAATGTCTATATTTTTGTTTCGTATAGACAATATCCGTTATTTTTTTTACCATAAGCCTTAATTGCTATATCATTTCATTTCTGATCATTTTCATACAATATCAGATTTTCAAACAAGTCTTTTGCATTCATGTTCATTCATTCAGTTTACTTGTTTGAAAATACTTCAATGTCTAAAAATGCTCAAATCTTCATGATTATATTTTATGAGCATACATTCGTCTGACATTTGTATATGAGCTTTAACTGATAAAGTTAAACCATCTTGAGCAACACATGCTTATTAGGATATTATGGGTTCTTTGTGCTAGGACTTAAATGAACTTCTATAGATTCACGTTAACCAGTGTTTCCTACCCAAGAAGTTAATCCAATAGAGATTGAGTGTGAGGAGTCAAAAAGAAATGAGTGTGGGTGTGATGAGGTAAAATGGAAAAGAGAGTTTGGTTAAAAGTGAGCTTAAATGATTAAAAAGAAAGAGGGTGAGATATCAGAGTAAAAGAATATCAAACTCTGCACCAAATACTTTCTGAGTCGGGCAACCACATTACTAGCGTTTCACAATTCTTTGGTGAACATTATTGAAACAGGCAACTAGCCCATGCCAACTCTTGACTAAACCCCACTAACTACTCATTTTCTTCTTAAAAAGAAAATGTTTCACATTTTCAAGGGGGCGCAGCATATAATCTATCTGATTTTCATTTGGAAAATCTGGATATTGAAAAAGAAGGAAGTCTACCCCACCTTCGCACTTCAATCATGCACATTGAGTCTGTGTTTATACTACTGTTGTCTCAGTGGTTTATACAATGTTGAGCCTTATAAAAGCAATCGTTCGTGCTTAATTCTTTCTACACGTGCACGAACACACAAAGAATTTGTTTCTTTGTCATAACATTCATAGAAATTGCCTTTGTGGTATTTCGATGATTGGATGGAAGCCCTGGGGGAGTAAACATCAAAAAGCTCCTTTATATTGTGTATTCGTTACACATAGTGACTTCGTGTTACTGACAGGCATTCTAACTGATTCATTTGTTGATTCTGGAGTTACATGTTCTTATTTTGTCTGGATTTGCAAAGATCTAGATGAATACTTGGTTATGGATCACAGAATCAGAGGCTCAGTTTGACATATCAGAATGGGTCAAAGACATTTCTTGGAAGAAAAGTTTCGATGATATAGATGCTCAAATCATCAAAAAGGGGGAGATGGTATCAAGAAATGATAAAGTTTTGAGAGATGTTCTTACAGAAATGTCCTTGTCAGAAGATTCAAAGTAAAGATTTGAAGAAGACCAAAGAATTTCTGAAGATTTGAGGAAATTTTTCTTTGAAGATTATTTGCTAAAGCAATTCAAGTTGATTCTGAAGATAATTTCTTTCCAAAGTCTGAAAGTATTATTGTGAAATTTTTGGGGAGTTTGTTAATCGTTTGAAGACAGTTTTGGAAAGAATACAGTCAAAGGAAAAGGGGAGATTATACTGACAGAGCTTACAAGTGAATATTGAATTGTTAAATCTTTCAATAGTAATCTTGAATCCAAAGGGGGAGATTGTTAGAGCATAAATATGTTGGATACAAGATCAAGAAGACTGAAGGTCAAAGTGTAAGAAGTCAAAGCTGAGAAAGTCAACACTCATCAAAGTCAAAGTCTTTTGTAATAAAAGTCAATGTATTGTATTTGTATTTGTTTTTCCTTGTTTTAGTTGTAGGTATAAATAGTTTCCTTTCCTTTGTAATTAGTAGTTAACAGAAGTGGAGCATATAATTCAGTTGTATTTTAGAGAGAGAATACGTTTAGAGAGAGAAAGAGAGTTCTAGAGAGAGAAAGTTGTAATCTTGAATTGGATTGAAATCAAACAGGTAATTGATTGATATATCCTTGTTTGTTTGATTAATTGCATTTAGGAACTAGAATCTGGGAACACACATTCTTTCAGCAAATCTTTCGCAGAGAGAGTGGTTAGTAGAACCAAATATAATATCATCAACATATACTTGAACAAGAATAATATGACCTTTAATCTTTCTGAAAAATAAAGTGTTGTCAATCTTACAATGTTCAAATTTTTCAGTGATTAGAAGAGAAGATAAGGTGTCATACCAGGCACAAGAGGATTGTTTTAACCCATAGAGAGCCTCATCCATCTTATATACATAACCTGGATACTTAGAGTCAGGGAACCCTGGGGGTTGTTCAACAGAGACTTCCTCACTGAGTTTTCCATTTAGAAATGTTGATTTGACATCCATTTGATATATTTTAAAGTCTTTGTGAACTACATAGGCTAAAAATAATCGAATTGCTTCGAGTCTAGCCACTTGGTCAAAGGTTTCATCATAGTCTATGCCTTCCTCTTGTCTGTATCCCTGATCAACAAGTCTATCTTTATTTCAGGTCACAGTCCCATGTTCATCTAACTTGTTACGAAACACCCATTTTGTGTCAATAACAGTCTTATCAGATGGTATGGGAATGAGATTCCAAACTTTGTTTCTCTCAAACTCAGTCAGCTCTTCTTGCATAGCACTGACCCAATTTGGATCTCTGAGGATATCATCGATCTTTTTAGGTTCAATGAGAGAGATGAAGTTTACAAATAGAAAGATGTTATCTGAACCACGTTGAGTCTGAATACCAGCGTTTGGATCACCAAGTATTTGTTCAATTGGGTGAGTCTCCATCGATCTCTGAGCAGGAGCTTGAGTATCCATGTCTAAAGAAGTGGCATAGATAGGAACATTTGTTGAGGAAGAAGTTTCAGCAATTTGATCATCAGCTATCAATCGATAAGGTTCAGATTGAACATTATCTACTGATTGTTCTTCAGAGGTAAGAGGTAATTTAGAAGTCGAAGGTTCAGAAGAGGGTACATTGTTTATGGGAATAGCATATACCCAAGAAGTAGATTCTGATTTTGTTGAAACAATGACTGGATCAACATCAGCGTTTGGTGAATATGCTTGATTGTTATTGTTGAAAGGTACATCAGCATCTCTGAGTGAGAGAACATCCAATCATTCAGTTCTTCGTTTTCAAGGACAGACCTTAAATTAGCTGAACAAGATTCATCAAATGTGTGTATGGTTTCTTCTACAGTTTTTCTTCTCTTGTTGAAGACTTTGGAGGCTTTGGACACTAAGGAGTATCCTAGAAAATTTCCATCGTCAACTTTGGGATTGAACTTTCTAAGTTCATCTCTATTGTTTATTATGTAGCACTGACAACCGAAGATATGAAGAAAACTTAGAGTTGGTTTTCTTCCATGGAAAAGTTCATATGTTGTCTTCTTGAATCTCTTGATGATCAACGATCGATTCCGAGTAAAACATGCAGTGTTGACAGCTTCAGCCTAGAATTGGGTTGGTAAATGATATTCGCTGAGTATGGATCAAGCAACTTTAATGATTGTTCGATTTCTTCTTTTAGCAACCCCATTCTGCTGATGTATTCTCACTGTTGAGAAGTTGTGAGAGATATACTTGTTTTCAAAGAAATTATCAAGAGCAATGTTTTTGAATTCAGTGCCATGATCACTTCCTATAGAACAAATAGTGAGGTTGTTCAGAACCTCCATCTTCCTTATGAAGGAGATGATTTCTTCTAGAGTGTCACTTTTAGATCTGATGAACATGGCCCATGTATATCTGGAGTATTCATCAACAATTACCAATGTATACTTCTTTCCAGCGATGGATTATATATTGACAGGACCAAACAAATCCATGTGAAGCAGATGTAGAGGAGACTTGCTTTGGATTATACTTCTTTCCAGCGATGGATTATATATTGATGAGACTTGGTTTGACTTGAAACTTGCTTTGGTTTGATTTCCTTTTTCACATGTTGAGCAGAGAGATTCTTTAGCATATAAGTGTTGAGGCAGACCAATGACAAGTTTTTTTCTTATTGAGTTCATTCAGCGTCTTGAAGTTGATATGAGAGAGTCTTTTATGCCATAGCCATTTGACATTTGATGAGGCTTTAGAAAGGAAACAAATGTTCTCAGTGTTGGAGGAATCCATGTTGATAATATAGACGTTTTCAAAAATGATAGCCACTAAGAGCAAGTTTTCCATCTTTGTCAGTGACAGCATATGCTTTCTTGGTAAAGCATACTTTATAGTCTTTGTCACATAGTTGACTGATGCTCAGAAGATTGTGCTTCAGTCCGTCTACGTACGAGACTCTTAGAAAGGTAGTTGTGCCATTAGTTAGTACACCAAACCCTCGAGTATAGCCTTTTTCATTTCCACCAAAGGTCACTAAGGGACCTTTCTCTTCCTTGTAGTTAGTGAGCAGGTTCTTTTGGCCAGTCATGTGTCAAGAGCATCCACTATCAAGATAACAGATACCCTTCGAGACCTGCAAACATAAGGAAGATCAATTTTTGATTGGTACCCACTTTATAATGGGTCCAAAAGAGTTAGTGGAGATGGAAGGTTTAGTAATCTTCACAGCATCTGATGATTCAGCATCAGTGGTAACCTTCACTTTGGTTAATTTCTTAACCTTAGTGGTATTTTTCACCTTAGCAGGTTTTTTAGCTTTGATAACCTTCTTTGCCTTGGAGGCATTCATCTTCACTCTAGCTGACTTTTTAACTTTTGTGGTAGTGGAACATTTACTGCAATGTGGTCAGTAAGTCCACAGTGATAGCATTTTCTATAGCTAAAGGTAGCCTTAAGACCATGAGCATATGTATTAGAAAGATTTAGATGAGACGGGCCAGCTCCAAGAATGCCCTTAGCCTCAGATTTTGGAGGAACCTTAAGTTCGTCAAATTTCTTAGGCTTAAGATCTACTTTCATCCTGGGAGTTGATCTCTGAACATGTTCAGGGATTTTGGCTTTAGATGATGTGGGTTGATTCGCTGAAGGTTTAGGAGAAACCTTATTTGGATTAGGTACTTTAGTACCCTTCCGAGAAGTATGGGAAATAGATTTTTCCTTATCTTTGAGTTTAGAACTCTTAGAAACATCCTCAGGTATAGGAACATAAGAGGAAGAAGAACACTGAGATGAAAAAGTGTCAGGAATGGATGAGACGAACATTCCAAACTTTAGCATGGAACGATCTATGTCAAGGTTGTCTTTTTTAGACTCATAACCAAGACAACTCTTATCCTGAGTAGGAATTTGAGCACCTATTATCTCAGTGATCTTAGCTGAGGATTTACACCATCCTTCAACTGTAGCCTTTTCAGCTTTTAGTTCAGCAATAGCTTGTTCGCGTTCAATGCTGATGATTTCATTAACAATGACTTGATCTTTTAAATTTTCCTCTATATTGGTTAGTTCTTTGATCTTTAGATGACATTTCTCAAGATGTTCTATTAAGTCAATATTTTTGTTTTCAGCTTGAGGTTTGCCATTCAGGGCATTGTGTAAATCAATGGTCAACACATCAATGGAGAGAAGTCTATCAGTTTCCGTGAGAGCTGGTTTAGAAGAGGTTGATACATGAGAGGTGGTAATGCTCATGGATGTTCCAATTGGTTCTTCCACTTCTTCTTCTATCTTGGTCATTAAATAGAGATTGGCCGCATCTTCTTCATCAGAGCTCGATTCATCAGATTCAGCCTAGTCACGTTCTTCAGCGATTAGACCTTTACCTTTCCGCTTGTAGTTTTTCAACTTTTGATAGTTCTCTTTCAGCTTTAGGTACTTGTCATCACTAGGTTTTCGAGATGAAGAAGGTTTGAAGACTTTCTTTGACCTTCACTCACTAGCAAAATGTCCAACTTTTTCGCAGTTATAGCATGTAGCAGTTGCCTTATCAACAGGTGTTGGTTTAGGCTTATCAGCCATAACAAGAGGCTTGTTTCTTCTGAATTTGATCTTTCTTCCAAATCTCCTGAAGGAGTTTGTCAAGAGAGCCAATGATTCATCAAACTCTGAAAGGTAAGTGTCTGATGGATCCTCTGAGTCAGAATCTAACTCAGTGATAGTGAGAGTAGAGGATTGCTGAGATTGGATTATCTCTGAAGAAACTAAAGCAACAGGTGTGCTTTTGGAGTCTTTGGAATATTTGGCAAGATTCTTCTTCAGTTGACTGGATTACTCATGATTAAGCAAAATCCTATATAAGGTACTAAGAGATAGATGATTTAAGTCTTTTGTGAGCTTGAGACACATTGAATAACTGTCCCAGCTTTTAGGGAGACATTCCAAGAATTTAGTGAGAATCTCAGAGTTAGAGTAGGTCCTACCAACAGTCCTGAGATAAACTATTAAGTAATTAAAGCGTTGATGTACTTCAGACAAAGATTTATTCTTACCACAAATGAAACTTTCATATTGTCTTACCAGATTTATCTTTCTGGTTTCTTGTACCTCAGTGGTACCTTCATATTGAACACAGATTATGTCCCACATGGCTTTGGAGGTTTTTAGATACATGATGGAATGGAAGAATTCATCAGGTAAATCCATAGAAATAATGGTTTTAGCCTTAGCATTAAGGGCAACTTTCTTTTTGTCCTCATCACTCCATTGTCGTATTTCTTTGACAACTTCATTTTCAAGAACGACTTCAATAGTTGCAGTGGCAGGAGCTGCAGCGATTATGACAAATGGTACATAGGGTCCATTTTCAACATATTCAGGTATAGTGGGATCTACACCTTCTAGAAATAGCATCATTTGATAGTTTGTCATGATAGTTTGTGTTTGTGTTCAATGCCATTTTAGAGAATAACAAGGAAGAGAGTTGAGCAAGATCTTGTTTATGGATTAAACAAACCGCTCTGATACCACTTGTTGGTCCCGATTAAGGTTCTACAAGGGTGTTAGTTTGTAGAAGGGGGGGTTGAATACAAACACAAAGTTTACTTTTAAATTTGTTTAATAATTATTGAGTAAATCAAAAACACAATTTACAGATTGTTCCAGAACTAGATAAGGTAAAACCTAATCTAAACAATCTAAGAAACACTAAGATTTCTTGCACACAAGAGTAATAGAAAGAGAGAAGAGAGTTTGTAGAAAAGAGAGCTTCTGCAAAGATCACTAAGAGGATTGAGGACCCTTCAAAAATGAATGTTTCTCTCCTATTTATACCCAATGCATTAAATGCATGGTAGAAGGTACAATCCACGTGTCCATTTTTTATTGGTTTCATGTTGTTGACTTTATCTTTAGCATGTTTTCGGCCGTATGATGAACAGTGTAGTGGAAAGGGGTGGTTGTACGATTATGGACAAATGCATTTTTGCTTTTGTACTTTCATACTTGTTGTGAAGAGAATTAGACAAACAAATCTTGATAAGCAAGCTTCATGATCAACTATAGTTGATCATCAGTGATCAAGAATCACTGATGTAGAAAGGCAATAGTTGAGGCTTGATCTTGATTTGTCACACGTTGTAGAATTGTCTTGGTTTCACTGAATGCCGCTTCAAATCATTAGTAGACTTGTCTTCATCATCAGCTTAGTCTTTTGATGTCAGCGATGATCTTCTTGAGCTTGAGGCTTGTCTTCAGGAATTACATAAACTGATTACATAGGGAACAACTCAGCGATAACTGAACAGACTCAGTCTGATCGCTGATGATGAAACACTAATACATATATGTGAGGTCCATTGAGATCATGATTGGTTTGATTTAGATGAAGAACAAGAGATTAAGGGTAGAAATCAGTAGATTATTGAAAGCAAAATAAAATCTACACTAAGAGAGCAAAAGGCAGTGTGCGGCTACATTGTGGAAGGTTTGGAATTGATCAAATGAAAAGTTAACCTAAAACTATTACACATGATTTCTATTTATACCCCCTTGTCCCTTGTACACATTATAAGCCCAAACCCAATACAAGGCCCAATACATTTAATATAGATTACTTTATAAAACTTCTAATAAGAACATAAAATATGTTCTAACAATATACAGTTTAAGTAAATTTCACTAAGTATAGAAATGATCATATCAAATCACTGAGAGAGTTTGGATCAATAGAAAATTCAAACTTTATATATATATATATATATATATATATATATATCCTCTCCTCTTTCCTATAGCATACAATTCACAATTAAATATGTACACAAGGTAAACACGATGAAAACAATCTTAAAAAATTTCGTACTTGGTGTTCACAATGTATATAATAATAATAATAATAATAATAATAATAATAATAATAATAATAATAATAATAATAATAATAATAATAATAATAATAATAATAATAATAATAATAATAATAATAATAATAATAATAATAATAAGTGGTAGATTTAATTGTTGTTTTAGTTGGTGTTCACAATATGTGCACGGGTTATATCAAGTCTCGTAGATTCAGAGTGTGTTCACAAATAATAATAATAAAGTTCACATGGTGTTGATAAATTATCACAGTATTTTTTAAAAAATATTCACAATATGTTTAACGTGTGTGTGCACATTTATGTGTGTATATGTTAGAGTAAACTCTAATTTTGGTCCTGAGGTTTACTAAAATCCTTGAAAGTGGGACCTGAACTTTACTAAGTCTAGAAATCGTCCTTGTGGTTTTCATTTTTCTTTGAAAGTGGTCCTTAAACACTAACTCTGTTAACTTTCTCCGTTAGAGAGAGGGATATTTTTGTCCATTTATATTACTCTTTTCCCTCTTTTTTTTAACCAGGCCCATTAAGCCTAAACAATCAAGACAGTCGACAGGTTTTTTGAAGGCGATATCACCACCTCCCATCCCTCATCTGTTCGATTATAGTTCCCATCTCTCATCTAATCGATTAAAAAAATTGATTCCTTCTATCATTCCACTACAAACGCAAATCAGTTGATGATTAGAATAGTGGAATGTCAAACTCATCATGGATGATTAGAACAACGGAGTGGAATCCAAGTGAAGTCTATGGTATGTTTCTTCTTATCAGTAAGTTTGATCAAATTATATGAATAAGTTTGACTGAATTTTTTTCTTTTATTTTGTTCACAACAATTTATCCCACATTGATAACAATTAAAATTAACCATGGAGGTGTTTTTACGGCCTCTCCGGGAAGAAGATAGATGAATGGTAAGCATGATTTTATTGATTTGGTTAACACAAATGAACTATCTGTTCATGACTTCGATGCTATGATGAAAGAATTAGGGTACGATGAGAAAGAACGAATGTATTACCATTTCTTGATTCCTAATAGTGAATTGGATTTTGGTTTGCAAGTTTTAGGGAGTAATCAAGATATTTTGAACCTTTTAAAATATGCCCCTAAGATCAAACTGATAGATGTTTTCATAGAACATGGTAAAACAAACTTGGCATCTCTAAATCCCAATAAAAGTTTGCTTCTTGAATGGGTTGATGCAAAAGTTGAGGGAAGTAATGATGTTGATAGCTTTGATCCTTTTGATGGGTTGGAAACTTTTTTACCAGAAGTAGACAAGGGTGACGGAATAAATGATAGTGATGATGATACTGAGGATTATATTGATAGTAATGTTAGGTGGACGGGGATGCATGAAGAAGCAATTGATAGTCATAATGTGGATGGTGATGTAGATCCTTTTGATGTTGACCAGTTTTCAAGTGGAAAAGACAATGATGTGGTTGGTTATTACAAAGAGAGTGTATCAGATAAAGCAAGTCATGTACATATTCAGTTTTATTTAGGCCAAACGTTTGGTAGCAAAGAAACAATAAAAAATTTAATCAAGCAGCATTCACTTGAGTCTAGGAGAGATATAATTATTGTGAAAAATGATAAACAAAGAATTAGGGCCGTTTGTAGGGGTAATTTGCCTAAGTTAAGTGAACCAAGTGGGCCTAGTGAGCCATGTAGGCTAGGCAAAGGAAGAAAGGCTAAATGGGTAAAGTCAAGTGGACCCACTTGTCCATGGGTTTTATACATCTCAACAACAAACAAGGAAGAAACTTGGAAGGTTAAAACCTATTTAGACACTCACAAGTGCCTCCAAACTAGGGAAGTTGGTCTTGCAACTGCAACTTTACTCTCTAAACATATTACAGAGCATGTGTCAAAATATGCCATTGAAGGCTCTTCAATCCCATTTGTCACAGAAGTTTGAGATCCTTATGTCACCTGGTAAAACATTGAGGGAAAAAGTTATGGCCAACAAGAAGATCTGGGGAGATTATGAAACACAGTACCATCAACTTAGGGATTATCTATGTGAGGTGCAAATATGTAACCCGGATACCACTGTTAAATTGGATGTTGAAGCAGATCCAAACTTCGAAAACAATACCAGAAAGTTCAGAAGGGTTTACATTTGTTTGGTGCTTTGAAAAAGGGGTTTAAGGCTGGTAAAAGGGAATTGTTGGGTCTATATGGGACCTTTATGAAGGGTCCTTTTCCAGGACAAGTTTTGACAGTTTTAGGCATTGACCCAAATCATGGCACATATCCAGTTGCATATGGGATAGTAGAGGCTGAATCAACAGCTTCTTGGATGTGGTTCTTGCAATGCCTTGGAGATGATCTTGAACTTCAAGCAAATTCCAATTTTACTTTAAGTGACAGACAAAAGGTATGTTTTGACTTTATTTTATTTTATTTTTGTATTTAATTTTTTTAAACAAATTCCTTTTTTTTATACAGGGTATTATTCCAGCCATTTCAAAGTTGTTTCCTTCAGCTGAACATAGATACTTCTTGAGACATATCCATGAGAATATGAAACTGCAATGGAAGGGGAAAGCATACAAAGACCATTTATGGCAGTGTGCAACATCTACCACTGTCCCTCAATTTTAAAAAGCAATGGGGTACTTAAAAAAATTCAATGTATCCTACTATGAATGGTTGAACAAGATCCCCCCCCCCCCCCAACATTGGACCAGATTCCACTTCACAGGTATAAAATATGTTATGCTTCTTACTAATAACGTGTTATATTGCTTACAAATCACAACTGATGTGCTTCTAAATAACAGGTAGATGTCACTCTGATGTGCTTCTAAATAACATGTGTGAGGTATTCAATAGGCAAATTGTTGATGCAAGGGATAAACCAATATATTCTTGCTTGGAGTACATTAGAATATACCTTATGAAAAGGATTGTGAATGTCCTGAAAGTAATAGATACCTGCAATGGATCATTAACCCCTACAGCAACAAAGATGATGGACACAGTCAAGAAAGAAGCATCCAAATACCATGTGGTTTGGAATGGGGAGAAAGGTATGAGGTATATGGGCCTTGGAATGATCTGTGTATAGTTGATTTCAGACAAAGAACATGTTCTTGTAGGAGGTGGGAGTTAACGGGAATTCCTTGCAAACATGCTTTAGCAACTAACTGGAACATGACCTTGAATGGAGCATCTGTTGAGTTACCTGAAGAATGGGTGGATCCTATATACTGGCTTAGCACATGGAAGGAGATGTACCACTTCAAGATAGAGCCTGTTAATGGAAGCATGTTTTGGCATTCATCCGGTTGCCCAACAACTTTGGTTCCACTAAAGCATCATAAACAGATTGGCAAGCCAAAGAAGACAGGTGAGGAGTCAAGTCAGAGAAGTGGGAAAACAGGTAAATTTTCTAGGGCTGCGAACACTGTTACATGTGATAAGTGCATGAATACAGATCACAATTCAAGGACTTGCTGTTAGACTGAAATTGTATTCAAGATTAAATGAGGGTCTTTATTGTATTTGTCGTTTGTGTATGTGTTGTAATGAGCTTAGAAGGTTTGACCTTGCTTGGTCATTTTGACCTATATATTAGCAAGTCATTGTGTTATTTTCTAAGTAAGTGTGTGAAAGTGAAGGTGTAATCGTGGTGGTGATAGAGAGAGTAAGAACACATAGTTGCACACATTGAGAACACACACAAACACTCTGTATTGAAAAGTCTATCACAAATAGGTATATGGCTTGATGTAATCTTTGTGATTAATAAAACAAAAGTGTTTTGTATAGATCTGTATGTGTTTATGCTAGTAAATCTTGGGCCACAATTGGTATCAGAGCCAAATCCATTTCAAAATCAAGAAAGTTTTTGAGTCGACACTGTTCATAGTTACTGTTCACGAAGTTCGAATCAATTTTGAGTTTTAATGAAAATTTCGAGTTGAAATTGATCAGGTTATGATCATATAGTGAAATCGACAGAGTCTGTATCTTTTAATTTTTGAATTGCATGTGAATTGATCATTGTTTTTGAAGTTTTGTTGTTTTTCGAAGTTCATGAGTTCACACACTGTATTTGAATTAATTTCTATCTTTTTGTGTTGTGGATCGAATTTAGTTGTTAGAAATGGGTTCTCGATGATCAAGTGAATAAATTCTCAAAGTTTGGAGCTGAATTTCAAAGTTTAGATTGGTTTTTGGTGAATTAGATGAAGAACACGCAAGAAATCTGAAGAACGCGCTAGATCTGAAGAACGCGCAAGTTCTTCGTTAGAACGCGCTAGCTGAAGAAAGTTTTTTTTGGTCAAAATGTGCAAGGCGTTGTTAGCGAGTTCTAGAAACTCGCTGGTTGAAGTCTGCGAGTTTGGAGAATTGGAAATTTTTTTCTAAGGACCAAAACACGCACGTAACGATTAGCGAGTTCTACAAACGCGCTAGTCGAAGTGTGCGAGTTTCATCAGGAACAGGGTTTTCTCTCACATCATGTATTGGGGAGATTGATAATTTTCCTATCTAGGGGAGATTGTCTATTTCTTCACAAAGGGAGAGATTTCTTATATTGTATCAAATGAAGATTGTGCTTATCAGATGGTGGGAAGATCATTCATCGACAAATCTGACCTTGAAGTGTTTTAATGATTTTGATTATTACAAATCATTAAAAAGGGGGAGAATAATCAAAGTTCACGATCATATTGAAGTTTTAAAGATTTCAGGGGAGAATAACTATTTTTCAGATGATCAAAGTCAACGGTTAAAGAAAGCTTGTCAAAGAGAAAGTGAAAGAAAGTCAGAGTTTGAAAGTAAAGTTGTCTATTCAGAATGTGCAAAAGCTAATTCAAAGAGAGAGACAAGTTTGAAAAGTTGTCAAGATCATACAAAGTGTAAAAAGACTTAAAGATATCAAAATTATGAAAGAGCAAAAGTTGAAAGCTAAAGACAATTCTAATGATAAGAAGACCTGAAGATTATTGCCAAATTTTTTTTAATCTTGAATCCAAAGGGGGAGATTGTTAGACTGAAATTGTATTCAAGATTAAATGAGGGTCTTTATTGTATTTGTTGTTTGTGTATGTGTTGTAATGAGCTTAGAAGGTTTGACCTTGCTTGGTCATGTTGACCTATATATTAGCAAGTCATTGTGTTATTTTCTAAGTAAGTGTGTGAAAGTGAAGGTGTAATCGTGGTGGTGATTGAGAGAGTAAGAACACATAGTTGCACACATTGAGAACACACACAAACACTCTGTATTGAAAAGTCTATCACAAATAGGTATATGGCTTGATGTAATCTTTGTGATTAATAAAACAAAAGTGCTTTGTATAGATTTGTATGTGTTTATGCTAGTAAATCTTGGGCCACACTTGCAAAGGACAAGGAGGACCTTCAAAGGACAAGGCACAATTCAAGTTGTCGAAATGTGGTTTGGTTGTTTTTTTTGAGATTTTTGCTTAATAGGAACATGTTACTTTTGGTTATTGTTTATTTGTATTTTTGGTTAATTTTAACAGGATACTATTTGTTAATGATTTTTGGTGCTTTTTGGTTAATGCAAATAGTTTCTGCCATGATTTAGAGCAGATTTTGGTACTTTTTGGTTAAGGTCTTTTGGAAACCTTGTTATAAATGTTGTCTGCCTTGGGAAATATTTTTGCTTGGACATTATCTTCTTATGTAATAGGTTGGGTTTATTTGGAGATTGGACTACCAGAAAGGCATCGATATACTTCTTTCTGCAACTCCAGACTTGCTATAAGATGATGTTCAATTTGTAAGCAACTAAAATATTTATTTTGAGAATATATGTGATCATTTTCTAAAGAAGGCAATGAAGGTACTGGGTATGTAACTATGTATTTTTCCATATCATAAATTACTTGTAGATTTATCTGCTTGTCATTAAGAAGCCAAACTTCTTAGTGTTACATTGCTACGTGATTTTGAACAGATGGGCCTTCTCACCATTGACAAAAGAATCCATGTTGGATGTAAGTTAATATCCCAACTCCAAATCATTATGGTAGACATATTTCTAAGTTATTCTATATGGGTATTACTTATAAAACTGTAATAAAGAATGAAAATTGAAATTTCATGTGATCGACTGATGGATGTTGTATGCACTGAAGGTTGCTATAAGGATATATAGGGAGCACACGACTTCTTGGGAAGGGTTGATAAGGAGAGGAATGGAGAGGGATTGCTCATGGGATAATGTTGCAGTTCAGAATGAGCAAGTTTTTTAGTGGGCTTTCATGGATCCACCATATGTCACTTGATGAACAATTACAATATTTTCATTTTACATTTTACATTTTAACATTTTGTCATGTTTTGTACTAGTTTTACCAAACATTATACAGACAACTAGTCATATCCAATTCAATCCAAACCTGAAAGCAAATCATATACAATAAAATGCACTCAAGCATAAAAATATGTGATTGGAAAATAACAACTACAGTAAGTTTAGCCCTTGTACTTATTCGTTGCATCAATTCATTGCATTTCCAGTTATAGGATTAACATATATAGGATAATGTTGAGTGTGATAAGCCAAGGCTATAAATCATAAGCTTTGTTTGAGGTTGGGGTGAATTGCATATATGTGTATTGAACTGCACTTTCTTCTATTGTGCAAAAGACCATTTGTAATCTGTTGTGCAAAAAAAAACCATTTGAAACAACCGATTCGTTTGTTATTCCAACTGAAATAATCGATGCAAAAATTACATGGAGAAGAAACTAATCAAATTACATGTAGAACAATAACTAAAAACCTAGCCAAGATGGAGAAGAAACTAACCAAACTGTAATACAATTATCCATCCTTGTTACAAATCCTCTATATCAAATACACGCCAAAACTGATGCATAAGCCAAAGATGGAATCTTGAAACAGTAATGAAACATCCATAAGGCAAATCATCAAATTTCATCTTTCTTATACCACTAAAACAGATTTGAAACCAAACAGCTTTGGAATGCAACAACCAAAACCAGATCAAACTCCCATACACCATCCTTATTTCTCCACTGTACCATTTGTGCATAACCCCCAGATTTTGAAACCAAACAACTTTGGAATGCAGCAACTGTAGAGTAATAACAGATCCAACAGACTCAAACAAATGTTGAAAACCAGCAGCCAAAACCAATTATAAACCAACTAGACTCACAGAAATGTATAGCATCAACCAATTCTATAATCTGGTGGAATAAGTAGGCCATCAATTGAGCACTGTGGTGACCCATTTTATCGATTGAGCAGTGACCCATTTTATCACTGTGGTGACCCATTTTATGGAACCCATCCAATCGAAGAAACAATTTCATATATGAACGAGTATGAAATTGGTAATCGATTCTTCCACTTATTCGACTTTGCATCAAGGAATCAGGGGCTACTCCTCATCAGACGCAAATATTCCTTCTATGGAACCATACCAACATCATTGTTCACCTCCTTAAAGTCGACTTCCAAGTTCCAAATCTTCAATCCATGGTTTTTGATCGACGACTTCTTCAAGTTCCAATCGGTTCTCTAATCCAGGTTTTTGATCGAATTCGACTTCGATTCCTCCAATCGATTTCTTCAATCCAGGTTTTTGATCGACTTCGACTTTTCCAATTGATTTCTTCAATGCAGGGTTTTTGATCGACGACTTCTTTAAGTTCCAATCGGTTCTCTATTCCAGGTATTTGATCTACTCCGACTTCGACTTTTCCAATCGTTTTCTTCAATCCATGGTTTTTGATCGACGACTTCTTCAAGTTCCAATCGGTTCGGTTCTCTAATCCAGGTATTTGATCGACTTCGACTTTTCCAATCGATTTCTTCAATCCAGGTTTTTGATTGACTTCCACTTTTTCAATCGATTTCTTCAATCCAGGTATTTGATCGACGACGGAATCATGGGTTTCCAAAAGTGTTTCTAATGGGCCTGTTTAAGATAAAGGAGAAGAAAATATAAATGGACAAAAATACCTCTCTCACTAACGGAGAAAGTTAACAGAGTTAGTGTTTAAGGACCACTTTCAAAGAAAAATGAAAACCACAAGGACGATTTCTAGACTTAGTAAAGTTCAGGTCCCACTTTCAAGGATTTTAGTAAACCTCAGGGACCAAAATTAGAGAAATGAATATTTAAGTCCAAAGATGTGAAGAATCAAACTTTTGGGTCCATAAAAGAGAAACGAATAGAAAGTTTAGGGGTACGTAATATTGTATAGATTCTCTAAAACCTTTCTCACCAACCACAAGTTTCCACGTGGCAGATCATGATCCACACAGGCAAAAGTAGTCTGACTGACTATGCTATGCATGTCCCTTCTCCTTCTCCTTCTCTCTCTTCCAGTAGTACAATATACTCTCCTTCCCATCTCGATTTGACTTTTTCCTTGACTAAGAATTCAATCGAATCATGGTATTATTGAGTGCAAGGTAAGATGTTTATCTCCATTTCCTTAATTTACATTCAAATATGTATATATTATATATATATTCATTAGAAATTTGAATCTGAATTGTTTTTCTTATATATGATTCTCAATATATATCTATCCCTGTTCGATGTGTTGTTGAATTTGCCTGGAAATTTGGAGGAAGTTTTGGGCAATTTTAGGTTATTTGTTTGGATATTTGTCTAACAAATTTGGCTTTTGAGAATGAGTCGAATCGATTTCATGGATTTATAATGGGGTGTAATCTAATTGGGTGTTTTCTATTTTTGTTTACATTCAAATGGGAATTCAGTTATTTGAATTTGAATGTGAATTGTTTCTTTTTATCCCCATATATTTTTGTGTTATTTTTTTTTTTTTTGGAAAGGGTAGACTAATCCCTAGCCTGAGTTTATCCTCAGTGGCCACAAGTACTGCTAGTGGGGCTCGAACCCGGGTTGAGCGCTATGAACTCCCCAAGTCTTTACCACCACACCACAAACCTTGTGGTTCATTTATGTGTTATTTTTCATGGAGGAAAAATGGAGAAATTTTGTGCTACTTTCGGGTTAATAAATATAAAATACTAGCTAGATCATCTTCCTTTTTAAGTTTTGGATGTTCTTATATGTATGCTTATTTATGTTAAACTTATATTAATTCTTACATTAAAAATATATTAAGATTCTCGGTTCCTGGCTTGCTCATCCGATAAGGTTAGCGAACCTGTAAGCGTTGACCCGGTAAGTGCTTAGTAAACGGCCCCTTACACCCATTAAATTGAACTTATCATGTCATTAAATTGCCGTTGTAACACATGTTTTCACCTTATGATCATATGGAAGAAGTACATAATTCTTAAGAGTTCATGTTAGTTTAATTGTTTCTAAGACCTTTCATAATTCTTTCAACCACCAATCTCCCTCTTGTCAGTCCAGTCTTGTCTGCATACCAAACACGTTGCAATACATGTACACTTCATATGCACATCAATGTGAAACCTAAAATGCAAATTAAACATCAATGATCAACAAAGTTGTCTTGGATAGTTTTAATTTTTCATGTTGAATATAAACTTGGATTCACTTTCAGTTTCAGGATTATTAACATTTGGCTAATTAACTACAAATGTCAATGATCCTGAACCGGTTTTCAGGCTTCCTATCAGTATTACTAACCAATGGAAAAATAGTAGTACAGCTGTAGGTGCAGGTGCAGCTGTAGGTGCAAGTGCAAATGCAAATTCAAGGGTAGATCTAATGACGTTCGTTGGATCTGATACGTTAGCGGAGCTAGTTTGGTCTCCACGAACCGGATTAAGCATCAAATATGCCGAAAAGAAACCTTGTTTTATGTGGGAAGTTGGTCCAAGCAACGTGGGATCTTTACGATCTGAAGACACTCAAGATCAAAAACACGTCAAGTCTTCAAGCACAATTGAAACACCGAGAAGCAAAAGTCACGGCCACACAGGTACATATTGAGGTCAATTTGATCATCGATGATCTTCTGATAGGTTTGAGAATGTCACTACTTAACAGAAGAATATCACTTCCATACACAAGAATGAATGAATAGAAACCTGTTAGAAAGTCATGTTTTAAATAGTACTTGTTAGGAGGTCATGGCAACTAGGTTTAGTTTACTGAAGTTTATGACATGCTAACAAATTGTTACAAAATCCAGAAAAATCTGATTTTGCAAAGTAACAAATTTATGTGACCTCAACAATCAAAGTGTACTCTTTTTTTTTTCTTTTTTCTTTTTTTTTAACCGTGAGTTTTCGGGTCAGCTTACTTTTTCTTTGCTCAACTGGAATATGGTTTCTTGTAGGTCCACAAAAGCAAAGAATAAAGCAAAGAATACGCGATCCATTATCGGAACGCTTATTTGAAGAGGGAACGACTAGCGGTGTTGACAAGTCGGATTCTGATATTATATCACCTTTGAAAAATGAAGCCCGTACGCAATGTGGGCCCCACGAACACGTGGAAAGGTCTAAAATGGACGAATATCGCGACCCTTTTCTTGAAAATGCACAAGATGTTGAACAGGCCCATTTGTTTCCATGTGAAGATAGAGAAAGATCAATTCATTGTCGAGAAAAGGATGAGAAACACGAGGTTGAGAGCCACGGAAGCATGGAAAGTTGCAAAAATGCTACTTCTTTGGCCAAAAGAAAGAGGAGATTGAGGTTCGAAGAACAACAACTGATTCTCGGAAGCAAAAGAATCAAGAAACAAGCTCATGATCAATCCATGGTTAAAAAAGACAACTCTTTCGTGAATTGGATGTCGAACATGTTGAAGGGCCTAAAGGAGTACGAGAATTGTGATCGGAAAATCAGTGTTTATGATGAAACTCGTGGTTTTGAGAGCCGAAAAATGGGATTTCAAAATGTTTTTCAGTCTCTATTCTTACAAGATGTGAAGGCACATGATCGAACTATTGAACTGATCAAGAATAATTCCGTTAACAGCTCCAAAGAAGCGGCTTTAATCGACAAATGTAGCCGTGGATCGATCGAGTGTTTGGAGATTGAAGAGAAAGAGGTTAAGGGTACTGTTGTGAAACACATAAGTTTATATGAAAGAGTAACTAAAGAAGCACCAAAAGAAATGTTTTACACCATAAAGAGGCTTAGGTTATCACGTACAGATATCATCAAGTATGAAAAATCTACCTTTTTCTTTGATTTATTTGATCTGTTTTTTTGAATTATTTGATCACATTTTTTTTTTGAATTTTTTTATTGATGTTGTGTTATGTTATTAGCAGATGGACGAATTCCCGATTATCGGTTGCGCATTTAGATGGGTTTTTCATACGTTTGCGGCTTGCAAAATGGGAAGAGGGAGCCGGGGGATCGAGGTACTATGTTGCCTGCGTAAAAGGTACGACTTCAAATTATTTGGGAATGTATTACAACTAGAAGAATCCGTTTATTAAAAGGGTCTTGTCACGTGGTATCCGAGTTACCGGTAAATCTTAGCTTCTCTAAAGGTTAAGAGTTCAATTCTCACTAAAGATGAGGAGTGTGCTTGAGTATTTGCCCGTATATAAATACTTGAAAATTTCCATTTTATTGCAACTAGTTGGAGTAACCTCCAAGTGTAGCATAGTTGATGTTGACCGCAAGTCAGCCACCTGGCAGGCCACTGGGTACCTAATTTGCCGATATCTCAAGGCCATTATCCTTTTGGGTTCCACCATCTAGTTTTAGGTTGTTTGGTACCTCTACTAATTAAAAAGGGTATTACACTGATCCCACGATAGTCATGATTCATGAGGAGGTAAATCACGTATAATAGATTGGTAAATTACATGTCCAAAACGCAGGAGGGTGGCGGAAAACACAAGTTCTGAACCGAAAGGAAGTAAGGTTGACCTTAGAGTCAAAGCATCGCTCTCTCCGTCCACAAGAAAAGCGAAGTTTAATTTCATATATGATCTAATCTAGATTTGACTAATAATGAAATACCTAAATTTTAATTAATTAGACAGGATTGAAAAAAAGAAAAGAAAGTGAATTACAATCGTTCTTTATCAGTATCTTGTAATGATTACCCGTAAATAAATAGAGGATGCAAATTATTGACGTTTGCATCTCTACGATGTTGCAGGACTACAAGGAGAAAACCCATTGAAAGGTTTCAAGCAACGTATTCGGGTCAAAGTTGGAGGCGTCGAATGCTTTGTCGAAAGTAAATACGTCTCTAATTGTGACTTTCTAGAGGTATTTAAGCTTGTTTTTTTCGTCTTTGTCATGAAAACTCTTGCAATCTTCTATGGTCGGTAAAATGTCAAAATAAAAGCGATAAGAAGAGAAAATTTGTATAACACGGGACTAAACCTTTTATTTTGGAGCAGCTGGTAACGTTACAAAACTAGATTAGACCGTACTAGTCGTATAGTGTATGGTCAGGTTGACATGAGACGGGACAAAATGTTAAAATGACTAGATTTTGTCAAAGTGTTGTTTAGTGTTTTTTTATTTTATAATAATTATAAATGAGACATGTTAAGTAAATATTTAAATATCTTTTTATCAAAAACATTGTATATAGTTTTCTTTTTATAAAATAAACAAATAAGAACCACAAAAAAGATTGAGATAAGTGTGAGAACCAGTTTTATGTGTTGTTTCACATTGTTGTGAAACAATGCATAATGCATGTGAAAGTACGGTAAAGGGTAGAACAAAGAATTGGCTTCTACTTATTTGTCCCACTGTATTTCGTGGGACAAAAAAACACATCACAACATTGTCCCACCTAGTCTCATCCTGTGTGTCCCATATGTATCGTTTGTTAAACATAGGACAACATTTTTATCTCATGCCCTTCCATAGATCAAACGCATCCGTTGACTAACGAGAAGAAAGGACGCTGACGGTTTTGAGTAGATAACGGTTTCTTTTTTATTTTCTTATATGAAGTTTCTCATTCGAAAATATAAGGCCAGTTACGTGCATTATTGTTTTCATCATAGTATATTTTAAATTCAAATTTTATTGAAATCTTTTCGTTTTGATGTGTTTCTAATATTTGACATATAGTTTTATCAATTTTCGTTCAAAACAGATACTTTATTTGAACAAGCATTTAAGATTCTATTTGAAATGGTACGATATTCATTTTTATAGGACGAACTCATAGCATGGTGGCAAAAAACATCGGTAAATGGAGGAATTCCAGGTTTGAAAGATTTGAAATCCAAACTAGCTGAAAGGAGAACATTGGGTCTATAAGTTCATAGTAACAATCTCTTGATAATTTTAATACAATTTTCTTTTCGATCGGGATTTGCGAAATCGAGAATCTTGGTGCATCAGGATCGAGGCATCGGGCTTTGCAGGTTTCCGAAGTCATGAATTCATTTGATTTGGCTTCTTTTTATGCAACAAGGTTAAATTATCGAGTGAAATTTTGTGTGTTTACATGTTAAACCCTAGATGTGTGGCTTAATAGGGATTTTTGACATCATGGTTATGAAAGAAAAGGTCTTTTTTTTTTGCTTATTTAAGAGCAAATTACATGTGTAATAGACTTGAAGAGTTGAAAGATTGCTGGTTTGGCTTCACGTTACTACAAAAATATAAGTATGATACAAATAGACCGGACCCAGTTTTTTGAGTAAAATCAATTCCGATCGTTCTAATTTCTAGGACTTGTTCGTTTGTCGTATAAAAAGAACTTTTTAAATTCCTGCTAGAAAGAGATTTCCCTAATGACAGTTTTTACAGCCGCCCAATATCCTTTCTTTTTCCAAACATGTTTATGAATACGCTTGTTTGATTATAGAAGTACGTTTCTTTGGAACTGCCATTTAAAAATGAAGAAGTTTCTAACAATTAATAGGCCCAGGCATAAGAAGGTAAAAACAAGCTCAAAGACAAAATTGGATACAAGAAATACAAAATAATCCATACAAAATAATTTTCCTTTGAATATTCATGTACGTAAAATCATTAATAATTGTTTCTAAATCAATATTAATATCTTGCATATCATAACATCGTTAATCCATCCCAAAATCAAAGACATTCTATGATACGTCTATCTTCCATATTTAGATTGACATCCTATATATTTGGGCCACACTCTTGACTGACAAAGTAATACTTTGTGTGAAATGATATAAACGGGATAGGTTTCTAACATCCCCACGTTGATGTTTTTCACCGATTTTAAAATTCTAGTGTTAAACCAAACTTTTTTGAAACCATCAATTTCATAAAGGAACTACTTAATTGCACAAAAAAAAGTCTTTTTTACGAGGTATAACTAGAAATTCTTATGAAATCGAACACAAATTCATTATCATTAAAAAAAAAGATATGGTCCTTCTATATTCAATATTAAAAAATTAAATATTCAAATTGTTCTTCATTACATTACATGAATTGATAAGAACTAAGGGGGCGTTTGGTTCGCAAAATGATTTCTGAATTAATGGAATCTGTCAATTGAATTGGAATCTAGAAGGAATTGGAATAGAATGTTATCAGGTTTGACCAAGTGTTTAGTTTGCAGGAAATGGAATGTACTCTATCAAAGGAATTGGAATCCGTCTGTTTGGTTTGCAAAGGAATTGGAATGTAATACTGAAAAATGACAAAAATATCCTTTGATTTTTATGTAAAAAAAAATATAAATTACTATTGTTCTCATAAATTTTGGTAATAAAATTATAAAAAAAAACGTCTCTTTTTAATTGTGGTTTTAATTTTGGTAATGAATTAACATCAATTTCATTCCTAAATTATAATGGGAAACTTTCTTCATCCCCTTCCTTTTTTTTTTTTTTGACCTAAATCGCAGAGAGAAACCAGGAATAAAGCAGATATGTGATTCTTCATCTGGATCGTCAAGAACATGATCGAATAAAAAGTGAAGCCGATGGTGAACAGAGACAAGAAGAAACGAGGAGATCAATGGAGAACTGGTCATCATTCCATTGAGAAGATCATCGAACAGGAAGAGAGGAGGAGATCGACGAATAACGATTCCTCAAACCTTTGAGAATATCGAACAGGAAGAGAGGAGGAGATCTATGAAGAACGATTCACCAAACCTTTGAGGAGATCGACGAAGAACGATGTCTGATTGAGGGTATTTTTGTCATGCTCCAGACTAACGAAGAACGGTGTCTGATCGACAAAGAACGATGTCTGATTGAAGATCGACGACGAAGAATGGTTCCTCATGCTCCAGACTAACAGCGGCTAGGGTTTTATTTGTTATTGAGGGTATTTTTGTCATTTTACAAATATTGGATGGAATGGATTTCAATTCCATGTCTTTTATGAAGGAATGCTGAAATCCTCATTTGAGGGAATGTTTAAAATTCAATTCCATTCCATGGTAAACCAAACGTGGGAACGGAATTTGGTCAATGGAATTGACCATGTCAATTCCATCAGATTCCGGCGGAATCCGCCGAACCAAACGCCCCTAAGAAATAAATATGGGAACCAGATTCGAAGGAGTGTGGTTCGTTCGATAAATTCCTACCTCTCTATCTATCTCTGAGATGTTTGGATTTTTCAAAACTCCATAGACATGTAGGAGAGAAACGCTATCCCCACTCGGACCTGGATTTTTTCAGATTTGGCAAGCATCCAGAATAACTAGCGAATTACAACTCTATTGTATTGCAATTAACGCTATCCCCACTCGGACCTGGATTTTTTCAGATTTGGCAAGCATCCAGAATAACTAGCGAATTACAACTCTATTGTATTGCAATTGGTGCATTGATCTTTGCATTGTTAATGCTTTTTGATGGTTGGTTTCATTATCATAAAGTTGCTCCAAAATTGGTCTGGTTTCAAGATGTAGAATCTATGTTGAATCACCATTTAGCGGGGGCTACTAAGACTTTCTCTCTCTTGGCTGGGCATCAAGATGTATCTTTACTGATTAACCAATTTCTAGACGTTGGAGTAGATCCTAAAGAAATACCACTTCCTCATTAATTTATCTTGAATCTAGATCTTTTGGCTCAACTTTATCCCAGTTTTGCTGAGGCAGATAAATAAAGGCATATATCTGCACAGACCAATCAATAGTTCAAGTTATACACTCCTATAATCCATTTTCTCTTCGGAAAATTCCCTTCAACCATCGATGTCAAATAAAAAATATTGCGAGGTACAAGGGAAATATCCAAATACATGTCTTATTATTTTCAAGAGTAAATTACGGATTTGGTCCCCGTGGTTAGTGGATTTTTACGGATTTCGTTTCGTCCCTAGACTTCATTTATTATGGATTTGGTACCCGTGGTATGCAATTTTTGTTGAAATTGGTACCAAGACCAAATGGCTGTCAAAATGACCCGTTAGACTCAAGGGCATTACTGTCCTTTCAACTTTATAATATTATTTTTTGTTTTTTCGAATGGATCAAATAATTTGTCTTTTCATGCTTTTTAATGTACCTATTATAATGTGTCATGTGTCCTTTATATATATTTTTTTTATTGTTACATTATAAAATTAAAAAACAAAATATTAATATATATATATATACATACATACATACATATATATATGTGTGTGTGTGTGTATCGTCGGTGAAAGATGCAAAGAGCTCCGGTAGACCATCTTTTGCCAGCGACCTCCTCCCTCTTACCGATCTCCTCATAACTCCGATTGAAAACCCCATCCTCCATTCCCCCACCTAAGTTCATGTAACACCCGTAATTTTTGGGTAATTATAATTTCAAGTCAGTGTAGAATCGATCTTTCAAGAAAAATAGAGGAAATAGAATTTTGGATTGAATCCTAGATTTTATAATATTGCTAGATGCGAAATTCAAATACGAATCCAACGGTCCTTTCCGGAGCGAAAACGAAGCTAAAACGAATAAGTTATGACCAAAAGTGATCAGGCAATTAACCGGGCGAGTGGACGTCCGCATAGGATCTTCCGCGGAAGCAGCAGAAGTTTCGTCAGTTTTCGTCCTGATGCAAGTGGGCGTCCGTATAAGGCTCCAAGTGGACGTCTACATTGAGTCTGACGAAATTTTCACCCTTTTTCACCCTAAACTTTTCCCTCCTCTCTCTCTCTCATACTTTTACCCCCACATCTAGATCTGATCTCACTCTCCCTCAGTTCGATTTTCTCATCCAAAAACCCCAAATCCTTTCTCCTTCTACATCTTTCTCTCCCAAATCAAACCCCACACCATTTTTATGGTCCTTAACCTTTCAAAAACCCCTTTCACTTCATCTTCTTCATCAAGTTTCTAGGGTTTCATCTAAACTTTTTCCCCATTTTGAAGATTGGGAGTTTGTGGTTCATCTTGGTTACCCAAGAGGTATTTTGGTTGGTGGATTCAAGTTACGGTTAAGGTAATCTTCTCTTTTCTTCATCTATGGAAATTAGGGTTTTGGTATAAGTTGAGATCTTCATGTAAAATGTTTGGGGAACGATTCTAAGTGGTTGGATATGAATATTAATGGTTGGAAACTTGTGGATCTAGGTTTTTGGAAGTTTTGGTTTGAGGATTCAAATTTCTTCAAAGGAGCTCAAGTTGGGGGGAAAATCTAGATTTAGCCTAAATCTAGCAAGGTGAGTTCAAGTTGATTTGTAAAAACGGTGTACATGCCAAAAATGTCAATCTTTAAATGTTTATATGTTTTACATGAATTATTAATTGTTGAGTTACTTGAGGAGTTTTGATTATTTGAAGAATTTAACTTTTCAAACCTGTAAAACACCTACATTTGGGATTTTGGACATTTTGATAAATAAATCTTGAGTATTGGTGCTTTAATGATCCAGTTTACAAAATGAAATATTTTGAGTATAAACGCACCTTTAGTGTGTGTTTTGGGGAAATGCTTAAATTTTGTGTTATGGGACGTTTCGAAAAGGATGATTTGGTATAAACCCATCGGAAAATGATTTGTCTAACTCTAAATTTTTGTTAGGGTATATTCATGTATTTTAGAGCACGTGTTTGTATAAACGTGGTCGGTTAGTATTTTATTGCATTTTAAAGATTTTAACATATGGTCATTTGACTGGTTGAGCTTAAGGCTCGGTTTTTCATCTTTATCGGGTCTTGGGGACATTTGTCCGATTTTAATAACTTAAAGTGGAGCTTTGGATGTGAGTTTCATTTATTGCACTTCATTTTAGAGAATACATGTTTTGAGTGCGTGTGTCATTCATTTGGAGTCATGTATTTTAGACTATAATGCATTGGATCCATATGCATGTAAGTCGGTAGGGGTGTTCATCGGTTGACATCCAATGGATGTGAGGGGAACCGAATCGATCCAATCATCCATTGGATGTTGGATTTTTCCAATCCAATGAATTATTGGATCGGTTCGATTCCATCCATTGGATGTTCTTATTGGATATCCATTGGATCAGATTGGATATCCATTTCTTATTGGTTATCCAATGGATTAGATTGGATCCATCCGACATACAATGGGTGATCAGGTCGAATCAGGCATCCAGTGTGTTAATTTAATGCAATTTTCTAACAACGAAACAAATTGATTAATCACTTTTAAGTTGTGTTAAAACCAACACAAGTGAGACTAAGAATTCAAAAACCAACAAAAAACAAATTTAGATTTAAGCAAATTGCAAAAAAAGAATAATTGGATGATAGTTGGATGGTAATCGTATGGTTAATTGGATGTTGGTCGGTTCGGTTCGATCGGTTTTAGTCGGTTCTGGACTGCCATCCAAGAACCGACCGATCCAAATTGGATGTTGAGATTTTCAATCCGATCCGATCCAATTACAATTAGATATCCAATTATGATCGGTCGGTTCTAATTGGATCGGTCGGTTCCTATTGGATCGGTTGACTTTATGTACACCCCTATAAGTCGGTCATAATTGATAGTGAGGAGTCTTCATTTCTCACTTGGGAAATATGTCGTGTTGGCATTGTTGTTGTTCCGGTTGTTTTATGGAGATGAACCTTTATGGGTTGCACTTCGGGACCATGGGTTTTATGGTTTTGATGTTCTAATTCTTGTGCACGAGGGTTAGACATCATGAGTTATCAAGTAAGGAGTTGAGGCTCCTATCTTGAATGCTAGGGAGTAGGCACTAGGGGTCGAATAAGAACCCTGAGGATGAAACTCCACTAGAGAACGAACAGGCAATAAGATCGCGTATCCTTGAGGTATAGCTCGGTAGAGCAGGCAATGGGGGATACGTTGTAATTTGGGGCTTGAAATAAAGTCTGACTGGAGGTGTAGTTTTTTAAAGCAGGCAATACAGTCACGATCTGAGGTGTAGTTCGACAACATGATTATGTGCTTAACTTTGTGTTCCGCCATGTACAATGGAATTGGGTCTCCCCCGTCACCGGAAGGTGTTATTTGGGTATTAAATTTTATTATTTTATTATCCATGTTTTCGGTGACGTTTTATATATATGGATTTTATTCATGATTTATGGGTTGAGTATTATGCCCCACCCGTGTTTTGGGTGTTTCGGGATATAAAGTTTTATCCGCATTTTTATAAATGGAAGGTTCGATTTCTATTCACGTTTTGAGTGAGTTTTTGGGTTGAATGTAATTTACGAAAGAACGTTTTATATTAGGATCTTCGTCCTTAAAATAGTTTGGATTGGAAAACGTTTATATTGGTATATCCTTCTCCTAAAAAACATATTATTGGAAAACAAGTCGTTTTCATGTTTGAAGCTTATCATTTTGAAAGGTTATGATTTAAATTGCATTCTTCCTTTTTAACAATATATTTATTCATGTTGAAAACTCTTGAACTCACTAGGCGTTAGCCTAACCTTTTTATTTATCGGCATGTGCATCAGGTTCCGTTTCGGGATTAGTTCTAGCGACACTGTGAAGATTTGAGCGCTAGTTGTGTGCTCGAGAATTGAATAGCTTGGTGAAGCCTTCCGCATCTATTATGGGATTAGCAACTTGTATTTGGGTTAAGTAACACCCGACTTTGGTTTAGTCCTTGTATAAGATTGGAGTTTTTAATTGATGAGGTTAAATATATAATTTTAGTTTGGAGGTGTATCAAGTCTTGATTTATAGGAAAAAGATTTATCTTTTATTTGATGTATTATCGAAATTTTTAATTAGTTGCTCTTTCCAAATTTGAGGGCATTACAGTTTGGCCCTACCAATTTAGTCTTGTGTATTCTTACACCTTAAATCCCCCTGGGAACACATCGGCGCAGAAAAAATGGAGGAGAAAAATATTCGATATGTGGTGGTAAGTGACTGTCTCAATGGTGCAAGGAGAACCGGAGAATGGTGGGAGATGGATCGATGACGGTAAGTGGGTGTCTCGTTGTGCAAAGAGTGAGAAATGAAGAAATATGAGGGTAACGTCATGGTTTTCAACAGGAGCATGGAGGGAGAGTTGAAGAACGAGGAGAGTGGTGCTGCCGATTTTCAACCTGAGCAGGGAGGGAAAGGAAGAAAGAAGAGGATGGTGGTTCTCGATCATAGCAGGTTGGAGATCGACGAAACAACTAAGGTTGAAGCTTCCAGGGGGTTGGGTTGGAGTAGTGTTGGGGACGAAAGCGGGTATCAGAGGGAAGGGACGGATGATGTCATCGGAAGAACATATGAAGGGGGAGGGGACAGTCACCAGAGAAATTGGTGGTGACGGAATAATGGGAGGGATGAAGGGGGAGAAGAGAAGAGAAAGTCTTTTTTTGTTTTTTAATGCCATCTACGTGTCATCATTCAATTGGTAGCGCTACAAAATAAAAAAATAAAGTGCTAAAAAGATAAACATTTTAATATTAAAACAAAAGGAAAATTATAAAATGACAATTTTACCCTTAGATTTCACAGAAACATAAAACGGTTGTTTGGTCAAAGAACCAAATCCAACAAAAAGTGCATAAACCACACGGGTTGTGGCGTACTGGTTAAGGTCCTGGGGGATGTGGTGGAATATCGCATCTGCCCAGGGTCGAATCCAGACGTACACAACAATTGTGGTCACTGAGGTTTAATCAGGGCTGATGTCTTACAGTCATAATTTGCCAAGAGTTTAGTCTAGGCATAGTCTAGGACACCCTTCCAAAAAAAGAAAAAACAAAAAGTGCATACCATTGGGACCAAATCCATAATAATTGAAGTCTGAGGACGAAATCCATAAAAATCAACATATCAGAGAGACCAAATCCGTAATTTACTCTATTTTCAATAATCCATATTTGTAGCAATAAAATACTATCGTTCCTACCCAGGTGGAATGATGAATTAAAAATATCTATGATATATCTAGATGATCCATCTAGAAGAAGGCGATTCTAACAATCTTTCTAGTTACTTCGTTCTTTATTTCTATTTGAGAGGGTCGTAAGGAAAAAGATTTTATTTCCACCGAGCTAAAATAATATGTTGATGTCTCTAGTAAACTAAAGACATTATTTAGTAGCTATTTTGCTTCAATTTATTTGCTACAAATCAAAACAAAAATTGAAGATTTAGTTACGATTAGAAATTAGAAATCTACTTTTCTATCTTCATCCATGGATTCTTTATTCATACTCATTCAATTGGAAGTATTGATCCAATTTAAAATTTTTGTTTCGAAATTTCAAAATCCAAGTTCTCAATTTTGAATTGACCTATGGATAAAAATCCTAAAAATTTATATTTTTCCTTGAATATGTCATTGAAAGGTAAATGATTTAATCCTTTTAATAAAAGAAAGTTTTTGATAAAAGAAAGAACTCCTTTTCTTTCTTTTTTGATTACCTTCATTGCGTATGTATAAGACCGATTAATCCATTCAATTTCTAAAAAAATTACTAATCCTTAACTTTTCGAGGAATCCTTCATCAGTGGTTGTGAATGACTGATTTTTTCAATCTTTTCGATCTTGGTTCCTAGGAGCAAGTCAGAAAGTAGAACCATCTAGTTTGATTCGTTCTTAATAGCTATGAGATGATCATCTTAGGGTGATCCTTTTGTCGACGGATGCTCCTAATACACTCATAGTCTCTGAAGGAGAACCAACTATATAGCATCTACACCGAGAATTCAAGTATTGTATATGTCATTAGTCTGATCCTTTGTAGGAACTACCCGTAATAACGAACTTGCAAAATGGATCGTTTATCATAAAGAGATTTGTCGTTCCTGACCTTGTTTCACCTTAATTGTTATTTGAACAAGTAAAAGTTATGTCTTGATTCGAGTGGGGATAACATTTATCTCCTACATGTCCATGGAGTTTTGAAAATCAGAGATGAAATTCCAAATGTCCTTGACGCCAAAAAAAAGAGATCAACATTAATGTAATTGTCATGACCACCCCAACTCTGATGATGTCTATTTCCATTCCAGCCTTCCTTTGCCTTTCATGGCCACATATCTTTCCGGCTAAGGAATGGGAAATCCTTCTGTACATTCCCATAATGATGGTATTTTTCCAAAAGAAAACTGTGTTGTTCAGCGTCTTGAACTAGCCATCTTTTAGAAGGTATTGTTAAAAGATCATCAATTCCTAACAAAATGGATGGGACAACAAACATCCCTCTTGTTTCTATTAACTCGAGTTTTTCTCAAAGCACCAATCGAGTTACGGGTATCTAACATATTCATACCTAAGGCTTTTCCACAAAGTGGTGACGAAACGTATAACTTGTATAAATCTTTCCATTTTCCAAGTCGATCCAATTCATTCGTTCGTAGAGCTATTTACTCGATCGCAGACATTTCTGAAACACCTCTAACAGAGGGACAAATAGTCAATTTTGAAAGAACTTATTGTCAACCTCTTTCAGATATGAACTTCTATCAGTATCTCAATTTCAATGCAAACATGGGTTTGATTCCCACTCCATGTTCAAAGAAATATTTATCATCCGAAAAGAGGAAAAACCGGAGTATTTGTCTAAAGAAATGCATATTTTTTTCCGATTGAGATGTATTGATCATGTTCATTGATTACGGAAAATGTGCAAAAGCTCACCCATGTTGGCTATAGCTTTAGATCTTATTCATAACTTTTTATAGATATAAGATTACTTAAGATTAAGGCAATTGATATCAGGTAATTATGAGCATAAGAATGTAAGAAAAAATAAGGGTAGTTTTGATGTCGTAAATATAGAATGTTGGTAATCTACTATCTATAGAATAATTTTGTAGAACATTTTATCCTTATAAAGTTAGGATTACCTCGTTTTGAAATGCTAAATCTTAAGTAATCTTATATCTATAGTAGTTATAAATAAATAAAATATTAACATTGATATTGGTTTATAATTGTTCTATTTTATTATTATCTATAACATCCTTGACCAACTTTATCAGATATTGTCCGCTTTATTCATTTATTGATTTACGATTTTAAAATGTGTCTGATAGGGGACGTATTCGGTCCCTTGTAAAAAAAAGAGTCCTATAATGTTGTTGACAATGCGAGTGTTGCCAAAGGGTGTGGTATTGTCGACGATGTGGCAATTGTTGCCTGAAACACAAGTAGAATGAGAGGGGAAACCATGAAATACCGGTCTGTCACTAGAGATGGCCAAAATTCGGTCCTGGGTCGGGCACAAATCGGTCGGGCACAAATCGGTCCCGGTCCCAAATAGTGTTTTCGTAACCGGTCCCAGCGTAACAATCCCGGTCTCGACCAAAATATTTCAGTGCGGTTAAGCTTTACAAGGCTCGGTTATGAGAACTGGTCCCGGTCCCGGTCCCAGGCCGGGCCGAAATCGGTCCCACTTAATTTTTTTTAAAATTGATTTTTAACATATAAAAATATTTTTTGAAGAATTTGGTCTATCAAATACACTAACATTTGTTATAAAGAAATTGGTCAATCAAGTATACTTTAAAATATTTAATTGGGTCAATCGAACACACTAAAAAATATGTTTTTATTATAATACACTTAACAAAATACACTTACAGATACATGTTGGTCTTCAATCAAATACATTTAAAAATATACTTAAAAATACATCTAAAATTAAACTATAAATAAATTTTAATTAAAAAATTAGGCCGGTCCCGGGCCTTGTTTTTGGTCCGAGCCAGGACCGGTGGTCCCAAACCGGTCCCAAATGATCCCGGGTTGGGTCGGGTCGGGCCAGCCCAAGTTGTTTCTGGTCCTCCGCCGGTCCAAGGTCGGACCGGATCCATTTGGCCATCTCTACCTGCCACAAATAGGAGGGGAGGGGTAGGTTGATGCCAATGAGCGTCGTCGGACCAAGGAACGCTGGCCTTGACACTTGGGACTTTGGGGTAAAGGAAGCAATGGTCGAGAAAAATAGGAATGAGAGAGATTCAGAAAAGTAATATACATTATTTTAGTTTTTCAGTAGAATACTAGTGTTGGGTCCGTGCATTGCACGGGAGGATAAATTTTTTGTTGGAATATTGAACCGAGTTAAAATGAAATGTAATTTCTCTGTTAACCGTTAATGAAATACAATGTGAAAAACGAATGTATTTTCATAAGTGGTTAACTTGCATATATTCTTAATCGTTTGTTGTTATGAGTTTGTGCAATAATATTGGTAATAGTTTTGTATTATATTATTTAAAACTCAAACGAAATGTCTCACAACATATCACTATTATTGAAATAATTATAAATATGAACATACGTTTGTACAGATTTTGCAATTTTTTTGAAACCTCCTCGACAACACTTGACAATCACTTTGAACGTATAAATCTGTAGATTAATTAACAACATTCAACCCACATCAAATATGACAAAGAAAAAAAATGATTTCTATCTTTTGTAACCGGCAACTCAACTGGTATAGTTCAAATTCACTCAGTACCACTTGAAAATTTATCTGACTATTGACTTCAAGACCCCATAGTATTAGTCGATAAAAATAAAGATATGTATATATATCTTATTCCCCTACTTCGAAAAATATGATTGTGGGTTTTGAAAAATATAAACAAATCCTCAGTAAATAAAATAAAATATAAAAAAGTAGTTTTTCAAAGAAACAAAAATATGGAATACCTTTTGTTCAGTTTCAGGTTCCGCCATTGACACCCGATCGTTCGTCTTCTTCTTGTACTCGGATGATACATAGAGAAGCTATATATATTTATAGTGAATGTAAAGATTATTTTAAAATCTTTTATTTTCATTTTCGATTTTACATTTAAATGTAAATATATTAAAAATATGGAAGAATATTTTTATATCTACATCGTTTCTAGTTTATTTTCTTTACACTTGGTTAATTTGGAAAGTATTGCGGAATATTTTTATTTTAAATAATACGATAATTTATTAGTGTATCTCGTTATTTTTTATTTTTAATTCATATCAACCTTCTTTTTTCTTCTTTTAAGGCTCGTGAAAAAAAAATACGTGTAGATTTTATATTAGCAAAAAAAACACGTGTAGATTTTATATTATGCTAATATAAAATACGTGTATATTTTATAAAATAAAATAGATTTTATATTAGCAAAAAAAATACGGAAGAAAAGAGTTTATATTACATCTCATTGTGTAAAAAGATTTTATAAAATAAAATATGGAAAAATATTTTATAAAATAAAATATGGAAAAATCATTATGAGATGTAATATAAAAAAAATACGGAAGAAAAAAGATTTTATATTACATCTCATTAATATAGATTTAAATGTAAAATCTACATTTAAAATAGATTATGTTAATATAAAATCTATTTTATAAAATCCTCCACCAAGAAAACAAATATTTATATTAATAAATGAGTATCCATTCTACAAATAGATGATTATGTGAGATATTGTGCTTGGAAAGGTTGTACCAAAGCATTAAGAAATTGTAAATTAAGTAATTGGCTTTAATTAGTTGTATCTTGTGCTTAAAATATTGTAATTAAGAGTTTTATATGTCGTTTTTATAATATAGTATAGATGAGAGAAAATAGAAGAAGGCGAAAATGTCACCACTTAACAACCATTAGAGAGACCAAATCCAAGCACTGAGAAAATCGACAAAACACATGGACCACAAATGTAATTTACTTGATAAATTTATATCAAACACGTCAAATTTCAAAATTACATTGTAGAAAAAAGTAGCATTATTTAACAAAACTTTATGCCATGTAAAACACTAAGATTACCTACTACTTAAAACCTTGAGTCCCGATCAATTAGCAAAAATAGACTAGTTCTTGGGTCTCTTCACTTCAAGCCCCAAAAATAGATGCATAAAAAAACCCAAGCATGAATCCAAAGCTAGACCCTCGCTTGGCCTTAAAGCTCGATTAAATCAACTTTTTTTTCAAAGTGCAGTTAAAGAAGTTCTGCCTTAGGAAACACGGCGAAGTCATGGCGTGACTTACGGCGTCATTTTTCTAATTCATATATATCATTATATATAAAAACATATGTTTTGTAGTGTTCCTCAATGAGTCAATAGTAATAAGCAAGTTAAATTATGGTATATATTAAAAAACTTGCAAATAAGACATTAAAAACGCAAATAAAAAAAATAAAATATTGCATTACGAAATTGTACATTAGGTCATGGCCTGTGACGGGCTTAACGTGGCGTGAGACACAAGCCTTCGTGCCATGACAACTGTGCGGCGAGTTTTTTAGAACATTGATATAGAATGATGATGATCACTGTGAAGTTCTTCATCAGATGAGCTTTGACCTTATGATCATCATTTAGAACCTTATAATGCATGTGTGCAAAAAGTGTGTGTATAGTAGGTCCATCGACTTCACTGTGTGACTACCACTACCGCCACCGCATCCTGGCCACGATCACACATCAGATGGACATTCCCATCTATTCTTTGGGTCAAGACCTTGCAATTTCCCATTCATGTAGACTGCTACTATTGTTAATGCTTCCGACTCTTCCTAGACTTGAATGTAAACGAAAAGCTTGTCCTTTTTCTGAGACCTGAAATGCACAAAAGAGCACACTATAACAAAATGGTTTTGAATTTAAGAGCCCGTTATACGGAAATAACAAAATTGGCCCAAGAAAGAGAGTAGGTTTTAATGGTGATGCATCATTTTCCTTCTTACATCAAGGAAATAAGACCTACAAGGTTATAACCCTCCTAGAGAAGAATAAATTCACTTATGAGGCCCAAAACAAACACTCCTTGCGCTTTGGAGAATCATTTACTAATCTCTGAACACCTCTTACCGAATAAGAGGTTCTTACTTGGGTAAGAGGTTGGGGTGTTTACCAACAACAAATCAATGCTCTGACTCATGAGAGTGTGCTGACAAGGGTTCAGTGAAAATAATGCATCTTTCCAGGGTAAGTGATCAGTCTTTCTTTTTCTATTTACCCCCTCTAAAACCCTATCCCTACCCTCGCTTTTTTTTTTCTTTTCATCACTCTTCAAAACACTACCATAATCAGCAGCTGGACATCGGAAAAGCATGAGATCAGGAAAACCTATCAAATCAAACAAAAACCAAAAGAGGGTTAACAGAGAACAAACCCACAACGATAAAATCCTTGGCCAAGCGTCTGTAGATATCTACAAACTTTCTCAATGAGCTCTGATAGCTCTGTGTAGGGAGAATCAAGAAGGCTTACCAAAACCAATTTCGAATTTATCGGGTTGATTGGTTTTCTCTTGGGAAAACAAAGAAGGAGAGAGTTTTTGTCTTAAGAAATTAAAGAAAGAAGAGAGATAAAACACTGGTGGTGGGATGAGACAGGCAATGTTTTTTGTCTTTAGGATTAATTAAAACAAAGAAAGAAGAGGGAGAACTCAAGTGCTGTGGCATGAGAGAAACATGCAATGACAAGTTTAGAATATTTAATATTTATCAAAATAAAGAGAAAAGAAGCAAGGGTAAAATAGTCCTTTTCATTTAATCAACGCTTAATATAAAATATTCGATAAACAATAATTTTTAGTGAGCTCTTATCCGAGTCAAATCTCCCATCCTAATCAGAACTCTTACCCGAGTCAGCACTTACAAATTTTGGTAACCAGCCCCTTAATCGTGATGTAAGACCAAAAACGAATAGTGGAGGAAAATGGTGCATTACAAGGTCTGGGTTAGCCAAAAACAGAAATGGAGAACTTTGGTGGCCTATACCGGAATAGAAAAGAAAAAATAGAACAAATGATGGCCATAGGTCCAACATCACACCATTAGTATGGCTTTACAATCTATAAAAGTGACTGCAAATTTCAACATTTATTATCTTTTCCTAACGAATGCATTTACTACCATCTGAACATAAGTGACTGCAAATTTCAACATTTATTCTCCTTGATTCTCATTACCATATCTAAAATCCCTATAAATTCTCTTAGAAACTCCAATGGTTTCACCAACATCAGCATATGAATCCACTCCCATTGAAAGTTTTCAACTAAATGAAATTCCCTTGGTTAAGTCCATATAGATAGGGATAGGTAGTTTTTATGTTGGCTCGCGAGTCATATTTGGATAAAGAAATAGAAGGGGTGAAAGAGACAAATTTAAAGTAAATTGTGGAAATTATACAAAGATTGCACGGAATTATGTTCGACTTCAATTACCTGGCTTAAAATCAACTTGGTAGCCAACTTGGGCGTTATGAGCTTTTTTGGTAACCGATGGGCTTTGTGAGTTTCATTGGCATTAATCCTGGTGAACCCTGGGAAATAGATGCATAAATACTCAAAGAATCTAATTGCATCATCTTCAACCATTCTCAAGTCATCAATGTTTTGTGCAAGCCTGCATGAACGAAGAAATTCAAGGCTTAAGAAACTAAAAGCAGTTTACAAGTTTACACACCATGAACAAAAAGCCTTCCGCACATCAATCTTTCTATGCTACCTGACCACAAGACTATGGGCCCATTTGGTTTGACGGAATGTTTTTAAGGGATTTGGATTCATGGTAGGATTTGGATTTGGATTTAGACATAGAAGGATTTGGAATCTTTCGTGTGTTTGTTTTGTAGGATTTGGAATGGAATTGAACTCATTCTTTATAGATAATTTATAAAAATTTAAAAACAAATTATAAATAATTATAAAAATAAATAAATAAACCTTTTATTAATTGATTATTACAAAACGAATGTTTTTAACATATTTTAAAACATTATTACAAACAAATCTTACAAAATCCCATGAAATAGAAATATCAACTACCTCCACCGTATTTCTAAATCCAATGTTTGTGGGATTTAACCGAAATCCACGGATTTCATTTCCGGGCTTTCCTTTAAATCAATCGTGGGATTGGAATGGAATCCAATTCCAAATCCCGCAAACCAAACAGGCCCTATGTCTATGGCCAAGAACTGGTTGCCATGGCTACTGACAACTGGTTTTTATTGAAATTAAAAGAAAATATGAAAGTGAACAAAAGTTCGTTCTGCTTTAGAGAGGCAGCCACCTCTTCCTTGATGTTCAATCTAACCCTAATCAAATATCAAATCAAGCATGACTAAATCTATTTTCCTAATCATTTTATATAGAATATTGTAACCAAGGAGATAAGATAATTGTTGTATTCATGACTAATCAATTCTCCTAAACATACTTACATATGATACCATAACTAAAAAAGGGTATATGATAACTTTCAAATCTTGAGAGTTCTTTCCTCTCTTTTCGTATTCATTTTACCACATTCTTACCCATTTTGTCCTTTACCTCCTTCATTTGGTCTAATTTGTTCAAACATTGTGATGAAGTCTCAAGGATGCAAAATTTCGGTTTTACTAACTTTTTGTGCAGGAAGTGGCCACTTTGTCACCACAGAGGCGACGTGGGCTGGAAATTTATGGATAAGCCTTGGACAATTATGGAAAGTTACCTTTTGAAGTAAAAGAAAGAGGATACTGAGCTGAAAATCCTTATGAGTCATGAGAGTGTGCTGACCAGGGTTTAGCGAAAAGAATGCATCTTTCCAGGGTAAGTGATCAGTCTTTAACCATTTTGCTTATTTACCCCCTCTAAAACCCTATCCCTACCCTCACTTTTTTTTTCTTTTCTTTCCATCACTCTTCAAAAAGTTACCATAATCAGCAGCTGGACATCGGAAAAGCATGAGATCAGGAAAACCTATCAAATCAAACAAAAAAGAAAAGAGGGTTAACAGAGAACAAACCCACAACGAGAAAATCCTTGGCCAAGCGTCTGTAGATATCTACAAACTTTCTCAATGAGCTCAGATAGCTCTGTGTAGGGAGAATCAAGAAGGCTTACCAAAAGTCCAAAACGAATTTCGAATTTATCCGGTTGATTGGTTTTCTCTTGGAAAAACAAAGAACGAGAGAGTTTTTGTCTTGAGAAATTAAAGGATAAAACACTGGCGATGGGATGAGACAGGCAATGATTTTTGTCTTTAGGCTTAATTAAAACAAAGAAAGAAGAGGGAGAACTCAAGTGGTGTGGGATGAGAGAAACGTGCAATGACAAGTTTACAATATTTAATATTTATCAACATAAAGAGAAAAGACGCAAGGGTAAAATAGTCCTTTTCATTTAATCAACGCTTAATATAAAATATTTGGTAAACAATAATTTTTAGTGAGCTGTTATCCGAGTCAAATCTCTTATCCTAATCAAAACTCTTACCCGAGTCGGCACTTACAAATTTTGGTAACCAGCCCCTTAATCGTGATGCAAGACAAAAAAAGAATAGTAGAGGAAAATGTGCATTACAATTTACAAGGTCTGGATTAGCCAAAAACAGAAATGGAGAACTTTGGTGGCCTATACCGGAATAGAAAAGAAAAAATAGAACAAATGATGGCCATAGGTCCAACAAGGTCCAAACAACATCACACCATTAGTATGGCTTTACAATCTATACAAGTGACTGCAAAATTTCAACATTTATTCTCTTTTCCTAAATAGTAAGCCCAATTCTCTTTTCCTAACGAATGCATTTACTACCATCAGAACATAAGTGACTGCAATTTATTCTCCTTGATTCTCATTACCATATCTAAAATCCCTATAAATTCTTAGAAACTCCAATTGTTTCACCAACATCAGCATATGAATCCACTCCCATTGAAAGTTTTCAACTAAATGAAATTCCTTGTTTAAGGTACATATGGATAGGTAGTTTTTATGTTGGCTCGTGAGTCATATTTGGATAAAGAAACAGAAGGGGTGAAAGAGACAAATTTAAAGTAAATTGTGGACACTATACAAAGATTGCACGGAATTATGTTGACTTCAATTACCTGGCTTAAAATCAACTTGGTAGCCAACTTGGGCTTTGTAAGTGTTTGTGGTAGCTGATGGGCTTTGTGAGTTTCATTGGCATTAATCCTGGGAAATAGATGCATAAATACTCGAAGAATCTTATTGCATCATCTTCAACCATTCTCAAGTCATCAACATTTTGTACAAGCCTGCAATGAACGAAGAAATTCAAGGCTTAAGAAACTAAAAGCAGTTTACAAGTTTACACACCATGAACAAAAAGACTTCCACACATCAATCTGTCTATGCTACCTGACCACAAGACTATGGGCCCATTTGGTTTGAAGAAATGTTTTCAAGGGATTTGGGTTTAGACATAGAAGGGTTTGGAATCTTTGGTGTGTTTGTTTTGTAGGATTTGGAATGGAATTGAACTCCATTCTTTATAGATAATTTATAAAAACAAATTATAAATAATAATAAAAATAAATAGAATACCTTTTATTAATTGATTATTACAAAACGAATGTTTTAACATATTTACAAACAAATTCTACAAAATCCCACGAAATAGAAATACCAACTACCTCCAGGGAATTTCTAAATCCAATGTTTGTGGGATTTAATTGAAATCCACAGATTTCAGTTCCGGACTTTCCTTTAAATCAAACGCGGGATTGGAATGAAATCCAATTCCAAATCCCACAAACCAAACGGGCCCTATGTCTATGGCCAAGAACTGGTTGCCATGGCTACTGATACACCCAACCCAACTGGTTTTTATTGAAATTAAAAGAAAATATAAAAGCGAACAAAAGTTCGGCCTGCTTTAGAAAGGCAGCCACCTCTTCCTTGATGCTCAATCTAACCCTAATCAAATATCAAATCAAGCATGACTAATCTATTTTCCTAATCATTTTATATAGAATATTGTAACCAAGAAAATAAGATAATTGTTGTATTCATGACTAATCAATTCTCTTAATCATACTTACATACGATACCGTAACTAAAAGAGGGTATTCGCCACCCTCTGGAGCGCCCCCACCACACCGGCGCCTGAGCACGAACCCAGACCTCACACACATGGATTACACCCACACCTTTACTGTTGGGGACAGATCAACAGGACTAGTATAGCATAACTAAAAATACCAAAATGGACTATTCATGGCTGCCTGTAATTATGCCTGGAGTATGTGATGGTGGCTTGCACCCATGTAGCTATCATATCCTTAAAGGTTCCCGAGTTTTACTATCAGATAGTGAACTTGAATGAGCTTCTACGCTAAGATATCATGTATGCAATTGCGTTCATAGAATAAATGTGATTTCCTATTTCCTAATTCAAATAAAAGCTTGGGCTTCTAGTCAAACCTACTGTCATATAAAGTGCCCTAAACCCTAAACCACAAGAATAAAATAAATAAAAGGATATGAGAAATAATTATGGAGTCAAATGATAAAGGGGAACAGTGGAAACAGATTTTCTCATATCCTTGATCTATATATGCAGCAGAAATGAACCACAATCAGAACATGTTTAATGCAAAACTCAAAGGAGACACAAACTAGTTCCAAGGATTACCTATCACGTATTTACGAAGAAAGGGAGTTGCCATCAGTACCTAGAAACTTCGATTCCGACCCCAATTCTTAAAATGCATCATATCTGAATTCTGGAGGAATTTATCTACAGAAATTCAAAATATATCAAGATTAGGAAGCAGAATCATGCTATATAATTAAGGTAGACCAATTAGATTTCATATTCAACAAATGGGATGCAGACAATATTCGTTATCACTTGTACCCTCACGACTAATTGATGCAAGATATAAAAAGTAACAACTCCCTCCCTCGACTATGCACTATTTTCAATAAGCTACCCTTGGTTTTCTTGTAAGCAAGAAATTATAAGGCTAACACATAAATAAACTACGGATTTTGCTGACAAGGAAAACATCATTTTATTTGTTCGACAAACTTCTTACCCAAGGCCCTTAGTTTCAGAGGAACCACATGTCAATAAAATCCAATATGCCTCCACTTCCACCTCGTAATCCTCCATGTTTCTAGTGACAGTATTTTCCCCTGTTTTCCAGAAGCCACGTTTCCAGCAGAGCTCTCTATTCATTACAGAGATCAATCCCTCAAATTTTGGTGGTTTTGCATGACCATTTATGTAAAAGTGACAACTGAACCTGCAGGTGTCACAAAGTTTATCTTATACATTGTGACATCATATGAAAACTAAAATTTGAGTAAAAGTGACAACTGAACCTGCATATGCAATGGTTCTGTTTCCTCTGTCCAAATTAAGAGAACCTTTTTTTCTCACATTGTGAAAGATTGCAAGGTCTGACTCACCTTGTCATCAAGCTAATCAAAACCACGCCTTTACTATACTTATTGAAAACAATGAACCGCTAATTTGATTAGAAAATGAAAATATTTCAATTAAATACCAATATGATGTAGACAAGTTTATAACCAATACATCTATCAAAAGTTTCTGAAGCATATCAAGCTAACAACTAAAATGAACAAGTTTTCCTCTTCATATATCCAACTCTTATCAGCAGAATTCAAGAAAGTGAATGAAAAAGTCTTTAACGATTTCTTACCTAGTTGGCTATCACATGCGATAAGAGAATCCTGTTTCTTGCACGGAAGTAAACTAAGAGTAAATTTGATAATGGATGTAGAAACAAATGAAAGTAAGGTTTCATTGCTATGATGTGTAAGCATCCTATCCTACCCCTACCATATGCTTTAATGATTTAACTTGTTGATAATTATACCTCTAGACCACACAATATAGAATCTCTAATCATAATTCAAGCGACAACAAACAAGTCACACATACCTTCCAGAGATGAAGGTACTTATTTTGCTGGCCGGAATTTGGATTTTAATATATCTTTTGGCACAAGTTTTTGGATCAGATCAGCAAAGTTAGAATCTTGTTCCTTTGCTGGAATCATATGAAGTAGCAAGTAAAAGGACGATGCATCAATTGAAAAACCCCTTGCATCCATTTCCTTCAGATGTAATAGCACATCTTTTGGTTTTTTCCACCTCAGAATACCTTGAAGAATAATGTTGTAAGTGACACAATTTGGAAAGACTCCATTCTTCTCCATTTTAATAACAAGCTCTTTTGCTTCCTCAATCAGGCCCTCGTTACAGAACCCATTACTCATGGCATTGTATGTAACAATGTTCGGTTGCAAACCTCTTGAGTGAAGTTCATAGAAAAGATCCATTGCAGTATCAAGCTTCCCATTCTTGCAGCTACCATCAATAAGGACAGTGTACAGTGCAACATTAGGATGTATCCCGTTGTTTATTATAATACGAAACAAAGATAGTGCCTTGTCAACCTGACGATTTTTGCAAAGTCCATCCAATAAGACAGAATAAGTGATAAAATTTGGAGTTAGGCTTATAGATTGCATATGTTCAAAAAGTTCTAGAGCATCTTTTGGTCTCCCAACCTTAAACAAACCATACAAGATAGTGCTGTACGTTGAAACTGTGGGTTCCAACTTCTTGTGAGCTATCTCCTTAAATAATTTCATTGCCTCATCTATGTTAGATCTTTTGCAATGCCCATTTATTAAGCTGTTAAAAGTGATAATGTTAGGCTCAATATTTTTATCAATCATGGTGTTGAAAACTGCTGTAGCTTCTTTCATTTGACCTCTTAAACAATATCCATCAATGAGTGCACTATACGAGACAACATCTGGTTGCTCACCTTTTTCAATCATGATACGAAAAACACTTTCAGCATCTTCTATCATCCCTTCTTTACAAAATGCATCGACGAAGATATTAAAAGTGTGCACATCGGGATTGATCTTTCTGCTGTCCATTTCTCTTAACATTTGCTTAGCATCTTCCCAACGACCTATACTACACAAACCATATATAAGGGAATTGTAAGTAACAACATTAGGAAAAACTCTTTTATCAATCATTTCCGCCAAAAGTTTCAAGGCATCATCAACCATCCTATCCTTGCACAAACCATCAATGATTATGCTATATCCTTCCTTGCTTGGTTTACAACCTTTTTCTTCCATATATCTAAGTAACCTGATGGCCATGTTCGTATTCCCAGCTTTACAAAGCCCGTTCATGACCGTTCCATAAGTGACTTCATTCGGTTCGCAAATTCTGTCTCTAATCAACTTCTTGAACAAAACCTCAGCCTCAAAAATCCTATCTTCTAAAACAAGACCTTTCAACAAAGTGTTATAAGTAGACACAAGCGGTTCATGACCACGCTTCACAATACAACCTAACACAGCAAAACCTAAATCGATTCGTCTTAAATGAGAAAAACAGTTGATTGCAATGTTCATCATACACGCATCAACAGAAATTTGCAGCAACCACAATTTATTGATCAAGGAAATAGCAGTGGAGTAACGCTTCATCTTCACGATATCTCCAAGGAGTTTATTGAATCCGATTAACAAAGGCAGAGGCTTCATACGGATCATTCGATTAAACAAAAACACAGCATCATTGAGCCTATCGACACTCTTAACATACTTACCAGATCTTGTAGGCATGGTTGAAAGCGATTTTGAAATTGAATTACTGGATAATAGATTATTGTCCATGGATTTGTAGAACCCTAACCACAACAAAAACGAAGGGTGGAATGAATCGAGAAGAATAATACCTTTACGAGCGAGGAGTAGCAGATGGACGGCATATGCGTATCAAAGCAACACATCCAACTCCCATCTGCTTTCCAAGAAACGGAAGTCTACCGGGTTGTTTGGCAGTTTAAGAGGGTCTTATGATATAGTGTAAAATGAAATATGATTGTTTTTTAATTGTTAAAAATAAAATTAGGGCTTTTAATGATTAATGGAGGGACATGATACAAAATCATTCAGAGGGTTTTGGAACCATCATGAGGTAGACATTTTTTTTGCCAAACAACATTCACCTCTTAGCGATTCAGAGATTGTCTCTTAATGGAACCAATAAGAGGTAAACAAACAGCCCTGTACGTCTTTGTGGGGACGATGTTTATAAAAAGGTCCACAGACCCGAAACATAGAGATATGTTTGCGAACATTGCTAACGAAGGTATCATGTTAGAAAACGAAAACATGCCGAGTTTAGGTTAAATATGGAAAGGTTAGTAAAACCCGGTTGAGTTACGGTGAAAAGTTGAAGTTAACTTGATAAACATGAGAAGTGGTTATTAATCGTTGGATTAGAAATTAATGCACGTTAAGATGAGATACACCGAGCCGAGATAAGATACAGTGATGTATACCAGATCAAGTCCCTTCTAAAGTACAATTCATGTGAGGGCATGAGATTAAAAGTGATCAACGGTTGAGATCCATTTCTCACGCTAACCTCAACTTCTCACAAAATCCTTTGCTTTGTAAAACCAAAGTTAGATATAAGATGATATTAAGTTCAATCAAAAAATAAGTATATTTTTTCTGTCACATATAAAATGATATCTCATTAGCAATGTCTGCAAGCACATCCTTTTCAAAATAAGCAACTAAATTGTCATTCAGCCATTAATCTCCATTCTATTACGTAATCTATTCTTCTTAATATTTATTAAAGAATATGCTCGACCGGGTCATGTGAAGCGTGCGACAATATGGATTTGGAACGAAAAAAGAAGATGGAATTTTGGTGTTTGATTGAACAAAATAAAGAGTTCGATCTTTTGCCTCTTTGTCCTTTTGATTTGGGGCACCGCATTGAGATAGATTATCATGTTTGAAAATATTATAAAGAAATGTTGTATCTATGATGGTTTGTTGAAGATTAATGGTTTTTGTTATTAGGTTGGTTTATTACTGGGATTCTTCAGCTACTTAGGTATTGTTGGATCTATTTTACCGGAGAATGGGTCCTTGATAGGTGGGCCATGAAGTATGATAACACTAAAACAAAAATTGGGTCTTATTTAGAAATAAAAAGAATTTGCATATGAGGGGCAGAGCGAGACCTCTGGGTCAAAGTTGGCTCCGTCCTTTACTTGATCAACATTTGACTCAAATAGGCTCGACTTAGGCTCAAGCTCGATGTGAAGAGGTTCGACTTGGACTCGGGCTCGACTCCATATACTAACGAGTCGATTCGATAAGCTCGTGAGATACTTGAAAATTTTTAATATATAATTAGTTTTTATGATAAAATTTGTAAAATATAATGTAAAAAATTAGATTCAGTTACCTTAAAATAGACGATAAATGATATTTTTCGACGACGACGTTTGCATTGAAGTATAATAACTAGAGGATCAAAATATAAAATCTGACAAAAATGTTTTTGTCACATCATTTACACCCCTAATTAAGCATATAAAAAATGTTATTTATTAAATAATATTGTTTATTGTTAAATTTCATTTTTTACATATTTAAATAATATTGTTTATTGTTAAATTTCATTGTAATCGGGATCATAAATTTTTACGATGTAATTGTAACTTTATTCTAAACTAAAAATATAATTTTACACAATAATTCATTTTATGCACTAAAATAAATATGTACCAACACAAACCAAAACAATTCCCCAACTAAAACATAAACTATATATGTCAAGCTTATGCCGTTTTGATCTTGGTCGTTCCTATTACATAGAAGTTTGCATCTGTTTTCTATTTCCCCATATCTCTTTTCTTATTTATGTTGGACATGACTTTTTAGTTTTAGTTCTTTTCACTTGTATATTTTTTTTTACTTTTTGTTTTTTAGCAAATGCCATATTTTATTGCACCTTGTTTGGGAGTTACTGCCTAGGTTATAGATTAGCATATATTACTTCTTTGATTTTCTTCTTCACTGTATGGGGGAGGAAGACGATGGGTTGTTGGGGTGTTGGTGTTGGTTGGATATGTAACAACTTCCATTTGGGGGAAACAGAAATCATCGATGCAAAACTTAAACCATGGATCTGGAGTTGGCATCGAAGGGAGAGAAGACCGGTGACGGGGAAGCCGATGTCGTCACTGGTTGTATGGGAAGAGGATGGGGTGGGGATGATGTGGTAGTGATGTGGTTGTTTGCCAGTAGAGAACTGGTGGGGGAAATCGGGAATGGTCACCGGGAAAGGGATGTCGCCAGAATCACATGGAGGATGGTTGTGTAATTTGAACTTTCACCGGAAAAGGGGATTAAGCACAAGGACGATATATTATGTATATAATATATATATATATATATATATATATATATATTATTTATGATTTAAAAGGAGAAAAAGTAAAAGGACAATATTATCCTTGATTTAATGGAGTAATGGTTAGTGTTGTTAGGACAAGGGGGTCTAATCTAGAAAAAAAAAAATGAAACCATAGTGGTTGTACTTGTAATTACGTTGTTTGAGAGACCAAATCCAAAATTTTCAATAACCGGGACGAAATCTGTAATTTACTCTATTTTGGTAGCCTAAATTGAACCATTTCCTTTGTTTTAAGTTGTGTTTGAGCCTAATAAGCTAGTATAGAAAGCCCAATCCATTTTTTGCCTATGTTAAAGTTAAGGTGATCAAAATTCTATGAATAATGATATAGAGCATGTCTAGATTCATGAATTAAAGGTATGCCTTTAATTCTTGATTGAAATTTAAGTATTAGACTTTATGAAGAGTCTTTTGGGGTGTCTTTTGAACCCTATAAATAGGAGCCTTTTGTAATCATTTGAAATCATCATCTAAGTAATATAAACACTTTGATTTGTGAGTTTTAAACTCTTTTAGTTCTTTGTGAACTTTAGAACTTATCAAGTTATAATGTAGCTTGTGGCGTTTAACACTTATCAATCAACTTGGTGGGTTGATTGTGGCGTGCTCTTATACCAAGGTTCTTGTCTCCTTTATAGGCAATGGGTCGCGGTTTCCACCCAAGGTTCTAAATGGCGTGAGGCGTGGCGTGGCGCCGAGGCCAAGCCTCAAGCCTTAGGAGCCACGGCGAAGCCATGGCGTATTCAAGGCGTGACTTATGGCGTCAAATTTCAAATTCATATATAATATTATATATAAAAACGTATGATTTGTAGTGTTACTCAATGAGTCAATAGTAATCAACAAGATAAATTAGGTTATATATTAAAAACATGCAAATAAGACATTAAAACGCAAAGAAAAATCAAATATCTCATTATGATAACTGCACATTAGGCCATGGCGTGCCATGGGCTTAACGTGGCGTGACACACAAGCCTTGGTGTCATGGCGCGCCATGGCAGCTGTACGGCGAGTTTTTTAGAACATTGTTTCCACCACAATTGTCTAAGCAACCAATAGAACGATCGGGTAACATGTGTTCAAACCCACACTAATTGAGTAAAATTGCTATTTCCATATCACTAATTGAGTAAAATTGCTATTTCCAAGTAAATTTAGCGAAGTTTTTATAGTTTAAATCAAGTGTTTCAGGAATTGCATCATGTTATGAGATAGTCAAGAATGGGTGCTAAAAGTAAGCTTCCGAACGATATAAGAGCATAACTTCCGTCAAGTTCCAAGACCAAGAAATGGTCGGTTGAAAAAGTAAAGTTAAGAAGAAAAATCAATTTCAAAAGCGGCCCAAAATCAGTGGCTGAAATGACCTTCATGTGGGTTGCTGAAGCTGAACCCACCTGCAACCTACCAGAATGAGAAAAAAGGTGACTTTCATGTGAGTTGTTGATGTTGAACTCACGGACAACCTACGAGAAGGGTGTTGCACGTTTTTATACTTATCTTTTAGGGTTTTTGATGTATTTTTCACTCTATTCTCAAATTGGCGATGGGAGGAGGCGACCTTGGGCGATTTTTGTAAGAGGAGAACACCGAATTGAAGCTAGGAAACATCTTGGGACGAGATTCTTACACAGATTCTTCCAATTCTTCGTCGGTATTACATATTCTAAAGGGAGTTTTTCAATCTTGGATGTTTGAGAGAACTTTTCTTAGATCTATGACTTCTTCTACTACTTTCTTGTTTAATACCCCCAACGTGAACTAATGTTTAGATGTTGGGGGTTGGTTTGACTTTGGTTTAAGCATATGAACATGTGATTTGGGATTTTTATCAGTTTTTCTTAACTAATGAAGCATATGATTTGGGTGTTAATGCTTTTGTGAGTTTGGCCAACTTTCATCTGATTTGTTTGTTATAAATTAAATTCGAGAGAATTAATTGTTAACAAGAACTGGAATTATATGTCAAAGGTGAGAAATTGGATAGAGATATACCAACTAAACCTTAGTATCATTATAATTTGGAACTTAATGTGTTTTGAACTCATATGTTAAGATTGAGAGATGAGACTTGTGTTATCAAAATAAAATCCGTTGTTGCTTGAGAAAGAACAACGGTGATTCCCAGGTTAGATTTTTATGAAAGGGTTTAACTGATAATTGTTTTCAAGAATATTGTTCATTAGTGAAAACCATAAGATTTCCAACCCTCAACTATTTGTCTCCATAAAAGTATCTAAAGTATTTGAATAGTGTGTTTATTTTATTTTTTTTATTAGTATTTAGTTAATTATTCCTAAAAATTCAACCTTTTGGACCGTTCAGTTAATAGTGAATATAGTAATTATGATACTCAGTTCCTAGTTCCCTTGGTTCGATACTCGTACTTCCAAGTACATATTACTTGATTCGACCCGTACACTTGCGGTTATATTAGGGGGGTGTTGTTAATGCCAAAAATCGTCCCAAGGAAGATCTAAGGTCGGTGTGGAGCATTAACAACTAAAGTAAGCGATCGATCGGCAAATCGTACGACAAGAGCAAGAAGTAAAATAGACACAGAGAATTTGGTGACGCGGAAAACCCCATAGAGGGTAAGAATCGCGGAAGACAGCAGGGATCGTCAAGTGCACTATGGACGCTAATCAGGACGTCGTCCTTTAGAAGGAGTGATTACAAGTACAATTGACAATATTACAGTAGAACAATAATGTAATCGTGTGATTGAGCTAAATGTCGTGCAATAAAACACTTATGTCGAAAGATTATGCTTGAAAGAATTCTTGAGAATTGTATCTTCGTAATTTCTTGTTAATCAGATGATGATGATGTAGTCCTCTGTGTAACTCTTCGAGGTTGTATATATAGCTTTAGTCGCCATAAATGAGCATTGATTGTCCAACAGTCTTGATATTGATTGATCTTGATGACGATCGTCCGTTATATTTGTTGGTCATTATGTGCATTAAACCTGTAATAAGAGATTCACAAAGGAAAAATGGTTGCATGCAATAAATGGTTAACGATCGTTAGTAATGTTACATAGATCGTGATATATAAGTTGTCGTGAGACTTTCTTTAATCGTGGACATGAGAAACTCTCGTTGGTCGTCGCCTGGGACGATAGTGTCTTCTGTCGTACGATGTCTTCAGGACCTTATCTTAATACAAGAATGGTCCATAGATGGGAGACGTTTGGTTATCTTCCGTCGTTCGTGACTTGTGGAATTTTACCCAAACAGTTTGCCCCTAAAATTCGTAAATTAGGTGGCAAGACGTTTTTTGAATTTTGTAACCAGGTGGGACACGTGTCGATTTCTTGTAACTGAATCATTTCCTTGAGAACCGAAGTGATTCTGAGGGGAAGCGTGTAGCCGTTTTAACTGCGTGACGTCATGGCAACGTGGGGCGCGTGGTGTCAGGTGTAGGGACAGGTGTCGTCTATCCATAGAGGAGGACGAAGAGTCGATACAGGTGTCGACCATCTGATGGTTCATCCCGATATCGAATCGCATATAAATATTGACCATACTTAAATCCTTTCCTTTTACGTGATCAAAAATTCTCAGAGAGTATCCTTGCCAAAACCTTGTATACCCCAGTGAATCATTGTTAAGTCTGATTTTGTAGTAATCAATGTATTTATCCCTTGTGGCCTTTACCGTAGTTTAGCTTGCCTTTTATATCTGTTTTGGCCAAGGGTATTTAAGTCCCTTTTGCCTTGTCTTGTAAAAAAATTCTGCACTGATATTGAATACACATTAAGCATTTTGCGTCTTATTCTCTCTCTCTCTACTTTCTCTCTCTATAGATTTAGATAGATCTTTGATTAACAATTGGTATCAGAGCCAATCTGAATCTGAGAGATTTTGAGAGAACCAGATTTTGATTTGAATTTATAGAAAAATTAAAGAAACTGGTAAAGAAACGTATAAAAACAAAAATATTTGAGGAAAGAAACGTATAAAAACAAAAATATAGAGAATAGAAGGGAAGGATTAGAGGCTAAAAATAAAGAAATTTTTACCAGTTTCTATTTGAGGAAAGAAACGTATAAAAACAAAAATATTTGAAGATTCATACATTGTTCTTAATGAAAAGATGAAGAACAGTAAGAAAACCAAAGGTTTTTAGAAGAATAAAATAAAAAAAATGATTTTATAGGATAAAAATCTTATAGAAAACTCATAATGAAGAGAAATGGTGTTTTGTTAACAAGATTTAAATAGAAAGAAGATCAAAGTAACCTGGTAATCTTGAATGAGGAAGATGCAGATGCTTGAAATTTCTTGAAAGAGTTTCTTGCTCAGAAAGGATTTTTAGAAAGCGTAAAAGATAAGAATAAAAAGAAACATTCCTTTTATACGTAGAGAGTAGGAGAGAGAAAGAGGCAGGAATACAAATATTCATCATGATATGGACACGTCCCACGAAGTTGATTGGATAGAAGGGCAACGGACGAACGTGTCAGAAAAAGGCATGTCGTGGATTGTCGGTTCAAATGACGTCATAAGAGAGAGAAAAACTTTTCATTTTTCCATTTTGAAATTATCTCTGAAGAAAAGTCAGAGATAGGTTTTCCTTTAAAAAGAATCCCTGATGAAAATTCAGAGATTGATTTTTATTTCAGAGGGAACACTGAAGAGAAATGTCAGTGATAGATTTTGTTTATCAAAAAGCTTTTAATCATTTGAAGAAAACTTCAGTGATCAAAGTTTTATTTAAAGCGTCTTACTGACTGAAGATTCAGTGATTTGGAGTAAGAGAACATACCTGAGAGTCAGAGTTTTAATCAGAGAATGAGTGATAAAGGGAAACTTATAATCACTGACATAATGCATGAACTCTGAAGATTTTACTCTTCGAAATTCAGCATTCCAAGCTCACTGATGAGAAAGTTGAATCTTGTCTCATCAAGAGGTTTGGTGAATAAATCAGCAAGCTGATAGTCAGTAGGGATGAAATGAAGTTCAATATCACCATTCATCACATGATCTCTGATAAAATGATATCTGATCTCTATGTGTTTTGTCTTTGAATGTAGCACTGGATTATTTGCTATAGCGATAGCACTAGTGTTGTCGCAATAGATGGGAATATTTGATAGCTGAAGGTCATAGTCCAATAGTTGATTTCTCATCCAAAAGACCTGAGCACAACAACTTCCAGCGGCTACGTATTCATCTTCAGCTGTGGAAGTGGACACTGAATTTTGCTTTTTGCTTGTCCAGCTTACCAGCTTTCCTCCTAAGAGTTGACATCCACCAGTGGTGCTCTTTCTATCGAGTTTACAGCCTGCAAAATCACTATCAGAATATCCAGTTAGATTGAACCCTGAGTCTTTGGGATACCAAAGACTGAGGTTAGGAGTTCCTTTTAGATATCTGAAAATTCGCTTGACAGCGATCATATGAGATTCCTTGGGTTCAGATTGATAGCGTGCACATAAACAAGTAGAGTACATAATGTCAGGTCGGCTCGCTGTAAGATACAGCAGGGAGCCTATCATTCCTCTATAGTCAGTGACATTAACAGGTTTTCCAGATGGATCTTTGTTAAGTATCAGAGGAGGTGCCATAGGGGTTTTCATCGCTGAAGTTTGTGTTAGATCAAACTTCTTCAGCATATCTTTAACATACTTACCTTGGCTGATAAAAGTACCTTTGTCAGATTGTTTAATCTGAAGACCAAAAAAATATGTCATCTCACCCATCATACTCATTTTGTATTCTTTCTTCATTCTTTCAGCGAAGCGAGTACACAACAATGGGTTAGTAGAACCAAATATGATGTCATCAACATATATTTGTACAAGAATAATATGACCTTTTATCTTTCTGAAAAACAATGTATTATCAATTTTGCCACGTTCAAATTTTTCAGAGATAAGAAAAGATGAGAGAGTGTCATACCAAGCACGAGGGGCTTGTTTGAGACCATAGAGAGCCTTATCCAATTTATAAACATAATTTGGATACTTAGGGTCATAGAACCCTGGAGGTTGTTCTACATAGACTTCTTCATCCAACTTTCCATTTAGGAATGTTGATTTTACATCCATTTGATAAACAATGAAGTCTTTATAGACTGCATAGGCTAAGAATAGTCGAATTGCTTCGAGCCTAGCCACAGGGGCAAAGGTTTCATCATAGTCTATGCCTTCCTCTTGTCTGTATCCCTGAGCAACAAGTCGAGCCTTGTTGCGGGTTACAGTCTCATGTTCATCTAACTTGTTTCTAAACACCCATTTGGTGCCTATTACTGTTTTGTCAGATGGTCTAGGAACGAGACTCCAAACTTTGTTGCGGGAGAACTCAGTCAGCTCTTCTTGCATAGCGCTGACCCAGTTTGGATCTCTGAGGGCATCATCAGCCTTCTTTTGCTCTATTAAAGAAATAAAGTTTACAAAGAGACAGATATTACATGAACTTCGTCGAGTCTGAATACCTGCATCGGGATCACCAAGAATTTGATCTATGGGGTGATCTCTGGTCCATCGCTGAGTGTGAGCATGATCGCTTATGTTAGACCACAGTCTCATTGGATTCAAGATCATCCAATCTGAAGATCGTAATCTGAAGCTAAAGCCGGAACGTCGACTCTCGATATAAAAGTCTATGTCTATTTGTAATAAATGTCAATGTAATTTAATGTAATATGTTTTAGTTTACTTAGATCTATATATCTAAGTTAAAGTATTGTAATAGTTAGTTAAAGGTAACTTAGTTAGTTATTTAGTTTCTAGTTTATATTAGATATAATATCTAGATTTAATATCTAGATATTAATCTTGATAGTGTGTTCAACACACTTGCTAGATTTTAAGTGTATCTCTAGTCTCTCAAGATCAGATCACTTATCACACATACAAACACACACATCAAGGTGTAAAAGAGAGAAAACATAGAGAACACAAAGCAAAGCTTAATCGATCAACCTTGTAATCGTTATTTTATATATCAAACAGGTTGGTAATCTTATTGTGTTGTTTCTAAGAACTTGTTATAAAGTATTGTTGGACCGACAGCTTACTTCAGAGATTGAATCAACAATTGGAATGTTCACTGATGATGATGCTTGAGGCTCATCAGGTATCAAGTGTTGAGTGTCAGATACAATATTGTTTTCTGAGAGGTGTTCAGATGAAGATGGTTCTGAGGGAAGAAGTGTGTTTAGAGGCTCTGCTGAGATCCATGAGTTGGATTCAGCGTTAGGAGGTATGATGTTTGGATCATCATCAGCAGCTGAAGGATTTGAATGCTGATGGTTTGAGAAGAAAGGTTATGTTTCTCTGTAGTGAGAGAACATCCAAGCATTTAACTCTTCATTGTCAGCGATTGGTTTAGAGTTCGCTGGGCGAGTTTCATCAAAGGTGACATGAATTGTTTCTTCCACAGATTGTCTTCTCTTGTTGAACACTCTGTAGGCTTTGGAGATGGAGGAATATCCAAGAAATATTCCATCATCAGCTTTTGGGTCGAACTTTCCAAGCTGATCTTTGTTGTTTAAGATAAAGCACTGACAACCAAAGATATGAAGAAAACTGATAGATGGTTTTCTTCCATGAAAAAGTTCATAAGTTGTCTTTCCAAATCGCTTTACGATCAGCGATCTGTTTTGAGTAAAACAAGCAGTGTTAACAGCTTCGGCCCAAAATTGAGTAGGGAGGTGAGAATCGCTGAGCATTGATCTAGCAGCTTCAATGATCGTTCGGTTTCTTCTTTCAGCGACTCCGTTTTGCTGAGGTGTTCTTACTGAGGAGAAATTATGAGAAATTCCCTTGTTCTCACAGAAATTGTTCAGAGAACTGTTTTTGAATTCAGTTCCATGATCACTTCTTATAGAGCGAACAGTAAGATTATTCAACACTTCCATATTTTTAACAAAAGATATTAGTTCTTCTGGATTATCACTCTTGCAGCGAAGAAAGATAACCCAGGTGTAGCGAGAGTATTCATCTACAATGACAAGCGTGTATTTCTTTCCAGCTATTGATTGGATGTTGACAGGACCAAACAGATCCATATGTAAGAGCTGAAGAGGACTTGTCACTGAGGAAACTTGTTTAGACTTGAAACTAGTTTTTGTCTGTTTTCCATTTTCACATGTCGAACAGAGAGATTCTTTAGCATATGAGTGCTGAGGAAGACTAGAAACCATTTCCTTAGAAGAGAGAGAATTCAGGGTTTTGAAATTTAGATGAGAAAGTCTTTTGTGCCATATCCATTTGACATCAGAAGAGACTTTAGAAAGAAAACATAAGTTTTCAGTGGTAGTAGAGTCCATATCTATTACATAGACATTTTCTCTGTGATAACCACTGAGAGCAAGTTTTCCTTTCTCATTCACCACTGAACATGATTTCTTAGAAAAGCGAACTTCGTAGTCTTTGTCACATAGTTGACTGATGCTTAGAAGATTATGCTTCAGTCCATCTACATAAGCGACTCTTCTGAAGGTAGTTGTCCCATTGCTGAGGACACCAAACCCTCGGGTATAGCCTTTTCCATTTCCACCAAAGGTCACAGAGGGACCTTTCTCTTCCTTGTATTCAGTGAGCATGTCTTTTTGTCCAGTCATATGACGAGAACATCCACTATCGAGATACCAGATGCCCTTTGATCCCTACACACATAAGGAAGATTAAGCGTTGTTTGGTACCCACTTTTCAATGGGTCCTTTTGGGTTAGTGGAGATGGAAGGTTCAGCAATCTTCACAGCAGATGAAGATTCAGCTTCAGTGGTAATATTCACTTTGGTTAATTTCTTAACCTTAGTGGTATTCTTCACCTTGGTTGATTTTTTAGCTTTGGTGACCTTCTCAGCCTTAGAGGCATTTATCTTCACTTTAGCTGTTTTATCAGCTTTGGTGGCAGTTGTACATTTGCTTGCAATATGGTCAGTAAAACCACAGTGATAGCATTTTCTATATTTGAAAGTGGTTTTAGGACCAGAAGTAGAAGGTTTTGAGAATTTAAGATGAGAGGGGCCAGGTCCAATAATGCTTTTCTCATGAGATCTGGGACGAATATTTATTTCTTCAGATCTCTTAGGCTTAAGGTCAATCTTTAGCTTTGGAGGACAGAGATCAAAGATTTCTATCACAGAGCTAGAAGATTGATTTGCTGAAGGTTTAGAAGGAACCTTCAGCTTTGCTTTCCTTGTAGCCTTTTGAGGATGAAGAATGGATTTTCCTTTATCCGCAGACTTAAAGCCTTTGGATATTTCTTCAGGGATGGGATTAGAAGAAGAAGAACAGGGATAAAATTGATTATAAGAAGTGTTAGAGATAGAAGTGACAAACGTTCCAAACTTAAGCCTGGAACTTTCTTCTTTAGGCTCATCCTGTGGTTTCCAAAAACCAAGACCAGTTCTATCACTTTCAGGTGTTTGAGCATTTATTATCTTAGAGATCTTTGTTGATGATTTGCACCATTTTTCAACATGAGCCTTTTCTGCTTTTAGAGCAGCGATGGCTTGTTCGCGTTCAATGCTGATGATTTCATTTATAATGACTTGATCTTTCAACTTTTCTTCTAAAAGATTCAGTTCTTTGATCTTTTCATGACATTTCTCTAACTGTTCAGCTAAGTAAACATTTTTGTTCTCAGCTAGAGTTTTGCCGTTTAGAGCATTATAAAGATCAATAGTCAGCACATCAACAATGCGACTTCTCTCAGCTTCAGGTAGAGAGGGATTAGTAGAGATAGATACCTGAGATGATATATAACTCATAGAAGTTTCAGCTGGTTCTTCCACTTCTTCTTTAATCTCAGCCATAAGGCAGAGATTAGCGACTTCTTCTTCATCAGAACTTGATTCTTCTGATTCAGCCCAGTCATGTTCTTCAGCAATGAGACCTTTACCTTTTCGCTTGTAGCTTTTCAGCTTTTGATATTTCTCTTTCAGCTTTAGGTACTTGTCATCGCTGGATCTTCTTGAGGTAGAAGGTTTGAAGACTTTCTTTGACCTGCACTCACTTGCAAAGTATCCAATCTTTTCACAGTTATAGCAAGCAGCAAAAGCCTTATCAACAGGGGTTGATTTTGGCTTGTCAGTAAGAGAGAGAGGCTTATTTCTTCTGAAATTGCTCTTTCTTGCAAATCTTTTAAAAGAGTTTGTCAAGAGTGCTAAGAAGTCATCAAACTCTGAAAGATCAGGGTCTGATAGATCCTCAGATTCAGAATCTAACTCAGTGATAGTGAGAGTAGATCGCTGAGATGGAATTATTTCTGAAGAGACTAAAGCAACAGGAGTGCTTTTGGAGTCTTTAGAATCTTTTATAAGATTTTTCTTCAAAAGGTTTGATTGCTCATAGTTAAGCAATATTCCATATAAGGTGCTGAGTGAAAGAGAATTTAAGTCTTTTGTCAGCTTAAGACATATTGAATAACTGTCCCAGCTTTCAGGAATACATTTTAGGAATTTGGTCAAGACCTCAAAATTAGAATAGGTCCTACCAACAGTTCTTAGATCTATGATTAAACAGTTAAATCGCTGATGAACATCAGAGAGAGATTCATTCTTACCAGCGATGAAAGTTTCATACCGTCTTACCAAGTTAATCTTTCGAGTCTCTTGGATTTCAGTGGTGCCTTCGTATTGAACACAAATGGTTTCCCACATTTCTTTAGAAGTTTTAAGATGCATGATGGAATGGAAAACTTCATCAGGCAGAGCCATTGAGATAATGGTTTTTGCCCTTGCATCTATACCAACCTTCTTTTTGTCTTCATCACTCCACTGTCTTATCTTCTTAACTACATAGCGTTCAGGGACAGCACGAGTGGTGGCAGTAGCTGGAACTGCAGCTATAATTCTGACAGGTTCATAGGGTCCATGTTCTATATACTCAGGTATAGTAGGATCTGCACCTTCAAGAAATAACATCATTCGATTTTTCCATAGAAAAAAGTTATCTCTGCTAAATCGAGGAGGTTTAGAAAGTGAACCATTATCAAAATAGTTTGTGTTTGTGTTTAGTGCCATATTAAAATAGCAAGGAAGAGAATAAAGCAATATCTTGTTTATCAGATTAAACAGTCTGCTCTGATACCACTTGTTGGTCCCGGAGGTGCTTAACAAGTTTGTAGAAGGGGGGGTTGAATACAAACACAGAAATTAAAGTTTAATAAATTGTTTATTGATAAATCAAACACAATTTACAAGTTTGTTGCGGAATAAGATTAAGACAGACTCAATCTAAACAAACTTAAGAAACACAAAGATGGTTGCACAAGAATATAGAGAAAGGGGGTTTTAGAAGTATAGAAAACAAAGGTTTCTATCTTGGTTCAAGAATAGAGCACACTCTCAGATGGAGAGGTGATCTTTCTATTTATACCCTATGCATTAAATGCATGGCAGGGTACTTTACACGTGTCATTCAGTGATTGGCTTTGGTAGTCTGACTTTTGGGATACATGCTTTCGGCCGTATCATGAACAGTGTAGTTGACAGAGTTGTTGTACGATTTGTGGCAGAGATATTTCCATTCTGACACATCGTATTGGTTGTGCAAGGTATGACAAAAGGAAACTTGAGGCATAAGCTTTGTGATCGATTGATCGCTGAATATCTCTTTCTTCAGAGATATATAAAGAGGTTCAGCTATCGCTGAAGCTTTTCCTCTTGTTCCTTCGCGTATAAGTAGAGTTGTCTTTGCTTTACTGATATCCGCATCAGGTCACTAGTAGACTTCTCTTTGTTCAGTGGCTTCGTCTTCGATTCAGCTATGAACATATGTTGACGCGAGACTTGTCTTCAGGGATTACGTTACTGTTTGCATCAGAACTATCAGCGATAACTAAACAGACTTAGTTTGATCACTGATAGTGAAACACTAATACATAGAAATGTTTATAAGAGATACTATCAGTGATAACTGAACCGACTCAGTCTGATCGCTGATGGTGAAACACTAATACATATTAAAACGTAATTTTCACTAAGTATAGAAGAGGGTCGTTATCAAATCACTGAGAGAGCTTGGATCAACACTAAAAGATGCCAAAGAGCACAATAATGTGAAGATGCCAATGTGCACATATTATAAAAAGATGCCAATGAGCACACATCTCATGATACTTGGTGATATTTTTAAAGTTGCGATAAACCTATAAATTTGTGAAAGTCTTAATTCTTGACAGCATAGTGTGAGTAAAGGCAAAGTTTTCTATTATATTTTTAGAACTACATTTACTTGAAGTTAATCAAAGTTCGCATGCTAGCACACTGAATAGATTGATGAAAGTTTTTGAAACTGAACATGTATTAACTTGATATGCAATGAAACTTGTATCTGTATCCAAAACACACACACTTGATTTCAATTGATGGATTAATATGTGATATTTTACTGAGTAGAATTTAATTGGTATAGTGTTTAAAAATTTTATATATTTAGTTGTTTCAAAATCTATATTCAGTATATTTTTCTTTCTACGATTGATGTTTCGATACTTGTGTTCTCATATCTGTGTAAGTGGGTATGTGCATATTTCGAGGGGGAGTGAATAAGAAGAAAATTCTGAAAGAACATCTGTTCATATCTCATTTCGAGGGGGAGTACATAAAGTGAATGCAGTGGACAGTGCATTTGTGTAGGGGGAGTAAAAGAGCCCAACAGGTGAATCATTTCAAGTCTCAAGTCAGATTTGCGCCTCCTAAAGATTTCTTGCTAGCTTCTTCGACTCAGTCTTGCAGATCTGAAGTTGTCTCGTCTCCAGCGTAGACATGACCAAGATGATCCAGATCATCAAGGTCATGAGGGGAGAAGTTAAAGAGACAAAGAGTTCAAAGTTTATCTGCTCAATATTCTATTTCTTCAGCTATACTAGTCCTTCTGCTGTTCCAGCTCCGACCACCACAGCTCCTTCGAGTACATTTGAAAGAGGTGCGTCGTCTAGAGCACAAGCTGATGTTCCTGTTCCTGAACCGATTGTTCCTCCAAGCTTATTACAAACTGGTCCAGTCTTGTCAAGGCAGCAAAGACAACATAGACTGAAAGATGCTTAGAAGAATTTTTTTTAGTCAAGAAGCTACGCTAAGTCGCTTAGAAGGTCTAATTTGAGTTCGAAGATGGGTGTAACAGCCTACATAGAAGACCGGAGCGCCATTGATTACTAAGGGGGAGATTGTTAAGTCTGATTTTGTAGTAATCAATGTATTTATCCCTTGTGGCCTTTACTGTAGTTTAGCTTGCCTTTTATATCTGTTTTGGCCAAGGGTATTTAAGTCCCTTTTGCCTTGTCTTATAAAAAAACTCTGCACTGATATTGAATATACATTAAGCATTTTGCGTCTTATTCTCTCTCTCAATTTTCTCTCTCTATAGATTTAGATAGATCTTGGATTATTAATCGTTGCCAAAAATTTGTTCGAGGTCTTAGAGATCTTTATTAAGGTACGATTTCTTCTTAGTTTTATACGTTTTAAGACTAAAGGCCAAAAGCCTAGGAAGAATTGGGACGCTTTCGACTTCTACGCAGCGACTACGCGTGATCCCGACTTTGTAATGTCGTTAGACCCAATTAGTGTTTTTTAGCGAGGAGGAAGACATCGAGTCTTTTAGGCTCTTGGCTAGGATCCCGTCGGACGTGATACTTAGTCCGCCAGTGTTTCTTCGTCCAGAGTAGTATCCGGATGGATACTTCGTGATACACGAGTATCCATTCAGAATAGGGTTTTCATGGCCCTTTTCTCCTTTGTCGAGATCATTCCTTACGATCTTTGACTTATCTCTGGGGCAGATGATGCCCCAGTTTTGGAGAATCATTCAGGTGATCGAACGATTGATGGATAAATGGGAATCACCCTTTACCGTCTATGATCTCCTCTCCGCCTATACAGTCAAGGCAGAGCCGAACCATCGGTACAACCTCTTCTCTAAATTTAGAGGGCCTCGTACTTTGGTTCAAGCGACTGCGGTTAACGACCGCAACTGGAAGACGAGTTATGTCTTCGGTCATTTGCAGTCAGTTGTTGGTGACATCCAGTGGCTTACCACGGGGTGGAATACTGATGGTAAGATATAGAATCTTCCTTTCGTTAAATTTTCTTTTTGTCGAAAGAATTAACGTTCGTTTGTTTTTGTCATAGATCGACTTTGCAGTAGCTGTACCTTCTGAGGATTCGACTACCAAGGTCAAAAGGTTCCTCGAGTTCAGCGTCGAGGAACGCTCTTTCTTCACCATCTGCCTTACTGCCGACTGGGACGAGGGGGACGACGACGTACAGTATCTTGGGCCATCGATTGCCTCATCGGTAGAAGATAAGGAAAAGAAAGAGAAGGAGGAAGAACCTACCGAGGGATCCCCGAAGGTGGATATGGCACGTACGTCCGTTCCTCGTGTAGAGTCTAGTCGTAGGACGTCATCTACGGGTGATTCTTATTGAGTTTAGTCGTATAGACGTTACTCTTTTTGTCATACGATAGTATGGGTCGTCTGACCCCTATAAGATTTTTATGGGGTCTAGTCGAATAGACGTCACCCATGAGTCGTATAATTAGTGGGTCTAGTTAACTGGACGTCGCCACTGGTCGTAGGATCTTTTTTAGGGTTAGATGCATAGCGTCCCCTTTTAGATCGTGTAAGTTCTAGTTTTTATGTAAGACGTCACTTACTTAGAACTTGTTTGTTGATGTTTCAGGAGGATCGACCCCCACAAAACCCTCGACTGGGCTCTCAAAAAGAGATGCCCTTGTGAAGCTCACCCGCAAAGGGTGGGAAATAAAGAGAAAGGCCCTCCCGACATCTGGGTCGGGGGTTAAAAAGATGAAGGTGGTCCTGAGGGAACCGCCTTCAAAGGACAGTGGTCTCGAGGCCACTGCTCTGGAGAAGACGAAGGCGTCTTCGACAATCGATGCGGAGCCGATTTCGCAGGCCCCTCTGGCGGGGACGACGGGGCAGTCCTCTTCTTCCCAGAACAAAGGAAAGGGCCCGCAGATTAGGGAAGTGTCGGACCCGATCGACATGAGTTTTACCCTCCCGGGTGATTTCATGTCGTCGGGCAATCTGGGGAGGAAGACTCTATTTCCCCATTTGGGGAAGTTCCTCCTACCGACCTTCTCCGATCAAGGACGTATCGATCGATGACTTGGTTGCTCATGCTTCGGGGCTTTCCTTCATGGTAAGAATCTTTTGACTCTTCCTTGTGTCTTACGATCGTTAATCATTTTACTGATATTATACCTTGTGCAGGCTTTTGAAGCTGGTTTGGTTGTGAATACCCGTATGGACCAAATTCGGGGTATTTTCCCAAGTGCCCTTGCCAGGGAGCAGGCGACACTTGCTAGGGCTCTAGAGGCGGAGACCAGGGCCAAGGCAGCGGAGGCCAAGAAGTAGGAGTACTCTGTCCGACTTGACGACGCCCTAAATCAAGTTGAGGTCGACGATCATATAAAGGATGAGATTTGGGGGCAGCTGAGGGAGGCCCTTGGTTGAGCGTCCGCGGTGGAGGCGGAACTGGAGGCGACTAAGAAGGTCTCGACCGTGAATAAAAAAGAGGTCAAGTTGGGAGACGACACCTCCAAAGGTGGAGCTGTTGCATCTGACCCCCAACCACAGGAGCAGGAGCAGCCGACTCCTTAGTTAGCTTTTGTAATTTTTTTGTTTCTTTAATTAGGCGACCTTTTGTGGTCGTGCCACGTATTGTAATACCTTTTCTTGGTATTAATGAAAGTCTTTTTGAACAGATCAAACTGTCGCAACAATCTATGCTTCATTGAAACAAATAACAAAGTAATTGCATAAGTAACTCACGACAGACGTAAGGAAAGGAATCAGAAGATAATCAAGATCTAACGAAAATCTGAGCAGTCCTTGATAAGTATAAGAAAACGATCATAAGATAATGAAGATTAAATAAGAATCTAAGTAATTCATGACAAACACAGATGGCTAGAAGTATAAAATACTTCAAAAAAAATCAAGCGTTAGTCGAGCTCGCAACTAAGCAAGCATATAAGGAACTTGCGTTTTGATGCAAATCACGAGTATATCGATTGATGACCTGTTTAACAGAGATAAATTCGCAAGGAACTTATGATTTGTCCTGATATTTCTTTTCCGGTGCACTAGCTTTATATCTCCGACACACAAGGAAGGACGCGGCGGGAAGGAATAAGGTTTGGACCTTAAACCCCTTGGATTACATGACATGGTCGTGAGATAACCGTAAGGTGTAAATGTAGTTGAATGATCGACTGATCCTACAGTAAAATAGCTAAGAGAAGGGGGGTCATTGGTTTGACCAACGACACTCTGATGCTTAAGTCAGTAAGGCTTGTAGAAGTATAATTGTAATGAAAGAGGAAATGAGTTTTCAGAAAAAATACCTCTTTAGATGTACCGCATTCCAAGTTCGAGGAATGTCTCGACCGTAGAGGGTTTGCAGTCGGTAGGCTCCCTTTCCGACAACCTCGGTTATTTGATACGGTCCTTCCTACTTGGTGGATAATTTACCTGAGCCATATTCTTGCATGTTTTGAAACACTCGTCGTAAGACATAATCACCTGTTTGAAAGATTTTGGCCTTGACATTCTTATTGAAATGTCGTAAGACCAATTGCTTCTGCGAAGCCATCCTAATTAAGGCTGACTCTCGCAATTCTTCTAGTGCATTGAGATCGTAACTTAGATCGACTAAGTTGTGATCGATCGTCGAGTGTCGTGAGGTAGGAATTTGAGTCTCAACAGGAAAGACCGCTTCGCAACCGTAGACAAGAGAGAGAGGAGTTTGTCCTGTGGACGTACGAGGTGTCGTACGATTAACCCAAAGAACTGTTGGGAGTTCTTCAACCCATTTGCCTTTGGCCACCTTGAGTCTTTTCTTGATCGAGTTAACGATCGTCTTGTTGCTTGATTTAGCGAGTCCATTGGACTGAGGATATCAGGGTGTTGAAGTCATAAGTTTGATGTTATAATCTTCGCAGAACTGTTGGGTTCTGTCACTTATGAACTGTGACTAGTTATCACATACAAGTTCAGATGGAATTCCAAACCTGCAGATGATGTTAGTTTGGATAAAGGAAATGACTTCCTTGTCCCGGACCTGGGAGTAAGCAGCCGCTTTTATCCATTTTGAGAAACAATCTGTAAGGACTAGAAGATATACCTTTTGCCCGGGGGCCGGAGGTAACTTGCCGATAATATCCATTCCCCATTGCATGAAGGGCCATGGAGTTAAAATTGAATGTAAAGGTTCAGAGAGTTTGTGAGACATACCTGAATGTCATTGACATGCGTCGTAACTTTGGATATACCTTGTCGCATATTTTCGTAAAGTTGGTCAGTAATACCCTTGTCGGGAGATACAATTTGCCAAGCTACGACCTCCCGAGTGATTGCTACACTCACCGTCATGCATTTCTTTCAAAATGCTTTGGACTTGACTTTTATTGGTGATGCACCGTAAGTTTAGTCCTGTCGATGATCGCTTGTAGAGTTGGTCCCTGATCATGATGTATCTGGATGCTTTGTATTTGATTTTTCTGGCTTCCAATTTATCTTCAGGAAGTTGGTCATTTATTAGAAATCTTCTAATATCACTCGACCAGTTATCTTCCTCTTCAATCATTTGTATGTCACCCTCATTATCGATGGATGACGTCGCTAGATGAACTATTGGATTAACATCGAATGGATGATATCCAAGTGTCGATCCAAGATTAGTTAGTGCATCGGCTTGGGTATTTTGATCTCTTGGGATCTGTGAAATGGAAAATTCTTCGAATTCCCTGGATTTGCTTTTAGCTATCTTGAGGTAGGTTGTCATCCTGCGGTGAAGTCTTCGTTCATTTGATTCACGACTAAAAGTGAATCACTTTTGACATGAAGTTTTGTTGCCCCCAAGTAGTGGGCCATGTTTATTCTTGCAATCAATGCTTCGTATTTTGCTTCTTTGTTGGTGGCTTTGAAGTCACATTGGTTTTGAAGTCACATCGTATGGAGTACACCATCTTGACCCCTCCCCTTTGGCGACTTAAGGACGACACTAAGTCATGCCCCCCGGGTGTTGGACGATCCATCGACATGTAGGATCCATGTTGAGTCGTCGAGAGTTGCCACAAGTTCTGTAGATACTTCCAGTTCTGGACTGAAATCTGCGACGAAATCTGCTAGTGCTTGTGATTTTATCGCAATTCTTGGTTTATACTCTATGTCGTAATTACTAAGGTAGATACTCTATTTTGCCAGTCGACCTGTCAGCTATGGTTTTCTTAAGACAGACTTAAGAGGAAAGTTAGTCACGACGGTAATAGGATGTGATTCAAAGTAATGACGTAACTTTTTTGCTGCAGCAATCAAAGCTAGTAGAAGTTTTTCCTTGGAGGAATACCTGGTCTCTACATCGAGAAGTGATTTACTTACATAATAGATTGGTTTTTGTTGTTTGTCATCTTCTTGGGTGAGAACTGCACTTACAACGTTTAAACTGACTACCATATATAGTTGTAGAACCTCATGATCCTCAGGTTTCGACATTAGAGGTGGGGATGATATGTAGATTTTGAGCTCTTGGAGCGCGTTTTCATGGTCGTCCGTCCATTCGAAACCCCTGTTTTTTCTCAAGACATTGTAAAATAAGTAGCATTTATCCGAGGATCGAGAGATAAACCTATTTAGTGTCGTAACTCGTCCGGTAAGTCGTTGGACTTCTTTGACACTGCGAGGGGATTTGATATTAAGGATAGCTTTTATCTGATCAGGATTGGCCTCGATCCCTCGACGGGTGACCATATATCCTAAGAATTTCCCTGCATTTACTCCAATGGAGCATTTCGCTGGATTCATCTTCATGTGGTACTATCGAAGGATATCGAATGATTTCCTCAGGTGATCGATATGATCGGTTGCTTGTTTTGATTTGACTAGCATATCGTCGATATAGACTTCCATTGTGTTTCCAAGACGTTCTTTGAACATCCTGTTGACCAGTCGTTGATATGTGGATCCTGCATTCTTAAGACCAAAAGGCATAAGCTTGTAGCAGTAGATCCCTTTGTCTGTCATGAATGTTGTTTTCTCTTGATCGTCTCGATGCATCAGGATTTGATTATATCCCGAGTACGCAACCATGAAGGTGAGTAATTCGTGGCCAACGGTCGTGTCGACCATGGCATCGATGTGTGGTAATAGGAATGGGTCCTCTGGACAGGCTTTGTTGAGGTCTGTGAAGTCAATGCATACTCTCCATTTCCCATTTTTCTTCTGTACGACCACGACATTGGCGAGCCAATCAGGGTACTTGACTTCCCTGATTTTTCCAGTCTTGAGCAAATTATCATCTTCGTCGTTGATTACTTTGTTGCGTTCTGGAGCAAACTTGCGACGCTTCTTTTAATAAGCTTGAACGAAGGATCGACGTTGAGCCGATGAGTGATGATCTCGGGGATGCCGATCATGTCTTCATGCATCCAAGCGAAACAGTCGGAATATTCCTGCAAGAAAGAGATTAGTGATCCTTTTAAGGTAGGGTCGACTGACGTACCAATGTAGACCATTCGATCAGGTTTCTCCTGATCCAGGACGACTCCTTCTAATTGATTGTCGTCAGCAGTTTCAGGATCGACCTGGTTCTGTAATTGCTAGATGCCTTGCTTTCTAGGATTTATGGAGATTTTATAGCATTCGCGAGCAATTTTCTGCTCATTCTTGATTTCTTGGATGCCCCAAGTTGTTAGAAACTTGATCGTCTGATGATAGGTCGAAGGTACAACTTTCATATCGTATATCCAAGGTCGTCCCAAGATAACGTTATACGCTGATGAACAGTCGATGACGTTGAACTTGGTCTGCTTGTTAATTCCTTTGGCGAAAACTGGGAGTATGATTTCCCCGATGATGTTAGCCATGTCGCCGTTGAAACCTACAAGGACCGTCGAACGTCGTATGATCTCATATTTGTCGATCCCCATAGCCTTGACTGTGTTGAGGAATATGATGTTAGCAGAGCTTCCTCCGTTGACCAAGATTCTTTTTGTCGAGAAATTACCAATTGTGAGCTGAATTATCAGGCCATCGTGATGTTTCTGCCATTGATCACCAAGATCCTCCTGATCGAAGGTCATGGGCGTGGCTTCTAGTTCCAGCTCATGTTTAGTTCACGATGTTCGTGGAACAGGGAATTCTTCGGATCCTTGACTAGCATGGCATTTTGCGGCTGAGTAAGTTAATCCACATACATCAGATCCCCCGATTACACAATTGAAGACCTTTGTGTGTTCGGGCGAGGCTGGTCGTGCGTTCGTGCCCAATAGTTCTTGTAAGTGCCCCTTAGGCACGAACCATGCCAATTCTCGCCTTAGAGAAATACAGTCGTCCGTCAGGTGGCCATGATCGCCATGGAAGTCACACCATTTAGACTTTTCTTTCTTAGCGTCGTCTCTCTCATTTTTTGGAGGCCATTTAACATGAGTCTGAATACTCTTGAGAGCTTCGACAACATCCTTGGACGTTCCAGTAAACCCATAATAAGAGACCTTAGGATGTTGAGGGAATTTGCTTGCTGGAGGGACCTTCTTCTTATTGAATCTTACGTTCGAGACCTGTTTGGATGTCTCGACTCGAGCGGTTGGTCTTGCTTTGAAATCTGGTTTCTTGACGCTCAGGGCCTTCTTGTCGCCAGAATGCTTGCAACGAAAAGCTACGTCATCTTCGACCCACATATAAGCTAGCGTTCGATCTTGGACGTCTTCAAAGTTTTCTGGCGGGTACTTGGTTAAATCCATGTAGAGATCGGAACTGTCGTCAAGACCTCGCTTGTAAGCCTCGATCACAGTTCGAACATCATAATTCCACACATTGATCATCTCAGAATTGAAGCGGTTGAAATAACTCCGGACTGATTCACCTGCCTTCTGAGTGATATAGTAAAGATCGTTGGTTTGTTTCTCCATGTTACGACTGCTGGCGAATTGCTGGAAGAATTGATTGACCAATTCTGCAAAACTGCCGATGGACTAGGGTCGTAAGTTTATCAACCACTGCAGAGCAACTCCGGTGAGGGTTGCACCAAAACTCTTGCACATACAAACTTCCTGATATGGTTGGGGTATCGACACGATCCACATCAGTTGCTTGTATTGTGCGATGTGCTCTGTTTGATCGCTGATTCCCGAATATTTTGGCGTAAATGTCGGGATATTATATTTCTTTAGGACGTCGACCAGGGCGATTTCGTCAACAAATGGAGACGCTTGGAACCTAGTTTTTGGTTCGACGTCTACTGCACAGCTGCTCCAGGTAGTTTGTGAGTAGCGATAGCATCTTTTCATTATGTTCTTCCAATTGTTTTAGACGACATGTAACGGGGTCGTCTGCATGTATTCCATTGCTTCCTGGAAGTGACGTTGGTATAAATCAAGAATCTTAGGACCTGTTGTGCTGTGATGTGCCTCCATTATCTCCATTTATTGGTACATGCATGTGAGGCATAGATACCGATGGGAATGTTGTCACCGGAGGTGGCATCGTCGGAATCGTTGGGATGGAGAAAGTGGTGACTCCAGTAGTTGCTCCCATACCTTGCGTCGTCCTAGGGTAAGGAGGTGGCGGAGGTGGAACACCTGCAAAAGGCATGTTAAAGGGTGGCCTTAGACCTTAACTGGGGTCCAAATTGGTTGCCCATGTTTGGACTCCCTATCACTGGGTTTCTCTAGCTGATAGTTCTCCATTAATTCTGCGGTTATGCTCGTCCAAAGCATGAATTCGGTTGTGGGCAGCATCGAGCTCCATGCGCATTTGGGCAATGATATGAGCTTGAGTTCCTTGAGTTGCCATAGTCCTGTCAAACAAAAAACTGCACTGAAACCGTTAGTAGGTCGCACTTTCTGCCGAGGATGTTACTCTAGCTGGGGCCCCACGGTGGGCGCCAAACTGTTAATGCCAAAAATTGTTCCAAGGAAGATCTAAGGCCGGTGTGGAGCTTTAACAACTAAAATAAGCGATCGATCGGCAAATCGTACGATAAGAGCAAGAAGTAAAATAGACACAGAGAATTTGGTGACGCGGAAAACCCCGTCGAGGGTACAAACCGCGGACGACAGCAGGGATCGTCAAGTGCACTATGGACGCCAATCAGAGACGTCGTTCTTTAGAAGGAGTGATTACAAGTACAATTGACAATATTACAGTAGAACAATAATGTAATCGTGCGATTGAGCTAAATGTCGTGCAATAGAACACTTATGTCGAAAGATTAGGATTGAAAGAATTCTTGAGAGTTGTATCTTCGTAATTGCTTGTTAATCAGATGATGATGATGCGGTCCTCTGTGTAACTCTTCGAGGTTGTATATATAGTTTTAGTCGCCATAAATGAGAATTGATTGTCCAATGGTCTTGATATTGATTGATCTTGATGACGATCGTCCGTTATATCCGTTGGTCATTATGTGCATTAAACCTGTAATAAGAGATTCACTAAGGAAAAACAGTTGCATGCAATAAATGGTTAACGATCGTTAGTAATGTTACATAGATCGTGAGATGTAAGTTGTCGTGAGACTTCCTTTAATCGTGGACGTGAGAAACTCTCGTTGGTCGTCGCCTGGGACGATAGTGTCTTCTATCGTACGATGTCGTCAGGACCTTATCATAATACAAGAATGGTCCATAGACTGGAGACGTTTGATTATCTTCCGTCGGTCGTGACTTGTGGAATTTTACCCAAACAGGTGTAAACCGGCTATCATTTTCTTAAATAAATATTGTTCTCGTATGAACTCACCTATATATATATATATATGTGTGTGTGTGTGTGTGTGTGTGAGGTTTCAAATACAAACCAATCAATTGAGATATTTATGGAAATGATAAATGTTCATTTATTATGATTTGAATATATATCACAGATGATTAGAATTCATTAAATATGATCAATGCTTTATATTAGGAAATAGGTGAAATATTTATGAAATCAAATATTAATTAGACTACATTGACGATTGAGATTGGTTTATATGTGTGGCATTTTAAACTCTTTCTCTCTCTCTCTCTCTCTCTCTGTGTATATTATATACTAGAACTGTACTCGTGCAATGCAGCTAGATACATCATGATTTTAATGGTTAGAGATAATGATTGAAAATTAATAAATAACATTAAATGTAGTACATACAGCTTTAATGGTTGTTTTTTAAGTAATTAACATTAAATTGATTTTTTTATATAAATTTGTTTAATTTAGAATTAATAATATAATGTAATTTATTTTAGTTTAATAATATAATTTTTTTTATAAAATATTCTGTTAGATTTTTTTAATTATATTTTAGATTTTTTATATTTAAAATTTGATTTTTATACTATATTTAATTATGCTGAGAGTTATTTTGGGGGAGTTAAAGTGAGAAATGATTTTAAGGGAGTTAAAATGGTTAGAGATAATGATTAAAAATTAATAAATAGCATTAAATGTAGTACATACAGCTTTAATGGTTGTTTTTTAAGTAATTAACATTAAATAGCTGTACATTAAACTTTAAGACTTGTTTTTAAGAGTTTTTTATGTCTGCTTTATAATATAGTATAAATTTATATTTAAAATTTGATTTTTATACTATATTTAATTATACTGAGAGTTATTTTAGGGGAGTTAAAGTGAGAAATGATTTTAGGGGAGTTAAAATGGTTAGAGATAATGATTGAAAATTAAGAAATAACATTAAATGTAGTACATACAGCTTTAATGGTTGTTTTTTAAGCAATTAACATTAAATAGTTGTGCATTAAGCTTTAAGACTTGTTTTTAAGAGTTTTTTATGTCTGCTTTATAATATAGTATAGATATATATATAGAGAGTCGAGTTCAAACGAGAATATTATCTATTTAAAAGAACACGAGAACTAACAAAATCATTAGTGATTTTACATTAACACACGAAAAAAGGACTTTGGTCGCGGCTTCAGGTTTGCGTGGTTTTTTTGCGCGTTAATGTAAAATCACTAATGACTTTGTTAGTTCTTGTGTTCTTTTAAATAGTTACTGTTCTCGTTTAATCCTCCCTCTCTCTCTCTATATATATCTATATATCTATCTATATATATGTATATATATATATAAACAATATAATATTTAATTTAATTGTTTAAAATAAAATTAGTAAAAAAGGTAAAATATCAAAATACCCCTCATTTAACAGATAATTTTAAGCGATTTAGCATCAATGACCATTTTCAGAGCAAAATACAAACTACAAGGATGATTTCTATGCTTATTAAAAATTAGGTACCGTTTTCAAAGATTTCACTAAAGTTTAAGAACCAAAATTGTAGTTTACTATTCAATATAATACAAAAGGTTACTTTATTAATTTTATCGGAAAGGAAAATAAAAATAATTTTTCCAAAACGAAATATAGTCGTTGCCCATAATCTCCAACGGCTATATATCTCATCCATAAATCCTTGAAATTAAAACCCTCTCTTTCATTTGAAATCAAAACCCCTTCTTTCACAAGTGGTTGTTGTTACTGGATAGGGTTGGGGGCCAGGGAAGGGGGGGGGGGGGTTGAAAAGCTATTTTTCCAAAATGGAATTTAGCCGTTGCCCATAATCTCCAACGGCTATATATCTCATCCATAATTCCTTGAAATCAAAATCCTCTATTACATTTGAAATCAAAACCCCTTCTTTCGCAAGTGGTTGTTGTTACCGGATAGGGTTGGGGTCAGGGAAAGAGGGGGGGGGGTTGAATGCGTTATAAAATGCTTACCTCGAGGATTAAATCCATAATCATTTTATTTTATGAACCTAAGATGTCATTAAGTATAAATTACAACGATCAAAAATGTAATTTACTTTATATATAATGGAATACAAAATAGATCAAATTACATGTTTGGTCTCTATGGTTAGTGGTTTTAACATAGGCACCTAGGATAGTATTTCGTGTAAAACACATAGCTCTTTTCCATAATTATTTCATTTCAAGAACGCATAGTGTTAAAACCATGAAACAATAGAGAATGAACATGTAATTCACTTTATAAAATAATATCATATATTATCTAGAAAAAGACCTAATTGTCCTTACTTAACGACAACGTTGCTAATTGTGTTAGGGCAAATAACTCGTCCAAAGCAAAATGTGAAATGTAGGGATTTTTTTTACACTTATTGAAGCATATGAACAAATTTTAGATTTTTGCTGGAACCACAAGGACCAAAAGTAAGGTTTAGGGGGTGTTTGGGATTGCTTATTTGAAGGGCTTTTTAGCTTATTGTGATTTGACACTGGAGATAAGTCATTTTTAGTGTTTGGATGGAACAAAAAGAAAAGAGCTTATAGCGGTGCCAAACCGCTGAAAAGTCATTTTGTTCTAACTTATGACTTATTGACTTATCAGAGGTTAATAACAAAATGTGTAAATTGCTTTTTTGGTCCCTATGGAATTTGTTAATTTTCATGGATTAGGTCCCTACAAAAATTTTATTGCAAAAAATCCCTATGATATGCAAAAATGCTTGGTTTACATCCCTTCCATTAACACCGTTAAATTTTTAGGTAAAGGGTATTATTGTCTTTTATAAACTTTTCTCACAATTTCTTTAAAAATAAAAGTAATTAATTATTATAATATATATACAGACACAAAATATAGTCATAATGTAAAACACCGTTTTACTTCCACGAACCCAACATTGGCAACTGATCTTCAGCAAAACCCAACACTACAGATCTAATACAAAAACAAAGCACATACATAAAAATACAAATCAAGCACAAATAAATCAAACACAACCATAACCAAATTAAAGAAAAAGAAATGTATGAACAAATTCAGGTTTATTTTAATCAAATCATTGTGCAAAAGGAGATTGTTTTAAAAGTAAAACTAAATCAGAATCCTTAAATCTAAATAGAAATCCTAAACTAAATCAAAAGTCCTAAAGTTAAATCAAAAACTCTAAAATCAAATTAAACCTTAAAACAATCGCTGGATGAATGATGCAAATGAACTAACCTGGTAGATGTAGATAATGGCCATGCAGATGAACAAATCGAGCAATAGATGATAGGAAGAAAGAGGGAGATGAGGAGTTATGAGTTTTATGTAGGCATATTCTCATACCTTAATCAAAATCGAAGTCAACACACCTGACTTCTGTATAATTCATGAGAGAGAAGCGGACGCGGTCGCTGGAGAAAGCAATTGTCAAAGGGACCAAAACCAAGCGTTTTCCCGTATCATAAGGGTATTTTTGCAATAAAAATTTTATAAGAACCTAATAATATTTGGAAAATTTACATACAACTTTTATGAGACATCAAAATAAATACTACTTTATTCAAGAAAAATACAACTTTTATTAACAAAACAAATAATTTTTGATCAAATATTTAAAAGTTCTTTAACAAGAAAAAATTATAGCATACTATATATTATTGAATAAATTAGATATGAAAGTATTTTTAGAAAATATGTTTCATAAGATTACAATTACTAAGGGGTCGTCTGTTTTTTTTTTAAAACCTCTTAATAACTCTTAAGTCTGAATCATTCAGACATTTTTACACACCACCTCTTATTAATCATAACTAAAATAAGAATTCAGACTTTAGACCTCTTAAAAAACAAACGTCACCTAAATATATATTTCTTTAGAAAAATTACGCATGGATGCACTAAAAACTTGTTATATTTGTTAAAAACAATTTTAAATTAAATTTTTGTAATTTTAAAAAGTAAAAAATATATTTTTTTTTTCTTTCAAAATAGAGTAAACTAACATTTTGAACCTTGAGATTTAATGAAATCTCTAAAAAAGTACCTAAACTTTCATAAGTTTAGAAATCATCATTGGGTTCATATTTTACTAAGTTAAAATCAAGGGTATTTTTGTGTTCTTTTTTTCTTCCTATTTATATAATTTTTTTTAAAAAAATTAATGAATAATGAAAATTTCAAGTTCATTATTCACGATGAATGAGAACAAATGATAATATATGCCGCACTCCCTTTAACCCCCAATTCACAAAATAAAAAATGTTTCCAACTAAATTTTTCCCTATAAATACAAATAATACTAAGGGGGTGTTTGGGATTGCTTATTTAAAATAAATTATGATTATTTGTAAAAGTGTTTATTAACTTATGTGGTGACGAAAAAGAGTTTTAAAAAAAGTGTTTGGATTAACTTATGGCTGTACCAAAATGCAATAAGCTGATAAGGAGTTTTTTAGTATTTGACAATTTTTGCTTATTCCTGTAAAATTATCAAAATGGACATTCTTCCATATTATTGGCCTTTTTATTTTTTTAACATATAACCGTTTATTTTCAATCATTTATATTTATATTTTTGACAAAAATAATAATAACATAAATTTTAAAAAAATAATAATAACATTAATAGTTTTAAAAAAATAATAATAAGTTAATAAGGAGTTATCATTTTTAGGTTAAAAAAGGGGTAAATATGTAATTTGGTTAAATAAGTTAACAAGGAGTTTCAAGTAAGTCATAATAACTTAACTTATCAAAAACTTCTTATTAGCAGTGTGGAAAAGCATAAGCACTTTTTTTTCCAACCCTGTGTTCTTGAAACTCATTTAACGAAGGAAATGAAATGAAAGAGAAGGAAAGAGGGGAAAAGTAAAAAAAAATCGTGTTCTTGAAACTTTTTTAGAAGAGAAAGAAAAGGAAAACGGAAGGAAATAATTGATAGTTTTTCTCCCAAACCTTTCCTCCCAAATGTGGGAGGAAAGGGAAGGAAAGGAAAGGAAAAAAATTTTAAAATCATTTAAAAAAATTACTGAAATTATTAAAATTACAAAACTAACCAATCTTTCATTACAAAAAATATATTTTTATAAGAATATATTTGTAAAATTGATATCTTTCCTTTTCTTTATCTCATGTTTAAGAACATGAAAACTATTTTATTTTCTTTATTTTCCTTCCATTTCGAGAACACAAATGAAAAAAATATTTTCCTTTCATTTTTTTCTCTCCCTTCCTTTTCCATTCATTTATTTTCTCTCTAGATTAGAGAACACAACGTTAAAATAGCTTATTAGCTGTATAGAAAAGTTATAAGTTAATAAAAAGTTTAATAACCAATCCCAAACACCCCCTAATATCTTATTTAATTTAATTAATATAAAAAAGAGTAAATTACGTCTTTGGTCCCTATGGTTTGTTAAAACTTTCTATTTTCGTTCTTATGGTTTTGAAATAACGATTTTCATCCCTATGATTTATAAGTCATTATCTTTTTTGTTCTTAAGATTTAAATTTTATTGTTTTTTCATCCCTATTATTTACGATTCATTTCTATTTTAGTCCTTCATTCTTAAAAGTAGTGTCTTGGCCTTAGAAACGAAAATTGAAATGAATTACAAACTATAGGGATAAAACCAAAATATCCAAAAATTTTAATAAATCATTAGGGACTAAAAACGTAATTTACTCAAAAAGAAAAAACCCAAATAACCCTCGTTAATCCAACAACTTTTGACTGAGTTAATGTCATAGACCATTTAATCCAAAACTTTAATCCAAAAGATTACTTTAATTATTATCGGAAATAAATAAAATAAATAAAAATAAGAAAAACAAAAGTGATTTCTCCAAATGAGAATATAGCCGTTGCCACCATATCCTCCCAACGGCTATCTCCTCCATAAATCCCTCGTATCAAATATCCATTTCAAAATCCCCAATTCTTTCATCTCAAATCTAACACACAAACAAACTAGAAAAATTCAGATTTCTTTCCATTTTCAAAACTCTTCTCTACAACATGAACGATTTAATGACCAAATCCTTCACCAGCTACGTAGATCTCAAAAAATCTTCCATGAAAGATCAAGATCTCGAAGCTGGAAGTCCAGATCTCGACATCCAGATGCAAACAATTCAACAACCAGATCTCAATCTCACCGCTTTCCTCCACGAAGCCGAGCTCGTCAAACAAGAGATGAACTCCATTCGCGAAACCCTAGCTCACATCCAATCAGCCAATCAGGACTCCAAAACGCTCCACAATCCAGATGCGTTGAAGTCGATCCGACGTCGTATCAACGGCGACATCGTCTCCGTGTTGAAGAACGCGAAGACGATTAAATCGCGGCTGGAGGAGATGGATCGGGCGAATGCGGAGAGCAGGAGGTTGTCCGGATGTAGGATGGGGACGCCGGTGGATAGGACGCGGACGGCGGTGGCGAATGGGCTGAGGAAGAAGCTTAGGGAGCTGATGATGGAGTTTCAGGGGCTGAGACAGAGGATGATGAGTGAGTATAAGGAGAATGTTGGCCGGACTTATTTCACGGTCACCGGAGAACAGCCGAGTGAAGAAGTTATTGAAAAGATTATTTCCGATGGGACTGATGGACATGGCGGTGAAGAATTCTTATCAAGAGCCATTCAGGTATGATAAAAGTAGTAAAACTCTATATGCACAGATTTCGAGCATCAAAAGCTTTTTTCCAGAGCTATAATGGTTGAATCCACACTAGTGATGCTTTAGTAACTTGTACATTATGCAGTACGATTTGTACGTTGATTTGAATCTGGTCATTTGAGCTCTGGTAGAAAAACTATGGTTCGATAAATGGTGTTTTATTAAAAATAAGAGCGAATTATATATTGAATTATAAAAAATTAGTATTGATTTTTATGTAAAAAGTCATAAATTTTTCGGTATTGTGGTATCATATAATATTGATAAAGAATAATTACCTAAAATACGATTTTTATTATCGTGTCTTCAATATTGTCACATGTGTTTTTAGTTTAACTCCACCATTTTGAGAGAATTTTAAAGATTTTAATTGATTTCGAGAAATTTTTAAGTTTGTTTTTTTATAGAGATTTTTTCAGTTTTTTTTGGTTGATTTGAAGAGTTTTCTTTTTGGTTTTTTGGTTGATCACGAGGTATGGTTGCATCTTCTTAAAGGTTCCAAAACAATACGGTAACACCTTCAAAAACGATACGGTTGCATTTTTTACGAACCTAAATTTTTTTACCCTTCACCGAAGAAATAATACGGTGGTACCATACTAGATCCGTCCGTCCATGGATCTATGTAATGAGAAAATTAATAAACAAATGTACATAATTTAGCAATATATTGGTGTGCATTTAACCGATCTTTGTGAAATTACGATTGGATTTTATGTTATATATATATCATAAAACTCCTTAAATTTCTATTTTTTGTTTGATAAATTAAAGTTTTGAAAATAATTTGGTTTTTCTGATTTGTTACATTTCTAATTAATTTTATCGAATTTTGTTGGATATATAGGAGCATGGGCGGGGGAGGGTGTTGGAGACGGTGGTGGAGATACAAGACCGCCACGAAGCTGCCAAGGAGATAGAGAGAAGCCTACTAGAGCTCCACCAAGTGTTCTTAGACATGGCGGTGATGGTGGAGGCGCAAGGGGAGAAGATGGATGATATCGAGCATCACGTCATGAACGCTGCTCATTACGTGAATGATGGGACTAAAAACCTCAAAACGGCAAAAGGGTACCAAAAGAACAGTCGGAAATGTATGTGTTTCGGGATCATACTTCTTTTGATCATCATACTTGTGATCATCATCCCAATCATCACAAGTTTTAGCAAATCTTGAGGTTTTAGCTAATTGAGGCTACATATATGTGTCCTGATTATATATCAAATTTGATTCCTTTTATGTTTGTACTCGATGTATGTATCTTTCTTTCTATTGAAAGTTAGATCTATCAATACCAAAATTATGCCATCTTTTTTTGCCTCTAATTTACTATTTGTTTTTTTTTTCGAATACTATTTAATCGTTTTCTTATTTTCTTATTTAGTTACTGTTTTAATTTAAACTTAATCTTTATAATATATATATATTTTTTATTTTTTTAAATGAGAGAAGATAAAACAAATGGGGAAAACCAAAAATGTCTAGTGTTTTAAAGCCGTAAGAACCAAGACTATTAAATAAAAAAAATTATGTCAATATTCAATAATTAAATTATTTATATTTTAATCATCATATTTCATAAAACGTCAAAAAACATTATGTAACATAAAATAATTTATTATTAAAAAAATTATACTAAACAATTATTAATATATATTATATACATTATTACATCAACCAAAAATATTGATGCGATATATGTTAGCAATTATAAAAAATTAATTTATTATCGGAAAAGCATTTATAACCAACAAACCGAAGAAAGAAAAAAAGAGAGAAAATGGGGCGTTGCGAGAGACAAACAAGGAGTCCAGCCCCAATTATCCTACCGAGTCGCTCACATCTGCAGACTCGACCCACACACACAGCATCACAGACAACAGCAGACCCCAAACTGCAGCCCGACCCCTCCAGCAGTGTAGACGACAGACCGAGCAAACTGCTCAACGCCCCTACCTGACCCCTCCACCTGCAGCCGATGCCAATAGGAGTCCGAACCCATCAGAAGAGCAGCCCACGCACAGCTCTGGACGTACCGAAATTTCCCCACGTGCAGCCTCTAATAACAGACTTGCGCTGAACGATATGACCGACTGCCGCAGTCGAAGACACACCGCGTTACTGCATCAAAATCAGACTTGTGCATATACCTGTTGGATATTTTGCCTACTCTTTTGTCCCACATAGGAAAACTCTCAAGAGTTTTGTGGGTTTATAAAGCTAAACCTACACTACTTATCAAAACGGAGAAGAACCCACAGTAGAGGTTGGCATTGGGCTTTAGTAAGGGAATCACCAAATATTAAATGGTCAAAGATCTTAAATTGCAATTTTGCTAAAATCGGACAGAATGGAATGCGAGTTCCATGCGACTTTGGTCGCAACGAACCCGCATTGGTCACTGATGATTGTCGAGAACACAGTGTCTAACGCAACCTTCATGCGGGTAAACCCGCATGCTACCCGCCTTACTCTCGGTTGGTTGAAGCACAGGTATAAAAACCTTGCTTTTCCCTCCATTTCAGAACACGAAATTTTCCCTGCAATTCTCTCCATCTTCTCTCTTGCTCACTTGCTATCCAAATAACACATTATCAATTCGATCGGATAGTTGTATCCTCTAGACGACGTCCGGAACCAAGCACGATTGGGGACAAAATTTCGTTTTAGGACACTGCATCGGCATGCCTCTATCCACCTTTTCATCGTTCAATTTTCGTTAATCATCGAAAAGGTACATAATCTCTTGATTTACTTGAAATTTAATAAGTTGTTTTTCGTTAACTTTTGTTTATTTGTGTTATCGTTAAGATTGGTTCTATCAATACCTTCGCTGTGTTTTGGAAGAAGCCTACATGACTTGACAACAACTAGTCCAGTCGATCACCCTTTTTATAGCAACCCCTTCATGACCCAACCTTTCGTAGGATCGTACTCTAGCTTGAGCGAGGATTCATAAGCCAATCAACCCAGTCGCGAGCTAGATGGCCATCCCTCTTTGTAACCCAATCAAATATTTTTAATTGGAGTTCAAAGAAACGGTCCGAGATCTTCCCTTCTTTTTTCCCAAATACTAACTTGTTACGGTTGGCCCAAATAAGATACAACACGCTCCAACTAACCGCTTCCCACCTTTGTGTTCCTTTCGCGTTGTCTCCTAATTGCACCGCTACATCGAGCAGATCAGTCAAAGAATTGACCGAATCCAAATTCAGATTCCACAATCTTCCCACTTCTTGCCACAACTTTTTTATATCACCACAACTCACAAATGCGTGATCTACCGTCTCCACGCCGATTCCGCATCTCGGGCATAAAGCAGAGTCTAGCTCTATGCCCAATCTGTCCAGAACAACCCTCGTTGGAATCCTCCCTAGTTTCAGCCTCCAAAAGAAAATGGCAATTTTCTTTGGAGTCGACTTAGGCTACTTCATCTCTTCTCCAACCGACCCACCATTAACCCTCCTATCTTCTAATAATTGCCTTAGCTTTCTTACCGTGAAGTCTCCATTAGTGTCCAAACTCCATCTAGCTCGATCCTTTCCTTCTCTTTTTGGAATGACACTTCGAATCAAGTTACTTAGATTGTCCAGCTCGATCCTTTCCTTCTCATACAAGGGTTGATGCACTTTTAAGGTGGATCAGAGGCCTGCATGGGCGTTCAATATGTTTTCAACCAAATTGCACCTTTTTGAGGGATTTTTGATTAATTTTGATAGATTTCTTTAAATCTTTTGGTTGATTTCGCTGTTTTTTTTAAGTTTTTTTGGTAGATTTTCTAGGGATGTTTTAAAGAATTTCTTTGACTTTTGATCAACTCTTTCGGTTTTTGGTTGATTTTGGGATTTTTTCGGTGGAACTAGTAAGCCCACCATGAGCACGCCAATCAAACGGCGTGCAATGGCTCCATACCTTGTAGGTTTTTTGGTTGATGCCTCTTTTATTTATAATCACTACAAAAATAATTGTTTTTGCCGGAGAAAAATTTCGCCGGCAAAGCTCATGAAAGTTGCCGGCAAAAGCTCAAAAATCTTTGCCGACGGATTTTTTCACCGGAAAAAGTTTACGTGGAAAGTTGGCCGCTATAACTCTTTTTGCGGACGAACAACAAGGGTTGCGGGTAAAGATGCCTTTGCTGGCGAAAAATAGTCGCTGGTGAAAACTAAAGTCGTCGGTAAAAGCTTCTCTCAAAAAATCATATAAAATTCTTTTCCTGACAACTAAAAACCTTTGTCGTTCTAATTTTCCCCGGTAAAGGTAAGCACACCTGATCGTGACAACACCTTTTACCGGCGAACTTTATTTCTTCTACCAACGTAAAAACTCGCCAGCAAAAGTTGCTTGACTTTTTTGGTCAAACTTTTATTAGAGTAAAAAGTCGTTGATTAAAGTCGCTTTTATTGTATTCTAGATTTTTTAATTACTATTTATTGGCTTTTTGTAATTTTAATTTAAAATATAAAGGAATTAATTGATTTAAGAGTGAATTACATTGGTGGTCCCTATGGTTTGTTTAAAATTTGAATTTGGTCCTTAAAACAAACTATCTACATTGATGGTCATTAGTTTTTCAACTTCATAACACTCAAGGTCCCTTAAATTAACACCGTCAGTTAACTACCGTTAAAGAGGCCTAATATGTCTTTGGGCTATCTATAGGGATCAAAAGTGTAATTCACTCTAATATTTTTGTGAAACACGTCTTTTTAAAAAAAAGCTTTTTATCAAAAAATATTTACATCTCCAAATTCCAAGATTTTTCTATTTACAATGTACTCTATAAGTACATTGTAAATAGAAAAATCTTTATATTTATTTAAAAACAATTAAATTGACAAAATAACTTTTACGTTAGAAAATCTCAAGTTCGTAAAACCTAAGAAAAATCAAGATAATTTCACATATATTTCAATGTAAACTTTTTGCCGTCAGATTTTGAATCTATAAAAGGCTGACAAAAAATATTCTTGTAATTTTAGCCGACGGGTTTTTTGCCGGCAAAAACATGACCAAAAAAAGTCAAATTACACATTTGCAGACGAGTTTTTGCATCGGTAAAAGGTTCTATGTAAAAATTAAAAAAAAAAAAACTTTTGCCGGCAGATTTTTGGGCTGGTAAATATTAGACAAAAGTGTCAAAGAAAAACTTTACCGACGAGAAAAATTGTGTTGGCAAAAGTCTATAGTCGTCAGCAAAAGAATTTTATACGATTTCTTGAGAGACATTTTTGCCAACGACTTTGGTGTTTACTGACGACAATAATTCGCCGGCAAAGGCAGTTTTACCGGCAACCCCCGTTGTTCGCCGGCAAAAAGCATTAAAGCGGCCAACTTTTCACGGAAACATTTGCCGACGAAAAAACCCGACGGCAAAAGTTTTTGAGCCTTTGCCAACAACTTTTGAGACTTTTGCGGACAACATTTTCCTCCGGCAAAAGTAGTTATTTTTGTAGTGGTAATTATACGACCAATTATAAATAAAACATTTGTTGTACAAAAATATAGAAAGTTTGATATATAAACTTTTTCATTTTATTTTTAATCTAAGAATCACTAGAAGCGTACTCGCGCAATTCAGCGAGATACATCACGATTTTAATGTTTCATTTTATTTTTTTGTCGATTTACAGTACACTTTTGGATGGTTTTGAGAAAGTGATCATGTTTTTTTATAAATTTGTTTAATTTAGGCTTAATAATATAATGTTTTTTATATAAAAAAAATTAAGTATTTTGTAACACCCTAAAAATAGGGATAACAAAAATCCGAAAAACGGACATGAGGTATACTAAAATTGTCATAGCAAGAGCCTCCCAAAAAGGGGAATAATACAACTAAACCTGTTTAATCACAATTGTAATTTAACGGATAAATAAACAACAACCAACTAATCTAATTTCTACATCTAGAAAAGAGATTACAAAAAGGGGTGTCATCTATAAACCCAAGGCTTCTCAAAATAGTCCAAGTGCCGTATCCCCAAGCTCTCGCCCAAAGCAACTATACCTGACTAGGAGTCGCGCTGCTAACACCTGAGATACACATCGACACCAAACAAGTGTTAGACCAAAAAGCCTAGTGAGTTGAACAAGTAAAAATCATGCCAGAAACAGTTACAGTTCTTATCAGCAGTTAACAAATAATCACGTAGATGTGGAGTCAACGGGAGCGACCTATATCTCCAATCCGGTTCACCCAAAGAGGCAATGCACCTTGAAGCCACTTTCTCTGGCAACCCAAAGGTCCGACACGCACCGGGGACTACCGCCTTTGGAAATTCGCCGACGGCGGAGGTCTAGGTACATAGGAGACTACCGCTTTAGGAAATTCTCCAAATGTCACCCACCTACATTCCTATAGTGAATCACAAACTTGGTTCGTCCACATAATGCATTTAGGAGGTCTCAAGATGTAATTCCATCCGTAACATTTCGGATATCCACTAGGAACACACTATTACCATCCTACTCATGTAAATCCAACATATAACATAATATCCATCCAAATACTTCGTGAGAATATAAGGTCGCCAAAAAGACATTCGAAGAAGGAATCATCAACATACTAAGATATATACATATAACACATGGTAACTTCCATAAACATAAATCCATGGGTAAAAACCCTCCAAATACTAGAAACATTAAATATGAACATTTGAGATATACATTGACATTGACAAGTAGAAGATAATGATGTGTATCTAGTTTTAACAAAAGATTAGTAAACTCACAATCTAGGTTTTTGACCAAAACCTAGAAAAGTATGAAACCCTAGATTTGCCGGTAAGACTTGGAGAAGAAGAGGTCAACTTGGAGAACCCTAGAAATCCTCCTTAATGATTTAATGCTAGCCAAAGATCCAACCTCCCAACTACTTTGTAATAAATGAGGTTAGGGTTTGGTGAGGAGAGGAATCAATATTTTGGAGAGAAAATCGCCAAAGAAAGGAGTAGAATGTGTTTTGAATGAAATAAGATCGGCTGGAACCCATTTAAGGAATTCATCCCGCTCGCGACCTTGCCCGACGACAATGCCATGGGCATTGTCGCGTGTCACAATCGCGGTCTCCCCCTGAGCTACGGTACATGTTCGGCGACATTGACACCGCAATAGTGATCATGTCACAATCGCGTGTCATAGTCGCGAGCTCTAACCCACCTACGGTACACCTCCAGCGACTGTGACACCGCGATAGTGACATGTCACAATCGCGTGTCATAGTCGCGCCAACTCCCTGAAGTCCCGAAAATTCAACCAATTTCAATTACGAGCGCGAGGTTCAACCGAGAATATTAATACACAGTTCATATAACATTAAGGCATCTTAAGAGTGGACATGTGCTCAAATAAGGTTCCACATTAGCAATTTACGAAATTAAAAGTAGGAGAAACGATTACTTACCTGATAAATTTCCGGGTGTTACATATTTTGTTAGAATTCAATGATTGTCTTATATATTTTAATGACATCTAGAAAAAATAATCAATTACATATTTAATAATATAGTGAATTACATTGGTGGTCCCTGTTGTTTGCTCAAATTTTGGAATAAAATAATATAATTAAAACAAAATTATAGTAATATAATATATTAATTAATAGTGATACATGGAAATGTTTGCATAAAAGGAAGGCACTGCACATACCAAATTGATGGGTGTTAGAAGTCTGTAGTAGTAATATCTATCTTATGCTTTGATACTTGTAAATTAAGAAAATTTTAAAATCTTGCATAAAATGATGGTACCTTGTGCTTAATAATTTGTATTTAAGAGTTTTTTATCCGTGTTTTATAATATAGTACAGATATAAAATCCTTTAAGTTATCACGTCTTTAATAATATTTTGATTATTATATTAACTTAATTATTTTAGTTTATTTGATAGTTCAATTTAGGCTATGTTTGGCAAACTAGCTGATAAACTAGCTTATTACTGATAAACTAACTAGTAGCTGATAAACTAGCTGATGAAAAAGTCACATTTGGCAAAAACTAACTTATAAGCATTTATATTACCAAAAAGGACATTAATTATTTATTTATAATTAAAAGTTAATATATAATTATGAATATTAATGAGGGGCATAAATGGAATAATCATAAAAAGCTCCTCATAAGCTACTCCAAGTAGCTTATCAAAAAGCTAGCATATGATCATCCAAACATGTACTCAGAAAATAAGCTAGCTTATTTTAGCCAAACAATGCCTTAATAGTGTCTCACAATATTTGAACTTTTAAAACTTAATTACTTTTTTTTTCAAAAAAAAACTTAATTACTTTTTCCTAACAAACAAATTTTAATATATAATTATCTCACATCAATCTAATTAACTTTCAATATTTTGTTTGCATAGTTATATACTCAACACAAAAGATACATAAACTTTTTTTGATTTTCTAAACTTGAGAATTTCTAATACAAAAGTAATTTTATCAATTTAACAGAGTTTTAAAATAAATATAAATATTTTTATTTATATGCAGTTTAATATAAGAAAAGTGATTGGCGATGCAAAATGTTTTTTTAATAAAAAAAATTATAAAGAAATAGAGGTGAATCACAAATTTAAAAAAAATAATACGTGATCAACAAAATTACAAAAAGGTTAGAGCAAGATATATTTTTGGTTCCTGTAGTTTTACCAAAAAGATTTTCCAGTCCCAAATAGTTGTTAACTGACGGTGTTAACTTTAGGGACCCTGAGTGTTATAAAATAGAAACGTTAGGGACCATCAGTGTAGATAGTTTGTTTCAGGGACCAAATCCAAAATTTGAACAAACATTATCAGTCTCTATTTAATTGCATTCATCATACCAAACATCAATGAAACTCAAATATTTATTACAACAAATTTCCACATACAATCACCCAACTCTTTATTTTACATTAGAAAACTCTTACAAAGACAAGCTGAATAGTATACATTGTGAAATTTGCGTCACCCCACCAGTTTCCTTAGCTCCATCGTGTCCAGCCAGAAAAAGAGCTGGTTCAAAAACTTTAACCATCTGTAGAGCTAGTCCAACAACATGGGTTGTGAACACTATTGCAATACCAAAACAAGCTCCGATAACTGACACATGCTTTAAATATCTATGCTCTTGAGCTTCTCTGTTACATAAGCATTGCATTAAAGACAATGGTGTAAAAAACCGATGTAGGAAACATATAATTTCAAAGCTACCAGGACTCTCATACCTGTTAGAAGATATTTAAACACATAGGAACAGAACCCCACATGATTTTATGGCCTTCAAACCTTCACGATAACAAGATTAGAAACGTGTACATCCTTTTCGTTACACCCCGTTATACCAACAAAAACAAACTACTATGTTTATACTAGTATACTTCCTTTTGCAAAATTCAAAAAGATAATTGTACAAAGAGAAGACATTTACAATCGTAAGGGCATTTACTACGAGGTGTACTTATAGATGCAAGAAGCAATTATGACAAATTATAACTCTAACATGCATAAATGGAACTTTATCCAACAAATATGAATAGATTGCCTAAAATTGTTATAAAGAAGATGATTGATACATCATAATAAAGCATTACACAATTTGTGTAGTTTTAATTCTTTCTAGATTCTCCGCATGGTCCAATATAAATTCCAAAGTCTCAAATGACTTAGGTGCCGTTTGTTTTTTAATAGGTCTAAAGTCTGAAGTCTTATTTTAGTTATGATTAATAAGAGGTGGTATGTAAAAAGGTCTGAACGATTCAGACTTAAGAGTCATTAATAGATTTTTTTTAAAAAACAAACAACCCCTTAGAGATACAAATACACAAAATATAACCTTTTTTCCCGAAAGGACACATCACTCATGAGAAATCAATAGAAACCGAAAAAAAGATACACCTAATCAACATGGATCACCCACCCAAAACCCAACAAAAGTGGTAGGAACTAGAACTTTACATATTATAGAGATGTGATTATAGGCCAAAATAAATCCTAACACTTCTCAGATAGCTTTATAAAGAGATAAAGTTCCCACAGGTATCCCATTCCATATAAAAAATAAGTAAATAGCCAACAACCTGTTGAGAAAATTCACAATAAACAGTTAGAATTTAACTTGTAAGCTAAGAACATTAACATAATTTTGCCAAGCAAGTGTATGTGACAAATACAGAGTATGCAGTAAAGAACGCTGACTAAAAAAGAATACAAATGACTACTTTACTGCATAAAAACAAAAATACTTTCTGAACACCCTACAAAAAGTAATGATGAAAACTTCTGTCAAAAATTAACAACTAAATATATGCATAAATCAATTCTATTTCATCACCGGGACAATGCAACACAACTACATACGAGAATGGTATGCTTTTGAATGGATTTTCACATCTTATAGGAACAAATAAGATGTAACTAAAAGACTTCCATGACACCAAGAATATAAACAAGGGGAATCTAGATGTCTGGAACTAGGTTCATTCAAACACAGGAGCTACAACCCAGTAAAAAGGGGCGCATATCCAACCATATTTCTGAAGAAATAAAGGACTAAATTGACATTCATAAGACACTATTATTTGAAATGAAATGAAATAAAAAGAGAAAGCATAGGAAGTAGTGAATGCAACATTGAAAAATCTAAAAGATTTTAGAAACAATAAAATTATTAACAACATTTATATCCAGGTAATTATGTTTGTGAGATCGTGCCTTCAATTTCTGTGAGAGGTGACATCAGTCGCTCAACTCTACCAGGCCCATAGGCCCATCTGATGGCCCAACTCCTTTTCCTTGTGCGTACAAGGGTTTTTAGACCCAACAAATAGCATTTTCTATTTCTTTCAAATTAGAGTTGTTGTTTTCATATATCAGAAAAAGAATAGGAACCCTAGTGTACTCTCTACTCTCTCACTCAAAAACCTTACTCTCTAAATCTCAAGAACCCTAACTTATTTCTCCATTATTGTAAGTTGAAATCTCAAGTGTATCATCATCAAAGTGAATAGTGGATCAGTTCTCGGCGTCCCTCCGCCCGTGGTTTTTCCCTTTCCGGGTTTCCACGTAAAATCTCGGTGTCTCTCTTACTTATGCTTTATTTTACATTTATTGGGTTTAATCATTGTTTACATTTCTTAGTAGTTGATTATCTTACATTGCTAATCGTATTTCCGCTTTGAAACTCGATATAGAACTTTAGTTCATTTGTTCTTGGGTAATTTTGTGTTTTTATCGGGAACCAACCATTGAGCTTTTAGTTATTTGGGTCTTGGTAATTTCACAACAATTGGTATCAGAGCTCAAGGATTAATATTGAGATTCTTTGATCGATTGAAGATTGTAGGATTATTGATTTACTAGGGTTTCATTTATGTCAACGATGAAAGTCGATCTACCTTTGTTAGAACGAGATACCCGGTATCCTTTATGGAAGATAAAGATAAGAGATGTCCTCGTCGAACAAAATTTACACAAATGTATTTTGGGACGGGCTTTTATGCCCGGTGCTTGGACGGAAGAGGAAAAGGAAATAAATGACTTGAGAGCCTCATCCTTGATTAGATTGCATTTGTCTAACGATATTTTACAGGATGTTGCGGAAGAGGAAACGACTTATCGAATATGGTGTAAGCTAGATAAAATGCTTATGACAAAGAACTTGCCCAATAAGCTCCATATGAAGCTTAAATTGTATGCCCATCGTTTATCTGAAGATGGTTCAATTACTGCACATCTATCGAAATTCAAAGAGATAGTTGGTGACTTGAAGAATCTTGAGGTGAAATATGACGACGAGGATTTGGGTCTCATTTTGCTATGCTCTTTGCCGCCATCATTCGCAACTTTTATGGATACAATAATCTATAGTAGGGATTCCCTTACTCTTGAGGAAGTGTATACCGCTTTGAGTTCAAAAGAGAAGATGAAGGAGATAAATCCCGGTCATGAACCAAGGGACGAGGGATTAAATGCAAGGGGAAGACCTTTTGAAAAATGCTCGAGCTTTTCAAGTAAATCAAGGTCAAAATCTCGTGGAAAGAAGAAGTTTTGTAACTTTTGTAAACGGAGGGGTCACATCATTGACGAATGTTTTAAGCTTCAAGCCAAAAACAAAGCCAAGAACAAGACAACGGGTTCCTCCGGGGAAGCCGATATTGTTGAGCACGATGAAGGTGGAGCTAGTGAAGGTGAAGTCATGACGGTCTCCGATGGTAATCCAAAGGCCACGAAAGAGTGTATTCTAGACTCGGGTTGCACATTCCATATGTGTCCCAACCGTAGTTGGTTTCATACATATGAGCAAGTTTCTGAAGGTGTTGTGATGATGGGGAACAATGCTACGTGCCCTATTGTTGGTGAAGGCACAATTAGAATCCGTATGCATGATGGTGTCACCCGAACACTTGGGAATGTGAAACATGTTCCCGAGCTTCGAAGAAATCTCATCTCTCTTAGTTCCCTTGATGAAAATGGTTACGAGTTCTTGGGTAAAGGTAGAGCTATTAAGGTCAAGCGTGGAGCGCTAGTTGCAATGAAAGCTCAAAGAAAGTCCGCTAACCTTTATATTTTACAGGGTCAAACCGTTACGAGTGACGTTGCGGTAGCTTCCAAGTCAATGTCCGATGGTGATCTATCCAAGTTGTGGAATCTTCGTCTCGGTTGCATGAGCCTTGGTGGCATGACCGAGCTAAGTCAACGTGGTTTGTTGAATGGCCACAAAGTTACCGATTTGCAATTTTGCAAGCATTGTGTGTACGGCAAGACAAAGAGAGTCAAGTTCTCAAGTGGCATTCACTCGACTAAAGGGCCGCTTGACTATATTCATTCCGACCTTTGGGGTCCGGTTCGTGTTACTTTTTATGGTGGAGCTTTTTACATGCTCACTATTATTGACGATTTCTCTCGTCGAGTGTGGGCTTTCTTCTTAATACGCAAGAATGATATTTTCGAGATATTCAAAGATTGGAGGACGATGATCGAGAAGCAATCCGGTAAAGAGGTGAAATATCTTCGAACGGATAATGGCTTAGAATTTTGCTCCGAGGAGTTCAATGCCTACTGTCGGAAGGACGACATTACAAGGCATCGTATCGTTGCCCATACTCCTCAACAGAATGGTGTAGCCGAAAGGATGAACCGTACTATTCTTGAGAAAGTTCGATGCATGCTTTCAAACTCTAAAATTCCCAAGTCTTTTTGGGCGGAAGCGGTTTCTACCGCTTGTTATATCATTAATCGGTCTCCCTCTGTTGCTATTGAGAAGAAGACTCCCATGGAACTTTGGAACAGATTACCGACCGATTACACTAATTTAAAAATATTTGGTTGCCCGACTTATGCACGTGTTGATAAAGGGAAGTTGGAACCGAGAGCTTTGAAATGCAAATTCCTTGGATACAAAGATGGGGTGAAAGGCTTTAGGCTATAGTGCCCGGAAACAAAGAAAATCATTATAAGCCGAGATGTCACTTTTAACGAATCCTCCATGTTGCATGATTCGCCGTCTCCTATACCCGAGACCATTTCTGAAGTTCCTAAGGAGAAACCTCCGGTGGAGGTGGAGCTACCTTTGGCTCAAACATCGAGCCCATATGTTACTAATGACACTAATGTTTATTCTACTTCTTCCACTACAGGTGTTCAAGTGGTAGGTGATGCTCTATCACAACCTTCGCCACAAGATCTCGAACCGTGCATTGCGCGTGATAGGGGAATGAGACAAATTGTACGCCCCGCACGGTATACTGAAGAAGCCGATTTAGTAGCATATGCTTTGAGTGTAGCGGAAGAAATGGAATGCACCGTTGAGCCTACTTCTTATAGTGAGGCTATGAAACTAAAAGATGCGGATAAATGGATGATGGCAATGCATGCGGAGATGGAATCCTTGCAAAAGAACGGAACTTGGGAGCTCGTGCCGGCTCCTATAGGCAAAAAGCCGGTTAGATGCAAGTGGGTTTATAAATTGAAGGAAGTGACCACTCCAAATGAAAAACCAAGGTATAAAGCTCGGTTAGTCGCGAAAGGTTATAGTCAAATTCCTGGCATTGACTATAATGACATTTTCTCACCGGTGGTGAAACATACTTCTATATGTGCATTGCTGGGGATGGTCGCGTCCACTGATTTTGAGCTTGAGCAATTGGACGTAACGACCACTTTTCTAAATGGTGAACTTAAGGAAGAGATTTTTATGCAACAACCGAAAGGTTTTGAGATTCCGGGTAAAGAAGGTCATGTGTGCAAGCTTATTAAATCTCTTTATGGCCTCAAACAGTCTCCTAGGCAATGGTACAAGAGATTCGACGCATTTGTGACCGCACACGGCTTATCAAATTCTTTGTACGACAACTGAGTTTATTTCAAAAAGTGTGAAGATGGGTCGATGTTATATTTGCTCTTGTACGTGGATGACATGCTCTTAGCAGCTAAAGATATGGGAGAAGTTTAGAAAGTTAAGATCAGTTAAATTTAGAATTTGATATAAAGGATTTGGGAGCCGCAAAGGGAATTCTTGGTATGGAGATCATTCGTGACAGAAAGACGAGAAAATTATACCTTAGTCAAAAGGGGTATGTTCAGAAAGTTCTCCGTCGGTTCAACATGTCTGAAGCAAAGTCTGTCAACACTCCATTTGCGCCTCATTTAAAGTTATCATCCGCTTTAAGTCCTTCGACTCAAACCGATGTTGCCTATATGGCAAGAGTGCCATATTCTAGTGCGGTGATGTATGCCATGATTTGTACCCGTCCTGACCTTGCCTATGCAGTTTCTATGGTGAGCAGATATATGGCCAACCCGGGTAAAGAGCATTGGAGAGCGGTCCAATGGATTTTTCGTTACTTGAGGGGCACGACAGATCTGTGTTTGCATTTTGGGAAGAATTCTTTGGGGGTACTTGGTTATGCGGATTCCGATCATGCCAAGGATCTTGATAATAGAAGATCTATTACTGGATATGTTTTTACTCTTGATGGATGTGCCATTAGTTGGAAGGCACATTTGCAACCTACCGTCGATCTGTCCACAACGAAAGCAGAATACATGGCGATTAATGAAGCTGTGAAAGAAGCTGTCTGGCTCAAGGGACTTTTTGGTGAATTGAGTGATCATCTGAAGGTCGAGGAGGTTTTCTGTGATAATCGAGGTGCGGTTCTCTTGACCAAAGATCGGATGCTTCACGATAGGACGAAACACGTCGATATTCGTCATCACTATGTCCGTGGGGTAGTAGCTAAAGGTGATGTTAAAGTGGTCAAGATTAGCACTCACGACAACGCAGAAGATATGTTGACCAAGCTGCTTCCGGTATCCAAGTTCAATTTGTGTTTGGACTTGGTTGGTGTTGCAAGACAGGGTTGATGCCCTTAGGGGCGAATTGGCGGAGGATATTGCTTTTCGAGAACTTTGATTACTTTGGTATTACTTTGTTTACGGGTGATCGTTTTTGGCTTGAGATGAAGTTTGGTGGAGATTGTGTTCTTTAAAAAAGTTAGGCGGCTTTTTAAACGGTTTTGTTCAATTATCCGTGTGAAATACGCATCCCTTTTTAAACGGTTTTTTATAACAACCGTTTAAAAAGGTCATATGACTTTTTTAAACGGTACCACAACCGCAGAACCGTTTAAAAAAAGTCTTAAAAAAATGCGACCACCTTTTTAAACGGTTTTTTATTCGATTTTTTTTAAAAACCGTTTAAAAAGGTGCGTTTAAAAAAGTCATTTCTGTAGTAGTGTATTGAGTTATTGTGGGTTGTAATGGGTCATGTTAGACGGTAATGGGTCTTATTGGGTTCTGTTGGGCTGTAATGGATCGTATTTGGATGGTAATTGATTGTATTGGACTGTATTGGGCCTCATTAGTTGTGAAGTGAAATAATAGGTTTTGTTGGGTTGCAATCGGTAGTATTGGAATATGTTAAGGAGTAATAGGTCGTATTGGGTGGTCATGATTGTAATGGGTTGTAGGCGAAATATCGTGTAAGAAAAAAGTTAAGATGAGAATCGTAATAAGGGATTTGAAACTTCACTTTTAATCTCACCCCCACCTCATGGATTGCACTTATGATGGAAATTGATTTGATACATCTCGTTGCATCTCATTAGTGTTGATCTTCAATTAGGATGGTTCAAATGGTGGATATCCTTTTTTACCCTTCTCACTGAACCCAACCCATAGGTTGTATTGTTGATCATATCTAGTTGTATAGAGTTTTGTTGGGTTATAATAGGTCGTCTTGGGTGGCAATGAGTTGTAATGTGTTATTGTTGGACTATAACGAGATATATTGGGTTTTGAGTTGTAGTGGATAGTATCGTGTCATAATAGGTTATATTGGATTGTAATTGGTGGTAATGTTTGCAAGTGGCGATATATGGCTTTGTTGGGTTTGCAATGAGTCGTAATGAGTTCTGTTGGGTTGTAATGGGTCATATTGGGTTGTAATAAGTAGTATTAGGTTCTATTAGGTTCTATTGGGTAGTAATGGTCTATATTAGGTTCTATAGGGTTATGATGGATTGTTTTTTTATCCTGTTGGTTAGTAATTAGTCGCATTAGATTAAGGGTGCTCACGGGTTGGGTTGATTGGATTGAAGACATTTGAACAACTCAACCCAATGTTGACGGTTTGAAAATTTTCAACCCAACCCAAACAAAATTGCAACCCAACCCAACCAACCCGTTCGGGTTGATCGGTTTGGTCGGGTTGTGTTTAAACAAAGTAAAGACAACATTGAAAACATAAAAACAAAGAAATCTTCCTTTGAAATACGATCAATCATTCAAGAGATTATACGAGTTCATCAAATGTTTATGTATTACATATAACTTTCCAATAATGTCCTCTTATGAGTTCCATTGCTCGTTATTTCCCGACTTGTTTTTTTGTAGCTTATACATATTAAAGAGAAATAATAATAATTTTAAAGAAGTCGCTAAACCTTTTATCGGGTTATCGGTTTAGTCGGGTTACTTTGGGTCTAATCCAATATCAACCCAATAGATTCGGGTTGTCCTAATTTTGTATCGATTATACGTCGGATTACCTCGAGTTGATTTTTTTTGGGTTGGGTTAATCGGATTGGTCGACTTTTTGAACACCCCTACATTAGATTATTATGGTGGTTGTAATGAGCATTAATGCATCTTTTTGGATTGTAATGAATATTGGTAGTAATGTGTCATATTAATAAATTTAAAATGTCTTTGCCGGTTAGTTTGGAAAATTCTGCGGCAAAAATGTAAGTAAAAAAATTATTAATAAATTAAAATATTTTTGCCCATGAGTTTGTCGTTAAAATAATTATTAAACAAATAAAATAGTTATTTTCGAAGGATTTGGGAAGCGCTAGTAAATGTATAAATAAATATATTAATTAAATTAAAATACTTTTGCCGATGGATTTGAAAGTTTCGTCGGCAAAAGTATAACTAAAAAAACTATTAATAATATAAAAATACTTTTGCCAGCGATTTTGGGAAATTCTCGGTAAAAGTCTAAGTAAAAAAAATTATTAATTATAATAAAATAATTTTGCCGATGAGTTAGTGAAATTCGCCGTTAAAAATGTCATTAAAAAATCATTAAAGTATTAAAAATACTTTTGCCGACGGGTATGGGAAGTCCGTTGGTAAAAATAACTTTTACCGGTGACTTAGAAGAAAACATCCGGTAAAAGTTTATTTTTGCCGGCAAAACTTTCCTTCGGCAAAATTTCAACTTTTACCAACGACTTTCGTCAAAGTCCCCGGTAAAAATAACTTTTACCGACAATATTCCCAAACCCACCTACAAAAGTGTCGTTTCTTGTATAGTCCTAAAGTATACCATTGTGGCCTTCACAGCTCCGCCCTGGGAAGGAATGAAAGTATCGTAAGTTTTTATACAGTTAGGTAGTTAATAAAACATTCTTAATAATCGTATTTTGTTTTATTTACGTAGACAATAATTTGTATCTAAGTATTGAGCATCAAGTGTTATTAATTATGATTCATTTTATTATAATCTATGTGCAATGAATACGTTGTTTATTAGTCAATTCTCATTTTGAGCAATGTATTAAAATTGACAACATAAAGTTTCGTTATAAAATAGGAACATGATTCTAAATAGCAACCAATCTTGTATAATGAGAAAGGGCCAAAATTTTCAGATCTGTGCTTGACTGCTTGTAAACATGAAGTTTTATTATGTTTACTAAAGATCATTGTTCTAAAAAACTCGCCGCACAGCCGCCATGGCACCAAGGCTTGTGTGTCACGCCACGTTAAGCCCATGGCACGCCATGGCCTAATGCGTAGTTATCGTAATGAAATATTTGACTTTTCTTTACGTTTTTAATGTCTTATTTGCAAATTTTAAATATATAACCTAATTTAACTTGCTTATTACTATTGACTCATTGAGTAACACTATAAAACATGCGTTTTTATATATAATATTATATATAAAGTAGAAATTTGACGACATAAGTCACGTCTTGAAAACGACATGGCTTCGCCGTGGCTCCTATGGCTTGAGGCTTGGCCTCGCCCCCACGCCACGCCTCACGCAATTTATAACCTTGCTAAAGATAGCATATTTAAGAATTTTGGCGATGATAATCAAACTTTAATTAACATTGAAAGTGGGTTAAAAAAATTTAAAAGTAAAAAGAGTATGGATAAAAAAAACTTAAGAGTAAATTACATTTTTTGTGCCTATTATTTGTTGAAAATTATTGTTTTTGACTAGTAGTTTTAAAATTACAATTTTTATTCTTGTGATTTACATTTGTTGTTATAATTAAAATATATTGTTATCTTCGTCTTTATAGTTTATAATTTATTGTTGTTTCCGTCGGTCATATTTAAGGGTAAGTATAGGCCTCATTAACAAAAATAACAATAAATTTTCTTTTGAAGTAAAAAAATAAAAGCAATAAATTATAAACCACAAAGACGAATACTATAATTTTAAAAGCTAATTTTTAACAATCCATAGAGACAACATAATTTACTCAAAATTTAACCATATTTTAAGGAGTGAATTATAGATTTAATCCTTCTGTTTTGATGTTTTTTTTTTTTGGTTTGTAACTAGCGTCCCTCAAATAAATAAATTAAGATATTATTTTATGATTTGATTTCTGTAAATTATAATTTAGTTAGTAATTTTTATTGTTTTAGTCTTTTTGTCTATTTGTTTAAATTGAATATTTAATTATTTTAAAGACGATATAATTACTTTATTTATTTGATATCTTATTTATTAAAAATATTGTTTTTACTTTTTTTTAAGGAAAAATACAAAAATACAGGCAAAAGAATAAAACAACTTCTTATTTAACTGAATTAACATATTTATTTTAACGATGCCCAAAATAAATTGAATACAATAACAAAACCATAATAAAAATATCATAAGAATCATAGTAAAAGAAAACATACAATACAATAATCAAATATTCACTCTATTTTAGAATCACATTTTTAATTAATGGGGTCGAAATTAGGGGTGCTCAAAAAACGACCAACCTGAACACCCGTGATTTCCTAAAGAACGGTCAATGATCGACCAAGAAAACAGTTAGCGACTGACCGAGAAAAAAGGTCGGGGAACGGTTTAACACGAGGTGCGAGAAGGCACAACAAGCGACACACGCGGCTTGGCCCCCGGCCTCAAGCCGCAGCTAGGCCCGCGTAAGTTGCTATGGTTTGCAGCCCAGGGGCGCGCACGACTTGGCCTGCGACTTGAGGTCGTGGCCATAAGAGACAGTCTGGACGACTTAAATCCAATTTTTGGGGTTTCCTCTCATTTTTCACTCCCCCTCTCCATTTCTCTTCTTCTTGATGCAATTTCTGGGAGATGTAGTATCAATTCTGGAGCACCCATAAGGTATTATCCTTAAGGAGCATGACAGTACAAAAATGATTTTTTGTGACGGTTTTGATAAAACAGATTTGTAACGGTTTGGTAAAAAACCGTTACAAAAAGTCAGAGAAAAAAATATAGAGCTGTTTTAGAAACATTTTTATATAAAAATTGTTGGCATTGCTAAACACCTGGAAATGTAAAGTAACGGTTTAGACAAAAGTTGTTACTAAAAAATTCCCAATGGTAACGGTTTTGAAAACCATTGCTTTATGTTGTGACGGTTTTTAAAAACCATTGCTATAGGGGACAATTTAGTCACGGTTTTTTTTATGAGCCGTTGATTTATGTTGTAACGGTTTTGAAATCCGTTGCTTTATGTTGTAACGGTTTTCAAAACCGTTGCTTTATGTTGTAACGGTTTTCAAAAATGTTGCGAAAACTAAATAAAAAAATAATCACGTTTATTTGATAATCGTTTCCAAAAGTCATCGGGTTTTATGACAACGTTTTTGAAAAGTTTGTGTCACCAAATAATAGTTTATGGCAATGATTTTGAAAAATTCACGTCACTATATGTTATGCTACGGTAACAGTTTTAGAACATTTACATCACCAAATGTCATGTTACGGTGACGGTTTTGTAAATTTATGTCATCATATGTCATGTTATGGTGACGGTTTTGATGAAGTCACCATATGTCTTGCTACGATAACGGTTTTGAAAAGTAAATGTCACTGTATGACATGTTACGGTGACGTTTTGAAATAATAAATGTCACTGTATGCCATAGTAAGGCGACAATTTTGAAAAATAAGCATCACTATTTGTCATACTACGGGGGCAATTTTGAAAAATAAATGTCACTATATGTCACACTCTGGTAACGATTTTAAATATCAAACGTCATTGTACATCATCCCATAGTGACGGTTTTGAGAAATAAATGTCGTCGTATGCCATGTTACAGTGACAATTTAGAAAAATAAAATTCATTGTATATTATGCTATGGTAGCAATTTTGAAAAATATGTCACCGTACGTCATGTTACGGTGATGGTTTTGACAAATAAACGTCAATCTATGTCATGTTATAGTTACAGTTTTGAAAAATAAAAGTCAACATATATCATGTTACAATAACGGTTTTGAAAAATAAAGGTCAACGTACGTCATGTTACGGTGACGGTTAGGAAAAATAAACGTCAATGTATGTCATGTTACAGTGACGATTTTTGAAATAATATATGTCATCGTATGCCATACTAAGGTGACAGTTTTGAAAACTAAGAGTCACTATACGTCATACTACGAGGGCAATTTTGAAAAATAAATATAATTGTATGTCATACTACGATGACAAATTTAAATAAGAAACGTCATTGTACATCATGCCACGATGATGGTTTTGAGAAATAAATGTCACAGTATGTCATGTTACAGTGACGGTTTTGAAAAATAAATGTTAATGTATATCATGCTATGGTAACAATTTTGAAAAATAGATGTCACCGTACGTAATGCTACGGAGATAGTTTTGAAAAATAAACGTCAATCTATGTCATGTTACAGTCACGGTTTTGAAAAATAAAAGTCAACGTATATCATGATACAGACATACGGTAATGGTTTTGAAAAATAAAGGTCAACGCACGTCATGCTATAGTGACGGTTTTGAAAAATAAACGTTAATGATTTTGAGAAATAAAAGTCACTATATTTCATTTGGTGACGGTTTTGAAAAATAAATGTCATTTTATGCTACAATGACAGTTTTAAATAATAAAAACTATTTTACGTCATGTTATGGTGGCGGTTTGAATAATAATTGTCATGGGTAGGTAATGTTGCAGTGATAGTTATAGAACATAAACGTCTATATATGTAATTCTACAGTGACGGTTTTGAATAATAAACGTCATTCACGTCATGTTATGGTGACATTTTGAATAATAATTGTCATAGTAGGTAATGCTACGGTGACAGTTATAAAAAAATAAATGTTGCCGTATATATCTAACGTGACGGGTTGAATAATAAACGTTGTAGTATGTCATGCTAGGGTGACAATTTTTATAACATATGTCGTTGTATGTCATGTTACGTGACAATTTTGGATAACAAATGTTCCTATATATGATACACTACTAGGAAAACCGCCAAATCCGGCGGATTATCCGTCGGAAATATTCACGCAAATTTCCGATGGCAGTCAAAGTAGCCAAACCTCGTCGACTTCCGCCGGAATATTTTTTTTCTTTTTTTTTAAACTTGTTTTATGTTTTTCCGGCGGATTTTCGGCAGATTTCGAACGAAATATAATTTTTTTAATTATTTATTTTTAAAGAAAGTTAATTAAAATTTTCGGCGGATTTATGACGGAAATTAATTAATTAGTTTAATTAATTAAAATCCGTCGAAAATTTTTAATTAATTTTTTTTACTTTTTCTTCAAAAAAAAAAAAACAATTTTAAAAATTATATAAATCCACCGGAGAATTTCAAAATATTTTCGGTGGATTTCCGGCGAATTTATGTTTTAAAAAAATATAAAAAATATAAATCTGTCAGAAATATTTAATTAATTATTTTTTACATTTTCTCCGAAAAATAAATAATTAAAAAAAATCCGCCGGAAATATTTAATTACTTTTCTTTACTCTTTCTTATAAAAAAGAAATAAACAAATTAAAAAATATATATATATATAGTTATACCCGTTGGGCTTTAATGGATCCATTTGGGATTTAATGGATCCACTTGGATTTTAAGGGATCGGTTGGGCTTTAATGAATCCACATGGGCGTTTATGGATCCATTTGCGTTTTAATTGATCAACTTGGGCTGTAATGGATCTAATTGGACTTTAATGGATTCACTTGCGATGTAATGGATCGATTGGGCTTTAATGGAACCATTTGGGCTTGAGTTTTAATGAATCGGTTGAGATTTAATAGACCCACATGGGCGTTTATGCATCGGTTGGGCTTGTGGATCTATCTAGGTTTTAAAAAATCCACTTGCACTTTAATAGACCCATTTGGGCTGTAATGAATCTAGTTAGGGGCTTTAATGGATCCAATTGCACTGTAATGGATCAATTGGGCTTTAATGGATCGTTTGGGCTTTACTTGATCCACTTGGGCTTTAATGGATCGGTTAGGCTTTAATGAATCCGCATGGGCGTTTATGGATCGATTGGGCTTTAATGGATTCATTTGGGTTTTAATGGATCCATCTGGGTTTTAATAGATCCATTTAGGCTTTAATGGACCTATTTGGGCTTTAATGGATCCAGTTGGGATTTAATGGATTCGGTTGGACTGTAATGGATCCGCTTGGGCTTTAATGGACCGTTTTGGGATTTAATGGATCCACTTGGGCTTTAAGGGATTCATTTGGATTTAATGGATCCATTTGGGCTTTAATGGACCCATTTGGGCTTTAATGGATTCAGTTGGGATTTAATGGATCGGTTGGACTGTAATGGATCCACTTGGGTTTTAATGGACCCATTTGGGTTTTAATGGACCCACTTGGGCTTTAAGTTCATCAAGAGTCACTAAAACCCGTTAAGTTCCAGTTTATTTTCACCCACTACAACCCATGAAGGCCCAATTAGGTTCGTTAACAGCCACTAAGTCCTATATGACTCATAAGCCCAACACATTTGATTAAGAGTCATTGAGGCTGATGAAGGCCAAATATAGTTCACTAAGAGCCACTAAAGCCCATGAATATCCATCAAGGCCCAATACATTTCATCCAGTACCACTGAAACCCATGAAGGTCTAATACATTTCATCAAGTGTCACTCAAACCCGTAAATTGCCCAATATAGTTCATTAACAGTCACTAAAACCCATCAAAGGCCATTAGAGTTCATAAAGATCCGCTAAAGCCCATCAAGGCCAAACTAAGTTTATTGAGAGCCACTAAAGCCTATAAAGTCTTAATAAGGTTCATTAACAACCATTGAGTCAAATATTATTCATCAATGCCATTATAGTTCATTAAGAGCCAATAAAACCCATCAAGGGCCTGGTCAATTTTATTAAGAGTCGCTAAAGCCCATTAAGTTCCAATATAGCTCATTACCACCCACTATAGTCCATGAAGGCCCAGTTAAGGTTCGTTAAAACCCATTAAGTCCTATACGACCCATAAGCCCAACATAGCTGATTAAGAGTCACTAAAGCCCATGAAGGCTAAATATAGTTCACTAGTAGCCACTAAAGCCCATGAATGTCCATGAAGACTCAATACATTTCATCAAGTGCCACTTAAACCCGTAAATTGCCCAATATAGTTCATTAATAGTCACTACAACCCATCAATGCCCATTAGAGTTTATAAAGATCCGCCATCAAGGCCAAATTAAGTTTATTAAGAGCCACTAAAGCCTACAAAGGCTTAATAAGGTTCATTAACAACCATTAAGTCAAATATTATTCATCAATGCCATTATAGTTCACTAAGAGCCAATAAACCCATCAAGGGCCTAGTCAAGTTCATTAAGAGTCACTAAAGCCCATTAAGTTCCATCACAGTTCATTACCACCCACTACAGCCCATGAAGGCCTAATCAGGTTCGTTAACAACCACTAAGTCCTATACGACCTATAATCCCAACATAACTGATTAAGAGTCATTGAAGCCCATAAAGGCAAATTTATAGTTCACTAGGAACCATTAAAGCCCATGAATGTACATAAGGGCCCAATACATTTTATCAAGTGCCCCTTAAACTCATGAAGACCCAATACATTTCATCATGTGCCACTCAAACCCGTAAATGCCTAATATAGTTAATTAACAGTCACTACAATCTATCAAGGCCCATTAGAGTTCTTAAAGATCCGCTAAAGCCCATCAAGGCCCAATCAAGTTCATTAAAAACCACTAAAGCTCATGAATGCCCACTACGTACATACATATGTCCACATATGTAACACCCTCAAATTTGGAAAGAGAGATTAATTAAAAACTTTCAAAAATACCTTTAAGGGCAATAAAATCTCTTACTAATAGTCCATAATTGAAGTACAATTTCTAGATTGAACCATCAACGAAGTTAAAGTCTTACATAGAGACTAACTAAAGTCGAGTGTTACTATAACCCAATAACAATCACTATCTCCAAATATAAATGCGGAAGACTTCATCAAGCTAATCACCTCTTCGAGCACACAACTAGCACTCATCGCTTCACAGGAACGCTAGAACTAATCCCGAGATGGAACCTGATGCACATGCCGACAAATAAAAAGGTTAGGCTTAACGCCTAGTGTGTTCAAGAGTTTTCCAACATATATAAAATAATCGTTTAAAAACAAAGGATGCGGTTAAAGTTATAGCCCTTCAATATGATATGTCTTACATGTGAAAACGACTCATTTTCCAATAATGAGCATTTTAGACAAAGAACACCAATTTGGGCGTTTTCCAAACCAAATTACTTCAAAGATGATGATACCAATATAAGCCGCCCATTCATAAATTAGCTTTAATCCAAAACTCACTCAAAGCGTAAATATATATTGAACTCTCCATTTATGAAGATACGGTTAAACCTTATATTCCGAAACACCCAAAACACGGGTGGGGCATAATACTCAGCCCATAAATCAAGGGTAAAACCCAATTATACAAAACGTCACCGAAAACTTGGATAATAAAACTTAATACCCATAAAAACAACACCTTTCGGTGACGGGGGAGACCCGATTCCATAAAATGTGACGGTCCACAAAGTAAGCCCATTTTATGTTGTTAAGACTAGTCATATAAACAAAAGTACACGCAAGGGATGTCAGACTCAATGGTTTCAAACTTATACCCACGGAAAGTCAACTTCGACCGCGAAAGGTTCGACCCGCAAAAGGTTCAACTGCGAAAAGTCATTATGTTGAAATCCTCATCCAATATCGCAACCAAGGCTCTAAGTCGAGCTACCAAAACTGGACAATTGTCCTAAAACCCAATCGAAACAAAAATACCAAGCTGCTGGCTTAGCAACCCATTGACTTATTGGTAAATGAAATAAAAATACAATAAAACGCACTCGACCAACGGATATGCAAACACAATGACCAAAAGTAGGATTAGTTCAAAACTCAACGTTAGTTGAGGCAACCCATTTTCCAAATGAACTTATACCCTTATATTTTCCAAATGCCTCATAACACAAAAATATGCATTTTCCAAATTTAACTGCTGATAAGAATGAAAATCATAAAATGAGACTATAAATATTCTTTCAAGTACCTCATATAAATGTGCAAGTAATACTTTATAAAACATTCCCTTTCATGAATGATGCATAAAATCCGACAAACATTTAAAAGTGTATCTCTTTGACTAAAAATCTATTTGTGAAATAAAACATTTAAAACACATTCATTTGTGACACATTTATCAAAATGCCCAAAACCCCCAAATGTGGGTGTTATACAAAGTTTATAAGGCTAAATACTTCAAATAATCCAAGATCAGTAAATAACCCAACATTTGATAATTTCATGTAAAACACATAAACACTTTAGAATAGACATATTGACATGTACAACGTTTTCACAAATCAACTTGAACTCACCTTGCTAGATTTAGGCTAAATCTAGATTTTATCCTAAACGAGCTTCCTTGAAGAATTTCGAGTCCGCACGCAACAATCTTACCCAAAAACCTAGATATACAGTTTCCACCCATAAGTGATCACTTTCAACCATTTAGAATCGATCCCCAAACGCTTACATCAAAATCTCCATTTTGGCCAAAAACCTCAATTTGACCTAACTTTTCTAAAAATCCTCCAAATCGAAATTGGAGTAATAAAACATTAGGAAACCATAAATGAAGCATTTACAACTCTTACATAAGCTTATAAATGGAAGGGATAAACTTACCACTTAAGTTTTGGTGAAAACCTAGAAAACCCCAAATTTTCTTGAAGATGGAGGTAATGATCATGAACTCTTGATCTTTGCTTCCACTCCACCACCAAATACTCTTAGATCTTCCCAAAACTAACAATCAAACCTTGAAAATCTCTCAAAAACGAAACCATAGCAAGTTGAATCACCAAAATCGGAGTTGAAATGAGAGAGTTATGAAGAAATGAATAATGAGGCTGAAAATCGCGATTTATGCACTCTGATACCTCCAGGCTATTGTGACAAGCTATAGTGACAATGTCACAATCGCTGGCACAATCGCTGAGGTTGTACTGAGAGTGTTTGGACTTCGGCGATAGTGCCAAGCTATAGTGACAGTGTCACAATCGCCGGGCACTATAGCCAAGCATGTACGAACACTGTTTTGGCCATAACTTCTTCATTTTAGCTCCGTTTTTGCTCCGGAAAGGACCATTGAACCTTTTATCTATCAAGACTATAAAATCTAGGATTCAAGTCCAAAATAAAATATCTTATTTTTCCTTGATATATCAGTTTCTGTAATAACTCGAAATGTTACCCTTCGAAAATCGGGTTGTTACAACATACATACATATATCCATCACATACATTCATATACATATATCATACCACATACATGCATCCACATGCATACATACATAGATACACACATACATACATATAAGTTGAAAACTTATATTTTAAAAATATGAGAATTTTTTTACAACATAGTAAATATATGGTTTTTAAAAAATTGATAAAAAATTACTCTATTCATCCCAAAAACAAATGTCCACAATAAAAATAAAAGTCCCAAAATAATAAGGGGGTAATTTCATTAACAATTAAGAATAATATAAAAATATTAATACATTTTAATTTCCGTCCTCTTTACTCCCAAAATTTCATGACTTTCCCTCCTTTTATCTCTTCTCTTCTTTCCCTATTAAAATCCCAAAATTTCACAATTTCCTGCATTTATCTCTTCTCTTCTTTCCCTACCAAAATCCCAAAATTTCACAATTTCCCTCCATGAGGAATAGTTAAAATAGCCCAACAAGAGTGGCCCAATACAAGCTATATATTGCCTTACATCTTAGGGTTTTACAACAAGAGAAAAGAAATTCCATCAAATACAAAAGTGAGAGAAAAGAGAGAATTTTCGTCTACAATTTTCAGTAAAGCGCAGCCGTGCCGTCTTGCCTATTTACGTAGTTTAAACCGTCGGATCGTCGTGATTTTTGGACAGTAGTTTCAAGACATCTTTATCTACATTATGAACGGTAGAGATCGGGTTTAGAGATTTGGAGGTCATCCTTTTTCTGTTCGACAGTCTGCTGTTTTCTAGGTTATATTTCTTCCTCTTTTCTTTTGGTTTTGATTCCATACTTCTTGATGATTTGTTCAAAGAGTATGATAATTATGGCGTGCCTCTAGTTTTATCTAGAGAAGATCTTTTTGTATTGTTTATTGGTGGTAGTGGACTTTAAGCGGCCTAAGGGTCCCGTGGTTTTACTCTCGCCTTGAGAGGTTTCCATGCTAAAATCCGTGTGTGTTTGATTGTTGCTTAAGATATTAAATATTTGATTACCATTGTATCTTATACAACTTATATGTTGGAAAGCTATTGCAAAGGTTTGAGCCTTTGGAATGACTATTATCCACAATGACCTGATTACCATTATATCTTATACAACTTATATGTTGGTTCAACTTGTATTTTTTTTGCAGATACCACAAACAACTTCTGATGAGCGCAAAGAGAAGCAAAATAAGAAGACAAAAAAGAGCTACTCAACAGTTAATCATCTAAAGACACCAAAGTATACAAGTAGTACATTTAATAAGAAAAACTTTGATTTAGATGATGTGTAAAGTTATTATAGGTGTTTAGAAACAATCTTTTTGACACAGTGAATTTGATTATTATTTGTCTTTGGATATATTATTCATATAATTATCAATATTAGCTTAATGATTTTTTATATATTGATAATTCTTTTAAACTAATTTTAGTTTTTATTTTTGTCAGATATTATTAAAGTTGTTCGCAAAAGGTAGTCTATGACAATGGGTTTTAAAAATCATTGTCATCATGCATCATGTTATGATGACGGTTTTGAAAAATAAAGGTCGGTTTATGTCCTGCTACACTTACGATTTAGCAAATAAACGCCACTTTTCACTTTACAGTGACGATTTTGACAAATAAACATCACCATACGTCATTTTACAATGATGATTTTTTTTTGAAAAATAAACGTCAGTATAGGTCATACTATATAATGACGGGTTTGACAAATAAAAGTTACTTTATGTTACTCTACAGTGACGGTTTTGAGAAATAAATCTCACCGTATGTTGTGCTATGATGACGCTTTTGAAAAAAACATCATCTTAGGTCTAACTATGGTGACGATTTTGAATAATAGATGTCATTGTATGTCACTCTATTGTGATGGTTTTGAAAAATAAGCGTCACAATATGTCATGGTACAGTGACACTTTTGGAAAATAAACGTCACAGTATCTCGTGGTATGCTGCGGTTTTCAAAACCGTCAACATACGTATGACTATGGTGACCTTTTTAAAAAATAAACGTCACCATACGTCCTACTACGATAACATATTTGAAAAATAAACGTCACCATACGTCCTACTACAATGACGAGTTTGAAAAATAAACGTCACCGTGTGTCATGCTATGGTAACATTACAAAAAAAATACATGTCACCATATGTCATGCTATTGTGACGGTTTTAAATAATAAACGTCACTACATATTGTGTTATGGCGATTATTTTGAAAAACAAACGTCACCTTATGTAATGCTACAATCATGTTTTTTAAATGTAAACGTCAACATAGGTCATGCTATGGTGACTGTTTAAAAAAATAAACGTCATTGTACGTTAGGTTTTTAAATAGAAATGTCAACGTATGTCATGTTACAATGACTATTTCGAGAAATAAACATCACCGTATATTATGTTATGGTGATGATTTTGAATAATGAAGGTCATTGTATGTGATGCTATGGTAACAATTATGACAAATAACCGCCACTGTATATCATGCAACGGTAATGGTTATGACAAATAACCGCCACTGTATCTCATGCTATGGTCATGATTTTGAAAAATAAATGTCACCATATGTCCTAATACGGTGATGGTTTTTGAATATAAACGTCAAAGCATGTCTTTCTACGATGATAATTTTAGTAAAATAGTGTCTCCATATGTTATGGTACGATGACGGTTTTACAAATAATTGTCACTGTATGTTATGCTATTGTAACAGTTTTAGAAAAAAAAACAATTTTTTGTACATGTAAGGTGACGGTTTTAGCCTCTGGTAACGGTTTTTTATGTTATTTGGTAACGTTTTTTAAACGTAACCAAAAGTGTACCAAAAGTGACGGAAGATAAGGTGGCGATTTTTAGGTCCATGAAAACCGTTACCAAATACCTATGGTAACGGTTTTTAACCGTCACTAAAGACCTTTTTTGTACTAGTTGGAAGCTTGGATTTGAAGAGTTGAAGGGTTCCTTGGATGGTTTTGGGTGGAGAGTCTCAATATCCTAAAGTGGTAAGTTTCCTTGAATATTCCAAGCTTTGGTATAAGGATCTTTGTAGATCTAAATGTTTTACTTGTTGATGGTTTATTGTAGACTTGAAGAAATGAGTTATTTGGAAACCCTAGCTTATTGTTGGTGATGACTTGAAAATGGTGGAATCTACATCATTGGAGGTTAATGGTTGGGTTTGAAACCTAGGTTTAACTTAACATAGCAAGGTGAGTTCAAGTTGATTTGTGAAAACGTTGTATATGCCAAAATGTCCATTTTCAAGTGTTTATGTATTACAAGAAATTGTCAATTGTTAAGTTATTTGGTGGTTTTTTGATTATTTGAGGTGTTTGGCTTTATAAACCTTGTAAAACACCCACATTTGGGATTTTTGGGCATTTTGATAAATAAGTCATAAATGAAAGTGTTTTGATGATTTATTGCATAAATGGATATTGTTTGGTCAAAATGCACTTTTAGTGTTTGTTGGAAATATGCATCGTTTGTAATGGGACGTTTTGAAAATACGAACGTGTGAGTCATTTGAATTTTAGTCATTCCCAACCTTGTGAACATTTTAGAAATTGTAAACCCTTTTGGTTTTGGGCCGAAGGCCAATTGTGATTTGAGAGGCAAATATTTTGGGAAAAGATGTAATATTGGAAGTGGGTTGTTTTCATATTTAAAGTAAATTGTTTTGAAATATTATGATTTAAGTTGCATTCTCTCCTTTTTACGATATATTTATTTGACAGGTGTCGAGTCCAGCAAATAATAAATAAACTATAATGTAGCCTCTTACCGCTAAAACACAATAAATTGTGATAGTGATATGTAGGGTCGTCTCCTCAGGGACTCGGTGTTAACCGTGAGTCCAAGACGTAATCACGAGCAAAATCATCGGATAAGTTATATAAAGGGGGGGGGGGGGGGTTTGGATGATTTATAATTAAGCTAATCATAATTTTTTTAAAATAATTCAAACAATAATAAAAGAGTTCTAGTAGTAGGCAAACATACTTTTCATTGGACGGTATGTCATCGACTTGTATGTAAAATGTATATTCATGCCAATTCAAAATGGTTCAAACATTGACACGCATCAATGTACCGTTTGTCACATAAAAAATCCGACTAGAATGAGAGGCTCAATACCTAGTCTCTAACTAGCTAAACTTGAAACAAGTCACGAACTTGGTAACAATTTACTAATTGCATGAAAATCAAACAAACACCATTTCTAGTTATATTTAGACGCCAAATATTAAAACTAGAATACGCAAACTTGTAACGTCAAACAATCAACCAAACATGTTAATTGGAACATTACTTGCTACAATAATGAAACAAAGAACAATTACGGATTGCTCGTTTCATTTAGCAAATCTAAATCACGTTGAACAAAATAGGGGTGTTAGAACATATTTTATGTTCTATTTAGAAGTTTAGTAAAGTAATCAACGTAAATGTATTGGGCCCTGTATATGGGTTTGGGCTTAAAATGTGTACAAGGGCTTGGGGTTATAAATAGGAATCTTGTAGTGTGTTTTAGGTTAACCTTTCATTTTGTAACCTTTCATCTTTAGCAATGTAGACATACGGCTGCTTTCAATCAGTAGTGTAGTTTACATTTATGTCTATAATAAATCTATAGATTTCTACTCCTTCGATTCTTTGTTTATCATTCAATCAATCCAATCTAGATCTCAATGGACCTAACAAGGGGATCCTTCCTAAATCGAAAACCCGACAAAGATTCAATACTAAAATCAAATATTGCATAAATAAATTGACAAAGAACTTGAAATCAAACAAGTCTCAACACCACCCAATTCAAATGTTTAATTGCTTACTACTAGAAAGAAGAGAAATTAGCTACTCATATCTAAAATTATGTTCATGATGTGGGTGACAAGGGAAATAGGCTAAGGCTCAAAATGGTGTGCAAACAGGAAGTAATAGCATAAAAGGTAAGCTCAAGGCTAATGGGTTAACAAAATCAACAAACGATGGCCTTTATCATATTTATTAGCATGTAAATATCTTGTTATCTTAAGGAGAGACAAATCAAGTTCCAGAGGTACATAACTAGGCACGACGTAACCACACAAGAAATGAAATTTGAGACTAATGTAAAATGTTTATTCTAATAGGCTCAAAGTCTCACGGTTTTAAGGCTAGTTCAAGAGATTAGCAATAGTCTAACTTTGACCGGTATAATACCACTAATCTACTCTAAATGCTATCAATCAAACTCAATCATGCTATACATGCATCCAAACTCGTTGTCATAAACAATTTAACCCATAAAAACATGCTAACACATTTTCAAAATGGACAACGACCCACAATTAAGCACAAAGTTTGGAAAAAAAATTACCCCCTAAAAACATTTATACCGAAAATCATGCAAATGACCCACACGCCCACATTTAATTCATACATTTTCCTCAATGTATTCAATATGTAGAGGACACTCTAAGCATGCAAAGAAGAGGGAAAACAGAAAACTCCCCTGATTTGGTGAGTGACCTCCCAATGTAAAAATTCGTGAAGATGGGTACGTCCTTCTAAGATTCCAATCATCGGGTGGAACCTGAGAGCATGAGAACACATATAAGACTAGGAGTGAAATTGGAAATTCTCACGTAACTAAGGCAAAAACAGAAAGCAAATAAAAGTAAAAAAAATAAAAATCCACGGGTTGCCTCCCATGCAGCGCCTTTCTTTTAAGTCTTTGGCTAGACCATATTCATTTCAATCGGTGTAGCTTGGCGTGTCCAAGGCTACCCTCTTTAAGTATCCTCCAACGAATCCTTCATAGAACAACATCAATCTATGGCCATTGACTTTAAAGACCTGCCTTGTAGATAGACTTTGGATCTCGACTGTACCATGCTAAAAAACGGTTAGAACAACAAAAGGTCCTATCCATCTAGAACTTAATTTACCAGGAAATAACTTTAATCTAGAGTGATAGAGAAGAACTTTATAACCCTTTGTGAAATACTTACGTGAGATACGCGAGTCATGAAACGCCTTAGTCTTTGCCTTATAAAAGCGAGCATTCTCGTAGGCGTCATTCCTTATCTCCTCTAGCTCTTGTATTTGGAGTTTCCTATTCGATCCCGCCTTATCCAAGTCCATGTTGAACGTCTTCACCGCCCAATAAGCCTTATGCTCCAACTCCACCGTAAGGTGGCAAGATCAGAAATCTGTGAATCTTTGGTTGAACTCGAAGAACTCGCAAAGTCAACTGTTCCAGTATCAAAATCTTGATTTTGTTTGTTTTTGTATATACTTTTTTGTTCATTGTACTCGATTTTTGATAGAGAACATGATTGGTTTGTATTACTTCCTCCAATTCACAATTGTTTGTGTGAATTTTTGGATTTGATTGAATTGTTGCTCAAGAGTCTGTACGTACTGAGTTTATAGATCGAGTTGTAATTTTTGATGTTTTTGTTGAAATTGATTGTTTGAAATATGTTCAGATCTTGATCGAGGACAAATTGTTGAAGTTTTAGAATCAAATTTGGTGAATTGAGTTGTTTTTGGATTGATTTGAAGTTGTCAGACTCGGAACTTGAAGAACTCGCAAGGTTTGAAGAAGTCGCAAGTTTCATATTTGAAGAACTCGCAGACAATGGTGTACGATTTTTGAAGAATTCGCAAGTCTCTTGATCGTTATGTTTGTTGAAATTTTTCTAAGGCAAGAACTCGCATAGTTCAGTGTACGACAAGATCAGAAGTCGCAAACTTCGACCTGCGACAAGTTACTTATCGCAAGCCTTTATCTGCGACAAGCTACTGTTTACTTTCTTGGGTCTACGACAAGTTCGAGAACTCGCACGTCAAGGCTTACGACAAGTGTTTGAGACAAGTTTTGTATCTGAAAATTTTCTAAGTATAGAACTCATACGCATTGCGACAAGTTATTTGCTTCAAAATTTTCCAAGTGTAAATATTGCATGAGGATTTATACTCAGAACTCGCAAGCTTCAACCTGCGAAAAGTCCAGAAGTCACAAGCTTCAGCCTGCGACAAGTATGAACTCGCAATCTTCCTTCTGCGAGTTCCTCACTTCTTTATTGAATAGGGTTTTACGACAAGTGTTCCTTAGTGGTCCGCGACTTCTGTACTTAGTCAATTTTTGGCTATTTTCAGAATTTTGAAAAATTTCTGATTCTGTGTTTAAAGATCTGTGCAAATTCAAAATGACTTCTAGAGATGCTCTTGCTATTGGTACAGATGTCAAACCACTCGTCTTATTCAAAGGTGAGTATGAATAGTGGAAAGACAGATTTTTGGATTTCATAGACCGACACGAGAACGAAGAATATATAAAAGAGTCTATAGAGGAAGGGGTAATGAAACCAATTACTACATTAGTTCCTGATAGTGATGAAAATGAAAGTTCAGATAGTGGTGATGGTGATGAGCCCCGAGAGCCCAAAACCAAGGAGGTACTTATGGACATTTCCAAATATTCTTCTGAACAAAAGAATATATATAAGGCAGACAAACAGGCTATGTCTTTACTACTTCAGAGCCTACCGAATGAGATCTACAAGGCTACAACTAAGAAAATGTGGGATCAGTTGGAGAAAATGATGAGGGGATAAAAGGTTGGCAATCAAATGAAAGTGGCTAACTGTATAAACAACTACGAGGAATTTAAAGCCAAAGCTGGAGAAAGCCTTGAGGAAACTTATGAAAGATTTTTTTCTCTACTGAATGAGTTGGCCAAGAATAGAGTAAGAAAGAAGCAAATAGAGAACAATGTGAAGTTTCTGAGTGTATTGCAGCCGGAATGGAAGAAGCATACACGACAGATGAAACAAATGAAAGATTTGAACGATATTCCCTTGCATGAAGTATATGAAACCCTCCGTAAGAATGAGGAGGATGTTGAGGAGATAAGAGAGGTGAAAAAGAAGTGTGAGAAACTAGCAGAACTAGTTGCCTTGGTGGTGGATAAGAAGAAAGAGAAAGAGAAGAAAGATAAGAAGAAGAAAAAGAAAGTTGTGTTAACTGAGTCTGAGGAAAGTGACAATGCTGACTCTGATTCTGATTGTTAGGTCCATTAATCACAATATAATCAATGTAAACTGAAGAACAAAGATGAATTGGGAAGGAATTGTTTGTTTTATTCACAAACTCTAGATAGAAGAAATGTTTCTCTCTTTAGAAACACACATATCGCGTAAGGCTACATTTTGAAATGAAAGTTACAAACAAAGTTACAATACAATTCCTATTTATACCATATCACCCTTGTTTACATTTAAGCCCAAACCCAATGCTAAATACAAGGCCTAAATACAAAATATGATGACTTTACAAAACTTCCAAACTTAGAACATTTTATGTTCTAACATTCTCCCCCTAAGTTTTGTAAAGGAATCATCCTCTTTAGCTTCAACTCTTCTCCACCTTGATTTCTTTAGAAAACTTAGCGTTGCTTAAATTTCAAAACAGCTCCGGCTGCCCCTTGAAAATAGCTCTTATCCTTTGAAGTTTCAACTCTAATATCAAATTTTATGTAGACAATAACCTCAACTGAGTGCACAAAAGACAACTTTTATCTCTAGTAAATTCAACACATTCGTTATGCCCCCAAGAAAGAAATGTGTGAATTATGACATGACAAACAAAGTGCATCTTCAATTTATAACACCGAATTTGTCTTTGACCGTGAGTTAAATAGGAATTCAGCGTAAGAACTTAATCTGATTAGCTTGTAGGAGGAAGCAACAGGTAGCAAACACTACTAGGCAAGGGTTAGAAGAAAATTATGATACCTGTTCAACAACTGATGAATGAAGCTCATTTTCTAACTGCTTTCCAGAACACTAAACGAATGAACTCAAAACTCCTTTCTTCATTAATCAGCTGGATGATTATAAGCACTCAAAATTCTAGATCACAATCAAAGCACCAAAACAATGATTGTAGTCACTCATACTTCTAATTGATCAGGTCAGAAGAATGATTAAGAGCACTCAAAAGTCTAGCATCATAGAGAAAAACTCTAGACTGATGATTGCAGATACTCAAGCTACTAATCTAATCCAATTTGAGACTAAATCCAAACACCCAGTATCTGAAAATCTTGACTGGCATGAGCACTCGTGAAATTTTGATCAGTTGCTAAAAATATGTGACTAACAAAAGATAAGAATGATGTCACATATGCATTACGCAAAAAATCTCATGAACAAGGCAAACTTGTCGCAAAATGGGTTCTGAACAGCAACTTTCTTCATCCTACAAGAATTTATGTTCCTCCACTCATTTTAGAAAGCAAAATAATTGAGCTTGAAAATGTTTTATCTGACGAAAGACTTTTGGTAGATATAGAACAAAGTGTATTTTCAATTGTGTTAAAGAACACTGTTTTTAAAAATAAATCTACAAAGTGTTCTAATTTTTCAAAAGCTCCTCAAACTTCAACTGATAATTTTGATGACTTATTTGCGTCTGCAAATGATTTTCTTAATTCTGATGATGGGTGTATAGAGGAAATTGATATGTTTGACTTCAATGCTCCACTTTCAAATCATTCTACTTTTGTGATTAATGGAGAAGCTTTACCAAGTGTTTATGAAAAAGAAGAATCATCAACTAAGGTTGGTGAATCAGTTTCTGTGAATGCTGATTACTATGCTAAGGGTAAGAAACATAAGAAACAACGCTCACAGAAACGGACCAACACTGGTAAACACAAGAAAAGCCAATCTCATAAATCTGATTTTCCTAACAGATCTAAATCTAATGTTTCAGTGAAAAAGAAAAGATCTGAAGAGCGAACTGAATGGCGACCTAAAAAGAAGATTGATGACAAGGCAGAATCAATTCCTGATAATTCTTGTAATAGATCAAATAGTAGTGTGTGTGATGTAGTTGGTTCTGTTGCTTCTACTAATAAAACCCTTGTAACTTCTTACAAGAGATATTCTATAAAGCAATTGTTCCAATTATCTCCTACTACTACTAAATCTTATACTTATCGGTGGAATGATTTTGCTTATCATCATTATTCTAATGATTGGTTTGGATCATATCATGTTTATTCTTCTAAACCAAATGTTTCAAAGACTTTTCAAAAGAAAATAGGATCAATATTTAAATGGATACCAAAATCTTGCGCTAATCTGTTAGGACCCGTTTTTAAATGGGTAAGTAAAATTATTGTTCCCTGATTTCTCTTGCAGACCCGACATATGTGGTACTTGGATAGTGGCTGTTCCAAGCATATGACCGGGCATAAAACTTTATTGTCTAATTATACAGAGAAATTCAGTGGCAATGTTCGTTTTGGCAATGATCAATTTTCACCAATTCTGGGATATGGTGACATCATTCAAGCTAAGCTGACGATAACGAAGGTGAGTTATGTAGAAGGTTTAGGGCACAACCTATTTAGTATTGGCCAGTTTTGTGACAAAGGGTTAGAGGTGAATTTTAAAGCCAAAAGTTTCTCCGTACGAAATAAAGATGGCAAAGAACTTTTAGTCGGCACTCGAAAGTCTAATCTTTATACGATAAAACTGTCAAAGGTCCAGAATGACAATCAGGTTTGATTATTGACAAAAGCCTTGATGCAGGAAAGTTGACTTTGGCACCGAAGGTTGTCACATCTGAATTTTTGTTACATAAACAAATTGGTCAGTGGAAAATTAGTGAATGGACTTCCTGAGCTCAAGTATGTGAAAGAACACTTGTGTGCAGCGTGTAAAAAAGGGAAGATGAAGAGAGCTCCACATAAACCGAAGCCTGAACCTAGTACCAGTTCTTCATTAGAGTTGTTGCACATGGATCTCTGTGGTCCGATGCAAACGCAAAGCTTAGGCGGAAAGAAATATGTTCTAGTTATCGTGGACGACTATTCGCGATACACATGGGTCAAATTTCTACGATCAAAAGATGAGACACCTGAAGTACTCATCACATTTCTGAAGATGACCCAGGTGAATCTGCAGAAACCATTCAAGCTTCTCAGAGTTTAAAAACAGAACTGTTGAAGAGTATCTCGAATCGGTCGGGATATCACATCAATACTCTGCTGCTCGTACGCCAGAACAGAATGGAGTAGTCGAAAGGCGATATCGAACGCTAGTCGAGGCTACTCGCACTATGCTTAGCCAATCAGACCTACCTCTATTTCTATGGGCAGAAGCTATTTCGACTGCGTGTTACACTCAAAACCGTTCCATGATACACCGCAGATTTCAGAAGACGCCGTATGCTTTGATCAACAACCGTACACCGACCATAAAATATTTTCATATATTTGGATGTAAGTGTTTTGTGCTAAACGACAGAGAGAGTCTGAACAAGTTCAGTGCTAAGGTAGATGAGGGCATTTTCATTGGATATTCTTCTACATCTGATGCATATCGAGTATACTTAAAGAAATCGAAGACTGTTATCAAGAGCGTAAACGTCACATTCGATGAGGAGATGGCTTCTGAACAATTCAGTTCAGAACCCGTGATAACCGGAGTGCTATCTTCTGGGCAAATCAGTCCAGAACCTGTACCTATAGTGAATAAATCAGATGTTACATCTTCGTCTACTACTCATTTATCTGATTTAGATCTTTTATTTGAACTGTTTTATGATGAATTTCTTAGATCTAACGTGACTAAACCTATTGTGGTTGACAGGATGGAAGATTCAACGACTAATCATCCAACCACTTCAGATGTTTCCACTGAATCAAATTCCCCGATTCAGCAAGAAATTCCAGTTCATATGCCTACTCCGATAGTTGAAGTTGTAACTACTAACGAAGAGCCAGAAGTTGCTGAGTCAGTAGGGTGTACTGTAAGGACAGATCAACAAACTGAACAAGTTGTACCCACTGATACTTCTGCACCAATTACTTCAACAACATCCCTCCCTCATAATGATCTAACTGAGGAAGCTGATAGTGGATTTTTAGATGACAATCACGATCAATCTTCATCTATTCCACTCCCTCATGAACATCGCTGGACCAAAGAGCACCCTCTTCACCAAATCATTAGAGATCTCAACAAACTGGTGCAAACTAGGTCAGCAACATTAAATCAATGTCTGCATGACTCATTCCTCAGCAAGATGGAGCCTACTCGAGTATCAGAAGCTCTAGCTGATTCAGATTGGGTGTCTGCTATGCAAGAAGAGTTAAACCAGTTTGAAGCTTTGAAAGTATGGCGACTTGTACCAAAACCTGAAGGAAAATCTATCATTGGTACAAAATGGGTATTCAAAAACAAGAAGGATGAAGATGGTATTGTCATTCGAAACAAAGCAAGACTTGTTGCCAAAGGTTACCGGCAAGAGGAAGGCATAGATTACGACGAGACTTATTCTCCAGTAGCACGTATAGAAGCAATCCGCATGTTTCTAGCGTACGCTGCTCACAAAAACTTCACTGTCTATCAGATGGACGTGAAGACTGCCTTTCTGAATGGCATATTTAAAGAGGAAGTCTACGTTACGCAACCAGAAGGCTTTGTGAATCCAGATAAACCAGATCATGTCTACGTCTTGGATAAATCACTTTATGGGTTAAAACAAGCGCCTCGAGCCTAGTATGAGGTATTATCAAATTTTTTGGTCAAGTCAGGTTTTTCAAAAGGTAAAGTCGATACCACTTTATTCATTAAAAAGGAAAAAGCCGATATCATTCTTATTCAAATATATGTTGATGATATATTATTTGGTTCTACAAATCCTAAATACTGTAAGAAATTTTCAAACCTCATGGTGTCTAGATTTCAAATGAGTATGATGGAATAGATGAATTTCTTTCTTGGATTACAAGTAAAACAATTTTCAACGGGGATTTTTATAAACCAAGCAAAGTACATTTGTGATATTCTTCGGAAGTTCAAAATGGAAAATTGCAAACCAATTGGAACCCCAATGGCACCAGGTACTAAGATTGGCACTGATCCTTCGGGAAAAGCTGTTGATGTTAGGACTTATAGAGGAATGATAGGTTCTTTAATGTATCTAACTTCAAGTAGGCCATATATTATGTTTTCTACATGCTTGTGTGCAAGATATTAGGTTGACCCTAAAGAATCCCATATGTCTGTTGTGAAGCGCATATTTAGATATCTGAAGGGGACTGCAGATCTTGGTCTGTGGTATCCTAAAAATACTGGTTTTGAACTAACAACTTATTCAGACGCAGATCATGCTGGATGTATGTTAGACAGGAAGAGCACATCGGGTCATATTCAATTCCTTGGAGACAAGCTCGTTAGCTGGGCGTCAAAGAAACAACTTTGTGTTTCCACTTCGACTACTGAAGCAGAGTATGTAGCTGCTGCAGTTGCTGCTCTCAGATCTTGTGGATGAGGACACAACTGCGAGACTATGGATTCAAGTTTGACAAAATACCGATTTATTGTGACTCGAAGAGTGCTATCTCAATATCAGCTAATCCTGTGTAGCATACTAAAACAAAGCACATTGATGTCAGGTATCATTTTATCAAAGATAATGTAGAAAAGGTACAATAGAACTTTACTTTGTAAAAACTAATTATCAACTTGCAGATTTGTTTACCAAACCTTTAGATGAAAAGAGATTCAATTTTCTTGTATCTAAGCTTGGTATGCTAAATCTCAAGATTTAATCAGTGATTACCTATTAAAGTTTATGTTATTGTAATTTTTTCTTCATTTCTTTATCATTAATTCTGAAAGGATATCTGCACTTTAACATTTTGTTCATGATCTCAGCGGGAGTGATACAAGATTTTAAGATGATCAACATATTTTGAGGAGGAGTTTATAGAATTGTTGCATTTACTTAACTGACAAATTTTTGTGATGCATGATTTTAGGGGGAGTTTATGAGTACAACAATAGGAGTAAGGAGATGCTTTCTGATTACTTCTGATCAGAACTCGTACATTCAATGTTTTACTGCTTTATGATTACTTTTCAATAACTTTGTGAAGAAAGTTGATTTGACATGACTTTGAGACTTTTGCAGATTGAGAGGATGCTTACAAGATCATATCTGTATGACGTTAAGTTTGACTTCATGAGATTTTAGACTGCACGGAAAGGTTAAATTTCTTATCTTAATCTCATATATGGTTGAAAGAAGGACGACTTTCAATCATAGAAAACATGTTCTTAAACGTTCAAACCACTTCCCGATTCTTAAAAAGATTTCATGAATGGGAAGTGTGATTTTTAAATGTTTTCATTTTTAGTTGCGCTTAAATGTTTATAAACCGTGTGTTTCCAAAGATAAATACTTGCGTATTGTCTTTTCTATATACTTTCAAGTATTCACACACACCGGTTTAATTTTTGTTGACTTTGTTCTTACCATGTCTCAAATTTGAACTATATTTTTCGATGGTAAGACACCCCGCTTGAATTTCAATAAATATTGAGCGTTAATTCATTTCTAAACGTTCTTTCAAGAATGTCTATATTTTGTTTCATATAGACCATATCTATTATTTTTGACCATAAGCCTTAATTGCTATATCATTTGATTCTGATCATTTTCATACAATGTCAGATTTTCAAACAAGTCTCTTGCATTCATGTCTATTCATTCAATTTACTTGTTTGAAATATCTTCAATGTTTAAAATGCTCATATCTTCATGATTATATTCGGAGCATACAAATATCTAACTTGTATTTGAGATTTAACTGTTAAAGTTAAACCATATTGAGCAACATTATGCTTTTATAGTAAAATATGGGTTCTTTGTCCTAGGACTTAAATGAACTTCTATGGATTCACGTTAACCAGTGTTTCCTACCCAAGAAGTTAATCCATAGTGATTGAGTGTGAGAGTAAAAAAAAAATGAGTGTGGGTTGTGTGTTGAGGTAAAATGGAAAAGGGAGTTTGGTTAGAAGTGAGCTTAAATGATTAAAAAGAAAAAGGGTGAGAGAACAGAGTAAAAGAATACTAAACTCTACACCAACTACTTTCTGAGCCGGGAAACCACATTACTAATGTTTCACAACTCTTGGTGAACATTATTGAAACAGGCATCTAGCCCATGCCAACTCTTGACTAAAACCCCACCAGCCACTCATTTTCTTCTTAAAAAGAAAATGTTTCATAATTTCAAGGGGACGCAACATATAATCTATCTGTTTTTCATTTGGAAAATCTGGATATTGAAAAAGAAGGAAGTCTGCCCCACCTTTGCACTTCAATCATGCACATTGAGTCTGTGTTTACTTACTGTTGTCTCAGTGGTTTACACAATGTTGAGCCTTATAAAAGCAATCATCATGTGCTTAATTCTTTCTACACTTACATGAACACACAAGAAATTTGTTTTCTTTTCATAACATTTATAGAAATTGCCTTTGTGGTGTTTCGATGATTGGATGGAAGCCCTGGGGGAGTGATCATCAAAAAGCTCCTCTCCAATGTGTATTTGTTACACAGTGACTTCGTGTTACTGACAGGCATATTAACTGATTCATTTGTTGATTCACGTGTTATTTTCATAGTTTGTCTGGATTTAAAAAGATCTAGATGAATACTTTGTTCGAATTGGCAACGAATCAGAGGCTCAGTTCAAAAGATCTGTGGTCAAAATTGCTAATGACATTTTTTGGAGAAAGTTTTGATGTTATAGATGCTCTATTCATCAAAAAGGGGGAGATGAATTAAAGAAATGTCTGAGTCTGAAATTTCAAAGTTAAAGAATTGTTTGAGATCAAAGGTTAATTGTGAAAGAAGGATGCAAAGTTGAAGATTTCTGAAAGATGTGCTGATTTTGCTGAAATTTTCTTTGAAGATATTTTGCTAAGGCAATCCGAGCTAAATCTGAAGATAATTTTTTTCCGAAGTCTGAAAGAGTTTTGTGAAAGTTTTGGGAAGATTATTGAAGATCGTATCTATCATATTTGGGGGAGATTGTTAATAATTTTCTTTCAAAGACAGACTTAGGAAGAATACACTCAAATAAAGGGGAGATTAAAATGTTTGTGCTTAAAGAAGGAATTTGTTACAAAAGGAAGAGATTGTCCAGATTGAATCAAAAGAGAAGATTGAATTGCAAAATCTTTTTAAAGATGATATTGTCAGGATCGAATTCTCAACAAGAATTAATTCTCAGAAACAATATCAAAGAAGTTTGCGGAATAACACTTTGATATTTAATCAAACAGAAAATCAAAACAGAATATAATCAACAAACTGTGGTTTGTTTGTAATGGACCTTGTTATCATTTCCTTTAGTCTTCTCTATCTCCTTGGACTTGACTCAGATTTTCCCACATCCCTCATTGGTGATAATATTGTTTTCTAATGGTATCTTTTTACTCACATTATTATCCCTGTTCTCACTGGTTCCTTTTTCAGTCAAATCCTGAACTACTACCTCATCCAAAGGATCTATCTTAAAAGCTTCTTCAGACAAGTCCTTTTTCTCCTTAGTTTCTAACAAGTCTGATGTAGGAGAAATATAGTTGTTATTGTAAGGAGGGGGTGTATTGTTGTATCCAATTCCAGGCTTCATCTTATCATGTATCTGAGCCTTTAGAAGAGAGTCCATTGCTTTTGAAGCATAGGAAAACTTGTCTATGTCAAGCTTAACTTTTGACAGTTCCTCTTTCAGTCTATCATTCTCTTCTAAGGACTTAGACAGTTTGGTTTCTAACTCATTCTTTTCCCACTTCCAATAGTTTGTGTCATAAGAGTGTTGAAGTTCATTAGCTTGAAAGCCTTTGATTTGCTCTTCAAATCTCTCTACTATTAACACATAATCTCTTCTGTCTTTTTCTAATCTTTTGAGGTCATCACACATACTTTGATTGTGATCCCTGTATCTTGTAACAGTGTCAATGCAAGATTTAGTGCAAAGATTAGAACTTACCTCAGTAGGGAGATCAGACACTTCTGCCATAAGAGCTTGGTTCTGAATGGCTTCCTCAGCTTGATCACTCCAGTCAAATCCCATTCCTTGTTGAGAAACAAGGGCTTGAGCAGGATTCTTGTTCTGATTGTATCCTCCATTCTGAGCTTGTTGGTGGTTATTGTTTGGAACAGCACTCCTGCATTCTCTAGCAAAGTGTCCTTTCTTGTGACACTTATAACATTCCACCTTGGTTTTGTCAAAACCAGCTCCATATTCTCTTCTGTTGGGAACTGAAGAATTCATCAAGTATGGTTAATGCTGCTGGTTCAAAGTTACTACTGCTAGAAGACTTAAAGGTTAATACTGCTGAGTGTTACTACTGCTAGTACTATTAATACTGCTAGTCATAGTTAGTGCTGCTTGAACAAAGTTAGTACTGCTTAGCTAGTTAGTACTGCTAGTAGTTAGTGCTGCTTAGTAGTTAATGCTGCTAGAAGAAGTTAATACTGCTGATCATGGTTAGTGCTGCTAAAGAGATTCGGATGGAAAGAATGACAGCTGGATAATCTGAAGATTATGGAAGCTTAGAGATATACATGGAAGATATACTGAAGATATTTTATTTATTGTAATTATCTTTGTATTCAGTATATATATTGTATAGTTTAGAATAATGAGTTAACTTATGTTTTCATTCTTTTAGAGAGAAAATCAACCTCAAGGCATAGATCCTAATTCTAGAGAAGTAGAATTCGTATTGGTGAGCCTGTTCATCAATATTGAGGTTGAGTGAGTAATCTTGTAACTTCAAAGCATTCAATACAAGTTTACAGTTTGTTGATTATATTCTGTTTTGATTTTCTGTTTGATTAAATATCAAAGTGTTATTCCGCAAACTTCTTTGATATTGTTTCTGAGAATTAATTCTTGTTGAGAATTCGATCCTGAAAAGTGGTATCAGAGCCTAACTCTCTCAGAAACAGTTATTCATCATGGAAAATCTTACAGAATCAAGCAGTACTTTGGTTTCTAAGGTTCCAATGCTCAAACCAAGTGAGTTTGACATGTGGAAGATCAGAATCAGACAATATATTCTTCTCACTGACTACTCAATGTGGGATATCATTGAGAATGGTCCTTCTGAAGCTGTGTCAGGATCGAATTCTTAACAAGAATTAATACTCAGAAACTAATATCAAAGAAGTTGCGGAAAAACAATTTGATATTTAATAAAACAGTAATCAAACACAGTATATAATTATCAAACAGTAAACTTGTATTGAATGCTTAAAGCTACAAGATTACACACTCAACCTCAATATTGATGAACAGGCTCACCAATACGAATTCTACTTCTCTAGAATTAGGATCTATGCCTTGAGGTTGATTTCTCTCTTGAAAAACAATTATCAAAAGTTATTTCTATCTATTCTAAACATTCTATACATATACTGATAAAAAGATAATTACAAAGAATAAACAAATCTTCAGTATATCTTCCATGTATATCTTCTAAGTATATCTTCAGTATATCCAGCTGTAGTACATTCCATCCGGATCTCTTTAGCAGCACTAATAATGCTCAGCAGCATTAACTTCATCTAGCAGCATTAACTGCAAGCAGTACTAACTACTAGCAGTACTAACTAGCTAAGCAGTACTAACTTTGTTCAAGCAGTACTAACTTTAACTAGCAGTAGTAATTCTACTAGCAGTAGTAATCTTCAACTTGTTCTGGCAGTAGTAACTACACTTGTACTAGCAGTAGTAACTACACTTAGTAAAATCTTCAGTTCCCAACAATCTCCCCCTATCTTGACTTTTAGAAGAGAAGTCAAGTTCTTCAGATATTCTTCCAGATGCTCTTTTTGATGCTCCCAAAACTTCCAAGATCATGCTCCTAAGTCTGGATTCAGTCCCAAACTCTGATTGATTATCCTCTGAATTAGGTACTTGGCCATTTCTGAATTTGGTGCACAACCCAACTTCTTCTTTAGCATGGCATGAACCTTTAGTCTGGTGTGATTATATACTCTATCCACTAGGAAGTATTCTGTGTGATTTCTATCCAAAGTCACTGCATATACTCCACTAGTTTCATATAGAGTCCAACTTGTGACTTCTTTAAACACACTCTTGATGACCTGGTCCACTTCTTCAGGTTTGAACATCATGCATAGATACTCCATCACCAGTTTTGTAAGAGAAATTCCTGGAGTATTTAGATGATCTGCATACAGCTTAATTCCTATGTCAAACATCTCTTCTATATCAGATCTAGAGCATGTTCTGACAATCTTGACCCAAGTGTTGAATACTTCATACTTATCACCCTTCCTCTTGAGTCTGATGTAATCTTTCCCATCCATTGTCAGTACATCCCAGTGAATGATCTCAGGTGGCTTAACTCCAACAGGTTCTGCAGAAATTGGTTCAGGCACTTTGTCCATCACAACCATATATAAGCTTACATCATCTTTGATTGATGACCCTTGCTGGCTTGATGACTCAGGTGCCACTTCTTCTTCAGCAACATTTTGTTCTTCTTCTACTCTAGGCTTCTTATCTTTCTTTCTTTTGGCCATCATCTTGGTTCTTTTCAAAGTCTTTTGAACCTGTACTAGAGTAGCTTCCTTCTTCTTTTCTTCCTTTTCCCTTGCCATTTCTTTGATAGGAGTTCCCTCTTCACTTTCAGGGAATGGTTGATTCATATCTATATCATTACTCTCCTTGGCCTTCTTTTCAAACTCTACTCTTTTCTTTTCATTGCTCTTCAGATTCCCCATTTCTTTTTCATAGAGCTCTCTGATTTGATCCAAACTCATCTTCACAAACATTTCTTTCTTTACCCCAATTGCACTCCTCAAGAAAGTTTTCATTTTGTTTCTTTCCTGAGTGGCAAGGTAAGTTTGTGAAGGTCTTCTTTTCTTTGCACTTGTATTAGCCATCATAGCCTTTCTCAGACTTATAGCCCTTTGTTTAGCCTTTTCAGTTTCAAGCCCCTTTTGATAGGCTTTATTTAGCTCAGCAGCTAAAGCCTTTGCCATTTCCCTGTCCTTCTCCACCTGAGCTCTTTCTTCTTTTTCCATCTCCTTCTGCATTTTCCTTGCTAAAGCTTCATCTGATTCAACCAACCTTTGCTTCTTGATTGGTTGATCAGATTCCACTATCTTTTCTTTTCCCTTATTCTTTGATTCTGCAGCTTTGTCTTTCTGTTCTGATTTTCTGTCTCTCCCTTCATTTATGACCACTCCCTTTGCTTTGGGAGTGTCATTCTTAGCTTTGATTAGCACTTCAGCTACTTCAATTTCTGTTGGTGTTAACTCTGTTACTGCTGCTTGTGAGGTTTCAGCAGCATTAACAATTTCTGCTTCTTTTTGTACTGAACCTCTTTCTGTTTCTGCTTCCTTCTCCCCCTCAACTTCAACTCTCTCTTTATCAATCTCCCCTTCCCTTGATGCTTCTTCCATGTTGATCTCCCCCTTTTTGGGAGCATCAGTCACTGGTTTCCTCCTTCTGAGCACAAATTGTTTCTTCTTCTTTTGCAGAATCAGTTTCCTTACCATTTGCTTCAACTTGATGATTTGTTCTTGTTGTGACAGTACTATGAGTTTTAGCTCTTCTATATCTTTGCCCTGTTTGAGTACATCCATGTTGATGTTGCCCATTGCCTCCATCAATTCATCATAGTTATATCTGTCCTCACCTTCTCCAGGAGTGTTACCCCCTATTGAAGGATCATTGGATCTTTTAGTAGTGGAAGTCTTCTGCCTAGCAGAAGCACTATCCACCCCTGTGGTTTCTTGGCACCAGGGACCTTCAAATGATTGCTCATTCAAAGTTGCCATGGGGGAAGTCTTATTGATGTTACCACTTTCCTCCTCTGTGCTAGCAGGAGTAGTGGCAGCCTCATCACCCATATGCTCTACCTCCTCCTCAGAGAGCACCTCCTTGGGGTTGGGAGACACCCCTGTGGTTTCCCTTTGGATATTCTCTAAAGGAGTATTCTCCCTTAGAGGGCTTAAAGACTTAGGGGTTTCTGGTACAAGAAGGGAAGGAGCCTTCTTTACCTGTTTTCTCTTATACGTATGGGAAATTGGAGAGGTTGGTTTTGTAAGAATGGACTGGGGAATTGTTTTTGAGTGAGAAGGTTGGGCTTGGCTAGCAGTGGGATGGTCTAATGAGGGCCTTGACCCTGCTGCCATACCTTCAGTGTTTTGGGACACCACCATCATTGTAGAGAACAATGGGGTGTCAACTCCTTCCGAGTCCCCAGCAGATCTTCTCATATTTGAGAAAACCTTGCCTTTTGGGGGTTTAGGTACATATACCCCAACAAGTTGAGGTATATCCGTCAATTCATGGTTAATTACTTCCTGAACAAATCTGGGATACATAAAGAAACTCTTTTTGTTTCCCATATTTGATACAAGATCACTGAAAATCATCTTTGAGAAATTGTACCTTCTGGATGTAGCCAAGCATACCAAAGCATATGCAATTGGACTGCTGAACTCACTCCATCCAGTGGTCTTTTTGGAGATGCAATGCATCAGGGTATGAACAAGAAAACGCCATTGGGGTGAAAACTTTGCTTTTGAGAATTTGAAAACACCCAATGGGCCTCCATACCCCATTCTAGTAAGATTAGAGAACAGTTCATCATTAGAGATAGACGTTATACCAGAGGCATCGTCTAGACGTAGACTGATGCGAATGACCTCTTCAGTAACTGTTAATGGCTTGCCACACACGGTTGTCTTTATCATTTGCACACCATCTTCAGCAACAATGGTGGCATTTGCCCAGAACAACCTCTGATGTTCGATGTAGATGGTAGGGGCAACAGTGAGAGCATAAGCAATGTGACTTGTCTTGAGGAAATCCACAATCTGGTGGAATCCTTCTGCTTGTTTGGGCTTCTGCAGCATTGCGATATCATTGTGCTCATCGATAAACGTCATGGATGCCATTGAACTGGGATTTTCTTGCCTGGAAGACTAGGTTCTTGAGAGAAAAGGTTTTGAGCGCAAGAGAACAGTATGCAAAGAGTTGTTATGTACTTTTAGGCGGGCAAAAAGTATTTATAGTATTCGGAATATAAGCAGTATTAACCTAGAGCAGTATTAACTAACTAGCAGTATTAACCGCGAGCAGTATTAACCACGAGCAGTATTAACTGAACTAGCACTATTAACTACTAGCAGTATTAACTGAAAGCAGTATTAACCACTAGCAGTATTAACTACTAGCAGTATTAACTACTAGCAGTATTAACTGAAAACAGTATTAACCACTAGCAGTATTAACTAAACTAGCAGTATTAACTGAAAGCAGTATTAACCACTAGCAGTATTAACTGAAAGCAGTATTAACCACTTTTCTTACCTTTGAACTTACCTCCATCTGGAGTAACATACAAAGAGCAACATGTCCTCCATCAAACCTTTTGAAGCTTTGAAGGCAGTCCATGTTACTTGTTATGTGCCAAGAGCAACCACTTTCTTCCTGTCAAATGCCCTTCTTCTTGAGCTGTTGGTTGCCCTGCACACTTAATAGATCAGTTAGTCTTGGAAGGAACCCAAGCCAAAGTGGTCTTGGGTTGACCTTTCTCATTAATATAATCTGTCAGTTTGGTCTGAATGAGTTGTTTAGGAATCTCATGGCTGGAATACTTTGTCAAGATTATAGGCTTTGCAACATTAATACTAGTAGAAGCACTATCCTTGTTAGCAGTAGTATTGGTTGCAGCAGCACTATTTCTGTTAGCAGTACTATCTGGGATAGCAGTACTAACAGGTTTCTTTACAATTGGAACCCAAACTTGAACAAAGTTGTTTGCTTTCTTTGTCTTTAAGTTACTCCTTTGTTTATTTGAAGTATTTTTCTTAGTTTTAGCAAACTTGTTTTGAACATGAGACTTTTTAGGTGCTCTGTTCTCAGCCATTTGATTCCTTCTGTTATTCCTATAACCAAAAGAGTTTTGTGGTTTTCTTTGAAAAGTGACTCTTTGGTTGATCGGGTTGAAATAACAGTGTTTGGCAAGATGATTCAATTTGCCACATATAAAACAAGGTTTTCGTCTATTGATTTTACTCAAATCAACCCCTTGTTTGTGTGCCCACTGATTATTCCAGTTTCTTTGATTTCCCCTCTTTTTGTCCTGTTTTTGGGGCTCATTCTTCTTACAAGCACACTGTTTGCAAGGACCTGGATTCACAACTGTGGTCTGTTTATAATGGACCTTACCAGACTTTTCCTCTGTCTTCTCTATGTTCTTGGATTTGATCCAAGCCCTTCCAAAATCCTCATTGGTGATAATGTTGTTTTCTATAGAAATCTCACCACTCACCTTGTTCTCCTTACTCTTGCCAACCTCTTTCTCAGTCTTATCCTCAACAATTTCCTCATCTAAGGGATCTATTTCAGTGGCTCCCTCAGGCAAGTCCTTCCTATCTTTGGTGTCTAACAGGTCTGAAGTAGGAGGAACGTAATTGTTGTTATATGGTGGAGGTGTGGCATTATACCCAATTCCTCTTCTTAATTTATCATGAATCTGATTTTGCAGTAAGGAGTCCATTGCTTTAGAAGCATTGGAAAACTTTTCTACATCAAGCTTAACCTTGGTTAACTCCTCTTTCAGTTTTTCACTCTCCTCTTTAGATTTGGTCAGTTTAAGTTCTAAATCCTTTTTCTCCCACTGCCAGTAATTGGTGTCATATGAGTGTTGTAGTTCATTGGCTTGAAAACCTTTGATTTGATCTTCAAATCTCTCTACTATCCTCACATAGTCTTTTATATCCTTTTCTAGTCTCTTAAGGTCATCACTCATCTTCTGATTGTGATCCCTGTACCTTTTAACAGTGTCTATGCAAGTTTTAGAGCAGAGATTAGAACTTACCTCAGATGGTAGATCAGATACTTTAGCCATAAGAGCTTGATTCTGAATAGCTTCTTCTGCTTGATCACTCCAATCAAACCCCATTCCTTGTTGAGAAACAAGGGCTTGAGCAGAGTTTCTGTTGTTATTGAAGCTTCCAGATTGAGCTTGTTGATGGTTGTTGTTGTGAGACATTCCACTTCTGCATTCTCTAGCAAAATGTCCCTTCAGATGGCATTTGTAGCATTCTACCTTTGATTTATCAAACCCTGCTCCATCTTCTCTTCTTTGTGAGAAGTTGTTTCTTCCAGTCCTCTTTATAAACTTCTTAACCCTCATGGAGAGCATGGCCATCTGCCATTTAATATCCATCTCTTCCAGATCATCAGGATGAAGTTGTTCTAAGTCATCATTGATCAAAGAAGAATTTCCATGATTAGAAAGAAGAGCTTCAAATACATAATCAGTGCCTTTATCTAAATTTGATCCATTAGCAGCATTAACTGATTCAGGGTTAGCAGTAGAATCAATTGATGCTGATAGGAGTGCAGCATTATGAACATATCCAGAAGGCTTCTTCTTTGCCTCCACCTCAGCTTCAAATACTCTAAGATCATTGTATAGATCATCAAGTTCTTTGTCTTCCAACTGATCATTCTGTCTGAATGACACAGTGTACATGGTCCATTCATCTCCAAGGGACCTTAAGAACTTTCTGTTCACATCATCTTGATCAATCTGTACTCCCATAGTAGCTAGTTCACCAATTAGTTTATTAAACCTGTCAAAAGTTTGAGTCATGGACTCATTCTTAGTTGAGATGAAGTTTTCATACTGTTGTTTTAAGATTGCCTTTTGATTTCTCTTGGTACTTTTAGTACCTGAGAATCTCTTCTCTAGAGCATTCCAGAGCATCTGTGCATCAGTACAATTGCAGAATTGGTGTTGATACTCATTTGGAATGGCCAAGAGCAGTGTGCTCAAGGCTTTCATCTCTGTCTGTCTTGATTTCCTGTCTGTATCTGTCTTTGGAGGAGTTCTTTTGCCATCTTCACCAATCTTTCCTCCATCAGATGGGCCATTCTCAATGATGTCCCACATAGAGTAATCTGTGAGGAGAATATATTGCTTGATTCTGATTTTCCACATGTCAAATTCATTGGATCTGAGCATTGGAACTTTTGAGACCAAAGTACTGCTTGATTCTGTAAGATTTTCCATGATGAATAACTGTTTCTGAGAGAATTTGGCTTTGATACCACTTGTCAGGATCGAATTCTTAACAAGAATTAATACTCAGAAACTAATATCAAAGAAGTTGCGGAAAAACAATTTGATATTTAATAAAAAGTAATCAAACACAGTATATAATTATCAAACAGTAAACTTGTATTGAATGCTTAAAGCTACAAGATTACACACTCAACCTCAATATTGATGAACAGGCTCACCAATACGAATTCTACTTCTCTAGAATTAGGATCTATGCCTTGAGGTTGATTTCTCTCTTGAAAAACAATTATCAAAAGTTATTTCTATCTATTCTAAACATTCTATACATATACTGATAAAAAGATAATTACAAAGAATAAACAAATCTTCAGTATATCTTCCATGTATATCTTCTAAGTATATCTTCAGTATATCCAGCTGTAGTACATTCCATCCGGATCTCTTTAGCAGCACTAATAATGCTCAGCAGCATTAACTTCATCTAGCAGCATTAACTGCAAGCAGTACTAACTACTAGCAGTACTAACTAGCTAAGCAGTACTAACTTTGTTCAAGCAGTACTAACTTTAACTAGCAGTAGTAATTCTACTAGCAGTAGTAATCTTCAACTTGTTCTGGCAGTAGTAACTACACTTGTACTAGCAGTAGTAACTACACTTAGTAAAATCTTCAGTTCCCAACAAGCTGGAAGGATAGGACCAGATGGGAAAAGACCTCCACCAAAGACAGATGGTGAGAGGAAGATCAGACAGACAGAGATGAAGGCCTTGAGCACTCTGCTCTTGGCCATTCCCAATGAATATCAGCATCAATTTTGCAACTGCACTGATGCTCAGATTCTCTGGAATGCTCTAGAGAAAAGATTTGCTGGAACTAAGAGCATCAAAAGAAATCAAAGAGATGTTCTAAAGCAGCAGTATGAGAACTTCACTTCCACAAAGAATGAGTCTATGACTCAAACTTTTGATAGGTTCAATAAACTCATAGGTGAACTGGCTACTGTAGGGGTGAAGATGGAACAAGATGATATCAACAGAAAGTTTCTCAGATCTCTTGGGGATGAATGGACTATGTACACTGTCTCATATAGACAGAGTGACAATCTGGAAGAAAAAGAACTTGATGATCTATACAATGATCTAAGAGTTTTTGAAACTGAGGTAGAAACCAAGAAGAAGCCCTCTGGTTATATTCACAATGCTGCACTTCTTTCAGCATCCACTGATACTACTGCCAACCCTGAAGCAGTTAGTACTGCCAGTGGAGTAAGTTCAGAAAAAGGCACTGAAACTATATTTGAAGCCTTTTTGTCCAGTCATAGCAGCAATTCTCTGATTAATGATGATCTTGATCAAATTCACCCTGATGATCTGGAGGAGATGGATATTAAATGGCAGATGGCCATGTTATCCATGAGGGTGAAAAAGTTCATTAAAAGAACTGGAAGAAATAACTTCTCTCAAAGAAGAGAAGATGGAGCTGGTTTTGACAAAACCAAGGTGGAATGTTATAAGTGTCACAAGAAAGGACACTTTGCTAGAGAATGCAGGAGTGCTGTTCCAAACAATAACCACCAACAAGCTCAGAATGGAGGATACAATCAGAACAAGAATCCTGCTCAAGCCCTTGTTTCTCAACAAGGAATGGGATTTGACTGGAGTGATCAAGTTGAGGAAGCCATTCAGAACCAAGCTCTTATGGCAGAAGTGTCTGATCTCCCTACTGAGGTAAGTTCTAATCTTTGCACTAAATCTTGCATTGACACTGTTACAAGATACAGGGATCACAATCAAAGTATGTGTGATGACCTCAAAAGATTAGAAAAAGACAGAAGAGATTATGTGTTAATAGTAGAGAGATTTGAAGAGCAAATCAAAGGCTTTCAAGCTAATGAACTTCAACACTCTTATGACACAAACTATTGGAAGTGGGAAAAGAATGAGTTAGAAACCAAACTGTCTAAGTCCTTAGAAGAGAATGATAGACTGAAAGAGGAACTGTCAAAAGTTAAGCTTGACATAGACAAGTTCTCCTATGCTTCAAAAGCAATGGACTCTCTTCTAAAGGCTCAGATACATGATAAGATGAAGCCTGGTATTGGATACAACAATACACCCCCTCCTTACAATAACAACTATATTTCTCCTACATCAGACTTGTTAGAAACTAAGGAGAAAAAGGACTTGTCTGAAGAAGTTTTTAAGATAGATCCTTTGGATGAGGTAGTAGTTAAGGATTTGACTGAAAAAGGAGCCAGTGAGAACAGGGATAATAATGTGAGTAAAAAGATACCATTAGAAAACAATATTATCACCAATGAGGGATGTGGGAAAATCTGGGTCAAGTCCAAGGAGATAGAGAAGACTAACGGAAATGATAACAAGGTCCATTACAAACAAACCACAGTTGTGAATCCTGGATCTTGTAAACAGTGTGATTGCAATAAAGCCAAGAGCCTAAATTCTGGTTTAAAAAGAGGAAATCAAAGAAACTGGAATAATCAATGGGCTCAGAAACAAGGAGTTGATCTGAATAAAATCAATAGACCAAAACCTTGTTTTATATGTGGCAAGTTGAATCATTTGGCTAAGTATTGTTACTTCAACCCAATTAACCAACAGATGAACTTTAAAAGATTTGTGCAAAAACCTGTTGGTTATAGGAAGGCTGGAAAGAAACATGTGATAAAGAAATCTGTTGAAAGTAAAGGCACTTTAAAGAAAAAGATTTTAAAAGAAAGTATCAAAATGTGGGTACCTAGAAGTACTAACAGTGTTAGTACTGCTAACAATATTAGTACTGCTAACACAGTTACTACTGCTAACAGTGTTAGTACTGCTGAAAATATTAATGCTGCTAATACTGTTAATACCTCTTCAAAGGTTAATACTGCCAACACAGTTACTGCTGCTAACACAGTTACTACTTCTAACAAGGTTAGTGCTGCTAAGCATGCAAGTGCTGCCAAGGCAGTTAGTACTTCTAAAACTAGTACTGATTCTAGCAAACATAGTTCCAAGCCTATTATTGTAACAAAGTACTCCAAGAATGAGGAGTTAAAGTTCAAAAATCTTGTCAAGAAAGAATGCAAATATTTTGATGAGAAAGGGGTACCCAAGACCACTTTGGCTTGGGTTCCTAATTCATACTAATTGATTTATCTAATGTGCAGGGCAACCAACAGCTCAAGGGAAAGAGCATTTGGCATGTTGATAGTGGTTGCTCTAGGCACATGACAGGCAACATGTCATGCCTTCAGGATTTCAAGCATATCAATGGAGGACATGTTGCATTTGGAGACAATCTTACTGGTGGTAAGATAAGTGGAAAAGGTAATGTCACCAAAGGTAAGATGACATTTGAGGATGTCTACTATGTTGATCAATTAAAGTACAACCTGTTAAGTGTATCACAGGTTTGTGACAAACAACATAGTATATTATTTACTAATACTGAGTGTATGATTCTTGCTCCAGGGTTCAAGGTAGTTGATGAAAGCATGATACTACTTAGAACTCCAAGAAAGGACAATGTTTACTGTCTTGATATGGACAATGTCGATAGTGATTCATCTCTAAATTGTCTTATTTCAAAAGCTTCTGTAGATGAATCCTCTCTATGGCACAGAAGGATGTGTCACATGAATTTCAAGACTATGAACAATCTTGTTAAAAATAACCTTGTAAGAGGGTTACCTTCAAAAGTCTTTTCATGTGATGATCATTGTGTTGCTTGTCTTAAAGGCAAACAACACAAAACTTCTCATAAGACCAAAGAGTTAAATTCTGTTTGTTCTTGTCTCCAGTTACTGCATATGGATCTGTTTGGTCCTACAAATGTTATGAGTATAGGCAAGAAATCTTACTGCTTGGTTATTGTTGATGATTACTCCAGATTTACTTGGGTATATTTTCTAAGGACTAAGGATGAAACAAGTGGTCTTATCAAATCCTTTATTCTAAGAATTGAAAACCAAACTAATCAAAGAGTAAAAGTCATGAGATCAGATAATGGAACTGAGTTTAAAAATCACGATCTAAACACCTTTTGTGAAGAAAAAGGTATTGAGAGGCAATATAGTGCTCCTAGGACTCCTCAACAGAATGGTGTTGCTGAAAGGAGGAATAGAACACTAATAGAGGCTGCTAGATCTCTGTTGGCTGATTCAAAATTGCCAATTACCTTCTGGGCTGAAGCAGTTAATACTGCTTGTTATGTCCAAAACAGAGTTCTAGTGGTCAAGCAAAAGAACAAGACCCCATATGAGCTTTTAAATAAAAGAAAACCTTTTATTGGTTTCTTCAAACCTTTTGGGTGTCCTTGTACAATTCTAAATACCAAATCTCACTTAGGTAAGTTTGATAGCAAAGCAAATGATGGATTTCTTGTTGGATATTCATCTCAGAGTAAGGCCTACAGAGTATTTAACTCTTCTTCTAGAATAATTGAAGAAAGTGACAATGTCAAATGCAATGAGAACACACCAAATCCTGTTGGGTCTGGACCTCAGTGGCTATTTGACATTGATTCACTAACTAACTCTTTTAGTTTCAGTAATGAGTATACAGGAACAGGAAGTGGAGGATCAGGGATCACACAAGTTCAAGAAAGTATATCTAAATCTGTGATTTTTCCCATACCCACAGTAAATTCTGGTGAAGACTGTGAAAAGGAATCAATTACTGAACCAAGTCAGAGTGAAGAAGACACTAGAGATGAGGAGACTCAAGAAAATAATGAAGTGGCATCTGAAAACACTTCAGTTGAGCTGCATGAATCTAATCTTGAGGCTGGACTGAATGAAGAACCTAGTCATAACACCAGAGTTCAAAAGAATCATCCTCCACAGTTGATAATAGGAGATATCTCTTCTCCTATGATGACTAGACATCAAAGCAGGCTTCAGGAAATGCACGATCAACAACATACAGTGCTTTCTTGTTTTCTATCACAGCTTGAGCCTAAAAAGGCACATGATGCTATGAAAGAATCCAGCTGGATAGAAGCAATGCAAGAGAAACTGTTACAGTTCAAGCTACAAGATGTATGGGATCTAGTAGACCTTCCTAAAGGTCACAGAGCGATTGGCACAAAGTGGATTTTCAGAAACAAGAGAGATGAAAGAGGTATTGTCATAAGGAACAAAGCAAGGCTGGTGGCTCAAGGCTATACTCAAGAAGAAGGTATAGATTATGAAGAAGTTTTTGCACCTGTGGCTAGGATAGAAGCAATCAGACTATTCCTAGCCTATGCTTCTTACATGAACTTCAAAGTCTATCAAATGGATGTAAAAAGTGCTTTTCTCTATGGATCAATTGAAGAAGAAGTATATGTCTGTCAACCACCAGGGTTTGAAAACCCAAGCTATCCAGACAGGGTATACAAATTAAAGAAAGCACTTTATGGACTACATCAAGCCCCAAGAGCATGGTATGACACACTGTCATCCTATCTCTTGGAAAATGACTTTGAAAGAGGAGTCATTGATAAGACTCTATTTAACAAAAGAAAGAAGAAGGATATTTTGCTGGTCCAAATCTATGTTGATGACATTATCTTTGGATCTACAAGAAACAACATGTGCAAGGAGTTTGAGGATTTAATGCATCAAAGGTTCAAAATGAGTTCCATGGGGGAACTTACTTTCTTCCTTGGACTCCAAGTTCAACAGAAGTCAGATGGCATTTTCATCTGTCAATCCAAGTATGTGCAGGATATTCTAACCAAGTTTGGTTTCTCAGAATCAAAACCTGCCAGCACACCTATGGAAACACACAAGCAGATCACAGCAGATCTTGAGGGGGAGGATATGGATGTGCATCATTATAGATCCATGATTGGCTCTCTCATGTATCTCACAGCATCAAGGCCAGATATAATGTTTCCAGTCTGTGTATGTGCAAGATTTCAAGTTAGGCCAAAGCAATCTCACTTTCAAGCTGTTAAGAGGATATTCAGATATCTCAAAGGGCAACCCAGATTGGGACTTTGGTATCCTCATAACTCACCTTTTGACCTAATAGCATACTCAGACAGTGATCTAGGTGGGGCAAACTTGGACAGAAAATCTACTTCTGGAGGATGTCAGTTTTTGGGTGATAGACTAGTCTCATGGCAGTGCAAGAAACAAACCACAGTATCCACATCTACAACAGAGGCAGAGTACATAGCAGCTGCAAGTTGCTGTTCTCAAGTCTTATGGATTCAGAATCAAATGTTGGATTATGGGGTAACCTTTCTACACACTCCAATCTTTATTGACAACAGCAGTGCTATTAGCATTGTGAATAATCCAGTCAAGCACTCAAAAACAAAGCACACTGAGATCAGGTATCACTTTATAAGAGATTGTAATGAAAAGAAACTTATTCAAGTTGTCAAAGTTCACACTGATAATCAGTTTGCTGATCTATTCACTAAAGCTTTTGATGTGGGTAGATTCACTTTCTTGGTAACAAGTGTGGGAATGATAAACTCTGAATAATCCCCTTCTCAAAAAGTGGTTTTATATCTGTATTGTATTTCTGGAGTTACTAATCGTTTGTTTCAGGATATGCATAGCAGTACTCAGTGTTTAGCAAGTTTAAAAGGAGTAAAGTAGTGAATACTGCTTTCAGTTAATACTACTAGTGGTTAATACTGCTTTCAGTTAATACTGCTAGTAGTTAATACTGCTTTCAGTTAATACTGTTAGTAGTTAATACTGCTTTCAGTTAATACTGCTAGTGGTTAATACTGCTTTCAGTTAATACTGCTAGTAGTTAATACTGCTTTCAGTTAATACTGCTAGTGGTTAATACTGCTTTCAGTTAATACTGCTAGTAGTTAATACTGCTAGCTAGTTAATACTGCTAGCTAGTTAATACTGCTAGCTAGTTAATACTGCTAGCTAGTTAATACTGCTAGCAGTTAATGCTGCTAGTAGTTAATACTGCTCTAGGTTAATACTGCTTATATTCCGAATACTATAAATACTTTTTGCCCGCCTAAAAGTTCATAACGACTCTTTGCATACTGTTCTCTTGCGCTCAAAACCTTGTCTCTCTCAAGTTCGAAGTTTTCAGGCAAGCTTTTCACTAAGATCAATGGCATCCATGACTTTCATCGACGAGCACAACGAGATTGCGATGCTACAAAAGCCAAAGCAAGCTTCAGGATTTTATCAGATTGTGGATTTCCTCAAGACAAACCACATTGCTCATGCTCTTATTATATCCCTTACAATCTATATTGAGCATCAAAGGCAGTTCTGGGCTAATGCAACCATTGTTGTTGAGAATGGTGTGCAGATGATCAAGACAAGAATCTGTGATCAATCACTCACGGTTACTGAAGAGGTTATTCGCATCAGTCTACGTCTAGACGATGCCTCTGGTATAACCTCTATCCCAAATGATGAACTGTTTTTAAACCTTACAAGAATGGGGTATGGAGGCCCATTGGGAGTGTTCAAATTTTCTAAAGCAAAATTCTCACCCCAATGGCGTTTCTTTGTCCATACTCTTATGCATTGTATCTCCAAAAAGACTACTGGATGGAGTGAGTTCAGCAGCACTATTGCTTATGCTTTGGTGTGCTTGGCCACTGCCAGAAAGTACAAATTTTCTAAAATGATTTTCAGTGATCTTGTCTCAAACATGGGAAACAAAAAGATCTTCTTTATGTATCCCAGGTTTGTTCAAGAAATTATTACTCATGAATTGACGGATATACCTCAACCTGTTGGGGTATATGTACCTAAACCCCCCAAAGGCAAGGTGTTCTCAAATATGAGAAGATCTGCTGGGGACTCTGAAGGAGTTGACACCCCATTGTTCTCTACAATGATGGTGGTGTCCCAAACCAATGAAGGTATGGCAGCAGGGTCAAGGCCCCCATTAGACCAACCCACTGCTAGCCAAGCCCAACCTTCCCTCTCAAAATCAATTCCCCAGTCCCTTCTTGAAAAACCAACCTCTCCCATCACCCAAACTTACAAGAGAAAACAGGTAAAGAAGGCTCCTTCCCTTCTTGTACCATTACCCACTAAGCCTATAAGCCCTCTAAGGGAGAAATCTCCCCTAGAGAATATCCAAAGGGAAACCACACGGGTGTCTCCCAACCCAAAGGAGGTGCTCTCTGAGGAGGAGGTAGAGCATATGGGTGATGAGGCTGTCACTACTCCTGCTAGTACAGAGGAGGAAAGTGGTAACATCAATAAGACCTCCCCCATGGCAACTTTGAATGAGCAATCATTTGAAGGTCCCTGGTGCCAAGAAACCACAGGGGTGGATAGTGCCTCTGCAAGGCAGAAGACTTCCACAAATAAAAGATCCAATGATCCTTCAAAGGAGGGTAACACTTCTGGAGAGGGTGAGGACAGATATACGTACGATGAATTGATGGAAACAATGGGGAACATCAATCAAGATGTTCTCAAACAAGGCAAAGAAATTGAAGAAATGAAGCTAGTAATTCTGTCACAACAAGAACAGATTGCTAAGCTGAAGAGGATGGTGGTTAGTCTGGTACAAAGGAAGAAGAGAAAGCAATTCCAATTAAGGAGAAGGCCAACTGAGGATGATGCTCCCAAAAAGGGGGAGATCAACATGGAAGAAGCCACAAGAAAGGGGGAGCTTGATGGAGAGAAAGTTGATGATCAGGGGGAGCAGCAAGAAGAAACAGTTACTACTGCTGACATTAATAAAGCAGCAGAAACTGTGAAAGAAGTGTTAACAGATCTTGAGATTGCAGAAACCTTACTAAAAGCCAAGAATGATACTCCCAAGGTCACTTCAAAGACCAAAGGTGTAATCATAAAAGAACAAGGTGAAGTGATCAAGAAAGATAACAGTAAGAAGGCAATGAGCAAAGACAAAGGAAAAGCAAAGATGGTAGAATCTGATCAACCAATCAAAAAGCAAAGGTTGGTTGAATCAGATGAAGCCCTAGCTAAAAAGATGCAGGAGGATATTGAAAAAGAAGAAAGAGTTCAGATGGAAAAGGACAGGGAAATGGCAAAAGCTCTAGCTGCTGAACTGAATGAAGCTTATCAACAGAGTATGGCAACTGAAATTGCACAGAAGAAAGCTGCAAGTATGAAGAAATCTGTGGTGAAAACAGTTGCAAAGAAGAGAAGACCCTCAAAGACATTCCTAGGTACCCAAGAGAGAAACAAGATGATTATATTTCTCAAAGGTGCTGTAGGAGTCAAAAAGGAGATGTTCTCCAAAATGTCTTTTGAGAAGATCAAAGAGCTCTATGATTCAGAGATGTTAAAGCTTCAGGGAAGTGAAACTGCTAGGGTGGAGATGGAGAAGAGAATAAAAGAAAGTAATGACTTTGATTGTCAAAAGCCATTTCCAGATGAGCAAGAAACACTTCCTAAGAAAGAGCCCACCCTGGGAGAAAGTCTAAGGACTTTAAAGAGAACAAAAATGATGGCAAGGAGAAAGCCAATCAAAAAGCCTAGAGTATCTGAAGAAGAGGCTGATAAGGTTGCTGAAGAAGAAGGGGCACCTGAGTCATCTAAACAGACAGAGCTATCTAACACTGATGATGTAAATTTGTATATGGTAGTGATGGACAAAGTGCCTGAACCAATTTCAGCAGAACCTGTAGGAGTTAAGCCTCCTGAGGTCATTCTCTGGGATACATTGACAGTGGATGGAAAGGAATACATAAGGCTGAAAAGAAAGGATGAAAAGTATGAAGTGTTCAACACATGGGCAAAAATTGTCAGAACATGCTCTAGATCAGATCTTGAAGAGATGTTTGAGATACGAATGAAGTTGTATGCAGATATTCTAAAGGCTCCAGGAATTTCAATTACAAAACTGGTAATGGAGTATTTTGTGTATGATGTTCAAACCTGAAGAAGTAAAGCATATGATCAAGGATGTATTCAAGTCGGTCAACAGTTGGACTCTATATGAAATTAGTGGAGTATATACAATGACTTTGGATTTAAATCACACTGAATACTTCCTAGTGGATAGAGTGTACAATCATAGCAGATTGAAGCTACATGCCATGCTGAAGAAAAAGTTAAGGTGTGTTCCAGATTCAGAAATGGCTAAATACTTGATTCAAAGAACCATCAATCAGAGTTTGGGATTGGATGCAAACACTGGAATTTAGGCCATAATAGAGTTTTGGGAGCATCTTGAAGATTAATTCTGAAGAACTTGACTTCTCTTCCTAAAAGTCAAGTTAGGGGGAGATTGTTGGGAACTGAAGAATTCATCAAGTATGGTTAATGCTGCTGGTTCAAAGTTACTACTGCTAGAAGACTTAAAGGTTAATACTGCTGAGTGTTACTACTGCTAGTACTATTAATACTGCTAGTCATAGTTAGTGCTGCTTGAACAAAGTTAGTACTGCTTAGCTAGTTAGTACTGCTAGTAGTTAGTGCTGCTTAGTAGTTAATGCTGCTAGAAGAAGTTAATGCTGCTGATCATGGTTAGTGCTGCTAAAGAGATTCGGATGGAAAGAATGACAGCTGGATAATCTGAAGATTATGGAAGCTTAGAGATATACATGGAAGATATACTGAAGATATTTTATTTATTGTAATTATCTTTGTATTCAGTATATATATTGTATAGTTTAGAATAATGAGTTAACTTTTGTTTTCATTCTTTTAGAGAGAAAATCAACCTCAAGGCATAGATCCTAATTCTAGAGAAGTAGAATTCGTATTGGTGAGCCTGTTAATCAATATTGAGGTTGAGTGAGTAATCTTGTAACTTCAAAGCATTCAATACAAGTTTACAGTTTGTTGATTATATTCTGTTTTGATTTTCTGTTTGATTAAATATCAAAGTGTTATTCCGCAAACTTCTTTGATATTGTTTCTGAGAATTAATTCTTGTTGAGAATTCGATCTTGACATCTTCTTTGAGAGAAGTTATTTCTTCCAGTTCTTTTAATGAACTTTTTCACCCTCATGGATAACATGGCCATCTGCCATTTAATATCCATCTCCTCCAGATCATCAGGGTGAATTTGATCAAGATCATCATTAATCAGAGAATTGCTGCTATGACTGGACAAAAAGGCTTCAAATATAGTTTCAGTGCCTTTTTCTGAACTTACTCCACTGGCAGTACTAACTGCTTCAGGGTTGGCAGTAGTATCAGTGGATGCTGAAAGAAGTGCAGCATTGTGAATATAACCAGAGGGCTTCTTCTTGGTTTCTACCTCAGTTTCAAAAACTCTTAGATCATTGTATAGATCATCAAGTTCTTTCTCTTCCAGATTGTCACTCTGTCTATATGAGACAGTGTACATAGTCCATTCATCCCCAAGAGATCTGAGGAACTTTCTGTTGATATCATCTTGTTCCATCTTCACCCCTACAGTAGCCAGTTCACCTATGAGTTTATTGAACCTATCAAAAGTTTGAGTCATAGACTCATTCTTTGTGGAAGTGAAGTTCTCATACTGCTGCTTTAGAACATCTCTTTGATTTCTTTTGATGCTCTTAGTTCCAGCAAATCTTTTCTCTAGAGCATTCCAGAGAATCTGAGCATCAGTGCAGTTGCAAAATTGATGCTGATATTCATTGGGAATGGCCAAGAGCAGAGTGCTCAAGGCCTTCATCTCTGTCTGTCTGATCTTCCTCTCACCATCTGTCTTTGGTGGAGGTCTTTTCCCATCTGGTCCTATCCTTCCAGCTTCAGAAGGACCATTCTCAATGATATCCCACATTGAGTAGTCAGTGAGAAGAATATATTGTCTGATTATGATATTCCACATGTCAAACTCACTTGGTTTGAGCATTGGAACCTTAGAAACCAAAGTACTGCTTGATTCTGTAAGATTTTCCATGATGAATAACTGTTTCTGAGAGAGTTAGGCTCTGATACCACTTGTCAGGATCGAATTCTCAACAAGAATTAATTCTCAGAAACAATATCAAAGAAGTTTGCGGAATAACACTTTGATATTTAATCAAACAGAAAATCAAAACAGAATATAATCAACAAACTGTAAACTTGTATTGAATTCTTTGAAGTTACAAAATTACTCACTCAACCTCAATATTGATGAACAGGCTCACCAATACGAATTCTACTTCTCTAGAATTAGGATCTATGCCTTGAGGTTGATTTTCTCTCTAAAAGAATGAAAACTAAAGTTAACTCATTATTCTAAACTATACAATATATATACTGAATACAAAGATAATTACAATAAATATCTTCAGTATATCTTCCATGTATATCTCTAAGCTTCCATAATCTTCAGATTATCCAGCTGTCATTCTTTCCATCCGAATCTCTTTAGCAGCACTAACCATGATCAGCAGCATTAACTTCTTCTAGCAGCATTAACTACTAAGCAGCACTAACTACTAGCAGTACTAACTAGCTAAGCAGTACTAACTTTGTTCAAGCAGCACTAACTATGACTAGCAGTATTAATAGTACTAGCAGTAGTAACACTCAGCAGTATTAACCTTTAAGTCTTCTAGCAGTAGTAACTTTGAACCAGCAGCATTAACCATACTTGATGAATTCTTCAGTTCCCAACAATCTCCCCCTAACTTGACTTTTAGGAAGATAAGTCAAGTTCTTCAGAATTAATCTTCAAGATGCTCCCAAAACTCTATCATGGCCTAAATTCCAGTGTTTGCATCCAATCCCAAACTCTGATTGATGGTTCTTTGAATCAAGTATTTAGCCATTTCTGAATCTGGAACACACCTTAACTTTTTCTTCAGCATGGCATGTAGCTTCAATCTGCTATGATTATACACTCTATCCACTAGGAAGTATTCAGTGTGATTTAAATCCAAAGTCACTGTATATACTCCACTAATTTCATATAGAGTCCAACTGTTGACCGACTTGAATACATCCTTGATCATATTCTTTACTTCTTCAGGTTTGAACATCATACACAGATACTCCATTACCAGTTTTGTACTTGAAATTCCTGGAGCCTTTAGAATATCTGCATACAACTTCATTCCTATCTCAAACATCTTTTCAAGATCTGATCTAGAGCATGTTCTGACAATTTTTGCCCATGTGTTGAACACTTCATACTTTTCATCCTTTCTTTTCAGCCTTATGTATTCCTTTCCATCCACTGTCAATGCATCCCAGAGAATGACCTCAGGAGGCTTAACTCCTACAGGTTCTACTGAAATTGGTTCAGGCACTTTGTCCATCACTACCATATACAAATTTACATCATCAGTGTTAGCTGGCTCTGTCTGTTTAGATGACTCAGGTGCCCCTTCTTCTTCAGCAACCTTCTTAGCCTCTTCTTCAGATACTTTTCATCCTTTCTTTTCAGCCTTATGTATTCCTTTCCATCCACTGTCAATGTATCTCATAAGCAATAGTGCTGCTGAACTCACTCCATCCAGTAGTCTTTTTGGAGATACAATGCATAAGAGTATGGACAAAGAAACGCCATTGGGGTGAAAATTTTGCTTTAGAGAATTTGAAAACTCCCAATGGGCCTCCATACCCCATTCTTGTAAGATTTGAAAACAGTTCATCGTTTGGGATAGAGGTTATACCAGAGGCATCGTCTAGACGTAGACTGATGCGAATAACCTCTTCAGTAACCGTTAGTGATTGATCACAGATTCTTGTCTTGATCATCTGCACACCATTCTCAACAACAATAGTTGCATTAGCCCAGAACTGCCTTTGATGCTCAATATAGATTGTAGGGGATACAATAAGAGCATGAGCAATGTGGCTTGACTTGAGGAAATCCACAATCTGATGAAATCCTGCAGCTTGCTTTGGCTTTTGTAGCATTGCAATCTCGTTGTGCTCGTCGATAAAAGTCATGGATGCCATTGATCTTAGTGAAAAGCTTGCCTGAAAACTTCGAACTTGAGAGAGAAAAGGTTTTGAGCGCAAGAGAACAGTATGCAAAGAGTCGTTATGAACTTTTAGGCGGGCAAAGAGTATTTATAGTATTCGGAACATAAGCAGTATTAACCTAGAGCAGTATTAATTGAAAGCAGTATTAACTACTAGCAGTATTAACTGAAAGCAGTATTAACTACTAGCAGTATTAACTACTAGCAGTATTAACTGAAAGCAGTATTAACTACTAGCAGTATTAACTGAAAGCAGTATTAACTTTAAAGTCTTCTAGCAGTAGTAACTTTGAACCAGCAGCATTAACCATACTTGATGAATTCTTCAGTTCCCAACAGATATTGAATCCAAAGGGGGAGATTGTTAGAGCAGAAATATATTGTATACAAGATCATGAAGACAGAAGGTCAAAGATCAAGAAGGTCAAAGCTGGAAGGTCAACTCTTAGTGAAAGTCAATGTCTTTGTTAATAAAGTCAAAAGTTAATGTATTGTTTTTTTCCTTTGTATTAGTTGGGTATAAATAGTTTTTCTTTTGTTAATAGATAGATGACTAGATGACTTGATAGACGTGTGCGCGTATTATCTGAGAGAGAGTTTTAGAGAGAGAAAGAGACGTTTAGAGAGAGAAAGTTGTAGACTGAGATTGTAATCGTTTTGATTTGTGTATTGAATTGAATCAGGTAGTTAATCATCTTGTTTGTGAATGATTAATTGTAATTATAAACTTGAATCACGGACACACAAAAGCATTTCTTTCAAGAATGTCTATATTTGCTTTATATAGACAATATCCATATTTTCTTGACCTAAGCATTATTGTCAAATCATTAATATTTGATCTTTTTCATACATTTTCACATTCTCAAAACATATCTATTGCTTTCACTTAATTTATTCCATTTTCTTGTTTTTGAGAAAATCTTCCATGATTAAAATGCTCAAATCTTCATGATTATCTTAATGAGCATACATATATCTGACATGTATTTCATACTGTGCTTTAACTGTTACAGTTAACCGATTGAGCAACTTTATGCTTTTAGGAAAAAATACATGGGAATTGTGTGAGATTTTTAATGAACTTCTATGGATTCACGACAACCAGTGTTTCCTGCCCAAGAAGTTATCCTTGAGTGATCGAAAGGTGAGGGGTCAAAATCAAAGAGTGTGGGTGTGCGTTGAGGTAAAATGAAAAAGAGAGTTTGGTTAGAAGTGAGCTTATATGATAAAAAGAAAGAGGGTGTGAGAATAGAGTTAAAAGAATATGAAAACTCTACACCAACTTTTTCTGAGCCAGGTAGCCACATTACTATTGTTTCACAATTCTTTCGTGGACATCATTGAAACAAGCACTAGCCCATGCCAACTCTTGTTTTATACCCCACCAAATACTCATCTTTTTCTTAACAAGAAGATGTTTCAACTTTGATTGGGGACGCAACATATAATCTATCTCATCTTCATTTGGAAAATGTCTATATTGAAATAGAAGGACGTCTGCCCCACCTTCGACCTTCGATCATGCACAATTGAGTGTGTGTATTACTATTGTTGTCTCAATGGTTTACACATTTTGAGCCTATTTGAAAAGCCTAAGTAGCTTCAATCATTCTACACTATGCACGAGCACACAAGGAATATGTTTTCTTGTCTTAACATTCATAGAAATCTTCTTTGTGATTTTTCGATGTGTGAATGGAAGCCCTGGGGGAGTGAACATCAAAAAGCTCATTTCCAATGTACATTCGTTGTACAAAGTGGCTCTGTGCTGCTTACAGGCATCTTAACTGATTCATTTGTTGATTCCGGTTTTCATTCTTTTTTGTCTGAATTTGAAAAGATTTAGATGAATATATTATGAATTGACGGATGTTCAGAGGCTCATATAAAAAGATCAGTGGACAGAAAATGGTGACATTTCTTAAAGAAAGTTTTGATGATTTCTATGCTCTACATCATTAAAAAGGGGGAGAAATAATTTCAAGAAAATGTTTTATGGTGAACAGTTTGTAATAATAGTCTTGGGGAGAAGGTCAAAAAATAGATAAGATGTTATGGGGAAGAAGATACAGAATGAAAGACAAAGTGCAATGAATTTAAGAAAGTTTGTTGAAGATTACCGAAAATTTCTTTGAAGGTTATTTGCTGAAGCAAAGTGAGCTAAATCTAGAGATAATTTCTTTCTTGAAGTTTGAATTAGGTTTTCATAACCTTGGGGGAGATTGTTATTGTTCTTGAAGAGAATAATCACAAACTTTGGGAGATTACTGAATTTCTAAAGACTTTTCAAAGAAAGGGGAGATTGTTTTTCAAAAAGAGGAGACCGTTTGTCAAGCTGCAAAGAAGAAGAAGATTACATGTTTGTATGCTAAATGTGGAGATTAATTCAGTTAAAGATCAAACAAGAGGATATTTCTTGTTAATGTTGAATTTCTTTTTGAATCCAAAGGAGGAGTTGACCGACTCATTTTTGTGAAGATGATCTTGAATATAAAGGGGGAGATTGTTAGTGCATAAATATGTTGGATCCAAGATCATTGGGATTGAAAGTCAAAGTCCAAGTCAAAGCCTCTAAAGCTAAAGTCAAAGTCAAATCTCAAGGAATTAATGTCAAAGTCAATTAGTTTAGTTTCCTTGTAACTCTTGTAGGTATAAATAGTTTTTTCTTCTTTGTTAGACTTGTAGCATCTTGAGAGAACGTATCTTAGAGAGAGAAATATTGAGAGAGAAATATTGAGAGAGAAAACAATTTGTAATCTTTGTTTTTGAGATTAATCATATGGCAAGTTTAATTGAAGTTTGTTGTTCATCTTGATCGATTTGCACACATTGTGGGACACACAACTTACCATATACCAAGCGGAAATGCGACATACTTATTGGCGTCTTGTAGGCCGAGCGATAGGCCCACAAGGCGTCATTGAGCCTTAAACTCCAGTCCTTCCGGTTGGGATTCACAGTCTTCTCCAAAATTGATTTGATCTCTCTATTGGACACCTCCACTTGTCCATTTGAATGTGGGTGATATGCGGTGGATAACCCCGTATTTCTTGAAAATAGCGCTAATGACCTTGTTGCAAAAATGGGTGCCTCGATCGCTGATAATGGCCTTCGGTGTCCCGTACTTAGAAAAGGTATGAGATTTGATAAAATCTGCAACAACACGTGAATAATCTATTCAGGTGGCCTTTGCCTCTACCCATTTAGAGACATAATCGTCGGCGAAAAGAATATATAAATGACCATATGATGTGGGAAACGGTCCCATGAAATCTATGCCCCATACATTAAAAATCTCACAGACCAACATAGGAAATTGGGGCATTTGATTCCGGGAGCTAATGTTCCCCATCATCTGGCATCTCGTGCAACTCTTACAAAACAAATAACAATCCCGCATAAGGGATGGCCAAACTAAACCACACTCTAGGACCTTCCAATATGTCCGTTTGTGGCTAAAGTGGCCCCCACAAGCTTGAGAGTGACAAAACTGTAAGACAAATTGAAACTCCCATTGGGGCACACAACACCAGATAACTTGGTCCGGACAATGTTTCCAAAGGTATGGCTCGTCCCACATGTAGAGACGAGCCTCTCTCTTGATCTTTTCTTTCTCGGGTCTAGATAACTCACCTGGGAAGGTCTTTGAGACCAAGTAATTAACGATATCGGCATACCAAGGGGTTTCTCCCGAGATGGGGAAAAAGTGCTCATCTGGAAACTCATCAGTGATTAGCCTCGACTCTCCATCCAACACTAGCCGACTAAGGTGGTCAGCAACAAGATTCTCAGCTCATCTCTTATCTCTTATCTCCAAGTTTAACTCTTGGAGTAAGAGAATACACCTTATCAGTTGCCGCTTTGCATTCTTCTTCTTGAGCAGGTACTTCAATGCAGCATGATTTATAAAGACAATCGCTTTAGTGCCTAGCAAATAAGATCTAAACTTTTCTAAAGCAAAAACAACCGCTGACACCTCTTTCTCGGTGGTCGAGTAGTTGCATTGTGAACTATCAAGTGATCGTGATGCATAGTAAATAACATGAGAGTTCTTACTATCTTTCTGTCCTAATACTCCCCCAACCACGTGATTGCTATCATTACACATGATCTCAAATGGCAATTGCCAATTTGGAGGTCAGATGATGGGGGCGGAAGTAAGCATATCCTTCAATAAGTCAAAAGAACTCTTACATACCTTATTGAAGTCAAAGTCTACCTCTTTTTGTAGGAGCTCACAAAGGGGTCGAGTGATCTTTGAGAAGTCCTTTATAAAACGCCCGTAGAAACCTGCGTGACCAAGAAAGGAACGTAGCTCTCTAACACTTGTGGGGTAGGGTAAGGATTTTATGACATCGACCTTTGCCTCGTCAACCTCTATACCCCTTTCCGATATAACATGACCCAATACAATGCCTTGATTTACCATAACGTGACATTTCTCATAATTTAAAACAAAATTAGTTCCAATGCACCTTTTCAAAATCTTAGTCAAGTTATCAAGGCATGAAGTAAACGAATCACCATAAACTGTGAAGTCATCCATAAAGACTGCGATGATATTCTCAACATAATCAGAAAAATGATTACCATATATCTTTGAAAGGTTACCAGTGCATTACATAGACCGAAAGACATCCTACGATATGCAAAGGTACAAAAGGGGCATGTAAATATGGTCTTCTCTTGGTCCTCTCTCGCCACCGGTATTTGATTAAAACCTGAATAACCATCTACAAAACAATAGTGAGTACGACCGGCTAATCGTTCTAACATTTGATCTATAAAGGATAAAGGAAAATGATCTTTCTTAGGTGAAGATTAAGTTTACAATAATCAATACAAACTCTCCACCCATTTTGAACACGGGTGGGCACCAACTTACCTTCAACATTCTCTACCACAGTAATGCTAGTTTTCTTAGAGACTACCTGGATCGGGCTTACCCATTTGTTGTCGGAGATTGGGTAGATCATATCGACATCTAAAATTTTCAATATCTCCTTATTTTCCACTTCCATCATAGGTAGGTTCAACCGTTGTTGAGACTCTCGGAAGGGCTTGTACTCATCTTCTAGTAGGATCTTGTGCTGACATAGTGAGGGACTAAGACACTTGATGTCGGCGATGGTCCATCCTATCGCCCTCTTGTGCTCTTTCAAAACATCAACGAGCTCCCCTTCCTCCTTGGGTGACAAAGTAGCGGATATGATCACGGGAAGGGTCTTCTTAGCTCCCAAGTAAGCATACTTTAGGTGATCCGACAACGAATTCAATTCTAGCTTGGATGTCTGTTCAACAGAAGGTAGAAGTTTAGTGTGATATAGAGGCAAATCTATTTTAGAAACTTCATACCTTGGCTTTGGTGCTCGCTCTTTTTCTATCCAAGACACCAATTATGCAAATTCATCATCAAGCTTGTACTATTGGGCAAGCTTTTTCAAGCTCCCGTTGGTTAAGTCCCTGTCTAAGATCACTTCTAAAACATCATCATTAGATAGATCATACATAGTATCAGATAAAGACTCTACAATATCAACAAAACATAGAGAGGAAACATCACTAGGATATCGCATGACATCATATATATTGAACTTAATTATCTCGCCATCAAATTCCATAGTCAAATTGCCATCATGAACATCTATCTTAGTCTTAGAGGTCTTTAAGAATGGTTTACCTAGCAAAATCATACCAGCCTTGGAGGTATTATTCTCCTCCATATCTATAACATATAAATCCGCCGGGAAGACCAACTCTTTCACTTAGACGAGTACATCCTCTAACAACCTTATAGGATAGACGGTTGACTTATCTGCTAGTTAGATTACCACACCGGTTGGCTTTAGGGGGCCTACATCCAAAGATGATTAAATGGCATATGGCATAACATTAATTGATGCCCCCAAATCCACCATAGCTTGATTGACCGAGACATTGCCTACCTTACATGGTATGGTAAACATGCCCGGGTCGTTACACTTTGGTGGTAATCACTTTTGTAAAACAGCGGATACGTTTTGACTCATAGTTATCTTTTCATTCCCTTTTAACTTCTTTTTATTAGTACAAATCTCTTTCAGAAACTTAGCATATAAGGAACTTGTTTAATTGCATCTAATAAAGGAATGTTTACCTGAACTTTGCGAAACGTGTCTAGTATCTCTTTCTCTTCACTTTCCTGCTTAGTCTTCTCGAATCGGCTTGGGAATGGTGGTGCTTGAACTATCACATCGCGTGTCTTCTTCTTTGTCTCCTCATCTTTGACATCCTTTTCACCCGAACTAGACACCTTGACCTCTAATTCCTCCTCTTCATCATGAATCTTGTCTTTCTACTTCTTGTTGACACTATCTTTGAGCTCTTTTCTGCTCCTCAAAGTGATGGAATTCACATTGGCCTTTGGATTGGTCTCCGTTTGGGAAGGCAGCTTGCCTTTGTTCACCAATTGGCCAACGGTGGACTGAAGATCTTGAATGCTCGTTTGTGTATCCTATTGAAATTTGGCCATGTTAGCAGCCATAGACTTATCAATATCTTCTAATGACATACCTGAGCTACTAGGAGCTTGCGGTGGTGCTTGATGCTGTTGTTGGGTACCCGATTGAAATGGTGCCTCCGGTTGGTGTTGCGGCTGAAAACCAGGTGGTGCTTGAAACTGGTGAGGCTGTTGGAATGGAGCTTTCTGCTGGAATTGTTGACCTTGAATTTGTCCTTGCCTTGGGGCATAACTCCGATTGGGGTGTTGCCTCCAATCGGGGTTGTATGTGCTCGAGAAAGGATCGGGAGCCCGGTTGTGTGAATTTAAATGTTGCCACCCCCATGGCATTTACTTGTTCTTCTTCCTCATGGAGAGTGGGGCAGACATCGGTTGGATGTGCTACCGATGAGAAGAATCCACATGCCTTAACTTGAGGCACATTCCCTATAGCAAGATGTTTAACAAGGTTAGGCAAATCAGTAATTTTTGTTTCTAAAGACTTTACATGTACCTCACTAGCGCCTCGACCAATGTCACTTCTAGATCCAAATTGCTTGGAGTTTTCTGCCATAGTATCTATCAGAGTCCTGGCTTGAGTTGGCGTCTTGTTCACTATCGCTCCCCCGCTCGCGGAATCCATCATCTTCCTCCCCATCGGTAGCAAACCTTTATAAAAATATTGGATTTGTAATTGTTCAGATATACCGTGTTGAGGGAAACTTACATAAAGGCGCTTGAAACGCTCCCAGTACTCGTAGAGTGACTCCATGTCCTTTTGCTTGATCCCGAAAATCTCTCTTCTAAGCCCAACGACTTTGGATGTGGGGAAGAACTTGTCAAGGAATGCGCGCGCCATTTGTGGCCAAGTGGTGATGGAACCCGACGGTAGATAGAAAAGCCATTCCCTAGCCGCGTCAACTAGGGAGAACGGGAATGCCTTTAGCTTTAGATTCTCCACGGTCGTAACTTGCAGCTTCATTCCCAAGCATACCATGTGGAACTCGGTCATATGCTTGTACGTATCTTCATTAGCTAAACCATGGAAATGAGGAAGTAAGTGAATTAAACCAATCTTGAGTTCGACACTTATCTCTTCGGCTGGATATGTGATGCAGAGGGGTTTCTCGTCAACGTTGGGTGTTGCCCATTCCCTCAAAGTGCGCTCAGGATTCGCCATATCCTCCTCTTCTTCTCCTTCAGTCTTAGTGACCGGTTCCTCTTCCTCGAAATGAGGATTTTCTTCTTCAAAATGCAATTCCTCCTTATTGCTTCCTGAATCAGTAGACAACCTAATGTATTTCCAAATTGTGTGACCCAAACAATGTGCAAATCAAGATGATAACAACAAGAAATCGATTCAAATAGCTATATGTATTTCTTGAATTAAACAGAGTACAATGCTTTCTCTCTCTCTCCCTCTCAATATTTCTCTCTCTAGGAATATGATCTTTCAAAGTGCTATTCTCAAAGTGCTACTAGGAAAACAAAGGGACAAAAGCCTTCTATACCTAAGATCTATTACAAGGAAATAACAACAACAAGTAAACTAACAAAGACTAACACTTTGACTTGCATTGACTTTCCTCTTTAAGAAGCTTGACCTTGACTTTGCAATGAGGGTTTGACTTGAGCTTTGACTTTTAACTCCCATGATCTTGGATACAACATATTTGTGCACTAACAATCTCCCTCTTTAGATTCAAGATTATCTTCAAAAAGAAATTTAGCATTAACGAGCAATCTCCCCCTTTATTTGAATGTTAAGAAATTCAATCTCCTCCTTTAGCATGAATACATGAAATCTTCTTCTTTGCAAAACAATCTCCCCTCTTTAAGTTTGAAATATCTTCAGAAAACACAATCTCCCCTAAAATATGTGATTAAGCATTTCAAAAACTTTAACAATCTCCTCAAGGTGTATAGTAATCCTCTTTCAGACTTTGGAAAAGAAATTATCTCCAGATTTTGCTCACTTTGCTTTAGCAAATAATCTTCAAAAAAATTTTCTATAAACTTCAGCAAACTTCATGAACTCTTCGAACTTTCTCTTTCATTTTGAACATTCTCTCCATAATTCTGAAATATAACATTAAAATTCGTCATTTCTTGATCACTTTCTCCCCGTAACTGTTACAATCTATTCTCCAGACAACATTTCTTGAAATTATTTCTCCCCCTTTTTGATGATGTAGAGCATAGATATCATCAAAACCGTCTCCAAGAAATGTCATGTATGCAATCTCTGACCTTTTTCCGTATCTGATCTTTCCAAATAGATTTCTGAACACCCGTCAATTCGTAGAATGTATTCATCCGAATCTTTGCAAATTCAGATAAATAGGAATGTAACCATGAATCAACAAATGAATCATTTAAAATGCCTGTAAGTAACACGAAGTCACTTAGTACAACGGACGTACTGTACAAGGAGTTTTATTGATGTTCACTCCCCAGGTCTTCCATTTAATCATCGAAAGACACAAGGTAATTCTATGAACGTTCCGACAGAAAAACAAATTTTCTATGTGTACGTGCTTGTTTATGAAAGAATTTAAACATGAATACTTTATAATAGGATCAAAATGTGTAAACCATTGAGACAACAATAGTAATACACGGACTCAATTGTCCATGATCGAAATTCGAAGGTGGGGCAGACTTCCTTCTGTTTCAATATCCAAATCTTCTGAGTGAAGATAAGGTAGCATATGTGCATCCCTAATAAAATTTGAAACATTTCTGTGTTTAGAAAGAAATGAGTAGCTGGTGGGGTTATAAAACAAGAGTTGGCATGGGCTTACTGCCTATTTCAATGATGTTCACGAAAGAATTGTAAAACAATCAGTAATGTGGCCGCCCGACTCAGAAAAGATTTGTGCAGAGTTTTTGATATTCTTTTAAACTTTGTTCTCACACCCTCTATATGTCCCACAATGTGTGCAAATCGATCAAGATGAACAACAAACTTCAATTAAACCTGCCATATGATTAATTATCAAAACAAAGATTACAAATCATTTTCTCTCTCAATATTTCTCTCTCTAAGATATGTTCTCTCAAGATGCTACTTGTACCAAGGTGATACTAGTCTAACAACAAGACTAAATCCTTTTATACCTACAAGGTTTACAAGGAACAAGCAAAACTAACACAACAAAACACTTTGACTTTGTTTGACTTTGACTTTAACTTTGAAATGAAGGCTTTGACTTGGAACTTTGACTTTCATTCTTCTATGATCTTGGATCAAACTTTATGTGCACTAACAATCTCCCCCTTTGGATTCAAGATCATTTTCAAAAAGAAACTTAGCATTAATGAACAATCTCCCTCTGTGTAACAAAGTATGATAAATTCCTCCTTTGATTAATCTTTAATGAATTCAATCTACCCTTTTATCATGAATACCTGAAACCTTCTTCATTGTAACAATCTTCCCCTTTGAGAATTTCTTTCAACACTTTGACAATCTCCCTTTCTTTAAAATGTCTTCAGACTAATAGTATTTTCCCCCAAAGTATGTGAAAGCCTTCAAGAACTATAACAACCTTCCTCAAAGTTATGAAAACCTCATTCATACCTCAGAAAAGAAATTATCTTCAGATTCAACTCACTTTGCTTCAGCAAATAATCTTCAAATAAATTTTCTATAAGCTTCAACAAACTTTCTGAATTCTTTGAAATTTCTCTTTCATTATGTATTTTCTCCCCATAATTCTAAAATATAACATTCAAGTCTCTCATTTCTTGATCACTTTCTCCAAAACTACTTTGTCATTTCTTGAATGCCTCCCCCTTTTTGATGATGTAGAGCATATAAATCATCAAAACTTCTTTAAGAAATGCCATGTACTCAATTTCTGACCTCTTTCAGTATCTGATCTTTCCTCAAAAATACTGAACCATCCGTTAATTCATAATATAGTCATCCGAATCTTTTTAAATTCAGACAAATAGGAATGTAACCCTGAATCAGTTAAGATGCCTGTAAGTAGCACATTGCCACTTTGTACAACGAATGTACTGTACAAGAAGTTTTATTGATGTTCACTCCTCCAGGGCTTCCATTTAATCATCAAAAAATCACAAAGAAGATTTCTTTGAATGTTAAGACAAGCAAACGTATTCCTTGTATGCTCATGCAAAGTGTAGAATGATTGAAGCTACTTAGGCTTTTCAAATAGGCTCAAAATGTGTAAAGCATTGAGACAACAATAGTAATACACATACTCAATTATGCATGATCGAAGGCAGACATCCATCCTTTCAATATCCACATCTTCCAAATGAAGATGAGATATATTATGTGTTGCGTCCCCAATCAGAATTGAAAAATATTCTTATTAAGAAAAAGATGAGTAACTGGTGGGGTTTAATGCAAGAGTTGACATTGGCTAGTGCCTGTTTCAATGAAGGTCACCAAAGAATGTGAACCATCAGTAGATGTGGCTGCCCTTCTTAGAAAAAATTGGTGTAGAGTTGTCATATACTTTTAACTCTCTTCTCACACCCTCTTTGTTTTTATCATTTAAGCTCACTTCTAACCAAACTCTATTTTTCATTTTACCTCAACACACAACCACACTATTTGATTTTGACCTCTCGCCTCTCGATCACTCAAGGATAACTTCTTGGGTAGGAAACACTGATTATCGTGAATCCATAGAAGTTCTATTAATCTCACACAATTCCCATGCATTTTGTCCTGAAAGCATTAAGTTGCTCAATCGGTTAACTGTAACAATTAAAGCACAATATGAAATACATGTCAAATATATGTATGCTTCTTATGATAATTGTTGGATCATAAATTGTATTCAAGATTAAAGTTAAAGTTAAGGGTTTAAATTGCAATTATGTTAAAGTTAATTAGAGGGTCTAATTTGTAATAAGTTAAAAGTTAGTTTATTTGTGGGCCTCAAGCCCATAAGCCCATTAGGCATTAGGCCTAAGTATAAATAGTTTTTAGTTATTAGATTTTAGGGTTAATCCTCATTATTATTTTCATAATCATAATTTAGAGAGGAGCCGTACTCTGTAATTGCATTCAAGGTATCAAGAACACACACAAGGTTTTCACTGTTTATTCAAGGGATTGTGGTATGTTATTCTGATCCTTTTATCTCTTGATCTTTATTGTGTGGTGTGTTTGTTTATCAATTAGATTATCTGGGTTTAACAAGTGGTATCAAAGCCTAAAGAATCAAGTTTTTTTTAGATTAAATTTGTGTTCTTCATGTTCATCGATAATTCACTGTGTGCAAAATTAATTTCATAAATTAATGAGTTCTTATGCATAAAGTTGATTCAATTAGGCGTGTTCTATGTTATTGAATAGCATCTGATAGTTTAATTGCGCTTTAATTCATTAATCAATTGGCTTTTGGAGGATTTTTAGAATCTGGGTTCGACAACTTCTCATACCGGTCGAACACTGTGTTCTTCAAATTGATTGACAAAAAGTTGTTTTTAATCATTAATGTTGATTGGGTTGTGATCGATATGTGTTTGTGGTAAAGTAGTCTGATTTTTACATCTGAATTTGAGCTCTTGAGTGTTTCTGGGTTGATTATCGTCGTTCTGGGTCGAGTCTAAGAACATACCGGTCGGGGTCATCCCGGTTGAATACATTGTATCGGTCGAATACACCCCGGTCAACACCTTACCGGTCGCCCGGTAAACTCACAGTCAATACCGATCCAAGTAGCATACCGGTCGACACTCTTGTCTGGTCGACATTGATCTGGTCCCTGTCTAATACCGGTCCAAAGATTGGTCTGGTCGACAATACCGATCAAAGCATCTTACCGGTCGCACCACTTTGGTCCATACCGGTCGAGACACCCCGGTCACAGTATCCAGGTCGACACCGGTCGTGAGTACCGGTCGACACATCCGTCAGGTCCCGGTCACATACCGGTCAATATTCTGGTCCGGTCAACACAATATCGGTCGAAGCACATTACCGGTCGGACAGAACACCGGTCAGCACATCGGTACAGCAAAATTTGTCTTTTTACTCCAATTTCACATTTTTCCATACTTAGACAAATTTTTGCAAACTGTAATATGGCCTCTGAGTGTCAATTTTTTTTCTCTAGGGGAGCTGCCCCCATACCCCCGCAAGGGCATTGCCCCTTGGACCCCCGTGCTAAGTCTGTGGAGGGGGAAAAAGTTTTGTTCTTGATCAAAACTTTCTTAATTTCATTTTTCAGTATTATTGCTTTGTGTTTTATACTGTGCAAATTCTGCATTTAATTATTTTTGGAAATTTATTTTTCTGAAAATTTTTAAGTGTAGTTTTTATCCAATTCTTGATTCTAACGATCTCATTTAGTTGATTGTCTTGGTACAAATTAGTTTGATTTCTAACCATACAGCTAAGATGTCGAATCAGCTTCTCTCAATGGGCTCTCAGTCCAAACCTCCTGTCCTCATGGCTGATGAATATCAACAATGGAAGAAGAGAATGATCCAGTTTCTGAATCACAAGAACAAAGAATACATGGAATCAATCATCAATGGTCCAGTACATCCAATGATCAGAGTACCTGGTCAAGCAGAAACTGAAACCTCTCCAGAGATTCCTGATAGGTTTGTCCCAAAACCATACCAGTACTTCAGTGAAAAGGAGAAAGAGATTTACAAGATAGATGAAGAGGCTCTCATTTATCTGACAATGGCAATACCAAATGACATCTACAACCGCGTAGACAGTCGGAGCTCTGCTAAAGAAGTCTGGGATGAACTATCAAGACAGTTTGAAGGAAGTGAAGCCTCCATCCAAGCCAAGCAGAATCTATGCATAAATGCCTATGAGGGGTTTCACGCAAAGGAAGGAGAGACGCTGCTAGAGACCTACAACAGATATAATATCATTCTCAATGACTTGCGGAGGAACAATATCTCTAAATCAGCTTCAGAGATAAATTACAAGTTCATCAAGAGTCTGAATCCTGAGTGGAAGAACTTTGCCATCAACCTTCAGAGGTCAAAGAACATGGCTCAAGAAAATGTCACTGATATCTTCTCTACTCTTTCTCAGCATGAGGATGAGGTGAGAACCATCAATAATGAGTCCAATTAACTGAAGGATTTAGTGGATCTTATAGCTGGCAAAGGTCCTGCATCCTCTACAAGGTGAAAGAAAAAGGTTTCTAAAGCTCTTGTCACAGATTTTACTGAGTCCGATTCTGCTTCGAGTGATGAAGAACTGGAGATTGATTCTGATCCAGATATACAGAAGTTCTCTGAGGTCTTGGCTCTAATTACTCAACGATTCAAGAAAATCTTTGGCAAGAAAAAGTACTACTCAAAGCCAAAGTATGATTGTTACAAGAAAGAGAAGTCTGAGATGCGATACAAGCAAAGGCATGGAAAAAGAGAGGAAGGACGAGAAGACAAGAAGGAAGATAGAAGAGAAGGAAAGAGAGAGGAGAAGAAAGAAGAAAGAAAGGATGAACCAAGCAGATGCTACAACTGTGGCAAATTTGGGCACTTCTCTAGAGAGTGCAGATTCAAGAAAGTCAAGAACTCATAATATTATGCAAGGAAGTCACTCATTGCCAAGAAAGCCGAAGAAGGAAAAGTGCTGATGGCTGAAGAAGAAAACTGGCTGTTCCAAAGTTCTGATGACGAGGAGCAGCCACACTTCACCCAAGTTTCCTACATGGCAAAACTGGATGGTGACGATGAAGCTTATGAGGCACATTCCGAAGATGCAAACTCTGAGGTAAGTGATAATTATGACCTTATTGAATCTCTAATGGCCCAAATACATAGTATGAAAGATGAATTTGCTTTATTGAAAGGTAAACTTAGCTCTGCACATCAATCAGTTTTAAGTTTTCGTGACGAAAACGCATTGTTAAAAGTTGTTGTGGAAGACAAAGAAAAAGAAAATGATGGTTTAAAAGCTGAAAAAGAATCTTTAAAAAGGAAAATATCTGGCTTAGAAAAGGATCTTGTAAATCTTAATGCTGAAAAGGGTGAGTTTAAAATCAAATTCGAAGTCTGTTTTCAAGAAAGAAATGAAGCTTACACCAAAATCAAGAAATTGGAGGATATTAACATGAAACGAGGTCAGACTGAGCAGACATTAAATCTATTGACCAATAAACTCCAAGATGAAAGGTTTTATAAACTTAAACCAGGTTTGGGTGTGCCAACTAACGAAATTTTGAAAAAGGCACCGGAGCACTTATATAATTTTGATAAATTTGGCTCCGCAATCAGACCCATTCCTAACATTCGTGCAACCTTTGTTGAAGCAAGTACTTCTAAACCTTTTACAGAAACTAAAGGTCGAGAAGAAATAGGGAAGGACAAGTCTTGTGAAACTGATTCTCAAAATTCTTTTAAATCAGTTGGTTTTCAATACAGTGATTTAAACAAAAGCTATGAAACTCGAAAGATCGAATTAACTGAGTTTGATTCACTGTTTACCCCATCTTCAAAAGAATCAGTCAACAATGACATGGTTCCACCTGAGACTGCATGCAAATATGATGAGTATGAATCAGATGTTGATCCATCTACTATACCATCAGTCTCAAAGCCCATTGCTTCTAAACCTTTACTTGTTGAAGAGGTTGAAGAAGAAACTGTCATCACGAATGGATCTTGTTCTAAAAATGATAAAATGGAGTTTATTGAAAACATGATCGAGGAAAGGTTTTCTGAAATGATGAATGCCTCAGATTCTTATCCTGTTTCTACTGCAAAGGAGTCAAATTCAGTGAGTGATCATACATATGAATTGATGAAGCAAATTGATATGTTGCAACAGTCTCTTGATGAGGTTGAAGATGAAAACTTTGATCTCAAATTAAAACTTGAAAAATCTTTGAAAGAAAATCAAGAGCTTTGCACAGAGATCAATGATTTGAAAATTAGTTTGTTTCAAAATGCTTCTAATGATAAACAGATGTTCAATGATCCAAGATGGAAGGTAAGAACTAATCCAGAATTTGATGCTCCTGCAAAACCTTCGGTTGTTTACTCTGATTGTCCTGAATATCCACCTAGTATTTTTGAGAAGGGTGAGACTTCAAGTAACGCTAGAAAAGAACCACCCTCTAAGATAAAGACTAACAAGGTTTCTGTTTCTGTTTCATATATAAAAGGAAATGAAGTTGGGAGTAGTAAGAAGAATAAAGATACTAGTTTGAATAAAAATGACAGTTTTACTTCTAGTGAATCTTTTGTTACGAATAGTTGTATTTCAGACAGTGTTATTTTGAAAAGTAATTATTTTGATGGACATGAATGTAAGATTTGTTCTGATAAATCTAAGTTTATGAATTTTGCTTGAAAGAATCTATATTGCAAACAATGCTGGGATAATTCATTCAAATACTACTCCCCTCCTAAGTCCAGAAAGAGTAAAAGAAAAGCTAAGCTGAACCTTAAGTCTAATTCTAATTCTAATTCTTCCACACAACCCAAAGTGTTTCGTGCTAAGGTTGCCAATCCTACATCTAAAAAGCATTTTCAGGAATTAAATGTTAAAATGGTTTGGAAATGGGTTCCAAAACCCCGTTATGAATGGAGAGTGAAAGTTAAACCTGCTGATATTCCTGAATTGCGGGAAGCTAACCGCGAAGGATCCATCTTGATATGGGTACCTAAGCAAAACTAATTGTCTCTTTTGCAGGCCTGTCGACTGTGGGTGATAGATTCCGGATGTTCACGCCACATGATAGGATTCAAGAATCTCTTGCATAACTATGTGGAGGAGCCTGCCGGAGCAGTTCGTTTTGCAAATTCTGAAGTAGAAGGACACGTCAGAGGATATGGAATGCTAGATAATGGAGTTGTGAAGATTCAAAGAGTGTTATATGTTGAAGGACTTGATCATAATTTGTTCTGTGACATGAAATATCAAGTCCGCTTCACAACAACTCATTGCTATCTTGAGGATCCCGATGGTTACGAAGTCTTCAAAGCTGAGCGCCATGGAAATCTATACTATGTAGATTTTCCTACACTGTCTGCCACACGTCCAGTATACCTATTAGCCAAAGCAACTAAAGCACAGTCGTGGACGTTGCATTGACGCTTGTCTCATCAAAATTTCAGATCTATAGCTAAGCTACAGAGACAAGGTCTGGTCAAAGGTCTACCAGATATGAGGTTTGAGAAAGAATCACTATGTTCTGCATGTGAGATGGGCAAAATGAAGCGAAGCTCCTTCAAGTCCAAAGCTGAATCATCAACCTCATCTGCATCTTCATATGGACCTTTGTGGCCTAACGCGAACGGTGTCTATCAATGGCAAGAAGTACGTTTTAGTAATGATAGATGACTATTCGAGATATACATGGATCGAGTTTCTTCGCAACAAGTCAGATGCACCCGAGTTAATTATTGCTTTTATTAAGCGCATTCAAGTACGTCTTCAATTGCCAGTCAGAACTATTCACAGCAATAACGACACGGAGTTCAAGAATGACACCTTGCAGAGTTATCTTATCTTTGTGAGCATTTCACATAACTTCTCCGCAGCCTACACTCCACAACAAAACGGTATTGTTGAACGGAAGAACCGTACTCTTGTTGAAGCAGCTCGTACTATGCTTGCATATTCTGATCTACCCATGTATCTTTGGGCCGAGGCAGTCGCAACAACATGTTTTACTCAGAATCGTACCATTGTGGTCAAGTGCTTTCATAAAACATCATATGAGTTAATCAACAATCGTAAACCTAACATCAAATTCCTTCGTGTTTTTGATTGCAGGTGTTACTTCTGCGAGAACGTCAAGGTATCAAGAACACACACAAGGTTTTCACTGTTTATTCAAGGGATTGTGGTATGTTATTCTAACCCTTTTATCTCTTGATCTTTATTGTGTGGTGTGTTTGTTTACTAACTAGATTATCTGGGTTTAACAAGTGGTATCAAAGCAAAAGCAAATGTTAAACGTCTTGATTTTGACAAGATGACTGAAGGTTATAACCTTGATTTTGACAAGATGACTTTTTCTGAAGCGAAAGCAAATGTTAAACGGCTTGCTGGACAGTTGTCAAGATATACAAGCATGAATCTTGATTATGATAAGAAGAATAAAAAGCTCAAATCCGAGATATTACCTCTTGAAGCTGAGAATGAAAATCTGAAGATTCAGAACTCATCTCTTCTTGATCAACTTAATAAGTTGAAAGATGATAAAGATTCAAAGAAAGACTTTGTTTGCTCAGAATGTATCTCTAACTCAAAGATTAATTTTGCAGGAATTATTGAGTCGAAAGAGAAAGAGATCTTAAATCTTCAAGCTGAAGTAAAAAATCTTAACTCAAGCTCTACATGGTCAAAGAAGGATGCACTGCAAAAAGAGCTTGATGAGCTTAGAAGAAGAGTAAACGTTGCTAGTGAGACATATGAAGGGGTTAAAAAGACAAATTCTCAAGTATTTGCGGAAAGAGATAAACTGAAAGATCAAGTCTTCAGTCTTGAGATTGAGATTAAAATGATGAAAGAAAAGGCAACCCAAGATAGAGACAATACAAAAGTCCAAGATGAGATGTTGAAGATTGAGAAAGAAAGAAAAGAATTTGCTAAGAAATTCTCTGATTTCTCCAGAAAAGCCTCTGAAGAGAAGAAATCTTTAGAGCTTAGATGTGTTAAGCTTTCTCAACAAGTTTCAGACTTTGAGAAGGTTATCATTCTTGAGAGAGACAAGGTTGAGAAAGAAAAGAAGAAAGCTGAGCTGAAGGATATAAATAAAGACTTTTCTGAAGAAAAGAAAGTATTTGAAACTGAGACAGCTAAGCTGACAAGAGAGCTATCTGAGCTATCAACAATCATTCTGAAGGAAAAGAAGACGAATTCTGAATTGCAAAAGAAGTTTGATCTGATTGAAAAGGAAAGAAACAATTTGTCTTCAAAGATAAAGGAACTTGAAGATATCGTATTCAAGGTGAAGCTGACTGAGCACAAAACGCCAGAGTCAATAGCTCAATCACTGAGAAATGATCAAACTGATTCATATTGCTCACTTAAAAATCCTTCAAGTTCACATGTTTCAAATGTTTTCTATAATCCTTTCTGTGATTCAGATGATAGTCTTACTTCTAAATCTATTGACCAGATTCGTCCTTCAAACCTTTTCTATGACAAAAATGTTGATGGTTCAGGTAACTTAAAGAAGAACAAGTCTTAGAAGAAAAGGTTCTGGAGAAGGGAAGATGAAGAAAAAGAAAGAGGAAATTGGATTTGGAGAGTTAAAGGATCTCCAGAAGAAAAGAAGAAAGAAGAATCATTTGTGCATACATCAAATGCTAAATGGAACTATGATTCTAAAGGTAAAACTTTTGGCAAACCTGATCTGGTTTACACTATCAATCAACTGATCAGGTTAGCACAAAAGAAAATTAGTTGTTCCTATTGTGGCTCAAATGATTTTGTAAGAAAAGATTATGTGAATAACTGGTATGGTTCTTATTTTATATCTCCCACTAGAACTGCAACTAACCCATTAGGACCCAAATACCAGTGGGTACCAAAAGTTAAATCTGTGTTGCAGACACCCAAGGTTTAAGGGGGAGAAAGAACGAAGGATTCTAAGTAAATCAGCTTAGAACCCGTACCTCAACGAAAAGATGACTTCTGATTACTACAGATCAGGACTCTTGCCTCATTGCCAAAAAAGAAAGAAAGATGACTTCTAAGTACAACAGCTTAGGACTCGGACTTCAATGTCAAAGAGTTTGATTTTTGAATTCACTTTAATCCTAGTAATTCAGAACTCGGTTTCATGATCAAGGATTATCAAAATTTGATAAGAAAGCGGATGAAGGATATCTCGTTGGATACTCTCTGACATCCAAAGCTTATCGAATTTACATTATTCGAACCAAGACGGTTGCTGAGAGCATGAATGTCTCCTTTGATGAGAATTCTACTAGGACTTCTGGACACAACAGTTCAGAACTCAGACTTAAGAACAACACTTCTATTCACCACGGAATAGAACCAGTGTCTAAAGGATCTACTACTTCTAACTCTAACTCTACTTCATCTGAGTTAGATTTACTGTTTATTGATGCCTTCGATGATATTTGTGCAGATTTTGACAAAGGCATATCTACATCAACAACAAGCCCGGAGGTCCCTGCTATTTCTGAAGATATGTCTGGACCTTCCAAAGATGTCACTGCTACTGCATCTCCATCATGTACAACTAAACCGTTAGTTTCTGAATCTACTAATGTTTAATCTGTCTCTGCAGATAGTCCTTCTGGAAATGAAGTCACGAGTACTTCAACTGCTACTCCAGAAGTCTCAGTATCAGAAACTCGAGTACAAGATGTCCCGAGTACATCTATGGAGCTACCTGCCGTGCATGATGAGAACGATGCATTAAATATGCAACAAACAGTTGAATCCTTACCAAGCACACATCGTTGGACTAAGGATCATCCCCTGCATAACGTGATAGGTGACGTACAATCTGGTGTCACGACAAGGTCCGCATCAGCAAATTTCTGCATATTTTCAAGCTTCCTTAGTTCCTTAGAACCAAAGAAAGCATCAGAAGCTCTACGTGATCCCTTCTGGATTTCTGCTATGCAAGACGAGCTTCTACAATTCGAACGAAACATGGTATGGCGTTTGATCCCACTACCTAAAGGTAAAACTGTTATTGGAACAAAGTGGGTTTTCAGAAATAAGAAAGATGAAGCTGGAGTAGTAGTGAGAAACAAAGCTCTCTTGGTTGCAAAAGGGTACTGTCAACAGGAGGGAATTGACTATGACGAAACATTCACCCCTGTTGTAAGGATCGAAGCCATCAGAATCTTCTTGGCATATGCAGCGCACAAGAACTTTACAGTCTATCAAATGGACGTAAAGTCAACTTTCCTGAATGGCGTTCTTCATGAGGAGGTCTACGTGGCACAACCTGAAGGTTTCGTTGATCCTCATCACCCTGATCATGTCTATGTGCTCGACAAAGCGCTTTATGTTCTTAAACAAGCACCATGAGCCTGGTATGAAACTCTCACTAAATTTATCTTAGCTTCTGGTTTCAAGAAAGGTACGGTTGATACTACCTTATTTCTTAAGCGGCAAGGTGAGGACTTGATTCTCATTCAGATTTATGTTGACGACATAATATTTGGGTTGACAAATCAGAAATTTTTGCAAGAATTTTTCGAAAATCATGGAAACAAAGTTTGAAATGTCGATGATGCATGAGTTAAATTTCTTTCTTGGTTTACAAGTAAAGTAGTTACCCGAAGGCATATTCATTAATCAAGCTAAATACATAACATATATTTTGAAAATGTTCAATATGTCAGATAGTTCAATCATGAAAACACCAATGGCTACTGGTACACTCTTAGACGCAGATCCCTCCGGGAAACCTGTTGATCAAAAGGTGTATCGTAGCATGATTGGTTCTTTACTTTATCTGACTGCCAGTCGCCCAGATATAATGTTTGCCACATGTTTTTGTGCGAGATATCAGTCTAATCCTAAAGAGTCACATTATAATGCTGTTTAGTGAATCCTTAGATATCTCAAAGGCACTCCTAATTTAGGCCTTTGGTATCCAAAGGATTCTCATTTTGAACTAACTGCCTTTACAGATGCTGATCATGCAGGATGTAAGCTAGACCGGAAGAGCACCTCTGGATCATGTCAATTTATAGGTGATAAACTTGTAAGTTGGACCTCAAAGAAACAAAACTGTGTTTCAACATCCACTTCTGAGGCTGAATATGTAGCTGCTGCTAGCTGCCGTTCACAAGTTCTCTGGATGAAGACACAGTTAAGGGACTTTGGCTATAACTACAAGCGTATTCCTATTTATTGTGATTCCAAGAGCGCCCCAATCGCCATAACTGCTAACCCGGTTCAGCATTCGAAGACCAAGTATATCGATGTACGCAATCACTTCATTAAGGATCATGTAGAAAAAGGTGATATCGAAATGCACTTTGTTTAAACTGACTTCCAGTTAGCTGAACTTTTCACCAAGCCGTTGGATGAAAAGACGTTCCTGTTTCTAATCAGCAAACTTGGTATGTTAAACATGTCTTCTTAGCCTTACTCATGATTCTAGGGGGAGTATTTTGACTCTTAATCTTGTTGCTAACGAGAGAGGAATCATTTTCAAAAATGATTACCATGATTTCTTATATATGCAGGTGTGTTAAAATGACAATGGCTTCTAATGACATTGGATTAGAACCCGCACTTCAATGCTTTATCTTTTCGCTTTCTGTTTAATTTTTGTTAAAAAAAAAAAATTCTTTCTTGAGTTGAGGGGGAGCTTAATTGTCAAGGAGCTTAATTTCCAACCACCTTTAGTTTGAGAGGGAGAATCGTATTGTCAAACAACTTATGTTTTGACTTCTCCAAATTTTATTCTTCATGTTTGTATTCCTTTGTGCTTCCATGTACAAAAGACTGTTGAACAACACGTTCTTTTAGGAAAATACATGGGATTCAGTGTGTGAGCTTAACAGAACTTCCATGGATTCACGATAACCAGTGTTTCCTACCCAGGAAGTATTCCCTGAGTGATTGAGGGGAGAGGGGTTAAAAGATTGAGTGTTGGTGTGTGAAAAGGTAAAATGAAAAAGAGAGATTGGTTAGACGTGAGCTTTAAAAGAAAGAGGGTGAGAGAACAGAGTAAAAGAATATTAAACTCTGCACCAAACTTCTTGCTGAGCCGGGCAACCACATAATCTGATAGGTTCACATTCTTTGGGGACCATCATTGAAATAGGCAACTAGCCCATGCCATCTCTTGCATACAACCCCACCATCTACTCATTCTTTTCTCAAAAAGAGAATGTTTCACATTTTCTGGGGAAGCATCACATATACTATTGGTTCTTCATTTGGAAGATACTAATATTGAAAAAGAAGGAAAGTTGCCCCACCTTGACCCTTTCTCATGCACATTGAGTCTTTGTATAATTTGTTGCTGTCTCAACAAGTTTACATATTTTGAGTCTATATTGAAAAGCAATCATCTATGCTTACTTTTTTCATACACATACACAAGCACACAGAAATTTGTTTTCTGTCAGAACGTTCATAGATAACCATGCGTTATTCGATGATTGAATGGAAGTCCTGCAGAGCCAACATCAAAACCAGCTCCTTATATAGTAATTTTGTGTTATTCAGGGTTACACCTATTAAACTGTTTGAATTTGCAAAGATTCGAATGGTTACTATTTCTTATTTGAATCTGTAAAGATTGAAATAATCACTCTTTCCTTTTGGGAAGACTGCTCTTATTTCCACACAGGGATCCGTACATGAAGACAGTGCTGAATTGAAGTCTATAATGAAAAGGGGGAGATTGTTCCGATATGTTTTGATGATGATGATTCTCACCACTCATCAAAAAGGGGGAGAATATACAAAGGGGGAGAATAATCAACAAGGGAGAATACAAGAACTTTTGAAGTCTTGAAGTAAAAATTGCTGAAGTTTTCAAAGATGTCAAAGTGTCGGAACTTATTTGATCTATTAAAGTTCTGACTGAAGATGATCGTCAGAAAGACACTTCATTTGAAGATAGAGGAAGATGAAGACTGTGTAAAGCTACAAGTTTTGAAGCTGTCAACGTCATATCTACTACAGTTTTCAAGAAAAGTAAAGACCCGAAGATAATTGCTAAATTTTTTTTTAATTTTGAATCCAAAGGGGGAGAATGTTGGATCATAAATTGTATTCAAGATTAAAGTTAAAGTTAAGGGTTTAAATTGCAATTATGTTAAAGTTAATTAGAGGGTCTAATTTATAATAAGTTAATAGTTAGTTTATTTGTGGGCCTCAAGCCCATAAGCCCATTAGGCATTAGGCCTAAGTATAAATAGTTTTTAGTTATTAGATTTTAGGGTTAATCCTCATTATTATTTTCATAATCATAATTTAGAGAGGAGCCGTACTCTGTAATTGAATTCAAGGTATCAAGAACACACACAAGGTTTTCACTGTTTATTCAAGGGATTGTGGTATGTTATTCTGATCCTTTTATCTCTTGATCTTTATTGTGTGGTGTGTTTGTTTATCAACTAGATTATCTGGGTTTAACAATAATCATGAAGATTTGAGCATTTTAATCATGGAAGATTTTCTCAAAACAAGTATATTGAATAAATGAAATGAATACAAACTGCTTGTTTGAGAATCTGACAATGTAGGGAAAAGATCAAATATGAATGATTTAACAATAAAGCTTAGGTCATGAAAAATTGGATGTTGTCTATAGGAAGCAAAGATAGACAGTCTTTAAAGAAACACTTTGAATGAAATAACGCTCAACAAACTTTGGATATCAAATGGTGTGTATTACCGTCGAAAATTAGATTCAATTTTGAGACATGGTAAGAACATAGTCAATAGAAGTACTAAATCGGTGTGTATGAATACTGGAACATATATGGAAAAGATAATACACAAGTATATGTCTTCGGAAACACACAATTAGTTAGTCAAGAAAGCTCATAATAATAACAACATTTAAAAAAATCACACTTCTGAATTAATAAAATCTGTTTAAGAATCGAGAAATGGTTTGAACATTTAGAAACATGATTTCATGTCTGAAAGTTGTCCATCTTTCAAACACAATGAGATTAAGAGTAGAATAATCCTTACGCTCAACATTAATCTCATAAAGTCAGCTCCAAAGTCATGATAGATTTGATCATGTAGCCCCCCCTCAAAATCTGCAAGTAGTCAAAAAGTCGTCAAAGTACAAAGTCTTATTGAAAAATAAAACATTTATTTGAAAATTAAAGACATGAAAGCAGTAAAGCAGTAAAGAACGAGTTCTGATCAGAATTAATCAGAAATCAATGTCCATACTCCCCCTGAACATGTGCATCACAAAATATGTCAGTGTAAGATATATGCAAAAGTATATAACTCCCCTAAGAATGTAGATCATCTAATATTTCTCTCACTTCCCCCTGAAATCATGAACAAACCTTCAGTGCAGATATCATTCAGACAAAAAATAAAGACATGAAGAAAAGTAACAAAAATAAACTATACTAGGTAATTACAAATTATGTCTTGAGATTCAACATGCCAAGTTTCGGAATGAGAAAATTAAATCTCTTTTAGTCCAAAGGCTTGGTAAACAAATCAACAATTTGATAATCTGTGTTTACAAAGTAAAGTTCAATTGTACCTTTTTCGACATTGTCTTTGATAAAGTGACATCACACGTCAATGTGCTTTGTTTTCGTATGTTGGACAGGGTTTGCAGAAATAACAATAGCGCTACTGGAATCGCAGTAAATCGGGATTTTGTTGTATTTGAAGCCATAATCTCGGAGTTGTGTTCGCATCTACAACACCTGATAACAGCAGCTAGCCGCAGCTACATACTCTACCTCATCTGTTGAAGTATATACGCACAGTTGTTTCTTTGAAGCCCAACTCACGAGTTTATCTCCCAAGAATTGTATGTGTCCCAAAGTACTCTTCTTGTCTAACATGCAACTTGCATGATATGCGTCTGAATACGTTGTTAGATCAAAATCAGTATCTTTAGGATACCACAAACCCAGGTCTGCAGTCCCCTTTAAATACCTAAATATCCGTTTAACTGCCGAAAGATAGGATTCTTTGGGTGAAACTTGATATATAGCACATAAGCATGTAGAAAACATGATATCTGGTCTACTAGCTGTCAGGTACATTAAAGAACGATCATTCCTATATAGGTTCTAAGATCAACAATTTTTCCAGAAAGACCAGCTCCGATCTTAGTTCCAGGTGCCATCGGGGTACCAATTGGAGTACAATTTTCCATTTTATATTTTCGTAAAATATCAGAAATGTAATTTGCTTGATTATTGAAAATCCCCGTTGAAAATTATCTAACTTGTAATCCGAGAAAGAAGTTTATGTCTCCCATCATACTCATTTGAAATCTGGACACTATTAGATTAGAAAAGTTATTACAATACTTTGGGTTAGTTGAACCAAAAATTATGTCATCGACATATATTTGAATTAAAATGATATCAACTTTTTTCCTTTTTGATAAAGAGAGTGGTATCGATTTTACCTTTCAAGAAGCCAGACTTGACAAAAAACTTGGATAGAACATCGTACCAGGCTCTAGGAGCTTGCTTTAAACCGTACAAATCTTTGTCAAGAATGATTCGTTTTTTCAGCAATGACAAATTCTTCTGGCTGTGAGACTTAGACCTCCTCCTTCAATATGCCATCAAAATTTAAAAAATCATATTCATCCGCATATAAGTCATCATCATCATATTCAAATAGTTGTGGCTTGGAAGAATTTGAAAAATTGAAATCAATAGGCCTTTTAGAACACTTCTTTTGATAAGCCTTTTGATCAAAATCTGAAGATTTAGGATTAGAAAAAACATTGCCCATGAAAACTTTACAAGATCAACCAAAATTCTTTCTTCTACTAAGGTGTTCTTAAGCTCAGAAGTTTTATTTTCCAAGATGAGTAGAGGAACATAAATCTTTGCTTCAACTAGTTTTGCCTCCATCTCCTCAGTAGAGTAGCTTTGAAAATAAGCGTTTGAAAGAAACTTTGGTTGCTCAGAAAGATAACAATCATTCACCTTTTTATAGCAGAATGGTAGATGCATTTTGGTTGTTTTCTTCCTATTCTCATCTTCTTTAGCCTCAACCTCATCAAATGATTTTGTAACAAATTTGGGTTTCAAATAAGAATTTTTGTCAGCCACTTGTAAGAAATTAAAACTATATAAAGCTGGCTGCTTTTGAATAGATTTCTTCAAATAATGCGGGTTATCGTAACCAATACCCTAATTATCTTTAAAATCTGTAACTTCTGTTGGATCATTAAGTTGTATTCAAGATTAGATTGTAATAAGAGGTCTAGTTTGAAATAGTGTTTAATACCTTAGGGGGTATTTAGCTATTAGTTAAATATGTTTAGGTCATGTTGACCTACATATAAATAGATTTTATATTTTAGGGTTGAGCAGTACACGTGAACAGTAGCCGTACGTATTGAGTTTCATGCTAGAGAGGTTTTTGTACACCAAGAACACACATTGGTTTTCATTGATTAATCAAGGGATCGTGGTATGTTATTCTGATCTGTTTATATATTGATCTTTATTGTGTGTGATTGTTTATCAACTAGTAATCTGGGTTCAACAAGTGGTATCAGAGCTAAAGAATCAAGCTTTTTTGGATTAATCTGTGTTTATCGAGACCTTACTGTGAGAAATTCGTTTTCGTGATTTAATGTGTTTTTATGCATGAAATCGATTTGATTAGATGTGTTATATTCTATTGAACATCATATGATTGTCTAATTGTACTTAAAATCATAAATCGATTGGATTTTGTTGATTTTGGAAAACTCTGTTCTTGAAGGTCGAACACTATTCATCATCTTTCAGATTTGATTTTTGAGTGTTTTTGTGTTTTTCGATTAGAAATCAATTAGGTTATGTGCGAAAAGTGATTTAAATCGAATCTGCATTGGTTAATTCAAGTATTACATTGCATTTGATTATCTATTTGGTGATTTTGGTTTATGGTTTTCTCGAGTTCATCTACACTGTTCTATCGATCGATTATCTATAGAGTGTTTGTTATTGGAATTTTGTGATCATAATCTGCTCTATATGTGTTAATAGCCTTATTGTCAAAGTTTGAGAGTGCAAATTGTTGTCTAGATAGATTTTTTTAAGGATTTCAGGACGTTCTTCTCGACACTGTGAAGAACTCGCGAGTTTCGCGATTTTGCGCCAGCTCATAGGCGGTTCTCGCCAGTTCATAGTAATTCAGTGTATAGCGCAAAGTGTATCTTGCGCCACTGCCATTAGCGAGAAACTCAAGTTTGCGCCATCAGCTCTTCGCGCCACATTTGATTCGCACATATCTCTGTTTTTGTGTCACTTACCTATTAGCGCAAAGTGACTTTCGCGCCAAACTATTTTAGCGAAAAGATATTGTGTTCTGCACCAGCTTTGATTAGTGCAAAGTGTTATTTGCACCAGCCTCGATTAGCGTAAAATATGTTTTGCGCTACTATATTTGCGCCAGCTCTTTTAAGCGCAATTCGTCTTTTGCGCCACCTTCTAGTCGCGCAAAATCCATCTCTCGCGACCCACCTCTCGCGCGAAACTCTTCTTGCACCACCCATTACTCGCGCAAATCTCATTCTTGCGCCACCTATTGCTCGCGCAAAACCAGATTTCACGCCAATATCCTTTAGCGCAAAACTCTTTTGTGCTAGGTTCACTAAGCGTAAAGTCGCCTTTTTGCGCCACTGTCCTTTAGCGCAAAACTTACTTTTGCTCCATAGTTACTGCGTTTAATTTATTTGTGTTTTATACTGTTTGCGATATCTGCATTTGATTATTTTTGGAAATTTATTTTTCTGAAAATTTTTGAGTGTAGTTTTTATCTAACTCTTGATTCTAATGATATCATCTAGTTGATTCTATTGGTACAGATAAGTTTGATTTCTAACCATACAGTTAAGATGTCGAACCAGCTTCTCTCAAAGGGCTCTCAGTCCAAACCTCCTGTACTCATGGCTAATGAGTATCAACAATGGAAGAAGAGAATGATCCAGTTTGTGAATCACAAGAACAGAGACTACATGGAATCAATCATCAATGGCCCAGTAAATCCAATGATCATAGTCCCCGGTTAAGCAGAAACTGAAACCTCTCCAGAAATCCCTGATAGATTTGTCCCAAAACCGTACCAGTACTTCAGTGAAAAGGAGAAAGAGCTTTACAAGATAGATGAAGAGGCTCTCATTTATCTGACAATGGCAATACCAAATGACATCTACAACCGCGTAGACAGTCGGAGCTCTGCTAAAGAAGTATGGGATGAACTATCAAGACAGTTTGAAGGAAGTGAAGCCTCCATCCAAGCCAAGCAGAATCTACGCATAAATGCATATGAGGGGTTTCACGCAAAGGAAGGAGAGATGCTGCTAGAGACCTACAACATATATAATATCATTCTCAATGACTTGCGGAGGAACAATATCTCTAAATCAGCTTCAGAGATAAATTACAAGTTCATCAAGAATCTGAATCCTGAGTGGAAGAACTTTGCCATCAACCTTCAGAGGTCAAAGAACATGGCTCAAGAAAATGTCACTGATATCTTCTCTACTCTTTCTCAGCATGAGGATGAGGTGAGAACCATTAATAATGAGTCTAATAATCTGAAGGATTTTGTGGCTCTCATAGTTGGTAAAGGAAAGAGTTCAAGTTCAAGCCCTGTATCCTCTGCAAGGTCAAAGAAGAAAGTATCCAAAGCTCTTGTTACGGAGTTTACTGAGTCTGATTCTGCTTCAAGTGATGAAGAACTGGAGATTGACTCTGATGATGATGTACAAAGGTTCTCTGAGAACCTGACCATGATAACTCGTCAATTCAAGAAGTGCTTTGGCAAGAAAAAGTACTACTCAAAGCCAAAGTACGAAGGGCACAAGAAAGAGAAGTCTGAAATGCGATACAAGCCAATGTATGAAAGAAGGGAGGACAGACGAGAAGAGAGGAAAGATGACATGAAGGAAGATAGAAGAGAAGAAAAGAGAGAGGAGAAGAAAGAAGAAAGAAAGGATGAACCAGGCAGATGCTACAATTGTGGCAAATTTGGGCACTTCTCCAAAGATTGCAGATTCAAGAAAGTCAAGAACTCAGAATACTATGCAAGGAAGTCACTTATTGCCAAGAAAGCTGAAGAAGGAAAGGTGCTTATGGCTGAAGAAGAAAACTGGCTGTTCCAAAGTTCTGATGACGAGGAGCAGGCACACTTCACCCAAGTTTCCTACATTGCAAAACTGGATGGTGACGATGAAGATTCTGAGGCACATTCCGAAGATGCAAACTCTGAGGTAAGTGATAATTCTGAACTTATTGAATCTTTGATGGCCCAAATACATAATATGAAAGATGAATTTGCTTTATTAAAAGGTAAACTTAGCTCCGCACATCAATCTGTTTTGAGCTTTCGTGATGAAAACACTCTATTAAAAGTTGTTGTGGAAGAAAAAGAAAAAGAAAAGGATGGTTTAAAAGCTGAAAAGGAATCTTTAAAAAGTAAAATATCTGGTTTAGAAAAGGATCTTGTGAATATCAATGCTGAAAAAGGTGAGTTCAAAATTAAATTTGAAGTATGTTTTCAAGAAAGAAATGAAGCTTACACCAAAATCAAGCAACTGGAGGATATTAACATGAAAAGAGGTCAGACTGAGCAGACGTTAAAACTGTTGACCAATAAACTCCAAGATGAAAGGTTTTATAAACTTAAACCAGGTCTGGGTGTGCCAAATAACGATATTTTGAAAAAGGCACCGGAGCACTTATGTAATTTTGATAAATTTGGCTTCGCAATCAGACCCATTCCTAACATTCGTATAACTTTTGTTGAAGCAAGTACTCCTAAACCTTCTACAGAGACCAAAGGTCGAGAAGAAATGGAAAAGGACAAGTCTTGTGAAAATGATTCTCAAAGTTCTTTTAAATCAGTTGTTTTAAATACAGTGATTTGAACAAAAGCTATGAGACTCGAAAGATCGAATTAACTGAGTTTGAATCACTGTTTACCACATCTTCAAAAGAATCAGTCAGCAATGACACGGTTACACCTGAGACTGAATGCAAATATGATGAGTATGAATCGGATGTCGATCCATCAAACCTACCATCAGTCTCAAATCCCATTGCTCCTAAACCTTTACTTGTTGAGGAGGTTGAAGAAGAAATTGTAATCACGACTGAATCTTGTTTGAAAAATGATAAAATGGAGTTTATTGAGAACATGACTGAAGAAAGGTTTTCTGAAATGATGAATGCTTCAGACTCTGATCCTACTTCTATTCCAAAGGAGTCAAATTCTGTGAATGATCATACATCTGAATTGATGAAACAAATTGATATGTTGTAACAGTCTCTTGATGAGGTTGAAGATGAAAACTTTGATCTCAAATTTAAACTTGAAAAATATTTGAAAGAAAATCAAGAGGTTTGCACAGAGATCAACGTTTTAAAAATTACCTTGTTTAAGAATATTTCAAATGATAAACAGATGTTCAATGATCCAAGCTGGAGAGTAAGAACTAATCCAGAATTTGATGCTCAGCAAAATCTTCAGTTGTTTCCTCCGATTGTCCTGAATATCCACCTAGTATTTATGAGAAGGGTGAGACTTCAAGTAACTCTAGAAAAGAATCACCCTCTAAGATAGAGACTAACAAGATTCCTGTTTTTGTTTCATATATAAAAGGAAATGGATTTGAGAGGAGTAAGAAGAATAAAGATGATAGGATAAATAAAAATGATAGTTTGACTTTTAGTGAAACTTCTATTCCAAATAGTTGTACTTCCGATAGTGATGTTTTGAAAAGTAATTCTTTTGATGGACATGAATGTAAGATTTGTTCCGATAAATCTAAGTTTATGAATTTCGCTGCTGGGATAATTCTTTCAAATACTACTCCCCTCCTAAGTCCAAAAAGAGTAAAAGAAAAGCTAAACTGAACCTTAACTCTAATTCTAATTCTTCCACACAACCCAAAGTGTTTCGAGCTAAGGTTGCCAATCCTAAATCTAAAAAGCATTTTCAGGAATTAGATGTAAAAATGGTTTGGAAATGGGTTCCAAAACCCCGTTATGAATGGAGAGTGAAAGTTAAACCTGCTGATATTCCTGAATTGCTTGGAGCTAACCACGAAGGACCCATCTTGATATGGGTACCTAAGCAAAACTAATTGTCTCTTTTGCAGGTCTGTCGACTGTGGGCGATAGATTCCGGACGCCACATGACAGGATTCAAGCACGTCTTGCATAACTATGTGGAGGAGCCTACCGGAGCAGTTCGTTTTGAAAATTCTGAAGTAGAAGGACACGTCAGAGGATATGGCGTGCTTGATAATGGAGTTGTGAAGATTCAAAGGGTGTTATATGTTGAAGGACTTGATCATAATTTGTTTAGCACCAGTCACTTCTATGACATGAAATATCAAGTTCGATTCACAACAACTCATTGCTATCTTGAGGATCCCGATGGGTACGAAATCTTCAAAGATGATCGCCATGGAAATCTATATTATGTATATTTTCCAACACTGTCTGCCACGCGTCCTGTATGCCTATTAGCCAAAGCAACTAAAGCACAATCGTGGACGTGGCATCGCCGCTTGTCTCATCAAAATTTCAGATCCATAGCTAAGCTACAGAGACAAGGTCTGGTCAAAGGTCTACCAGAAATGAGGTTTAAGAAAGACTAAATCTGAATCCTCAACCTCATCTGCACTGGAACTTCTTCATATGGACCTTTGTGGCCCAATGCGAACAACATCTATCAACGACAAGAAATACGTCTTAGTTATGATAGATGACTATTCACGGTATACATGGCTTGAGTTTCTTCGCAACAAGTCAGATGCGCCAGAATTGATCATAGATTTTATAAAGCGCATTCAAGTACGTCTTCAATTGCCAGTCCGAACTCTTCACGGTGACAACGACACGGAGTTCAAGAATGACACCTTACAGAGTTATCTTATCTCTTTGGGAATCTCACATAACTTCTCCGCAGCCTACACTCCACAGCAGAATGGCATTGTTGAATGGAAGAACCATACACTTGTTGAAGCTGCTCGTACTATGCTTGCTTATTCGGATCTACCCATGTATCTTTGGGTTGAGGCAGTCGCGACAGCATGCTTTACTCAGAATCGTACTATTGTGGTTAAACGTTTTGACAAAACAGCATATGAGTTAATCAACAATCATAAACCTAATATCAAATTCCTTCGTGTTTTTGGTTGCAGGTGTTACATTCTGCGAGAACGTCAAGGATTATCAAAGTTTGATAAGAAAGCGGATGAAGGATATCTCGTTGGATACTCTCTGACATCCAAAGCTTATCGAATCTACATTGTTCGAACCAAGACGGTTGTTGAGAGCATGAATGTCTCCTTTGATGAGAATTCTTCAAGGACTTCTGGACACAATAGTTCAGAACTCGGGCTTAAGAAAAAAGCTTCTATTCACTCCAGAATAGAACCAGTGTCTAAAGAATCTACTTCTTCTAACTCTACTTCATCTGAGTTAGATTTTTTGTTTATTGATGCCTTCAATGACAAGCTCGGAGGTCCCTACTATTTCTGAAGACATGTCTGGACCGTCCGAAGAAGTCACTGAAACTGCATCTCCATCAGGTACATCTAAACCGTTCGTTTCTGACTTTACTAATGTTGAATCTGTCTCTGCAGATAGTTCTTCTGGAAATGAAGTCATGAGTACTTCAACTGGTAGTCCAGAAGCTTCAGTATCAGAAAATCCTCTACAAGATGTCCCGAGTACATTTGTGGATCTACCTGCCGTGCATGATGAATACAATAAATCAAACACGCAACAAACATTTGAATCCTTACCAAGCACACATCGTTGGACTAAGGATCATCCCCTGCATAACGTGATAGGTGACGTACAATCTGTGTCACGACACGGTCTGCATCAACAAATTTCTGCATGTTTTCAAGCTTCCTTAGTTCCTTAGAACCAAAGAAAGCATCAGAAGCTCTACGTGATCCCTTCTGGATTTCAGCTATGCAAGACGAGCTTCTGCAATTCGAACGGAACAAGGTTTGGCGCTTGATCCCACTACCTAAAGGTAAAACTGTTATTGGAACAAAGTGGGTATTCAGAAACAAGAAAGACGAGGCTGGAGTAGTTGTGAGAAACAAAGCTCGTTTGGTTGCAAAAGGGTACTGTCAACAGGAGGACATTGACTATGATGAAACATTCGCCCCTGTCGCAAGGATCGAAGCCATCAGAATTTTCTTAGCATATGCAGCGCACAAAAAGTTTACAGTCTATCAAATGGACGTAAAGTCAGCTTTCCTAAATGGCATTCTACATGAGGAGGTCTACGTGGCACAACCTGAAGGTTTTATTGATCCTCATCACCCTGATCATGTCTACGTGCTAGATAAAGCACTGTATGGTCTTAAACAAGCTCCAAGAGCCTGGTATGAAACTCTCACTAAATTTCTCTTAGCTTCTGGTTTCAAGAAAGGTACGGTTGACACCACCTTATTTCTAAAAAGGCAAGGTGAGGACTTGATTCTCATTCAGATTTATGTTGACGACATAATATTTGGGTTGACAAATCAGAAATTTTGTAAGAACTTTTCTAAAATCATGGAAACAAAGTTTGAAATGTCGATGATGGGTGAATTAAATTTCTTTCTTGGTTTACAAGTAAAGCAATTACCCGAAGGCATTTTCATTAATCAAGCTAAATATATAAAAGACATGTTAAGAAAGTTCAATATGTCAGATAGTTCAGTTATGAAAACGCCAATGGCTACTGGTACACTCTTAGATACAGATTCCTCTGTTAAACCTGTTGATCAAAAGGTGTATCGTAGCATGATTGGTTCTTTACTTTATCTGACTGCCAGTCGCCCAGATATAATGTTTGCCACATGTTTTTGTGCGAGATATCAGTCTAATCCTAAAGAGTCACACTTTAATGCTGTTAAGCAAATCCTTAGATATCTCAAAGGCACTCCTAATTTAGGCCTTTGGTATCCAAAGGATTCTCGTTTTGATCTAACTGCCTTTACAGATGCTGATCATGCAAGATGTAAGCAAGACCGGAAAATCACCTCTGGCTCATGTCAATTTCTAGGTGACAAACTTGTGAGTTGGACCTCAAAGAAGCAAAACTGTGTTTCAACATCCACCGCTGAAGCAGAATATGTAGCTGCTGCTAGCTGCTGTTCACAAGTCCTCTGGATGAAGACACAATTAAGGGACTTTGGGTACAACTACAAGCGCATCCCTATTTATTGTGATTCCAATAGTGCAATAGCCATAACTGCTAACCCGGTTCAGCATTCGAAGACCAAGCATATCGATGTACGCTATCACTTCATCAAGGATCATGTAGAAAAATGTGATATCGAAATGCAATTTGTTCAAACTGACTTCCAGTTAGCTGATATTTTCACCAAGCCGTTGGATGAAAAGAGGTTTCAGTTTCTAATCGGCAAACTTGGTATGTTGAACATGACTTCTTAGCCTTACTCATGATTCGAGGGGGAGTATTCTGACTCTTAATGTTGTGTTTTCTATATTTATTCTCCAACTGTTGCTACCGACAAAGGAATCATTTTCCTAAATGATTACCATGATTTTCTTCTATGTGCAGGTTTTTCAAGTGACAATGGTTTCTAATCGCATCTGATTAGAACCCGCACTTCAGTGTTTTATGTTCTTTTTATTTCTGATAAAAAAAATTTACGTTGAGGGGGAGCTTAATAGACTAATGAGCTTAATTGCCAACCACCTTTAGTTTGAGAGGGAGAATTGCATTGTCAAACAACTTATGTTTTTGATTTCTCCAAAATTTTTATTCTTCATGTTTGTATTCCTTTGTGCTTACATGTATAAAAGGCCGTTGAACAACATGTTCTTTTAGGACAATACATGGGATTCAATGTGTGAGCTTAACAGAACTTCCATGGATTCACGATAACCAGTGTTTCCTACCCAGGAAGTATTCCCTGAGTGACTGAGGGGAGAGGGGTCAAAAGATTTGAGTGTTCGTGTGTGAAGAGGTAAAATGGAAAAGAGAGATTGGTTAGAACTGAGATTTAACAGTTTAAAAGAAAGAGGGTGAGCGAACAGAGTAAAAGAATATCAAACTCTGCACCAAACTTCTTTCTGAGCCGGGCAACCACATTATATGTTGTTTCACATTTCTTCGTGAATGACATTGAAAAAGGCAACTAGCCCATGCCATCTCTTGCATACAACCCCACCAGCTACTCATTCTTTTCTCAAAAAGAGAATGTTTCACATTTTTTGGGGACGCAACACATACGTATTGGTTCTTCACTTGGAAGATACTAATATTGAAAAAGAAGGAAAGTTGCCTCACCTTCGAACCTTTTCTCATGCACATTGAGTCTTTGTATAATTTGTTGTTGTCTCAACAAGTTTACATATTTTGAGCCTATATTGAAAAACAATCATTTGTGCTTAATTCTTTCATACACATGCACGAACACATAGAAATTTGTTTTCTGTCTGAACGTTCATAGATAACCATTTGTTATTTGATGATTGAATGGAAGTCCTGGGGATCCAACATCAAAACCAACTCCTTATATAGTAACTTTGTGCCTGTCAGTAACTTCGTGTTACTCACAGGCATTTAAACTGAGTCATTTGTTGATTCAGGGTTACCATTTTTTTATTATTTGAATCTGAAAAGATTGAAATAGTCACTCTTTCCATTTGGGAAGACTGCTCTTATATCCACACATGGATCCATACATGAAGACAACGCTTAATTGATGACTATACAACAAGTAGAAGATTGTTTTTGCTATGTTTTGATGATGATGATTCTCACCACTCATCAAAAAGGGGGAGAAAAAGAGAAATCTGAAGACTGCTGAAGTTTCAAAGATGTCAAAGTGTCTGAACTTATTCGATTCATCAAAAGTCTGATTGAAGATAATCGTCAGAAGGACACTTGCATTCAAAAGAGGAATTTGAAGGCTGTGTAAAGCTACGAGATCTGAAGCTGTTAACAAGTTTTCAAGAGAAGTGAAGACCTGAAGCAAATTACCAAATTTTTTTTAATCTTGAATCCAAAGGGGGAGATTGTTGGATCATTAAGTTGTATTCAAGATTAGATTGTAATAAGGGGTCTAGTTTGAAATAGTGTTTAATACCTTAGGGGGTATTTAACTATTAGTTAAATATGTTTAGGTCATGTTGACCTACATATAAATAGATTTTATATTTTAGGGTTGAACAGTACACGTGAACAGTGGTCGTACGTATTGAGTTTCACGCTAGAGAGGTTTTCTGTACACCAAGAACACACATTGGTTTTCATTGATTAATCAAGGGATCGTGGTATGTTATTCTGATTTGTTTATCTCTTGATCTTTATTGTGTGTGATTGTTTATCAACTAGTAATCTGGGTTCAACAACTTCCTTTAGTTTGTTTAGATAAATGGTCTAATCCGTTTGACCTCGAGCATAAAGCTTGGCTTCCAAACCATTAATCTTTTTCTGCAAATTTTTATTATCAATCTGCAAATTGGGAACTGTTAAAATAAACTCTTGTTTCTCACGTTCACACATGTTAAACTTGGAAACTGCCTCAGAAATTTGAGTTTCAAAACAAGATTTTTGTTGTTCAAAAACAGTAGCAGCTTTGTTCAAATAATAAATTAAGTTTTTGTTCCCAATAATTTTCTTATTGAGATCAAAAATTGTTTGACACTTTTTCACAACTCTACTTTTCTCCTTTTTAAGCTTAGCTTTTAATTCTTGAAGCTTGACCATCATGGTTTCCATTTTCTTTAAGAAATCAGATTCAGAAAAATTGTTTACCTCTTCAGAAGTTTCCTCATCTGATTCATCATATTTCACCTATTTTCCCATTAGGCACATATGTGCTGTCTCTTCTTTCTCATCTTCTGAGTCGGTGAAATCCAGCCAATGATCATCTTCGGACATCAAAGCTTTGCCTGCTTCTTTATGTTTGGCCAGAAGCATCTTGTTTTTGTAATAGTCTGAATTGCAAACTTTGGGCTTCCGGCAGTCTTTAGCAAAGTGGCTGATGTTTCCATAGTTATACATTTAACTGGTTCTTCCACTTTCTTCTCATAACTATTAACATACTTCCTCTCTTTTGGCTTTCTCTCCTTATACCTCTTTCATTCAGATCTCTTGTCCTCAAACCTTCTTCCTTCAATCCTTTCCTTGTGCTCATAAATTCGTGATCCTGATGAATACCTCTGACTATTGGAACCCGACTTCTTATAAAACTTCTTCTGAAAGGCTCGGGTTAGCAGAATCATAGCTTGTTTCAAACTTTCTCCGTCGTCGGAATCTGATTCAGCACTGTCAATCTCATCAGAATCAGAAACAACTACCTTCTTTTTCTTTTTCTTATCTTTCTCTTTCTTCTTATCCACCACCAAGGCAACAGGGTCAACTTGTTTCTCACTCTTCTTTTTCTCTTCTCTCACTTTATCCTCATTTTGTATAAGTGTTTCATACACTTCATGTAGTAAAATCTCACTCAGGTCTTTCATTTGTTTCATCCTCCGTGTGTGCTTCTTCCATTCAGGCTGCAAGACCCTTAAAAACTTCACATTGTTTTCTATTTGCTTCTTCTTCACTCTATTCTTGGCCTACTTATTCAACAGATAAACAAATCTTTCATAGGTTTCCTCATGGATTTCTCCAGCTTTAGTTTTAAATTTCTCATAGTTGTTTATGCAGTTAGCCACCTTCATTTGATTTCCAATCTTAGACCCCATCATCATTTTCTCCAATTGATCCCACATTTTCTTTGCAGTTGCCTTGTAACTGTCAATCTTGATGTAGATCTCATTTGGTATACTCTGAAGAAGTAGAGATCTTTCCTGTTTATCTGCCTTATACCTTTCTTTCTATTTGTCAGAATACCGATAGATATCCACTGAACCTTCTTTGTTTTCTGTGCTATTGGTTGATTTCCATCTTTACTATCAGATGATTCATCATCAAGAATATCCATAGTGAGAGGAATCATTGGTCCTTCTTCTATAGACTCCTTTATATTCTCACCATTAGCATGTCTGTCTACAAAATCCAAAAATCTATCCTTCCATTGCTCGTTCTCACCCTTGAAAAGAACAGGTGGTTTGAAATCAGTACCAATTGAAAGAGCATCTCTGGAAGTCATCTTGATCAATAGCACAAATCTTTACACAGAAAATCAGAAAATTTTCAAAATTATGAAAATAACCAAAAATTGACTAAGTACAGAAGTCGCAGATCACTGAAGAACACTTGTCACAGAACCCTATTCAACAGATAAGTGAGGAACTCGCAGAAGGAAGCTTGTGTCAGTTCTGACTTGTCACAGGCTGAAGCTTACGAGTTCTCCACTTGTCGCAGGCAATGTTCTAAAAAACTCGCCGCACAGCTGCGATGGCGCGCCATGGCACCAAGGCTTGTGTCTCACGCCACGTTAAGCCTATGGCAGGCCATGGCCTAATGCACAATTCCGTAATACAATATTTGAGTTTTCTTTACGTTTTTAATGCCTTATTTGCAAGTTTTTTTAATATATACCATAATTTAACTTGCTTATTACTATAGACTCATTGAGTAACACTACAAAACATATGTTTTTATATATAATGATATATATGAATTAGAAAAATGACGCCATAAGTCACGCCTTGAAAACGCCATGGCTTCGCCGTGGCTCCTAAGGCTTGAGGCTTGGCCTTGCCGCCACGCCACGCCTCACGTCATTTAGAACCTTGGTCGCAGGCTGAAACTTGCAAGTTCTTAGTATAAATCTTCTTGCAAGTTCTACACTTAGAAAAATTTCAGCAAATAACTTGTCGCAATGCGTAGGAGTTCTATACTTAGAATAATTTCAGATACAAAACTTGTCGCAAACACTTTTTGTAAGCCTTGACGTGCGAGTTCTCGAACTTGTCGCAAATCGAAGAGAGTAAACAGTAGCTTGTCGCAGATAGAGGCTTACGATAAGTAACTTGTCGCAGATCGAAATTTGCGACTTCTGTGATTGTCGTTGTTTGGGTCAAAAATACCCGACAACGACAAAGATGCAATTTTCACACGACTTGTTTTGTATCGAACGTTACGAAGACATACTTATAGAGATTCGAGGTTATAAATACCGAAGATACCCATCTCATTGGGGCATCTGATAACCGAACCACAAAATTTACAAACTCTACAAAGAATCGTTGTAGTCTTTTTCCAGCAAACACACGACAACAATATTATCTACACGATAGAAGTGTTTTTACACATGACTTATACATATTTTTATTTCATATATGGATTTCTATTGTTCATCGTGTAACGTGTTATAATAAATAAGGATATCACCCCTGTTTGGTGATCATAGTGTTTGACGACAATCCTTAGTCGTCCGCGTTTTTCTTTTTGCTGAGGTTTTTCTGCGTCACCAATTCTCTTGTCTCTCTATTTTGTTTAACATCGCGCATATTGTCATCCAGTTACTTTATTTAGTTGGATAAAGCTCCACATCGACAGGAAATTATTCTTTGGGTAATTTTTGGCATTAACAGTTTCTCAATTTTGGAGAGTCGTCTCGATTATCGAGCGATTAACGGCGGAGTGGGGGGAGCCGTTCGACGTGAACGACCTCCTCACTACTTATACTGTGAAGGTTGACGGTTTTTACTGTTACAACCTCCACTCGAAGTATAGGGGTGATCGCACCCTTGTTCTCAACACCACGGTTAATGACCGTGGGTGGAAATCGAGATACGCCATTGTGCGTATGGCCTCACTGGGTCCAGACAATGATTAGCTCGAGCCTTACTGGAACACGTCGAGTAAGTTTCTATAATTTTATCTTACGTCGTATATTTTCTGTCATTTATATCTAATGTCTTCTTTTGTCACTTGTAGCCATTAGGTTCGAAGACGTGAAATCGAACAGTGATTCGGTATACAAGATAACCCGATTCTTGGGTTACAGTGTGGTCGACCGGTCTTACTCGCCATAATCCTCGACAAGCGAAGACGATGAGGTAACTATCATCGAGCCTTCTGAGGTTGAAGCAGAGGAGGTCGAAGAAGAGAGAGAAGAAGAAAGAGAAGTAGAGATGGCAGGTAAACCGCGTGACTCTATTTTAGTTTTTCTTATTTCTTCCTTTCTTTATACTAACATCGTCGTGTGATTTTCTGTGTTTCTTGGTGGTTCTGCGTCGACCGACCTGAGAAAAAAATCAGCTAGAGCTTGCCCGAAAGGTCAAGGAAAAAAGAAAGGCAACGGCCGTAGTTGCAGGATCGAACCTGCCAAAGCGGTCGAGGATGACGTTCCTGAGGGAACCGTCATTGAGGGGAGGCGGCGCATCGAGCATCATGAGCCCCAAGAAGGCGAAGATGGGCAATCCAATTAGTGTTGCGCCTCCAATGATAGAGTCTCCGGAGGATTCGAGCATTCACCTCCAGAGGGTATTCAGGCGACGGAGGCCTCTGGGTTCATCCCTTCAACGGGCGACAAAGGGAAGGGACATGCGAGAGTCCAGACGGTCAACTTCACGTTGTCGTCGGACATCATGGCAGACGATATCCTCGATCGGGCGAGTATATTTCCCCACCTGGGAAAGTACTTGCTTCCCCACTTCAATGGGAAGTTCAAGGAAATGTCCGTCGATAACGTCGGATCTCACGTCTCGGTTGACCAAACGCTGGTACGTAGAACCTGCATTTTTCAAACCAAAGGGCATAACCTTATAGCAATAAATACGTCGATCTGTCATGAATTATGTTTTTTCTTGGTCATCAATGTGCATTAGTATTTGTTTGTAGCCCGAGTATGCGTCCATGAACGTCAAGAGTTCATGTCCAGCAGTCGCGTCGACTAGTGCGTCAATACGCAACAAAGGAAATGGATCATTTGAACATGCCTTATTCAGATCTGTGAAGTCTATGCACACCCTCCATTTTGCCATTTTTCTTTTGTAGGACCATAACATTGGTAGCCACTCGGGATATTTCACTTCTCGAATCTTCCCGGTCTTGAGGAGGTTGTCGACTTCATCATTAATCACCTTCTTCCGCTCTGGAGCAAATTTTCGACGTTTTTGCTTTATTGGTTTGAACGATGGGTCCACATTTAATTTATGTGAAATAACATCAGGGTCGATGCCGACCATGTCATCGTGCATCCAAGCGAAAGAATCAGCATGTTCCTGGAAGAAAGATATTAGTTCTTTTTTAATGGTGGGATTGAGAGACGAACCTACGAAGACGACTTGGTCCAGTTTGCTTTGGTCCAGGATAACCTCCTCTAAACGATAGTCATCAATAGTATCAGGAGTATCTTGGTTCTGTAATTGCTAGATTGATTGCTTTCGAGGTTTCATCGTTGTCTTGTAGCAATCCCGAGCAACTTTCGGTTCACTTTTGATCTCCTAGATTCCCCATGGTGTTGGAAACTTTATTGTCTGATGATACGTCGAAAGGACTGCCTTCATGTCGTGGATCCAGGGTCGACCAAGAATGATGTTGTACGCCGATGAGCAATCGATGACGTTGAATCTGGTATGCTTGTTGATTCCCTTGGCGTAGATCGGTAAAGTAATTTCCCCAAAGGTGCTCGTCGCGTCCCCATTGAATCCTACCAGTGTTGTCGAGCGACGAACGATTTCTGACTTATCGAGTCCCATAGCCTTGATGGTGTCGAGAAAGATTATATTTGCGGAGCTTCCCCCATCGACTAATACCCTCTGGTTTAAACAATTGCCAACTTTGAGTTGTATGATTAACCCGTCGTGATGTTTCTGATGTAGGTCGCCCAATTAATCCTGATCGAAGGTTATCTTCATTGACTCTAGTTCCAGTTCTTCCTTCGATCCTAAGGACCAAGGGATTGGCTGATTGTTTGTCCCTTGACTAGCATGCCCTTTTTCTACAGAATACGTCAGACCACAGACGTCGGATCCACCTGTAACACAATTCACGATTTTCTCGTGGTCAGGAGATAGTGGATAATTGGTATCAGAGCTGAGATCAGGTAAATCAGAAAGATCGTTTTTTCAAGAAATAGAAAGTCACTGTCCATTGATCAATTTGTGAAATAGTGATGTTTTAAATAGGAATTTGAGTTCATTGTGATCGTTCATAGTTTTGGAATATTTCTTGTTCTGGTTGCAAATCAAATTGATCAACAAAATCGAAGAATTTGATCAATCTGTCAAGTTTCTGAAAGTTTCAAGTCGTGGACTGTCAAGATCTGATTACCACATCTACATTTGTTAGTTGATAAATTCACTCCGTAGGGTTGTTATCGATGACAAAGTGATCATTCTTACAAAGTTTCAGAACCAAATTTCAAGTTTTGGGTGGATTTCTAGTGAAAATATTGAAAATATCAACGAGATCTACAGAATTTGCAGAGATGATGAAGAACTCGCAAGAAGAACCCGCAGAGCCAAGGAATTCGTAGAATACCTATTTTTGTTGATCCTAAGAAAAGAATTCGCAGAGAAGAAAAATTGCCAAGGGAGGAATTCGCAAGTGTGAGACTTACGAATTCAGAGGAATTCGCACCTGAGAGAGATACGAATTTCAAAGAATTCGCACAAGTCACACGTACGAATTGTACAGGATTCGCAACTGTGTGTTCTACGAATTTCAAAGAATTCGCAAATCAGTGTTCTACGAAAAGCTTAGAATTCGTATCCTTTATCATATTCTTTCATACGAATTGTGTTTACGAATTCTATACTTGTGAATTTTTGCTTGAGTGTCTTGCGAATTGTGATCATAAGAATTCTAATTCTTACGAATTCTTAAGTTGTGAATATTTTTGAGTGATTTTCTGTAAATTTTTCTGATTTTCTGATTAAAGATCATTTCTAGCATATTTTTTTGATATCAAGTTTCAATATGAGATTTCATTGTGAAATTTTTTTTTCTAGTAGGACCCCCGTGCTAAGTCTGCGTAGGGGTACATATTTCTTAGTGTGATTAAAGTTTCTGATTTTTTAGAATTTTTTTCAGATATCATCATGCCTTACACAGATGAAAAAGGAAATCTGGTGCTAACCAACAGAGATTGTGCTTTAGTGTACATACCAGAGATTCCAGGACTAGAAGCTGAGAACAAGAATATGAAGATTCATAATTCATCTCTTATTGAACAGATTAATAAATTGAAAGATGATAAATCTTTAAAGAAAGATTTTGTTTGCTCTGAATGTATCTCTAACTCTAAAATTGATTTTGTAGGAATTATTGAGTCAAAAGAGAAGGAGATTTCAAATCTGCAAGCCAAGTCGAAAAGGTCTGAAAGTCATAATTCTAGCTCTACATGGCCAAAGAAGGAGTTGTTGGAAAGAGAGCTAGATGAGCTGAGAAGAAGAGCAAACATCTCAAGTGTAACATGTGAAGAGCTGAGAAAGTCAAATATACAAATCTTTGCTGAAAGAGATAAGTTGAAAGATAAAGTCTCCAGTCTTGAGGTTGAAATCAACATGATGAAGGAGAAAGCAACCCAAAACAAAGACAACATAAAAGCACAAGATGAGATGAAAAATATTGATAAAAAGAGAAAAGGTTTTGAAAAAGAAAATGCTGATTTTCAGAAGAAGATGAGTGAACTGAAAGAAAAGATCTCCCTAGATGAAAAGAAAATGGAGAAAGAAAGAAAATAGACTGGAAAGAAGTTTTATGAATTCTCCAGAAAAGCTTTTGAAGAGAAGAAAACAATAGAGCTTAAATGTGTTAAGCTTTCTCAACAAGTTTCCGACTTTGAGAAAGTGATCATCTTGGAGAGAGACAAGTTTGAGAAAGAAAAGAAGAAGATTGAGCATACAAAGAATGTAAAGAAAGATTTTAGTGAAGAAAAGAAAACATTTGAAGTTGAGATAAAGAGGCTGAATGGAAAGCTATCTGAGCTGTCAACAAATATCTTGAAGGAGAAGAATGCAAAATTTGAGTTGCATAATAACTTTGATTAACTCTCAAAGGAAAGAAACTGTTTGACTACAGAGATAAAAGAACTTGAAGAGATCATGTTCAAGGTGAAGCTAACTGAGCACAAAACGCCATATTCAATAGCTCAATCACCAAGAGATGATCTAGCTGTATCCGAATGCTCATTCAAATAAACAGCAAGTTCAATATTTACACATGTTTCTAATAATCCTTTGTTTGTTGCAAATGATAATCGTACTTCTAAACTTAATGATCAGATTTGTCCTTCTAATCTTTTCTATGACAAAAATGTTGATGATTCAGGTAATATCAGGAAGAACAAGTCTCAGAAGAACAAGTTTTGGAGAAGGAAAGATGAGAAAGAAAAGTGGATTTGGAAAGTAAAAGTTTCCTTAGAGGAGAAGAAGGAACAGAAATCCTTTGTGCATACACTGAATGCTAAAAGGAACTATGCTTCGAAAGGTAAAACTTTTGGCAAACCTGATCTGGTCTACACTGTCAGTCTATTAATCAGGTTAGCTCAAAAGAAAATTAGTTGTTCCTATTGTGGTTCAAATGATTTTGTAAACAAAAATTATGAAAACAACTGGTATGGTTCTTATTATATATCTCCTAATAGAGCTGCAACTAACAAATCAGGACCCAAATACCAGTGGGTACCAAAAGCTAAATTTGTGTTGCAGGCACCCAAGGTTTAAGGGGGAGAAAGAACCAAGGCTTCTGAATAAATCAGTTCAGAACCCGTGCTTCAAAGAACCATGGCTCTAGGATAAAACAGTTCAAGACCCGCACTTCATTATCAAAGAGTTTGACTTCTGAACTTACTTTAATCCTAGTAATTCAGAACTCGGTTTCATGATTAAGGATTTTGCATATGTTAAGGGGGAGCTTACTTGTTTTATATTTTTACTGATATATTTTCTGATTTTTTAGGGGAGATTAAATGATTTACATTTTTAGCTATAATTATTATTTTCACCGGAGAATATGTAATATTGGCTTCTGATTACATCAGACCAGAACCCGTGCTTCATTGGTAAAATTGAATATTACTATTCTCATCGGAGAATAAGTAATCATGGCTTTTGAATACTTAAGTTCAAAACCCGTACTCAAATGTTTTCTTCTGAAGGATGCTAATCAGATAAAATCTTTTCTAGAAGTTTTTAATTTGAGGGGGAGTTAGAGAAGTTATACTATCATTGTCATATTTTTCTGATAAATTGATTTTTTTTACAGGTATCGAGGGGGAGGATATCTGAGTTTTTTGTCAAGGATAATTCACTGAAAATATTCATTTCAGGGGGAGTTAAGGATTTTGATTTAAAGTTATATATTTCTATTCCTTACACTTCATCGCTTGTTGAAAGATGAACAACTTTCACGAGTGACATTCATTTTTGGATTAAATGTTCAAACCACTTCACATTCTTAAAATGTTTTCATGAATTGAGAAGTGTGATTTTTAAATGATTTTTGGATACTTTGATGCTTATCTGACCGTGTGTTCTCAAAGTAAATACTTGTGTATTTTATTTTCATATACTTTGTCAAGTATTCATATACAACGGTTCAGTATATTTTTTTTGAATTTGTTATTACCATGTATCAAACCTTTAATCTTTCTATGGTAATACTCCCGGTTGTATTAAATGTTGTTTGAATCAAATGTCATTTTCTCATTATATGTGCTTTCATTGTTAAAATGTTTATATATCGTTCATATAAACAACATTCGTCTTTGATTTCCCAAAGTATTATTCTTCATGAATTTTGATCTGATCTTAATCATTGTCAGATTCTCAAAACATTTCTATTCTTTCATGATTATTCATTCATATAAAGTTTTGAGAAATCTTTCATGATCAAAGCTCACACATTGATATTGTGCAACATACATATACAGACATTGATTTCTTGAACTTTCATGACAAGAAAATCATTGAGATACATTTTTTTAGGACAATACATGGGATTCATTGTGAGAGCTTAACAGAACTTCCATGGATTCATGATAACCAGTGTTTCCTACCCAGGAAGTATTCCCTGAGTGATTGAGGGGAGAGGGCTAAAAAGATTGAGTGTTGGTGAGTGAAGAGGTAAAATGAAAATGAGAGATTGGATAGAAGTGAGGTTAAATGATTAAAAGAAAGAGGGTGAGAGAATAGAGTAAAAAAATATCAGACTATGTACCAAACTTCTTTCTGAGTCGTGCAACCACATTACTGATTGGTTCACATTCTTTGGTAACCATCATTGAAAAAGGCAGCTAGCCCATGCCATCTCTTGTATATAACCCCACTAGCTACTCATTCTTTTCTTAAAAAGGGAATGTTTCACATTTTCTGGGGATGCAACACATACGCTATTGGTTCTTCACTCGGAAGATACTAATATTGATAAAGAAGGAAAATTGCCCCACCTTTGACCCTTCATCATGCACAATTGAGTCTATGAATTATCATTGTTGTCTCAATGGTTTCATATTTTGAGCCTTATGAAACACAATCATTGTGATAATTCTATCATAACACAAGCACGAGCACACAGAAAATGTGTTTTTCAATAACTGAATGGAAGTCCTGGGGAGTGAACATCACTTCAAGCTTCTTAAATTGTACATTCGTTGTACACAGTGGCTTTGTGCTACTGACAGACATTCCTAACTGTTCATATGTTGATTCAGGGTTACCATTCCTAGTTTGTCTGAATTTGAAAAGATTCAGATAAATACATTCATGAATTGACGGCTCATTCAGATCAGATGGACGATTTTCTCATTTTATTCATTGGGGAAGATTGCTAATTTTTCTATCTGGGAGAGAATGTTCACATTTCAAAGGGGAATATCATGAAGATTGTGCTTATTTGATTATTTAGGGAAGATTATTCAAAGACCGAGCTGATCTTGAACAAGTTTTAATGATTTTGATTCTCACAATTCATTAAAAAGGGGGAGATGAATCAGAGTTCAAGATCAGATGATTAAGGTTTTAATCAAGAAAGGGGGAAGATGATTTACAAATTCAGATTGAAAGGTGAAGCAAAGATTGTTGTAAAGAGATATGATATTGTTGCAAACAAAGAGAGAGATTGAAGATGTTTGAAAAGCTAAAAAGGGAAATTTACTTCAAAGCTGAAGAGTGTCAAAATTTCAAAGTATGTTGAAAGTTTCAAAGTTTTGAAGAAAGTTAGAGATTGAAGAAAAGGTTGATCTTTCAGAAATTCTAAAAGCTAATCCAAAGGGGAAGATTCATTAAAAGTGTTTTCAAAGAGTTTCTACAAATCAAAGATTTAAAGTTTAAAGCTGATAAAGATCATTTGCTGAGGATATTTGTGAAGATATGAAGACCTGAAGATTATTGTCAAATTTTTTTAATCTTGAATCCAAAGGGGGAGATTGTTAGACTAATATTGTATTCAAGATTAAAAGTAAGGGTCTGTATTGTAATTGTTTAATAGTTTGAGGGTTTGGTTGTAAAGTCAACAAAAGTTGACTTAGTATAAATAATCCCGTTTCTTTGTAATTTGTAGATACACACACATGCAAACATCAGACTTTAAGAGATTGGTAAGAACACAGTAACATATAGTGAACGTGAGATCTGTGGCACGATGTTAGATCTGTGATTATTGAAATAATATAATTTGATCATTATAAATGTGTTCATAATCTGTGTTGTGATTAATATGCTAATATTTCTGGGTCACAGATACTTTTGAGATTATCTTTCGGAACGTGCTAGGCGAGCTCCTGTTTAAGTGCTATGCAGTCGTCTATCGTATGCCCATGGTCGTCATGGAAGTCACACCATTTAGTCATGTCTTTCTTGTCGTCAGCTTTGTGGCTTTTCCTTGGCCACCGAACGGTTGCTTCCACGGTTCTCAATGCTCCGACCAAGACTTTAGAAGTACCCTTGAATCCATAGGAGGAAATCTTAGGGTATTGAGGAAACTTATTTGTGGTTGAGACCTTCTTCTTGTCGAACCTGACGTTCGACATTTGTCTCGACGGCTCAGTCTTAACCGTCGTCTTGGCCTTGAACACTATTTCTTTACACTTAACGATTTTTTGTCGTTAGAGTGTTTACGTCAAAAGGCAGGGTCGTCCTCGACTCTCATATAAGCCATAGTCCTCGCTCGTACGTCCTCAAAGTTTTCAGGAGGATATTTTGTTAGATCGGTGTAGAGACTTGAGCTATCATCCAGACCATGTTTGTACCTCGATCACTGTTTGATATCGCATATTCGGACAATGATCATTTCCGCGTTGAATCGATTGAAGTAACTTCGGATGGATTCGCCCACTTTCTGCACGACATAATACAGGTCACTAGTTTGCTTCTCCTTCTTGCGACTACTGGCGAATTGTTGGAAGAATTGGTTCACTAGCTCAGTGAATGACCCAATAGACTTTGGTTTGAGGGCAATTAACCATTGCAGAGCTGCACCAGTGAGGGTTGACCTAAAACTCTTGCACATACATACTTCTTGATATTGGTGTGGGATCGACACTATCCATATCAACTGTTTGTACTGGGCGACGTGTTCAGTCGGATCCGAGATACCGGAATATTTTGGCGTGAACGTCGAGATATTACACTTCTTCGGGACATCGACCATTGTGATATCGTCGACGAAGGATGACGCCTAGAATCCAGTACGAGGCTTGACATCGACAGGTACTACTGCGCTTGGAATCTTGGCAATTAGCGATAGGACGCGTTCATTTTGTTCTTCTAACATCTTCAATCTTTGGGAGACATGATCGTCTTGAGTATTCTCTTGAACAACCGGTGGGGCATGTCCTAAACTTTGAAACCCGTTCCGCTGCGATGGGTCAGAAGCATATCCATTATACAGGAAAGACGGCATCACAGGGATTGGAGTTGTCGAGTGGAAGAAAGGAGGAATTGATGTCACGAATGGCATCGATGAGATCTGTGCGATCGAAGGGAAGAATGATGGGGGTGGAGGTGGCAACATCGGCATTGGCTGACTGGAGATGGCAGGGAAAAGTGGTCTTGGGTAGTTGGGAAGTGGAGGTCCCGACCAGGGTATGCTTAAACCACTTTGGCCATGTGAATGTCCTGCTGCATTGCTTGCGTTCGGATTCCTTGAGGATTCAAGCTCTTCCACTGCTTTCCTGTGTTGAGTTGTCAAAGCCTCATTTCGAGCACGAGCGACATTCAACTCCATATTCATTTGAGTCACAATATGTTCTTGAGTTCCTTGAAGAGCTGCCATTATTCTGCAAAAAGAAGAGAAAAACACTAGAGGAAATTATTAGTACGACACACTATTGTCGAGGATTTTCTTTAGATGCTGCCCCATGGTGGGCGCCAAACTGTTAATGCAAAAAATTACCCAAAGAATAATTTAAGGTCAATGTGGATCTTTATCCAACTAAAGAAAGTAACCGAACGACAATATGCGCGATGTTAAATAAAATAGAGAGACAAGATATTTGGTGACGCGGAAAAACCTCAGCGAGGAAAAAACCGAGGATGACTAAGGAGTGTCGTCAAGCACTATTGATCACCAAACAGGAGTGATATCCTTATATATTACAACACGTTACACGATGAACAATATAAATGTGTATATGAACTAAAAATAAGTATAAGTCGTGTGTGAAAACACTTCTGTCGTGTGGATAATGTTGCTGTCGTGTGTTTTCTGGAAAAAGACAGCAACGGTTCTTGGTAGAGTTTGTAAATTTTGTGGTTCGAATATCAGATGGCCAATGAGATGTGTATCTTCGGTGTTTATAACCTCGAATATCTATAAGTATATCTTTGTAACGTTCTATTCTCCATAATTGACTTTGATTGCTTTGATGAGTTATAGCCGTTGGTATTTAAGAGCATTAAACTTTCATTAAATGAACAAGAAAAGGAATGTTGAGTCTTACGTCAGTATGGTCATGGTCGAGAGTAATCTTACGATGGTCGTACGATGCTCAACCGACTATCACATTAGTCTCGACGGATGTCTGGGTTCTGCTTGGTCGACAAGACCTTATCTTAATACAAGACAAGTCATGTGAAAAGTGCATCTTCATCGTGGTCGTGTATTTTTGACCCAAAAAGTCGTACACTGAACTATTTGAGTTCTTTCTTTAACAAAATTTCAACAAAGAAGAGATCAAGAGACTTGCGAGTTCTTCAGTAATCGTACACCATTGTCTGCGAGTTCTTCAAATATGACTCTTGCGAGTTCTTCAAGAAACTTGCGAGTTCCTTGGCTCTTGCGAGTTCTTGAGTTTGTTGACTTAAAACTTCCTTAATTTGCCAAAAATCACTCTTAAACTTTGAATTTGTGATCCCAGATTTCAAGCAATTTGACAATCAATGAACAAAGCTAAAGAAAGAATCTAGAGAGAGAATTTTGTCACAAGTGTCATAATCATATATCTCTTACAAAGTTTACAACACATTACAATTATTCATTCTTCTACAAACAAAACAAAGAAACACTACTTATATAGGGTCAAACATCCATTGATCTCTACACAAGTTTACACAAAAAGTCAATATATTAAATAAACTTATTTGATCTAAACTTTGCTTTAACAATCTCCCCCTTTTAGATCAAATAACAAAAACTTTATCTGCCCCATCTTGTAAACCTTGCTTGCCTGATCCCTAAAAGCGATTCAAAAGTTATGATCCCTCTTCTGAAAGTAATTCTATCATCAATAGACTCAAGTATTCTCAACATGACAAGCTTTACTCTTCTAGGCAGATGATCTTCTCCTTGCAATCTTCTCCTCTCACTTTCCTTGTACCTAGAGTCAAGTTGCAGTCTAATAACCTTTAGAGTTCCATCAGAAAACTTGGCAATTTCAGAAACTCTGAAGAATCTCTTTTCATTCTGATAATTTTTGTAGACTACTCCCAACTGAGGTTCCTCTAGCAAAGTGAAAAGATCATAGTTGTCGATATCAGATAAGGTCATATTTGGCTTTATCATATTGACCTTTTTCTGGTTTGTCTCAATTCCCAGTTGAAAATCATAGCAATAAGTGTAAAAGGTATGCCTTCTCATTAATCTTTTGATGGATTCCAAAGCAAAGATGATATTCTCCCTTCTGATGACCAACCGTCTGAAATGATGATACATAAATTCAAGGTCTTCAATATTCAGAAAGCAGAAATCAGCCTCAGTAAATCTGCATTCAGTCAGATATTTCCTTTGCACAAAGAATTCAGGATACCAGATTTTTATAAACTTCTTGAATCTGACTTATCTGACAGTGACAATACCAAATTTGTTCTTCACAACTCACTCAACAAGTCTCAGCCAGTTCATCATATTGGCATACTCCTCCTGATATTCTCTGGGCTGATTATGATCTCCCAAAATCTTGTATCTATCCATTTCCCTTACTCTATGAACAAATATTTTCTTCATCCGTTCCTCCAGAAATGGAACTCTGAGAGCATGTCTTATATGCCTGATATTAGCTTCAAATGGCACAAGAGGTGATTTTGAAACATTTGAACTGATTGAACGTTCTGCTATGGGATTTACACTTGTTGCACAACTTGCACTAGACTTGGAATCCTTTCCGGACTAGGCATACTTTGGCTAACATGTACTTTAGAAGAATCAGAAAAATTGATTTCCTTGAAAGATGGGATGACAGGTGCTTCAACATTAACCTCAGGAATATCATTATGAACAGGACTTAGCTGAATATCCCCAGGAGATTCTAGAATAGTATCAAAGAACATTACCTTCATTGTCTGGAATATCATCATCATCATTCATCAGATTTTCTTGCTCTTCCTCTTTGACCTTCTAGAACTATTCATATTTCTCATTTGAATCTTCATCCTCATCAGAAGAAAGATCAATAACATCATAAGAGTTGAGACATGTAATCAGCAAGATTTCCACCCTTGTAGAGACCTTAGGCTTTTCAACCCTTGGTTCTACCTCCTGATTCACATATAAAACTAGCTCATTTTGATCATTCTGCTTTTCACCATGATCAATATTCTCTTCAACATTAATATCTCCAACTCTTTCATCAACCAATACAACATCAGATCCAACAGCTGCTTGTTTCTCCCTATTCTCCCCCTCATGATCAGGATCATGTCTTGGCTTAGAAACAACTGCTTGGGCTTTACATGATGTTTGTATTACCTGTTTCAGATAAGATATATCATGCAAAACATCAGTTTTAAAAGTAGAAAACTCTGAAGCACTAACCGAATTTGCTGGTTTCACAGATTGTGGCAGTTGTTGTTCAAGGTGGGATTACCGAAGTGAAAGAAGATCTGCGTCTTTCTGGTTATCCGGAGCTTGTGCTAACAGTTTAGCGAATAACAACGACTTAAGCTCATCAATGGATAAGTCAGCAGGTTGAGGTTGTGAAAGTGACTGAGATTGCTGAATAGGCTCAGGTTCGGATATCAGATCCTTCCCTTTTAACAATATTTTAACTCCAATAAGCTCCTCCTCAAACTTCATGGATAATCTGTTTTCATCAACCTTTAAGGCACCGTTGAAGAATTCCTTTGACACAAAGCCGGGAAAAGTAACACCGGGGTCACTTAGACGCTCCGTTCGCAAAACAGTTGATGAATCAACCGTGTGGCCTGTGTTTATAGCTGGCATGTTGGTAACTATAATAGGACTTCCATCCTGTCCTCGTAGTTCGGATTACGAATCTACTCGTGATGTTCTGATCGGCTCACTTAGACTTCCAATGGTAGCTGTGTATATGTGTGTCATAGGAATGACAATTGGAATGTCAAAAGGCACTAGACTTAAAGGTGTGTTCAAAGAAGTCGAGAACGGGGGCTGTTGTTCTCTTTATTCAATACCAATATTCTACGAATGAAAAATCGGTAGACTTTGTGCAATATCCCCGTGAGAAAAAGAAACTATCTCCTGTTGAGAGGAGGTAGAGTGGTTGGCTAAGGTGTGCATTTGCACAAGTGGGCGACTTGTGTCTTGAATACTTATACGCAACACATGCGACGATGGATTTAATGTGGTTTCCCTTTTGTAACGGTACGTTACAAGGCACTCACTCTCACCATGTTCTTTTTCTCCCCTATCACTCTCTCTCTCTCTCTCCATTTTCAACTAATACACCCTCAGCACTCCTTATATCTCCCACCACTGTATTGACAATGCTATCAACCTATGTATTAGCTTCCATGGCATCAGGTCCATATAATGGCTCAAAAACATCAGCATGAGTTTCATCATTAACTTCAACTTATACTTCAGAATCTATTTCATCTCCACCATCATTATTATCATTATCATCATCAAAATTGTTATCGTCACCAACTTCAGTATCAAAATCCTCATCATTCTCATTTGAAACATTTTCAGTATCACTTGTTGCAGACGGAACTTCACTAGTATCATTTTCATCAGCCAGGTTTGCTTGATCCAGATCATTATCAGAGCCTTGACCGTCATCAGCAAGAGGTGTCACTGAATGTTGGGTAATGACCCGTGACCCTGATGCTTCTAGTCTAGGTCTCTAACCCCCTCCAGATCCCCTCTCAGTATTTTTCCTCTTCGCACCCCATTTCTGGATCAACATAATCTAATAAACTGTCCGAGATTGGCATAGAAAAACCGAATTCTCTTTTCTGCTTCATCAAATATCTCATCTCACTTACCGATGCAAGTGGATGATTAGTTCTTGTCAGAATCTGTCTGTTAATCATTAGCATAATTCTGACAATCAAAGTCATGAACCTCTTACACGGAATGTATTTCGGTGCCTTTGATGTCTTCTTAGCAACAACTTTTTCATACAGTTCAGTCCAGAAGATGCTTGCATAATCAATATGTAGATCATGAACCACTGAATAGAATAGCTTCAGAATATGAATACTTGCATTGTTAGTTCCATAGATCTTGGAAGTGAGACACCTGTTGATGACAAAAAACAAGGTATAGTAGAACGGATGCAAGTTATTCTTCTTGAAATGGTTGACCTGTGTCAGCTGTCCAACATAACCCATTTCTCTGATGCCTTGGAAAACATCTGCATCAGATGGAAGTTCATCATAAGTGGTTCTTCCTTCTCTGGCATTTTCAGCAGGAAGACTGAGAATAAGTCTGAGTCTTTCAAGATTCAGAACTAAAGTGAAATGATCTATCTCCAATTTGAATATCGGAATTCTTTCACCTTCTACCCTCATGTGACCGAAACGAATAGTTTTCCATGCTTGCTGCACATATAACTCTGGAACTGCTGCTTGAGCTGTCAGAGGATTTCTTAGTGGATGATTCTTCAATATGTCTAATACAAGAGGATCTACGTTGATAGTAAATTCCAAATGATGATTGTTTGGCTGCTGTGGTTTCATTTCTGATGGTGAGATAAGGAATAAATCATGATTGACATTTGGTGGCACTTGAAAGTATGATCTAGAAGATGGCATTGGACACTGTTATACCCACTTTACTAGTTGATAAACAATCACACACAATAAAGATTAAGAGATAAAAAGATCAGAATAATATACCACAATCCCTTGATTAATCAATGAAAACAAGTGTGTGTTCTTGATACCTTGAATGCGATTACAATACTGCCTCCTCTCTATAGAATTATGAAAGTAATAATAAGGATTATGAGAGTTATTAGAGGATTAACCTAAAAACCTAATTAATCAAAACTACTTATACGTAGGCGTATAAGCCTAATGGGCTTGGGCCCAACTATTAATAACTATTAACTTATTACAAATTATACCCTCTAATGAAATTTAACACAATTGCAATTTAAATCCTTAACTTTAATCTTGAATACAATTACTGATCCAACAATCTCCCCCTTTGGATTCAAGATTAAATTTTTTTTGGCAATAATCTTTAGGTCTTCACTTTTCTTGAAAACTTCAGATACAATCTTCATCTTCCTCTTTCTTTTAAATTAAGTGTCCTTCTGACTATCATCTTCAGTAAGTTCAGACACTTTGACATCTTTAAATTCTTCAGTCAAAAATTCTTCTTGTATTCTCCCTTGTTGAGTATTCGCCCCCTTTTTTATGAGTTGTGAGAATCATCATCATCAAAACATAGCAAAAATAATCTCCCCCTTTGTGTATATCTCCCCCTTTGTGTATAGACATCAATTTAGCACTATCTTCATGTATAGATCCCTGTGTGGAAATAAGAGCAGTCTTCCCAAAAGGAAAGAGTGATTATTTCAATCTTTGCAGATTCAAATAACAAGTAATAACCATTTGAATCTTTTCAAATTCAAACAGTTTAATAGGTGTAAACCTGAATCAACAAATGACTCAGTAAAAAGCCTGTCAGTAACACAAAGTTACTGAGTAACACAAAGTTACTATATAAGGAGCTGGTTTTGATGTTGGCTCCCCAGGACTTCCATTTAATAATCGAATAACACATGGTTATCTATGAACGTTCTGATAGAAAACAAATTTCTGTGTGCTCGTGCATGTGTATGAAAGAATTAAGCACCAATGATTGCTTTTCAATTTAGGCTTAAAGTATGTAAACTTGTTGAGACAACAACAAATTATACAAAGACTCAATATGCATGAGAAAGGTTTCGAAGGTGGGGCAACTTTCCTTCTTTTTCAATATTAGTATCTTCAAATAAAGAACCAATAGCATATGTGCTGCTTCCCCAGAAAATGTGAAACATTCTCTTTTTGAGAAAAGAATGAGTAGCTGGTGGGGTTGTATGCAAGAGATAGCATGGGCTAGGTGCCTTTTTCAATGTCTTTCACGAAGAAATGTGAAACAACAGATAATGTGGCTGCCCGGCTCAGAAAGAAGTTTGGTCTAGAGTCTGATATTCTTTTACGCTGTTCTCTCACCCTCTTTTTTTAATTCTCACTTCTAACCAATCTCTCTTTTCCATTTTACCTCTTCACACACCAACACTCAATCTTTTGACCCCTCTCCCCTCAATCACTCAGGGAATACTTCCTGGGTAGGAAACACTGGTTATCGTGAATCCATGGAAGTTCTGTTAAGCTCACACACTGAATTCCATGTATTTTCCTAAAAGAACATGATGTTCAACAGTCTTTTGTACATGTAAGCACAAAGGAATATAGTTACACATGAAGAATAAAAATTTGGAGAAGTCAAGATGAGGTGTTTGACAACGATATTCTCCCCCTCAAACTAAAAGGAGTTTGACAATTAAGCTCTAAATTAAGCTCTAAAGGAGTTTTTCAATTAAGCTCTTTGACAATTAAGCTCATAGACGATTAAGCTCCCCCTCAACTTAAGGAATTTTTTTTAAAAGAAACAGAAAACAGAAAAATAAAGCACTGAAGTGCGGGTTCTAATCAGATGTGATTAGAAGCCATAGTCACTTGAACACACCTGCATATAAAAGAAATCATGGTAATCATTTGTGAAAAATAATTCCTCTCTCGTTAGCAACAGTTGGAAAGTAAAACACAAGATTATGATTCAGAATACTCCCCCTAGAATCATGATTAAGGTCTAAGATGACATGTTCAACATACCAAGTTTGATGATGAGAAATGGGAACCTCTTGTCATCCAACGGCTTGGTGAAAAGATCAGCTAACTGGAAGTCAGTTTGAACAAAGTGCATTTCGATATCACCTTTTTCTACATGATCTTTGATGAAGTGATAGCGTACATCTATATGCTTGGTCTTTGAATGCTGAACTGGGTGAGCAGTTATGGCTATTGTGCTCTTGGAATCACAATAAATAGGGATGCGCTTGTAGTTGTACCCAAAGTCCCTTAACTGTGTCTTCATCCACAGGACTTGTGAACAGCAGCTAGCAGCAGCTACATATTCAGCCTCGACAGTGGATGTTGAAACACAGTTTTGTTTCTTTGATGTCCAATTTACAACTTTGTCACCTATAAATTGACATGATCAAGAGGTGCTTTTCCGGTCTATCTTACATCCTGCATGATCAGCATCTGTAAAGGCAGTTAGATCAAAACGAGAATCCTTCGGATACCAAAGGCCTAAATTAGGAGTGCCTTTGAGATATCTAAGGATTCGCTTAACAGCAGTAAAGTGCGACTCTTTAGGATTAGACTGATATCTCGCATAAAAACATGTGGCAAACATTATATCTGGGCGACTAGCAGTCAGATAAAGTAAAGAACCAATCATGCTATGATACACCTTTTGATCAACAGGTTTAATAGAGGAATCTGTATCTAAGAGTGTACCAGTAGCCATTGGCGTTTTCATAACTGAACTATCTGACATATTGAACTTTCTTAACATGTCTTTTATATATTTAGCTTGATTAATGAAAATGCCTTCGGGTAATTGCTTTACTTGTAAACCAAGAAAGAAATTTAATTCACCCATCATCGACATTTCGAACTTTGTTTCCATGATTTTAGAAAAGTTCTTGCAAAATTTCTGATTTGTCGACCCAAATATTATGTCGTCAACATAAATCTGAATGAGAATCAAGTCCTCACCTTGCCTTTTAAGAAATAAGGTGGTATCAACCGTACCTTTCTTGAAACCAGAAGCTATGAGAATTTTAGTTAGAGTTTCATACCAGGCTCTTGGTGCTTGCTTAAGACCGTATACTGCTTTATCTAGCACGTAGACATGATCAGGGTGATGAGGATCAATGAAACCTTCAGGTTGTGCTACGTAGACCTCCTCATGCAGAACGCCATTTAGAAAAGCTGACTTTACGTCCATTTGATAGACTGTAAAGTTTTTGTGCGTTGCATATGCTAAGAAAATTCTGATAGCTTCGATCCTTGCAACAGGGGCGAATGTTTCATCATAGTCAATACCCTCCTGTTGGCAGTACCCTTTCGCAACCAATTGAGCTTTGTTTCTCACAACTACTCCAGCTTCATCTTTCTTGTTTCTGAATACCCACTTTGTTCCAATAACAATTTTATCTTTAGGTAGTGGGATCAAGCACCAAACCTTGTTCCGTTCGAATTGCAGAAGCTCGTCTTGCATAGCAGAAATCCAGAATGGATCACGTAGAGCTTCTGACGCTTTCTTTGGTTCTAGGGAACTAAGGAAGCTTGTAAACATGCAGAAATTCGCTGACGCTGACCGTGTCGTGACACCAGATTGTACGTCACCTATCACGTTATGCAGTGGATGATCCTTAGTCCAACGATGTGTGCTTGGTAAGGATTCAACTGTTTGTTGCGTATTTGATGCATCGTTTTCATCATGCACGGCAGGTAGATCCACAGATGTACTCGGGACATCTTGTACAGGAGTTCCTGATACTGAGACTTCTGGAATAGCGGCTGAAGTACTCGTGACTTCATTTCCAGAAGGACTATCTGCAGAGACAGATTCAACATTAGTAGAATCAGAAACTAACGGTTTATTTGTACCTGATGGAGATGCAGTTTCAGTGACTTTTTCGGAAGGTCCTGACAGGTCTTCAGAAATAGTAGGGACCTCCGATCTTGTTATTGATGTAGATATGCCTTTGTCAAAATTTGCACAAATATCATCGAAGGCATCAATAAACAATAAATCTAACTCAGATGAAGTAGAGTTAGAGTTAGAGTTAGAAGAAGTAGATTCTTTAGACCCTGTGTTAGTCCCAAAGAAGTAAACAAGTATTGTAGAAGGGGGGGGGGGTTGAATACAATAACACAAAATTACTTAATTTTAATTCTTTTATTGATAATGAATACCAAGAATTACACAAAGAGAAAATAAAGATTGTTGCGGAATAAGAATAGTTAAGAACTACTCTAAACAATCTAACACTTAGAAGATATTAAGAACACAAAGACTTAAGCCTTAAGAAAATAATAGACAACTATCAACCTGCTTGAAATCTTGTGAAAGCCAAAACTTGAGCTGAAAGCGTAAGTAGCAAGGTGCTACTTCCATCCTTTATATACTATCCAATGTAATGAGTGCAAAGAACAAGTAGGAGTAACGGCTTTGGTGGTTGAGAGGTTGACAATAAATTATAAGATATTTGATGTGACTTGTCACAATAAAAAAGGTAACTTTTGTACTATGAAAGTACAATATGAATTATAAAATATTCAAGGGACAATCTTTTTTAGATCTATTAGAAAATAAACATCTAATCAAATTAAGACTAAATGTAAATCTTCTAAAGGAAGAAAGAAGCTTCCATTCCCATTGTCAGAAGATCATTGGGAAAGAGGAAGTATGTCAAATCATGAGGATTTAACATAAATGCTCGTACTAGATAAAGAAGCAATCTGTACGAGGAAAGTTACCGAAGAAGAAATTCGGTAACTTAGGTATGTGCCGAAAGAGGAACTCGGCACAGAAGGAATGAATGCCGAACAGTAAATCGGCAAGGACAAGAATTGCCAATATAGAAATCGGCAAGGGTATGATCTGCCGAATTGAAATCGGCAGACTATGCTTAGTTCACTTTTGAAGTCCATCTCAATCCGCATTGTAGACTTCCTTCATGTTGAATTCGGTTTATCTTCGACTCACCGATCTGTTAAACTAACTAAGCTATTACAAAGAACCATAAATCAAAATCCAAGGTTCAATCATCAATAAAGACAAAGGAGAGGTTATCTTCACATAGACCATTCTTTTTGTATATTTTTGGATTTTTTTTTTGAGTATCCGACATTTACAAGTATAAAAGAATGAAATAAAGATTTGTACAAACTATTTACGAAAGTAACAACTCAATGTATTAATCTTTATAAGAAGATTACAATACAAAGGAGAACAAAATAAACATAAAACTACACCGAGCTTATTCAAAAGAAAAATGCGGTTCAACATCCCTCTTCTTTAGTTCGTCGGTGGTAGCCACATAGAGATCCCTAGCCGATATTGGAATTATTTGAATAATCCCGTGGAGAAAGTTTGTGTCAGCAATAGTAATTTGGCTTGATCTGAAGAAGGAGATCTGCCCAAGCGCGTTGTTGAAGAAGATACCATGAGTCGGCTCAGAAATCACAGTGGTTGAAGGATGAGGAACCGGAATTGGTAATGAGAGATCAAGATTTGAAGTATCCGGGACCTTTCATTCTCTAGCCATTGGGGCAAACACGTCTTCCTTTTTCGATTTCGACTTCGATTTGGGAGGAGGACGACCAGACATTAGATTGTTGATAATCTCTTCTTCGGCGGGAGTATGGACAATGTTGTATCTTTTTCGGTAGGTTCTGAACTTGGTTTGAAGATCTGCAATGTATTTATCAACCTCAGCTTTTGCAGAGCTTTGGCTTTTTAACAAGCATATACCAATTTCTACCCATTCTGATACTCCGAACCGAACAAGAGAGTCCAGTCGATCCATAGACAACGAAGCAACATCCCTGGTAATCTTTAGCCGAATAACATTGCAGGTTGCAGACGGTTTGATTATTTTGACATCTGTGATTTTGGCAGAGATTCGGCGTCTATTGAGAGTTTTGCGATACCAGTCGATACACAAAGATTTTATTTCCTCATTTTTCTTCGCCGAATCCTCTAGAGCGCTTATCTGAGTTTTGATTGTGTCGGTAGGATCTTCTTCGGCAGCAATCTTCACCGCTAGCTCGACATCTCTGTCACGAGCAATCTGGGCAAGCTTTGCAGCTTTTAGTTCCTCTTCAGACAAGCCTAGATCAGGAGAGGTAGCCTTTGGAGAAGGAAGATGAAGACCAGCACCATCCGCAACTTTCTTTAATAGAGCATCTTTACGATGCTTTTCTTCAGCAGCTACTTCATCTGGTGACATAATACCTTTGCCCTTATCCTTTTTGGGCATTTTCTCCCCTTCAGGCTCTTCGACCACCTTGGGGTGATCGGTTCCCTTCTCTTTGGTAGCAGAAGGTTCGGTAGAGGCAGACGGTTCGGTAGTAGTAGTTTCGGCAGCAGCAGAGGGTTTTTCCTGACTCGTACTGATATAAACCTGAGAACGGAGTTGCTCCCCTCAGCATGTTTCTCCCCCTCAGGTTGTTTCTCCCCCTCAGTACGAGCCGGGGAAGAAACAGTAGATGTAGCCGACACACGGCCTACCCGACGATCAATACGTTCCAAAACTCTGCGATCGTCAGGAGTGAATGCAGACTCAGTGATATCAATGTCAAGAGACTGAGCACAATATTGAGCCAAATCGGCAGGCAAAGAGTCCAGACGCCTATTTAAATTCTGCAATGCACTGAGAATTTCAGAATTAATAGATTCCTGAGCCGAAGTCTGCTGTCGTAGACGGATAAGATCTTGATCCCGAGCATCTGAAGCGGCCTTTAGAGCAGCCATCGATAAGGTCAAAGAGGTATTTTGATCATTCAGTCTGACCACCTCCTGGAGAATAGATTCCATAGCTGCTGATAGAGGAGTACGAAGACCATCAATCTGCTTATGCATGACATCCAAACACTGAAAGATGTCGCGATTAAGAGCGACAACCTCAGAATTTTGCTCCTTGACGAGCTTCAGAAGTTCCTCCAAAGAGATGTTGGCGTTCAGAGATTCGAGGAGCGCCGGTTCACGCAAACACTGGCGAAGCTTTTCGAACTGGGTACCGAGCATTCGGACCTGCCGATTGGAGTCACTTATGTCGGCAAGGAAATCGGCAGATATTGTGATCGGTACCTGGGTAGAAGACCCAGCCATTTTTGTAGGGGAAGGCTTGGGCGAGGGAGATCTCTTTGGTGAAAGTTTTGTAGAAGGGGATTTCTTTGGTGATGGCTTAGGGGAAGGAGTAGGGGAACACTTTGTAGGAGAGGAAGTGGGAGAGAAGAGCCTTCGGTACATATCCTGGGATGAAACCCCAGATTGTGCAATATCAATGGGATTAACCCCGGGTGATAGGTTGTGTTGTGAGGAAGTAGAATGTCGGTCCGGAGAGAAGACCAACTCATCTTCATCCTCCACACAAAAAGGAGGAGGAGAAGGAATATTTGGGGACTCCTTTTATACATCCAAATCTTGTTGAGAAGGTTTGGAGGAGGTGGGAGAGGGTTTAACAGATCCCCGTGGCCCTGGAGGGGAAAGTTCAACATCTACCGATTGTTGAGAATCGGTAGATGGAGTGTGAGTCTCGGCCGAAGGTTTCCTAAGTTTCTTAGAACAAGACTTAGGAGGGGATTTGGAGCTCCGTCGCTTAACAGAAATAGAAGGGGTTATGACTGGGGTAGCCACCGAAGGATTCGTCGGTGGCAGAGTCATGAGAGCAAGTGCGACGTTTTCGGTGGCCTTTTTCTTTTTAATAGCCACCGTCTTAGCTCAGGAAGGTTTTGGGGGAGAAGGGACCACCGATTTGGATGGCTTGGGAGAAGAGGATTCACCTTCGGCAAGCGTTCCCCAAATCGGATTGGGAGAAGAGATGAAAGAAAGCATACCTGAGGTGAGCGGAGAGTCGGTAGGCTTTGTTTGCCTGAAAATAGTTTGCTTGCTAATTTGAGAAATGGGCAAGTCAAACTTGATCATTGGCTCGGGGAGAGCGGCATCGGCACGTAGTTGTGCAGAAAGCTTGTGGTTGATGATGAGAGAGATGAAGCGAGGAAGAGCCACATTGTGATTCCTGGGAGGAGAGATGGCGGTGATCAAGGAATCGAAGAATACCTGAGCAAAGTCTATACGCCTCATAAAAATGAGAGCATGAGCCAGTCGGGTAATAGCTGCTGGAGATTGATCCCACCCCGACGTCTTGTGGGAAAGACAGTAAAGAAGATGAGAGAAGAAGTAGTTCCAGAGTGCACCCATATTCTTTCGTAGGAGAGTGCCGGAACCCTTAGTCTTTCCTTCGTGTACATACTGGAGAGCAGCAACGACCTCATCATGCTCGTGATGAGTAGTAAATGGAGCATACACATTGAATTCTGGAATTTGAAGAACCGAGCGAATATCATCCACCCCAAAAGAGAGATCGGGGTGCTCTTCAGAGGATAGAACAGAAGCAGACACCTGGTGAGTAGTAGAGTCATACTTACAGGTTAACCAAAAGTTACCAAGGAGCATTTTGCTCATCTTGGTGGAGGCAGTGAGAGCATGGCAGATTGGAGATTGTTGGAGAAAAATGGAAACTTGGTTGAACTCTGGGTGTTCAGCATCCGCCGAGAGACGAGCAACCTGGTTGCATGAATGAAAGATGAGAGACTCTCGAGTGAGAGAAGTATCCTTGGAAGCCTTCGTCGATTTGGAGGATGCCATTGATGAAGAAAAGAGTTGCAGGTTTAAGAAGTTTTGAAAGAAAAGATGAGAGAAATAGGTAAAGAGGAAAAAGGAAAAGAGAAGAGGTATTTATAGGTTTAAAAAGAAGGGGGAAAAACGTGCGTATTTGGAAATTCAAAAGCCAACAAAAAAAATTGTAATGATGTTATGACGCAAACGTGCGTAATTGGGAAGTGGAATAGCCGTAAAACGGCGAAATGTCAGGTCGTGGACGTCCCATGAACTGACACACGTTCCCTAAGGTGCCACGTGTCATACAATCATAGGGTAAAGAAATGGTGCCAAATTGATTCGGTATGTGTGATGTGGATAAGGATGACACATCATACAAGATACCGAAAGATAGAGGTACCGAAATATGAGGGATACTTCGGTAGAAATGAATACCGAATGACGCAAATAATTTGGGATGGATTATTTCGGTGGAAAGATTTACCGAAGGTGATAGGTATCGAATTATAGAAGTACCGAAATATGAAAGATATTCCGGTAAGTGAAATCGGTATGTAGAGATACTGAAATTTGACGATTAAGAAAGAAACCGAAGTTGGGTTTGGTATATAATGATACCGATGATTAGAAGGAAGAGATTTCGGCAAGAAGAGAGAGTGTGTACCGATGTTAGTTGCCGAAAGGTAATCTTCGGTAAGGAGGTACCATCAATTATTGATTTTTTTTTAACATAAATTTAGCATACCTAAGGATCCCACAAGGAAGTTGAAACGGGCCTCATCCAGTGGTTTTGTAAAGAGGTCTGCAAGTTGAAGATCTGTAGGAATGAAGTGTAGTTCAATATCACCTTTAGATATATGATCTTCTATAAAATGATACCGAATATCAATGTGTTTAGATTTTGAATGCAGCACTGGATTGTTGGCAATGGCTATGGCACTAGAATTGTCACATAGAATCGGTACATGAGAATAAACTTTGTCATAATCTTGTAGTTGGTTCTTCATCCACAAGATTTGAGCACAACAACTTCCAGCTGCAATATATTCGGCTTCGGCAGTGGAGGTGGATACCGAATTTTGCTTCTTACTGAACCAGCTGACTAAGTTTCCACCAAGTAATTGACAGCTGCCAGTTGTACTTTTTCTGTCAACCTTAGACCCTGCAAAGTCAGAATCTGAATAGCCAATTAGATCAAAACCTGAGTCCTTGGGATACCAAAGACCCAGATTCATGGTACCCTTTAGGTACCGAAAAATACGTTTCACAACCGCCAAGTGAGATTCCTTGGGATTGGCTTGATAATGTGCAAACACACACGTAGCATACATGATGTCAGGTCTACTAGCAGTAAGATAAAGTAGATACTCTATCATTCCTCTATAATTCGTGATATTCATCGACTTGCCGGTAGAATCTGCATGAATCTTTAGAGGCGGTGCCATTGGAGTTTTCATGGAAGAACAATTTTCAAAATCAAACTTTTTCAACAGATCACGAATATATTTATTCTGACAAATGAAAATTCCTTCAGAGGATTTTTTAATTTGAAGACCAAGAAAGAAAGTAAGTTCACCCATCATGCTCATCTCATATTTACTTTTCATGAGAGAGGCGAACTCCTGACAAAGATTTTCATCAGTGGCACCAAAAATGATATCATCCACATAGATTTGAACAAGAATGATATTACCTTTTGTTTTCTTGAGAAAAAGAGTATTATCAATTTTACCTCTGGTATATCGGTTGGATAGAAGAAAGTCAGACAAGGTGTCATACCAAGCACGAGGAGCTTGTTTCAGACCATAGAGAGCCTTGTCAAGTCTGAACACATGGTACGGATGAGCTAGATCTTCAAAGCCAGGTGGTTGTTTCACATAGACTTCTTCAGCAAGTTCTCCATTGAGAAATGCACTCTTGACATCCATTTGAAAAACCCGGAAGTTTTTGTGAGCAACATGAGCAAGAAAGATTCGTATTGCTTCAAGTCTAGCAACAGGAGCAAAGGTTTCATCATAATCTATACCTTCCTCCTGCCTATATCCTTGAGCAACAAGCCTGGCTTTATTCCGGATTACTGTACCGACTTCGTCCATTTTGTTTCGGAAAACCCACTTAGTACCTATAATGGTTTTACCGAAAGGTCGTGGCACAAGTCTCCAGACTTTGTTTCTCTCAAATTGAGACAACTCTTCTTGCATGGCAGTGACCCAACAAGAATCTGCTAGAGCTTCTTCAATTTTCTTGGGTTCGATAACAGATAGAAAATTCACATAGAGACAGATGTTTCCAACACCTCTTCTAGTTTGGACACCTGCTTGCTGATCTCCGATAATTTGATTTATCGGATGATCTTTGGTCCATTTTATAGCTGGGGGAAGAGGTGCAGGAAATGTGTTTGAAGGTGAAGGATCGGTGGGTATAGGATGCGTGTGATGGATAGGTGAAGAATGTAAGGTAAGTTTGGTGGGAGATGTGGGTTCGGAAGGAGCAATGGGTTCGGTATCGGGAGAGGGATTTGCTGAACTATGATGTAGGGAAGAAGAAGATACCGAAAATGGAACATAAGGAGGTCCTGAAGAGAGAATGTTTAAAGATTCTTCTCCAACACAAGAAATAATCCATTCATGAAGTTCATTATCATCACAAGATAATGAAGATGTCTTGTGATCGTCAAACTTCACATGTATTGACTCATCAATACATTTTCTTCTTAGATTGTATACTCGGTAGGCTTTAGAAGAGAGAGAATAACCCACAAATATACCTTCATCAGCCTTGGGATCAAATTTCCCAAGATGCTCTCGATCATTCAAGATAAAGCATAGGCAGCCGAAAACATGAAGAAAACCAATGTTTGGTTTTCGGCCATAGAAGACTTCATAGGAAGTCTTGTTGTGCCTTTTTACAATGATAGATCGATTTTGAGTGAAACACGCTGTATTGACAGCCTCAGCCCAAAAATAGGTTGGAAGATTTGATTCACTTAGCATGGATCTTGCAGCTTCACATAGCGTACGATTCTTTCTTTCCACAACACCATTTTGTTGTGGAGATCTTACTGCTGCAAAGTTTTGAGAAATACCTTTGTCACAAAGAAAGGCATCTAAAGTAGCATTTATGAATTCGGTTCCATTGTCACTTCTGATAGATCTGACTAATTGACTATTGAGAACTTCAGATTTCTTGATAAAGTTGATGATTTCTTCAGGTGTATCACTTTTGTACCTGAGAAAGAATACCCAAGTGTAACGTGTGTATTCATCAATAATTACAAGAATGTACCTTTTTCCACCTAGGCTGGGTGTGCTGACCGGCCCACATAGATCCATATGCAGCATCTGTAGAGGGGTAGAAATGGATAAACATTGTTTTGACTTGAAAGAAGATTTTGTCAGTTTGCCTTTCTCACAAGCTGCACAAAGCTTCTCTTTTGAGAAAGAGATTTTCGGCAAGCCGACCACAAGCTCTTTGTTGGAGAGAGCATTTAAAGTCTTGAAGTTGAGATGAGAAAGACGTTTATGCCAGAGCCAGTTCTTCTTTTCAGAGTCTTCAGAAATGAAGTAGATGCTTTCATCTTTAGTTGACTTGTCATTCATATTGATGACGTACACATTGTCCTTTCTAAATCCAGAAAGGATAGTATGAAACTGTTTATCAGTGATGAGACAATCAATTTCTCTGAAAATCACATAGTAACCTAAATCACATAGTTAACTGATGCTTAAAAGATTATGCATCAGTCCCTCCACATAGGCAACTTTGTTAAAAGTAATGGAACCGTTAGAAAGAGTTCCATAATCTTTAGTGGAACCGCGAGAGTTGTCACCAAAAGTTACAGATGGTCCCTTTTATTTTACAAAGTTCATAAGAAGAGATTTGTTCCCAGTCATATGTCGTGAGCATCCGCTATCAAGATACCAAGTTTTTTGATGCCCATGGACCTGTAGACATAAACAAATTAGTCCTTTGGAACCCGCTTTGAGGTGGGTCCTTTAGGTTTAGAAGAAGAAGAAGGATTGGTCTGACGATATCTTTCGATACGGTCCTTTGGACAGTCTTTGGCCAAATGAAATGTGTCACCGCAGTTGTAACACTTTCAGTAAATGAATTTCTTCTTAGGTTCAAGAGAAGCAACTTTTACCTTTCCTTGAGATTTAGGAGGTTTGGAGAGATGAGAAGGAATGGGATAACGGTATGGAACGTGAGGGTTATGAGGAGCATATCCAAGGATTCCTTCGTAAATAGAAGAAGAAGAAGAGTTGATTGAAATTCCTTTGGACTTCCTAACTTAAGGCTCTAAGAATGAAGTCCATTGTGATCATGGGAGATTTACCTTTTGAAGAAGGTGTAATCTTTCTTTTGTTAGGAAGATCAATAACAACGGATTTTCCTTTAGAGAGGAGAGAAGCCTCTGTAAGATTATGAGAAGAAGAAGACGAAGAACTGTTGTTTAAATTTAATGACATAAGAAGATCATTTACAGGTTTGACCAACTCATTGGAGTCTTGATCTTCTGTTAGAAGAGGTTTGGAAGATTTAGCAGACACAAAGTAGCCAAGCTTTCTTGAATCGCGAAGATCCATTGAATATACAGAATTAGAGTCTTCTGACATAGAATCATCCCAGTCAGTAGAATAAGAAGGTAGTTTAGAAGACAGAGGAATATCATGAGTAGGAGAGGATATGTTTTCAGAAGGGAGGCACACAACATTTTCTTTCCAGTACCCTAGACCATAAGTTTCACCAAAAACTTGATCTTGAAAGATTTTCTCAAGATTTTTGGAGGAGGTGTTCCATTTGTTTAGGGTTTCTTTTTCCTTCTTAAGCTTCTTTAGAAGTTTGTTCTTTTCCTTGGCAAGCACATAGTTTATAGTCTTTAAGTCATCTAACTCAGTTTTTAGTTTGTTAAACTGTTCCAGCTGGGATAGAGACTCATGAAGTTGAGAGGAGATAGACTTGACTTGAGCATTTGCTCTTTTTTTTGCATCCTTTTCATTGTGAAAAAGTACAGTTAAAGAGTCAAAAGCCTCAATCTTTTCTTCATTAGTGAGAGAGAGGAAGGGATGTACCTGAGAAGAAGAGGAAGAGTACTCAACAGTGAAGTCCATCCTAGAGCAGGAGTCTTTAGGTTCTTCATCGAGTATGGCCATAAGACATTTACTCGACACTTCTTTCTCACTGTCGGAAGTGGGTTCGTCTGTCCAATCTAGAGTTTCAGCCATCAAGCCTTTGCCTTTTCGTTGAGAGTTGAAATTTCTTTCTTTCTCTCTTCTATATTTGGCTTTTTATTTGTCGGCTTTGTTGGTAAGTTCTTTGAAAGAAGAGGACGGAGAAGATTTTCTTGGATGCGATCTACCTGTAGAATTAGATCGAAGATGTCTTCTTTTAGAAGAGTTAGAAGAATTAGATATGGGAATCCTAGAAGGATTGCTTCTGCATTTAGATGCAAAATAGCCTTTCTTACCACATGCATAGCAATCCTCCTTGGATTTGTTCAAGGAGTTTCTAGAAGAAGAAAAATTTCTGTTTCTTTGAAATTTATTAGAAGAATTCTTTCGAAATTTAGAGAAATTTGCAAGCATACCCATTTCCTCTGTCAATAGATTGACAGAGGGATTTTCTCCTTCATCATCAGCTTCACTTAGATAAGCTTCCGAGGAGTGATTCAGATTTTCATGACTTTCTCTATCTGAATCATCAGAAGGGTAGGTTATACGAGGAATACACACATATTTCTTAGAGCCATCACTGATAAGAGCCATAGAGGGGGCTCTTATTTCTTTATAGATGGTTTTCCTTTGAAGTTGGGTTTGTTCGTGATTAAGAAACATACCATAGAGAGAAGTGAGAGGAAGGCTTTCCAAGTCCCTGAAAGTCTTAATGCAAGTGGAAAGGGTATTCCAGAAATCTGGAAGACCATCCATGAATTTGCATATGATTTCCTCGTTGTCATAAAGTTTTCCAACAAGTTTTAATTCATTTAAAAGACTGTTAAAACGGTTGTAATAGGAGGGAAGAGATTCTCCTTTTTCATGGGAGAAAAATTCGTATCTACGTATAAGAGAGATCTTTTTAGATTTCTTTACTTCACTTGTACCTTCGTACAAAACACATAGAGTTGACCACATTTCTTTTGCCGTTTTAAGACTGACAAGAGATTGGTATACTTCATCAGGAAGGGATTGAGCAATGATGGTTCGCACTTTGGAATCAAGTCCAACAATGCGCCTATCTTCATCATTGTATTCTTTGGTCGTTTTTAAGACATATCGACCAGCTGCAGAAGTTTTTTCCTCCTCTGATGAGTCATCGGAAACTTGAAAGAGATTGTCCTTTTTCTTTTCTTTATCCTTAGGAGTTTTGACAAATCTATCCCAGACTTTTGGGATAAGAGGACCGTCACTAAGGATGGTAAGATACCGACTGTCAGCTCCTTCAAGGAAGAGCATCATCCTACTTTTCCATAAGGAGAAGTTGTTCGAGTTGAACTTAGGAGGTTTAACAGTAGATCCATTGTCAGAGTAAAAAGAATTTTGAGAAGAAGACTCAGGTTTTGTAGAAGGAGAAGCCATTACGGATCTGGTTTATTAGATTAAACCAACCGCTCTGATACCACTTGTTAGTCCCAAAGAAGTAAACAAGTATTGTAGAAGGGGGGGGGGTTGAATACAATAACACAAAATTACTTAATTTTAATTCTTTTATTGATAATGAATATCAAGAATTACACAAAGAGAAAATAAAGATTGTTGCGGAATAAGAATAGTTAAGAACTACTCTAAACAATCTAACACTTAGAAGATATTAAGAACACAAAGACTTAAGCCTTAAGAAAATAATAGACAACTATCAACCTGCTTGAAATCTTGTGAAAGCCAAAACTTGAGCTGAAAGCGTAAGTAGCAAGGTGCTACTTCCATCCTTTATATACTATCCAATGTAATGAGTGCAAAGGACAAGTAGGAGTAAAGGCTTTGGTGGTCGAGAGGTTGACAATAAATTATAAGATATTTGATGTGACTTGTCACAATACAAAAGGTAACTTTTGTACTATGAAAGTACAATATCAATTATAAAATATTCAAGGGACAATCTTTTTGAGATCTACTAGAAAATAAACATCTAATCAAATTAAGACTAAATGTAAATCTTCTAAAGGAAGAAAGAAGCTTCCATTCCCATTGTCAGAAGATCATTGGGAAAGAGGAAGTATGTCTCATGAGGATTTAACATAAATGCTCGTACTAGATAAAGAAGCAATCTGTACGAGGAAAGTTACCGAAGAAGAAATTCGGTAACTTAGGTATGTGCCGAAAGAGGAACTCGGCACAGAAGGAATGAATGCCGAACAGTAAATCGGCAAGGACAAGAATTGCCAATATAGAAATCGGCAAAGGTATGATCTGTCGAATTGAAATCGGCAGACTATGCTTAGTTCACTTTTGAAGTCCATCTCAATCTGCATTGTAGACTTCCTTCATGTTGAATTCGGTTTATCTTCGACTCACCGATCTGTTAAACTAACTAAGCTATTACAAAGAACCATAAATCAAAATACAAGGTTCGATCATCAATAAAGACTAAGGAGAGGTTATCTTCAGATCTTAGATGACCCAACACCCTGGTTCTATTCTGGAGTGAATAGAAGCTTTGTTCTTAAGTCCGAGTTCTGAACTGTTGTGTCCAGAAGTTCGAGTAGAATTCTCATCAAACAATACATTCATGCTTTCAACAATCGTCTTGGTTCGAATAATGTAAATTCGATAAGCTTTGGATGTCAGAGAGTATCCAACGAGATATCCTTCATCCGCTTTCTTATCAAATTTTGATAGACCTTGACGCTTGCGTAGAATGTAACACCTGCAACCAAAAACACGAAGGAATTTGATATTAGGTTTACGATTATTGATCAACTCATATGCTGTTTTATCAAACCGTTTGACCACGATGGTACGATTCTGTGTAAAGCATGCTGTCGCGACTGCCTCAGCCCAAAGATACATAGGAAGATCAGAATATGCAAACATAGTACGAGCATCTTCAACAAGAGTTCGGTTCTTCCGTTTAATAATGCCATTCTGTTGTGGAGTGTAGGCTGCAGAGAAGTTATGTGAAATGCCCATAGAGATAAGATAACTCTGCAAGGTGTCATTCCTGAAATCCGTGTCGTTGTCGCTGTGAAGAGTTCTGACTGGCAATTGAAGACGTACGTGGATGCGCTTTATAAAATCTATAATCACTTCTGGCGTATCTGACTTGTTGCGAAGAAACTCGAGCCATGTATACCTTGAATAGTCATCTATCATTACTAAAACATATTTCTTCCCGTTGATAGACGCTGTTCGCATTGGGCCACAAAGATCCATGTGAAGAAGTTCCAGTGCAGATGAGGTAGATGATTCAGTTTTGGACTTGAATGAGATTCGCTTCATTTTGCCCATCTCACATGCAGAGCATAGTGAGTCTTTCTCAAACCTCGTTTCTGGTAGACCTTTGACCAGACCTTGTCTCTGTAACTTAGCTATTGATCTAACATTTTGATGAGACAAGCGTCGATGCCACGTCCACGATTGTGCTTTAGATGTTTTGGCTAATAGGCATACTGGACGTGTGGCAGACAGTGTTGGAAAATCTACATAATATAGATTTCCATGGCGTTCAACTTTGAAGACTTCGTAACCATTTGGATCCTCAAGATAGCAATGAGTTATTGTGAAGCGGACTTGATATTTCATGTCACAAAAGTGACTGGTGCTAAAACAATTATGATCAAACCCTTCTACGTATAACACTCTTTGAATCTTCACAACTCCATTATCCAACATTCCATATCCTCTGACATGACCTTCTACTTCAGAATTTGCAAAACGAACTGCTCCGGTAGGCTCCTCCACATAGTTATGCAAGAGGTGCTTGAATCCTGTCATGTGGCGTGAACATCCAGAATCTATCACCCACAGTCGACAGGCCTGCACAAAAACAATTAGTTTTGCTTAGGTAACCATATAAGAATGGGTCCTTCGCTGTTAACTTTAAGCAATTCAGGAATATCAGCAGGTTTAACTTTCACTCTCCATTCATATCTGGGTTTTGGAACCCATTTCCAAACTGTTTTAACATTTAATTCCTGAAAGTGCTTTTTAGATTTAGGATTGGCAATCTTAGATCGAAACACTTTGGGTTGTGTAGAAGAATTAGAATTAAGATTAGGTTTAGCTTTTCTTTTACCCTTTTTGGACTTAGGAGTGGAGTAGTATTTGAATGAATTATCCCAGCAGTGTTTGCAATATAGATTCTTTCAAGCAAAATTCATAAACTTAGATTTATCGGAACAAATCTTACATTCATGTCCATCAAAAGAATTACTATTCAAAATAGCACTTTCTGTAGTACAATTGTTTGAGACAAAAGTATCACTAAAATTCAAACAATTATTTTTATTCAAACTATCATCTTTATTCTTCTTACTCCTCCCAACTCCATTTCCTTTTATATCTGAAACAGAAATAGGAATCTCGTTAGTCTCTATCTTAGATGGTGATTCTTTTCTAGAATTACATGAAGTCTCACCTCTTCTCAAAAATACTAGGAGGATATTCTGGACAATCCGAGTAAATAATTGAAGTTTTTGTAGGAGCATCAAATTCTGGATTAGTTCTTACTTTCCAGCTTGGATCATTAAACATCTGTTTATCATTTGAAACATTCTTAAACAAAGTAATTTTCAAATCATTGATCTCTGTGCAAAGCTCTTGATTACCTTTCAAAGATTTTTGAAGTTTAAACTTGAGATCAAAGTTTTCATCTTCAACCTCATCAAGAGTCTGTTGCAGCAGATCAATTTATTTCATCAATTCAGATGTATGATCACTCACAGAATTTGACTCCTTTGGAACAGAAACAGGATCAGAGTCTGAAGCATTCATCATTTCAGAAAACCTATCTTCAGTCATATTTTCAATAAACTCCATTTTGTTATTATGTAAACAAGATCCATTCGTGTTTACAGCTTCTTCTTCAACCTCTTCAACAAGTAAAGGTTTAGGAGCAATGGGATTTGAGACATATGGTATATTTGATGGATCGACATCCGATTCATACTCATCATATTCGCATTCAGTCTCAAGTGGAACTGTGTCATTGTTGACTGATTCTTTTGAAGATGTGGTAAATAGTGATTCAGACTCAGTAAATTCGATCTTTCGAGTCTCATAGCTTTTGTTCAAATCACTATATTTAAAACCAACTAATTTAAAAGAATTTTGAGAATCAGTGTCACAAGACTTGTTTTCTCCCATTTCTTCTTTACCTTTGGTCTCTATAAAAGGTTTAGTAGTACTTGCTTCAACAAAGGTTGCACGAATGTTAGGAAGGGGTCTGATTGCGGAGCCAAATTTATCAAAATTATATAAGTGCTCCGGTGCCTTTTTTAAAACATCGTTAGTTGGAACACCTAATCCTGGTTTAAGTTTATAAAACCATTCATCTTGGAGTTTATTGGTCAACAGATTTAATGTCTGCTCAGTCTGACCTCGTTTCATATTAATATCCTCCAACTACTTAATCTTGGTGTAGGCTTCATTTCTTTCTTGAAAACATACTTCAAATTTAATTTTGAACTCACATTTTTCAGCATTGAGGTTCACAAGATCCTTTTCTAAACCAGATATTTTACTTTTTAAAGATTACTTTTCAGCTTTTAAAATATCCTTTTCTTTTTCTTTTTCTTCCACAACAACTTTCAGCAAGGCATTTTTATCACGAAAACTCAAAACTGATTGATGTGTGGAGCTAAGTTTACCTTTCAATAAAGCAAATTCATCTTTCATACTATGTATTTGGGCCATCAGAAATTCAATAAGTTCAGAATTATCACTTACCTTAGAGTTTGCATCTTCGGAATGTGCATCAGAATCTTCATCGTCACCATCCAGCTTTGCCATGTAGGAAACTTGGGTGAAGTGCGCCTGCTCCTCGTCATCCGAACTTTGGAACAACCAGTTTTCTTCTTCAGCCACAAGCACCTTTCCTTCTTCAACTTTCTTGGCAATGAGTGACTTCCTTGCGTAGTATTCTGAGTTCTTTACTTTCTTGAACTTGCAATCTCTGGAGAAGTGCCCAAATTTGCCACAGTTGTAGCATCTGCCTGGTTCATCCTTTCTGTCTTCTTTCTTATCCTCTCTCTTTTCTTCTCGTCTATCTTCCTTCCTATCTTCTTGTCTTTCCTCTCTCCTCCCATACCTTGGCTTGTATCTCATTTCAGACTTCTCTTTCTTGTGCCCTTCGTACTTTGGCTTGGAGTAATACTTTTTCTTGCCAAAGCTCTTCTTGAATCGTCGAGTAATTAGAGCCAATTCCTTAGAGAACTTCTGTATATCTGGATCAGAATCAATCTCCAGTTCTTCTTCACTCGAAGCAGAATCAGACTCGGTAAAATCCGTAACAAGCGCTTTAGACACCTTTTTCTTTGACCTTGCAGAGGATACATGACCTTTTCCAGCTAAGAGAGCAACTAAATCCTTCAGTTTATTGGACTCATTATTAATGGTTCTCACCTCATCCTCATGCTGAGAAAGGGTAGAGAAGATATCAGTGACATTTTCTTGAGCCATGTTCTTTGACATCTGGAGATTGATGGCAAAGTTCTTCCATTCAGGATTCAGGTTCTTGATAAACTTATAATTTATCTATGACGCAGATTTAGAGAGATTGTTCCTCCGCAAGTCATTGAGAATAATATTATATCTGTTGTAGGTATCTAGTAGCGTCTCTCCTTCCTTTGCGTGAAACCCCTCATAAGCATTTATGCATGGATTCTGCTTGGCTTGGATGGAGACTTCACTTCCTTCAAACTGCCTGATAATTCATCCTAAACTTCTTTAGCAGAGCTCCGACTGTCTACTCGATTGTAGATGTCATTCGGAATTGCCATTGTCAGATAAATGAGAGCCTCTTCATCTACCTTGTACAGATCTTTCTCCTTTTCACTGAAGTACTGATACGGTTTAGGAACAAATCTGTTAGGGATTTCTAGAGAGGTTGGAGTTTCATCTTGACCAGGTACTCTGATCATTGGATTTACTGGTCCATTGATGATTGATTCCATGTAGTCTCTGTTCTTGTGATTCAGAAACTGGATCATTCTCTTCTTCCATTGCTGATACTCATCATCCATGAGGACAGGAGGTTTGGACTGAGAGCCCATTGAGAGAAGTTGGTTGGACATCTTTAGTTGTATGGTTAGTAATCATTATCTGTACCAAAACAATCAACTAGATGAGATCGTTAGAATCAAGTATTGGATAAAAACTACACTAAAATTTTTTCAGAAAAAATAAATTTCCAAAAATAATCAAATGCAGATATCTCAAACAGTATTAATCTCAAAGAAATTAATCATAGAAAAACTGGCGCAAAAGTATATGGCGCAAAAAAAAAGATTTTGGACGAGTTCTGGAGTTTTGCGCGAGCAAAGAATAGCGCACAAGGAGTTTCGCGTGAGAGGTAGGTCACGCAAAAGTGAGTTTTGCGTGAACAGAGGGTGGCGCAAAGCTGAGGTATGCGCGAGTAACGGGTCGCGCGAAGTGAGGTTTGTGCGAACCGCGGGTGGCGCAAAAATGGAATTGCGCGAATAACTGTTGGTGCAAAAGAGTGACCGGGGTCTTGCTTGACCGGTATGCGACCGGGACCGGACCGATGTGGAGCGTGACCGGTATTATCGACCGGACTATAGCGACCGGTATGTCTCTGACCGGTGTTTCGACCGGGACCGGACACGATGAATAATGACCGGTGATCTTAGTTCGACCCAGAAACTCGATTATCAATCTAGAAAGCACTTTAAACACACAATCTCAATGCAAAAACCATACTTTTTGTAACAATAAACATGTAACGACCAAATCACAATCAGAATCAAAGATTAAAATCAACTTTCATGCTTCAATTTGATAAACACAGTACTCGACATTATCATAAACCCAGAAAGCACAAAATCATAAAAAGCTAGCCGATTGATTTAATTAAATGCAATTAACCAATCAGATAACATTCAGAAGCATGAAACGCATATAATCTTATCAATTTTATGCATAGTAACTCATAAATTCATGAACTCGATTATCACACAGTACGTTAACGATAAGCACAATTTCAATCCAAAAAGCTTGATTCTTTTAGCTCTGATACAACTTGTTATACCCTGTTTACTAGTTGATAAACAATCACAAACAATAAAGATCAAGAGATAAAAAGATCAGAATAACATACCACAATCCCTTGATTAATCAATGAAAACCAGTTTGTGTTCTTGATACCTTGAATGCGATTACAATACTGCCTCCTCTCTATAGAATTTTGAAAGTAATAATAAGGATTATGAGAGTTATTATAGGATTAACCTAAAAACCTAATTAATCAAAACTACTTATACTTAGGCGTATAAGCCTAATGGGCTTGGGCCCAACTATTAATAACTATTAACTTATTAGAAATTAGACCCTCTAATTAACTTTAACACAATTGCAATTTAAACCCTTAACTTTAATCTTGAATACAATTACTAATCCAACAGACACTCCTGGGATGCCTCATTAGGTGAGTTTTCACCCATCTGAACATGTTGGTCAATAGATTGTTCAGCCATTTATACCTGAAAAGAATTAACAAGTTTGGACAAGGTCCAAGTTGTTAGTACAAAATCACAAGTTTTGACAGTAAAAACCAACTTTGAAAAATCACTAAGTATAGAATTCGCATGAATAAGATGTGTGAATTCCTCACGTAGGAATCAAAATGAATAAAAGTTACATAGAATTCGTATGGGACAAAACCAAGAATTCGTATGAAACAATTATACGAATTGAGGACTTAGAAGAATTTGGCACTGAGTTTCCAAGAATTCGTATGGCACTGTTATTATCAAAAAGTCGCATGAGACTTCAAAAATTCAAACTTTTTACTTGAAAATTTTCTAAGTGTTATAATATGAACATCAAGAACATCATCATGAATATATTCAAACATTCAAAAATATTGTATGAACCCAAATTACTAAAATCACCATTTTTGATTTTTTTAACCCAAAATTTTAAACCCTTGATGATCGATTAATGTTTATGAACCACTTTAACAAAGGAAATTTGAGATTATTAACCATTTAGAACAACAAATTCGATTTTTCGACCAAGAACATTTTGAAGTTCATCAAGAACAGTCGAAGAGTTCATATGCAAATCAAATCCCAAAATCTGAATTAGGTTAAAAACTTTGTTTATGAGGGTTCGATTATACCATTTTAATGAATCTTTAAGTCCAAATCAACACAAAGAAGAAAATCAAGGTTCAATTTTCTGTATTCAAAGTTCCTTCGAAAAAATGAAGATGAACAGTCCATTCAAAGAATAACCCTAAATCTAATCCAGTTGGGGTAAAACCTGCAAAGATACAATCACAAACAACCACATATAAACACACAAACAATAAGAAACAAAAAAAAATCAACCTTGAAATCGAAAAACTTGAAGATCGAAGTCTGAGATTCAAGAAGTTGTAGAAAGGGTTTTAAGGGTATAGTGCTCTGAAAGAATTCGTAAAAACTGATAATTACGAAAAGTTAGGGTAAAATGAACAAAGTACATATTTATACCATTGAATAGAATAGACACGTGGCATGATTTAATTGGGCCACTCACTTTTCGCAAAACACTAGTATGTGAATTGTCTAGAAAGAATTATAAAAAAGTGTGTGAAAATTCGCACGAAGCAAGATGCGATTTTTTTTTCAAAAAGAACAATTCGTATGACACTGATATGCGAATTCCTCACTTTTCGCATATAGAAGCATGCGGAAAGTTGGATTTCGTATATCACTACAGGCGAATTCCAACATTTCGTATAACATGGTATGCGAAATCTTCAAAATTCGCATGACACTGTTATACGAATTTTGGACTTAGCAAAATTTCCCAACTTTTGAAAAACATTCAAAACATGGAAACTTGCTATTTTTAGAAACTTTTCCAAAAACTTGCCAAAAATAGAAACTTTCCAATAATAGAAACCTTCCAAAAATGACATTTTGAGCTCATTTTAACTTAAAAAAGTTTTACACACACAGACACACTTATAACCCTTTATGAAAAGATTTTTTTTGTATTAAGCTCCCCCATGACTTAATCTCAATCTCCCCTTAAATCTGACATGACTTTGCTCTCCCTTGACTTGATCTTTGGTTTGTTCGTCATTTGTTTGTTTCTTCCTTATCAATTGATGTTTGTTATCTTGCTGCTCCCCCTAGACATGAGATGGATCTTGTCTACAATGTATGGATATGCTCCCTCTTCATATTTGCATACAGAGAAAAATATAACAGTATGAATCTGTTTCTCTCTTTTTGAAAAATATAACATTTTAGATCTGTTTCTCCATTTAAAAATATTATTTGAAAAACAATATCCCCAAAAATCAAAATGATCAAAATCAATCATGGGTAAAAAAAAAACTCCCTGAAGTGATTTGACATTCAAAGATTCTTTCAGTACAATTCTTTGAAGATTGAGTCCTGAACTGCTGTGTTCAGAAGTCATCACTTGAATATTGAAGATCGGGTCTTGATTTGTTGTAATCCGAAGCCATATCCCCTTTCATTCCTTCTTGAGTATAGGCTCTTGCATCACATGTTTAACTGATTTTGGTACCCAGATAAATTTGGGTCCATAATGGTTAGTTTGTGAAAACTTCCTTGAGTGGTTTTCACCTCTGTGAAATGCAGTATTAAAATAATTCTTGTAATAATAATACCTTTTGTTGATGTGTGCTTTATGTACAAAATCATCAGTACAACAATAAGAACAACAAAGTTTTCTTTTAGCTAACCTGATTAGATGCTCTGTAGACTTGACAAAATCAGGAGTAATAGATTTACCTTTTGCAGCTTTGTTCTTGATTCTCTATGCAGCTTGTGCAGATGATTTCTGGTATTTGACTAATTCGGGAGATCCCTTCACAACCCAGATCATCTTCTCTTTCTTAGATGCTTTAAATCCAGATTTTGAAAGATAAGCAACATGTTTATCAGCAGATTTGACATAAAATGAACTAGAAGTCTTAATCTAATATGGTTTCAAGATTTCTGGTTTGACATTCTTTTTCTTGAAAACCATCTTTTGAAATAAGTTTGAAACTGATTGAAATGAAGATATTGATTCAACTAAATCATTATCATAAGAAGACAAGTCAGGTGTTTCAGATGTTATCTTATCAGATAAATCAACATTAGCTTTTCTCAAGTTGTTTGATCTTGTCATTCAACTTGGATTTTTCATTGCAAAGTTTATCAAACTTGCTTTGCAGATTAGATCTACTCTTCTGTCTTTTTCAGAATATCTGAAGATAAAGAAGCCAACTTATTTATGAGTTTAGAAACCTCATTTTAAAAAAAAAATTCTTTCAGATTCAAACTCCTTTTCCAAGTTCTGATTTTTCTCAGAATTTTTTTTGAAAAGTATAGTATTTTTCTTTTCCTTTTCAAAAATATCTCTTTCAGAAATAACAATTTTCTCAAATTCAGAAACTTGTTTGGAAACACTAGTACAAAAATGATTTTTTGTGACGGTTTTGAAAAGTAGGTTTGTAACGGTTTGATAAAAAACCGTTACAAAAGGTCACCTAAATAGTTAGAGAATTGTTTTAGTAACATTTTTTATAAAGAACCGTTACTATTACAAAAGAATGTAGAAATATAAAGCAACGTTTTAGATAAAAACGTTACTTAAGGTTCCCTAAGGTAACGGTTTAGGACGATTTTGAAAAACCGTTGCTTTTTGTTGTGACGATTTTTAAAAACCGTTGTCATATAAGACATTTTAGTAACTGTCTTATTCTAAATCGTTGCTTTATGTCGTGACGGTTTTAAAAAACCATTACTGAAAACTAAAATATGTATAGCAACTCTTATTTGAAAACCGTTTCGAAAAGTCACCAAGTTCTATGGCAACGGAATTCCAAAATTTGCGTCACCAGAAGCTAGTGTATGGAAAGGTTTTTGAAAAAATTACCTCACTATATGTCAATTTCTAGTAACGACATTAAAACATTTACATTACAATATCTCAAGCTACATTGACGGTTTTGAATATTTATGTCACCATATGTCATGTTATGGTGACGGTTTTTGAGTATGTTACCATATGTCATTCTACGGTAACGATTTTGAAAATAAATGTCACCATAGGTTATGTTATGGTGACGGTTTTAAAAAATTATATGTCGCAATGGTGACGATTTTGTATAATAAATGTCATTATATATCATGCTAAGGTGATGGTTAGAATAATAAACGTCCACGTAAGTCATGCTACGATGACGATTTTGCATAATAAACATGACCATATGTAATGTTATGGTGATAACTTTAAATGATAAACATCTGCATTTGTCATGCTACAGTGACGGTTTTGAACAATAAATGTCATCGTACATCATGTTACAATGACGGTTATGAACAATTTTTGACGATTTTTGACAGATTTGCGCGACTGTGGAGTTTTGAGCATATCTCACTCGTTCGAGCTCGGATTTAAGTGATTCAAGATGATATGGAAACCTAACACACAGATCTACAATGTTTGTGTTTTGAGTTTTTGGAAATTTGGAGTAAATCTGGGCCGAAACTGATGTTGAAGTTCGGAGTACAAAGCTGACAGAAAAGTAATAAAACAATTAAAGATGCATCAATGACCAAAAGTGGAGCAGTGGTAGAGTGGAAAGGGTTCCGTGTTTGGTTCCTCAAGGTAGCGGGTTCTAAACCCACAAGTAGTAGGTTTGTGTTATATTTTTATTTGAAATAACTTCAATATGGGCCCAACTCACAAGCTAGCCCAACTTCCAATTCTTAAACCCAATTCGGTGAAAAACAATGTCCCAAGCCCAGCTCTTAATTAGGGCATAATTGTGGTTTCTTTTTATTTGAAGTAAAGAATGTTGAAGGGTTAGCTATAGATTGCGATATTATCGATGTTTTAGTTTTTAATAAAGTTTCTACGAGTTTTTCATTGCGAACGATATGTGACATATATTGTTAGCTTTGAATGATTTCGTATTCGCGTTATTTCGTTAGCCATAAAGTTTTAATTATTATTCGTTTAATAGTTTAGTTCAACTCTCAATTCAAACCTTTTTGAAGTAGATTCCACCACCTTTATCATGTACAAATTCCTGATATCTTGAGTTATATAACTTGGATAATGTTTTTTTTAAATCAATCAAACCGCATCTATTGGGTTGGAAACGAGTTAGGCCCAAAGTAACCCGACCAACCCGACTAAAACTTGTACGCTTTTACTTCTTTTTTTATGATTTTAAACTTTTAGCGGCTCGTCTTTTCTATCAATTCTCAAGTTATTCTATCTTAGTCATAGTTCAGATCTGTCTACGAGACTACGCCGAATAAAATCGTACAAATCTAACCTTTAAGTCTTCAAAAATATTCAACATCAACTTGGGCTTTAATGTATCAGTTGGATTTAATGGATCCATTTAGGCTTTAATGGATCCTCTTGGGCTTTAATGAACCCAATTATGATTTAATGGATCCATTTGGACTTTAATGGATCGGTTGGATTTCAATGCATCCACTTGGGCTTTAACAGATCAATTGAGCTTTAATGTATCGGTTATGCTTTAATGGATCCATTTAGGCTTTAATGGATCCACTTGGGCTTTAATGGTTCCATTTCTGTTTTACTGAATTCATTTGGGCTTTAACGGATCGGTTAGGCTTTTAACGGATCCACATGGATCGATTGGGCTTTAAAGAATCCATTTTATCCCAATACACATTACATGCATATATGTAGTACATATTTGCAGACAAACACGTATTAAGTCACTATCAGTGTTATTGGGCCTCAATAAGTCATGAAAGGTTTTGTTGGTATATATTGGTTCTTACTAAGCTTTGGTGTTATTACGCTATAATAAGTCATGAAAGGTTTAATCGGTTATATTGGCCTTTAAAGGTTTGCATTGGGCTTTAACTGATCTTTCGGGCTTTAAAGGGTTTCATTGGGCCTTAATGGATCTATCGGACTTTAAAGGGTTCTATTGGGTTTTAATGAATCTATTGGGATTTAATGGATCCATTTAGGCTTTAATGGATCCACTTGGGCTTTAATGGACCCAATTAGGATTTAATGGATCCACTGGACTTTAATGGATCGGTTAGATTTCAATGCATCCATTTGATCCCAATACATGAATGCAAACACGTAACAAGTCACCAGAGAAAACTCTTATATCGGGCTTTAAAAGGTTCTATTGTGCTTTAAATGGTTTCATTGGGCTTTAATGGATTTATTGGGCTTTAATTAATTCTACTGGACTTTAATCAGTTCTATTGGCCTTTAAAGGGTTTCATTGGGTCTTATGGATCTATCAGACTTTAAAGGGTTTTATTGGGTTTTAAAGGGTTTTATTGGGCCTTAATGGATCTATTAGGGTTTAATTAATTCTACCGAATTTAATCGGTTCTATCGACCTTTAAAGGTTTTCATTGGACCTTAACTGATCTTTCGGGCTTTAAACGGTTTCATTGTGGCTTAATGGATCTATCGGACTTTAAAGGGTTCTATTGGGTTTTAAACGTTTCATTGAGCCTTAATGGATCTATCGAACTTTAAAGGGTGGGTCTTAATGAATCTATTGGGGTTTAATAAATTATACCAAACTTTAATTGGTTCTATTGGTCTTTAAAGGTTTTCAATGGGTCTTAACGGATCTATCGGGCTTTAAGGGGTTCTATTGGGTTTTAAAGGTTTTCATTGGGCCTTAACTGATCTTTCGGGATTTAAAAAGTTTCATTGGGCTTTAATGGATCTATCAGACTTTAAAGAGTTCTATTGGGTTGTAAAGGGTTTCATTGGGCCTTAATGAATCTATCGGGATTTAAAAGGTTTCATTGGGTCTTAATGGATCTATTAGGGTTTAATTAATTCTACCGAACTTTAATCGGTTCTATTGGTCTTTAAAGGTTTTCATTGGGCCTTAACTGATCTTTCGGGCTTTAAGGGGTTATATTGGGTTTTAAAAGGTTTCATTAAGTCTTAAAAATTTTTATTATCTAAAAAAATATTTATTTGAAATTAAAAATACAAATCAAAAGTTTTTAACAAAAACTCAAATTTATCAACCAAAAAATTATTTCCCTCTTCTATCCCTCATTCCTTCCCCCCTTTTTTTAAGTTCCCTCTTCTTTCCCCAAAAAATTAGGTTCAAAAAAATCTCCCTCTTCTTCCACAAGACATCGCCACCACCAGCAGATTCGAGTTCGTTTTCATCCAGCGACAGCAGGTTCGATTAAGGTTCGATTTGGTTTTTGAAGAACAAGTTCGAGTTTGTTTTTTCTTACTTGAAATCTGGAGGTTCGATTAAGTTTCTGTATTTTAAATCTGGAGGTTAGAGTTCGTTTAGGTACAAAGAAGGTTCGATTTGGTCGATTTCATTTTCATCTTGCAAAACAGCAGGTTCGAGTTAAGTTTTTGAGTGAGTTTTCATCTTGCAGGTTCGAGTTCGTTTTCATATGGAGGTTCGATTAAGGTTCGATTTGGTCGATTTCGTTTTCATCTTGCAAAACAGCAGGTTCGAGTTGAGTTTTTGAGTTCGTTTTCATCTTGCAGGTTTGAGTTCGTTTTCATTTGGAGGTTCGATTGAGTTTTTGAGTTCGTTTATTTCTGCCATCACAACAGGTTTCTGTAAGTTTTTTGTTTATCAACTAAAGTTATTTTTTCTGCAAAACAACAGTAGGTTTCTGTAAGTTTCTGGAGGTTCGAGTTCGTTTATGTAAGGTTCTAGTTCGTTTAAGTTTCTATTAAGTTTATTAACTAAAGTTTGTTTATTAATAACTAAAGTTATTTTTTTTTCTGCAAAACAACAGCAGGTTTCTGTTTGAACCAGGTATATCACGTACCAACTTGAATGAAGTGATTAGCTATTACCAACATAATCTAATAGTTTAATGAACTGAAAGGTGTATAAACCCCCTAAGTTCAGAGTGAGTATAGTTATACTACCATGTATAATAAAAGACCACTCACTATTGATAATGAGTACAAACTTGACAATTTAGTGTAAGTTGAAAATAATTGTCGGTATTGTAAAAAACTATAATCAACATATTCCTTTTAGATACTGAGAAGTAGTTTTTATTATTAACTGTAGATTATGTCCAGGGTTTTAATTTACCAAATATCTATTGTTTTACCTAAAAATATTCAATATATTCGAAAACTTAGTATAAAATTTATCAACCTGTTAATTTACCAATGTATAATCATGTTTACCTCATATACCCAAAACTTATTCCCAAATAAGCCTCTATCTATGATAGGTATTCCATCAATAAACCAACCAGCAGGCACGTAGTTTTTAACTTCTATGTTGTTGACAACACCACACTTGAATTGCAAACGATGAATAAAAAACGTCTTATCATTTATTGTCCCATGTTCACTAATGGGTTCAATACGTTTTCTACATCGATATCTCCTAGAGATTTTGTTAATATAAGTTCTTTTTGCTTCTTCGTATCAAGTTTTTTACTATCTTCTGTTCATCTAACGGAACACCCAAATTTTATGCTTTCCTTGACTTGAATACAGGTACATGAACAAGCAACTATGGAGTAAGTTCTCTTTTTCATACAATGTGATGGATTATTGATGGTTGTCTTGACATGGAATCAATTGCAAATTATTTGAGAAACACTCATCAAATGTTATATCATTGTCACTGTTTATAGAATTAGTTCTCATGTTCGAAACATGTTCGATTTGCTGCTGTATTTTTTCTATCTGATGCTGTATTTCATCGATTTGCTGCTGTATTTCAACTATTTGATGTTGTATTTCATCGATTTGATGTTGTAAGTCTTCGATTTTCTCAGGTTCGAACATCAACTTTATGTTGGAACAGGTTCGAAAATCGTTTTCTCAGGTTCAATTAACAGGTTCGAAAATCAATTTCTTCTCATGTTCGAAACAGGTTCGATTTGCTTATGTTTGAAACAGGTTCGATTTCCTGCTGTATTTTTTCTATTTGATGCTGTATTTCATCGATTTGCTGCTGTATTTCATCGATTTGCTGCTGTAAGTCTTCGATTTTCTTTCTTTTTTTTGCTGTTGTTCGTTCCATTTTGTGTTGTGGAGTGATAAATGGTTATTCACAATAACCATTTTTTGATTGATTTTGATTCTTATGTCAATTTTATGCATGGTTATTTGACATCAATTTTCTAGTATGGAGTCATGGTTATTTGACGAAGACTAATTGAAGGACACACTACTAGCCTTGGCTTAGAGTTACCACTTCAACTTACACATTTAAAGAACTTGGGTTTTGGTAGCCAAATTGTAGGATTGTTCCAGCTCTGTTTGATATGAAGTTTCTTAGATGATCTGGTAGGGTGACAATTCCTTGCTTCCTTATGGGGATGTCTAGAAAACTCGATAAAGTTTTCTCATTTTGAATGGTTAAGTTCGAGAACTTTTTCATAAATAAATAAACCAATGAACTTTTTGTATGTGTATTTTTAATTTTTTAACTTGTGGACATCAAGTAATTAATTAGTTTTTTGGTTTTTATGCACATGTGCATATTATGCACATGTGCATATTATGCACATGTGCATATTATGCACTTGTGCATATGCAACTAAACAACAGTTTTGTTTGTGCTAATCCAATATGATAGTTTATTCTATTTTTTGATTGCTATTGAGATTGTTGTCACATGTACCAGAAGTATGGATTTGCAGCTATCTCCTAATCATTTTCAAATTGCTTTTCTGTTGTTTAAGTGCATTTCTAACATTCATGTTATCTCCTTTTTTAGTCATGTGTCAAGAGAAAGTGAAAGACACTTGGTGTTTATAACCTTTGTTATGTGTATTTTTAATGTTTTAACTTGTGGACATCAAGTAATTAATTAGTTTTTTGGTTTTTATGCACATGTGCATATTATGCACTTGTGCATATTATGCACTTGTGCATATGCAGCTAAACAACAGTTTTGTTTGTGCTCATCCAGTATGATAGTTTATTCTATTTTTTGGTTGCTATCGAGATTGTTGTCACATGTACCAGAAGTATGGATTTGCAGCTATCTCCTAATCATTTTTAAATTGCTTTTCTATTGTTTAAGTGCATTTCTAACATTTATGTTATCTCCTTTTTTAGTCATGTGTCAAGAGAAAGTGAAAGACACTTGGTGTTAATAAACTTTTTTAGCTCGTTTCAATACCATACAATCTTGCAACCGATACCACTTGTTAGAAGTTTCTTTGACACTTGGTGTTTATAACCTTGCAGCATATCGATTATACCATTTGAGCACGAAGACCCTAATCCTCATGTGAACCTTGAAGATCTATGCCGTTATCCGGTGAATCTATTTGGGTAAGCACATAATTTGCCTTTGCTGAAGGTCAAGTTTGCCTATTTATTGATTCAAAACATATTATTTTTGTTTGGCCGTTTTCTGTTTTATGTGTTTGAAGTTTTTCTATTTGTTGCTTGAAAACGCAATACTTGCAGGTAGAGAGCATAGTCTTGAGCATTATATCGATTATATCATGTTGTCCTGCCCTAACAATGAATTTTTTGCTAATGTTAAAGCTGATGTAGCAAACATATTCCCTCTTGTTCTTAGATTTTGTGATTTCTGATATGATTTTGTTATGCATTAAAACGCCGTCTCTCATTAGGTTTTTTGATTTCAGAAAGAGTGGAGAGATGAAGGGACTAGTTCAAAAAGAAAGTTGGTCGTTTTTGTGATTCAAACCAACGAGCTTGTTATGATGGGATGACATTTGAAGAGCTTGTATTTGGTCATTTGAAGTAGTATATTAGTTTTTTTGAATGTATGTAATTTGTAATATTATTTGTTATTTGATAAAATTCTAATTAATAAGAAAATTTGATTTTTTTTAAAAAACAAATGTGTAAGGCAACATATGCAAATATAGTATGTTGTCTAAGTTGATTCTTATAGTGACGATTCTGAAAAATAAACGTCACCATATATTATGCTATAGTGACGATTTTAACAAATAAAAATCACCACATGTCATTCTACGATGACGATTTTGAAAAATAAATGTCACCGTATGTCTTGATACGGTGATAGTTTTAACAAATAAACGTCACCATATGAATTTCTACAGTGATGGTTTTGGAAAATAAACGTCACCATGTCATGAAAAGTTGACGATTTTAAAAATAAAAACGTCACCATATGTCATGCTATAGTGACATTTTTGATAAATAAACGTCATCGTATGTAATGCTACAATGACAGTTTTGATAAATAAATGTCACTGTATATCATGTTTAAGTGACAACTTTAACTAATAAACGTCGTTGTATATTATTCTACGGTGACGGTTTTGAAAAATAAACGCCACCGTATGTTATGTTATAGTTATGGTTTTGAATAATAAACGTCACCGTATGTCATATTATAGTGACGATTTTGAAAAATAAAGCTCACCATATGTCATGCTATGGTGATGGTTTTGAAAATTAAACGTCACTGTTTGTCATGCTACCGTGACAATTTTAACAATTAAAGGTTATTGTATGTCATCCTACAGTGACGATTTTGACTTATAAATGTCACTCTATGTCATGCTAATGTAACGGTTTTGACAAAGAAATATCACTATATATCATGCTATTATGAGGGTTTTGAAAATATAACGTCACTATATGGCATGCTACGGTGACGGTTTGAGGAAAAACATTAATTTTTTATAAACCTAAAGTGACGGTTTTTTAAGTTATTGTAACGTTTTTTAAACGTAACCAAAAGTGTACCAAAAGTGACGGCAGGTACGGTGACGATTTTTATGTCCATGAAAACCGTTACCGAATATCTATGGTAACGGTTTTTAACCGTCACTAAAGACCTTTTTTGTACTAGTGAAAGTTTAGCACATCTGATTTCAAACTCTTTCTTTTCCATTTCAGCTTTCTTAGAAAGATCATATAATCTCTGGTTGAAAGTTTTCTCAAATTCAACTTTCTCATTCTTACTTCTCTCATCAAATCTCTTTAACCAATCTTTGCCTTTTGCCTGGTAAGTGGAGACTTGTATCTCAGCTTTAGTCAGTCTAACATTCAGTGTCTCTATCTCAGCTTTCAGCTGTGAGTTCTGACGTTTAAGCTTTGCATTTTCTTCTGCTAGCAGAGGAATCTCAGGCATGTATGACAAAGCACAATCTATGTTGGTAAGAATTGTATTTCCTTTCTCATCTATGTAAGGCATGATTAGTATTTATCTGAGAATAATGCTTGAAAAGATCATTAGTCAGATAATCAGAAAAATCAACTGTCAAAATCATAGAAAATCAGTAAAAAATTATGCTAAGTATAGAATTCGTATGACACTCACACACAACAATTCGTATGTACACACAATTCACATAAGCAAAGATAAGAAAACTTCACTTTTTGCATGTAACAATATGCGAGTTCTGCGGTTTTCGCATAAAGCTATGTGCGAATTCTGCACATTTCGCATATAGGAGGGTACGAATTCTAAACAATTCATATGAGTAGTGTAACAGTGATGTGAATTCCTCCCTTAGAAATTTTTTCAGACTTGAACAATTCGTATTGATACCTTAGAAAAAAAATTCCAAAAATTTGATGCGAATCCCAAGCTTTTCGTATGAAGATTTGTGCGAAATCGGAGCTTTTCGTACATCCCTTTATGCGAAATCTTCACTTTTCGTACAAGAATGTGTGCGAATTTCTAGAATTCGTATGATGACTTATGCAAATACTGTTCTTCATATGATGACTTTTCCACACTGAATCATGCGAATTCTTCACCATGTGAGTTCTTCATATTATGTGCGAATTTTGTGGATCTTGAACAATTTTTCAAAAAAAATAATAATAACTGAATTCCACCCAAAACTTGAAATTAGGCTCTGTACAATACGCAAATGATAAGTTTCTAGAAATATCAAGATTGATCAAATTGACCCATAATTGTTGTTCAATTTAGTTTCCAATCCAAACAAAGAATGTTTAGTATCATTGGGCGATCACAGTACAATGAAATTTACAATCAAAACATCACTCATTCAAGATCTTGATCAATGGAACCGTGTACGATGAACAGTGAACTTTCCAAGAATGGAAATCGATTTTTCTGCTAAGAATTTATGTTGTTGATCTTCCCAATTCAATATGATTTGTTTTGATACCAATTGTGATCCCATATTTCAAGCAATTTGACAATCAATGAACAAAGTTAAAGAAAAAATCTAGAGAGAGAATTTTGTCACAAGTGTCGTAGTCATATATCTCTTAGAAAGTTTACAACATGTTACAATCATTCATTCTTCTACAAACAAGACAAAGAAACACTACTTATATAGGGTAAAACATCCCTTGACCTCTACACAAGTTTACACAAAAAGTCAACATATTAAAGAAACTTATTTGATCTTGATAACCCACTAATTCGTCCTCAAATATAAAAAGATCAGTTTACAAATGAACAATTTCACCAAGAAACACCAAAAGTTATACTTTGATCTTGAAACAATACGTGAAACACTTCAAATCAAAAACTCAATCAAATCCAAATTCACACAAACTGAATGTGAATTGGATGATGTAATTCAAAACAAAGATGTTCTAGAACAGAAATCGAGTACAATGCAATAGAACTTACAGTCAAATTCAAAAAAAACAAGAATTCAATTGAGGAACATTTTACTTTGCGAGTTCTTCAAAATTCGACCATTTTGCAGATTCTTGATTGATTTTCTGATTTCATGTTTGCTCTGATACCAATTGTGTGTCCCACAATGTGTGCAAATCGATCAAGATGAACAACAAACTTCAATTAAACTTGCCGTATGATTAATCTCAAAACAAAGATTACAGATCGTTTTCTCTCTCAATATTTCTCTCTCTAAGATATGTTCTCTCATGATGCTACTTCTACCAAGGTGCTACTAGTCTAACAACAAGACTAAAACCTTTTATACCTACAAGGTTTACAAGGAACAAACAAAACTAACACATTGACATTGTTTGACTTTGACTTTAACTTTGCAATGAAGGCTTTGACTTGGAACTTTGACTTTCATTCTTCTATGATATTGGATCCAACTTTATGTTTACTAACACCCTCTTTCTTTTAATCTTTTAAGCTCACTTCTAACCAAACTCTTTTTTACATTTTACCTCAGCTCAATGAGAAGAACTCAACCCTTTGAGTTATCTCCCCCACTCTTTGATATTGACCCCTCGCCTCTCGATCACTCAATGATAACTTCTTAGGAAGGAAACATTGGTTATCGTGAATCCATAGAAGTTCTTTAAGCTCTCACACTGATCCCGTGAAATTTCCTAAAAGCATGATGTTGCTCAATAATTTAACTTCAACAGTTAAAGCACATTACACATGTCAGATGTAAGTAGGCTCAATAAGATAATCAAGAAGATTTGAGCATTTTAAACATGGAAGATATTCTCATAACAAGTATATTTAAATGAATGAAATGAATACAAAAGACTTGTTTGAGAATCTGAGAATGTATTGAAAAGATCAAATATGAATGATATATCAATAAAAGCTTAGGTCATGAAAAATTGAATGTCGTCTATACGAATTAAATATAGACATTCTTGAAAGAAACACTTTGAATGAAATATCGCTCAACAAACATTGAATATACAAAAGGAGTGTCTTTCCATCGAAAAATAGTTTCAATATGAGACATGGTAAAAACATAATCAAAAGAAATACCAAACCGGTGTGTGTGAATACTTGACAGTATATGGAAAAGATAATACACAAGTATTTATCTTTGGAAACACACAGTTAGTTAATCATGAAAGCACATAGAATGAAAACAATTAAAACACACACTTCTGAAATTCATGAAATCTTTTTTATAATAAGAAGTGGTTTGAACGTTTAAGAAAATTGTTTTTATGTTTGAAAGTCGTCCATCTTTCAAACTTTTATGAGATTAAGGTTAGAGTTATCCTTACGCTCAACATTAATCTCATAAGGTCACCCACAGAGTCATGGTTGATATGATCATGTAAGCTCCCCCTCAAAATCTGCAAAAAGTCAAAAAGTCGTCAAAGCAACAAAGTCTTATTGAAAAACTTATTGAAAAATAAAGACATAAAAACAATAAAACATTTAAGAACGAGTTCTAATCTGATATAATCAGAAGTCATTGTCCTTACTCCCCTTGAACGTATACATCACAAAATATGTCTGTAAAATATATGCAAAAGTTTATAACTCCCCCTAGAATATAGATCATCTAAACTTTGTCTCACACTCCCCCCGAAATCATGAACATAACCTTTCAATGTAGATATCGTTCAGATTAAAACATAAAGAAAGGAAGAAAAAGTAACAACTATAAACTGCACTAGGTTACTACAGATTATATCTTGAGATTCAACATGCCAAGTTTCGAAATGAGAAAATTAAATCTCTTTTCGTCCAATAGTTTGGTAAACAAATCAGCAAGATGATAATCTGTGTGTACAAAGTAAAGTTCAATTGTACCTTTGTCGACATTATCTTTTATAAAATGATACCACATATCTATGTGTTTAGTTTTTGTATGCTGAACAGGATTAGCAGATATCGCGATGGCGTTCTTTGAATCACAATATAAAGGTATTTTGATGAAATAGAATCCATAGTATCGAAGCTATGTCCGCATCCACAATACTTGAGAGCGGAAACTTGCAGCAGCTACTTACTTTGCTTCAGCGGTTGACATGGAAACATATAGTTGTTTCTTTGACGCCCAACTTACTAGCTTATCTCCAAGAAATTGAATGTGACCCGATGTGCTTTTCCTGTCTAGCATACATCGTGCATGATCTGCATCTGAATACGCTGTTAGCTCAAAACCAATATTTTTAGGATACCACAAACCAAGATTTGTGGTTCACTTCAGATACATAAATATCCATTTAACTGCCGAAAGATGGGATTCTTTGGGCGAAGATTGATATCTGGAACATAAGCATGTAGAAAACATAATATCAGGCTGACTAGCCATTAAGTACATCAATTAACCTATCATGCCTCGATAAGTCCTAAGATCAATAACTTTTCTAGAACGACCAACTTTGATTTTAGTACCTGGTGCCATCGGGGTTAAAATAGGAGTATAATTTGACATATTAAATTTCTTTAAAATGTCAGCACTATAATTCGACTGATTTATGAAAATCCCCGTTGAAAATTGTCTTACTTCTAATCCGGGAAAGAAATTCATCTCTCCCACATACTCATTTGAAAACGTGACCCCATGAGGGCAGAAAAATTCATACAATACTGCGGAAATATTATATCGTCCACACATATTTGAATTAAAATGATATCAGATTTTTCCTTTTTTATGAATAAGGTGGTGTCGATTTTACATTTAGAGAAGCCAGACTTGACTAAAAACTTTGAAAGAACGTCATACCAGGTGCAAGAGGCTTGTTTTAAACCGTAAATAGCTTTGTCAAGGATATATATAATGATCTGGTTTATCCGCATTGACAAAACCTTCAGGTTGCGAGACGTAGACCTCCTCCTTAAGAATGTCATTCAAGAAAGCAGTCTTCACGTCCACTTGGTAGATGGTGAAGTTCTTATGTGCAGCGTTGGCTAGGAACATCCTGATTGCCTCAATACGCCCAACTAGAGCATATGTCTCGTCGTAATTTATGCCTTCCTCTTGTCGATATCCTTTAGCAACAAGTCTTGCTTTGTTTCTTACAACGATACCATCCTCATCCTTCTTATTTTTGAATACCCATTTTGTGCCAATGATAGTCTTTCTTTCAGGTCGGGGCACAAATCGCCAAACTCTAAGCGCTTCAAATTGGTTGAGATCTTTTTGCATGGTTGTAATCTAATATGAATCACAAAGATCTTCTGAAACTTTGGTCGGTTCTATCTTACTAAGAAATGAATCAAACATGCATTCATTTGCTGTTGTAGACCTAGTTTGCATCGGCTTTGAAGGATCTCCAATTATTTGATGAACCGGGTGCTCTTTTGTCCACTTGTGTACATGAGGGAGTGAATTAGATGTAGACTGATCATGTTGATCATCTAAATATCTAGTATGTTCTTCTTGTTGGGGTTCAGTTGAAGTAACTGGTGCAGAAGTCTCAGTTGGTGGACCATTTAATGTCTGTTGAGTAGGCATGATAGTGCATCCAACTGATTTTGCGGCATTTGGTTCTTCAGTATCATGTGCAACTTCAACTGATTGACTAGGTATTTGAACTTGAGTTTTATTCTGAATTGGGGAGTTTGATTCGGTTGAGACATCTGATGTAATTGGTTGATTTGCACGTAGTCTTCGTATCTGTCAATCATAACAGGTTTAGTCACTTTAGATCCTAGAAACTCATCGTAAAAATGTTCAAACAGTAAATCTAATTCTGTTAGATGTGATGTAGATGTAGAAGCTTTATCATAATTAGTAACACTAGAAACAAGTTCTAGACTGATTTTTCCATAAGCTAATACTCCGGTTACAACGGGTTCTGAACTACGTTCTCAGAAGCCAATTTCATAGCTTCATTGAATTTGACGTTTAGGCTCTCCACAACAATCTTCGAGCTCTTCAGATAGACACTATATGACGCGGATGTCTGAGAATAACCAATGATGATCCTTCTTTAGCTTTAAGATTGAACTTGTTCAAGCTCTCTTTATCGTTTAGCATATGACACCTGCATCCAAAGATATGAAAATGATTAATGCTTGGTGTTTTGTTGTTAATCAAAGCATAAGGTAATTTACCAAAGCGACGATGGATGATAGATCTATTCTGTGTATAACAAGTAGTAGATACAACTTCTGCCCACAAGAATAAGGGTAAGTCTGACTGACTGAGCACCATACGTGCAACCTCAACAAACGTTCTGTTTCTTCTTTCAACTACCCCATTCTGTTCTCGGGTTCTGGCAGCAGAAAACTATGAATTATCCTGACCGATTCGAGATAATCGTCAACTGTTTTGTTCTTGAATTCCATGCCATTATCTGTTCTGATCAACTTTACTATCTTCTGCAAGTTTACTTGGAAACTTTTTAGAAACAAGATAACAATTTCCGGTGTCTCGTCCTTTGATCTCAGAAATTTAACCCAAGTGTATCGGGAATAGTCATCCACAATCACTAAGACATACGTTTTTCCATTGATGCTTTGAGTTCTCATTGGACCACAAAGATCCATATGTAATAATTCTAATGGAGTACTTGTGCTCGGTTCAGGTTTTGGCTTATGTGAAGCTCTTTTCATTTTGCCTTTCTCACATGCATCACATAGATGTTTTCTTTCATATTTCAACTCTGGAAGACCTTTGACTAAATTCCCAGTCACTAACTTGTTAATGTATCTGAAGTTGAGATGAGATAACCGTCTATGCCATAACCAGCTCAGTTGTATAGAGGCCTTCGGTAGTAGACACACAACATTGTCGGGCTTGACATTGGATAAATTGATTGTGTAGAGGTTTGACTTTCCTGTTCCAACCAAGAGTTCTTTGTCGTCTTCAGTTCTAACACAACACCTCTTGCCCTTGAAATTTACCTCTAAGTCCTTGTCGCAAAACTGACCAATGTTGAACAAATTGTGTCCTAATACTTCAACATAGCTCACCTTCTTAATCGTTATGTTCTCTTGCACGACATCTTCATATCCCAAGATTGGTGAAAACTGGTCATTACCAAATCTGACGTTGCCAAAAAAATTCTCTGTATAATTAGATAAAATATCTTTCTGTCCTGTCATATGCTTGGAAGAGCCAGAATCCAAGTACCACATATGATGGGTCTGCACATGAGAAATCAGACAACAGGTTTAGGTACCCATTTATAGATGGGTCCTATCATGTTAGCACAAGATTTTGTCACCCATTTGAATTTGGGTCCTCTTAACCATTGAAAAACTTTTGAAACATAAGAATGATAGATATGATATGAACCAAACCAATTATCAAAATATTGTTGAGTAACAAAATCATTTCTACGAGATGTGGAAGACTGAGTAGTAGACGGATTTAATTTGATCGATTGCTTTATTGTATAAGACTTGTAAGAACATACAAGTTTTTGTTTAGGAGAAGCAAATTGATCAACTACATCAGAAACACTATCAGTAACCCTATTTCATTCGAAATCAGAAAATGATTTTGTAGACTCTTCAATCTTATTCTTTGGTCTCCACTCTAGTTTTCCTTCAGTCCTTTCTTTTTCATATCTGAAACATTGAATTAGGGATGTGAGAACTATAAGATTTCTGAGATTGTTTCTTTCTTGACTTACCAGTGTTAGTCCGTTTCTGTGAGTGCCTTTTCTTTTGTTTCTTACCTTTGGCATAATAGGTGCTCACAGGAACTGGTTTATCAACTTTCGTTGATGATTCACCTTTTTCATAAACACTTGGTAAACCATTAGAAGAAACAACAAATTGAGAATGATCTGGAAGTTTTGCATTAAAATCAAATTGTTCAACACATTCATCTAAGCAATCATCAGATTTTATAACATCAGTCTCATCATCAAACAAAACATCATCGTCATTACATATAGGAGCTTTGGAGGCATTTGAAAACAACTTCTTATCCTTTATATTATCATATTTGAAGTCAGTGTTTAGAAAAACAGTGGAAAAAATCATTTGTTTTAAATCAATCAAAATTCTCTCTTCTACCAAAGTATTATCAAGCTCAGAAATTTTACTTTCCAAGATGAGTGGAGGAACATAAAGTTTACCTTTAACAGGTTTCGCCTCCATTTACTCAGTAGAATAACTTTGAAAATAATCATTTGAGAGAAACTTTGATGCGTTTGAATTGTAACTAGCATTCAGTTTTTCATAAGAGAATGGTAGATGCATTTTATCTTTATTTTTCCTGATTTTGTCCATTTGACTTTGAGTTCAGGATGTTTCTTGGCCAGTTGAAGAAAATCAAAATCATATAAAGGAGGCCTTTTAGAAATACCATTTTTCAAGTAATGTGGGTTATTATAACCAATACCCCAACATTGATTGAAAAATGTAAACTCTTTTGGTTTATTAAGATGCATAGTTTGATCAGTTTGACCTCTAGTATAAAGTTTTTCTTCCAAACCACTGATCTTTTCAATCAAAGTTTTATTTTCTTTCTTTAAAGATAAACACTTTTTAGCAACCTCTTTTATCTCAAGTTCACACAATTTAAATTTAGAAGATGTTTCAGATAATTGATTTTGAATTGCAGTCTTTTCTTCGCTAAAGGTATCAATGTTTTTGTTTAAATACTTAATCAATACAGTCTTCTCAACAATGTCTTTGTTGAGTGTCCATATTGCTTGATTTTTCTTTTTTCAATGACACCTTTTTCGTGTTTAAGCTTAGACCGCAAATCCTGAAGTTCAACCATCATGGAATGCATTTGTGAAAGAAAATCAAATTCAGTCATATCATTTTCCTCTTCAGAATCCTCTTCATCTGAATTCACCTTAGCAAATGTCTGTCCCATTAAGAACATATGGGCAGTCTTCTCTTTGTCATCCTCATAATCAGTATGATCCAGCTAGTGATCATCTTCGGCCAACAGAGCTTTGCCTGCCCTTTTTTGCTTTGCTAGGAGCATTATGTTGTTTTAATAATCAGAATTTTTCACTTTAGGCTTCCTGCAATCTTTGGCAAAGTGGTCGATCTTGCCACAATTGTAGCACTTGACTGGCTCCTCTACCTTCTTCTCCTTATACCGATTCACATTCTTTTCTCTTTTGGATTTTTCTCCTCAAATCTTTTCTTTCCTTCTACTCTTTCCTTATGCTCAAAATTCTTTGATCCTGATGAATACCATTGATTGTTTGACCCTGGCTTCCTGTAAAACTTCGTCTAGAAGGCCCTAGTCAATAAGAGTATTCATTTCTTCAGTTTCTCACTGTCATCAGAATCAGAATCATCACCATTCTCTTCCTCAGATTCAAAAACAATCACCGTCTTCTTTTTCAGACTGACTAACCTTTTCTCTTTCTCTTAACCACTAAGGAAACTGGATTTATTATGGGTTTCTTAGCTTTCTTCTTTTCATCTCTTATCTCTGCTACCTCTTCCTCATTCTGACACAGTGTCTCATAAACTTAATGCAGATGGATCTCATTGAGATCTTTCATTTGTTTCATCTGGCGAGTAAATCTTTTCCACTATGGTTGTAATATGCTCAGAAACTTCACATTCAACTCTATTTGGGATTTATTCACTCTATTTTTGCTCAACTTATTCAGAAGAGTAACATATCTCTCATATTTAGCCTCTAGACTCTCACCATCTTTTGCTTTAAACTCTTCATAATTGTTGAGACAATTTGAAACTTTCATGTGATTACCCACCTTGGAACTTAACATCATCTTTTCCAGTTGATCCCACACCTGTTTACCTGCTGCCTTGTTGTTGTCTATCTTCACATATATCTCATTAGGAATATCTTGAAGTAGAAAAGATCTTGCAAGTCTCTCAGCTTTGTATCTCTTTTTTTGTTCATCTGTATACTGATCTGGATCCATTTCATACTCTGTTGTAACCAACTCTTCTCCTTCCTCTTTAGTAGTATGAACTTTCCTTGTGTAAGTCCATAATTCAAGCAATATCAAACAAGATGTAAAGATTTGACAATTATGAACTATTTCTAGAGAGAGAGTAGAGAGAGAAATGCCAAAGTCATATATATGACAATAGCAATATGTTACAAGCCTTACAAGAACTCTCACAAGCTTAAACACTCATATATCTATCTGACAAACTCTCACAATACTAAACTCTCATATGCTTAACACCCTTACAAACACTCACATCATATGTACTTAAACAAAGTTGACTTTACAAGACTTTGAATTTTCTACACTTAAATCTTGGATACAATTATACACTAACAATCTCCCCCTTTGTATTCAAGATTTAAAAAAAATTTGACAATCGTGTTCAGCTCTGGATTCTTCAAACTTTTACTTTGACAACTTTACACGTTGAAGCTCTAACAAAATTTAAACTCTGATGCTTTGAAGAATCTTGAAAAGTCTTTCACAAAGTCTTTGAAAAGTCATCGAGTCTTGAACAAAACTTTGAATTCTTGAAACTTCTTTTATCTTGAGGCATCTTTCAAAACTTGTATCTTCATCTCTGTGATCTCTGAACTGTCTTTGGAAAACAAACTTTCTTGAATCATCTTTAACTTTCATATGTCTTGAATTTGAAATTCCAGAAATTATCTTCTCCTTTTTCTTCAGAATATCTTTCACACTTTCATATTTGACTTGAAAATCCAGAATTTCTCCCCTTTTTACATTTCTTCAGAATGTCGTTCAAACATCACTTAATCTTCATCTAACTTGAAAATCCAAAATTTCTCCTCTTGAAATCTCAAAAGATCTCGCCTTTTATAAAATGTTACAATTATCAAATGAATTGTGAGCAGCAAAATCATCAAAACCTTTTCAAGTCATCACAGTCTTTGAAAAATAATTCCCCCTTTATGATAAAATGACAGTCTCCGCCCTTTTTGATTTATGTTTCCGTCAATTCATGAAATATATATACCCGAATCTTTTCAAATTCAGATATAATAGGAATTGTAAACCTGAATCAACAAATGATACAATTAGTATGCCTGTATGTAGGTTCAGCGTAAGCTGGGCCGGGACATCGGCGGATTAGTGGGCTGTCGTGGATGCCCGATACCGCCGGGGAGGTGTGCGTGCATGTGTGCGTGTGTTCGTGGTTGTCATTCGTTGGTTCCATGCCGCTATGCCTTCCAAAAAAAAATGATACAGTTAGTATGCCTGTATGTAGCATGGAGCCACTTTGTACAACGGATGAACATTGGAAAGGAGTTTTTGTGATGTTCACTCCCCCAGGGCTTCCATTCAATCATCGAAAAACCACAAAGGAATTTTCTATGAATGTTATGACAAGAAAACATAATCCTTGTGTGTACTTGAAAGTGTAGAAATGATTGAAGCTACTTAAGCTTTTTTCAGGCTCAAATTTTGTAAACTGTTGAAACAATAACAAGTATTACACGGACTCAATATGCATGAAAGAGGTGCGAAGGTGGGGCAAACTTACTTCTTTTTCAATATCTAAATCTTCTGAGTGAAGACCAGATAGCAGATGTGCTGCATCCCCAATAAAATATGAAACATTTCTTTGTCGAGAAAGAAACGAGTGGTTGGTGGGGTAATTGCAAGAGTTGGCATAGGCTCACTGCCTGTTTCAATGATGGTCACCAAAGAATGTGAACCAATCAGTAGATGTGTCTGCCTGACTCAGAAAGTGGTTGGTGCAGAGTTTTGATATTCTTTTAACTCAGACCTTTCATACCCTCTTTCTTTTAAACATTTAAGCTCACTTCTAACCAAACTCTCTTTTCCATTTTACCGCTCAACACAATGAGAAAAACTCAATCGGATGAGTTATCTCCCCCACTCTTTGATTTAAAACCCTCACCCCTCAATAACTCTAGGATTACTTCTTGGGTAGGAAACACTGGTTAACGTGAATCCATGAAAGTTCTGTTTAAGCTCTCACACTGATCCCATGTAAGTCCTAAAAAGAATAGTTGCTCAACAATGATGTCATTGTCATAGAAAGGTATGCTCATTAAGGATATGATTGACAATTTGAGCATTTGAACTTTGAAGATCTCTCAAGATAAGGAAATTGAATGAATGAAATGAAATGAAATCAAATGAATTGTTTTGAGAATCTGACAATGTATCAATCAGATCAAATTTCATAAGATATGAACATGAAATGGTTAGGGTATCAATGTAATTGATAGTTTGTTTATATGAACGAATATAAACAATTTAGCAATGAACTCTCAAGTTGAAATGATGATTGATGCTCAACAAAAGTGAATTACAAACGAGGGTATTACCATCGAAAAATTGTTTCTTTATGAGACATAGTAATATCAAAATCAATATGAAGGACTGAACCAGTGTGTATGAGTACTTGACAGTGTATAGACAAGATAATACACAAGTATTGATCTTTGGAAACACAGTTAGTTAAACATTAACGCTCAATACTGAAAAACATTTAAAATCACACTTCTAGATTTATGAAATCTTTTGGGGATCAAAAGTGGTTTGAACATTTAAGAAAATGTTTTTCATGTTTGAAAGTTGTTCTTCTTTCAAACAGTCAGAGATCTAGATCAGAAGATACTTACATTTAAGCTCCCCCTTAAATCATGATAGAATGATTTATATTCTGATAAACTCCCCCTGGATATTTGCATAATATCCTTGTCCTTAAACATTAAAGAATGAGTCCTAAGTTGTTTTACTTAGAATTCATAGTCCTTTAACATTGAAGTGTGGGTCATGAAATGAAGTATTCAAGAGCCACAGTTCTTTGAGGTATGAGTCCTAGACTGTTTTGTCTAGAAGTCAAACATCTTGCTCCCCCTACACTTGTGGTACATGCAAAACAGATTTGACAGGTTTTGGTACCCACTGGTATTTGGGTTCTGGTATGTTAGATTTAGGAATCCACTTCTCAATAGATTTAAATCTTTTAAAATTACTTTTCTGAGAAGTTATTATGTAAGATCCGTACCAGTTATGAGCAAATTCTTTTTGAACAAAATCATTCTCTCCACATTAAGAACAACAAATCTTCTTTTGAGCAACCTTGATCAAATGATTAGTAGAATAAAACATATCAGAATTACCAAAAGATTTAACTTTATAAGCACTGTTCTTCTTGGCATTTGATGTGGATTTGAATGATCTGTCATTCTTCTTCTCATCATCAGGAGAACTCTTCACTCTCCATACCATTTGTTCTTTCTTTGAATGCTTTCCAAGAGATTTGACATAGAAGCTCGCTACACTATCAATAGACTTGTCATAAAATAGATTATATGGATGAATCTGATTTGATTTGAAAATGTTTGGTTTAACACATTTCTTTTTGAAAACATTTTCATGAATGGAACATCAAGTTGTTTTAAAACAACAAACTGATTCAGATGAATTGTCATAAGGTGATTGACTAATCACATCAGCTGAAATCTTCTCTGACAATTCAACATTTATAGTTTCCAAGTCCTTTATCTTTTTGGATAAAATATTTCTTTCATCAAAAAGTGTGTCAAACTTCTTCTTCAAATCAGTTCTAGCCATCTGTTCTTTTTGAATGTCTGAGGATAGAACAGATATCTTGGATGTGAGGTTAGATATTTTAGATTCAAAGTTTAAACAATCTTGCTCAAAATCTTTCTCCAAGTTCTTGTCTTTTCAGATATTTCCTTGAAGATCCCAACATTTCTCTTTTCAGAATTTTTTTTTTTCAGATTCAAAAGATGTTTTCTTTTGCTGAAAATTTTGTCTTTCTTTCTCAAGTAAGTCTTGTAAAACAGAAATTTTTTAGGAAATTCAGTAACTTTATCTTCAAGAACTTGTCTCTCTTTTGCAAACATGTCTCTTTCAGTAATTAATATCTTTTCAAACTCTGACACTTGCTTTGAGAGTTTAATGCATCTTAGCTCCAAATCTTTCCTCCCTTGGATAGCTTTCTTAAAAGAATCAGAAAGCATTTGAGTGTAGATTTTCTCCAGATCAGCTTTAATTGTATCTGCATTGAGAGTTTTCATCAGATCAACATTCTTTGCTTCTAGTGCAGATATTTGATCTTCAAAAGCTTTAAACTTGATGTGCAGATCAACTGATTCAGCTTTAAGTTCTACTGTCTGTTGTTTAGTTGTCTTTAGCTTGCTTTGAAGATTTGTTATCTTTCTCTCTTTTTGCATGATTGTTTTCTCTTTAACCACTATAATTTTTTCTTTCATTCCAATTTCTTTCTCTTTCTCTTTTGCCTTGATGATACCTGTAAAATCAGATTGAGAATTATCAGTACATTTAGCACATACAGAAGTTTTATCAGATTTTAACAATTTAGATTTAAACTCTTGAATCTGATTTAGAAGATCTGAATTCTGAATCTTCAGTTTATCCCGTTCAGCTTCTATAACAAGTATTTCAGGCATGTATATGATTGCAAGATCTCTCCCTGCTAAAACATCTTTAGACATCTTGATATCTGAAAAAGTTTACATCAAAATGATCGTCAAAAATCAGAAAATTATGATCACTATCAGAAAAAGTTTTCTGACACATTGAATGTATGTTTGAAATGATCGTCCAAAATATTCAGATAAAAAATTTGACTTGAAAATCAAAATTGAACAACACTTGAAAATTTTAAAAAAATTTCTAAGGCATAAACTCGCAAAACACTTAAACTCGCAGAACACAAGAACTCGCAAAACACTGAGAATTGAACTTCACTTCGTGCAAATAATGGTGTGCGAGTTTTGGCTTCTCGCAAATGTCTACGTGCGCATTTTTGAACGTGCGCATTCTGCACTTAGAAACTTTTTGAAATTTTACTTCACGCAAAATGCATTCTCTCAAAGCAAAGAAGCTTGCAGATCAAAATTGAAACTCGCAACACGTGATTTGCGCGTTTCAACTTCTCACATACAACACTTAGCGTGTTTCTATCAAGAACTCGCAAAACCTAATATAACATCAACACTCTTCATTGTCCCCATTTTTCCTTTCTGCATATTTCTTTGATGTGCGTGTTCTTCCCTTTGAAGCTTACGTGAAGTTTAGATCTAGCCTGTTCTTCAGTTTAGCACTCTGATTTCGATCCAAAATCTTTAAAATCTGCAATCAAAACTTGGAAATGCACAGAAATGATCGAAATGACATTTAGAACATTTTTCTAATACATCACTTAGACTAAAAACAACAAAATCACATAGATTTGATTTACAGAGTGTTCGATATTTTCAAAAACCAAAAACTCACAAAATCCAAAATTGATTATAATTCAGTGTGAATTTCGTGACATGATCAATACAAGAAACATTCTTGTTAGGTCCATTGAGATCTAGATTGGATTGATTGAATGATAAACAAGGAATCAAAGGAGTAGATATTTGTAGATTTATTATAGACAGAAATGTAAACTACACTACTGATTGAAAGCAGTCGTATGTCTACATTGTTTAAGATGAAAGGTTACAAAATGAAAGGTTAACCTAAAACACACTACAAGATTCCTATTTATACCCCCAAGCCCTTGTACACATTTTAAGCCCAAACCCATATACAAGGGCCAATACATTTATGTTGATTACTTTACTAAACTTCTAAATAGAACATAAAATATGTTCTAACATTCTCCCCCTAAGTTTTGTAAAGTAATCATTCTCTGATCAGCTCCATCTTCAGCTCTTCTCCCCCTTTGATTTCTTTATAAAACTTAGCGTTGCATAAACTTCAATGCTCCTCTAGCTCCCCCTAGAAAGTACCTCTTATCCTTGGAATATCAACTGAAATATCAGATCTGATGTAGACCATAACCTCGACTGAGTGCACATAAAGACAACTTTTGACTCTTGTAAACCCAACACATTCTGTATGCCCACAAGAATGATATGTGTTGAGTATTGGAATGGCAACCAAGTGCATCTTCAATGTATAACATCTGATCTATCTTTGAACCACTAGTTGAAATAAGAATTCAGCTTAAGAACTTCATCTGATCAGCTTACGGGCGGTATCATCCGGTAGCAACACTACAAGGCAAGGGTAGAAGGCAAGCACTGTTCAACAACTGATAGAAGATACTCATTTTCTGACTGCTTTTCAGAATACTGAACAGTCAAACCCAGAACTCCTTTCTTCACGAATCAGCTGGATGATTATAAGCACTCATGATTCTGAATCACAACTCAAGCATCAGAACAATGATTGCAGTCGCTCACACTACTGAGTGATCAGTTCAGAAGAATGATAAAGTGCTCTCAATGGTCTAACAACTCAAGAAGCTTTCCAAACTGATGATTGCAGATGCTCAGGCAGCTAACTCAATCCAATCAGAGACCAAATCATCAAATCCAGAATCTAAAAATCTTGAAAAACTTGAGCACTCGTTGTAAGAATAAATCAGTTGCTAGAAATATGTGACCAACATATGATAAGAGTGATGTCACATATTCATTACGCGTAAAAAGCTCGGGAACAGGACAAACTTGTATCAGAATGGGTTCAGAACAATCAGAATTCTAAAAAACATCAAACTTTTCACAAAATACCTCCAATTCCCAGATCACTATAGACTTTTAAGAACAATTCGCAAGATGGACTAAGCCTAATCACCAAAATTTTCAAAGGCTTTCCAGCGAATCCTTAACTTTCGCAAGTGCCTATTCTGCGAATTCCTTGCCTTTCACAGACCTCTTATTTGTGAATCCTCATAATTCACATCACACATGCTTGCGAATCCTGAACTTTTGGCAACTCACACACCTGCGAAACCTCTACTTTTCGCAACACACATATATACTAATTCCACACTTAAGAATTTCATCTTCAAAGAAAGTTATCCTGAGAATCCTTCAACATTTCGCAGATAACTATTGTGTGAATTATGTACTTACGAATCCTTCAACAAATCTTCATTCTGCGAATTCTTTTCAACATCTGCGAGTTCTTTCTTTTAATGTTGCGAATTCTATAGATCTCGAATGATTTTCTGACTTTCCTCAAATCCAACCTTCTAGACTTCGAGTTTTGAGTTGAAATTTTGACAGCAGGTTCGAAAATAACTTTTGAGCACAATTGTAGTGGATGACTATGTCTAATTTTTACTCTATAGTCCAAATCGATCCAACCACAGTGATATATATTTTCGAACAAGAAAAACTCAAAATCGACAGATTCGACTCTCTGGAGTGAAATTGATACAAGTAATTGATTAAAAAGTGATCTACAATAACCTATGAATCAATTTGACAACAAATAATCAATCAATCAAGCAACAATTCCAGAAATCGAAATTTTCAACAGAGATTATTCTATCAATACCAATCAGATCTTGATCGTTCAAAGAATGATATCTCTATTAAGCTCTGATACCACTTGTTAGGTCCATTGAGATCTAGATTGGATTGATTGAATGATTAACAAGGAATCAAAGGAGTAGAAATATGTACATTTTTTATAGACAGAAATGTAAACTACACTACTGATTGAAAGCATCCGTAAGTATACATTGCTAAAGATGAAAGGTTACAAAATGAAAGGTTAACCTAAAACACACTACAAGATTCCTATTTATATCCCCAAGCCCTTGTACACATTTTAAGCCCAAACCCATATACAAGGCCCAATACATTTATGTTGATTACTTTACTAAACTTCTAAATAGAACATAAAATATGTTCTAACAGTTCTAAAACATAAATCGAACACTGTGGATCCATTATCTTGCATCAAAAACGATTTTTCAAACAAAATTTGAATCAAACAGTTAATCATTTTGTGTGTTCTTCAAAATCAAGAAATCAAACAAATCCAAGTGTAATTCAAATAATCTGAATGATTTTGGTTTGCTCTGATTCAAATTGAATCATTTTATAATTGTTATTGTATCAAAGGGGCGGAGAATGTTAGTTTATCATAAAGGAGGAGATTAATATTCAAAGACTGTGTTGACTTGAAAAGGTTTTGATGATTTTACTGCTCACAATTCATCAAAAAGGGGGAGAATTCTGGATTTTCAAGTCAGATGAAGATTAAGTGATGTTTGAAAGACATTATCAAGAAAAGTAAAGAGGCGAGAAATTCTAGATTTTTAAGTCAAATATGATAGTTTGAAAGATATTCTGAAGAAAAAGGAGAAGATAATTTCTGGAATTTCAAATTCAAGACATATGAAAGTTAAAGATGATTCAAGAAAGTTTGTTTTCCAAAGACAGTTCAGAGATCACAGAGATGAAGATACAAGTTATGAAATATGCCTCAAGATAAAAGAAGTTTCAAGAATTCAAAGTTTTGTTCAAGACTCGATTACTTTTCAAAGACTTTGTGAAAGACTTTTCAAGATTATTCAAAGCATCAGAGTTTAAAGTTTGTTAGAGCTTCAACGTGTAAAGCAGTCAAAGTAAAAGTTTGAAGAATCAAGAGCTAAAGACGATTGTCAATTTTTTTTACATCTTGAATACAAAAGGGGAGATTGTTAGTGTATAATTGTATCCAAGATTTAAGTGTAGAAAAGTTAAAGTCTTGTAAAGTCAACTTTGTTTAAGTACATATGATGTGAGTGTATGTAAGGGTGTTAAGCATATGAGAGTTTAGTACTATGAGAGTTTGTCAGATAGATATATGAGTGTTTAAGCTTGTGAGAGTTCTACGACTTTGGCATTTCTCTCTCTACTCTCTCTCTAGAAATTGTTCATAATTGTCAAATCTTTACATCTTGTTTGATATGGCTTGAATCGTGGACTTACACCTTGGAGGTTTCCTGACTTATTTTCGAGATAATTTGATATACTCACCAAGTTCATGTCTTTCTATAAAGTCCAGAAACTGGTCCTTCCACTGTTCATACTCTCCTTTGAACAATACCGGTGGTTTGACATCAGTTCCTATTGCCAAGGTATCTCGAGAAGTCATCTTGATAATTGAAAGATCTTTAAACACAAAAAATCAAAAAATATGAAAAATTCTAGACAACAGTTAGAAAATTGACTAAGTATGAAATTCTCACACCAAAGAGACTACTTTTCGCACAAAAGGTAAAATTCACGTGCCAAGAATTAAACAACCAAGCTATTTGCACGTTGTAGAATGTGAAAACCTTCTTTTCGCACTAGAAAGGATGCGAATTCCTCACTTCACGTATGCAAGGGGATGCGAATTGTCAAAGTTTGCACGTAATGAGAGGCGAATTCTTGCTTTTCGCACCACGAGAGATGTGAAATCTTGACTTAGAATTTTCTCAAATTCGAACTTTTCGCACACAAATATGATGTGAATTTCTCACTTAGTAAAATTATGCCTTCTCAACTTCATATATCGATGCGAAATCCACACTTAGAAAATTTTGAGACTATGATATCCGAATTTCTCAGATTTCGCACACTGTGAGATGCGGATTTCTGCTTTTTCTTATGAAGGCACATGCGAAATTCTCACTTAGGATTTTCAAACTTCACTTTTTGTATGTTGTTGGATGCGAAATTCTCCTTTACGTATATAACACGATCCGAAACCCTTTCTTCTCGTATACAAGCTCGTGCGAATTTTAACTTTTTTCACGATGCAGTGTGCGAATTCTTTCCTTAAGCGAAATCAAAACAAAGCCATGCGAGTTTTTCATTGTTGATGGGAATTATTTAGATCTTGCGTGTTCTTCAAATGTTCGACTCCAAAACACTATAATCAACCAAAATTTTGAATCAAAACCTTGAATTCAACCTTGAAATTTTGTCAATTTGTCTTCGAGAACAATCTGAACAAATTTCAAATGATCAATTAGAACAAAGTCAACAAAATTACAACACGCTCACAAGATATAGTGTGTATTTACAACTCGAACCAAAATCTCATCAAATCCAAAATTACACAAATCAGATGTGAATTGGACAATCTAATACAATTCAAACATGTTCAGATACATGAAACGATTGTAGTGCAATAAAAAATACAATAAAAAACAACACTAGAACAAGAATTCAATTCTGGAACAATTGTTAGTGTATAAATTGTATCTAAGATTTAATGTGAAAAGTCAAAGTCTATAAAGTCTAAAAAAGTCAACAAAGTCAACCTTTGTATTTTGAGAGTTTCTTAGTGGTGAGTGTGTTAGCTTCATATAAATACCTTGTATCTTGAGAGAAGCCTAAAAAATATATTGTAATTGTCATATTGAAATAATACGAATTGTCACTTTCTCTCTCTATATACTCTCTCTCTAGATCTTGATTCGAATTGTCAAATCTTGATTGAATTGCTTGATATCTGGGATCATAAATTTTCAATTGGTATCAGAGCCGAACCCATTCAAATTTAGAAAGATTATTTCACTTGTTTGGATCGATTTCTTGAAAATCTCAAGAACACGCAGAATGTATCTTATCGTTCATTGTTGGATCGAATTTTCTTGAGTTTGTTGTTTTTAGATTGTAAAAATGGTGTCATAGACTTCGTTTGATATATTAGATTCATTATTGTTCACATTGTTTCACAAATTAATCATTAGAACAGGTTGAATTTTGGATTTTTGGATTTTCTTGAAAAATCATACGAACACTGTAATTTGGACTGATGCACTGTAATTCTGAGTTTTTAGACATAATTGTTGTTTAGAAAAGTATTCTAAATTGAAAGTTGATCATATTGGTGCATTCTTGAAAGTTAATTGTAGGTTAAAATGATTTTTGCATCGAATCAGTGAGTCAAAGGAACAAACGCGCAAGATCCATACTTCGCGCTAATCAAGAACACGCACAAACTGAAGAACACGCACGATGTTGATTTTAATGATATCTGCGAGTTTGGGCAAAGTTAGCGCATAAAGTGGTTGCGAGAAGTAGAAAACGCGCACAAGCTATCTTGCGAGAAGTAAAGTGAACAGTGACTTGCGAGTTTACTAGCTATGTGAGTTTATATTTAGCGAGTTCTACATTTTGAAGTTTTGTCTAAGTATGGAACGCGCAAGGGATATTTGATCTGCGAGTTTATGTTCGTTTGCGAGAAGCTAAAGTAATCAAATACTTCTAAGTCCAAAACGCGCATGAATTAGTGTGCGAGAAGCGAAAACGCGCATACAGTTGTCTGCGAGAAGCTACTTCGCGCACATCAAATACTGCGAGTTCTTTAAAACGCACAAGTAATAGCGTGCGAGTTCTACAAATGCGCACATAACTATTAGCGAGAAGTTCTTTGAACAGTGCTTTGTGAATTCTTAGGTCTGCAAGTTCTTGTGGTTTGCGAGTTCTGAAGTTAGAATTTTTCTGAGATCAATTTCAAGTGATGATCTGAGTTTGACATTTCAAGTCAATTTTTTCTGAATATTTTGGGAACGATCATTTCAAGCATACATTCAATATGTATATTTTGGGAACGATCAATTTCAAGTGATGATCTGAATTTTTCTGCCCATTGACCCCACCCGCGTGCTATGTATGCGGAGGGGGACATACTTCTGATAGTGCTAATTTTCTTTTTAATTTCTGTTAACGATCATTTTCAAGTAAACTTTTTTTCATATATCAATATGTCTACTGTATTGTCAGGGAGAGATTGTACCATCATGTAGATGCCTGAGATACCAACAAATGAAGCTGAAAGGGAAAGCTGAAGATTCAGAATGCAACTCTTCGTAATCAGATTCAGGAGTTTAAAAATAAATTGTTGAATTCTGATAAAATTCCTGATTGTGTAAAATGTGCCAATAATTCCAACTCTAATTTTGCAGGTATCATCAAGGGAAGAGAGAAAGAAATTAAAGAAAAGGAGAAAAATATTGCAATAAAAGAGAATATCATTGAGACATGTGAACAAGAAATAAAGCTGAAAGAGAAAAAGATAATAAATCTTCAAAGTCAACTAAAGACAACTGAACAAAAATCATCAGAACTACAAGCTGAATCAGTTGAGCTTTAACAAAAGTTTAAGGCTTTTGAAGAAAAGATATCTGCTTTGGAGACAAAGAAAGATGATCTGATAAAAAGCCTCCAAGCAGATAATGAAAAAGCAAACTTGAAGAAAGATTGTACTAAAAAATTGTCTGACTTTTCAAAGAAAGCTATCCAAGAGAAAAATGATTTTGAGCTAAGATGCATTAAACTCTCGAAGCAATTGTCAGATTTTGAAAAGATCTTAATTACATAAAGAGACACGTTTGCTAAAGAGAGAAAAGTTCTTGAAGACAAAACGATTGAACTTCCCAAACAAATCTCAGTTCTGCAAGACTTACTTGATAAAGAAAGAAAATTTTTCAAGAAAAGAAAAAGTCTTTTGAAACTGAAAAGAAAAATGCTGAAAAGAGAAATGTTGGGATTTTCAAAGATATTTCTGAACAAAACAAGAACTTCGAAAAATATTTTAAGCTAGAACGTTTAAACTTTGAATATGAAATATCTAAGCTCATATCCAAGATATCTGTTCTATCCTCAAACATTCAGAAAGAACGGATGGCTAGATCTTATTTGAAAAAGAAGTTTGACACACTTTCTGATGAAAGAAACATTTTATCTAAAAAGTTAAAGGACATGGAAGATGAAAATGTTGAATTGACAGATAAAGTTTCTGCTGATGTGATTAATCAATCACCTCTTGACAACTCAACAGAATCAATGTGTTCTTTCAAAACTGCTTCAAGTTCAATTCATGAAAATGTTTTCAAAAAGAACTGTGTCAAACCAAACATTGTCAAATCAAATCAGATTCATCCATCTAATCTATTTTATGACAAGTATGTTGATAGTTCAGCGAGCTTCTATATAAAATCTCTTGGAAAGCATTCAAAGAAAGGACAAATGGTCGGGAGAGTGAAGGTTTCTCCCGATGAGAAGAAGAATGACAAAGCATCTGCATCCACATCCAACTCTTGAAATTACCCCACCAACCACTCGTTTCTTTCTTAACAAAGAAATGTTTCATTTTCTTTGGGGATGTAGCATATCTGCTATCTAGTCTTCACTCGGAAGATTTAGATATTGAAAAAGAAGGAAAGTTACCCCACCATCGCACCTCTTTCATGCACATTGAGTCTGTGTAATACTTGTTGTTTCAACAGTTTACACATTTTGAGACTGAAAAAGCTTGAGTAGCTTCAATCATTTCTACACTTGCACGTACACACAAGGAATAAGTTTTCTTGTCATAACATTCATAGAAAATTCCTTTGTGGTTTTTCGATGATTGAATGGAAGCCCTGGGGGAGTGAACATCACAAAAGCTCCTTTCCAATGTACATCCGTTGTACAAAGTGGCTCCGTGCTACTTACAGGAAATTCTAACTATTTCATTCGTTGAATCAAGGTTTCAAAGTTCATTATATCTGAATTTGAAAAGATTCGGGTATACACTCATGAATTGTCGGATATTCAGATAAAAAAGGGAAGAGATTGTCAGTTTAATACAAAGGGGGAGATTCAAACAAAGTGGTAGAATTGAAGAGTTTTGATGATCATGATTCTCACAATCATCAAAAAGGGGGAGATATTCTGAAGATTTCAATTTGAAAGATAATTTCAAAGTGTAAAATCAAAATTGAAGATATTCTCTGAAGTTTTCAAGTCATTGGTGAAGTTGATGAGTGTTCATAAAAACGTGAAGATAAATCTGAATGACAAACTTTATTCAAGAAAGTTTGTTTGCTCGAAGACAATTCAGAGATCACAGAGAAGAAGATACAAATATTGAATGATTCCTCAAAGATCAAAGAAGTTCAAAGAGTTTCAATGTTTTTGTTCAAGACTTGTTGACTTTCCAAAGATGCAAAATGCAAAATACTTTTCAAGATTCTTTAAAGGTTGAAAGACTGAAGATTGCCAGAGCCTCAAAGTTCAAGATGTTAAAGATAAAGTTTGAAGAATCAAGAGCTGAATACTATTGTCAATTTTTTTTTAAATCTTGAATACAAAGGGGGAGATTGTTAGTGTATAATGGTATCCAAGATTTAATGTAGAAAGTCAAAGTTTGTAAAGTCTAGAAAAGTCAACTTTTATGTAATGAGAGTTTTAGCCTTATGAGTGTTTTAGGTTTATGAGAGTAATACTTCATATAAATAGCTTTGTTTGAGAGAACCATGTAACCCTTGAATTGTACGCATACCCTTATAGCTTAATAGATATATGACTTTCTCTATCTAAATTCTCTCTCTAAAATCTAGATTTGATTTGTGCTTGAATTGTTTGATATGGCTTGAATTGCTCATCAAGGGGGAGCAAGATCTTTGACTTCTAGACAAAACAGTCTAGGACTCGTACCTCAAAGAACTGTGGCTCTTGAATAATTCAGTTCAAGACCCGCACTTCAATGTTAAAGGACTGACTTCTAAGTACTACATCTTAGAACTCGTACTTTAATATTAAAGGACTACGACTTCTAGATAAAACAGTCTAGGACTCGGTCTTTAATGTTCAAAGATAAGGATATTTTGAAAATATCCAGTGGGAGCTTATTTGACATAAATCATTATATCATGATTTGAGGGGGAGCCTAAATGTTTGTAAGTATCTTCTGATCTATATCTCTGATTGTTTGAAAGAAGAACAACTTTCAAACATGAAAAATGTTTTCTGAAATGTTCAAACCACTTCTGGTTCTCAAAAGATTTCATGAACTTAGAAGTGTGATTTTTAAATGTTTTTCATTATTGAGCCTTGAGGTTTAAGTGATCGTGTGTTTCCAAAGATCAATACTTGTGTATTATCTTATCCATATACTGTCAACTATTCATACACACTGGTTCAGTACTTCATATTGATTTTATTATTACCATGTCTCATAAAGAAACAATCTTTCGATGGTAATACCCTCGCTTGTAATTCAATGTTGTTGAGTATAAATCATCATTTTAATCTTTGAGCGTTCATTGTTAAATTGTTTATATTTGTTCATATAAACAAACTATCAAGTTCTTTGATACCCCAACCATTTCACGTTCATATTTTGTGAGATTTGATCTAATTGATACATTGTCAGATTCTCAAAACAATTCTCTTGATTTCATTTCATTCATTCAATTTTATTGTTTTGAGAGATCTTCAAAGTTCAAATGCTCAAATTTCATTCATATTCTTGATGAGCATACATTTTTTTTTGATAATGTTATCATATTTTGTGCTTAATTGTTCAATCTAAATTGTTGAGCAACATATCTTTTAGGACAAATTACATGGGATTTATGTGTGAGCTTAAACAGAACTGCCATGGATTCACGTTAATCATTGTTTCCTACCCCGGAAGTATTCCTAGAGTGATTGAGGGGTGAGGGATTTTTAAATCAAAGAGTGGGGGAGATAACTCATCCGATGGAGTTTTTCTCAGTGTGTGGAGCGGAAAAATGTAAATGAGAGTTTGGTTAGAGGTGAGCTTTAATGTTCAAAAGAAAGATGATGTGAGATCATAGTTAAAAGAATATCAAAACTCTGCACCAACCACTTTCTAAGTCGGGCAGCCACATCTACTGATTGGTTCACATTTTTTGGTGACCATCATTGAAAAAGGCAGTGAGCCCATGCCAATTCTTGCAATTACCCCACCAACCACTCGTTTCTTTCTTAACAAAGAAATGTTTCATTTTCTTTGGGGACGCAACATATCTGCTATCTGATCTTCACTCGAAAGATTTAGATATTGAAAAAGAAGGAATTTTTCCCCACCATCGCACCTCTTTCATGCACATTTAGTCTGTGTAATACTTGTTGTTTCAACAGTTTACACATTTTGAGCCTGTTTAAGCTTGAGTAGCTTCAATCATTTCTACACTTGCACGTACACACAAGGAATAAGTTTTCTTGTCATAACATTCATAGAAAATTTCTTTGTGGTTTTTCGATGATTGAATGGAAGCCCTGGGTGAGTGAACATCTCAAAAACTCCTTTCCGTTGTACATCTGTTGTACAAAGTGGCTTTGTGCTTCTTACAACCATTTTAACTGTATTATTTGTTGATACAGGGTTACAACGTTTATTATATCTGAATTTGAAAAGATTAGGGTATATACATTTTTGAATTGACGGATACACAGATCAAAATAACGAAGATTGTCATTTTATAAATGGGAGGATTGTTATTGTATCATAAAAGGATGAAATTGAAGAAGTTTTGATGATCATGATGCTCACAATCATCAAAAAGGGGGAGAAATTGTTGAACGTTCAATTTCAAAGTCATAGAGAGATGTCAAAGTGAAAAAGACTTGGGGAGAAATTTTGAAAGTTCAATTAGATCAAGTCTGATGAAAAGAAATTATTCAGATATGATTCAAAGACAAATCAAGATGATTCGAGAAAGTTTGTCTTCCGACGATTCAGATATCAAAGAGATGAAGATACGAGCATTGAAAGAATCCTCAGAGATGAAAGAAGTTTCAAAAGTTTCAAAGTTTTTGTTCAAGACTTGATGACTGTTCAAAGACTTGGATGACTTTTCAGGATTCTTCAAATCATCAGAGATTAAAGACTGTCAGACCTTCAAAGTTTAAAGTTGTCAGAGTCAAAATTTGAAGAATCAAAGAGCTGAAGATGATTGTCAAATTTTTTTTAAATCTTGAATACAAAGGGGGAGAATGTTAGTGTATAAATTGTATCCAAGATTTAATGTGAAAAGTCAAAGTCTGTAAAGTCTAAAAAAGTCAACCTTTGTATTTTGAGAGTTTCTTAGTGGTGACTGTGTTAGCTTCATATAAATACCTTGTATTTTGAGAGAAGCTTAAAAAATACATTGTAATTGCCATATTGAAATAATACGAATTGTGACTTTCTCTCTCTACATACTCTCTCTCTAGATCTTGATTCGAATTGTCAAATCTTGATTGAATTGCTTGATATCTGGGATCATAAATTTTCAAAAATGTATGTGCGAGTTCTTGAAATCGATCACCAAATCTCAAATCTCAGGGTTTGCTCTGATACAAATTGTGTCCCCCAAACAATGTGCAAATCAAGATGATAACAACAAGAAATCGATTCAAATAGCCATATGTATTTCTTGAATTAAACAGAGTACAATGTTTTCTCTCTCTCAATCTCTCTCTCTAGGAATATGATTTTTCAAAGTGCTACTAGGATAACAAAGGAACAAAAGCCTTTTATACCTAAGATCTATTACAAGGAAATAATAACGACAAGTAAACTAACAAAGACTAACTCTTTAACTTGCATTGACTTTCCTCTTTAAGAAGCTTGACCTTGACTTTGCAATGACGGTTTGACTTGAGGTTTGACTTTTAACTCCTATGATCTTGGATCCAACATATTTGTGCACTAACACAAATGTTAACCACCGGTGAAAAAGTTGACTCGCCTTGCTTCTTTCGAAGCTTAGCTTGCTTCCTTAACTTCTTAGCGGTTTTCTCGATCTTGAGATCTATAGGTAGAGGTGAACCTGCACGAAAAGATATTGGCATAAACAATTAAATCTTGCCGAGTCCCCGGCATAACAGCACCAAAAATTTGACTGGTGTCGAGTCCGACAAATAATAAATAAACTATAATGTAGCCTCTTACCGCTAAAACACAATAAATTGTGATAGTGATAAGTAGGGTCGTCTCCTCAGGGACTCGCTGTTAACCGTGAGTCCAAGACGTAATCACGTGTAAATTCATTGGATAAGTTATATAAAAAGGGGAGGGGGGGGGGGATTGGATGATTTATAATTAAGCTAAGCATAATTTTTTTAAATAATTCAAACAATAATAAAAAGAGTTCTAGTAGTAGGCAAACACACTTTTCATTGGACGGTATATCATCGACTTGTATGTAAAATGTATATTCACTCCAATTCAAAGACGCATCAATGTCCCGTTTGTCATAAAAAAATCCGACTAGAATGAGAAGCCCAATACCTAGTCTCTAACTAGCTAAACTTGAAACAAGTCACGAACTTGGTAACAATTTGCTAATTGCATGAAAATCAAACAAAAACCATTTCTAGTTAATATTTAGATGCCAAATATTAAAACTAGAATAGGCAAACTTATAACGTCAAACAATCAAACAAACATATTAATTGGAACATTACTTGCTAAAATAATGAAACAAAGAACAATTACGGATTCCTAGTTTCATTTAGCAAATCTAAATCAAGTTGAACAAAATAGGGGGTCCTTCCTAAATCGAAAACCCGACAAAGATTCAACACTAAAATCAAAGATCGCATAAATAAATTGACAAAGAACTTGAAATCAAACAAGTCTCAACACCACCAAATTTAAATGTTTAATTGCTTACTACTAGAAAGAAGAGAAGTTACCTACTCATATCTAAAATTATGAAAACTTACAACCGATTGCAATGTAGAAATTGATGAAAAACCCTAACAAAATCTCCAAAATTGATCCCCAAAATCTAAAAATCGGACCTTGGAAATCCTCTCTATCCTTTGATCGCTTTCAATCGTAATATCAAAAAAATCGTCTCCCTTTTAACAGTTATCGAACCCATTTTATATCCCCAGGAAGAAAAACCATTCGAAGTAGAACGTGGTCGCTCGATTTATTGTGTTCGCGACTTGGGGTGCAATTTAAACCCGCGTGCAAACTCGTCCAGGCACTAGAGTGTCAAGAAATAGTGGCCGGCGACGCTAGGCCGTGCCGGCTTTGGCCGATGCAGAAAGTCGCGACGAAGAGACGAACGAGAGTGATGAGGCGCTGGAGGCTGCTGCTGTTTGGGCGGATTGGGCTGACTCGGCTTGGATCTCTTTTTTTTCTACTTCTACACTTGAGCTACCGAATGGGCTGAACAATTTCTTCACAAGTCTGCCAATAAAAAAACCAACAAGATATAAATATTTTATTTATTTATTTCTTTTCTTTTGATCCACTGCTACAACGAAATTAATTACATAACATTTTTTTTCTTTTTTTCTTCTAATGAAATGCAATCAATTAAATGGGGTATTTTAAGCATCTAATCAACATTAATTCAAAGGTAAATTTGACATAAAGATATATAAAATTGGCACTTATCATTATTTATGACGAAAAACTCTTGAACTCACTAGGCGTTAGCCTAACATTTTTTATTTGTCGACATGTGTTCGAGAAGTGTATAGCTTGGTGAAGTCTTCCGCATTTATTTTGAGATTAACAACTTGTATTTGGGTTAAGTAACACCCGACTTTGATTTAGTCCTTGTATAAGATTAGATTTTATAATTGATGGGGCTAAATATAGAATATTATTTTGGAGGTATATCAAGTTTTGATTTATAGGAAGAAGAATATTTTACTTGATTTAATATCTAAATTTTTAATAGTTGCTCTTTCCAAATATGAGGGTGCTACAAGTTGGTATCAGAGCTTAAGTTTGAGAGATTTAGGTGTGGATTTTGGATACCTAGACTCAAACTAGCGTTCTTTCAAGTGAATAAGAGAAAAAATTGCACCAAGAGGCATTTTAAGATAGGATGTTTTGAGGTTGATGGAGTCACTAGGAACGGGAATCACGTCGAGAGTAGCAAGGATGATCATGTATAGTACGTTCATAATTTCACCTGGCTAGTGTTATGGTAGACCTACAAGTTACATGTGTATACGTGGACTACTTTGATGTGACGACCGTTGGGGTAGTGAAGAAGTTTCTAAGTGGGTAGCCGTTAGAAGAGGTTGATGATTTTAACATTCGTCACTTGGGGTGACAGTAAGCATGATAATTGTGTTAAGCAAACCATTTCGGGTTGGAATTATTGGTTGGATTAGAACCATAGACTTACGGAATCAACATAATTCGAGGAGAAATTGTAAGGTGAACCGATGAAATCCTTGATTATTGTCTTAACATGTTTGAGCATCCGGATGACGATAGTGCGATGCAGAAATTGAGGAGCGTAGCTTCGAGACGTTGAGTGTCGATCAAATTCATGCACGAAATTTATTTCTAAAATAAATTGCATCAATTATTTCTCTTGTATCCGATCATCATATGGATTAAACAATGTTTAGCACACACAAGATTTTAAACATGCATAAAAATATTCTATTTCATGTGGTTGCTTACTTTGTTGAGGCTTTCTTTATTTTTGTTGTTGTCCAACACTATTTTCGGATATTGTGATGTCCGTATGTTGATGTTGTTTAGGGTCTTGGACAAGTGACTGCGACTTATGACATTAATTTTGGATCTCCTCCACATATGTTAAGGCGTTGGATGAAGATTTACCTTCCATTATTTTGGTGTTTGAGTTTTATTGAGAATTTTATTCCATGCGATTTTGTGGATTTGATGTGATGAATTTAACGACGTCCAGTTGTATTGTTTTCCCTTGAGTTTTGTGCTAGCAATTGGTTGCGTATAGTATGCATACAGATTCTATTTGGAATTTCCGTCATGGTGTTTTAGCCAACATTTTAGAACGACGAAAGCATTTTGTTATTTGGCTTTGAACTTGAAACCGATATAAATTATTTCATGTTTTTAACCAAAGCGCATGCACATATCACTTTACTAGTTTTATGAAATAGCTGACACATGCAAGTTTTGTTGCAGAATCTTATTCTATGTCGTGTTGTGGCTAAAAGAGAAAAACTTTGGGAGTTTGATATCATGTAAATTCTGTTTTGAGTTTTCTGCAAACATTTTGTTGTACACTGTTTAGTGCACGAATTAATTTACACCTATAGCGTGAGTAATCATATGTTGGGACTGAGATGGTCCGTGTTTATGTCTTATTTTATGCATCTTCATCGATTTTTGTTCTTGCTATTGGTCGACAAAGATGCATTATATTGATTGATTGATTTTACATGTGTGGCAATTGCGGTCACTTCAAACGGTTTCCTAGTTGTGCTAAGTTCCCCTTTATCACTTACTCTCTAAACAAATATCTGACTCTCAGGTATGTTCTCTCACTCTCAATCACTGAATATTCATTCAGTAAGACGTTTTTCAAAATCAAAACATTAATCACTGATTTTTCTTCAAATGATTAAAAGCTTTTTGATGAACAAAATCAATCACTGACTTTTCTTCAGTGATTATTTGAAAAGAAAACCAATCTCTGAATTTTTATCAGAGATTTTTTCAAAAAGAAAACCTATCTCTGACTTTATTCTGAGATAATTTCAAAAAGGATAAATGAAACATTTTTTTTCTCTCTCCTATGACGTCATTTGAACCGACAATCTACGACATGCCTTTTTCTCTGACACGTTCGTCCATTGCCTTTCTATCCAATCAACTACGTAAGACGTGTCCTGTCATGATGAGCATTTGTTTTCCCACCTCACTCATTGTCTCTCTCTATCTCTTTCTCTCTTTCCTCATATAAAAAGAATGCCTTTTTCATTCTTATCTTTTTACGCTTTCGTAAAACTTTCAAAGCAAGAAAAACTCTCTCAAGTCATTCAAGCAGACAAAAACCCATCAAGTCTTCAAATCGTCATCTCTTCATCAAGATCAATAGGTTTTTGTTCATCTCAATCTAAACATATTCTTAAAATCATACACGTTTTCATTATCATGGATTTTAAAAGATTTCTCAACACTAAAATCATTTCTTTTGATTTTATCTACTCTAAAAACTTTTGGTTTTTTTACATGTTCTTTCTTCTTCACAAAGAACACTATTTTTACTCTCAAAACAATTTTTTTTCAATGTTTCTTTCTAAATACGTTAACAGGTAAAGATTTAATTGTTTTTGGACTCTAAACCTTTCCCTCCATTCTACTTCTTTCTATATTCAGAAAATGGCCCAAGCAACTCTCATTGCTTCAAAGAACGCCAAATTCACCATCACTGAATCTGAGGTACCACTTGGTGGATGCAGCTGTCTTTCTGAAGCAGTCTTGGTGGATGCAGTTGTCTTTCTGAAGCAGTCTTGCCTTACTTACGCTCTCACAGTAAACCCAAAACCTTCCAAAACTCTTTTGCAACAGTTTTGGTTCACCGCTGATAAGACCACCATCACCAACAAAAAGGGTGAAGTGGTCCCTGCTATTTCCTTCACCACTGAATTGGGTTCAGGCCTACTCACTTCTTATGGTCTCAGGAAGGCACTTCGATTCCCTTAGAAGACCAAATCTGGATTCGACGCACTCCTCACTGACGCTGAGCTCATACAATTCTTGGATGACATGGAATATTGTTGGGACAAAAAGCCTCGCTACACGATCCCCAATAAACGCCTGACTAAGATTCAAAAGGCGACACATGCCTTCCCAACTCAACTACATCTTCTCCCACATAATTTAGAGTATGAGTGGGAAGATAGGCTCCCTGGATCAAGCGAGCAAGGTTCAACTCCAGATGGGCTATTCGATCATCGCTGGTAAGCATTTTGACTACGTTGGTGCAATCTTTGACGATATTAAGTCAAAGATTGAGAAGACGAAGAGGGATCCCAAGATCTCGTACGTGCGTTTCATCTACGCTGAAAAGTATCCAACTTCTAATGATGGTACTTTTCCAAAAGTGGGTCAACGCACGCTCGAGATCAAGGAGAGTGCCCCTTCGGGTTCTATTCCTGAAGTAGTTTCTTAACAAACTACTTTAGATGCTTTCGTGGGTATCTCCTCCACAACATCTGCAACTACTACAATAACTGTGTCAGTGATGACAATCGCTGACACTGTCCCAATGATAACCCCCATCTCCTCAGTTCCTCCACAACAAGATCCTGAGGTAATCCCCACTATCCAAACATCTTCTATCCCCATTACTCCTACTACTATTTCTTTGGTCTCTAACCTTCCATCTCTTTCACAGCAACCTCAAGTTGCACCCACAGGACCTGATATTCAAAATTTTGAAGGAGATTTGCAGTTCTTCAACATGTTCGATAATTCAGGCACTCCTAAAACCCTATACACAACTCCCATCTCTCCATATAAACCTGAGAAACGTTGTGCTCATCCACTGACTTTACTTGCAGGTCCTAAATTGGCAACTATGGACGCTCATGTCAACAAACTTGCTAAAAAGGTGGAATATCTCACCACCTTTGTAAACGAATCCACCGGCGCTGTGAATATAGCTGGTGAAGAGCTGAAAAAGTTGACTGCTTCCACTTCCTCCAAAGCTGATTCTTCTCAAATCACAGATGTTCAGGAGGACATTGTCAAGATTAAGGAAGATCTTGTTGGAACTCATCAACATGTCCAACTCATTCAGGGATGTTTCGGCACCCTCAGCAATGATGTTCGGGACCTATCCCGCAAGATTGACTCTTGCACCTCCGACCTACAGTAGGTCCTCGCCAAGCTGAATGAACCAGCTCTAGCGCCCACACCTTCTTTCACAGAGAATGACCGAACATCTCTAAATGTAAAGTTGAATTCATTCATCAGGCTTATTCAGACATTCCTGTCATCGAAGGCCATTTAGAACGCTTGGAGGCTGAAGTTCGGTCTCTGGCCACCGCTAAAGCTGCTCCTCAGACTGTTGTACTCCCCCATGCTGATAATGACAAAAGGGGGGAGAAAGTCCTTGAATAAGAAAATGCTGAGGAAGCTGCTGCTGAGGTCCAGGCGGAAGAACTTCCCTCTCATGTTGAGGAGGAGAAAGTTGCTGATCAAGCCCCTCCCTCTTCTTCACTTGCTCTTGCTCAGATTCTAAATGATGAAGAAGAAAAGGAGGAGGACAAGGAAGATAATGAAGATCTTGATCTTCATGATCAAGATAAGGAGCAACCAGCTGATGATGACGATGATGATGAGAAGGAGGACCAATCTCTTTGGTTCTCAGCGGATAACGTCACTTCAGCGACAACTTCGAAAGAAGTTGTCACAAAAGAAGCAAGGGGAGAGGTGAAACAACTTCAGGTACACCTTCCCAAGGTAAACAGAAGGGTATAGCTGCCACGGGAAACCTGAACATTGTCTCACAATTTGAGGGGGATAATCCTTCTCATATATGCCTTTCCATCGTACCTATCTCTTTCTATACCTACCATACCCCTGTCTCTTTCTAAGCCTTTATCTTTCTTTTTCCTCAAAATATACACTAACTCCTTTTTCATTTCTTGTCCAGACAGTTCTCTCCCCTGGTTAAGGGATCCGAACAACAAATAATCCCAGCTCTTATAGCTGAAGACCAAATAATCCCAATCTTATTAAGTGAGATTGATGAACAAGAAGAAGAAGAAGCCCTGCTCCACCCAGAAAAGCCCTCCAAACCAGCTCATTGGTCAGAGGAAGAGCTGAACAAAAGAATAGATATGATCTCTCATCTGGAGAGTCAACGGCTGAAAATCCCTCTTCAATCTTCGTCCAAAGAAATTGACTTCCTAACTGAAGGTGAGATAGAAGAATCCATCAGAGCTGAGAAGCTGATTGTTGAATGCCAACAAGATAAAACTCTTGCTCTTAAGGTTCAATCTTCTCAGGTCAAAGATAAAAGACTAAAGAAAAATCCAGTGGAAGTTCAAGCTACAATACTAAAGGAAATTGAAGTAGAGCGCTCAAGAGAACAAGAGGTCAGCGATAATTTAGTCGGTTGTTGCAAGCAAAAAGTCGACTATCGCTCCGACCCAATGAAAATAACAGTCGTTGTCATCTATGGAAGAAAGAAGAAGGACCGAACTTCTGTAACCATGGAGCTAACCAGAGAGAAGGCAAGCTCAAAGGAAATCTTCGTTTCAAAGCTCGAGAGCTTTGGCTACAAGGAATGGCTAGAGTTCAAAGATGCGCTAATGAAATCAAAGTCAACCTACAGAGCCTATGTCGAAGGCATCCTAGACGCCCTCATCAACAGAGTCACTGCAGTCTTAAAAAGGCCATCTGATTTTCCTCCTAAGCCAAGGCAAGTCAAAAGAAAGCCTGCTTCTTCCTCATCTGAAAATGTCGCTGCTATCAGAAACGACACCTCCATAAAATTTTCAAAGGAAGCTTTGTTCGGACCTCCTCCTGATCTCTCAGTTCTAGACCTATCCCTACCTTCTGGTGGACCATTCATTCCTGGACAAGTACTTGATGATCCACATGGAATCTTCTTCAGAGATGATGAAGGGATACTCAGATTTCAACGAGTCCCTAAGATTCCCATCTGTCCCCTGAATCATCTCAAAGATCTTTTGTGTCTATGGTGCGACTTCTCTCCATTAGCTGAACTAATCAATACAATCATTCGTCAATAATCATCAGATCGAAGGCAAAGAGGAGAAGAAGTACCTAACTATATTATCAAGGTTCTAAAGTCTTATTTAGATAGCTGATAGATTAGTCTCTTAATTCTTGTAACCTATTAGTTAGACTTACAGTAGTTAGTTCTTCGCTTGTACTTTATATTTTCATCTCTTGTAGTTATTTCTTTGAATTAATGAAAATTCAGTGAAGTACTTAACCCTATCAGTACTGTAAAAGATCCCTCAAAATAGTAATTAGGACATGTATGTTATGAGTCCTGATAATTCCTCATTTTGAATTAAAAGTAATTTTCTTCAGTTACTTTGTCATTATCAAATAGGGGGAGATTGTTGATCCAAACTCTCTCCGTGATTTGATAAAGACCCTTTTCTATACTTAGTGAAAATTACGTTTAATATTATGTATTAGTGTTTCATCATAAGCGATCATACTGAGTTTGTTCAACAATCACTGATGATTTCTCTTGTAAACATTCATATGTATTAGTGTTTCTCTATCAGCGGTCAAATTTTGTGTTTGTATTCAACCCCCCTTTCTACAAACTTGTTAAGCACCTTTGGGACCAACACCAACGTTCAGTGACACCTCTATCCGATGAAGGTCAAGGCTCTGAAACTGAGTTGGATTTGGCAGCTAGAGGAGATAATAGTGAAGAAATTCCTTCAGCTATTAGTGACAATGATGATGCTGATGAATCAGATGATGATGATGCTAATGATGATAACCAAGGTGGAGCTGATATTCATTTTGATGTACAGGATGATGAACAAACTGATGAGCAGGTTGATGTTTTTGAGCAATTCTATGAAACTGATGATATGCAAATAGATGCCGATACAACAATCAAAGATGTTATTGGAGATATAAGGAGTAACGAGGGAGTTCTAGCTGAAAATGAGAATAAGAGGTTGAGAGAGAATGGAGAAAAAGAATATGGAGAGCGTGTGTGTAACCTCACCTACGGATCTAAAAGGGCAACCACATCCACTACCTTGTCGCATGTGTTGCGAGAGGGTATTGAACAAGATGTTAGTCGCCCACTAACTCCATTGCACACCCATACCATCCACTCTAACTCCTCTCAACAGGAGTTAGTTTCAATTGATCATGGGGATTTAGCACAAAATCTACATGGATCTCACTCGGAGATTATAAGTATTAAAAAAAGAGAACTGCAGCCCCATTTCTCAACTTCTTTCTCAACACATATGAGTGTAGAACCTATTGTTACATCTTCCTCAATTCCTAGGACACATTTTCAAACTGCTACCATCGTAAGTCTTTGTGACCCGATCGGAACATCCATTGTAGATTCGCAATCCGGACTACAAGGATTGGATGGAAGTCCTGCCATTGCTAACATTCTGCCAACTTTGAACACATGCCACACGGTTGATTCATCAACTGCTGAGAGAACGGAGCGTCTAAGTGACCCCGGTGTTATCTTACCTGACTTTGTGTCAAAGGAATTGCTTAACAGTGTTTTAGAGGCTATTGAACAGAAGTTGTGGGAGAAAATAGAGGAGGAGGTTGGTGGAGTAAAGAGGTTATTAAAGGGGAAGGAACGTATAGTTGAACCTGAGCCAATTCAACCAGTTCAACCACCACCACAAACTACCCAATCTGTTGATTTGTCTACTGATGAGCTTAAATCCTTGTTGTTTGCTAAACTCTTATCATAAGCTCCGAAAAATCAACAAGATGCAGATCTTCTTTCACTTTTGCAATCCCAACATCAATCACAATCACCACAATTTGTGCAACCAGCAGATGTGGTTAGTGCCACAGAGTTTAATTCTTTCAAAGCTGATGTTTTGCATGCCATTTCTGATCTTAAACAGGTAGTGAAAACATCATGCAAAGCCCAAACATCTGTTTCTAAGCCAAGGCATGATCATGATCCAGATCATGACCATGAGGGAGAGATGAGGGAGAAACAAAATGTTGATTATGTGGTTATAGCTGTGGAATCTGAAGAGAATGATGACAGAGAAAACATTGATCATGGTAATGAGATGACTGATCAAAGGGAATGCAGGGAAATTATTCTTTATGTTAATCCAAAAGTAGAACCAAGGGTTGCAAAGTCTAAGGTTTCTACAAGAGCAGAGATATTGGAGATTACAGGAATGAATGCGGTGGACATAATTGAGCTATCTTCAGATGATGAGGAGGATGCTAATGAAAAGTATGAACAGTTCTGGAAAATAAAGGAGAAAGAGAAAGAGAATTTGATGATTGATTCTAGTGATGATAATGAAGGTAATGATATTCCAATTGATGAAGCTAATGTCCTGGATACTTTACTGGAAACTCTTGAGGATATACAGTTAAGTCCTGTCCATAATGACATTCCTGAAACCACAAATGAAGCTCCAGTCATCCCGGCCTTTAAAGAATTCAAATTTTATGAAACTTCTGAAGCTCATGTAAGTCAAAGCATGCCAAGTCCAGTAAGAATTCCTAGCCTAGTGCAAGATGATCAACGGATTCAAATCCCGTATCACAATGTTGAATCTGTTCAAGATGTCCTAAATGAAGGAGAGGGTGAAAAAACAGATGATGAAGTTGTTCATGTTCCCATTATAAATGAAGAAGGAGCAACCCCTTCTAATGTTCCTGAAGCACCTCTTGTGCCTACAGAAGCTGAAATCAGACACTGAGACATCCTCTCAAAGTTCCATTTTTGGAGGAGCAGATGAAAAGGATATTTGTTCACAGATTGAGGCCGATGGATAAGTTCAAATTTTTGGGTGTTCAGAATTAGCCGAAAGAATATAAGGAAGAATATGCCAACATGATGAACTGGCTAAGACAGACAAAGAGTACTGTAAAGAACAAATCTGGTATTGTCACAGTTAGAGAAGTCAGACTGAAGAAGTTCATGCACATTTGGTATCCTAAATTTTTGTTCAAAGAAGATATTTAACTAAATGCAGATTCACTGAAGCTGATTTCTGTTTTCTGAATGTTGATGATCTTGAATATATATACCATGACTTCAAAAATATGGTCATAAGACGAGAGAATATTATCTTTGCGTTGGAAGATATAAAAAGATTCATGAGGAGACATATCTTTTATACGTATTGTTATGATTTCTAGTTAGGTATTGAAACCAATTAGAAGAAGGTCAAAATGATCAAACCAAATCTGACCTTGTCTGACATTGATAACTATGATCTTTTCACAGTGCTTGAAGAACCTGAGTTGGGGTTGGTCTACTAGAATAATGAGAATGAGAAGAAGTTCTTCAGAGTATCTGAGATTTCTAAGTTCTCTGATGGAACTCTCAAAGTAATCAGATCGCAGCTTGGCTCCAGGTATAAATAAAGTGAAAGGAGAAGACAGCTAGGTGAAGATCATTTGCCAAGGAGGGTAAAGATGGTTATGCTAAGGATTCTTGAAGCTATTGATGATAGAATTGAGTTAAGAAGAGGAATCAGGAAGTTTGAATCATTCTTGAGTATAAGGAGAACATCTACAGGAAGATGGGACAGATGAAGTTTCACAAATTGATCTAAAAGGGGGAGATTGTTAATGCATAGTTTAGATCATTTGTTGACTTTTGTATGTTTGACTTATATTGAGATCAAGGCCTGTTTGACCCTTTATAAGCATTTGTTTTCTATGTATTTTGTGTAAGTAAGCATGGAAGTGAGAGTTAATTTGTAATTCAACCTTGTGAGATATATGACATCAATACATATGACTTTCTCTCTCTAGATTCTCTCTCTAAAACGTGTGCTTATCTTGACGTCTTAATTGTTAATCTTGCTTGAATCTTGGACTAACAACTGTCGTTTTCGCCTTCTCTTGAGTCAAAATGTTGTATACAAGATTAAAAAGGGTCAAAAGTGTATTTTATATAAATTCATTGTTTAATCAAGTATGTTTGACTTGTCTTGTGTTGTAAAGTCAACAATAGTTGACTGGTATAAATACCTTTGTGTCTTTAGAAACTTGTAAGCACACACACATTTGAGAGGAAGATACTTGTGTTTTAGAGAGAGAAATTGTTGTATCTAGAGAGCGTACTATGAGAGTTGTTTGCAATCAAATCTTATCAAATACAAATGACTTGTGATTAAAGTGTGTGTTGTTTAAATTTGTTTTGAGAGCTTGAAACTAGAACATCAATTGGTATCAGAGCCTAATCAGAACAAATCAGAGATCAATTTTCACTCATAAACTGAAGAACTCGCAGACCTACAGGTTTTAGATTGATTTTGAGATTTGGTGTTGTAATTGTCAAATTTTTGGTTGTATTGGTATCGTATGATGTTTTAGATCACTTCTTATTCATATTGTACTTCCAATTTAAGTATAATTCTTGTTCAACTTCTCAAAATTGTAAGTTTTTAGTTCGAGTTTTGTATCGTACTGTGTTCGAATCAAGAATAAAGATTTAATATTGTTTTGATGAAATTGATGCAAAAGGATTGATCAGAACATATTCGATATCATTTGTGTCAATTTTGGTATCAATTGGTTAAGAATTGAAGCTGATATGATGATTTTTGTGATTTTTGGGTCGACAACTTGAAGAACTCGCAAGATCTGGACATTTCGAATAGATTATCAAAGAACTTGCATGGATCTTTGAATTGTTGTGTTGGTGAAAATTCAAGTACATAATTCGCATATAGCTTGGTGCGAAAAGACAAGAATTCGCACAAGGCATTGTGAGAAAAGTCAGAATCCGCATAAAGCATGGTGCGAAAAAAGGAAGAATCCGCACATAGCTTCGTGAGAAAAGTGAAAAATTCGCACATCACTTCATGTGAAAAGCTACTATTCATCTCAGTTACATGCGAAAAGTTGAAGAAATTTGCATGATGATGTTCTGAATTTTTGAAAGGGAGAATTTCGTATAGATACGTAAAGTTGAGAGGGTTGAATTTGGCTAACTTTGAAATTCGCATCACCCCTTCTTGCGAAGAGTTCAAAGTTTGAAAAGTATAAGTCCAAATTTTGCATCTCTTAGTGTGCGAAAAGTCAGAATACGCATCTAACTGCGTGCGAAATCTTGCAATTCGCATCCTTAAGCGTGCGTAAAGTGACAATTCACATATAATAGCATGCGAAAATAAGAAGATTACCATCTTTGGTGTGCGAATTTTAGTGTGTGGGAAAAGTCAGTATTTGTGGTGTGAAAAGTGTAGTTTCTCTCAGTTCTGTGAATCATCATTTTATTGCTATTAATATCAAGTTTGAATCATCATTTTATTGCTATTTCTAAACTTTTGGGTGGATTAGATTGTTAGTTTAATGATTTTGTTTGAGCGGCGTTCGAAAACCCCCCCCAAATCTCCGCACTTGGGCCACATCATGAGCCCGGGGTCGATGCCACCTGGGCTTTAGTGGGAGTCGGGCCTCAGCCCACCCGGGCTTCAACCTGAGTTGAGTGTCTGCTGCTACGTAGGTATCCCTCAGCCGGAGGTCGACTCCCATGCGGGTGATCAAGACCCATATGCCATGGTCCGCATCCATGCAGGTGTCCTTGAGTCGGGCCCTCCTTCCCCAATCGGGTGTAGGCTGCGGACCGAGTAGTTGGGCTGAGACTCATCAGGCCATGGTTGGGCCGACACCTCAGCTTTAGTATGGAACATTGGTTGCTTATTTAAAGATAAATCGTGCGGAAATAATAGAATTCTATAATCTATTTGTAGGATAATCTCGTGTTGAGTAGCGTTATTTGCGTAGCATCTTTATCGCAATCAGGTGAGTTCCCGACAACTCCTTTATTTATGTGACATGTTATTATTGGAAAACATTGGAAGTGAGTTAATTGAGAAACATACTTCTTTTCCACGATTATCTTGGTGTTGAATTTTATATACGTTGTTACCATTTATTATGTTTATGATTTGAACTATTTGGATAATGTTATGTAAAACGGATTGTGGAAATCTTTTCGATTTGGTGGAATTATGTAAATAATCCCATGTGTATGAAATTCATTTTCTGCTCATGGGAAATGGGGAGTCTGCTTGGGCCCCGTGGCGAGAGGGGAGTATGCTTGGGCCCCGATCGCGTTGTCTTCAGACGTGGAACAAAGGAGAGATATTAATGTGCATTTCTCATTCTCAAGTAATTGTGTTATTGCGTTGATAATTTCATTATCACTTGTTTAGAAAACAAGTTTTTGCATATAACTGCTTTATTGGGAATTCACTAGACCTTATGCTCTAACCCTCGCTTTCAAACTGAAAACCCATTTTCAGGGAAGATCGTTAGCGGGAATTCCTCAAATGGGGAAAGAAGAGAAAATTATAGAAGCATGGGAGTAGATGTCAAATTGGATGCACAACCTTTATGGAGTTGAAAGTTTTGCTAGTTCTAGAAATCTCGGTTGTAGATGAGACTTCCGTTGTTAGACGTCACTATTTTCATGTTATCTTGTTCTAACTGTATTGGGACCCAATTTGGGATTTTAAATTTATCGTCGTTCTGTTTTTAAATTTTAGGTTATTACATTTGGTATCAGAGCCATAGTTTAAGGGATTTAGGTGACCAGAGGGGCCTAAACTTAAAACGTGAACCTAGGAACACAACTGAGATATAGGATGCCCGTAGGAATTCACTCTAAGTACACTAATGATAAGGTAGCGAGGACGATCAAGTAAGGTAAATTTGGGATTACATCTGGCCAGTGTAATTGCAAATTTATAGGTAGATGTAAGTGCTTAAATGGTCTTATCAACGGAGTCCTGATTGAGTGTTTGTTTTTGTGGTCTTATCGGTTTTTGTCATGTAGAGGAGATCGCTGAATGTGATAGTGTGGAGTAAGTTCTAATCTTGCAAGTCATTGGCAAGGGTTTGGTGGGTTGAGTGAGAATGTTTTGGGGTAATTGTTGATACCTCTGGGAAGGAGTTATGTTTGATATGTTAGTGAACCAGCTAAAAGTAGGACTTTTAGGGTTCTATAGAGAAGCATAATATGTAATTATATGCTTTCATTTTCTGATAAGACTCTATTTCTGGGGTTGGATGTACCAATCAGTCAGAGTAGAAGGAGAGGTGTGTTTGGATATTGAATGCCTCAATTCAAGGCCGGAGGAAATCACTAAGTTCTTTACTCGTCAATTAAGCAGTGGGGTTGCATGAACGTGTGAGAAAAGTATCAGTGTTAATATGAAGTACGGAGTAAGAAGATAATAGAGGGCAAGTGGTCGTTATTAATCTTTACAACTCTAATTTCGGAATTGGGTACTCTACAAACCCACGATCGGATTGGAAGCAATGTAGTTGGGATAAGCGAGTATGCAGGGAAGAACCTGTATAAGAAATTATTACAAGAGTGAGAAACCCGACCTTTTGGTCAAAAACAGGGTGTTAGTAGGGAATAGTTGCGAAGGAAAATGGTTGACCTTATTAGAGTGAATAGCCTTCCATTGTAAAATGAGTTTCATACATGGTGTTTTAAATGGATTGCATAAGTCACTACATATTAAAAATATTTATGTGTTCGTTGAGTCTCTTGTTTTGGAAGATAATACAACGCATGCAAACGTGAAGTCTATGTTTTGGGAAAATTGCAAAAATTATTTATGTTGCAAAATGGAAATATTGGATTCAATAATTGGAGAACTATTTCATCCTTTTTCTTTTTGAGTTAACCTTTATTGTGGCGGTCATGTCAAATTTTGATCTCATATTTTTCATAACAAAAATCAGTATGGACGTGTCGTTGTCACATCCGTGAGTGTGAGAGTCGTTTGACTCACCCAAATTGGGTGAATATGCTCACAACTTTTCAAGTCACATAGAAGAGTTTCATTGCATACATTTTTGTTGTCATCAATATTGGCTTGGATGGTCAGTATGATGTTTATTTATGCGAGGTGACGTGGGAATGATCCTTGAGATCCTTGTGCTTGGCCAATCAACTATGGTGATTTTTTTACATTCACGAATTTATTTCATGGTGTCGTACTCTTAAACTTTTGAAGTTCAAAACGATTTCAATCATTGTGTCATTATGCATGAAGACTATGAACTCGCTAGGTCATGGAGGATGTTACCATCAAAGTTGAGGAATGTTTCAAGTGTTGAAAGTGTCAATTAAGCCCTTTATGGTTGAGTTATGACTCTAGTGTCTTCGTTAGAGAAGGGTGGTGGTTAATGACAATTTCAGATGTTGTAGTTGGTGAGGTTCTTATGGTGCTAGCGTAGATTTTTGGTTTGCTAATTCGGAATGTGGTTATTGTGAGTGCTTATATCTGGGGTGAATTGCAAAGTTGTTCACATACTTCTAGTAGCAGCATGATGATAAGTGGCGTCACAGTACTTAGATGATAGGTTATTGACGTTGAGTCTAAATATCGATGTGGTCTTGTAATAAGACTATGTACAAGGTGAGTTTGGTGCCTTCATCAAGCGAGGACCGTGAGATGCGTTTAGAGAAGTATTTTTCGTTGGGAATCCTTGTTGTTAGGGAAATTGTGGAAGCATCAACTATCATGGTTAATATCTAAGTCATCGACCATTCGAAATATCCTGTGTTGAGTCGTTGTCAGGTAGCTGAGAATTTGAGGAGTAACACTAGTATGGTTATTCTCACCAAGGTTATAAGAGGTCCTTTGGGAGAAATGTATACTTTTCTTCATGCTGGACCACATGGGATGAGTGCTAGGAAGCAAGTGATCACTAGCTTGGAGAGGTGATTTCCTATGAGGTTTAGTTATCTGTATGGGAAAGAAGATTATCGCACAGTCAAAGTGAGTGCACATCGATTATATTGATTAGCAAGGGAGGATGCCTCGCCCTCCTAGACTACATGGAATTATTCCTTGAAGATTGTGATTAGCTAACAAGAATATGGAACTTTTTTAAGTGGATTTGGTGATCATGATTTGAGAATACAAAGTCGTGTTATGACCTTGTTTATATGTAATTGTTTATTGGTTATTGCGATTAGAATGGTAAATATTATGTATGAATAGAGGACCAGGAGGGTTATGTGTAACACCCCGAATTTCGAAAAGCATCATTTCAAGTTAATACAGAAATCAGTAGCTTTAAAGGGAAAAATAAGATATATGATTTTGGACATGAATCCTAGATTTTATAGTCTTGATGGATAAAGGATTCAATTACGAGTCCAACGGTTATTTCCGGAGCAAAAACAGAGTTATAATGAAGAAGTTACGGCCAAATCAGTGAACGCGAAGAAAACCGGGTGAACAGTGCACTACGCGACTTATGCCGCGACTTCCGGAAACGGGCGACTTATGCCGCGACTTATGGTCACGGCATAACCCGCGAAATCCCCTGGTCGAGCATAAAACCCGATTTTCAGCCCTAGAACTTCATTTCCTCATAACTTTTGACTCACAACTCCGATTTTGATGATTCAAGTTGCCATGGTTTCGTTTTTGAGAGATCTTTAACGATATAGCGAGACATGTGGGGTCTATTGGAAGACACAAGGGTATTTTATGGTGGTAAGTATCTCATCTCTCTCAATGTTAAGCTAGGGTTTGATGGTTTCACCATTTTTCCTTTCATCCTTCAACTTGGGTGTGACTTTGGTGACTTGTATGTTGAAGGAAACCTTTTAGATGTGTCGAATCTAAGAGCTAGAGAAGTTTCTTGATGATTCAAGCCTTCATCAATGGTGATTCAAGCTTTGGGGGTAAATTCTAGATTTAGCCTAAATCTAGCAAGGTTAGTTCAAGTTGATTTGTGAAAACGGTGTACATGCCAAAATGTTTATGTTAAAGGGTTTTTATGTTTTACATTAAATTGTTAACTGCTGATAAGTTTTGGTTATTTCGAAATGTTTAGTTTTATGAACGTGTTGAGACACCCATTTTGGGATCTTTGGGTATTTTGGCAAATAAATCACATTGAAATGTTTCTTTGATGATCTTACATATAAAATTGGAGTTCAATTGACGTAAGTGTCATTTTGTGTATTTGATCTTATAAACCTTTTCGGAAAGTGCATACTATTATGTTATGAGGCATTTTGAAAACATAAGGGTATGAGTTCATTTGGAAAATGGTTTGTCTCAACCAACGATGAGATTTGAGTTAATTTTACTTTTGGTCGTGTTTGCATAATAGTTGGTCAAACGTGTTTCAATGTTTATATCGGCTTTCATTGGGTATTTATGTAAATTGTTGGGCCTTTGACTCGGTTTTGACTAAATTGAGTCTTGAGGACGTTTGTCCGGATTTATTAACAGTTGTGGAATTTTGGTGTATGATGGCGATTATTTCATGCCATTGGGAGTTACATGTTTTGGGAGCTTTGGTTTTTCAATGGGAGTCATGTAATGTTAGATAGTGTTGTAATGCATTCATAGGCACGTAAATATGTCTATTTTGTAAGGCCTGAGGTTTTGGGTTACATGTAGTAACCGCTTGGGTTTGCTAGCGAGTAGGCAATAGGTGGCTCGAGCCGCTGAGTTGAAACTCGTCTAGATTGGATAGGCATCCATGTCCGTAAGATCTTAGGGTGGAACTCGACGGAGTATGGCAAGAGGCAAAAAACGGTCCGAGGATTGTGATGTCTTGCATGGCATGGGAACTAGGATCGGGATATGAGGTGAAATCCAATAACATCACGGGTGGCCCCATTTACGTGTTCTCACCACCCACGATGGAAATGTTTAGATGACATGCGAGGAAGTTGTATGGGCGGACTTCTTGGATGTTCCTCTATTCTCATTGTATACGGGTCTCACCGTCGTATATCTGTGGTATTTTAAATGATAATGTCATATTTTACCAACTTTGGTTTGTGTGGTCGACGGTAAATGATAACCTTAATATTGGGTTTATCCCCACGTATATTAAGGTTTGAATGTAATGCGTCGTTTCCACGTTTCGGTATTTGATTTCGTCCATTTTATGGTCGCGTGAGTTTTGGGTCTAATGTCCGTGTTCACGGCAGTATTTATTTATATAGATTTTCATCTATGGTTTATGAGTTGTGTATCATGTTCCACCCGTGTTGGGTATTTCGAGGTATAACATTTTTACCCGCGTTTCATAAAATTGGGAGTTCTCTATCTATTCTCATTTTATAAGTGATTGTAAGTTAAGTTGCATATTAGGAACCTTAAGATATGATATTTTGGAGTTGATTGGATCGCTAGAAATGGGAAACTTGTCAAGGGTCGTAAGAATGAGCATGTACGGTACGTTCATAATGGCACCTGGCCAGTGTTATGGTGAACCTACATGCTACATGTGTATACTTGAACTACTTTGGTATGATGACCGTTAGGGTAGTGAGAAAGTTTCTAAGCGAGTGATCTAAGGAATGGGTGATGTTTATATCAATGTCACTTTGGAGTGATAGTTAAGTGCGATGAGTACATTAAGTTGACCATCTTGAATCAGGATTATTGGTTGGATTATAACTACCGGTTTGTTAGATTGATTTTGTTTCAAGGAGAAATCGTAAGTTAACTAAATCGGTGTGATAGTTGCTCTAAAATGTTTGATGCATCCGGTTGACAATAGTATGACGGGAAATTGAGAAGCGTAGTCCTAAGATGTTGAGTGCCGACCAAATTCATGCACAAAATCTATTTCCAAATAAGTTGCATAAATTGTTTCTCACGTTTTCAAAGTATAAAGTGAGCTATGTTACAAAGTATTGGTAAAGCATTTGGTACTCATCAGATTTTAAACCGTGAGTTTAAGCATGCATGAAATTGTTTTATTGCACGCGGTTGCAAATATTTTTATTGAAAATCTCTACATCCCCGTTTCGTGTCTAACGCTATTTTTGGGATATTATAAAGACCCGTGTTTTAATGCCATTTGGTGTATCGGACAAGTAACTGTAGAATTTTTAACCTTGACATTGGATCTCCTCCACGTATGTTAAGGTTTTAAAGGAAGAGTTGTTCCCTTGTTTTTGGGTCAGAATTTTCTTGGGAATTTTAATATGTACGAGCCATGTCGAATTTTATAGAATATTGTTTTGCGACGTTTTTGGGGCGCATGAGTATACTTTGAGATGTGTGAGTTTTAAATTATTGTGTCTAAATTTACAAGCTTTTTGGGCGTCGTATCTCATGAAAGTGGTGTTGAAAAGAGTCACTTTATCGTACGTATGGTGTTGGAATTTTAACATTTTTAGACTTATCGTCGTCTTATGCTTTTTATGTTGAGAAATGAAAATTTTGATACTGCTTGATTTTAGCGTTAATGAATTTCATGAAAATTCAGTTGAGTTCCATGGTGTCTTGTCTTACGACATTTTGCGTTGCGTAGAAGAATTTTGGAACGTATATACATGCATTATTGTGTGCGATAATTTATAAGTTTGGTTATCAGAGGTAGTCCCACGTGTTGTATTTGGGTTAAATCATACTGTTGGTGTGAGTGAACATATAAAAGATTTATGTTGTTTCAGATAGAGTTGTTGATCTAAACGTACCACAACTGTTGACTTTGTTGTTACAAGTTTTCCGCAATGCATGAAATGAATTTTTGATTTGCATGTCGTTGTAGTTACTATTTTGGTCAAATGTGTTTTATTGGTGTGGCTCAAAGCTTTAAACTCGATTTAAAATTTTAGTTGCGTTCCCATCGTTCTACAAAGCTTTGGAGAAAAAACTATTGCATGAGAGGCTTGTTGAAAATTTTATGCCACGACGTCATGCCGTTAAAGAGGAAGAATTTTAAAGTTAAAATTGTGAGGTTCTCTTTTGGAGTTGTACAAACATTTATTACACGTATTGTGGAGCAAGAATTTATTTTTATGTTTATAGTGTAACTATTGCTACACATATTTTGTTACCGTTTTATCAACGTAAATACTGACCAAACGAATTTTGGAAATGGTTTTATATGTGTAGCGTCGGTGATCAACTTTCAAACCTATCGGGTGAACGGTAATGGATTTTTACCGCACGATTTATTGTTATAAGACTTATGTGTTTGAAAATTGTATAAATTTCAAATTGGCATACTGGTTGAAAAACCTTGAACTCATTAAGGCTATAGATTTAATATCCTCATTGTGAAAGGAGTTATAATTAATGGACTAGAAGAGTCCTTGGGGATTTGAAGCGTCGGATGAGACGACCTGTGGTCAGTTCGAATTTTGGAATTTTGGTTTCTTGGATTGGCTCGCGCAGAAGTAATGGATACATTAGGCTTGTGCCTTCTCCTAGTTAATTAGGTGACGATCTTCCCACTTTGATAAGTCTTTGGGTTAAAACCTTGTATGGTTGCTTATGTGTGTTTGTGTTTTGAATTTGTGGGTTAATGGTACGACAGCATGCTATGTGTCTATGGTGTATCACCTTAGTGGATATCTGTGAATATTGATGATGTTATATGGGCTAGTGAGGATGTTTGATTTGGGTAATTAATTCCATGAGTAGGTGTCGACTTTATTCGACATTGCAGCTTGGGAGCGAAATGTTTGGTGGTATACCCACGTTGAAAAACGTCCATTCCGAGGATAGGTGTCGACACTCTATTTTGAGGACAATAACTATTGGTGTGCTTCAGTGTACTTACGTTAGATCTTGTGGGTCTGCAGGACAAGCGGTAACCTTAAGGAAATTAGATGTGGATAATTAAGAATCAATCATTGGTATTTCGATAATTGTAAAGACTTTCGCTGAATTGGCAAGCGATGCTGGAGTGCATGGCGGGAGTTGGGTAACCTTGAAGTTTAGGATAAGCGACTATCTATAGAGTGTGTTGGTACAATTTTGGGGGAAACATCAGACCAATGCTGGGATCTATGGAAGTTTGGGAGCCCTTGCAGACATCGTGTCTGTCTCAGCTTTGAGGAGCGAATTTAAGGTTGTGTCGGTTCAGAGCAGACTAGTCGTTAGAAAATTTCGTTGAAGGACGATTTTTCTTTGGTGGTAATGTTTATTGGAGACATTTGGTGAGGATGACGAGGTAGTCTTTAAGTACAAATCGATTAATGAGGATACCTTGATGCGTCGTATTTAGAGGTATCTAAGGTGAAAGTTTGCGTTGGGGTATTCTTGGTGGAAAGGACTGAGTAAGGTCGTGAGTTACTCTTGAGGAAGTATGAGCAATATAAGGTTGGGAGGCAACCGAGATTTAATGTTAAGAAAGTGATTAAGCCAAGACTCAACGTTCGTCCCGACTTGGGTGAGTTATATGGAAATTTGAGGTTGAGTTTGCGTTGGCTCGTTGTAAGGAGTGCAGCGACAACCTCAACCGGGATGTAATCAGGTTCGTATATGACGTAAGGTTTCGTGAAGGTATTCCTTTTTGATAGGGAATCAATTGACCTTTCCTAGGGCGATCTTGGGTGATTGGTTGGTGCTAGATTTTGAGGACGAAATCTCTTTTAAGGTTGGGAGGATTGTAACACCCCAAATTTCGAAAAGCATCATTTCAAGTTAATACAGAAATCAGTAGCTTTAAAGGAAAAAATAATATATATGATTTTGGACTTTAATCCTAGATTTTATAGTCTTGATGCATAAATAATTCAATTACGAATTCAACGGTTCTTTCCGGAGCAAAAACGGAGCTATAACGAAGAAGTTACGGCAAAATCAGTGAACGCGAAGAAAACCGGGTGAACAGTGCACTACGTGACTTATGCCGCATCTTAGGGAAGCAGAGGACTTATGCCGCGACTTATGGTCGCGGCATAACCCGCGAAATCCCCTGGTCGAGCATAAAACCCGATTTTCAGCCCTAGAACTTCATTTCCTCATAACTTTTGACTCACAACTCCGATTTTGATTACTCAAGTTGCCATGGTTTCGGTTTTGAGAGATCTTCAAGGATATAGTAAGAGATTTGGGGTTTATTGGAAGATCGAAGGGTATTTTATTGTGGTAAGTTCCCCATCTCTCTCAATGTTAAGCTAGGGTTTGATGGTTTCCCACTTTTTCCTTTCATCCGTCAACTTGGGTGTGATTTTGGTGACTTGTATGTTGAAGGAAACCTTGTAGATGTGTCGGATCTAAGAGCTAGAGAAGTTTCTTGATAATTCAAGCCTTCATCAATGGTGATTCAAGCTTTGGGGGTAAAATCTAGATTTAGCCTAAATCTAGCAAGGTGAGTTCAAGTTGATTTGTGAAAACGGTATACATGCCAAAATGTTTATTTTAAAGTGTTTATGTTTTACATTAAATTGTTAACTGCTGATAAGTTTTGGTTATTTCGAAATGTTTAGTTTTATGAACATGTTGAGACACCCATTTTGGGATCTTTGGGTATTTTGGCAAATAAATCATGTTGAAATGTTTCTTTGATGATCTTACATATAAAATTGGAGTTCAATTAAGGTAAGTGTCATTTTGTGTATTTGATCTTATAAACCTTTTCGGAAAGTGCATATTATTGTGTTATGAGGCATTTTAAAAACATAAGGGTATGAGTTCATTTGGAAAATGGTTTGTCTCAACCAACGATGAGATTTTAGTTAACTATACTTTTGGTCGTGTTTGCATGATAGTTGGTCAAACGTGTTTCAATGTTTATATCGGCTTTCATTGGGTATTTACGTAAATTGTTGGGCCTTTGGCTTGGTTTTGACTAAATTGAGTCTTGAGGACGTTTGTCCGAATTTATTAACATTTGTGGAATTTTGGTGTATGATGGCGATTATTTCATGCCAATGGGAGTCATGTAATGTTTGACAGTGTTGTAATTGATCCATAGGCACGTAAGTCTGTGTATTTTGTTAGGCCTGAGGTTTTGGGTTACATTTAGTGACCGCTTGGGTTTGCTAGCGAGTAGGCAATAGGTGGTTCGAGCCGCTGAGTTGAAACTCGTCTAGATTGGATAGGCATCCATGTCCGTTAGACCTTGGGGTGGAACTCGACGGAGTATGGCAAGAGGCAACAAACGGTCCGAGGATTGTGATGTCTTGCATGGCATGGTAACTAGGATCGGGATATGTGGTGAAATCCAATAACATCACGGGTGGCCCCATTTATGTGTTATCGCCACCCACGATGGAAACGTTTAGATGACATGCGAGGAAGTTGTATGGGCGGCCTATTTGGATGTTCCTCTATTCTCATTGTATACGGGTCTCACCGTCGTAGATCTGTGGTATTTGAAATGATAATGTCATATTTTACCAACTTTGGTTTGTGTGGTCGACGGTAAATGCTGACCTTAATATTGGGTTTATCCCCACGTATATTAAGTTTTGAATGGAATGTGTCGTTTCCACGTTTCGGTATTTGATTTCGTCCATTTTATGGTCGCGTGAGTTCTGGGTCTAATGTCCGTGTTCACGACAGTATTTATTTAAATAGATTTTCATCTATGGTTTATGATTTGTGTATCATGTTCCACCCGTGTTGGGTATTTCCAGGTATAACATTTTTACCCGCGTTTCAAAAAATTAGGAGTTCTCTATCTATTCTCATTTTGAGCGAGTGTTGGGTTAAATCTAAGTTTACGAAAGAATGTTTTATATTGGGGTTTTCGCCTTTAAAACACTTTGGTTTGGTTAATGGTTAACTCGGTATCTCTTCCATTTTAAATGCATAATTATTGGTAAAAGAGTCGTTTTCATAAGTGGAGCTTATCATTTTGAAAGATTATGATTTTAATGGAATTCTTCTTTCTTTACACGATTCATTTATATATGTTGAAAACTCTTGAGCTCACTAGGCGTTAAGCCTAACCGTTTTTATTTGTCGGCATGTTGGGAAATTCAGAATTTCACAAGTACAGTTAATACTGCTAGAAGTACTTGGTTACTACTTCTGAGATTACTACTTCTGAAGTTAATGTTGTTGAACAAGATTAATGCTGCTAAGTCAAGGTTAATACTGCTAGAGGAGATTACTACTGCTAAGCAATTTTAGTATTGCTAGTAGTTAGTACTGCTGAATGTTAATACTGCTCAAAGTATTAATACTGCTGAAGACTTAGTGCTGCTTATGAGATAATCAAGATTCGTGCAGATCAAGTTTGAAGATTAAGGAAAGCTTGAAGATAAAGATAGAAGATTATTTTGAAGATCTTTTATTATTTATAATTATCTTTTATCTTCAGTATGTATAGAATAGTTTAGACTTGATAGAAAATAACTTTTAGCATTCTGAGTTTTTTTTTTGATAGAGAGAATCAACCTCAAGGTTTGTAATCCTAATTCTAGAGAAGTAGAATTCGTATTGATGAACCTGTTCATCAATATTGAGGTTGTGTGTTGAATCTTGTAACTTTATAATCTTTCAATAAAGTTTGCAAGTTCTTATTCTGATTTACTGTGTTCAATTAATTATTGAATATCAAAGTGTTATTCCGCAAACTTCTTTGATATTGTTTCTGAGTGTTTATTCTTGTTTAGAATTAAGATCCTGACAAGTGGTATCAGAGCTAGTATTCTCAGAAATCTTATTCATCATGGAAAACACAGTTGAATCAAACAGTACTCTGGTCTCAAAAGTTCCAATGCTCAGATCCAATGAATTTGACATGTGGAAGATTAGAATCAAGCAATACATTCTCCTCACAGATTAATCTATGTGGGACATCATTGAAAATGGTCCATCTGATGCAGGAAAGATTGGTTAAGATGGAAAAAGAACCTCTCCAAAGACGGATGCAGAAAGAAAGACAAGGCAGACAGAGATGAAAGCCTTGAGCACACTGCTCTTGGCCATTCCCAATGAATATCAACACCAATTCTGTAATTGCACTGATGCACAGATGCTCTGGAATGCTCTAGAGAAGAAATTCTCTGGTACCAAAAGTACCAAAAGAAATCAAAAGGCAATCCTAAAACAACAGTATGAAAACTTTATGTCAACTAAGAATGAGTCCATGACTCAAACTTTAGACAGGTTTAACAAACTGATTGGTGAACTGGCTACTATGGGAGTACAGATTGATCAAGATGATGTTAACAGAAAGTTCTTAAGGTCTCTTGGAGATGAGTGGACCATGTACACTATTTCATTCTGACAGAATGATCAGTTGGAAGAAAAAGAACTTGATGATCTGTACAATGATCTTAGAGTATTTGAAGCTGAAGTGGAGGCAAAGAAGAAGCCTTCTGGATATATTCATAATGCTGCACTCCTATCAGCATCAATTGATTCTACTGCTAACCCTGAATCAGTGAATGCTGCTAATGGAGCAAATCAAGAAAAAGGCACTGATTCTGTGTTTGAAGCCTTTCTTGCCAGTCATGGGAATTCTCCTTAATCAATGATGATTTGGAACAACTTCATCCTGATGATCTGGAAGAGATGGATATTAAATGGCAGATGGCCATGCTTTCCATGAGGGTGAAGAAGTTCATAAAGAGGACTGGGAGGAACAACTTCTCCCAAAGAAGAGAAGATAGAGCAGGGTTTGATAAATCAAAGGTGGAATGCTACAAATGCCATCTGAAGGGACACTTTGCAAGGGAATGCAGAAGTGGAGTGTCTCACAACAACAACCACCAACAAGCTCAATCTGGAAGCTTCAATAACAACAGAAACTCTGCTCAAGCCCTTGTTTCTCAACAAGGAATGGGGTTTGATTGGAGTGATCAAGAAGAAGAGGCTATCCAGAATCAAGCTCTTATGGCTGAAGTATCTGATCTCCCATCTGAGGTAAATTCTAATCTCTGTTCTAAAACTTGCATAGACACTATTAAAAGGTACAGGGATCACAATCAGAAGATGAGTGATGACCTTAGGAGATTAGAAAAGGATATCAAAGATTATGTGAGAATTGTTGAGAGGTTTAAGGAACAGATTAAAGGTTTTCAAGCCAATGAACTCCAACACTCATATGACATAAATTACTGTAAGTGGGAGAAAAAGGATCTAGAGCTCAAACTGACCAAATCTAAAGAGTAAAGTGAGAAATTGAGAGATGAACTAACCAAGGTCAAGCTTGATGTAGAAAAGTTTTCCAATGCTTCTAAAGCAATGGACTCTTTACTACAAACTCAGATTCATGATAAGCTGAGAAGAGGAATTGGATATAATGCCACACCTCCACCATATAACAACAATTACATTCCTCCTACTTCAGACCAGTTAGAAACCAAAGATAAGAAGGACTTACCTGAGGGAGCCACTGAGATAGATCCCTTAGATGAGGTAGTTGTTGAAGATAAGTCTAACAAAGAGGTTGACAAGAGTAAGGAGAACAAGGTGAGTGGTGAGATTCCTCTAGAAAATATTATTATCACCAATGAGGACTGTGGAAGGGCTTGGATCAAATCTAAGGACATAGAGAAGACAGAGGGAAAGTCTGGTAAGGTCCATTACAAACAGACCACAATTGTGAATCCAGGTCCTTTCAAACAGTGTGCATGTAAGAAGACTGAGCCCCAAAAACATGATAAAAAAAGGGGAAATCAAAGAAACTGGAATAATCAGTGGGCACAGAAACAAGGGGTTGATCTGAGTAAAATCAATAGACCAAAACCTTGTTTTATCTGTGGCAATTTAAATCATCTTGCCAAATACTGTTATTTCAATCCTATAAACCAAAGGATGAACTTTCAAAGACCTATGCAAAAACCCTTGGGTTATAGGAAGTTTGAAAAGAACCATGTGGCTAAGAAATATGTTAAATCTAAAAGCCACATGAAGAAAAAGTCTGTTAAAGAAAGTGTCAATATGTGGGTTCCTAAAAGCACTAAAAATGTTAGTACTGCTACCACAAATAGTGCTGCTGACAATGATAGTGCTGCTAGAAGTAATACTACTGCTAACAATGTTAGTACTGCTGACATTGTTAGTACTTCTTCAAAAGTTAATACTGCTAACTCTGTTAGTGCTGCTAATAAGGTTAATACTGCTCAACCTGTTAGTACTACTAACTCTGTTAGTGCTTCCAAAGTTAGTACTGCTTCTAGTGTTTGTGCTGCTAAGCCAATCATATTGACAAAGTACTCTAATAAAGAGTGCTCTGAGTTTAAAAACCTCATCAAAAAGGAATGTAAATACTTTGATGAGAAACGGAGACCCAAGACCACTTTGGCTTGGGTCCCCAATCAATACTAATTGTTTAATCTTATGTGCAGGGCAACTAGCAGCTCAAGGGGAAGAGCATCTGGCATGTTGATAGTGGTTGCTCTAGTCACATGACAGGGAACATGTCATGCCTCAAGAATTTAAAGAAAATTGATGGTGGACATGTTGCCTTTGGTAATACTCCAGATGGAGGTAAGATAAGTGGTAAGGGGGATGTATCCAAAGGTAAAATGACCTTTGAAGATGTATTCTATGTTGAACAGTTAAGGTACAACCTGTTAAGTGTATCACAGGTTTGTGACAAGCAACATAGCATATTATTTACAGATTCTGAATGCATTATCCTTGCTCCTGGATTCAAGGTAGTTGATGAGAAGATGATACTACTAAGAACTCCCAGAAAGGATAATGTATATTGCTTAGATGTCAGGATCGAATTCTTAACAAGAATTAATACTCAGAAACTAATATCAAAGAAGTTGCGGAAAAACACTTTGATATTTAATAAAACAGTAATCACACACAGTATATAATGATCAAACAGTAAACTTGTATTGAATGCTTAAAGTTACAAGATTACACACTCAACCTCAATATTGATGAACAAGCTCACCAATACGAATTCTACTTCTCTAGAATTAGGATCTATGCCTTGAGGTTGATTTTTCTCTTGAAAAAGAACTATCAAAAAGTTCTTTCTATCTATTCTAAACATTCTATACATATACTAATAAAAAGATAATTACAAAGAATAAACAAATCTTCAGTATATCTTCCATGTATATCTTCTAAGTATATCTTCAGTATATCCAGCTGTAGTACTTTCCATCCGGATCTCTTTAGCAGCACTAATAATGCTCAACAGCATTAACTTCATCTAGCAGCATTAACTGCAAGCAGTACTAACCACTAGCAGTACTAACTAGCTAAGCAGTACTAACTTTGTTCAAGCAGCACTAACTTTGACTAGCAGTAGTTATTCTACTAGCAGTAGTAACACTTAGCAGTATTAATCTTCAACTTGTTCTGGCAGTAGTAACTACATTTATACTAGCAGTAGTAACTACACTTAGTAGAATCTTCAGTTCCCAACAATCTCCCCCTAACTTGACTTTTAGGAAAAGAAGTCAAGTTCTTCAGATCTTCTTCAAGATGCTTTCAACACCTTACATTTAGTTGCCCAAATTTGGATCTAGGCCCAAACTTTGATTTACAGTTCTTCTCACCACAATCTTGGCCATTTCTGAATCCTTTGTACAAACCAGTGTAGCTTTAAGCATCCCTTCTAACTTCTCCTTGCTATGCTCATATATTTTGTCCACCAGGTAGTATTCATGATAACAATTGTCAATAGTAATCATGTATACTCCACAGTTTTCAAACAGTATCCATTTGTCAATCTTCTTGAATATGAACTCATGCATATGATCTTTAATCCTATGGTGCACTCTTGCAGGCTCAAACATCATGCACAAGTATTCCAATGTCACTTTGAGAAGATTCTCTTCAGTACCTTTCAACACAGGTTCATAAAGTTTCATCCCAACTTTATATAGTTCTTCCATATCAGCTCTTGAACAACTTCTGATGACTTTCCCCCATGTTGAATAAGCTTCAAATGAACCATCAGCTCTCTTGATTCTGAAGAAATTCTTTCCATTGTCTCTCAGAATATCCCAGAAGATGATCTCTGGAGCTTGCATAGAGATTGGAACAGCTTTCAAAGGTTCCACTATTGTCATGTACGGATCCATACTTTCATCAGTTTGCTTAGTGACCTGCTCTGGGCTCTGTACTGGCTCTGTTGGGGATGTGATTGAAGGTTCTGCTTCCTTTTCAGTTTCTTCCACCCTAGGCTTTTTCAACTGCCTTTTTGGAGCAATTGTTTTCACTCTTTTTCCAGACTTGGCTTCTCTACCAACATTTCCAGGTTCTTCCTTCTTCTCTTCTGCTTCTTCTTTGGAAGGTGTGGTTTTCTCAGGGAATGGTTGTTGGATGTTGAGATCATGTCTCTCTTTCATCCTTCTTTCTGCTTCTTCCCTTTGAGAGGAATCCCCTTGGAGCTTTGTCATTTCCTTCCTGTATAGCTCTTCAACCTGAGAGTATGCCATATGAGTAAACATCTCCCCCTTAACACCAATTGCACCTTTCAGGAAGTTTATCAACTTTCTTCTTTCCTGATTGGCCAAAAAGGTCTTGGAGGGTTGTCTTTTCTGCTTTTTGAATGGCATTCTTTTTACTTGTACTTGCTTGGCCTGAGCTGCTGTTTTCATGCTCTTCTGATACTCTTCATTTAGTTTTCTGGCCATATTCAGTGCAAGCTCTCTATCCTTCTCAGATTGAAGTTGTTCCTCCCTTTCCATTTCTGCCTGAAGCTGCTTTGCCACTTCTTCATCCAGTTCTATCTGAATTTTCTTCTTTGCAGGTTGTTCAGGTTCAATCATCTTAGCTTTACCCTTTGTATCCTTCAACCCTGCCTCACTTCTTTCTTGTGTCTTCTTTTCAAGGTCTCCTTCATTGATGACCACTCCCTTAGCCTTTTGAGTAGCCTTAGGAGTGTCATTCTTTGCTTTTACTAAGGTTTCAGCTATTTCCAATTCTTCAACAGATAGCCCTGTTGCTGCTTGAACATTATCTGTTTCTACTTCTTGTGCTTCTGTTTCTGCAGCTTTCTCCCCCTTAACATCAAATCCCATCTCAGAAATACTTTCTTTTTCTGCTTCAGCCTCTGAATTCTCCCCCTTGTTGAAATCATCTTCAACACTTGTCCTCCTCTTTAGCACAAACTGTTTCCTTCTCCTTTTCTGTAACAATCTTGTCACCATTTTCTTCAGTTTGGTGATCTGAACTTGTTGAGATAGAATAATCAGCTTCATCTCCTCTATTTCTTTTCCTTGCTTGATGACATCCTGGTTGATGTTTCCCATGGTCTCCATCAATTCATCATAGTTATATCTGTCCTCACCTTCTCCAGGAGTGTTACCCCCTATTGAAGGATCATTGGATCTTTTATTAGTAGATGTCTTCTGCCTAGCAGAAGCACTATCCACCCCTGTGGTTTCTTGGCACCAGGGTCCTTCAAATGATTGCTCATTCAAAGTTGCCATGGGGGAGGTCTTATTGATGTTACCACTTTCCTCCTCTGTGTTAGCAGGAGTAGTGGCAGCCTCATCTCCCATATGCTCTACCTCCTCCTCAGAGAGCACCTCCTTTGGGTTGGGAGACACCCTTGTGGTTTCCCTTTGGATATTCTCTAGGGGAGAATTCTCCCTTAGAGGGCTTAAAGGTTGTGTGGGTGATGGTACAAGAAGGGAAGGAGCCTTCTTTACCTGTTTTCTTTGATAAGTTTGGGTAATTGGAGAGGTTGGTTTTGTAAGAATGGACTGGGGAATTGTTTTTGAGTGAGAAGGTTGGGCTTGGCTAGCAGTGGGATGGTCTAATGAGGGCCTTGACCCTGCTGCCATACCTTCAGTGTTTTGGGACACCACCATCATTGTAGAGAACAATGGGGTGTCAACTCCTTCCGAGTCCCCAGCAGATCTTCTCATATTTGAGAAAACCTTGCCTTTTGGGGGTTTAGGTACATATACCCCAACAGGTTGAGGTATATCCGTCAATTCATGGTTAATTACTTCCTGAACAAATCTGGGATACATAAAGAAACTCTTTTTGTTTCCCATATTTGATACAAGATCACTGAAAATCATCTTTGAGAAATTGTACCTTCTGGATGTAGCCAAGCATACCAAAGCATATGCAATTGGACTGCTGAACTCACTCCATCCAGTGGTCTTTTTGGAGATACAATGCATCAGGGTATGAACAAGAAAACGCCATTGGGGTGAAAATTTTGCTTTTGAGAATTTGAAAACACCCAATGGGCCTCCATACCCCATTCTAGTAAGATTAGAAAACAGTTCATCATTAGAGATAGACATTATACCAGAGGCATCGTCTAGACGTAGACTGATGCGAATGACTTCTTCAGTAACTGTAAGTGAGTGATCACAGATTCTTGTCTTGATCATTTGCACACCATTTTCCACAACAATGGTTGCATTAGCCCAGAACTGCCTTTGGTGCTCAATGTAGATTGTAGGTGATAGAGTAAGAGCATGAGCAATGTGGCTCGACTTCAGAAAGTCGACTATCTGATGAAAACCTTCAGCTTGTTTTGGCTTTTGTAGCATCGCAATCTCGTTGTGCTCGTCGATGAATGTCATGGATGCCATTGATCTTAGTGAAAACTTGCCTGAAAACTTCGAACTTGAGAGAGAAAAGGTTTTGAGCGCAAGAGAAGAGTATGCAAAGAGTCGTTATGAACTTTTAGGCGGGCAAAAGGTATTTATAGTATTCGGAATATAAGCAGTATTAACCTAGAGCAGTATTAACCACTAGCAGTATTAACTGAAATAGCAGTATTAACTACTAGCAGTATTAACTAACTAGCAGTATTAACCGCGAGCAGTATTAACCACGAGCAGTATTAACTGAACTAGCAGTATTAACTGAAATAGCAGTATTAACTACTAGCAGTATTAACTAACTAGCAGTATTAACCGCGAGCAGTATTAACCACGAGCAGTATTAACTGAAATAGCAGTATTAACTACTAGCAGTATTAACTGAAAGCAGTATTAACCACTTGAAGTATTAACTACTAGCAGTATTAACTGAAAGCAGTATTAACTAGACTTACTCTTTTTAAACTTGCTAAATACTGAGTACTGCTATGCATATCCTGAAAAGAAGATTAGTAACACCAAGAATAACAATATACAGGTATAAACTCACTTTTTGAGAAGAAGATTATTCAAAGTTTATCATTCCCACACTTGTTACCAAGAAAGTGAATCTACCCACATCAAAAGCTTTAGTGAATAGATCAGCAAACTGATTATCAGTGTGAACTTTGACAACTTGAATAAGTTTCTTTTCATTACAATCTCTTATAAAGTGATACCTGATTTCAATGTGCTTTGTCTTTGAGTGCTTGACTGGATTATTTACAATGCTAATAGCACTGCTGTTGTCAATAAAGATTGGAGTATGTAGAAAGGTTACCCCATAATCCAGCATTTGATTCTGAATCCATAAGACTTGAGAACAGCAACTTGCAGCTGCTATGTACTCTGCCTCTGTTGTAGATGTGGATACGGTGGTTTGTTTCTTGCACTGCCATGAGACTAGTCTAGCACCCAAAAACTGACATCCTCCAGAAGTAGATTTTCTGTCCAAGTTTGCCCCACCTAGATCACTGTCTGAGTATGCTATTAGGTCAAAAGGTGAGTTATGAGGATACCAAAGTCCCAATCTGGGTTGCCCTTTGAGATATCTGAATATCCTCTTAACAGCTTGAAAGTGAGATTGCTTTGGCCTAACTTGAAATCTTGCACATACACAGACTGGAAACATAATATCTGGCCTTGATGCTGTGAGATACATGAGAGAGCCAATCATGGATCTATAAAGATGCACATCCATATCCTCCCCCTCAAGATCTGCTGTGATCTGCTTGTGTGTTTCCATAGGTGTGCTGACAGGTTTTGATTCTGAGAAACCAAACTTGGTTAGAATATCCTGCACATACTTGGATTGACATATAAAAATGCCATCTGACTTCTGTTGAACTTGGAGTCCAAGGAAGAAAGTAAGTTCCCCCATGGAACTCATTTTGAACCTTTGATGCATTAAATCCTCAAACTCCTTGCACATATTGTTTCTTGTAGAACCAAAAATAATGTCATCAACATATATTTGGACCAGCAAGATATCTTTCTTCTTTCTTTTGATAAATAGAGTCTTATCAATGACTCCTCTTTCAAAGTCATTTTCCAAGAGATAGGATGACAGAGTGTCATACCATGCTCTTGGGGCTTGATGTAGTCCATAAAGTGCTTTCTTTAATTTGTATACTCTGTCTGGATAGCTTGGGTTTTCAAACCCTGGTGGTTGACAGACATATACTTCTTCTTCAATTGACCCATAGAGAAAAGCACTTTTTACATCCATTTGGTAGACTTTGAAGTTCATGTAAGAAGCATAGGCTAGGAATAGTCTGATTGCTTCTATCCTAGCTACAGGTGCAAAAACTTCTTCATAATCTATGCCCTCTTCTTGAGTGTAGCCTTGAGCTACCAGCCTTGCTTTGTTTCTTATAACAATACCTCTTTCATCTCTTTTGTTTCTGAAGATCCATTTTGTGCCAATTGCTCTGTGGCCTTTAGGAAGGTCTACTAGATCCCACACATCTTGTAGCTTGAACTGTAACAATTCTTCTTGCATTGCTTCTATCCAGCTAGATTCTTTCATAGCATCATGTGCCTTTTTCGGCTCAAGCTGGGATAGAAAACATGAGAGCACTGTATGCTGTTGATCTTGCATTTCCTGAAGCCTGCTTTGATGTCTAGTCATCATGGGAGAAGAGACATCACCTATTATCAACTGTGGAGGATGATTCTTTTGAACTCTTGTGTTATGACTCGGTTCTACATTCAGTCCAGCCTCTAGATTAGAGTCATGCAATTCAACTGAAGTGTCTTCAGATGTCACTTCTGATTCTTGAGTCTCATCATCTCTAGTGTCTTCTTCACTCTGACTTGGTTCAGTAAATGATTCCTTTTCACAGTCTTCATTTACTGTGGGTATGGGAAAAATCACAGATTTAGATATACTTTCTTGAACTTGTGTGATCTCTGATTCTCCACCATCTGTTCCTGTATACTCATTACTGAAACCAAAAGAGTTAGTTAGTGAATCAATGTCAAATAGCCATTGAGGTCCAGACCCAACAGGATTTGGTGTGTTCTCATTGCATTTGACATTGTCACTTTCTTCAATTATTCTAGAAGAAGAGTTAAAAACTCTGTAGGCCTTACTCTGAGATGAGTATCCAACAAGAAATCCATCATCTGCTTTGCTATCAAACTTACCTAAGTGAGATTTGGTATTTAGAATTGTACAAGGACACCCAAAAGATTTGAAGAAACCAATAAAAGGTTTTCTTTGATTTAAAAGCTCATATGGGGTCTTGTTCTTTTGCTTGACCACTAGAACTCTGTTTTGGACATAACAAGCAGTATTAACTGCTTCAGCCCAGAATGTAATTGGCAATTTTGAATCAGCCAACAGAGATCTAGCAGCCTCTATTAGTGTCCTATTTCTCCTTTCAGCAACACCATTCTGTTGAGGAGTTCTAGGAGCACTATATTGTCTCTCAATACCTTTTCCTTCACAAAAAGTGTTTAAATCATGATTTTTAAATTCAGTTCCATTATCTGATCTAATGACTTTTACTCTTTGATTAGTTTGGTTTTCAATTCTTAGAATAAAGGATTTGATAAGATCACTTGTTTCATCCTTAGTCCTTAGAAAATATACCCAAGTAAACCTGGAGTAATCATCAACAATAACCAAGCAGTAAGATTTCTTGCCTATACTCATAACATTTGTAGGACCAAACAGATCCATATGCAATAACTGGAGACAAGAAGAAACATAATTTAACTCTTTGGTCTTATGAGAAGTTTTGTGTTGTTTGCCTTTGAGACAAGCAACACAATGATCATCACATGAAAAGACTTTTGAAGGTAAACCTTTTACAAGGTTATTTTTAACAAGATTGTTCATAGTCTTGTAATTCATGTGACACATCCTTCTGTGCCAAAGGGAGGATTCATCTATAGAAGCTTTTGAAACAAGACAATTTAAAGATGAATCACTATCAACATTGTCCAAATCAAGACAGTAAACATTGTCCTTCCTTGGAGTTCTAAGTAGTATCATGCTTTCATCAACTACCTTGAACCCTGGAGCAAGAATCATACACTCAGTATTAGTAAATAATATACTATGTTGTTTGTCACAAACCTGTGATACACTTAACAGGTTGTACTTTAATTGATCAACATAGTATACATCCTCAAATGTCATCTTACCTTTGGTGACATTACCTTTTCCACTTATCTTACCACCAGTAAGATTGTCTCCAAATGCAACATGTCCTCCATTAATTTGCTTGAAATCCTGAAGGCATGACATGTTGCCAGTCATGTGCCTAGAGCAACCACTATCAACATGCCATATACTCTTTCCCTTGAGCTGTTGGTTGCCCTGCACATTAAATAAATCAATTAGTATGATTGGGGACCCAAGCCAAAGTGATCTTGGGTCTGCCTTTCTCATCAAAGTATTTACATTCCTTTTTAATGAGGTTTTTAAACTCAGAGCACTCTTTATTAGAGTACTTTGTCAATATGATTGGCTTAGCAGAATCAATACTGGAAGCAGTACTAACCTTAGAAGTACTAACAGAGTTAGCAGTACTAACAGGTGTAGCAGTACTAACAGGTTTAGCAGTACTAACCTTGTTAGCAGCATTAACATTGTTAGCAGTAGTATTACTTCTAGCAGCACTATCATTGTCAGCAGCACTATTTGTGGTAGCAGTACTAACAGTTTTAGTGCTTTTAGGAATCCACATATTGACACTTTCTTTAACAGAATACTTTTTCTTCATGTGGCTTTTAGTTTTAACATTTTTCTTAGCCACATGGTTCTTTTCAATTTTCTTATAACCAAAGGGTTTTTGCATGGATCTTTGGAAATTCATTCTTTGGTTCATAGGATTGAAATAACAGAATTTTGCAAGATGATTCAATTTGCCACAGATAAAGCAAGGTTTTGGTCTATTGATTTTACTCAGATCAACCCCTTGTTTATGTGCCCATTGATTATTCCAGTTTCTTTGATTTCCCCTCTTTTTGTCCTGTTTTTGGGGTTCATTCTTCTTACAAGTACACTGTTTGCAAGGACCTGGATTCACAACTGTGGTCTGTTTATAATGGACCTTATCAGACTTTTCCTCTGTCTTCTCTATGTTCTTGGATTTGATCCAAGCCCTTCCACAATCCTCATTGGTGATAATGTTGTTTTCTATAGAAATCTCACCACTCACCTTGTTCTTCTTACTCTTGCCAACCTCTTTCTCAGTCTTATCCTCAACAATTACCTCATCTAAGGGATCTATTTCAGTGGCTCCCTCAGGCAAGTCCTTCCTATCTTTGGTGTGTAACAGGTCTGAAGTAGGAGGAATGTAATTGTTGTTATATGGTGGAGGTGTGGCATTATACCCAATTCCTCTTCTTAATTTATCATGAATCTGATTTTGCAGTAAGGAGTCCATTGCTTTAGAAGCATTGGAAAACTTTTCTACATCAAGCTTAACCTTGGTTAACTCCTCTTTCAGTTTTTCACTCTCCTCTTTAGATTTGGTCAGTTTAAGTTCTAAATCCTTTTTCTCCCACTGCCAGTAATTGGTGTCATATGAGTGTTGTAGTTCATTGGCTTGAAAACCTTTGATTTGATCTTCAAATCTCTCTACTATCCTCACATAGTCTTTTATATCCTTTTCTAGTCTCTTCAGGTCATCACTCATCTTCTGATTGTGATCCCTGTACCTCTTAACAGTGTCTATGCAAGTTTTAGAGCAGAGATTAGAACTTACCTCAGATGGGAGATCAGATACTTTAGCCATAAGAGCTTGATTCTGAATAGCTTCTTCTGCTTGATCACTCCAATCAAACCCCATTCCTTGTTGAGAAACAAGGGCTTGAGCAGAGTTTCTATTGTTATTGAAGCTTCCAGATTGAGCTTGTTGATGGTTGTTGTTGTGAGACATTCCACTTCTGCATTCTCTAGCAAAATGTCCCTTCAGATGACATTTGTAGCATTCTACCTTTGATTTATCAAACCCTGCTCCATCTTCTCTTCTTTGTGAGAAGTTGTTTCTTCCAGTCCTTTTTATAAACTTCTTAACCCTCATGGAGAGCATGGCCATCTGCCATTTAATATCCATCTCTTCCAGATCATCAGGATGAAGTTGTTCTAAGTCATCATTGATCAAAGAAGAATTTCCATGATTAGAAAGAAGAGCTTCAAATGCATAATCAGTGCCTTTATCTAGATTTGATCCATTAGCAGCATTAACTGATTCAGAGTTAGCAGTAGAATCAATTGATGCTGATAGGAGTGCAGCATTATGAACATATCCAGAAGGCTTCTTCTTTGCCTCCACCTCAGCTTCAAAAACTCTAAGATCATTGTACAGATCATCAAGTTCTTTGTCTTCCAACTGATCATTCTGTCTGAATGACACAGTGTACATGGTCCATTCATCTCCAAGGGACCTTAAGAACTTTCTGTTCACATCATCTTGATCAATCTGTACTCCCATAGTAGCTAGTTCACCAATTAGTTTATTAAACCTGTCAAAAGTTTGAGTCATGGACTCATTCTTAGTTGAGATGAAGTTTTCATACTGTTGTTTTAAGATTGCCTTTTGATTTCTCTTGGTACTTTTAGTACCTGAGAATCTCTTCTCTAGAGCATTCCAGAGCATCTGTGCATCAGTACAATTGCAGAATTGGTGTTGATACTCATTTGGAATGGCCAAGAGCAGTGTGCTCAAGGCTTTCATCTCTGTCTGTCTTGATTTCCTGTCTGTATCTGTCTTTGGAGGAGTTCTTTTGCCATCTTCACCAATCTTTCCTCCATCAGATGGGCCATTCTCAATGATGTCCCACATAGAGTAATCTGTGAGGAGAATATATTGCTTGATTCTGATTTTCCACATGTCAAATTCATTGGATCTGAGCATTGGAACTTTTGAGACCAAAGTACTGCTTGATTCTGTAAGATTTTCCATGATGAATAACTGTTTCTGAGAGAATTTGGCTCTGATACCACTTGTCAGGATCGAATTCTTAACAAGAATTAATACTCAGAAACTAATATCAAAGAAGTTGCGGAAAAACACTTTGATATTTAATAAAACAGTAATCACACACAGTATATAATGATCAAACAGTAAACTTGTATTGAATGCTTAAAGTTACAAGATTACACACTCAACCTCAATATTGATGAACAGGCTCACCAATACGAATTCTACTTCTCTAGAATTAGGATCTATGCCTTGAGGTTGATTTTTCTCTTGAAAAAGAACTATCAAAAAGTTCTTTCTATCTATTCTAAACATTCTATACATATACTAATAAAAAGATAATTACAAAGAATAAACAAATCTTCAGTATATCTTCCATGTATATCTTCTAAGTATATCTTCAGTATATCCAGCTGTAGTACTTTCCATCCGGATCTCTTTAGCAGCACTAATAATGCTCAACAGCATTAACTTCATCTAGCAGCATTAACTGCAAGCAGTACTAACCACTAGCAGTACTAACTAGCTAAGCAGTACTAACTTTGTTCAAGCAGCACTAACTTTGACTAGCAGTAGTTATTCTACTAGCAGTAGTAACACTTAGCAGTATTAATCTTCAACTTGTTCTGGCAGTAGTAACTACATTTATACTAGCAGTAGTAACTACACTTAGTAGAATCTTCAGTTCCCAACATTAGATATGGAAAGTGTTTCAACTGATTCATCCCTAAACTGTCTTGTTTCAAAAGCCTCTTTGGATGAATCGTCACTTTGGCACAGAAGGATGTGTCACATGAACTTTAAAACAATGAATAAACTTGTTAAAAACAACCTTGTAAGAGGTTTACCTTCCAAAGTCTTTTCATGTGATGATCATTGTGTTGCCTGTCTCAAAGGAAAACAACACAAAACTTCTCATAAGTCCAAAGAGTTGAACACAATCTCTACTTCTCTTCAGTTGTTGCATATGGATCTGTTTGGTCCTACAAATGTTATGAGTATTGGTAAGAAATCATACTGCCTAGTTATTGTTGATGATTACTCTAGATTTACTTGGGTATATTTTCTAAGGACTAAGGATGAGACAAGTGGATTGATCAAATCCTTTATTCTAAGAATTGAAAACCAAACTAATCAAAAGGTAAAAGTCATTAGGTCAGACAATGGTACTAAATTTAAAAATCATGACCTAAACATCTTTTGTAAGGAAAAAGGAATTGAGAGGCAATACAGTGCTCCTAGGACTCCACAACAAAATGGTGTTGCTGAGAGAAGGAATAGGACACTGATTGAAGTTGCTAGATCTCTGTTGGCAGATTCAAAACTTCCAATTACTTTCTGGGCTGAAGCAGTTAATACTGCTTGCTATGTCCAAAACAGAGTTCTAGTAGTCAAGCCTAAAAACAAGACACCTTATGAGCTTTTAAGTAACAGAAAACCTTTTATAGGATTTTTCAAACCTTTTGGGTGTCCTTGTACCATACTCCATACCAAAAAACTAACTTAGGAAAGTTTGATAGCAAGGCAGATGATGGTTTTCTTGTTGGTTACTCATCTCAGAGTAAGGCTTACAGAGTTTTTAATACTTCTTCTAGAATAATTGAGAAAAGTGACAATGTCAAGTGCAATGAGAACACACCAAATCCTATTGGATCTGGTCCTCAGTGGTTATTTGACATTGATTCACTAACTAACTCTTTGGGTTTCAGTAGTGATTATCATACAGGTTCAGGAAGTGGAAGATCAGGGGATGAACAAACACAAGTACAAGACATTATTCCTCAGTCTGTGATCTTTCCCATACCTACAAGAGAGCCTATTGATGTCTGTGCAAAAGAGACAATGACTGAACCTTTTCAGAATGAAGAAGAAGGAAGAGATGAGGAGAATCAAGTTCATGAAGAGCCAGAAGCAGCTGATTAGATCCCCTCAACTGACTTATATGATTCCAATCTGGATGTGGGAATCAATGAAGAACCTAGTCATCAGACTAGAACTCAAAAGAATCATCCTCCAGAGCTGGTCATAGGAGACATCTCTTCTCCTATGATAACAAGGAATCAAAGCAGACTTCAAGAGCTGCAGGATCAGCAACACACAGTACTCTCCTGCTTTCTATCTCAGATTGAGCCTAAGAAGGTTTTTGAAGCAATGAAAGATTCCAGTTGGATAGAAGCTATGCAAGAAGAGTTACTGCAGTTCAAGTTGCAAGAAGTTTGGGACTTGGTGGACCTTCCAAAAGGTCATAGAGCTATTGGCACCAAGTGGATATTCAGGAACAAAAAGGATGAGAGAGGCATTGTGATAAGAAACAAAGCAAGGCTGGTAGCACAAGGGTACACTCAAGAAGAAGGCATTGACTATGAAGAAGTGTTTGCTCCAGTGGCAAGGGTAGAAGCAATTAGGCTATTTCTAGCCTATGACTCATACATGAAGTTCAAGGTATACCAAATGGATGTGAAGAGTGCCTTTCTGTATGGTACAATTGATGAAGAAGTATATGTCTGTTAGCCCCCTGGATTTGAAAATCCATGATATCCAGACAAAGTATACAAACTGAAGAAAGCACTTTATGGTCTGCATCAAGCCCCAAGAGCATGTTATGATACACTGTCTACCTATCTCTTGGAGAATGGGTTTGAAAGAGGAATAATTGACAAGACCCTATTCATTAAAAGAAGTAAGAAGGACATCCTATTGGTTCAGATTTATGTGGATGATATCATCTTTGGATCCACAAAAGATCAGATGTGTAGAGACTTTGAAAAGTTGATGCACAAGAGCTTTAAAATGAGTTCAATGGGTGAACTTACCTTCTTCCTTGGGCTTCAAGTGAGACAGAAGAAAGATGGGATCTTCATAAGCCAATCAAAATATGTGAAAGACATCCTGGACAAATATGGTCTAACAGACTCAAAGCCAGCAAGCACGCCTATGGAGACTCAAAAACAAATCACTGCTGATCTTGAGGGGGAGGATGTGGATGTCCATCTTTATAGATCAATGATTGGATTACTCATGTATCTCACAGCCTCAAGACCAGACATCATGTTTCCAGTGTGTTTGTGTGCCAGATTCCAAGTCAATCCAAAGCAATCACATCTTCAAGCTGTTAAAAGGATTTTCAGATACTTAAGAGGGCAACCTAGAATAGGTCTTTGGTATCCATATGAATCCAACTTTGACTTGATTGCCTATTTAGATAGTGACTTGGGAGGTGCTAACATGGACAGAAAGTCTACTTCAGGTGGATGTCAACTTTTGGGTGCAAGACTAGTATCCTGGCAGTGTAAGAAACAAACCACAGTGTCCTTATCAGCAACAGAAGCTGAGTATATTGTTGCTGCAAGCTGCTGCTCTCAGGTTCTATGGATTCAGAATCAGATGTTGGACTATGGGGGAACCTTTCTTCACACTCCAATCTTCATTGACAATAGCAGTGCTATAAGCATTGTTAACAATCCAGTAAAGCACTCCAGAACTAAGCACATTGAGATCAGGTATCACTTTATCAGAGATTGTAATGAAAAGAAGCTAATTCAAGTTGCTAAAGTTCATACTGACAACCAGTTTGCTGATCTATTCACTAAAGCTTTTGATGTGGGTAGATTCACTTTCTTGGTCACAAGTGTGGGCATGATCAACTCTGAATAAGCTCATTTGGTTTAAAAAGTGTTTTCATACCTGTTATTGGTGTATTCTTTGGTGCTACTAACATCTTTTTCTATTACCTTACTCAGAGTACCTCAAGCTTCAAACAGTGTAAGTATAGTTAATGTTGCCATTGCAGTTTTAATACTGCTAGTGCTCAGTTAATACTGCTAGTGGTTAATACTACTCTCAGTTAATACTGCTAGTTAGTTAATACTGCTAGTGGTTAATACTGCTCCCAGTTAATACTGCTAGTTAGTTAATACTGCTAGTGGTTAATACTGCTCTCAGTTAATACTGCTAGTCAGTTAATACTGCTAATGGTTAATACTGCTCTCAGTTAATACTGCTAGTTAGTTAATACTGATAGGTGTTAATACTGCTTATGTTCCGAATCGTATAAATACCCTGTTTGCCCGCCCAAAAGTCCATAACGACTCTTTGATTTCTATTCATCTGCTCTCTAACCCTTTTTCTCTCAAGAACAAGTGTTTCAGTCCAACATACTCAAGCTTCAATGGCATCCATGGCTTTCATTGATGAGCAGAACAAGATTGTGATGCTACAGAAGCCGAAACAAGCTGCTGGATTCCACCAGATTGTAGATTTTCTTAAGTCCAGCCACATTGCCCATGCTCTCACTGTGTCACCGACAATCTACATAGAGCATCAACGGCAATTCTGGGCAAATGTCTCCATAGTCTCAGAGAATGGAGTGCAGATTCTGACAGGATCGAATTCTCAACAAGAATTATGAATACTCAGAAACAATATCAAAGAAGTTGCAGAATAACACTTTGATATTCAATGTAACAGTAAACAAACAGTGAGTATGATTAAGAACTTGTAAACTTGTATTGAATGATTAAAATCACAAGATTACACACTCAACCTCAATCTTGAAGAACAGACTCTTTCAAGACGAATTCTACTTCTCTAGAATTAGGAACTATGCCTTGAGGTTGATTCTCTCTCTAAAACAAAAACCTTAGAATGAACTATTATCAAAAGTTATCTAACAATTATGAACAATACTATATATATACTGAAGATAAAAGCTAATTACAATTAATAAAATATCTTCAGAATATCTTCCATCATTATCTCTAAGCTTCCATGAATATCTTCAGTTTATCCAGCTGTCATCCATTCCATACAGATCTCCATCATATAAGCAGTACTAATAATAAGCAGCATTAATACTCTGAGCAGTAGTAACTCCAGCAGTATTAATTTTGAAGAGCAGCATTAACTTTGTTCCAGCAGCATTAACTACACTTGATAAATTCTTCAGTTGATACCACTTGACAGGATCGAATTCTCAACAAGAATTATGAATACTCAGAAACAATATCAAAGAAGTTGCGCAATAACACTTTGATATTCAATGTAACAGTAAACAAACAGTGAGTATGATTAACAACTTGTAAACTTGTATTGAATGATTAAAATCACAAGATTACACACTCAACCTCAATCTTGAAGAACAGACTCTTTCAAGACGAATTCTACTTCTCTAGAATTAGGAACTATGCCTTGAGGTTGATTCTCTCTCTAAAACAAAAACCTTAGAATGAACTATTATCAAAAGTTATCTAACAATTATGAACATTACTATATATATATATACTGAAGATAAAAGCTAATTACAATTAATAAAATATCTTCAGAATATCTTCCATCATTATCTCTAAGCTTCCATGAATATTTTAAGTTTATCCAACTGTCATCCTTTCCATACAGATCTCCATCATATAAGCAGTACTAATAATAAGCAGCATTAATACTCTGAGCAGTAGTAACTCCAGCAGTATTAATGTTAAAGAGCAGCATTAACTTTGTTCCAGCAGCATTAACTACACTTGATAAATTCTTCAGTTGATACCACTTGACAGGATCGAATTCTCAACAAGAATTATGAATACTCAGAAACAATATCAAAGAAGTTGCGCAATAACACTTTGATATTCAATGTAACAGTAAACAAACAGTGAGTATGATTAACAACTTGTAAACTTGTATTGAATGATTAAAATCACAAGATTACACACTCAACCTCAATCTTGAAGAACAGACTCTTTCAAGACGAATTCTACTTCTCTAGAATTAGGAACTATGCCTTGAGGTTGATTCTCTCTCTAAAACAAAAACCTTAGAATGAACTATTATCAAAAGTTATCTAACAATTATGAACAATACTATATATATATAATGAAGATAAAAGCTAATTACAATTAATAAAATATCTTCAGAATATCTTCCATCATTATCTCTAAGCTTCCATGAATATCTTCAGTTTATCCAGCTGTCATCCTTTCCATACAGATCTCCATCATATAAGCAGTACTAATAATAAGCAGCATTAATACTCTGAGCAGTAGTAACTCCAGCAGTATTAATTTTGAAGAGCAGCATTAACTTTGTTCCAGCAGCATTAACTACACTTGATAAATTCTTCAGTTGATAACACTTGACAGGATCGAATTCTCAACAAGAATTATGAATACTCAGAAACAATATCAAAGAAGTTGCGGAATAACACTTCGATATTCAATGTAACAGTAAACAAACAGTGAGTATGATTAACAACTTGTAAACTTGTATTGAATGATTAAAATCACAAAATTACACACTGAACCTCAATCTTGAAGAACAGACTCTTTCAAGACGAATTCTACTTCTCTAGAATTAGGAACTATGCCTTGAGGTTGATTCTCTCTCTAAAACAAAAACCTTAGAATGAACTATTATCAAAAGTTATCTAACAATTATGAACATTACTATATATATATACTGAAGATAAAAGCTAATTACAATTAATAAAATATCTTCAGAATATCTTCCATCATTATCTCTAAGCTTCCATGAATATCTTCAGTTTATCCAACTGTCATCCTTTCCATACAGATCTCCATCATATAAGCAGTACTAATAATAAGCAGCATTAATACTCTGAGCAGTAGTAACTCCAGCAGTATTAATGTTGAAGAGCAGCATTAACTTTGTTCCAGCAGCATTAACTACACTTGATAAATTCTTCAGTTGATACCACTTGACAGGATCGAATTCTCAACAAGAATTATGAATACTCAGAAACAATATCAAAGAAGTTGCAGAATAACACTTTGATATTCAATGTAACAGTAAACAAACAGTGAGTATGATTAAGAACTTGTAAACTTGTATTGAATGATTAAAATCACAAGATTACACACTCAACCTCAATCTTGAAGAACAGACTCTTTCAAGACGAATTCTACTTCTCTAGAATTAGGAACTATGCCTTGAGGTTGATTCTCTCTCTAAAACAAAAACCTTAGAATGAACTATTATCAAAAGTTATCTAACAATTATGAACAATACTATATATATACTGAAGATAAAAGCTAATTACAATTAATAAAATATCTTCAGAATATCTTCCATCATTATCTCTAAGCTTCCATGAATATCTTCAGTTTATCCAGTTGTCATCCATTCCATACAGATCTCCATCATATAAGCAGTACTAATAATAAGCAGCATTAATACTCTGAGCAGTAGTAACTCCAGCAGTATTAATTTTGAAGAGCAGCATTAACTTTGTTCCAGCAGCATTAACTACACTTGATAAATTCTTCAGTTGATACCACTTGACAGGATCGAATTCTCAACAAGAATTATGAATACTCAGAAACAATATCAAAGAAGTTGCGCAATAACACTTTGATATTCAATGTAACAGTAAACAAACAGTGAGTATGATTAATAACTTGTAAACTTGTATTGAATGATTAAAATCACAAGATTACACACTCAACCTCCATCTTGAAGAACAGACTCTTTCAAGACGAATTCTACTTCTCTAGAATTAGGAACTATGCCTTGAGGTTGATTCTCTCTCTAAAACAAAAACCTTAGAATGAACTATTATCAAAAGTTATCTAAAAATTATGAACATTACTATATATATATATACCGAAGATAAAAGCTAATTACAATTAATAAAATATCTTCAGAATATCTTCCATCATTATCTCTAAGCTTCCATGAATATTTTCAGTTTATCCAACTGTCATCCTTTCCATACAGATCTCCATCATATAAGCAGTACTAATAATAAGCAGCATTAATACTCTGAGCAGTAGTAACTCCAGCAGTATTAATGTTAAAGAGCAGCATTAACTTTGTTCCAGCAGCATTAACTACACTTGATAAATTCTTCAGTTGATACCACTTGACAGGATCGAATTCTCAACAAGAATTATGAATACTCAGAAACAATATCAAAGAAGTTGCAGAATAACACTTTGATATTCAATGTAACAGCAAACAAACAGTGAGTATGATTAACAACTTGTAAACTTGTATTGAATGATTAAAATCACAAGATTACACACTCAACCTCAATCTTGAAGAACAGACTCTTTCAAGACGAATTCTACTTCTCTAGAATTAGGAACTATGCCTTGAGGTTGATTCTCTCTCTAAAACAAAAACCTTAGAATGAACTATTATCAAAAGTTATCTAACAATTATGAACAATACTATATATATATTGAAGATAAAAGCTAATTACAATTAATAAAATATCTTCAGAATATATTCCATCATTATCTCTAAGCTTCCATGAATATCTTCAGTTTATCCAGCTGTCATCCTTTCCATACAGATCTCCATCATATAAGCAGTACTAATAATAAGCAGCATTAATACTCTGAGCAGTAGTAACTCCAGCAGTATTAATTTTGAAGAGCAGCATTAACTTTGTTCCAGCAGCATTAACTACACTTGATAAATTCTTCAGTTGATACCACTTGACAGGATCGAATTCTCAACAAGAATTATGAATACTCAGAAACAATATCAAAGAAGTTGCGGAATAACACTTTGATATTCAATGTAACAGTAAACAAACAGTGAGTATGATTAACAACTTGTAAACTTGTATTGAATGATTAAAATCACAAAATTACACACTGAACCTCAATCTTGAAGAACAGACTCTTTCAAGACGAATTCTACTTCTCTAGAATTAGGAACTATGCCTTGAGGTTGATTCTCTCTCTAAAACAAAAACCTTAGAATGAACTATTATCAAAAGTTATCTAACAATTATGAACATTACTATATATATATACTGAAGATAAAAGCTAATTACAATTAATAAAATATCTTCAGAATATCTTCCATCATTATCTCTAAGCTTCCATGAATATTTTAAGTTTATCCAACTGTCATCCTTTCCATACAGATCTCCATCATATAAGCAGTACTAATAATAAGCAGCATTAATACTCTGAGCAGTAGTAACTCCAGCAGTATTAATGTTGAAGAGCAGCATTAACTTTGTTCCAGCAGCATTAACTACACTTGATAAATTCTTCAGTTGATACCACTTGACAGGATCGAATTCTCAACAAGAATTATGAATACTCAGAAACAATATCAAAGAAGTTGCAGAATAACACTTTGATATTCAATGTAACAGTAAACAAACAGTGAGTATGATTAACAACTTGTAAACTTGTATTGAATGATTAAAATCACAAGATTACACACTCAACCTCAATCTTGAAGAACAGACTCTTTCAAGACGAATTCTACTTCTCTAGAATTAGGAACTATGCCTTGAGGTTGATTCTCTCTCTAAAACAAAAACCTTAGAATGAACTATTATCAAAAGTTATCTAACAATTATGAACAATACTATATATATACTGAAGATAAAAGCTAATTACAATTAATAAAATATCTTCAGAATATCTTCCATCATTATCTCTAAGCTTCCATGAATATCTTCAGTTTATCCAGCTGTCATCCATTCCATACAGATCTCCATCATATAAGCAGTACTAATAATAAGCAGCATTAATACTCTGAGCAGTAGTAACTCCAGCAGTATTAATTTTGAAGAGCAGCATTAACTTTGTTCCAGCAGCATTAACTACACTTGATAAATTCTTCAGTTGATACCACTTGACAGGATCGAATTCTCAACAAGAATTATGAATACTCAGAAACAATATCAAAGAAGTTGCGCAATAACACTTTGATATTCAATGTAACAGTAAACAAACAGTGAGTATCATTAACAACTTGTAAACTTGTATTGAATGATTAAAATCACAAGATTACACACTCAACCTCAATCTTGAAGAACAGACTCTTTCAAGACGAATTCTACTTCTCTAGAATTAGGAACTATGCCTTGAGGTTGATTCTCTCTCTAAAACAAAAACCTTAGAATGAACTATTATCAAAAGTTATCTAACAATTATGAACAATACTATATATATACTGAAGATAAAAGCTAATTACAATTAATAAAATATCTTCAGAATATCTTCCATCATTATCTCTAAGCTTCCATGAATATCTTCAGTTTATCCAGCTGTCATCCATTCCATACAGATCTCCATCATATAAGCAGTACTAATAATAAGCAGCATTAATACTCTGAGCAGTAGTAACTCCAGCAGTATTAATTTTGAAGAGCAGCATTAACTTTGTTCCAGCAGCATTAACTACACTTGATAAATTCTTCAGTTGATACCACTTGACAGGATCGAATTCTCAACAAGAATTATGAATACTTAGAAACAATATCAAAGAAGTTGCGCAATAACACTTTGATATTCAATGTAACAGTAAACAAACAGTGAGTATGATTAACAACTTGTAAACTTGTATTGAATGATTAAAATCACAAGATTACACACTCAACCTCAATCTTGAAGAATAGACTCTTTCAAGACGAATTCTACTTCTCTAGAATTAGGAACTATGCCTTGAGGTTGATTCTCTCTCTAAAACAAAAACCTTAGAATGAACTATTATCAAAAGTTATCTAACAATTATGAACAATACTATATATATACTGAAGATAAAAGCTAATTACAATTAATAAAATATCTTCAGAATATCTTCCATCATTATCTCTAAGCTTCCATGAATATCTTCAGTTTATCCAGCTGTCATCCATTCCATACAGATCTCCATCATATAAGCAGTACTAATAATAAGCAGCATTAATACTCTGAGCAGTAGTAACTCCAGCAGTATTAATTTTGAAGAGCAGCATTAACTTTGTTCCAGCAGCATTAACTACACTTGATAAATTCTTCAGTTGATACCACTTGACAGGATCGAATTCTCAACAAGAATTATGAATACTTAGAAACAATATCAAAGAAGTTGCGCAATAACACTTTGATATTCAATGTAACAGTAAACAAACAGTGAGTATGATTAACAACTTGTAAACTTGTATTGAATGATTAAAATCACAAGATTACACACTCAACCTCAATCTTGAAGAACAGACTCTTTCAAGACGAATTCTACTTCTCTAGAATTAGGAACTATGCCTTGAGGTTGATTCTCTCTCTAAAACAAAAACCTTAGAATGAACTATTATCAAAAGTTATCTAACAATTATGAACAATACTATATATATACTGAAGATAAAAGCTAATTACAATTAATAAAATATCTTCAGAATATCTTCCATCATTATCTCTAAGCTTCCATGAATATCTTCAGTTTATCCAGCTGTCATCCATTCCATACAGATCTCCATCATATAAGCAGTACTAATAATAAGCAGCATTAATACTCTGAGCAGTAGTAACTCCAGCAGTATTAATTTTGAAGAGCAGCATTAACTTTGTTCCAGCAGCATTAACTACACTTGATAAATTCTTCAGTTGATACCACTTGACAGGATCGAATTCTCAACAAGAATTATGAATACTCAGAAACAATATCAAAGAAGTTGCGGAATAACACTTTGATATTCAATGTAACAGTAAACAAACAGTGAGTATGATTAACAACTTGTAAACTTGTATTGAATGATTAAAATCACAAGATTACACACTCAACCTCAACCTTGAAGAACAGACTCTTTCAAGACGAATTCTACTTCTCTAGAATTAGGAACTATGCCTTGAGGTTGATTCTCTCTCTAAAACAAAAACCTTAGAATGAACTATTATCAAAAGTTATCTAACAATTATGAACATTACTATATACATATACTGAAGATAAAAGCTAATTACAATTAATAAAATATCTTCAGAGTATCTTCCATCATTATCTCTAAGCTTCCATGAATATCTTCAGTTTATCCAGCAGCATTAACTTTGTTCCAGCAGCATTAACTAAACTTGATAAATTCTTCAGTTCCCAACAATCTCCCCCTAACATGACTTTTACAAAGAGAAGTGAAGTTCTTCAGATCTGATCTTCAAGATGCTTTCAACACCTCAGGTTCAATTGCCCAAATTTGGATCTAGGACCAGACTTTGATTGATAGTTCTTCTCACCACAATTCTGGCCATTTCTGAATTCTTAGTACATACTAGCTTAGCTTTCAGCATCCCTTCAAGTTTCTGCTTGCTATGATCATATATTTTGTCAACTAGGTAGTATTCATGATAACATTTATCAATTGTAATCATGTACACACCACAGTTTTCAAAGAGTATCCAATGATCAATCTTTTTGAACACATACTCATGATGAAGATCTTTAATCCTATGCACCACCTTCTCTGGATCAAACATCATACATAAGTATTCCATTGCCACTTTGAGAAGATTTTCTTCAGTACCTTTCAACACAGGCTCATAGAGTTTCATCCCCACTTTGTACATTTCCTCTATATCTGCTCTTGAACAGCTTCTGATAACTCTCCCCCATGTTGAATATGCTTCAAATGTACCACCTACTCTTTTGATTCTGAAGAAATTCTTTCCACTATCTCTTAGAATGTCCCAGAAGATGATATCTGGAGCTTTCATGGAGATTGGAACAGCCTTCATAGGTTCTACTATGGTCATGTACAGATCCATACTCTCATCAGTTTGCTTATTAGACTGCTCTGGATTTTGCACTGATTCTGCTATAGGTACATCTGAAGGTTCTGCTGCAGTTTCTGCTGTCTCTTCCATTCTAGGCCTTTTAGGCTGCCTTCTGGAAGCAATTGTCTTCACCCTCTTTCCAGATTTGGCTTCTACACCAACACTCTTAGGTTCTTCCTTCGTCTCTTCAGCTTTGTCTTTTGAGGGTGTGGTCTCCTCAGGTAATGGTTTTTGAATGTTAAGGTCCTGCCTTTCCTTCATTCTTCTCTCAGCCTCTTCCCTTTGGGTTGAATCCACTTGAAGCTTAGTCATCTCTTTCTGGTACAACTCCTCAACCTGAGTGTATGCCATGTTGGTGAACATCTCCCCCTTGACACCAATTGCACCTTTCAGGAAATTTATCATTTTTCTTCTTTCCTGATTGGCCAAAAATGTCTTGGAGGGTTGTCTTTTCTGTTTCTGTTTTTGAATTGGCATCTTTTTGACTTGAAGTTTCTTGGCCTGAGCTGCTTCTTTTATGCTTTTCTGATATTCTGCATTTAACTTTCTAGCCATGAGCTTTGCAAGTTCTCTATCTGTTTCTGTTTGAATCTGCTCCTCCTTTTCCATTTGATCTTGAAGCTGCTTTGCTATTGCCTCATCCATTTCAATCTGAGTCTTCTTCTTTGCAGGCAGTTCAGCTTCAACCATCTTTTCCTTCCCTTTTTCCTTTGTCTCCTTTAAAGTTGCCTTTTCTTTTCCCTTCTGTGACATTCCTCCTTCATTGATGACTACTCTCTTGGCCTTTTGAGTAGCCTTAGGAGTATCAATCTTGGCTTTAATCAAGGTTTCTGCTATCTCTATTTCCTCTACAGAGAGCCCTGTTTCTGCTGCTTCTGTTTCTGCTGCTACTTTTTCCTCAGCAGCATTAACTGTTTCTGCTTCTATTCCTTCCTCTTTCTCCCCCTCAACTTCAACTCCCTCAGCTGCTTTTTCAGAAGACCTTTCTTTCTCTTTTTCAGTCTCTTTCTCCCCCTTGTTGGAAGCATCTTTATCAGTTGGCCTCTTCCTCAACACATACTGTTTTCTCCTCTTCTTTTGCACAAGCTTTGTCACCATTTTCTTTAACTTGGCAATCTGTACTTGTTGTGACAAGATCACTAGCTTCATCTCTTCTATGGCTTTTCCTTGTTGAATGACATCTAGGTTGATGTTTCCCATAGCATCCATCAATTCCTGGTCGTTATATCTGTCCTCACCTTCTCCAGAAGTGTTACCCTCTTTTGAAGGATCATGGGATCTTTTTGTAGTGGAAGCCTTCTGCCTAGCAGAAGCACTATCCACCCCCGTGGTTTCTTGGCACCTGGGACCTTTGAATGATTGCTCATTCAAAGTTGTCATGGGGGAGGTCTTATTTAGGTTACCACTGTTCTCCTCTGTGTTAGCAGAAGTAGTGGCAGCCTCAGCACCCATATACTCAACCGTCTCCTCAGTGAGCACCTCCTTGGGGTTGGGAGACACCCCTGTGGTTTCCCTGTAGATATACTCTAAAGGAGAATCCTCCTTTAGAGGGCTTAAAGGCTTAGTGGGTGAAGGTACAAGAAGGGAAGGAGCCTTCTTTACCTTTTTCCTTGAATAAGTTTGGGTTATGGGAGAAGTTGGTTTATCAAGAAGAGACTGGGGAATTGATTTAGAGTGGGAAGGTTGGGATTGGCTAGCAGTGGGATGGTCTAATGGGGGCCTTGACCCTGCTTCCATACCTTCATTAGTGTGGGACACCACCATCATTGTAGAGAACCATGGGGTGTCAACTCCTTCCGAGTCCCTAGCAGATCTTCTCATATTTGAGAAAACCTTGCCTTTAGGGGGTTTAGGTACATATATCCCATCAAAGTGAGGTATATCCGTCAATTCATTAATAATAGCTGTCTGTACAAACCTTGGGTACATGTAGAAACTCTTTTTATTTCCCAGGTTTGAAACCAGATCACTGAAAATCATTTGAGAAAAGTTATACTTTCTGGCAGTGGCCAAGCAGACCAAAGCATAAGCAATAGTACTGCTGAACTCACTCCATCCAGTAGTCTTTTTAGAAATACAATGCATTAAGGTATGAACAAGAAAACGCCATTGGGTATAAAATTTAGCCTTTGAAAATTTAAAACCACCCAACTGGCCTTCATACCCCATTCTTGACAAAGTTGAGAATAATTCCTCATTGGGAATAGAGTTTCTACCTGCAGCATCGTCTAGATGTAGACAGATGCGTATTATCTCTTCAGTGACTGTTAAGGGTTTTTCACAGACCCTTGTCTTGATCATTTGCACACCATTTTCAGCAACAATGGTGGCATTTGCCCATAATTGCCTCTGATGCTCTATATAAATTGTTGGTGAGATGGTAAGAGCATGTGCAATGTGGCTTGATTTAAGGAAATCCACAATTTGGTGGAATCCGGCCACTTGTTTTGGCTTTTGTAGCATCGCGATTTCATTATGCTCATCAACGAACACCATGGATGCCATCTGAACTTGAGTATTTTTGCCTGAAACTTGCTAAAGAGCTCGAGAGAAAAAGTGATTAGAGAGACAGTGAACAGTATACAAAGGGTCGTTATGAACTTTTAGGCGGGCAAAGGGTATTTATAGTATTCGGGACATAAGCAGTATTAACCTAGAGCAGTATTAACTACTAGCAGTATTAACTAACTAGCAGTATTAACTGAGAGCAGTATTAACCACTAGCAGTATTAACTAACAAGCAGTATTAACCACTAGCAGTATTAACTAACAAGCAGTATTAACTGAGAGCAGTATTAACCACTAGCAGTATTAACTAACAAGCAGTATTAACTTTGTACTGGCAGTACTAAAACTGTACTAGCAGTATTAATCATACTTACACTTTTAAGCTTTGTGAAGGACTGAGTACTGCTATACTTTTCCTAAAAAAGAAGATTAGGACCACCAAGAATAAATAATATACAGGTATGGAACCACTTTTTAAGTAGGAGCTTATTCAGAGTTGATCATTCCCACACTTGTTACCAAGAAAGTGAATCTACCCACATCAAATGCTTTGGTGAATAAATCAGCAAACTGGTTAGCAGTATGAACTTTTACAACTTGAATAAGTTTCTTTTCATTGCAGTCTCTTATAAAGTGGTACCTGATTTCAATGTGCTTTGTCTTTGAGTGCTTGACAGGATTATTAACAATGCTAATAGCACTGCTATTATCAATAAAAATTGGAGTGTGTAGAAAGGTTACCCCATAGTCCAGCATTTGATTCTGAATCCATAAGACTTGAGAACAGCAACTTGCAGCTGCTATGTACTCTGCCTCTGTTGTAGATGTGGACACTGTGGTTTGTTTCTTGCACTGCCATGACACTAGTCTTGCACCAAAAAACTGGCATCCTCCAGAAGTAGATTTTCTGTCCAAGTTTGCTCCACCTAGATCAATGTCTTAGTATGCAAGTAGGTCAAATGATGAGTCATGAGGATACCAAAGTCCCAATCTGGGTTGCCCTTTGAGATATCTGAATATCCTCTTAACCGCTTGATAGTGTGATTGCTTTGGCCTAACTTGGAATCTTGCACATACACAGACTGGAAACATTATGTCTGGCCTAGAGGCTGTAAGATACATGAGAGAGCCAATCATGGATCTATAATGATGAACATCCATATCCTCCCCCTCAAGATCTGCTGTTATCTGCTTGTGTGTCTCCATAGGTGTGCTGGCAGGTTTTGAATCTGAGAAACCAAACTTGGTTAGAATGTCTTGCACATACTTGGACTGACAGATAAAGATTCCATCTGACTTCTGCTGAACTTGGAGTCCAAGGAAGAAAGTAAGTTCCCCCGTGGAACTCATTTTGAACCTTTGATGCATTAGTTCCTCAAACTCCTTGCACATGTTGTCTCTTGTGGATCCAAAGATAATATCATCCACATAGATTTGGACCAGCAAGATATCCTTCTTCTTTCTCTTGATGAACAGAGTCTTATCAATGACTCCTCTTTCAAAGCCATTTTCCAAGAGATAGGATGACAGAGTGTCATACCATGCTCTTGGAGCTTGATGCAGTCCATAAAGTGCTTTCTTCAATTTGTATACCCTGTCTGGATAGCTTGGGTTTTCAAACCCTGGTGGTTGACAGACATATACTTCTTCTTCAATTGAGCCAAATAGAAATGCACTTTTTACATCCATTTGATAAACTTTGAATTTCATATAAGAAGCATAAGCCAGGAATAATCTAATTGCTTCTATCCCAGCCACAGGTGCAAATACTTCTTCATAATCTATTCCCTCTTCTTGTGTATACCCTTGAGCCACCAACCTTGCTTTATTCCTTATTACTATGCCTCTTTCATCTCTCATATTCCTGAAGACCCATTTTGTGCCTATTGCTCTTTGGCCTTTAGGAAGGTCTACCAGATCTCAAACATCTTGCAGCTTGAATTGCAGTAGCTCTTCTTGCATGGCTTCTATCCAACTGGACTCTTTCATAGCATCATGTGCCTTCTTAGGCTCAAGCTGGGATAGAAAGCAAGAAAGCATTGTATGCTGTTGGTCTTGCATCTCTTGCAGCCTGCTTTGATTTCTAGTCATCATAGGAGAAGAGATATCTCCTATTATCAACTGAGGAGGATGATTCATTTGTGTTCTGGTGTGATGACTAGACTCTTCATTGAGTCCAACCTCTAGATTTGAGTCATTCAAGTCAACTGAAGTGATTTCAGCAGCTACTTCAGGTTCTTTATTTTCTTCACTCTCCTCAGCTCTTCTTTCTTCTTCACTCTGATTTGGTTCAGTAGATGGCTCCTTTTCACAGTCTTCAACAGGATCCACTGTAGGTATGGGAAAGATCACAGATTGAGATATGCTGTCTTGAACTTGTGTAGTCCCTGATCCTCCACTCCCTGAACCTGCATAATCATCACTACTGAAACCAAAAGAGTTAGTCAGTGAATTAATGTCAAACAGCCACTGAGGACCAGACTCAATAGGATTTGGTGTGTTCTCATTGCATTTGACATTGTCACTTTCTTCAATTATTCTAGAAGAAGAGTTAAAAACTCTGTAAGCCTTACTCTGAGATGAGTAACCAACAAGAAATCCATCATCTGCTTTGCTATCAAACTTACCTAAGTGAGATTTGGTATTGAGAATTGTACAAGGACACCCGAAAGGTTTGAAAAATCCAATAAAGGGTTTTCTTTTATTTAAAAGCTCATATGGGGTCTTGTTCTTTGGCTTGACCACTAGAAGTCTGTTTTGGACATAACAGGCAGTATTAACTGCTTCAGCCTAGAAGGTAATTGGCAGTTTTGAATTAGCCAACAGAGATCTATCAGCCTCTATTAGTGTCCTATTTCTTCTCTCAGCAACTCCATTCTGTTGAGGAGTCCTAGGGGCACTATATTGTCTCTCAATTCCTTTTTCTTCACAAAAGGTGTTTAGATCAAGATTTTTAAATTCAGTCCCATTGTCTGATCTAATGACTTTTACTTTTTGATTAGTCTGGTTTTCAATTCTTAGAATAAAGGATTTGATCAGTCCACTTGTCTCATCCTTAGTCCTTAGAAAATATACCCAAGTAAATCTAGAGTAATCATCAACAATAACTAAGCAGTATGATTTCTTCCCTATGCTCATCACATTTGTAGGGCCAAACAGATCCATATGTAATAACTGGAGGCAAGAAGAAATTGTATTTAACTCTTTGGTCTTATGAGAAGTTTTGTGCTGTTTGCCTTTAAGACAAGCAACACAATGATCATCACATGAAAAGACTTTTGATGGTAAACCTCTTACAAGGTTGTTTTTAACAAGTTTGTTCATAGTCTTGAAGTTCATGTGACACATCCTTCTGTGCCATAGAGAGTATTCATCTACAGAAGCTTTTGAAACAAGACAGTTCAGGGATGAATCACTTGAAACATTTTCCATGTCAAGACAATAAACATTGTCCTTTCTTGGAGTTCTAAGTAGTATCATGCTTTCATCAACTACCTTGAACCCTGGAGCAAGGATCATACATTCTGTATTAGTAAATAATATGCTATGTTGTTTGTCACAAACCTGTGATACACTTAATAGGTTGTACTTTAGCTGATCAACATAGTAGACATACTCAAATGTCATCTTACCTTTTGTAACATTACCTTTTCCACTTATTTTACCAACTGTAAGATTATCTCCGAATGCAACATGTCCTCCATTGATATGTTTGAAATCCTGAAGGCATGACATGTTACCTGTCATGTTCCTAGAGCAACCACTATCAACATGCCATATGCTCTTCCCCTTGAGCTGTTGGTTGCCCTGCATATCAGATAAATCAGTTAGTATGAAATAGGAACCCAAGCAAAAGTGGTATTGGGTACCCCTTTCTCATCAAAATATTTACATTCTTTCTGGACAAGATTTTTAAACTTTGACTCCTCATTTCTGGAGTACTTTGTCACAATGATGGGTTTGGAAACACATTTGCTAGAAGCAGTACTGGTTTTAGAAGTACTAACTGCATTAGCAGCACTTGCATGCTTAGCAGTACTAACCTTGTTAGAAGTAGTAACTGTGTTAGCAGCAGTAACTGTGTTAGCAGTATTAACCTTTGAAGAGGTACTAACAGTATTAGCAGCATTAATATTTTCAGCAGTACTAACACTGGTAGCAGCAGTAATGCTTCTAGCAGCACTATCCCTGTCAGCAGTACTAACAGTTTTAGTGCTTCTTGGCACCCACATTTTAATACTTTCTTTTAAAACCCTTTTCTTCATGGTGCCTTTGGTTTCAACAGATTTCTTAACCACATGTTTCTTTCCAGCCTTCCTATAACCAACAGGTTTTTGCACAAATCTTTGAAGGTTCATCTGTTGGTTAATAGGGTTAAAGAAACAGTGCTTAGCCAAATGGTTTAACTTACCACATATGAAACAAGGTTTTGGTCTGATTATTTTATTCAGATCAACTCCTTGTTTCTGAGCCCATTGATTATTCCAGTTTCTTTGGTTACCTCTTTTTATACCAGAATTTAGGCTCTCAGATTTGTTGCAAGCACACTGTTTACAAGGTCCAGGATTCACAATAGTGGTTTGTTTGTAATGGACCTTGTTATCCTTTCCTTTGGTCTTCTCCTTAGACTTAATGGCTTCCTCACCTTGATCACTCCAATCAAACCCCATTCCTTGTTGAGAAACAAGGGCTTGAGCAGGGTTCTTGTTTTGATTGTAGCCTCCATTCTGAGCTTGTTGGTGGTTGTTATTTGGCACACCACTTCTGCACTCTCTAGCAAAGTGTCCCTTCATGTGGCACTTATAGCATTCCACTTTTGTCTTGTCAAACCCAGCTCCATCTTCTCTTCTTTGAGAGAAGTTGTTTCTCCCTGTTCTTTTAATAAACTTTTTCACCCTCATAGATAACATGGCCATCTGCCATTTAATGTCCATCTCCTCCAGGTCATCAGGGTGAAGTTGTTCCAGATCATCATTAATCAATGAATTGTTGCTGTGACTGGACAAAAAGGCTTCAAAGACAGTTTCTGTGCCTTTTTATGAATTCATTCCACTGGCAGCACTAACTGCTTCAGGGTTGGCAGTAGTATCAATAGATGCTGATAGAAGTGCAGCATTGTGGATATACCCAGTGGGCTTCTTCTTGGTTTCTACCTCAGTTTCAAAAACTCTTAGATCATTATATAGATCATCAAGTTCCCTCTCTTCCAGATTGTCACTCTGTCTATATGAGACAGTGTACATAGTCCATTCATCCCCAAGAGATCTGAGGAACTTCCTGTTGATATCATCTTGCTCCATCTTCACCCCTACAGTAGCCAGTTCACCAATGAGCTTGTTGAACCTATCAAAAGTTTGAGTCATAGACTCATTCTTTGAAGAAGTGAAGTTCTCATACTGCTGCTTTAGAACATCTCTTTGATTTCTTTTGATGCTTTTAGTTCCAGCAAATCTTTTCTCTAGAGCATTCCAGAGAATCTGAGCATAAGTGCAGTTGCAAAATTGATGCTGATATTCATTGGGGATGGCCAAGAGCAGAGTGCTCAAGGCCTTCATCTCTGTCTGTCTGATCTTCCTCTCACCATCTGTCTTTGGTGGAGGTCTTTTTCCATCTGGTCCAATCCTTCCTGCTTCAGAAGGACCATTCTCAATGATATCCCACATTGAGTAGTCAGTGAGAAGAATGTATTGCCTGATTCTGATCTTCCACATGTCAAACTCACTGGGTTTGAGCATTGGGACCTTAGAGACCAGAGTACTGTTAGATTCTGCAAAGTTTTCCATGATGAAAGAATAGTTGTTTCTGAGAGAACTGGCTCTGATACCACTTGACAGGATCGAATTCTCAACAAGAATTATGAATACTCAGAAACAATATCAAAGAAGTTGCGGAATAACACTTTGATATTCAATGTAACAGTAAACAAACAGTGAGTATGATTAACAACTTGTAAACTTGTATTGAATGATTAAAATCACAAGATTACACACTCAACCTCAATCTTGAAGAACAGACTCTTTCAAGACGAATTCTACTTCTCTAGAATTAGGAACTATGCCTTGAGGTTGATTCTATCTCTAAAACAAAAACCTTAGAATGAACTATTATCAAAAGTTATCTAACAATTATGAACAATACTATATATATATACTAAAGATAAAAGCTAATTACAATTAATAAAATATCTTCAGAATATCTTCCATCATTATCTCTAAGCTTCCATGAATATCTTCAGTTTATCCAGCTGTCATCCTTTCCATACAGATCTCCATCATATAAGCAGTACTAATAATAAGCAGCATTAATACTCTGAGCAGTAATAACTCCAGCAGTATTAATTTTGAAGAGCATCATTAACTTTGTTCCAGCAGCATTAACTACACTTGATAAATTCTTCAGTTCCCAACAGATTCTGAAGACAAGGGTGTGTGATAAACCCTTGTCAGTCTCTAAAGAGGTGATACGCATTTGTCTACGTCTAGACAATGCTGCAGGTATTACTTCTATTCCAAATGAGGACTTGTTCTCTAATTTGTGAAGAATGGGGTATGGAGGCCAATTGTGTGGTTTCAAATTCTCAAAAGAAAAATTTTATACCCAATGGCGTTTTCTTGTTCATACCTTAATGCACTGTATTTCCAAAAAGACTACTGGATGGAGTGAGTTTAGCAGTACCATTGCTTATGCTTTGGTCTGCTTGGCCACTGCCAGAAAGTACAATTTTTCACGAATGATTTTCAGTGATCTTGTATCAAACTTGGGAAGCAAAAAGAGTTTTTACATGTACCCCAGGTTTGTTCAGGAAGTTATAACCCATGAATTGATGGATATGCCTCACTTTGATGAGGTATATGTACCAAAAATCCCCAAAGGTAAGGTCTTTTCAAACATGAAAAGATCTACATTAGACTCGGAAGGAGTTGACACCCCATTGTTCTCTACAATGGTGGTGGTGTCCCACACTGAAGAAGGTATGGCAGCAGGGTCAAGGCCCTCATTAGACCATCCCACTGCTAGCCAATCCCAACCTTCACACTCCATATCAATACCTCAGTCTCTTGTTCAAAAGCCAATTTCTCCAATAACCCAACCTTATATAAGGTAAAAGGTAAAGAAGGCTCCTTCCCTTCTTGTACCTTCACCCACAGAGCCTATAAGCCCTCTAATAGAGAATCCTCCATTAGAGAATATCAACAGGGAAACCACAGGGGTGTCTCCCAACCCCAAGGAGGTGCTCAACAAGGAGATGAATGAGCATATGGGTGTTAAGGCTGCCACTACTCCTGCTAGCACAGAGGAGATCAGTTGTAACATAAATAAGACCTTCCCCATGGCAACTTTGGATGAGCAATCATCCAAAGGTCCCAGGTGCCAAGAAACCACAGGGGGTAGCAGGTGCTTCTGTTAGGCAGAAGACCTCTACTACAAAAAGATCCCATGATCCTTCAAAAGAGGGTAATACTTCTGGAGAAGGTGAGGACAGATATAACTATTTTGAATTGATGGAAACCATGGGAAACATAAACATGGATGTGATCAAGCAGGGGAAAGAAATAGAAGAGCTGAAACTGATAGTTCTGTCTCAACAAGAACAGATTGTCAACTTGAAGCAAATGGTGAAGAAATTGATTCTACAAAAGAAGAAGAAACAATTTGTGCTAAGAAAGAGGAAACCAGTGATTGATGCTCCCAAAAAGGGGGAGTCAGAAGTTGATGTCAACATGGAAGATGCCAAAGCTAAGGGGGAGCAAGAGAAAGTGGATGTTGAGGGGGAGCAACAAAAAGTGGAAACTGAGTTGGTACAAGAAGCAGAAATGGTACAAGAAGCAGAAATAGTACAAGAAACAGAAAAAGAGAAAGAAGGAGTAACAGTTAACACTACTAAGTCAAGCTAAGCAGCAGAAACAGTTACTACTTCTGATCTGAAAGAAGCAGAAGAAATAGTACAAGAAGTACTAACAGATCTTGAAATTGCTGAGACCTTAATCAAAGCCAAACATGATACTCCCAAGGTCACCTCAAAGGCCAAAGGAGTTGTCATCAAAGAAAAAGGTGAAGTGATCAAGAAAGCAAATGTAGAGAAGAAGGAAAGCAAAGATAAAGGCAAAGCTAAAATGGTGGAATCTGATCAACCAGTCAAAAAGCAAAGGTTGGTTGAATCAGATGAAGCCTTGGCCAGGAAGATGCAGACTGATATTGAAAAAGAAGAAAGGGTTCAGGTTGAAAAGGACAGAGAAATGGCTAAGGCTCTAGCTGCTGAACTGAATGAAGCCTATCAACAAAGCCTGGCAACCAAACCTGTACAGAAGAAAGCAGCATCTCTGAAGAAATCTGTGGTCAAAACAGCTGCAAAGAAGAGACAACCCTCAAAGACATTCCTAGGTACCCAAGAGAGAAACAAGATGATTACATTTCTCAAGGGTGTTGTAGGAGTCAGAAAGGAGATGTTCTCAAAGATGACATTTGAGCAGATTAAAGAGCTATACAATTCTGAAATGATAAAGCTTCAAGGGAATGAAACTGTAAGAGTGGATATGGAGAAGAGAATGAAAGAAAGCAATGATTTCATGATAGAAAAACCTTTCCCTGATGAGCAAGAAACACCACCAAAGAAAGAAGCAAGTCTTGGTGAAAGTCTAAGGACTTTAAAAAGAACCAAGATGATGGCAAGGAGAAAGTCAACCAAGAAGCCTAGAGTTGCAGAAGAAGTTGAGAAGGTTGCTGAAGAAGAAGAGGCACCTAAGTCATCTAAACAGAAAGAATCAGCAAGGTCTGATGATGTAAATCTATACATGGTAGTGATGGACAAAGTGCCTGAACCAATTTCAGCTGAACCTGTTGGTGTGAAGCCTCCTGAAGTCATCTTCTGGGATACACTGAAGGTTAATGGTAAAGAGTACATCAGGCTCAAGAGGAAGGATGAAAAGTATGAAGTATACAATACTTGGGTAAAGATTGTAAGAACATGCTCCAGGTCAGATCTTGAAGAAATGTTTGAGATAGGAATGAAGTTGTATGCAGATCAACTGAAAGCTCCAGAGATTTCAATTACAAAATTAGTGATGGAGTATCTGTGTATGATGTTTAAACCTGAAGAAGTAGAGCATGTGATCAGAAATAGGTTCAAAACTGTCAACAAGTGGACTCTATATGAATCTAGTGGAGTATATGCACTAACTGTGGACTTAAATCACATAGAGTACTTCCTAGTGGATAGAGTGTACAATCACAGCAGACTGAAGCTTCATGCAATGCTGAAGAAGAAGCTAGGATGTGTTTCAAATTCAGAAATGGCTAAGTATCTGGGTTGGATGCAAATACTGGAGTATAAGACATGATGAAGTTTTGGGAGCATCTTGAAGATTATCTGAAGAACTTGACTTCTCTTCCTAAAAGTCAAGTTAGGGGGAGATTGTTGGGAAATTCAGAATTTCACAAGTACAGTTAATACTGCTAGAAGAACTTGGTTACTACTTCTGAAGATTACTACTTCTGAAGTTAATGCTGCTAAGTCAAGGTTAATACTGCTAGAGGAGATTACTACTGCTAAGCAATTTTAGTATTGCTAGTAGTTAGTACTGCTGAATGTTAATACTGCTCAAAGTATTAATACTGCTGAAGACTTAGTGCTGCTTATGAGATAATCAAGATTCGTGCAGATCAAGTTTGAAGATTAAGGAAAGCTTGAAGATAAAGATAGAAGATTATTTTTAAGATCTTTTATTATTTATAATTATTTTTTATCTTCAGTATATATAGAATAGTTTAGACTTGATAGAAAATAACTTTTAGCATTCAGAGTTTTTTTTTTGATAGAGAGAATCAACCTCAAGGTTTGTAATCCTAATTCTAGAGAAGTAGAATTCGTATTGATGAGCCTGTTCATCAATATTGAGGTTGTGTGTTGAATCTTGTAACTTTATAATCATTCAATAAAGTTTGCAAGTTCTTATTCTGATTTACTGTGTTCAATTAATTATTGAATATCAAAGTGTTATTCCGCAAACTTCTTTGATATTGTTTCTGAGTGTTTATTCTTGTTTAGAATTAAGATCCTGACATGGCATGTGCATCAGATTCCAGTTGGGGGTTTGGATTCTAGCAATTCTATGAGGAGTTGAGCCTTAGCTTGTGCAAGAGTAAGTAGTTGGTGAAGTTTTCCGCAGTTGGGGATAGTGACTATTATGGGGTTTTAGTAGTACCCGTCCTTATTATAGACTGTGTGTGTAGAATGAGATATATGTATTGAGGCTAATTAATAAATTATGATTGGAGATCTACCATTTATCTATGTATTTAGAAAATTTTAAATTAGTTGCTATTTCCAGAAATGAGGGTGTTACATTATGTTATGGTGGGATAGCGCGATGTATTTGTCGTGTGGCAATTACTGGCTTTTTACATCAAGGTAGACATGTAAGTCATTGAGATGATAATGGGTATTCGTTATGTTGAGTAGTGAGATGTTGTTGTATTGTGGGATGAGCGGAGGTGTGAATCCTGGTTTATAGATTCTTTTAGAGAGATTCAAAGGTAGCAAGTATGTTTGATCTGGGTATTACGTTAATCTTATTTTGAGATCATTAAGGGTGAGTGATAATTGGCGATCACCTAATAGAGGAACCCGTGTTTTTCTCAGTCGCGTTGAGTTTCGGGTGAGTGTTTCTTATTCCAATCGAATGTCGAGGAGAATGTCCTACCCGATAAAGTTATGATGCGCTGTAGTGGATTTGAAGTTTATATGGGAATGTTGAAGTATTCCTTGGGAGTAGAGGAATCTGAAAGGGTAGGTCGACTATGTTTGGAAAGTGAGTAGTGCATGATATGTTAAGCATTATGTATTGTTTCGTGATTACCCAAATGATTGCCCCAAGTGAGAATTATGGCGACACTGAGTATATAAGTGAGGGGAATCAGTGTTTCGGGCTAGCGTGAGAATGTGAAGTGAGTATGTCTCAATAAGAGAGTAAAACGAAATTAAGAAATTTGTCTTGTGAAACAGAAGAATTTGGAGTATGTTTAAAAGTTTTCAATGGACGTGCGTATGAACTATTCGTGAGTATAGGAGGAAGAGAGCTTTTATGTATGTGGTAGTTAAGGTGTGGGAAAAATCAATTTAGGTGATTGATCTAAAGGTGAAGGCTTGTACCTGTTGGTAAGCCTTTCTTTGAAAATGCGTGTACTCTATGTTTTCGGAAAGACATGGTAAAAGTGGTTGAATGAGATGCTCGGAAGGAAAGATCAACGATTGTGAGAGTATTAGTGCGATGAACATTCTGAGTGAGCATTGTGTTTATTATCGTGCAAATTAAACTAGTTCTGTGAGAAAGTATCGCTCCTTTTGTAAAACAAGCGAAACCGGGATTAAACTTGGAAGGTTATGGGTTATAGATGGGTTCAATGGTATTCTGTTATGTGTTTGAGACTGGTTCAACTCGTAGGCGGACTATTCAAGCAATAAATATGAGGAAGGAATAAGTTTATAAGTATATATGCGAATGTTCAAAGGAATATGTGGGAATGATATTTTGGCGATATGTGCAGGTAAATTGATTATCATCAAAGTTTTAATGATCGATGTTGTGTTATATATCAAAGTGATATTTGTGTTGATCACAAGTCATATTTGCGGGCGATATTAAGAAATTGTGCTGCTTAATGAAGGGACTCTTATCAGTGATCTTGGAGTTGATGTCCGAGAATGACTTTGTCTTAATTTGGCAAGTGAGTAGTTGTTCTTAGATGATAATTCATCTTATTGTGGGGTTGGATTCAGCATGTTTTAAAACCGTGAGCCCAAGGAAGTGGACCAAGAGAATATCAGTTGGTGTTGTCGATCTGTTAGGTTACATATATATTTATTTTTTTGTTGCAATTTTTAACTAGGAAGATGAGGAACAAGGAGATTCGTTTAGTAAAAGTTTAGTGGCATTTGATATTATGGACGAATTAGATAAGTGGCGTATAAGCTCGATCATCCGGGAGAATTGCGAGCCATATATAATACATTTCATGTATCTAATTTAAGAAAATGCTTAGCGGAGGTGGATATGGCGGTGCCCTTGCAAGATGTGCAAGTCGACGAACGACTGAGCTATGTCAAAAAACCCGAAGCGATCATCGATCATAAAACCAAGAAATTCAGGAATAAGGAAATATGCTTGATAAAAGTTCAGTGGCAAAACCATTAAGGGCAAGATGACGTGTGGGAAGTCGAATCAGAAATGCGAGTCAAGTACCCTAATTTGTTCGAATAAGAGATTCCGGGGACGAAATCCTTTTAGGAGGGAGAGATTTGTAAGGACCAATTTATGAAGTTGGGAGTCTAGTGGGTAAAACTCAAAACTTGGGGGTCTAAAGTGCAAATGTGAGAATTGTATATAAAAAGGGTTAAGCCCTAAATTCCTCTCCTATTACCCTTATTGTTGGCGGCTGGTTAAGAGAAGGAGAGAAGGGTGATTTTGGCAAGAAGAAGGAAAAATTGCAAGATAATCATCTAACGTAAGTTCCCTATTAATCCATGGAAGCATTTTATTGAAGTTCTATGTCTGATTCATCTTGTTTTGGAGTTTGAGAATATGTTTATACCATATCTGAGGTTTTAGTTTTCTACCTCATGGAAAATTTGGTGTCGATGAATGTTTGGGGATTAAGATAGATAATACAAGAAGGTTGAGTATTAATCTCGAGTATGAATCATCATTTTATTGCTATTTCTAAACTTTTAGGTGGATTAGATTGTTAGTTTAATGAGTCTGTTCGAGCGGCATCATGAGTCGGGAGTCGATGCCACCCGGGCTTCAGTGGGAGTCGAGCCTCAGACCACCCGGGCTTCAACCTGTGTTGGGTGTCTGCTACCACGTGGGTGTCCCTCAATCGGATGTCGACTCCCATGCGGGTGATCAAGACCCGGGTGCCAAGGTCCACATCCATGTGGGTGTCCTTGAGCAGGGCCTTCCTTCCCCAATCAGGTGTGGGGTGCGGGCCGAGTAGTTGGGCCAAGAATCATCAGGCCATGGTTGGGCCGAGACCTCAACTTTAGTCTAGAGCATTGGTTTCTTATTTAAAGATAAATCGTGCGGAAATAATAGAATTATATATTCAATTTGTAGGATATTCTAGTGTCGAGTAGCATTATTTGCGTAGCATCTTTATCGCAATCCGGTGAGTTCCCGACAACTCCTTTATTTATGTGACGTGTTACTATTGGAAAACATTGGAAATGAGGTAATTGAGAATCAGACTTCTTTTCCACGATTATCTTCCTGTTAAATTTTATATATGTTGCAACCATTGATTATGTTTACGATTTGAACTATTTTGATAATGTTATGTAAAATGGATCGTGGAAATCTTCTCGATTTGGTGAAATTATGTGAATAATCCCATGTGCGTGAAATCCATTTTCTGCACATGGGAAATGGGGAGTCTGCTTAGGCCCCATGGCGAGAGGGGAGTCTGCTTGGGCCCCGATAGTGTTGTCTTCGGACGTGGAACAAGGAGAGCTATTAATGTGCATTTCTCAAGTAATTGTGTTATTGCGTTGATAATTGCATTATCACTTGTTTATAAAATAAATTTTTTCATATAACTGCTTTATTGGGAATTCACTAGAACTTATGGTCTAACCTCGCTTTCAAACTGAAAACCCATTTTCAGGGAAGATCGTTAGCGGGAATTCCTCAAAAGGGGAAAGAAGAGAAAAATGTAGAAGTGTGGGAGTAGATGACGGCTTGGAGACACGGCCTTTATGGACTTCAAAGTTTAGCTAGTTCTAGAAATTCTCGGTTGTAGATGAGACTTTCGTTGTTAGACCACACTATATTCATGTTATCTTGTTCTGACTGTATTGGGACCCGATTTTGCATTTTAAATTTATCGTCGTTCTATTTTTAAATTTTGGGTTATTACATCTATACTAAGTGAAATTTTGACAAGTTACATCTGAGTTTTAAATGTCAAAATTTTTTGACAAGTTGCAATATAGCGGGACCCTCGTGCTAAGTCTGTCTAGGGGAACATATTTCTGAGTGTAATCAAAGTTTCGGATTATCTTATTAACGATCATTTCAAGCTTATATTCTTACAGATTGTTGGGAAATGAAGAAATGTTAAGTATAGTTAATGCTGCTAGCTCAAAAATTAGTACTTCTGAGTTAATGCTGCCAGTTGAAGTTAATGCTGCCAGAACATGATTAATGCTGCTCTTCAAGATTAGTACTGCTAATAGATTAATACTGCTGATCTTGATTAGTGTTGCTTATGAGATGAAGATCCGATTAACAAGAATGACAGTTGGATAGAATGAAGATATTCATGGAAGATATTCTGAAGATATTTTATTAATTGTAATTATCTTTTGTTCAGTATATGTATAGAATTGATAGAGTATTTTTAATGATTATTAATTATTCTAAGTTTTTGTTTTAGAGAGTATTAACCTCAAGGCATAGTTCCTAATTCTAGAGAAGTAGAATTCGTCTTGAAAGAGCTTGTTCTTCAAGATTGAGGTTGTGTGTGTAATCTTGTAACTTCAACCATTCAATACAAGTTTACAAGTTGTTCATCAGATTTACTGTTTGCTTACTGTTTCATTAAATATCAAAGTGTTATTCCGCAAACTTCTTTGATATTGTTTCTGAGTATTTATAATTCTTGTTGAGAATTCGATCCTGACAAGTGGTATCAGAGCCTGTTCTCTCAGAAACATCTATTCATTCATCATGGAAAACTTTGCAGAATCAAACAGTACTCTTGTTTCTAAGGTCCCAATGCTCATACCCAGTGAGTTTGACATGTGGAAGATCAGAATCAGGCAATACATTCTTCTCACAGACTACTCAATGTGGGACATCATTGAGAATGGACCCTCTGAAGCAGGAAAGATTGGACCAGATGGGAAAAGACCTCCACCAAAGACAGATGGTGAGAGGAAGATCAGACAGACAAAGATGAAGGCCTTAAGCACTCTGCTCTTGGCCATCCCCAATGAATATCAGCATCAATTTTGCAACTGCACTGATTCTCAGATTCTCTGGAATGCTCTAGAGAAAAGATTTGCTGGAACTAAGAGCATCAAAAGAAATCAAAAGGATGTTCTGAAGCAGCAGTATGAGAACTTCACTTCTTCAAAGAATTAGTCAATGACTCAAACTTTTGACAGGTTCAACAAGCTTATTGGTGAACTGGATACTGTTGGAGTGAAGATGGAGCAAGATGATATCAACAGGAAGTTCCTCAGATCTCTTGGGGATGAATGGACTATGTACACTGTCTCATATAGACAGAGTGACAATCTGGAGGAGAAGGAACTAGATGATTTGTATAATGATCTAAGAGTATTTGAATCTGAGGTAGAAGCCAAGAAGAAGCCCACTGGGTATATTCATAATGCAGCACTTCTATCAGCATCTGCTGATACTACTGCCAACCCTGAAGCAGTTAGTGCTGCTAGTGGTGTGAATTCAGAAAAAGGCACTGAAACAGTTTTTGAAGCCTTTTTATCAAGTCATAGCAACAACTCTTTGATTAATGATTAATAGGAACAAATTCACCCTGATGACTTGGAGGAGATGGACATTAAATGGCAGATGGCCATGTTATCTATGAGGGTGAAGAAGTTTATTAAAAAAACTGGAAAGAACAACTTCTCTCAAAGAAGAGAAGATGGTGCTGGTTTTGAAAAGACAAAGGTGGAATGCTATAAGTGCCACATGAAGGGACACTTTGCTAGAGAGTGCAGAAGTGGTGTGCCAAATAACAACCACCAACAAGCCCAGAATCGTGGATTCAATCAAAATAAGAACTCTGCTCAAGCCCTTGTTTCTCAACAAGGAATGGGGTTTGACTGGAGTGACCAAGCTGAGGAAGCCATTCAGAATCAAGCCCTTATGGCAGAGGTGTCTAATCTCCCCTCTGAGGTAAGTTCTAATCTTTGTACTCAATCTTGCAATGACACTGTAAAAAGGTACAGGGATCACAACCAAAACATGTGTGATGACCTCAAAAGATTAGAAAAGGACAGAAGAGATTATTGTTGATAGTGGAGAGGTTTGAAGAACAAATCAAAGGCTTTCAAGCCAATGAACTTCAACACTCTTATGACACAAACTACTGGAAGTGGGAAAAGAATGAGTTAGAGACCAAACTGTCTAAGTCCAAAGAAGAGAATGATAAGTTGAAAGAAGAATTAGCTAAGGTTAAGCTTGATATAGAAAAGTTTTCATATGCTTCAAAAGCAATGGATTCTCTTCTAAAGGCTCAGATTCATGATAAGATGAAGCCTGATGTTGGATACAACAACACACCCCCTCCTTACAACAACAATTATATCCCACCTACATCAGATCTGTTAGAGACCAAGGAGAAAAAGGACTTGTCTGAGAAAGCATTTAAGATAGATCCTTTGGATGAGGTGATGGTTAAGGATTTGACTGAGAAAGAAGCCAGTGAGAATAGGAATAATGTTGTAAGTAAAGAGATACCTTTAGAAAACAACATTATCACCAATGAGGGATGTGGAAAAATCTGGGTCAAGTCTAAAGAGATAGAGAAGACCAAAGGAAAGGCTAACAAGGTCCATTACAAACAGACCACTGTTGTGAATCCTGGCCCTTGTAAACAGTGTGCTTGCAATAATACTGAGAGCCCAAATTCTAGTACAAAGAGAGGTAATCAAAGAAACTGGAATAATCAATGGGCTCAGAAACAAGGAGTTGATCTGAGTAAGATAATCAGACCAAAACCTTGTTTCATATGTGGCAAGCTAAATCATTTGGCTAAGTACTGTTTCTTTAATCCTATTAACCAAAGGATGAACTTTCAAAGATTTGTGCAAAAACCTGTTGGCTATAGGAAGGCTGGAAAGAAACATGTGGCTAAGAAATCTATTGAAACCAAAGGCCACATGCAGAAAAAGTTTTTAAAAGAAAGTATTAAAATGTGGGTGCCTAGAAGCACTAAAACTGTTAGTGCTGCTAACAGGGATAGTGCTGCTAATAGCAATACTGCTGCTAACAGTGTTAGTACTGCTGAGAATTTTAATGCTTCTAACACTGTTAGTACTTCTTCAGAGGTTACTACTGCTAACACAGTTACTGCTGCTAAAACAGTTAATACTTCTAACAAGGTTAGTACTGCTAAGCATGCAAGTGCTGCTAATGCAGTTAGTTCTTCTAAAAACAGTACTCCTTCTAGCAAATATGCATCCAAACCCATTATTGTAACAAAGTACTCCAGTAATGAGGAGTCAAAGTTTAAAAATCTTGTCAAGAAAGAATGTAAATATTTTGATGAGAAAGGGGTACCCAAGACCACTTTGGCTTGGGTTCCTAATCCATACTAACTGATTTATCTTATGTGCAGAGCAACCAACAGCTCAAGGGGAAGAGCATCTGGCATGTGGATAGTGGTTGCTCTAGGCACATGACAGGAAACATGTCATGCCTTCAGGATTTCAAGCATATCAATGGAGGACATGTTCCATTTGGAGACAATCTTGTAGGTGGAAAAATAAGTGAAAAAGGTAATGTCACAAAAGGTAAGATGACATTTGAGGATTTCTACTATGTTGATCAGTTAAAGTACAACCTGTTAAGTGTATTACAGGTTTGTGACAAACAACATAGTATATTATTTACAAGTACAAAATGTATGATCCTTGCTCCAGGGTTCAAGGTAGTTGATGAAAGCATGATACTACTTAGAACTCCAAGAAAGGACAATGTGTATTGTCTAGATATGGACAATGTTTCAAGTGATTCATCCCTGAACTGTCTTGTTTCAAAAGCTTCTGTGGATGAATCCTCTCTTTGGCACAGAAGGATGTGTCACATGAATTTCAAGACAATGAACAAACTTGTTAAAAACAACCTTGTAAGAGGTTTACCATCAAAAGTCTTTTCATGTGATGATCATTGTGTTGCTTGTCTTAAAGGCAAACAACACAAAACTTCTCATAAGACCAAAGAGTTAAATTCAATTTCTTCTTGCCTCCAGTTATTACATATGGATCTGTTTGGCCCTACAAATGTGATGAGCATAGGGAAGAAATCATATTGCCTAGTTATTGTTGATGATTACTCTAGATTTACTTGGGTATATTTTCTAAGGACAAAGGATGAGACAAGTGAACTGATCAAATCCTTTATTCTAAGAATTGAAAACCAAACTAATCAAAAAGTAAAAGTCATTAGATCAGACAATGGAACTGAATTTAAAAATCTTGATCTAAACAACTTTTGTGAAGAAAAAGGCATTGAGAGACAATATAGTGCTCCTAGGACTCCACAACAAAATGGAGTTGCTGAGAGAAGGAATAGGACACTAATAGAGGCTGCTAGATCTCTGTTGGCTGACTCTAAACTGCCAATTACTTTCTGGGCTGAAGCAGTTAATACTGCCTGTTATGTCCAAAACAGAGTACTAGTAGTCAAACCAAAGAACAAGACCCCATATGAGCTTTTAAATAAAAGAAAACCCTTTATTGGATTTTTCAAACCTTTTGGGTGTCCTTGTACAATTCTCAATACCAAATCTCACTTAGGTAAGTTTGATAGCAAGGCAGATGATGGATTTCTTGTTGGTTACTCATCTCAGAGTAAGGCCTACAGAGTTTTTAATTCTTCTTCTAGAATAATTGAAGAAAGTGACAATGTCAAATGCAATGAGAACACACCAAATCCTATTGGGTCTGGTCCTCAGTGGCTGTTTGACATTGATTCACTAACTAACTCCTTTGGTTTCAGTAGTAATGAGTATGCAGGTTCAGAAAGTGGAGGATCAGGGACTACACAAGTTCAAGAAAGTATATCTCAGTCTGTGATTTTTCCCATACCTAAAGTGGATCCTGTTGAAGACTGTGAAAAGGGGCCATCTACTGAACTAAATCAGAGTGAAGAAGAAAGAAGAGATGAGGAGAGTCAAGCACATAAAGAACCTGAAGGAGCTGCTGAAATCACCTCAGTTGAATTGAATGACTCCAATATAGAGGTGGGACTCAATGAAGAACCTAGCCATCACACAAGAACACAAAAGAATCACCCTCCTCAGCTGGTAATAGGAGATATATATTCTCCTATGATGACTAGAAATCAAAGCAGGCTGCAAGATATGCAAGACCAATAGCATACCGTACTTTCTTGCTTTCTATCCCAGCTTCAGCCTAAAAAGGCTTATGATGCTATGAAAGAGTCCAGTTGGATAGAAGCCATGCAAGAAGAACTGCTACAATTCAAGCTGCAAGATGTTTGGGATCTAGTAGACCTTCCTGAAGGTCAAAGAGCTATAGTCACAAAATGGGTCTTCAGGAATAAGAGAGATGAAAGAGGGATAGTAATAAAGAACAAAGCAAGATTGGTAGCATAAGGGTATACACAAGAAGAAGGAGTAGATTATGAAGAAGTATTTGCACCAGTGGCTAGGATAGAAGCAATCAGATTGTTCCTAGCCTATGCTTCTTATATGAAGTTCAAAGTCTACCAAATGGATGTAAAAAGTGCATTTCTATATGGCTCAATTGAAGAAGAAGTATATGTTTGTCAACCACCAGGGTTTGAAAACCCAAGCTATCCAGACAGAGTATACAAACTGAAGAAAGCACTTTATGGACTGCATCAAGCACCAAGAGCATGGTATGACACTCTGTCATCCTATCTATTGGAAAATGGCTTTGAAAGAGGAGTCATTGATAAGACTCTATTCATTAAGAGAAAGAAGAAGGACATCTTGCTGGTCTAAATCTATGTGGATGATATCATCTTTGGATCCATAAGAGAAAGTATGTGCAGGGAGTTTGAGGAACTAATGCATCAAAGATTCAAAATGAGTTCCATGGGGGAACTTACCTTTTTCCTTGGAATCCAAGTCCAACAGAAGTCAGATGGTATTTTTATCTGTCAGTCTAAGTATGTGCAGGACATCCTAACCAAGTTTGGTTTCTCAGATTTAAAGCCTGCCATCACACCTATGGAGACACACAAGCAGATAACAACAGATCTTGAGGGGGAGGATATGGATGTGCATCATTATAGATCCATGATTGGCTCTCTCATGTACCTTACAGCCTCTAGGGCAGATATAATGTTTCAAGTCTGTGTGTGTGCAAGATTTCAAGTTAGGCCAAAGCAATCACACTATCAAGCTGTTAAGAGGATATTCAGATATCTCAAAGGGCAACCTAGATTGGGACTTTGGTATCCTCATGACTCATCATTTGACCTACTTGCATACTCAGACAGTGACCTAGGTGGAGCAAACTTGGACAAAAAATCTACTTCTGGAGGATGCCAGTTTCTGGGTGCAAGACTAGTTTCATGGCAGTGCAAGAAACAAACCACAGTGTCCACATCTACAACAGAAGCAGAGTACATAGCAGCTGCAAGTTGTTGTTCTCAAGTCTTATGGATTCAGAATCAAATGCTGGACTATGGGGTAACCTTTCTACACACTCCAATCTTTATTGATAATAGCAGTGCTATTAGCATTGTTAACAATCATGTCAAGCACTCAAAGACAAAGCACATTGAGATCAGGTATCACTTTATAAGAGACTGCAATGAAAAGAAACTTATTCAAGTTGTAAAAGTTCATACTGATAACCAGTTTGCTGATCTATTCACCAAAGCCTTTGATGTGGGTAGATTCACTTTCTTGGTAACAAGTGTGGGAATGATCAAATCTGAATAAGCCCCTTCCTAAAAGTGGTTCACTACCTGTATATAGTTTATTCTTGGTGTTACTAACTTTCTTTCTCAGGAAATGTATAGCAGTACTCAGTTTATCACAAGCTTAAAAGTGTAAGTATGGTTAATACTGCCAGTACAGTATTAATACTGCCAGTACAGTATTAATACTGCCAGTGCACAGTTAATACTGCTAGTAGTTAATACTGCTCTCAGTTAATACTGCTAGTTAGTTAATACTGCTAGTGCTTAATACTGCTCTCAGTTAATACTGCTACTAGTTAATACTGCTCTCAGTTAATACTGCTAGTTAGTTAATACTGCTAGTGGTTAATACTGCTCTCAGTTAATACTGCTAGTGGTTAATACTGCTCTCAGTTAATACTGCTAGTGGTTAATAATGCTCACTGTTAATACTGCTTTCACTATTTTTTTAAGGTTAATACTGCTTTTAATCCGAATACTATAAATACCCTTTGCCCGCCTAAAAAGTTCATAACGACTCTTTGCATACTGTTCACTTGCGCTCTAACCCTTTCCTCTCAAGTACCAAGTTTTCAGACAAGAACACTCAAGTTCAATGGCATCCATGGCTTTCATTGACGAGCACAATGAAATCGCGATGATCCAAAAGCCGAAACAAGCTGAAGGTCTTCACCAGATAGTCGACTTTCTGAAGTCCATCCACATCGTTCATGCTCTCACTGTGTCTCCTACCATCTTCACAGAGCATCAGAGGCAATTCTGGGACAATGCCACCATCGTTACTGAAGATGGTGTCCAAATGATCAAGACAAGGGTGTGTGAAAAACCCCTAACAGTTACTGAAGAGGTGATACGCATCTGTCTCCGTCTAGACGATGCTGCAGGTATAACCTCTATTCCTAATGAGGAATTATTCTCAACTCTTACAAGAATGGGGTATGAAGGTCAAATGGGAATTTTCAAGTTTTTCAAAGCTAAATTTTCATCCCAATGGAGGTTCTTTGTTCATACCCTGATGCACTGTATATCAAAGAAAACTACTGGCTGGAGCCAATTTAGCAGTCCCATTGCATATGCTTTGGTTTGTTTATCTACTGCTACAAAATATAATTTTTCTCTGATGATCTTCAATGATCTTGTCTCAAACCTAGACAACAAGAAGAGTTTCTTCATGTATCCCAGGTTTGTACAGGCAGTTATCACTAATGAATTGACGGATATACCTCACTTTGATGGGGTATATGTACCTAAACCCCCTAAAGGCAAGGTTTTCTCAAACATGAGAAGATCTACTGGGGACTCGGAAGGAGTTGACACCCCATTGTTCTCTACAATGATGGTGGTGTCCCACACTGATGAAGGTATGGCAGCAGGGTCAAAGCCCTCCTCAGACCATCCCACTGCTAGCCAATCCCAACCTTCCCACTTTATACCTATCCCCCAGTCTCTACTTCAAAAGCCCACTTCTCCTATTACCCAAACTTACAAAAGGAAACAGGTAAAGAAGGCTCTTTCCCTTCTTGTACCTTCCCTCACTAAGCCTTTAAGCCCTCTATTGGAGCATTCTCCAATAGAGAATATCCAAAGGGAATTCAATAGGGTGTCTCCCAACCCTCAGGAGGTGCTCTCTAAGGAGATGGAAGAGCATATGGGTGAGAAGGCTGCCACTACTTCTGCTAGCACAGAGAAGGATAGTGGTAACATCTCTAAGACCTTCCCCATGGCAACTTTGGGTGAGCAATCATCCAAAGGTCCCAGGTGCCAAGAACCCAAGGGGGTGGATAGTGTTTCTGCTAGGCAGAAGGCTTCCACTACTAAAAGATCCAATGATCATTCAAAAGGAGGTAACACTCCTGGAGAAGGTGAGGACAGATATAACTATGACGAATTGATGGAAACCATGGGAAACATCAATATGGATGTGAGCAAACAAGGTCAAGAGATTGAAGAGCTTAAACTCATTGTTCTATCACAACAAGAACAGATCCTCAACTTGAAGCAAATGGTAAGGAAATTGCTTCTCCAAAAGAAGAAGAAGCAATTTGTACTCAGAAGGAGGAAACCAGTGACTGATGCTCCCAAAAAGGGGGAGTCAGAAACTGATGAAAATATGGAAGATTCAAAAGCTAAGGGGGAGCAAGAGAATGCAAAGTTTGAGGGGGAGCAAATAACTGCAGAAAAGGTGGCACAAGAAGCAGAAACACAAGCAGCAGCAGAAACCATTAATACTGCTGGTACAAGCAGAGCAGCAGAAATGGTTAATACTGCTAAACCAATGGAAGCAACAGAAACAATGAAAGAAGTGCTCACAGATCTTGAAATTGCAGAAACTCTAATCAAAGCAAAGCATGATACTCCCAAGGTCATCTCAAAGGCCAAAGGAGTTGTCATCAAAGAAAGAGGTGATGCTTCAAAGAGATCAAGTAAAGAGAAGGAAATGAGTAAAGAGAAAGGCAAGGAAAAGCTAGTTCAACCTGATTAACCAATGAAAAAGCAAAAATTGATTGATTCAGATGAAGCTCTAGCTAGGAAAATACAGGCTGAGCTTGAAGAAGCAGAAACCATGCAAGTGCAAAAGGATAGAGAGATAGCTAAAGCAATGGCTGCAGAGTTAAACAAAGCCTATCAACAAAGCTTAGCAACAGAACAAGCCAAGCAGAAAGCCACATCTTTGAGGAAGCCTGCTAAGATCAAAATGGCTACAAGGAAAAGACAACCTTCAAAGACATACTTGGGTGCTCAAGAGAGAAAGAAAATGATTACTTTCCTCAATGGTGCAGTAGGTGTCAAGGTAGAGATGTTTTCAAAGATGTCTTTTGAGAAGCTCAAGAAGATGTATGATGCTGAGATGATAAAGCTTCAAGCGGATGATCTTGCAAGGGTTGAAATGGAGAAAAGAATGAAAGAAAGCAATGATTTCTTACAAAAACCATTCCCTGATGAGCAAGAAACTCCAAAGAAGGAAGCAACAATTGGTGAAAGTCTAAGGAATTTAAAAAGAACAAAGATGATTGCCAGGAGAAAGCCTACAAAGAAGCCTAGATTAGTGGAAGAAGAGGCTGAAAAGGTTGCTGAAGAAGAAGAGGCACCTGAGTCATCTACAATGAAAGAACCTGCAAGTACTGAGGATGTCAAAATGTACATGGTAGTGATGGACAAAGTGCCTGAACCAATTTCAGCAGAACCTGTAGGAGTTAAACCTCCTGAAGTCATTCACTGGGATGTTTTGGAAGTAGATGGCAAGGAGTATATCAGACTGAAGAGAAAAGATGAGAAATATGAAGTGTACAACACTTGGAACAAGATTGTCAGAACCTGCTCAAGGTCTGATATTGAAGAAATGTTTGAAATAGGGATGAAGTTATATGCAGATGAACTGAAAGCTCCAGTGATTTCAATTACAAAGCTGATAATGGAGTATCTGTGCATGATGTTCAAACCTGATGAAGTGGAGGAGATAATAAGGAATGTCTTTCAAACAGTGAATAATTGGACTCTATATGAAACTAGTGGAGTATATCCAGTGACTTTGGATTTGAATCACACTGAGTACTTCCTAGTGGATAGAGTGTACAACCATAGCAGACTGAAGCTTCATGCCATGCTGAAGAAGAAGCTAGGATGTATTCCAAATTCAGAAATGGCTAAATATTTGATCCAAAGAACAATTAATCAAAGTCTGGGATTGGATGCAAATACTGGAATTTAGGCCATGATGGAGTTTTGGGAGCATCTTGAAGAAGATCTGAAGAACTTGACTTCTTTTCCTAAAAGTCAAGTTAGGGGGAGATTGTTGGGAAATGAAGAAATGCTAAGTATAGTTAATGCTTCTAGCTCAAAAATTAGTACTTCTGAGTTAATGCTGCCAGTTGAAGTTAATGCTGCCAGAACATGATTAATGTTGCTCTTCAAGATTAGTACTGCTAATAGATTAATACTGTTGATCTTGATTAGTGTTGCTTATGAGATGAAGATCCGATTAACAAGAATGACACTTGGATAGAATGAAGATATTCATGGAAGATATTCTGAAGATATTTTATTAATTGTAATTATCTTTTGTTCAGTATATGTATAGAATTGATAGAGTATTTTTAATGATTATTAATTATTCTAAGTTTTTGTTTTAGAGAGTATCAACCTCAAGGCATAGTTCCTAATTCTAGAGAAGTAGAATTCGTCTTGAAAGAGCTTGTTCTTCAAGATTGAGGTTGTGTGTGTAATCTTGTAACTTCAACCATTCAATACAAGTTTACAAGTTGTTCATCAGATTTACTGTTTGCTTACTGTTTCATTAAATATCAAAGTGTTATTCCGCAAACTTCTTTGATATTGTTTCTGAGTATTTATAATTCTTGTTGAGAACTCGATCCTGACACAGATTACAAGATGTCTCAGGGTTACTGTTTTGAGTTTAGACAAATGAATATTTTTGAGGCTAAAGCCAATTTGAAGCATCTTGCATTATCTATCTATCCCAGGATGCCAAATGACTACTTAAAGGAATATACAAAGATTAAAGCTGAGAAAGCTGAGTTGCAAATCAAAGTCTCTGCTTTGGAATTTAAAATAAAGATCTGAAAAGCAAATCTGAAAGCCCAGATCTTAAAGCTGAAAGAGACAAACTCAAAGAAAAAGTGTTTAGCCTGGAAGTTGAAGTAAATGTGCTAAAAGAGGAAGCCTCTCAAGTGAAAGACAACTCCAGTGTACAAGATGAGTTGAAGAAGAGTGAAAAGATCAGAAAGATATTGGAAAGAACAAATTTTTAGTTAAAGAAGAAGATTTTGGATTTGGAAGCTAAGACTGTCAAATCCAAGCAAGAAGAATCAATCAAGAAAAGTGAAGAGATGGTCAAAGTTTAGAATCTGCAAATGAAAGGCTACAAAAGAATATATCAGTGTTAGAAAAGCAGATTGCTAAAGAAAGAAAATAGATTGAAAAAGAAAGAATATCTTTTGCTCAAAAACTTTCTGATTTCTCAAGAAAGTCATTTGAAGAGAAGAAATGTGTTGAACTCAAATGTTCAAAACTTTCTCAACAAGTGTCAGACTTTGAGAACGTGATCATCATGGAAAGAGATAAATTTGAGAAATAGAGGATGAAAGTTGAGCAAAATAATGTTGGTGTGTTTAAAGAAATATCTGATCAGAGAAAGATTTTGAAGAGGAAAGGAAAGTGTTTGAGGCTGAAATAAAAAAGCTGACAAGGAAATTAACTGAGATGTCAACTACTGCTATAAATGAGAAGAATGTGAAGTCTGAATTGCATAAGAAGTTTGACCTGCTTTTAAAGGAAAGAAACATATTTTCTGCAAAGATAACTAAACTTGAAGGGATCATGTTCAAGGTGAAATTGACTTAACAAAAGATGCCAGAGTCAATTGTTCAATCACCTAGAGATGATTTAGTTGAATCAGAATGCTCATTCAAGACAACTTCAAGGTCTTATCAAACACATGTTTCTTCAAAGAGGTCAGTAAATTTCAAAGATCAGATTCGTCCTTCTAACCCATTCTATGATAAAAATGTTGATGGTTCAGGTACATCTAGAAAAAAGAAATGTGAAAGAAAAGTTAGTTTGGAGAGTGAAAGGATCCTCTAATGAGAAGAATGATCAAAAATCATTTGTGGATACACCAAATGCAAAGAAGAACAATGATTCAAAAGGTAAATCTTTTGGTAAACATGATCTTGTTTACACCGTCAATCAGCTGATCAGGTTAGCACAAAAGAAAATTAATTTTTCTTACTGTGGCTCAAATGATTTTGTAAGTAAAAATTATGTCAATTACTCTTATGGTTTTTATTACATTACTCCTAATCGAACTACAACTAACAAATCAGAACCCAAATACAAGTAGGTACCAAAAGCTCCATCTGTACTCAGGCACCTAAACTCTAGGGGGAGTAATAAGAACAATGGCTCTTGAATAATACAGTTCAAGACTCGGTCTTCAATGATAAAGAATTTAGACTTCTAAACACATCTGTTTAGGACTCACACTTTAAAGATCAAAAGAGTTTTTGTACTCCGAAGCATATATGATGATCAATCTTCAAAGGCGAGTTCATATTATTTCATCTGATAAGCTTGTGAATGCAAATTTTCAGGGAGTAAGAGCATAAACTTCTGGTTAAATTAGCTCAGGACTCGATCTTCAAAGATTAAGACCGGCTTCTAAACACTACAGTTTAGAACCCGTACCTCAGAGATCAAAGAAAGTTACTATTCTCACCGGTGAATTTGTAATAATGGATTCTGAATAATTCAGTTCAGAACCCGTACTTCCATGTTTTCTTCTTACTGAAGCTGAAAAGATTCATCTTAATCAGGCAGTATCTTTTTTTTGTTTAAGGGGGAGACAATTAAAATGATACAAAGTTTAAATTTTCACTATTATGTTTTTCAGGGGGAGAATAGAGAACTAATGTTAATTGTTATATTCATATTGTTCTCTTCTAATGACTTGACCTTTTAGAGGTATTTAAGAGAGAATATCTGATGTTTTGTCAAGGGGGAGCGTAATAGATAAAATATTCATTTCAGGGGGAGTTAAGAATTCTATACTTAAGGTAATACATTTCTAAATCTTAATCTCTAACATATTTGGAAGAAGAACGACTTTCAGGTATGAAAAACTGTTTCTTAAACGTTCAAACCACTTCTTATTCTTTAAATGATTTTATGAATCAAGAAGTGTGATTCTAAATGTTTTTCACATCAGTGCTTTCATGATTAACTGACCGTGTGTTTCTAAAGATACATACTTGCGTATTATCTTTTCTAAAGATACATACTTGCGTATTATCTTTTCTGTCAAGTATTCACACACACCGGTTCAGTATTTTTGTTTGACTTTGTTAATACCGTGTCTCTAAATGACAAATCTTTCGATAGTAACACTCTCGTTTGAAATTCACTGGTGATGGAGTATCAGACGTCTTTTCTAAATTTTGTGCTTTCATTGTCAATATGTATATATTTGTTCATATAAACACCTTTCAATTCTTTGATACCCCAAGCTATATTTTCTTGATAGCTGATCTAATTAAAATATTGTCAGATTCTCAAAACACTTAATTTGACTTCATTTCATTTATTAATTCTAATTGTTTTGAGATATCTTCAAAGTTAAAATGCTCAATTTCATTCTTATTTTTTATGAGCATATATTTTCTGACAGTGATATCTTGTGCTTATCTGTCAAGATAAATTGTTGAGAAACACATTTTTAGGACAAAATATATGGGAATCAATGTGAGTGCTTATAAGAACATCTATGGATTCACAATAACCGGTGTTTCCTACCCAAGAAGTTATCCTGAGTGATTGAGGGGAGAGGTGTCAAAATAAGAGAGTGGGTGTGTGATGAGGTAAAATGTAAAAGAGAGTTTGGTTAGAAGCGAGCTCATATGTTAAAAAGAAAGATGGTGTGAGAACAGAGTAAAAGAATATAAAACTTTGTACCAAAACGAGTGAGTCGGGCAGCCACATAATCTGTTGGTTCACATTCTTTGGTGACCTTCATTGAAACATTCACTAGCCCATGCCAACTCTCGCATAAACCCCACTAGCTACTGTTAGAGCATATATTTGTTGGATGCAAGATCATGAAGACTGAAAGCTGAAGGTCAAATCCAAGTCAAAGCTAAAGTCAACTCTCAAGGAAAGTCAAAGTCTTAGTGTAATAAAGTCAAAGTTTTTGTAATGTGTTGTGTTTTTGTGTTGTGCGCATGTGTTTTAAATAGGGATATGACTAAGAGAAGTTAGAAGTTGCATTGTACGCAAACTGTGTTTATAGAGAGAGAAAGTAACATAGAGCATTGTAATCGAATTCTTCAATCGAATTGAAACAGGATGACTTCCAGAGAAGCTCTTGCTATTGGAACTGATGTGAAACCTCCAGTACTATTCAAAGGAGAGTACGAGCAGTGGAATGATTGTTTCCTAGACTTTATAGACAGACACGACTTGGGTGATTATATCAGAATATCACTTAAAGAAGGAGTGATGAAACCTCCTACGAATGTTCATGTGATTGAAACTGGAGGAGAAGAAGATGATCAGAAAGAATACCCACTTCCACTGGAAGAGTATACAGATGAGCAGAGAAAGAGAGTCAAAGATGATAGACTGGCTAGATCATTTATCTTACAAGGGATTCCAAACGAGATCTATGTCAAGATCGGCAGTTACAATGCCACAGACAAGGAGATGTGGGATCAACTAGAAAAGATGATGCTAGGATCCAAGATTGGCAACCAGCTCCAAGTCTCAAATTGCCTCAACAACTACGAGGAATTCAAAGCTAAAGAAGGTGAATCTCTAGAGGACACATATGATAGATTCATGACTCTTCTAAATGAGCTCAGTAAGAACAAAGTGAGGAAATCATTGATTGAGCTCAATGTCAAATTCCTGAGCATTCTTCAGCCTGAGTGAAAGAGGTTCACCAGACAGATAAAGCAGACGAAGAATCTGAATAAGATTCCACTTCCTGAAGTTTATGTGACCTTAAGACAGAATGAAGAAGAGTTGGAGGAAATCAAAGATGAAAAGAAGAAGGCCGAGAAAGTGGTTGTTGATCCTATTGCTCTAGTGGTAAAGAAGAAATCAGTAGGTTTAAAGAAGAAGAAGAAAGTAGTAGTTTTTGAATCCAAGGAGGTGGATAGTGAAGAAAATTTTGACTCTGATGATTGCGAGAATCTGAAGCAGGCGATGCTACTATTGACTAAAGATTTTCAGAAGAAGTTTTACAAGAAGCATGCATCTAACAGTCAGAGGTATTCTTCGGGTTTAAGGAACTATGAACATAAAGAGAGAATTGAAGGAAAGAGAATGGAAGAGAAAAGGCCTGAAGAGAAGAGGTACAAATCTGAAGAGAAGAAAAAAAAGCTAGAATCAACTAAGTGCTAGAATTGCGGCAAGATCAGACACTTTGCTAAAGATTGCTGAAATCCTAAGGTCTGAAACTCCGAGTACTACAAGAATGAGATGCTCTTGGCCAAGCAGCAGGAGGCTGGAAAGGATCTTATGGCTGAAGACGAATTCTGGCTCGACCACTCAGAGGATGAAGAAGAGAAAGAAGAAAAATCCCACTTGTGCTTTATGGGTAAAGAAGAGACTGAAGCAAAAGCAGATTTTGACTATGAAGAAGACACTGAAGAGGTATGTGATATGTCTGAATAAGATTTTCTTAATGAAATGCATGTCATGATGGTTAAACTCCAAGAATTAGAGTCTAATCTTAAACGTGAAAAAGGTATCACTAAAGAGAAAAACCAATCAATACTGAAAGTTAGCAAGGATATTGCTGAGAAAAGCGTGTTGATTGAGGCTTTACATAAAAACATTGATACCAACGCGGAAGAGAAGACTATAATTCACAATGAACTATCTGAAACTACATCCAAATATAGACTGTTTGAGTTTGAAGTGAAAGAGGTTGCAAAAATTTGTTCTTCACTAAAGAAAGAAAACAAATCTTTATCTGATAAAGTGAATGTGTTGGAATAAAAACCTTACACGTTAGATCAAACTGAGCAAACCATTCACTTGAATAAACCAAAAGAGAGTAATGAGTGTTGGGGTCTTGGTTACGAGAACCTACACTTTCTCAAAAAGGGTATTTGTCGATCCACAATAATATCAAGTTCTTATCAATAACAACACATATACGATTACCAACCTGTTTGATTAATAATCACGGAATACAAATGGTTGATAGATTTCTCTTTTTAGCTCTCTCTGTGTTTTTACACCTTTTGTGTGTGTTCTTGTGTGTAAGAAAAATGAGATTTGATTTCTCTCTAGCTTCTCTAACACACTAACAAACCAACTTGCAAAACAACTTGGAAGATTAAACAATATTAAACTTAAACTAATATCTAACAAATATCTAAATATCTATTTAAAAGATATTTAGACTAAACAAAAAATACAATAAACAACTTTGACATTTATTACAAACGACTTCAGACTTATATTTAAGAGTCGACTTTCTGCATTAGCTTCAGATTGCGATCTTCAGATTGGATGATCTTGAATCCAATGAGACTGTGCTCTAACAATCTCCCCCTTTGGATCAAGATCATTACTTAAAAAGATTTATCCAATAGATCTGTGCAATTCAATCTTCTCTTTTTCAGCTCAGAAGATGCAATCTCCTTCTTTAGTCTTGAGAATGTAATGATCTTCCCCTTTTGATGTAGATAAAATCTCGTTCAGATGTTGGGAAGAAATTATCTCTAGTTGTAGCTCAGATTGTTGTAGCAAAGTATCTTCAAAGAGAATTACTTGCTCTAATCTTGTGTTGTTTCCCATTTCTTGTGTTGGCTCTTTAGCGCTTCTCCCCCCTTTTTGATGAAAAGTGGAACAATTTCATCAAAACTCTGAGTAAGAAATGCCCGTCATTTGGAGCCTCTAATCCGTCAATTCAAAAGATATTCATCCAGATCTTCGTAAATCCAGACAAAATAATCGTGTAACACCTGAATCAACAAATGAATCAGTTAATATGCCTGTCAGTAACACTAAGTCACTGTGTGTAACGAATACACATTGGAAAGGAGATTTTATGATGTTCACTCCCCCAGGGCTTCCATTCAATCATCGAAACACCACAAAGGTAAATTCTATGAACGTTATGACAAAGAAACAAATTCCTTGTGTGTTCGTGCTTGTGATAGAAAGAATTAAGCACTTGATGATCGCTTATAAGGCTCAATATTGTGTAAACCACTGAGACAACAGTAAGTTAAACCTAGACTCAATGTGCATGAGTGAAGTACAAAGGTGGGACAAACTTCCTTCTTTTCAATATCCAGATTTTCCAAATGAAAATCAGATAGCAAATGTGCTGCTTCCCCTTTGAAAATGCAACATTTTCCTTTTAAGAAGAAAATGAGTAGTTGGTGAGGTTTGATCAAGAGTTGGCATGGGCTAGTTGCCTGTTTCAATAATGTTCACCAAAGAATTGTGAAACACTAGAATTGTGGTTGCCCGTCTCAGAAAAAGTTGGTGCAGAGTTCTGATATTCTTTTAACTCTGTTCTCACACCCTCTTTCTTTTAAACATTAAGCTCACTCTAACCAAACTCATTTCTTTTCACTTCTCACACTCAATCACTTAACGATTAACTTCGTAGGTAGAAATCACTGGTTAAGGTGATTCCATAGAAGTTGTGTTAAGTCCTAGCCCAAAGAAATCATGTTTTCCTATGATGCATATGATGCTCAATTTGGTTTAACTATTTCAGTTAAAGCTCAAATAGATCTTGAAAACATTTAAAATCACACTTCCAATTCATGAAATCGGTTTGAGATTCGGGAAGTGGTTTGAACATTTAAGAACAATGTTTTCTATGATTGAAAGTTGTCCACTTTTCAACCATATATGAGATTAAGATAAAGGATTATACCTTTACGTGTGATCTTACATCTCATGAAGCTAAGCTTAAAGTCATAAAGATATGAACTTGTAAGCATCTCTCAAAAACTGCAAAAGTCTTATGTCATAGTCAAAGTAAATTTATTCACTTAAATTAAAATGACAAAAAGCAGAAAAAAATGAAAGTACGAGTTCTGATTAGAAATAATCAGAAGTCATATTCAAACTCCTTTGATTTGACGAGCTCCCCCTAAAATCATGCATTACAAAAATTTGGCATAAAGGTAAATGCTGAAATTAGTGAGCTCTCCCTCAAAATAATATTGACCAGATGTCAATTTCTTCTCATACTCCCCCTTGGATCATGAATGGATTGTTAATGTGCAGATATCAATCAGAAATAATAATGAAGAAATGATGAAAAAGTATGCAATTAGAAAACATTGATAGGTAACTACTGATTAGATCTTAAGATTTAACATACCAAGCTTTGAGACAAGAAAGGTAAACCTCTTTTCGTCTAAAGGTTTGGTAAACAAATCGGCAAGTTGATAATCAGTTTTTACAAAGAAAAGGTCAATTATTCCTTTTTCGACATTATCTTTAATAAAATGATACCTGACATCTATGTGTTTGGTCTTGGTGTGCTGAACAGGATTCGCTGTTATCGCGATGGCGCTCTTTGAGTCACAGTATATCGGGATTTTGTTGAAGTTAAAACCGTAGTTGCGCAATTGTGTTCTCATCCATAAGACCTGAGAACAGCAGCTAGCAGCAACTACATATTCTGCTTCGGCCGTTGAAGTTGAAACACAAAGTTGCTTCTTCGATGCCCAACTTACGAGTTTATCACCGAGGAACTATATATGTCCTGACGTGCTCTTCCTGTCTAACATACAACCAGCATGATCTGCATCTGTATACGCTGTTAGTTCAAAGCTAGTATCTTTAGGATACCACAGACCAAGATCTGCAGTCCCCTTCAGATACCTAAAAATGCGCTTAATTGCAGACCAATGGATTTCTTTGGGATTAGCCTGATATCTAGCACATAAGCATGTAGAGAACATTATATCTGGCCTACTAGAAGTAAGATACATTAAATAACCTGTCATCCCTCTGTAAGTCCTAACATCAACAACCTTTCCAGAAGGATCGGTGCCAATCTTAGTACCTGGTGCCATTGGGGTACCAATCGGTTTTGAATTCTCCATTTTGATATTTCGAAGAATATCAAAAATGTATTTTGATTGATTGATAAAAATCCCCGATGAAAATTGTTTGACTTGTAATCCGAGAAAGAAATTCATCTCTCCCATCATATTCATCTGAAATCTTGACACCATAAGGTTTGAAAAATTCTTACAGTACTTATATTTGTAGAGCCAAAAATAATATCATCCACATAGATTTGAATAAGAATGATATCAGCTTTTTCCTTTTTAATAAACAAAGTGGTATCTACCGTACCTTTTGTAAAACCAGACTTGACTAAGAACTGAGATAGGACATCATACCAGGCGCGAGGAGCTTGTTTCAGTCCGTAGAGTGTTTTGTCGAGAATGTAGACGTGAGTCGGTTTCTCTTGGTTGACAAAGCCTTCTGGTTGTGAGACGCAGAATTCTTCTTTCAGAATTACATTCAGAAATGTCGTCTTCACGTCCATTTGAAAGACCGTGAAGTTCTTGTGGGCTGCGTAGGCTAGAAACATTCGAATTGCCTCTAAACGCGCCACAGGAGCATAAGTCTCATCGTAGTCTATTCGTTCCTATTGCCTATATCCTTTGGCTACAAGTCTTGCTTTGTTTCGGATAACGGTACCATCTTCATCTTTATTGATCTTGAAACCCCATTTCATACCTATATTGGTTTTACCTTGAGGTTTGGGTACAAGTCTGCAGACTTTAAGTACGTCGAACTGATTCAACTCTTCTTGTATTTCAGTTACCCAGTCTGAATCGGCAAGAGCCTCTGATACGCGAGTAGGCTCGATCTTGCTCAGAAAGGATTCATGCATACACATATTCATTGATGCTGACCTAGTTTGCACCGGTTTTGATGGATCTCCAATGATCTAGCTTATCGGGTACTCTTTGGTCCATTTATGTTCATGAGGTAGTGAATTATATGAGTATATATCAATATTATCATCTATGAATCCACTTGTACCTTCTTCTTGTAGTTCAGGAGGAATGATGGTTGCAGTTGAAGTAGTAGGTGCAGAAGTCTCAGTAGGTTCAGCTTGTTCAACAACTTTTGTCTCTTCATTATTGACCACGACTTCAACTGTTGGAGTTGGCATTTGAGCTGGAATTTCTTGTTGAGTCTGAGAGTTAGATTCAATAGGGATATCTGACATGGTTGGATGAGTAGTCGTTGAGTCTTCATCCCTGTCAACCACAACAGATTTCTTCACATTAGATCCAAGAAATTCATCATAAAACAATTCAAATAATAAATCTAAATCAGATAAATGATTAGTAGACGTTGATGCTTCATCTTATTTGTTCGTTTGAGACGCAGGTTCTGGACAGATTTGCCCAGAAGCTAGTACTCCGGTTATCACGGGTTCTGAACTGTGTTGTTCGGAAGCCATCTCTTCATCAAACGTAACGTTGACGCTTTCAATAACCGTCTTTGACTTCTTCAGATATACACGGTATGCAGTTGATGTAGAGGAATAACCAATGAAGATGCCTTCGTCTACCTTGGCACTGAACTTGTTCAGACTCTCTCTATCGTTTAGAACGTAACACTTACACCCAAATATATGGAACTATTTGATTGTTGGTGTTCGGTTGTTGATTAACTCATAAGGAGTCTTCTTGAATCTGCGGTGTATCATGGAGCGATTCTGAGTGTAGTACACAGTCGATACAACTTCAGCCCACAAGAATAGAGGTAAGTCAGATTGACTTAGCATAGTACGAGCAGCCTCGACTAGCGTACGATTTATTCTTTCGGACACTCCATTCTGTTGAGGCGTACGAGCAGCAGAGTATTGATGTGATATCCCGACTGATTTGAGATATTCTTGAACAGTTTTGTTCTTGAACTCTGTACCGTTGTCTGTTCTTAGAAGCTTTACTGGTTTCTGCAGATTTACCTAGGTTGTCTTCAAGAATGTAATGAGAACATCAGGTGTCTCATCTTTTGAATGTAGAAACTTAATCCAAGTTTATCGCAAGTAATTGTCCATGATAACTAGTATGTACTTCTTTCCGCCTAAGCTTTGCGTTCGCATCGGACCGCATAAGTCCATATGCAACAACTCTAACGGAGCGCTTGTACTCGGTTCAGGCTTTGGTTTATGTGGAGCTCTCTTCATCTTTCCCTTTTCACACGCTGCACAAAGATGTTCTTTTTCATACTTGAGCTCTGGAAGTCTTTTCACTAACTTCCCACTGACCAGCTTGTTGATGTACCTAAAGTTGAGGTGAGAGAGTCGTCGATGCCATAGCCAGCTTTGCTGCATCGAGGATTTAGAGAGTAGACAAACTTGCTTGTCAGTCTGGACGTTTGACAAATTGATTGTGTATAGGTCGGACTTTCTCGTGCCGACCAAGAGTTCCTCGCCTTCTTCAGTACGAACTGAACACCTCTTGGCTTTGAAATTGACCTCTAAGCCTTTGTCACAGAACTGGCCTATACTGAACAGGTTGTGTCCTAAGCCTTCAACATAGCTCACCTTCTTGATCGTGACTTTGTCATGTACCATATCACCATATCCCATTATTGGTGAAAACTGGTCGTTGCCGAATCTAACTGTTCCGCAATACTTCTCTGTGAAGTTGGTCAACATACCTTTTTGTCCAGTCATATGCTTGGAACATCCGCTATCCAAGTACCACATATGACAGATCTGCACAAGAGAAATTACGAAACAAGAGATTTAGTTAACCATAAAACAAAATTTTAAGTAAAGACTTTTGAGCATTGAAGTGCGGGTCTTGAACTGATTTGTTCAAAAGCCAATGTTCTATGCTCCCCCTTAAACTTTGAGTTCCTGCAACACAGATTTAGCTTTTGGTACCCATTGAAATTTGGGTCCAACTGTGTTAGCACATGATTTTGGTACCCATAGAAATTTGGGTCCGTTTTTCATTTGAAATTCATTGGAAGCATTAGAATTATTAGAGTGTACATGATAAGTTCCATACCAAACATCAGAATCTTGACAAGAAGCATAAACATGTTTATCATAATATGAAGACTTTCTAGCAGATAAAGATAACTGGAATAATTGCTTCATAGAATATTTCTTGCGATAAAAGACAAGTTTTGGTTTCAAAATAGCAACATCAGCAATTAAAACATCTTTAATAGGCGAAGTCTTATTACAATCAACAGTACAAAAAGATTTATCAGTCTTGTCAGTCTCCTGTTGTGGTTTCCATTGAGATTTAACTTCTGGCCTTTTCTTGCTCAGATCTAAAACAGTTGAAACTTGTGAGTTAGACTTGTGAGCAACAACTGAATGCTTCTTCTTTGGGTTACCAATAGTGATCGGTTTCTGTGAATGCTGAGATTTATTCTTACCTTTAGCATACTTAGTATTCACAGAGACTGATTTATCAACTTTCGTTGATTTTGCACTTTTTACAGACGTACTGTTTTTCCCAAGGATTTTACAACAAAAGATGAATGGTTAGGAAGTTTCGCATTAAAATCAAATTGACCAAAAAAACCAGCCAAACCACTGTCAGAGTTTAGAAAATCAAACCCTCCATCAGTTAGACCAAAACTATCATTAGATTTTGAAGCCTTAGAAAGAACAACATTTTTAAACACAGTTGAAAAAACTTTTTGTTCAATATTAATCAAAAGTCTTTCATCTGTTAAAGAATTCTCAAGTTCAAAAATTTAACTTTCCAAAACGAGAGGAGGGACATATAGTTTACCTTTAACAGGTTTCGCCTCCATTTCTTTGACAGAATAACTCTGAAAGAAGTCATTTTAAAGAGTTTTCTTTTGATATATAGGATCATCATTATAACTATTATTCAACTTCGCATAACGAAATGGAAGTTGAACTTTAGTTGTGTTGTTTCGTTTTTCCGTTTCCTTGGCTTCATCCTCTTTTGACAATCCAGTCCAGAAAACTTTAAGCTCAGGGATTCTTCGAGCTAGTTTCAAAAAAGTTAAATCATAAAGTGCAGGCACTTCAGATTTACCCTTTTTGAGGTAGTGAGGATTCTCATACCCGAGTCCCTATTTCTCTATTTCCTCTTTGGGTTTGTTCAGATGAATGGTTTGTTCAGTTTGACCCAATTTGTATAACTTCTCTTCCAAACCTTTTAATTTAGCAAGTAAGGATATGTTTTCTTTGGAAGTTGAAGAATGTAATTTCGTAAGCTCGATGAAATCAAACTCACTCTTTCTCAATTTAGTCTTTGTTTCAGTAACTTCTTGAAGAATTATGGTCTGTTCTTTGGCGCTGGTGTCAATGTTTTTGTGTAAGGTCTCAACCAATACTTTCTTCTCAGCAACAACATTGCTAAGTTTTTGTATTGATTGGTTTTGTTCAAGAAAGACACCCTTTTCTCGCTTAAGCTTCGACTCTAACTCTTCGAGTTTTGACATCATGGCATGCATTTGATTTATGAAATCAGATTGAGTTAAATCACATACCTCGTCATTTTCATCTTCATCGGAATCTGCTTCATCATCTATTTCCATCTTGCCCATGAAGCACATGTTTGCTTTCTCGTCATTCTCTTCATCGTCATCTTCCTGGTCTGAATGATCTAGCCAGTATTCATCTTCTGCCATCAATGCCTTTCCAGCCTCTTATTGCTTGGCTAGAAGCATTTTGTTTTTGTAGTAGTCTGAGTTTCTGACTTTGGGTTGTCGGCAGTCTCTTGCAAAATGTCCAAGTCTACCACAGTTGTAGCACTTTGGAGGTTCTGTCTGACTAGATGCTTCAGCTTTATACTTTCTTTCTTCCGACTTCCTTTCCTCTACTCTCTTTCCTTCAAACCCCTTTCCTTCAATCCTCTCTTTGTGAACATAATTGCTAGGACCAGAAGAATATCTCTGACTGTTTGAGCTTGGCTTTTTGTAGAATTTCTTCTGAAAAGCCTTAGTCAACATTAGCATTGCCTGCTTTAGTTGTTCATAGTCGTCCGAGTCAGAGTTCGCTTCAGCTTCAATCTCTTCTGGTTCAGACACAATCATCTTCTTTTTCTTCTTTTTCTCAACAAGAGCAATTGTATCATCATTTGTCTTCCCAGTCTGCCTCTTTTCATCGAGTATTTCATCCACCGCTTCTTCATTCTGTTTGAGGGTTTCATACACCTCATGAAGTGGAATCTCGTTTAAATCTTTGATTTGCTTCATCTGCCTGGTAAATCTCTTCCATTCAGGATGGAGGATGCTGAGAAACTTGACATTCAGCTCTATTTGTGATTTGTTGACCTTATTTTTGCTTAGTTCATTCAGCAAGGTCACAAACCTGTCATAAGTTTCTTCTAAAGATTCTCCAACTCTGCCTCTAAATTCTTCATAGTTGTTTAGGCAGTTGAATATTTTCAGCTGGTTCCCAACCTTTGAACCCAACATCATTTTATCTAGCTGATCCCACATCTGTTTGCCTGAGGCCTTATAGTTGTCTATCTTCACGTATATTTCATTTGGAATTCCTTGAAGAATATAAGACTTTGCTAATCTATCACCTTTAGCTCTTTTTAGGTTATCACCTTCTAGTTCATGATACTTAAGTTCAAACTCTATTTCCACAGTTCCCTCCGTACGAGTCTCCAAAACTGGTGCCATAACCCCTTCTCCTGATGAATTCGCATTTCTTGGTTAGCTCTGATACCAATTGTCTGTCCACAATAATATCAAGTTCTTATCAATAACAACACATATACGATTACCAACCTGTTTGATTAATAATCACGGAATACAAATGGTTGATAGATTTCTCTTTTTAGCTCTCTCTGTGTTTTTACACCTTTTGTGTGTGTTCTTGTGTGTAAGAAAAATGAGATCTGATTTCTCTCTAGCTCCTCTAACACACTAACAAACTAACTTGCAAAACAACTTGCAAGATTAAACAATATTAAACTTAAACTAATATCTAACAAATATCTAAATATCTATTTAAAAGATATTTAGACTAAACATAAAATACAATAAACAACTTTGACATTTATTACAAACGACTTCAGACTTATATTTAAAAGTCGACTTTTCTGCATTAGCTTCAGATTGCGATCTTCAGATTGGATGATCTTGAATCCAATGAGACTGTGCTCTAACAGTATTTCTAAAGTGTCTACGTTATATAATTTTGGATTTTTAAAATTGGCACCACAATACCCCGAACTCAAAGTTAAGTGGACTAGACTGTCTGAAGAGGACGAAGTAAGGAAAAAAAGAAAAGAAAGAACAAAACTAAAATGTAACTTCCATTTCACTATGAGAAGTTGAATTCTAGTTATAGTTCTGATAAATAAAAATTTCTTTCTAGTGACTATTTCGAAAGTTATTCTTCAAAGGAGTTGGACGCTAAGCCTGTTGAAGGTAAAATCTATGTACCTCCACTCGTGTTAGAAAGTAAAATTTCTGAACTCGAGAATACTCTGATAGAAGAAAGGATTTTGATTAATCTAGAATAACTTGTGTTCTCAACTTTGTTTGTAAATTTTGATTTTTCTAAAACTTCCAAAGCTTCAAAACCTGATGATTTTAATGGTCTACTTGATGAAGAGTTTGATTTCTTAAACTCTGAAGGTTGTTTAGATGATTGTGTTGGTCAATTTGATTTCAATGCAAAACTTCCTGATCATTCACAGTTTGTTATTAATTCTTTTGGTCTACCCAGTGTATATGAAAAGGGTGAAACATCAACGAAAGTTGATGTACCAATTTCTGTGAATACCAAGAATGTCAAAGGTAAGAAGAAGAGAACTCGGCATTCACAGAAACAGAATACCACTGTTAAGCCAAAGAAGAACAAGCAAGCATTCAAACCTAACATTTCTAACTTTAAAAATTCCAATGTTTCAGATGTCAGTATAAGAAAGACTAGAGTCAGATCAGAATGGCAACTAAAGAAGAAGATTGACAAGACTGGGAAATCATATTCTGATCTTGATTGTAATAGAGTAACTACTAGTAACACTGATGTAGTTGAGAATGTTGCTTTCAATAAACAAAAACTTGTAACTTCTTACAAGAAATATTCCATAGAGCAATTATTCCAATTATCTCCGTCTGCTAGAAAGTTTTCTAATTATCGTCGAAATGATTTTGCTTCTTAACAATATTCTGATGTTTGGTTTGGAACATATCATGTTAATTCTTATCATTCCTATGCTTCAAAAGATTTTCAAAAGAAAAGAGGACCCAAATTCAAATGGGTGCCAAAATCTTGTGCTAATCTGATAGGACCCAGATTTAAATGGGTACCTAAAGTTGTTGTTCCCTAATTTCTCTTATGCAGACCCGTCATATGTGGTACTTGGATTCTGGTTGCTCCAAGCATATGACCGGGCAGAAAGATTTATTGTCTAATTATACAGAGAAATATTGTGGAAACGTGCGCTTCATAAATGATCAGTTTTCACCAATTATGGGCTATGGTGACATTATTCAAGACAACGTGACAATCAAGAAGGTGAATTATGTTGAAGGCTTGGGACATAACCTATTCAGCATTGGAAAGTTTTGTGATAAAGACCTAAAGGTTAATTTCAAGGCCAAGAATTGTTGTGTGCGTACTGAAGATGGTAAATAACTCTTGGTTGGTAGGAGAAAGTCAAACCTCTACACGATCAATCTTTCAAAATTCAAGACTGACAATGAGGTGTGTCTACTGTCAAAAGCCTCGCTGCAACAAAGTTGGTTATGGCATCCAAGGTTTTCTCACCTGAATTTTCGTTACATCAACAAACTGGTCAAGGGAAATTTGGTAAAAGGACTTCCAGCACTCAAGTATGTGAAAGAACATCTCTGTGCAGCGTGTGAGAAGGGCAAGATGAAGAGAGTTTCTCATAAGCCAAAGCCTGAGCCGAGTACAAGTTCATCCTTTCAGTTATTGCATATAGATCTCTGCGGTCCAATGCGTACTCAAAGCATAAACGGCAAGAAATACGTTCTAGTGATTGTGGATGATTACTCAAGGTACACTTGGGTCAAATTTCTGAGAACAAAAGATGAGACGCCCGAAGTCATCATCACATTTCTAAAGACCACTCAAGTGAATCTGCAAAAGACAGTCAATTTTCTTCGAACAGACAACGGCACAGAATTCCAAAACAGAATTGTTGAAGATTATCTCGAATCGGTTGGGATAACACATCAGTATTCTGCTGCCAGAACGCATGAACAGAACGGAGTTGTAGAGAGACGTAACAGAAGGCTAGTCGAGGCCTCTTGTACTATGCTAAGTCAATTGGATCTACCTCTGTTTCTATGGGCTGAAGTTGTATCGACTGCCTGCTATACACATAATCATTCTATAATCCACTGTCGGTTTAGTAAAACACCATATGCTTTAATAAATAATCGTACACCTAGCATTAAACATTTCCATATTTTTAAATCCAGGTGCTTTGTATTGAATGAAAATAAGAAGTTAAACAAGTTCAGTCCGAAGGCAGACGAAGGCATCTTTATCGGCTACTCTCAAACGTCTGCAGCTTACAGAGTCTACCTAAAGAAGTCCAAGATTGTAATCGAGAGCGTCAATGTTACATTCGATGAAGAGATGGCTTCTGTTCAAGATAGTTCAGTACCCGTTATTACTGGTGTACTAGCTTCAGAGCAGATCAGTCCAGAACCTGTGCCTAATGATAAGAAATCAGATGAAGCGTCATCGTCTAATTCTCATTTATCTGATTTATATCTTTTCTTTGAATTGTTTTATGATGAATTTCTTGGTACTAAAGTGACTAAACCTGTTGTGGTTGAAAGATTGGACGATTCAACGCATAATCATCCAACCACTTCCGAGATGTCTACTGAATCCAATTCTTCGGTTCAGCAAGAAATTCCAATTCAAAAGCCTACTCCAACAGTTGAAACTGTGAACATTCATGAAGAGCCACAAGTTGCTGAATCAGTTGATTGCACTGTAAGGACTACTCAACAAACAGAAAATGTCCAACCAACTGAAGCTTCTGCACAGAATATTTCAACTGCACTCCTACCAAATACTGAACAAACTGATAAAGCTGAAAGTGGATTTTTAGATGAAAATCATGATCAATCTATATCAAATCCACTCTCTCATGAACATAGGTGGACCAAAGAGCACCCGATACATCATATCATAGGAGATCCATCTAAATCGATGCAAACTAGGTCTGCTACACTTAATCAATGTATGCATGACTCATTCCTGAGCAAGGTAGAGCCAACATGCGAATCTGAAGCTCTAGCCGACTCAGATTGGGTAAGTGCGATGCAAGATGAGCTGAATCAGTTCGAAGCACTCAAAGTCTAGAGAGACTAGTGCCTAAGCCTGAAAGTAAAACCATTATTGGAACAAAATGGGTGTTCAAAAACAAGAAATACGAAGATGGCATCGTTATAAGAAATAAAGCAATACTAGTGGCTAAAGGATATAGGCAAGAGGAAGGTATTGACTATGACGAGACCTATGCTCTAGTGGTGTGCATCGAGGCTATACGGATATTTCTTGCATATGCCACCCACAATAACTTCACCGTCTACCAAATAGACGTGATGACTGCCTTTCTCAACGACATTTTAAAGGAGGAAGTCTATGTCTCTTAGCCTGAAGGCTTTGTTAATCCAGAGAAACCGAATCACGTATATATTCTGGACAAAGCTCTTTATGGTCTGAAGCAAGCCCCTCGAGCCTGGTATGAAGTCTTATCTAAATTCCTAGTCAAGTCTGGCTTCTTGAAAGGTAATATCGATACTACTCTTTTTATTAAAAAGGAAAAAGTCGATATCACTTTAATTCAGATTTATGTGGATGATATCATATTTGGCTCAACTAATGCAAAATACTGTAAGAAATTTTCTAACCTCATGGTGTCCATATTTCAGATGAGTATGATGGAAGAGATGAATTTCTTTCTCGGATTACAAGTCAAACAGTTTTCCACGGGGATCTTTATCAATCAAGCTAAGTACATTTTCGATATTCTTAGAAAATTCAAAATGGAAAATTATACATCTATTGGAACCCCGATGGCACGAGGAACTAAGATTGGCACTGATCCTTCTAGAAAAGTTGTCGATGTTAGAACCTACCAAGGGATGATTGGTTCTTTAATGTATTTAACATCTAGTAGTCCAGATATTATGTTTTTTACACATCTATGTGCTCGATATAAGGCTTCTTCAAAAGAATCCCATTTGTCTGCAGTTAAACGAATTTTTAGATATCTGAAGGGCACTGCAGATCTTGGTCTGTGGTATCCTAAAGATACAGGTTTTGAACTGACATCATATTCAGATGCAGATCATACAGGTTGTATGCTTGACAAGAAAAGTACGTCGGGACACATACAATTTCTATGCGATAAACTCATGAGTTGGGATTCAAAGAAACAACTCTGTGTATCTACATCAACATCTGAGGCAGAGTACGTTGCTGCGGCGAGCTGCTGTTCTCAAGTGTTATGGATGAGAACATAACTCCGAGACTATGGCTTTAAATACGACAAGATCCCGATGTATTGTGATTCGAAAAGCGCAATTGCAATATCTGCGAATCCTGTTCAACATACAAACACCAAACACATCAACGTCAGATATCATTTTATCAAAGATAATGTGGAAAAAGGTACAATTGAACTTTATTTTGTAAACATAGATTACCAACTTGCTGATTTATTTTCCAAGCCTCTCGATGAACAGGGATTTAATTTTCTACTTTCAAAACATGGTATGTTAAATCTCAAGACTTAATCTGTGATTACCTTCTAAAGTTTTATTATTGTTATTTTTTTATTTTCTTTATTTTTACTCTGAAAGATATCTACACTTAAGTTTGTTCATGATCTCAGGGGGAGTGTGAGATTATACAAGATAAGATGATATACATACATTTGAGGGGGAGTTCATAAGATTTGCATATGTTTATCACTGATAAATTTTCTGATGCATAATTTCAGGGGGAGTAAGAGTCAAGGAGTATGAATATGACTTCTGATTACATCTCATCAGAACTCGTATTTTCAAAGTTTTATTTCTTTATATCATTTTATTTTCAATAAATTTTGTGAATAAAGCTTTGTACTTTGACAGACTTGTGATTTTTGCAGAATTGAGAGAAAGCTTACACTATCATATCATATATAACTTCGAACTGACTTGATGAGATTCAAGACTAAGTAAAAAGGTTTATTTTTAATCTTAATCTCATACGTGTCTAAAAGAAGGACAACTTTCAGATATGAAAACATGTTTTTAAATGTTCAAACCACTTCTGATTCTTAAAAAAAATTCATGAATATAGAAGTGTGATTTTAAATGTTTTCATGTTATATGTGCTTCAATGTTTAAATAAACCATGCGTTTTCAAAAAATAAATACTTGTGTATTATCTTTTCCATATGTTGTCAAGTATTCACACACACTGGTTTAACTATTTTGTTGAAAATGTTCATACCATGTCTCATATTGAAATCAATTTTCGATGGTAAGACACCCTTATTGATATTCAATGTTTGAGCGTTGATTTCATTTCAAAACGTTTCTTTCAAGACTTGTCTTTATTGTTCTTATAGACAATATCCAATTTTTCTTGACCAACGCCATGATTGATAAATCATTCTATTTGATATTTTCATACAATGTCAGATTTTCAAACAAATTCTTGTATTCATTTCATTCATTCAGTAGACTTGTTTTGAAAAATCTTCAATGTTTAAAATGCTCAAATCTTCATGATTACATCTATGAGCATACAAACATCTAACTTGTATATATTTGTGATTTAACTGAAAAGTTAAACTATTTTGAGCAACATGTTTTTATATGAATTATATGGGTTCGTTGTGTGAGAACTTAATTGAACTTTTATGGATTCACGTTAACCAGTGTTTCCTACCCAAGAGGTTAATCCTTGAGTGATCGAGAGGTGAGGAGTCAAAATAACTGAGTGTGGGTTGAGTGATGAGGTAAAATGTAAAAGAGAGTTTGGTTAGAAGCGAGCTCAGTGATTAAAAAGAAAGAGGGTGTGAGAACAAAGTAAAAGAATATCAAACTCTGCACCAACTTTTTCTGAGTCGGGCAGCCACATTGCTGGTGTTTCAAAATTCTTCGTGAACATCATTGAAACAGGCAACTAGCCCATGCCAACCCTTGATAAAACCCCACAAGCTACTCATCTTTTACTCAATTAGAAGATGTTTCATATTTCAAGGCGACGCGATACATAATCTATCTGGTTTTCATTTGGAAAATCTGGATATTGAAAAAGAAGGAAGTCTGCCCCAACTTCGCATTTCGATCACGCACAATTGAGTCTGTGTTATACTGTTGTTGTCTCAATGGTTTACACAATTTTGAGCCTATGAAAAGCAATCATCAAGCTTAATTCTTTCATACTCAAGCATGAACACACAGAAAAATTGTTTTTCTGTTTAAACGTTCATAGAATAAACTTATGTTATTCGATGATTGAATGGAAGACCTGAGGGAGTGAACATTAAAAATCTCCTTTCCAATGTGTATTCGTTACACAGTGACTTCGTGTTACTGACAGGAACTTCTAACTGATTCATTTGTTGATTCAGGTGTTACACTCTTATTTGTTTGGATTTGCAAAGATTCAGATGAATACATTCTTTATGAATTGACGAACAATCAGAGGCTCTTGGAAAAGATCAGTGGTCAGATCAATGACATTTTTTGTGAAAGTTTTGATGATCTCAATGTCATTTCATCAAAAAGGGAGAGAGGTAATCAAGAAATGTATATGGGAGAGACGAAAAGTTCAAGAAATGGTTGTGAAAGAAAATTTTGAAGAAAGTTAATTCAAAGTTTTTGTCAAAGAATACACTTTGTAAGAAGATTGTACAAGTGTGAAAGAGAAAGTTCAGAGATTTCAAATTGTGAGCAGAAAGTACTGAAATTTTCTTTGAAGGCAATTTGCTTAAGCAAACCGAAATAACCTGAAGATAATTTCTTTCTGGAGTCTGAAAAAGGTTTCTTCAACCTTGGGGAGATTGTTACAGTTCTTGAAGAGTATATTCAGAGACCTTGGAAGATTACAGAATGTTTGAAGCTTATCTAAGTAAAAGGGGAGATTTAATCTGACGATATTCTGACAAAGGGGGAGATTGCTCAAATGTTTATTTTGCTGAAGATAAAGTTGTTAAAGTTTCATCAAAGGAGGAAATTGTAATTTTGAGCTTAAAGGAGGAGATTGTATTGCAAAATCTTTTTGAGATGATCTTGAATCCAAAAGGGGAGATTGTTAGAGCATAATTTGTTGGATGCAAGATCATGAAGACTGAAAGCTGAAGGTCAAAGCCAAGTCAAAGCTAAAGTCAACTCTCAAGGAAAGTCAAAGTATTATTGTAATAAAGTCAAAGTGTTGTAATGTGTTGTGTTTTTGTGTTGTTCGCGTATGTTTTAAATAGGGATATGACTAAGAGAAGTTAGAAGTTGCATTGTACGCAGACTGTGTTTCTAGAGAGGGAAAGTAACAGAGAGCATTGTAATCGAATTCTTCAATCGAATTGAAACAGGTTGAGTAATTGTTTGTCATCTTGTTATTGTAATTAGAACTTGAATTTGGGACATAATAACTACTCATCTTTTTCTTAACAAAAAGATGTTTCAAATTTTATTGGGGAAGCAACACAAAATCTATCTAATCTTCATTTGGAAGATTTGGATATTGAAAAAAAAGGAAAGTTTCCTCACCTTTGAACCTCTTTCATGAACATTGTGTCTATGTAATATTGTTGTTGTCTCAGTGGTTTACATATTTTTTAGCCTAATAAAACAATCATTATGCTTAATTCTTTTATACACAAGCACATTCACATAGAAAATTCTTTTTTCTGTCAGAACGTTCATAGAATTACCTTGTGTTATTCGATGATTGAATGGAAGACCTGGGGAGTGAACATCATTAAAACTCCTTGTACAGTACATTCGTTGTACTAAGTAACTTCGTGTTGCTTACAGGCATCATAACTGTATCATTTGTTGATTCAGAGTTACCATTCCAAATATGTCTGAATTTGAAAAGATTCAGATAAATACATTCATGAATTGACGGTTACATGATCATATCAGATCAGAGGGAGAAACTATTCTCTTCTAGGGAGAGTGCTTATCATATTGAATGGGGGAGATTGTTTCTACTTATCATGAAGACGATGCTTATTTTGATATATGGGGGAGATTGTATCAAACAGTCTAGAATTTGCACACTAGAGACACTCAAAACACCACAATTCGCATGAGCCTTTATGCGAATTCAAAGAATCCGTATATAGCTTTATGCGAATTCCTTGCAATTCGTATAAGTCTCTATGCGAATTCTTACCGTGAAAAATTTAGAATTGAACTTTTCGCACAAAACTTTTCGCACCCAGATTTCGTATAACAAGATGATGTGAATTCTTTACTTCAAAAAATTTTCAGATTCAAAAATTTTTTGCATCTCATACGAAATCTGAACTTAAAAAATTTCAAAATGATATGCGAAATCTTATAGAATTCGTATGAAACCTGTGTGAAATCTCACAATTCGTACACCACAGACGTGCGAATTCTACACACTTCGCATCTGAGACATATGCGAATTCATTACTTTTCGTATATCAAGGTATAGGAAATTTGCACTTAATAAAATTTCAATTAATCTCTTATGCGAATTCTATCTTTTCGTACAACTCAGATGTACGAATTATGTACTTAAATGAATTTTAATGGAATTTATGTGAATTCTCTCTGTGAAAATCAATTGTGCGAGTTCTTCATACGAAAAGAATAGATCCTGCGAGTTCTTGAAGTTTTGGTTCTAAAAATCACTTTCTAGTCCAAATTTCCACTTAATTCTTCGATTCAGATGCTGTAAACTCCCAGAAATGAACAGATTAGTATCAAGAACAATCCAAAATCATCGATTAATCCAAAAATACACTTAATCATCAAAATCAGTAATCAAACAGTAACTACGACTTTGTTCGAACAAAAGTTTTCAAAAATCAAATTTTGATGATCCAAATTGATTTTCCAATGCAATTCACTCACACAAACTTAATCTAAAACATAAAACAACCATATTTCAACCAAAGATTTTATCAAAAACTCTTTTATACTCAAAAATCCAATCAAGACTCAAGAACAGTATACGAACTGTCAAAAACTTTCAATTTGTCGAATTTAGCTTTTATACCAATTGTGATCCCATTATTCTAGCATTCAATTAACACTCAGATTATTAAACACAACTTTTGTTCATAAATCACACAATCTACAAATAGTCATATCCCTATTTCTTGAATTAGACTCTAAACATTGTGTATGTGTGTGTTTTTCACCGTGTAAGTCTTACCAAATCTGTGCATGTGTTCTATGACTAAAGACACTATGACTTGCTATTTATATGGTCAACATGACCTTTAGCAATAGTAAACACTTTACATCCTTTTACATTAAACACCCACAAATTTACACACTTTACACATTTGACCCAACTTTTTATCTTGAATACAATATAGCTCTAACATATCGACATTATGAGGTTATCCGAGCAGACAACAGAGTGTACCAATTTAATGACAATGATTTGGTAAATCTGGATCTGTAGGAATTGACTCATTCTATGCATACTTCTCAACAAAGTCAGAGAGGGGAAGAGTCTAAAGAATGGGAGAGTACGAAGTGAAAATGGCCATGGAATCCTACATAAAGCTCAGAGCTAAGATAGATTTACAATAGTTGACAACAAAATCTTTGTAGAAGGCTCAAAGCAGAATTTACATGATATCAAACTCTAAAAGTTTATCTCTTTAGCCACAACACGACACGGAATAAGAATCCACAACAAAACTTGCATGAGACGGTTTATTTCACAAAACTAGTAAAGTGATATGCGCTTTGGTTAAAAACATAAAATAATTCATGTCGGATTTTAAGTTCAAAGCCAAATAACAATATGCCCTCTTCGTTCTAAAATGTTGGCTAAAACACTATAACGAAAATTTCAAATAGAATATGTATGCATACTATATGTAAAATAAACTGTCGGCACAAAACTCAAGGGAAAACAATACAACGGGATGCCATTAAAATCACCACATTAAATCAACAAAATCGCATGAAATAAAATTCTCAATAAAACTCAAACACCAAAATAATGAGATAACTCTTCGTCCAAAACCTTAACATATGTGGAGGAGATCCAATGTTAAAGTCGTAAACCGCAGTTATTTATCCAAGACCCTAAACAACATCAAAATACGAACATCACAATATCCGAAAATAGCGTTGGACAACAACAATAATAAAGAAGGTCTCAACAAAGTTTACAACCGCATGCAATAAAATAATTTGTGCATGTTTACAATCATGGGTTAAGATCTTGTGTGTCCTAAATGTTTTTCCAAGATTTTGCAATAAAGTTCCACATGATGCTTTGGAATCATGAGAAATAATCGATGCAATTCATTTTAGAAATAAATTTCGTGCATGAATTTGATCAACACTCAACGTCTCGAAACTACGCTCCCCAATTTCTAGTCACACTAACGACATCTGGATGCTCAACCATCTTAAGGCAATAATCAAGGATTTCATAGCTTCGCCTCAGAATTTCTCCTCGAATAATATCAATTCCATAAGTCTATGGTTCTAATTAGACCAATAATTTTGACCCAAAACGATCCACTTAATACAATCATCATGCTTACTGTCACTCAAAGTGACGAATGTTAAAATCGTCAACCTCTTCTAACGGCTACCCACTTAGAAACTTCTTCACTACTTCAACGGTCGTCACATCAAAGTAGTCCAAGTATACACATGTAACTTTTAGGTTCACCATAACACTAGCCAGGTGCAATTATGAACATATTATACATGATCATCCTTGCTACTCTCGATGTCATTCCCATTCCTATTGACTCCATTAGTCTCAAAAAATCTTATCTTAAAGTGCCTATTGGTAAAATTCTCCCTCTCAATTACTTAAAAGAACACTACTTTGAGTCTAGGCTGTCAGGATCGAATTCTCCACAAGAATAAATTCTCAGAAACTAATATCAAAGGAGTTTGCGGAATAACACTTTGATATTCGATGTAACAGTAAACAAACAGTGAGTATGATTAACAACTTGTAAACTTGTATTGAATGATTAAAATTACAAGATTACACACTCAACCTCAATCTTGAAGAACAAACTCTTTCAAGACGAATTCTACTTCTCTAGAATTAGGAACTATGCCTTGAGGTTGATTTTTCTCTCTAGAACTAAAACTTAGAATGAATAATAATATCAAAAGTTATCTTACTATTCTAAACAATACAATATATACTGAAGATAAAAGATAATTACAATTTATACAATATCTCCAGAATATCTTCCATCATTATCTCTAAGCTTCCATGAATATCTTCAGTCTATCCAGCTGTCATCCTTTCCATACAGATCTCCTTCTTATAAGCAGTATTAATCATAAGCAACATTAATACTCTGAGCAGTATTAATCTCTTAGCAGTAGTAACTCCAACAGTACTAATCTTGAAGAGTAGCATTAACTTTGTTCCAGCAGCATTAACCACAGAAGTAGTAATCATGATGAACTAGAAGCATTAACCATACTTAGTAAATTATTCAGTTCCCAACAATCTCCCCCTAATCTTGACTTTTAAAAAGAGAAGTCAAGTTCTTCAGATCTGATCTTCAAGATGCTTTCAACACCTCAGGTTCAATTGCCCAAATTTGGATCTAGGCCCAGACTTTGATTGATAGTTCTTCTCACCACAATTCTGGCCATTTCTGAATCCTTAGTACATACTAGCTTAGCTTTCAGCATCCCTTCAAGTTTCTGCTTGCTATGATCATATATTTTGTCAACTAGGTAGTATTCATGATAACATTTATCAATTGTAATCATGTACACACCACAGTTTTCAAAGAGTATCCAATGATCAATCTTTTTGAACACATACTCATGATGAAGATCTTTAATCCTATGCACCACCTTCTCTGGATCAAACATCATACATAAGTATTCCATTGCTACTTTAAGAAGATTCTCTTCAGTGCCTTTCAATACAGGCTCATAGAGTTTTATTCCCACTTTGTACATTCCCTCTATGTTTACTCTTGAACAACTTCTGATTATTCTCCCCCATGTTGAATATGCTTCAAATGCACCACCTTCTCTTTTGAGTATAAAGAAATCCTTTCCATTGTCTCTTAGGATATCCCAAAAGATGATCTCTGGAGCCTTCATGGAGATTGGAACAGCCTGTACAGGTTTTACTATAGTCATATACAGCCCCATATGCTCATCTGATTGCTCTTTGGACTGTTCTGGGTTCTGCACAGGTTCTGCTGAAGGTGTGACTGAAGGTTCTGCTTCCTTTTCAGCTTCTTCCACCCTTGTCCTTTTAGACTGCCTTTTGGAAGCAATTGTCTTCACCCTTTTAGCTGATTTTGCCTCTACACTTACAAACTCAGGCTCTTCCTTCTTTTATTTTGTAGGTGTAACTTCCTCAGGAAATGGTTGCTGAATGTTTAGATCATGTCTTTCCTTCATTCTTCTTTCAGCCTCTTCCCTTTGTGAGGAGTCCCCTTGAAGCTTAGCCATCTCTTTCTTGTACAGATCCTCAACCTGACTGTATGCCATATTGGTAAACATTTCCCCTTTGACACCAATTGCACCTCTCAGGAAGTTAATCATTCTTCTTCTTTCCTGATTGGCCAAAAAGGTCTTAGAAGGTTGTCTTTTCTGCTTCATTACTGGCATTCTCTGCTTAGACACTTTCACAGAGCTTTTCTTGGCTTCAGTTGCTGCTTTTAAACTTTCATGATACTCAGCATTTAGTTTTCTGGCCATTATCTTTGCAAGCTCTCTATCTGTTTATGTTTGAATATGTTCCTATTTTTCCATTTACTCTTGAAGCTGCTTTGCCATCTCCTCATCCATTTCAATCTGACATCCTCTTCTTTGAAGGCAATTCAGTTTCAATAAGTTTTTCCTTTCCCTTTCCCTTCAAAGTTGCTTGACTTGTTTCTTTTCTCTTCTTTGAGCCTCCTCCTTCATTAATGATCACTCCCTTGACCTTTTGACTAGCCTTAGGAGTGTCATTCTTGGCTTTAACCAAAGTCTCTGCAATCTCCAGTTCCTCTATAGAGAGCCCTGTTACTGCTTCTTCTGTTTCTGCTGTTTCAGCAGCATTAACAGTTTCTGCTGCTTGAGCAACTTCTGTTTCTGCCTCTATTGCATCCTCTTTCTCCCCCTCAACTTCAGTCTCCCCCTCAACTTCAACTCTCTTTTCAACTGAACTTTCCTTTTCTGTTTCCCTTTCTTGCTTCTCCCCCTTGTTGGAAGCATCTTGAGCATTTTTCCTCTTCTTTAGAACAAATTGCTTTCTCCTCTTCTTGTGCAATAACCTTGTCACCATTTTCTTTAGCTTGGCAATCTGAACTTGTTGGGACAGAACTACAAGTTTAAGTTCTTCTATATCTTTGCCCTGTTTGAGTACATCCATGTTGATGTTTCCCATGGTTTCCATCAATTCATATTAGTTATATTTGTCCTCACCTTCTCCAGAAGTGTTACCCTCTTTTGATGGATCATTGGATCTTTTTGTAGTGGAAGTCTTCTGCCTAGCAGAAGCACTATCCACCCCCTTGGTTGCTTGGCACCTGGGACCTTTGGATGATTGGTCACCCAAAGTTGCCATGGGGAAGATCTTATGTATGTTACCACTGACCTCCTCTGTGCTAGCAGGAGTAGTGGCAGCCTTAACACCCATATGCTCAACCTCCACCTCAGTGAGCACTTCCTTGGGGTTGGGAGACACCCCTTTGGTTTCCCTATTGATATTCTCTAAGGGAGAATTCTCCCTTAGAGGGCTATAAGGCTTAGTGGGTGATGGTACAAGAAGGAAATGAGCCTTCTTTACCTGTTTCCTTGTATAAGTTTGGGTAATTGGAGAAGTGGGCTTATGAAGTAGGGACTGTGGGATAGATATAGAGAGGGAAAGTTGGGATTAGCTAGCAGTGGGATGGTCTAATGAGGTCCTTGACCCTGCTGCCATACCTTCTTCAGTGTGGGACACCACCATCATTGTAGAGAACAATGGGGTGTCAACTCCTTCCGAGTCCAAAGGGGATATTTTCATGTTTGAAAAGACCTTACCTTTGGGAATTTTTGGTACATATACCCATCAAAATGAGGTATATCCGTCAATTCATGGGTTATTACTTCTTGTACAAACCTTGGGTACATATAAAAACTCTTTTTACTTCCCAGGTTTGAGACAAGATCATTAAAAAGCATTTGAGAAAAATTGTACTTTCTGGCAGTGGCCAAGCATACCAAAGCATAAGCAATGGTGCTACTCAACTCACTCCATCCAGTAGTCTTTTTAGAGATACAATGCATAAGGGTATGGACAAAGAAACGCCATTGGGGTGAAAATTTAGCTTTTGAGAACTTGAACACACCCAATGGGCCTCCATACCCCATTCTAGTAAGAGTTGAGAATAATTCCTCATTAGGAATAGAGGTTATACCTGCAGCATCATCTAGACGTAGACAGATGCGTATCACATCTTCAGTAACTATTAGGGTTTTTTCACATTCCCTTGTCTTGATCATTTAGACACCATCTTCAGTAACAATGGTGGAATTGGCCCAAAATTGCCTTTGATGCTCTATGTAGATAGTTGGTGATACAGTGAGAGCATGGGCAATGTGGCTTGACCTGAGAAAGTCCACAATTTGGTGGAATTCATTGGCTTGTTTCGGCTTCTTTAACATTGCAATCTCGTTGTGCTCGTCAATAAACACCATTGAAGCCATCTGTACGCAAGGATTCTTGACTAGCAAGCACTTGATACTTGAGAGAAAATAGTAAGAGAGAAGATAAACAGTAGACAAAGAGTCGTTATGATCTTTTAGGCGGGGAAAGGGTATTTATAGCTTGTGGATTATAAGCAGTATTAATGTTGGTCCCGAAGGTGCTTAACAAGTTTGTAGAAGAGGGGGGTTGAATACAAACACAGAAATTAAAGTTTAATAAATTGTTTATTGATAAATCAAAATACAATTTACAAGTTTGTTGCGGAATAAGATTAAGACAGACTCAATCTAAACAAACTTAAGAAACACTAAGATGGTTGCACAAGAAATTCAGAGAATGGAGGATTTTAGAGAGATAGAAAACAAGGGTTTCTATTTTGGAGTTCAAGGATTGAGCACACCTTCAGATGAAGGAGTGATCTTCCTATTTATACCCTATGCATTAAATGCATGGCAGGGTACTTTACACGTGGCATTCATAGATTGGCTTTGGTAGTCTCACTTTTGGAGACATGCTTTTGGCCACTTTATGAACAGTGTAGTTGACAGAGTTGGTGTACGATTTGTGGCAGAGACTTGTCCGTTCTGACACATCGTACTGGTTGTGCAAGGTAAGACAAAAGAAAACTTGAGGCATAAGCTTTGTGATAGTTGATCGCTGAGTATCTCTTCTTCCAGAGATAAAGAAGTTCAGCTATCGCTGAAGCTTTTCCTCAGGCTTCTTCGCGTAAGTAGATTTGTCTGGTCTTCGCTGATATCCGCATCAGGTCACTAGTAGACTTATCTATTGTTCAGTGGCTTCGTCTTCGATTCAGCTATGAACTATGTTGACGCGAGACTTGTCTTCAGGGATTACGTTAACTGTGTTACATAGGAAACTATCAGTGATAACTGAACAGACTCAGTTTGATCGCTGAAAGTGAAACACATACATATTAAATGTTTACAGAATGGTCATCAGCGATAACTGAACAGACTCAGTCTGATCGCTGATGATGAAACACTTAATACATATAATAACGTAATTTTCACTAAGTATAAAAGAGGGTCGTTATCAAATCACTGAGAGAGTTTGGATCAACAATCTCCCCCTATTTGATAATGACAAAGTAACAAAAGAAAATTACTTTTTAATTCAAAATATAGGAATAAAAAGGACTCATAGAATGCATGTCCCAATTACTATTTTGAGGGATCTTTTACAGTACTGATAGGGTTAAGTACATCACTGCAGTTTTCATTTAATTCAGGGATAGAATTACAAGATATGAAAATCATAAGTACAAGTGACTAACTAACTACTGTAAGTATAACTAACAGATTACAGATAAGAAAACTAATCTATCAGCTATAAGAAGATTTGGGAGGATTAATCATATACTCAGGTATTTCTTCTTCTTTCTGTCTTCGTTCCAAAGATTCTTGACTGATAATTTCTTTAATTTTTTCAGCAGCAGGGAAGAAGTCACACCATAAGCATAAGAGATCCTTGAGATGATTCAGAGGACAGATAGGAATCTCAGAGATTCTTTGAAATCTGAGTTCCTCATCATCATCTCTGAAGAATATTCCATAAGGCTTGTCGATTACTTGACCAGCTTGGAAGGGACCACCAGGAGGCAGAGATAAGTCCAGAACTGAAAGATCAGGAGGAGGACCAAACAGTGCATCTCTTGAAAATTTGATAGAAGTTTCATTCCTGATGATGGCGACATCTTCAGAGGAGGAGGACCCAATTTTTCTCTTGAGTTTCAAAGATTTGGGAGGAAGAGGAGATGGCAGCTTTAGTACAGAAACGACTCTATTTATGAGGGCTTCAAGGAGTCCTTCAACGTAGCCTCTGTATGTAGATTTGGATTTCTTCAGCGCATCCCAGAACTCTAACCATTCCGTAAATCCGAAGCTTTCAAGTTTTGATACGTACATTGCTTTTTGGGTTCCATCCTCTCTGGTAATCTCCATGGTCACTGAGAGTTGATCTTTCTTCTTGCGACCAGAGATAGTCACGGCTGATATTGGAAGAAGATCAGAACGATAATCCATCTTTTGTTTGCACCATTCGATAGACTTGTCGTTGATCTCTTGTTCTTTGAAGCGTTCCTCTTCAATTTCTTTCAGTAGTGCTGCTTGAACTTCCACAGGTTTGCTTTTTAGCTTTTTGTCCCTAACTTGAGAGGATTGAATCTTTAAAGCGAGTTGGGCATCTCGTTTGCATTCAGCGATCAGCTTCTCAGCTTTGGCAGATTCTTCTCTTTCAGCTTCAGTAAGGAAGTCGAGCTCTGTGGATATTTGAAGAGGGATTTTCAGCCGTTGACTTTCTAGTTGAGCGATCATTTCAACTCTTTTCTTCACCACTTCCTCTGACCAATGAGATGGTCGAGAGGGCCTTCCTGGATGGACCAGGGAATCTTCTTCTTCTTCATCAATCTCAGCGATAGAGATTGGGATTATTTCTTCAGCGATAGCCGCTGGTATTATTTGTAGTTCAGAACCCTTAAGCAGGGGTGAGAACTGTCTGAGAAGGATGCTCCCCCTCAGATTGTGATCCAGTCCTCAAGCATTCTTCAGCGATTGGTTGCTTGTCTTTGCTTTGCGAAGGAACACTTGAAGATGTATCACCTCTCACCCCTGTTTTGACAACCTCTTGCGAAGTTGTCCCTGATACGACGTTCGGCTTAGAGAACCACATAGATTGGTCTTCATCGTCGTCGTCGTCATCGGAGGGCTGATCCTTTTCTTGATCAACAAGATCTAGATCATCTTCCTCTTCATCATCTTCTTCCTCATCCTATTCAAAGAGAATGGAGTGAATCGATGAGGATTCTTTTGCCTTCTCCCCCTCAGATTGAGAGGGAGGTTCCTTAGCTTCCCCAGCAGCAATAGAGGTTTCTTCAGTTTTCTCCCCCACTTTGTCATTATCAGCGGTAGGGGATTGTTCAGCTGCTGGAGTAGCTGTTAAAGCTTTTAGCACTTGAACGTCAGCCTCCAGACGCTTAACTCGGTCTTCAACCGCAGGTATGTCGCATGTGGCATCATGAATGAATTCCACAGCGATGTTGAGGTTGGTACGATCATCTTCAGTGAAGGAGGGAGGCAGCGCTGGAGCTGGTTCATTCACTTTCTGTAGAACTTGCTGAAGAAGGGACGTGCAGAGGTCAACCTTGGAAGAGAGACCCTGAACTTCAGCTGTAAGAGACTCAAATCGTCCTTGAAAGAGTCGAGAGGACTCTCTGAGTTGGACGACTTGTTCTTCAAGAGCTGAAAGTTGAGAGTTCTCAGCTTTAGATGAGCAAGTGGCGGTCAACTTCTTCAGCTCCTCACCAGCCTGATTTATGGCGTTGGTGGTTTCATTGATGGTGTTGGTGAGAGCATCCACCTTTTCTCCTAGACTGTTGACATGCGTGTCAACAGTCGCCAAGCTAGGACCTGAAAATAATGTTAGTTCAGATATGGGCTTATTTGGAGAGGGGGGGAGAGAAGTGTTTAGGAGTATAGGTGTACCTGACGTATCAAACATTTTGTAGAACTGCATAGATTCCTCAAAAGTTTGATGCTCAGGTCCTATAGGGAAAGAAGAGGTGGCAGGTTCAGAGACCAAATGAGGAGAGAAGGGAAGAGTTTTGGGGATAGAAGTAGGGATGGGGTTAATCTCAGGGAATGAGATAGTAGGTGGGGTTACTGATGATGTGACAGCGAGTGAGATCGCTGACACTGCAGTATGAGTGACTACTGAAGTTGTGGAGGAAAGACCCACAAAAGCATCTAAGGTAGCTTGTTGAGAAGCTCCCTCAGGTATAGTACTAGAAGGTGTACTTTCCTTAGTCTTTTTGGCCTTTTTGGAAGGACCAATCGGACTAGCTGATGGTCTTTTAGAAGTAGTGGTAGCGACAGGGATAGCAGACGAAGGAACCGTCTGCGTGGTCGCTGAAGATGAAGAAGAATGGAGAGAGAGACGAGAGCGAAGGAGAGAGATACTTACCTCGTCGGCGAGTGGCTTGACCTCTAGTGATCGTTGACCAACCCTGGCAAAGGTGCCATCATCTTTGGTGGGATAGGTGTTGGGATAGAGGAACTTGATATACGTACATATGAAACGTACATATGAGATCTTGGGATCTCGTTCAGGCTTCTCTAATCTCGACCTCAGATCTTCAAAGATGGCTGTGGCGTAGTCAAAGTTTTGACCAGCGATAACGGAGTATGCCATCTGCAGTTGTGTTTTGCTGGCTTGATCCAGCGAACCACTCTTCCCACTCATGCACTGAATTATGTGCGAGAAGATAAAGTTCAGTTGTGATGGCATCTGAGCTTTAAGAATCTTGGTGAGCTTCTTGTTAGGAATAGAAGATCTTGGTTTGTTTTCCCAACAATAGCCCATTGCGTCCAGGAAGGATATCAGCTCATCATCAGTGGGGAGTGCGTCGAATCCACTCTTTGGTTTGTCAGGGAATCTTAAAGATTTCCTGAGGCTAAGAGCGGTCATGCTCCCTGGCCCTAATTCCGTGCTGAACGAGATAGCAGGGACTCGTTCGCCTTTCCTGTTGGTAAGTTCAGTTGCATCAGCAGTGAACCAGAACTACTGAAGTAGAGTCTTGGAGGGCTTAGGATCCACAGTGATCGCGTAAGCTATGCATGACTGCTTGAGGAATTCAGCAGCTTCCACCAGATGTGGGTATTTGTCAGCTTTGAAGTCGAGTCTGGCCAAATGATTACATTTAGTAATCTCAACTTCAGTGAGAGCGAATCGTACATGCTTGGAAGCAACGATTGAAGACTGTGTCATTTCTGTTATGGAAAGAGGCATAATAGAAGAAATGATTTAGATTAAAAATAATATGATTACCAGTTTCCATAGAAGAAGGGAAACTGGAAAATTATCAAGTTATTTTTAGGAGAAAAATAGTGTTCTGGGTAGAAAGAATGAAGAACACTTTAAAACCAAAAGGTTTTTATTTAAAAACATAAAATCAGAAGGAATTATCTTTAGTTTTTACAAAAAAAAACGTTTTATAAAATCCATAGAAAGCGAGTAGGATTTTAAAAGAATAAAAAGCATATGAACAAAGCATATAAACATGAAATAAACCTGTGTATCTTGAAGAAAAAGAGTTGCAGATTCAATATTCTGGGTTTACTTGCTTGAGTGTTCTTGAGAGAATGTTTCTTGCTTTGAAAGTTTTGAAAGCGTAAACCGTATAAAAGAGAGAAGAATTCCTTTTATACGAAGAGAGAGAAGAGAGATAAGAGAGAGAATGAAGCGGGAAAAGAAATCATCATGACATTGACACGTTCCACGAAGTTGATTGGATAGGAGGGCAACGGACGAACGTGTCAGAAAAGGCATGTCGTGGATTGTCGGTTCAAATGACGTCATAGAGGAGAGAGACTGTTCATTTGTCCGTTGAAATGATCACTGAAGAAAAGTCAGCGATAAGATTTTCCTTTTTAAAAGTATCCCTGATTGTAAAGATAGGGATAGATTTTCCTTTTAAAAGATCACTGACTGGAAATATCAGTGATTAATGTATTTTTCAAAAAAAAAGCTTTTAATCATTTGAAGAAAGTTCAGTGATTAAAGTTTATATTTTGAAGAAAAACATCTTTGAGGGAGAGAGAACATACCTGAGAGTCAGAATGTTTATCAGAGAGAATGATGAGGGGAACTTTTTGATTACTGACACAATACATGAACGCTGAAGAATTATTCTTCGAGCTTCAGCATTCCAAGCTCACTGATGAGAAAGTTGAACCTTGTCTCATCAAGAGGTTTGGTGAATATATCAGCAAGCTGAAAGTCAGTAGGGATAAAGTGAAGTTCAATATCACCATTCATCACATGATCTCTGATAAAGTGATATCTGATCTCTATGTGTTTTGTCTTTGAATGTAGCACTGGATTATTTGCTATAGCGATAGCACTAGTGCTGTCGCAATAGATAGGAATCTTTGACAGCTGAAGGTCATAATCTAATAGTTGATTTCTCATCCATAGGATTTGTGAACAACAGCTTCCAGCGGCTACGTATTCAGCTTCAGCTGTGGAAGTGGACACAGAATTTTGCTTCTTGCTTGTCCAGCTTACCAGCTTTCCTCCCAAGAGTTGACATCCACCAGTGGTACTTTTTCTGTCAAGTTTACAGCCTGCAAAATCACTATCAGAATAACCAGTTAGATCGAACCCTGAGTCTTTGGGATACCAAAGACCGAGGTTAGGAGTTCCTTTCAGATATCTGAAAATTCGCTTTACAGCGATCAGATGGGATTCCTTGGGTTCAGATTGATAGCGTGCACATAAACAAGTAGAGTACATGATGTCAGGTCGGCTTGCTGTAAGATACAGCAATGAGCCTATCATTCCTCTGTAGGCAGTGACATTAACAGGTTTTCCAGATGGATCCTTGTTAAGTGTCAGTGGTGGTGCCATAGGAGTTTTCATCGCTGAAGTTTGTGTTAAATCAAACTTCTTCAGCATGTCTTTAACATACTTACCTTGGTAGATAAAAGTACCTTTGTCAGATTGTTTAATCTGAAGACCAAGAAAATATGTCAGCTCACCCATCATACTCATTTTATATTCTTTCTTCATTCTTTCAGCGAAGCGAGTACATAGAGATGGGTTAGTAGAACCAAATATTATGTCATCGACATATATTTGTACAAGAATTATATGACCTTTTATCTTCCTGAAAAATAACGTATTATCAATCTTGCCACGTTCAAAATTTTCAGAGATAAGAAAAGATGAGAGAGTGTCATACCAAGCACGAGGGGCTTGTTTTAAACCATAGAGAGCCTTATCCAATTTATAAACATAATTTGGATGCTTAGGGTCATAGAACCCTGGTGGTTGTTCTACATAAACTTCTTCATTCAGTTTTCCATTCAGAAAAGCTGATTTTACGTCCATTTGATAAACGATGAAGTCTTTATAGACTGCATAAGCTAAGAATAGTCGAATTGCTTCGAGCCTGGCCACAGGGGCAAAGGTTTCATCATAGTCTATGCCTTCCTCTTGTCTGTATCCCTGAGCAACAAGTCGATCCTTGTTGCGGGTTACAATTCCATGTTCATCTAACTTGTTTCTAAACACCCATTTGGTGCCTATTACAGTTTTATCAGATGGTCTAGGAACAAGATTCCAAACTTTGTTTCGAGAGAATTCAGTCAGCTCTTCTTGCATAGCGCTGACCCAGTTTGGATCTCTGAGGGCATCATCAGTCTTCTTTGGTTCTATTAAGGAGAGAAAGTTTACAAAGAGACAGATATTACCTGAGCTTCGTCGTGTCTGAATACCTGCATCTGGATTACCAAGAATTTGATCTATGGGGTGATCTCTGGTCCATCGCTGAGCAGGAGCAAGATTGCTTATTTCAGCGATAGGATCAACAATAGGAGCAGTCACTGATGAAGATGCTTGAGGTTCATCAGCTAGTAATTGTTAAACATTAGATACACCAATACTTTCAGAAGGGTTTTCAGACGTAGATGGATTTGATGGTAGAAGTGTGTTTAGAGGTTCAGCTGAAATCCATGAGTTGGATTCAGCGGTGGGAGGTATGATACTTGGTTCTTCATCAGCAGCTGGAGTTTCAGTGTGCTGTTGGTTTGAGAAGAAAGGTTCAGTTCCTTTATAGTGAGAGATCATCCAAGTATTCAGTTCTTCATTGTCAGCGATTGGTTTAGAGTTCGCTGAGCGCGTTTCATCAAACGTGACATGAATGGTTTCTTCTACGGTTTGTCTTCTTTTGTTGAAAACTCTGTAGGCTTTTGAGATGGAGGAATATCCTAAAAATATTCCATCATCGGCTTTTGGGTCGAACTTTCCAAGTTGATCTTTGTTGTTTAAGATAAAGCACTGACAACCAAAGATATGAAGAAAGCTGATAGAAGGCTTCCTTCCAAGAAAGAGTTCATAAGCTGTCTTCCCAAATCGCTTTATTATCAGCGATCTGTTTTGAGTAAAACATGCAGTGTTTACAGCTTCTGCCCAAAATTGAGTAGGGAGGTGAGAATCGCTGAGCATTGATCTAGCAGCTTCTATGATCGTTCTGTTTCTTCTTTCAGCGACTCCATTTTGCTGAGGTGTTCTTACTGAAGAGAAGTTGTGAGAGATTCCCTTGTTCTCAAAGAAATTGTTCAGGGAACTATTTTTGAATTCAGTTCCATGATCACTCCTTATTGATCGAACAGTAAGATTATTCAGCACTTCCATCTTTTTGACAAAAGATATTAGTTTTTCTGGAGTATCATTCTTACAGCGAAGAAAAATAACCCAGGTGTAGCGAGAATATTCATCTACAATGACAAGCGTATATTTCTTTCCAGCTATTGATTGGATATTGACAGGGCCAAATAGATCCATATGCAAGAGCTGAAGAGGACTTGTTACTGAGGAAACTTGTTTCGACTTGAAACTAGCTCTTGTTTGTTTTCCTTTTTCACATGCTGAGCAGAGAGATTCTTTAGCATATGAGTGCTGAGGAAGACCAGAAACCAGTTCCTTAGATGAGAGAGAATTCAGGGTTTTGAAGTTTAGATGAGAGAGCCTTTTATGCCATAGCCAGTTGACATCAGAAGAGGCCTTAGAGAGAAAACATAAGTTATCAGTGATAGTAGAGTCCATATCTATTACATAGACATTTTCTCTTCTATAACCACTGAGAGCAAGTTTTCCTTTTTCATCTACCACTGAACATGCTTTCTTAGAAAAGCGAACTTCGTAGTCTTTGTCACATAGCTGACTGATGCTTAGAAGATTGTGCTTCAGTCTATCTACATAAGCGACTCTTCGAAAGGTAGTTGTCCCATTGCTGAGGACACCAAACCCACGGGTAAATCCTTTTCCATTTTCACCAAAGGTCATAGAGGGACCTTTCTCTTCCTTGTATTCAGTGAGCAGGTCTCTTTGTCCAGTCATATGACGAGAACATCCGCTATCGAGATACCAGATGCCCTTTGATCCCTGCATACATAAGGAAGATTAAGCTTTGTTTGGTACCCACTTTTCAATGGGTCCTTCAGAGTTAGTGGATAAGGAAGATTCAGCTTCAGTGGTAATCTTCACTTTGGTTAATTTCTTAACCTTAGTGGTATTTTTCACTTTGGTGACTTTATTTGCCTTAGAGGCATTTTTCTTCACTTTGGCTGTTTTATCAGCTTCGGTGGTATTTGGACACTTGCTCGCAATATGGTCAGTGAATCCACAGTGATAACATTTTCTATATCTGATGGTGGATTTATAGCCAAAAGGTTTTGAAAACTTAAGATGAGCAGGTCCAGCTCCAAGAATGCCTTTAGCACGAGATCTGGGAGGAATTTTTATTTCTTCAGATTTCACGGGCTTTAGATCAACCTTCAGCTTTGGAGGACAGATATCAAAGATTTCTGTCACTGAGCTAAAAGGTTTATCCACTGAAGGTTTGGAGGGAACTTTCAGTTTGGTTTTCTTGGAAGCCTTCTGAGAGAGAATAGACTTTCCTTTATCTGCAGGCTTAGATTTTGCAGATATCTCCTCAGGGATGGGATTAGAAGAAGAACAGGGATAGAATTGATTATAAGAAGTGTCAAAGAAAGATGTGACAAAAGTTCCAAACTTAAGCGAGGAACTTTCTTCTTTAGGATTATCCTGTGGTGTCCAAAAACCAAGACCAGTTTTATCACTTTCAGGAGTTTGAGCATTTATTATCTCAGAGATCTTTGTTGATGATTTGCACCATTTTTCAACATGAGCCTTTTCTGCTTTTAGAGCAGCGATGGCTTGTTCGCGTTCAATGCTGATGATTTCATTTATAATGACTTGATCTTTTAGCTTTTCTTCTAAAAGATTTAGTTCACTGATCTTTTCATGACATTTCTCTAGCTCTTGTGTTAAATAAACATTTTTATTTTCAGCTTGAGTTTTGTCGTTTAGAGCATTATAAAGGTCAATCGTCAGCACATCAACAGCGCGACTTCTCTCAGCTTCAGGCAGAGAGGGATTTGTAGAGATAGATACCTGAGATGATATGTAGCTCATAGAAGGTTCAGATGGTTCTTCTACTTCTTCTTTAATCTCAGCCATGAGGCAAAGATTAGCGACTTCTTCTTCATCAGAAGATGATTCTTCTGATTCAGCCCAGTCATGTTCTTCAGCGATGAGACCTTTACCTTTTTGCTGATAGCTTTTCAGCTTTTGATATTTGTTTTTCAGCTTATGGTATTTGTCATCACTGGATCTTCTTGAGGTAGAAGGTTTGAAGACCTTTTTAGACCTGCACTCACTAGCAAAATGTCCAATTTTTTCGCAGTTATAGCAAGTGGCTGTAGCCTTATCAACCGGAGTTGATTTTGGCTTTTCAGTAAGAGAGAGAGGTTTACTTCTTCGGAAGTTACTCTTTCTTGCAAATCTCTTAAAAGAGTTTGTCAAGAGTGCTAAGGACTCATTAAACTCTGAAAGATCAGGGTCTGATAAATCCTCAGATTCAGAATCTAACTCAGTGATGGTGAGAGTAGATCGCTGGGATGGAATTATCTCTGATGAGACTAAAGCAACAGCAGTGCTTTTGGAGTCTTTAGAATCTTTTACAAGATTCTTCTTCAGGAGATTAGATTGCTCATAGTTGAGCAATATTCCATACAGAGTGCTTAGAGAGAGAGTATGTAAGTCCTTTGTCAGCTTAAGACATATTGAATAACTGTCCCAGCTTTCAGGAAGACTTTCCAAGAATTTTGTTAGGACCTCAGAATTAGAATAGGTCCTTCCAACAGTTCTTAGGTCAATGATCAGGCAGTTAAACCGCTGATGAATGTCAGAAAGAGATTCATTCTTACCAGCGATAAAACTTTCATACTGTCTTACCAAGTTAATCTTTCGGGTCTCTTGGATTTCAGTGGTGCCCTCATATTGAACACATATGGTTTCCCACATTTCTTTAGAAGTTTTTAGATGCATGATGGAATGGAAAACTTCATCAGGCAGAGCCATTGATATAATGGTCTTTGCTCTTGCATCTATGCCTACCTTCTTTTTATCTTCATCACTCCACTGTCTTATTTCCTTAACGACATATCGTTCAGGGACAACTTCAGTGGTGGCAGTAGCGGGAACCGCAGCTATAATTCTAACAGGTTCATAGGGTCCGTTTTCTATATATTCAGGTATAGTAGGATCCGCACCTTCAAGAAATAGCATCATTCGATTTTTCCATAGAGAAAAGTTATCTCTGCTAAATCGAGGAGGTTTAGAAAGTGAACCATTATCATAGTAGTTTGTGTTTGTGTTTAGTGCCATTTTAGAATAGCAAGGAAGAGTATACATCAAGATCTTGTTTATTAGATTAAACAAACTGCTCTGATACCACTTGTTGGTCCCGAAGGTGCTTAACAAGTTTGTAGAAGGGGGGGGGTTGAATACAAACACATAAATTAAAGTTTAATAAATTGTTTATTGATAAATCAAAATACAATTTACAAGTTTGTTGCGGAATAAGATTAAGACAGACTCAATCTAAACAAACTTAAGAAACACTAAGATGGTTGCACAAGAAATTCAGAGAATGGAGGATTTTAGAGAGATAGAAAACAAGGGTTTCTATTTTGGAGTTCAAGGATTGAGCACACCTTCAGATGAAGGAGTGAGCTTCCTATTTATACCCTATGCATTAAATGCATGGCAGGGTACTTTACACGTGGCATTCATAGATTGGCTTTGGTAGTCTCACTTTTGGAGACATGCTTTTGGCCACTTTATGAACAGTGTAGTTGACAGAGTTGGTGTACGATTTGTGGCAGAGACTTGTCCGTTCTGACACATCGTACTGGTTGTGCAAGGTAAGACAAAAGAAAACTTGAGGCATAAGCTTTGTGATCGTTGATCGCTGAGTATCTCTTCTTCCAGAGATAAAGAAGTTCAGCTATCGCTGAAGCTTTTCCTCAGGCTTCTTCGCGTAAGTAGATTTGTCTGGTCTTCGCTGATATCCGCATCAGGTCACTAGTAGACTTATCTATTGTTCAGTGGCTTCGTCTTCGATTCAGCTATGAACTATGTTGACGCGAGACTTGTCTTCAGGGATTACGTTAACTGTGTTACATAGGAAACTATCAGTGATAACTGAACAGACTCAGTTTGATCGCTGAAAGTGAAACACATACATATTAAATGTTTACAGAATGGTCATCAGCGATAACTGAACAGACTCAGTCTGATCGCTGATGATGAAACACTTAATACATATAATAACGTAATTTTCACTAAGTATAAAAGAGGGTCGTTATCAAATCACTGAGAGAGTTTGGATCAACAATTAACCCTAAAAATTTAGTGAAAGCGGTATTAACAGTGAGCAGTATTAACCACTAGCAGTATTAACTAACTAGCAGTATTAACTGAGAGCAATATTAACCACTAGCAGTATTAACTAATCTAGCAGTATTAACTGAGAGTAGTATTAACCACTAGCAGTATTAACTAACTAGCAGCATTAACTGAGAGCAATATTAACCACTAGCAGTATTAACTAACTAGCAGTATTAACTGAGAGCAGTATTAACCACTAGCAGTATTAACTAACTAGCAGTATGAACTGAGAGCAGTATTAACCACTAGCAGTATTAACTAACTAGCAGCATTAACTGAGAGCAGTATTAACCACTAGCAGTATTAACTTTGCACTGGCAGTATTAAAACTGCACTGGCAGTATTAAAACTGCACTTGCAGTATTAATCATACTTACACTTTTAAGCTTTGTGAAGGACTGAGTACTGCTATACTTTTCCTGAAAAAGAAGATTACGACCACCAAGAATAAACAATATACAGGTATGGAACCACTTTTTTAAGTAGGAGCTTATTCAGAGTTGATCATTCCCACACTTGTTACCAAGAAAGTGAATCTACCCACATCAAATGCTTTGGTGAATAGATCAGCAAACTGGTTAGCAGTATGAACTTTTACAACTTGAATAAGTTTCTTTTCATTGCAGTCTCTTATAAAGTGGTACCTGATTTCAATGTGCTTTGTCTTTGAGTGCTTGACAGGATTATTAACAATGCTAATAGCACTGCTATTATCAATAAAAATTGGAGTGTGTAGAAAGGTTACCCCATAGTCCAGCATTTGATTCTGAATCCATAAGATTTGAGAACAGCAACTTGTAGCTGCTATGTACTATGCCTCTGTTGTAGATGTGGACACTGTGGTTTGTTTCTTGCACTGCCATGACACTAGTCTTGCACCCAAAAACTGGCATCCTCCAGAAGTAGATTTTCTGTCCAAGTTTGCTCCACCTAGATCACTGTCTGAGTATGCAAGTAGGTCAAATGATGAGTCATGAGGATACCAAAGTCCCAATCTGGGTTGCCCTTTGAGATATCTGAATATCCTCTTAACCGCTTGATAGTGTGATTGTTTTGGCCTAACTTGGAATCTTGCACATACACAGACTGGAAACATTATGTCTGGCCTAGAGTCTGTAAGATACATGAGAGAGCCAATCATGGATCTATAATGATGAACATCCATATCCTCCCCCTCAAGATCTGTTGTTATCTGCTTGTGTGTCTCCATAGGTGTGCTGGCAGGTTTTGAATCTGAGAAACCAAACTTGGTTAGAATGTCCTGCACATACTTGGACTGACAGATAAAGATTCCATCTGACTTCTGCTGAACTTGGAGTCCAAGGAAGAAAGTAAGTTCCCCCATGGAACTCATTTTGAACCTTTGATGCATTAGTTCCTCAAACTCCTTGCACATGTTGTCTCTTGTGGATCCAAAGATAATATCATCCACATAGATTTGGACCAGCAAGATATCCTTCTTCTTTCTCTTGATGAACAGAGTCTTATCAATGACTCCTCTTTCAAAGTCATTTTCCAAGAGATAGGATGACAGAGTGTCATACCATGCTCTTGGAGCTTGATGCAGTCCATAAAGTGCTTTCTTCAATTTGTATACCCTGTCTGGATAGCTTGGGTTTTCAAACCCTGGTGGTTGACAGACATATACTTCTTCTTCAATTGAGCCATATAGAAATGCACTTTTTACATCCATTTGATAAACTTTGATTTTCATATAAGAAGCATAAGCCAGGAATAATCTAATTGCTTCTATCCTAGCCACAGGTGCAAATACTTCTTCATAATCTATTCCTTCTTCTTGTGTATACCCTTGAGCCACCAACCTTGCTTTATTCCTTATTACTATGCCTCTTTCATCTCTCTTATTCCTGAAGACCCATTTTGTGCCTATTGCTCTTTGGCCTTTAGGAAGGTCTACCAGATCCCAAACATCTTGCAGCTTGAATTGCAGTAGCTCTTCTTGCATGGCTTCTATCCAACTGGACTCTTTCATAGCATCATGTGCCTTCTTAGGATCAAGCTGGGATAGAAAGCAAGAAAGCATTGTATGTTGTTGGTCTTGCATCTCTTGCAGCCTGCTTTGATTTCTAGTCATCATAGGAGAAGAGATATCTCCTATTATCAACTAAGGAGGATGATTCTTTTGAGTTCTGGTGTGATGACTAGACTCTTCATTGAGTCCAGCCTCTAGATTTGAGTCATTTAACTCAACTGAGGTGATTTCAGCAGCTACTTCAGGTTCTTTATTTTCTTCACTCTCCTCAGCTCTTCTTTCTTCTTCACTCTGATTTGGTTCAGTAGATGGCTCCTTTTCACAGTCTTCAACAGGATCCACTGTAGGTATGGGAAAGATCACAGATTGAGATATGCTGTCTTGAACTTGTGTAGTCCCTGATCCTCCACTCCCTGAACTTGCATAATCATCACTACTGAAACCAAAAGAGTTAGTCAGTGAATCAATGTCAAACAGCCACTGAGGACCAGACCCAATAGGATTTGGTGTGTTCTCATTGCATTTGACATTGTCACTTTCTTCAATTATTCTAGAAGAAGAGTTAAAAACTCTGTAAGCCTTACACTGACATGAGTAACCAACAAGAAATCCATCATCTGCTTTTCAATCAAACTTACCTAAGTGAGATTTGGTATTGAGAATTGTACAAGGACACCCAAAAGGTTTGAAAAATCCAATAAAGGGTTTTCTTTTATTTAAAAGCTCATATGGGATCTTGTTCTTTGGCATGACCACTAGAACTCTGTTTTGGACATAACAGGCAGTATTAACTGCTTCAGCCCAGAAGGTAATTGGCAGTTTTGAATCAGCCAACAGAGATCTAGCAGTCTCTATTAGTGTCCTATTTCTTCTCTCAGCAACTCCATTCTGTTGAGGAGTCCTAGGGGCACTATATTGTCTCTCAATTCCTTTTTCTTCACAAAAGGTGTTTAGATCAAGATTTTTAAATTCAGTCCCATTATCTGATCTAATGACTTTTACTTTTTGATTAGTCTGGTTTTCAATTCTTAGAATAAAGGATTTGATTAGTCCACTTGTCTCATCCTTAGTCCTTAGAAAGTATACCCAAGTAAATCTAGAGTAATCATCAACAATAACTAAGCAGTATGATTTCTTCCCTATGCTCATCACATTTGTAGGGCCAAACAGATCCATATGTAATAACTGGAGGCAAGAAGAAATTGTATTTAACTCTTTGGTCTTATGAGAAGTTTTGTGTTGTTTGCCTTTAAGACAAGCAACACAATGATCATCACATGAAAATACTTTTGATGGTAGACCTCTTATAAGGTTGTTTTTAACAAGTTTGTTCATAGTCTTGAAGTTCATGTGACACATCCTTCTGTGCCATAGAGAGGTTTCATCTACAGAAGCTTTTGAAACAAGACAGTTCAAGGATGAATCACTTGAATCATTTTCCATGTCAAGACAATAAACATTGTCCTTTCTTGGAGTTCTAAGTAGTATCATGCTTTCATCAACTACCTTGAACCCTGGAGCAAGGATCATACATTCTGTATTAGTAAATAATATGCTATGTTGTTTGTCACAAACCTGTGATACACTTAACAGGTTGTATTTTAGCTGATCAACATAGTAGACATCCTCAAATGTCATCTTACCTTTTGTAACATTACCTTTTCCACTTATTTTACCACCTGTAAGATTATCTCCAAATGCAACATGTCCTCCATTGATATGTTTGAAATCCTGAAGGCATGATTTGTTACCTGTCATGTGCCTAGAGCAACCACTATCAACATGCCATATGCTCTTCCCCTTGAGCTGTTGGTTGCCCTGCACATAAGATAAATCAGTTAGTATGAAATAGGAACCCAAGCCAAAGTGGTCTTGGGTACCCCTTTCTCATCAAAATATTTACATTCTTTCTTGACAAGATTTTTAAACTTTGACTTCTCATTTCTGGAGTACTTTGTCACAATGATGGGTTTGGAAACACATTTGCTAGAAGCAGTACTAGTTTTAGAAGTACTAACTGCCTTAGCAGCACTTGCATGCTTAGCAGTACTAACCTTGTTAGAAGTAGTAACTGTGTTAGCAGCAGTAACTGTGTTAGAAGTATTAACCTTTGAAGAAGTACTCACAGTATTAGCAGCATTAATATTTTCAGCAGTACTAACACTGGTAGCAGCAGTAATGCTTCCAGCAGCACTATCCCTGTCAGCAGTACTAACAGTTTTAGTGCTTGTAGGCACCCACATTTTAATACTTTCTTTTAAAACCTTTTTCCTCATGGGGCCTTTGGTTTCAACAGATTTCTTAACCACATGTTTCTTTCCAGCCTTCCTATAACCAACAGGTTTTTGCACAAATTTTTGAAAGTTCATCTGTTGGTTAATAGGGTTAAAGAAACAATGCTTAGCCAAATGGTTTAACTTACCACATATGAAACAAGGTTTTGGTCTGATTATTTTATTCAGATCAACTCCTTGTTTCTGAGTCCATTGATTATTCCAGTTTCTTTGGTTACCTCTTTTTATACCAGAATTTAGGCTCTCAGATTTGTTGCAAGCACACTGTTTACAAGGTCCAGGATTCACAACAGTGGTTTGTTTGTAATGGACCTTGTTATCCTTTCCTTTGGTCTTCTCTATCTCCTTAGACTTGACCCAGATCCTTCCACCTCCCTCATTGGTAACAATGTTGTTTTCTAAGGGTATCTCTTTACTCACAGCATTATTCCTATTCTCACTGACTTCTTTCTCAGTCATATCCTTAACAACTACCTCATCCAAAGGATCTATCTTAAAGGCTTCCTCAGACAAGTCCTTTTTCTCCTTGGTCTCTAACAAGTCTGAAGTAGGAGAGATATAGTTGTTGTTGTAAGGAGGGGGAGTGTTATTGTATCCAATACCAGGCTTCATCTTATCATGAATCTGAGTCTTTAGAAGAGAATCCATTGCTTTTGAAGCATATGAAAACTTTTCTATCTCAAGCTTAACCTTAGATAGTTCTTCTTTCAACCTATCATTCTCTTCTATGGACTTAGACAGTTTGGCCTCTAACTCATTCTTTTCCCACTTCCAATAGTTTGTGTCATAAGAATGTTGAAGCTCATTGGCTTGAAAGCCTTTGATTTGTTCTTCAAACCTCTCAACTATCAACACATAATCTCTAATCTTTTGAGGTCATCACACATGTTTTGAGGTCATGTGTTTTGGTTGTGATCCCTGTACCTTTTGACAGTGTCTATGCAAGATTGAGTACAAAGATTAGAAATTACCTCAGAGGGGAGATCAGACACCTCTGCCATAAGAGCTTGATTCTGAATGGCTTCCTCAGCTTGGTCACTCCAACCAAATCCCATTCCTTGTTGAGAAACAAGGGCTTGAGCAGGGTTCTTGTTTTGATTGTAGCCTCCATTCTGAGCTTGTTGGTGGTTGTTATTTGGCACACCACTTCTGCACTCTCTAACAAAGTGTCCCTTCATGTGGCACTTATAACATTCCACTTTTGTCTTGTCAAACCCAGCTCCATCTTCTCTTCTTTGACAGAAGTTGTTTCTCCCTGTTCTTTTAATAAACTTCTTCACCCTCATAGATAACATGGACATCTGCCATTTAATGTTCATCTCCTCCAGGTCATCAGGGTGAAGTTGTTCTAGATCATCATTAATCAATGAATTGTTGCTGTGACTGGACAAAAAGGCTTCAAAGACAGTTTCAGTGCCTTTTTCTGAATTCATTCCACTGGCAGCACTAACTGCTTCAGGGTTGGCAGTAGTATCAGTAGATGCTGATAGAAGTGCAGCATTGTGGATATACCCAGTGGGCTTCTTCTTGGTTTCTACCTCAGTTTCAGAAACTCTTAGATCATTATATAGATCATCAAGTTCCTTCTCTTCCAGATTGTCACTCTGTCTATATGAGACAGTGTACATAGTGCATTCATCCCCAAGAGATCTGAGGAACTTCCTGTTGATATCATCTTGCTCCATCTTCACCCCTACAGTAGCCAGTTCATCAATGAGCTTGTTGAACCTATCAAAAGTTTGAGTCATAGACTCATTCTTTGAAGAAGTGAAGTTTTCATACTGCTGCTTTAGAACATCTCTTTGATTTCTTTTGATGCTTTTAGTTCCAGCAAATCTTTTCTCTAGAGCATTCCAGAGAATCTGAGCATGAGTGCAGTTGCAAAATTGATGCTGATATTCATTAGGGATGGCCAAGAGCAGAATGCTCAAGGCCTTCATCTCTGTCTGTCTGATCTTCCTCTCACCATCTCTCTTTGGTGGAGGTCTTTTCCCATCTGGTCCAATCCTTCCAGCTTCAGAAGGACCATTCTCAATGATATCCCACATTGAGTAGTCAGTGAGAAGAATGTATTGCCTGATTCTGATCTTCCACATGTCAAACTCACTGGGTTTGAGCATTGGGACCTTAGAGACCAGAGTACTGTTTGATTCTGCAAAGTTTTCCATGATGAAAGAATAGTTGTTTCTGAGAGAACTAGCTCTGATACCACTTGTCAGGATCGAATTCTCCACAAGAATAAATTCTCAGAAACTAATATCAAAGGAGTTTGCGGAATAACCCTTTGATATTCAATGTAACAGTAAACAAACAGTGAGTATGATTAACAACTTGTAAACTTGTATTGAATGATTAAAATTACAAGATTACACACTCAACCTCAATCTTGAAGAACAAACTCTTTCAAGACGAATTCTACTTCTCTAGAATTAGGAACTATGCCTTGAGGTTGATTTTTCTCTCTAGAACTAAAAATTAGAATGAATAATAATATCAAAAGTTATCTTACTATTCTAAACAATACAATATATATACTGAAGATAAAAGATAATTACAATTTATACAATATCTCCAGAATATCTTCCATCATTATCTCTAAGCTTCCATGAATATCTTCAGTTTATCCAGCTGTCATCCTTTCCATACAGATCTCCATCTTATAAGCAGTATTAATCATAAGCAGCATTAATACTCTGAGCAGTATTAATCTCTTAGCAGTAGTAACTCCAGCAGTACTAATCTTGAAGAGCAACATTAACTTTGTTCCAGCAGCATTAACCACAGAAGTAGTAATCATGATGAACTAGAAGCATTAACCATACTTGGTAAATTCTTCAGTTCCCAACATAGGCATTCCAAATCAACACCTAATTCTCTCAAACTTAAGCTCTGATACCAACTTGTAACATCCTCAGATTTGGAAAAAACAACTAATTAAAAATTTCGATATTACATCAAGCAAAAGACAAAGCTTCTTCCTATAAAACAAAGCATAATACACTTCCAAAATAAAATTCTAAATTTAACCTCATCAATTATAACCCAAGTCTTATACAAGGAATAAACACAAGTCGGGTGTTTCTTAACCCAAATACAAGTTGCTAATCCCATCAATAAATGCGGAAGACTTTGCCAAGCTATTCACCTTTCGAGCAGACAACTAGCACTCATCTCTTCACAGTGTCACTAGGACTATTCCCAACCGGATCCTGTTGCACATGCCGACAAATAAAAAGGTTAGGATAACGCCTAGTGAGTCCAAGAGTTTTCAACATGAGTAAATATATCGTTAAGACAGAATGCAATTTAAAATCCTACATTCCAAATTATTAACTTTAATATGAAAACGATTCGTTTTCCAACAACACACATTTTTATAAATGAACTCCCAAAGTAAAGTATTCATTTGTAAAATGATGCAACATGAAACACACTCAAAATGTGAATAGAAAACAAACTCCCAATTTATGGAAGCACGGATAAAATTTTATATCCCGAAACACCCAAAGCACGGGTGGGGCATAATATTCAACCCATAAATCATATATATAAAATCCGTAAATGTAAAACGTCACCGAAAACAAGGATACTAAAACCCAATACCCAAAACACCACCTTTCGGTGACGGGGGAGACCCGATTCCATATAATGTGGTGGACACAAGGTAATCCACACACTATGTTAGTAATGCCAAACGCATAATAAAATACACGCAAGGGATGTTAGGCTCGGTAGCTTTAAACGTACACCCACAAAAAGTCAACTTCAACACAAAGAGTCCTTACGTTGAGTTCCTCATCCAATAACATGTACAAGCACGTTGGACTTATACCCTATCCGATGCCTATCCGTGCCTCAATGGGGAGAACTAGCATTCCACCATTGAACTTAAATGATTCCAAATGCAATGAATGTCAGGATCGGTAGCATTAAATGTACATCCATGGAATATCAACTTCAACCATACAAAGGTCCTAACGTTGAGTTCCTCATATAATATCGTAACCAAAGCTCTACATCGAGCTATCAAAATTGGACAAACGTCCCCAAACCCAACAAATCAAATACTAAGCTACAAGCCCAATTAACCCAAAGGACTATTTGTCAAAAGAAATAAAATACGATAAAACGCAATTGACCGACGTTTATGCGAATACATGTTCTAAAATACAAGAATAATCTCCAACACAACTTAGATCGAGACAACTCATGTTTTCTCCAAACAAGTTTATACCATTAACTCTTTCAAACGTCTCATAACACCAGGTTTCACATTTCTTCAAAACACACACTAAAAGTGCATTTACACCAAATGATTTACACTCGTAAAATAAATCGTTATAATGTCGATACCTAAGATTTACTTACCAAAATACTTGAGATATATCTTTTCCCCAACCAAATGATTTACAAATTTCTGAAATATTCACAAGATTGGGAATGACCAAAATCAAAGGACTCACACATTCGTACTTTCAAAACGTCCCATTACATAAATGATGCATATTTCCAACAAATACAAAAGGTGCATTTTGACCAAGTAATCTCCATTTATACAATAAATCATCAAAACACTTTCATTCATAACTTATTTATCAAAATGCCCAAAAATCTCAAATGTGGGTATTTTACAAAGTTCACAAAGCTAAACACTTCAAATAATCAAAAGTTACCAAATAACTCAACAGTTGGTAATTTCATGTAAAACACATAAATACTGTAAAATGGACATTTTGTCATGTACAACGTTTTCACAAATCAACTTGAATTCACCTTGCTATATATAGGCTAAATCTAGATTTTACCCCACTTAGAGTTTCTTTGAAGATTGTGTGATTTATTAAGGTGAATTCAAGTTGATTTGTGAAAACGTTGTACATGAAAAAATGTCCATTTTACAGTATTTATGTGTGTTAGATCTGATTTTATAGTAATCATTGTATTTATTTCCTTTATCTTTCAGTGCTTTTAGTTCTTTTCTGTCTTGTAAGTGCCTTGGGGTATTTAAGTCCCCTTGGCTTATTTGGTTGGGAGAACTTTCACATTTTGAATACAAGTTACTGTTTCATTTGAGCGTACATTTTCTCTCTCTAGATTCTCTCTCTACAGATCTTGTGATCTTGGAATATCAATTGGTATCAGAGCCTTAAAGATCTTGAGAGGATTGAGATTAGTGTAATTTTGTTACTGATTTGTGTGGATAATTCGAAAATTTGATCGATTTTTTTGTTTTTCAAGAAAAATCTCGTTTTGTCGATCGAGTTTGTTTCTTGTTGTTTTGCATAAAAACGTGATTTGGTGCTTCGATTTTGAGATTGAATATATTCTGAAAAAGTCGAGTTCTATGTTCTGTTATTTTTGATTTTTTTTGTGATTTGGAGTGTTTTGATCGAAATTGTCAATAGAATTGTATTAAAAACTTGTTTTCGATCAATTGTGTGAAATTAGTTTGGGTTTAATTTCATTGTTATGATAGAAATTGCAGGTTTATCTTCGAGTGTTAGTTTGCGTGTGTTCAAGAAGTATGTGGGCCATTCATCTTACTTTGCGTGTTATTCATGAGTTGTGCGGGTTGTTATTATAGTTTGCATGTTATTCATAGATATTGAAGTATGCGTGTGATTCAAGAAGTATGCGCCTCTATCATATATTCATTGTGTATCTAACTTTTGGGTGTTAGTGTTTGTCTCAGGTTTTCGGTTCTCTCTTGGAAACGCATAACTCTCGTGCGTATTTTTCAAACACACGCAGATCACCAAGTGCGTGTCCTTCTGAATTCATAAAACTTCAAGTGCGTGTCATTCTGCACACGCATAGCATCAAGTGCGTTCCCCGTTGAACACGCATATCATTAAGTGTGTTCCCCGTTGAACACGCATAGCATATCTTGCGTGTCTTTCTGAACACGCATTGCTTCAAGTGCGTGTCTTTCTGAACCCGCAAAGCATCAAGAATACGCATAGTCCTTATTCAGTGTGCGCTCCTCCTATCACCCGAAAAGTCCTTGTTTGCGTGTCAACAAGGACCCGAATAGTTTCTTCTGTGATTCAAGCCAGAAACGCAAACCTTGGGTTTGCGGGTCTTCAAGACTTGGTTATTTTTTCTGAAATACCAGATTTCTTCAAAATGTCTCTACAAACTCAACTTTACAAGAATGACCTCATGATGTCGTTGGGGTCTGATACTCGTCCACCTGTGCTGATAAATGAGAACGAATTTGAACAATGGCAGGACCGGTTTATTAATTTCATCGAAAGGCAACCAAATGGGGAAAATATGATGAAAGCTCTGACTGAAGGTCCCATCGTCAGGCCAATGAAAGTGATACCAGCTATTGGAAACACTCCAGCTACTACTGTAGAAAAAGCCTTGAGAGAATATGAGGCTGATGAACTTCTAAGATACCAAGCTGACAATCAAGCCAAGTCGAATTTGATTCTTGCTCTACCAAATTTCATCTATAATATAATCGATTGTTTCAAACATAATCCTATGCTGATGTGGACACAACTGGAGAAAATCATGCTTGGGACTGCAATGTCTACTCAGCTTCGTCAGACAAGATACATGAACAACTTTGAAGAATTCAAGGCTAAGGATGGGGAAAGTCTGAAAAGTGTCTTCGACAGGTTTTGGACTGTTATTAATGATCTGTATAAGATCAAGGTAACAAAGAATGAGCTGGAGACAAATCTGAAGTTCCTCAATGCACTCAAACCTGAATGGGAAAAATCCTGTCATCGGATGAGGAATGATCCCAGAATTTCCAAAATGCCCATTCAGGAAATGTTTGAAATTCTGATGTCTGATGAAGCCATGGTACTAAAGAAGAAAGCTAAGCTGGATAAGCAGAAGCCAAAGACTGTGGATCCAATCGCTCTTTTAGCTAGTCAAATGGCTGAGCAAGTCTTGACTGAGTCTGCTTACGACGGGTCAACAGATGACGATGGCGAAGCATTGGAAAAAGCCATGATTCTTCTAAGTCAGCACTATCAAAAAAAATATCAGAAACGGTTTGGTTCAAACAATCTTCGTTTCTCATCTGGATCAACGAAGGTAGAACCCGATACTACATCAAAGCCTTTCTTTCCCAAATATGAGCCTGCTACTGCAGCTGAACCAAAGAAAGAAGATAAGAAGGTTGTGACTTGCTACAACTGTGGCAAACACGGGCATATTTCAAAGGAGTGCAGAACGAAGATTGTGAAAGATGTTGAATTCTATAAGAAGAAATTAGCTTTGGCTGAGAAGAAAGCAAGTGGAACAATTCTGTTGGCTGAGGAGGAATACTGGTTAGACCACTCAGAAAATGAAGCTGATAATGAAGAGACTGTTGCTATGTGTTTTATTGGAGACGACAACAGTGATGAGGAGGATGAGGAGACTTCAACCGATGAATCTGAGGTACCATCTGAGTTTGATTTTAATTTCATTTCATCACAAATGAATGTCATTACAAATGCTTTACATGACTTTCATTCAAAGCTTCTATTCGAAAAACGTGAAAATCAAGAAAAGTCTATTCAAATTGAAAAATTGAAGATTTCTCTGAGAGATGAAAAAGCTATTCTAAAGTTTACAAAAGAGAAATTTCAAGAAAGAATAGAAGATTTAGGAATTGAAAAACAGACTTCTCATGATTCTTTGTCTGAATTGTCAATTTTAAATCAAGAGTTTTCGGATAAAATAATTGAATTAGAAGAAAAGCTTTATAATTAAAAACAAACTGAACAAACAATTCATATGCATAAACCAAGGAGCTATGAGTCGTTAAAAGAAAATTGGGGTCTTGGATTTAAAAATCCTCAGTTTTTAAAGAAAGCTAAATTTGAGATTCCCAATTTTTATGATTACGAATGTCTTGGTATTTCACAATATGGTTCTCAATACAAACCTCTTTGGACAAGTGTTAAAGAAACTACATTTGAGGAAGATAAAAAACGGATAAACAACAAGAGAATGGAAGTTCCTTTTGTTTACACTCAAGAAAATGCAAATTATTTTCCTGAAAAAGTAAAGAAGAGAAGACAAAAGTTAAACATTGTTTCTTCTACTAAATCTTCTATATCTAATGACTTCTTTGATTTAAATGCAGCTAATTCTAATAAGGACAATATATCTCCAGTGCCTTATGATACTAAGGGATATATACCTCCATTAGTATTAGAGTGCCAAATTTTTGATCTAGAAGAACAAATGGAAGAACAAGAGATTTTGAGAAAAATTGAAAACGATGTCATTTTTTCTTTTATGACATCGAGTTTTAAAGAAAATAATTATGGTCTTCTCAAATCTTCCATCAATTTGTGTTCATCTGTTGTTTCTTGCTCTGAGGTTTGTCCAAGTCAATTAACTGATCAGTTTGGTTTTATTGATAAATCTTCTTCTTCTAAGTCAAATATTATATCTGAAATTATTGATGACACTTTTACGTTAAATGATCATTTCTATAAAACAAAGCGTAAAAGAAGAAGGTGAAAGAAGAAAAAGAAGAAAGAGTTTGATATTTCTGAAAATTCTAACTTTTCTGATTCCTCTATTTCAGATAGGTCTTTGAAGAAGTCTGTGAAGTATGTTTGGCTAAAGAAACAAAGATCTGAAGAATTTGTTTCTGTAGAGGATAAATGTGTAGATTTTCTTTGTAAACAAGACTCATTTGCCTTTTGTAATAAAACTACAAAATATTCTGTAGAGCAAATAATTCAAATTTCGAAGAATATCTCATATTGTCTCTCTAGTTCTGATTTTGATGATTGCGTTTCTTCATTAATATGTGATGATGTTCATGCTTTATTTGATCAGTCTCAGATTTTTTGGAAAAATAAATATTTGAAAAAGAAAAAGGAAAGGACTAACAAGAAAGGACCCATATTCATATGGGTACCTAAATCTGAGTAATTTTTGATTGTGCATCTAAATCAATTATGGTATCTGGATTCGGGGTGTTCCAAACACATGACTGGCAACAAATCTTTGCTTTCAAATTTTAAAGAAAAATGTTGCGGTCGTGTCAAATTTGGAAACTGCGAGACGACTCCCATTCTTGATTATGGTGATCTTGTTCAAGGTAATATAACTGTCAAAAGAGTAAGCCATGTCGAAGGTTTAAGTCACAATCTATTCAGCATCGGAAAGTTTTGCGATAAAGATCTTGAAGTCAGTTTCAAGTCTAAAAGAGTTGCTGTAAAGAATAATAGCGGCATGGACTTACTTGTTGGAAAGAGACGATCAAATCTTTATACCATTAATCTTTCCGAAGTAAAGGTTCCATCAGATATTTGTCTTCTATCAAAAGCCTCTATTCATGAAAGTTGGGTGTGGCACCGACGACTAGCTCATCTTAATTTCAAATATATGGATCGCTTGGTCAAGAATGATTCCGTGAGAGGTCTTCCAATCCTCCATTTCCAGAAAGACCATCTCTGTCAGGACTGCGAGAAAGGAAAGATGAAGAAAGCATCTCATAAGCCTAAGCCTGAACATTGCACTGTGGACATCCTAGATCTAATTCATGTTGATTTGTGCGGACCAATGAAGACAAAGAGTATTGGTAAGAAGAAATATGTTTTGGTTGTTGTTGATGATTACTCCAGATATACATGGGTGAAATTTCTCAAATCTAAAGACGAGACACCCGAAATTCTCATCAACCTCATCAAAACCATTCAGACAAATAAGCAAAAGCATGTCAAAGTTGTAAGATCAGATAATGGCACAGAATTCAAGAATTCAACTCTTCAAGCATTCTATGATGATCAAGGAATACAACAACAGTTTTCTGCTGCAAGAACACCGCAACAGAATGGGGTTGTTGAAAATCGAAACAGAACACTTGTGGAAGCTGCTAGATCTATGTTTGCTTATTCAGGTCTTCCTTTGTCCCACTGGGCCGAAGCCATATCAACTGCCTGTCATACTCAAAACAGATCAATTATACACCGCCGGTTCAACAAGACTCCATATGAATTCATGAACGGTATCAAACCCAACATCAAATATTTCAAGTCTTTCGGGTGTAAATGCTATGTTTTGAACGACAGAGATAATCTGAACAAATTTAGTCCAAAGGCAGATGAAGGCTTATTTCTGGGCTATTCTTCTAACTCTGCTGCTTACAGAGTCTTTCTCCTCTCTACAAGAAAAGTGATAGAGTCAGTGAATGTCAAATTTGATGAAGCTGCTGATTTGGATTTTGAAAAACACAGTTCAGAACCCGCTATTACTGGAAACTCAGCTTCTGAACAAATTTGTTAAGAACCTGCACTTCAGTCGACAAATCAGGATCCTTCTAATTCTCTGTCTAATCTTTCTGATCTTGATTTTCTGTTTGAAATTTTTTATGATGATGTGCCTAAACCAAACACTGATAATGTGTCAAATGTCTTGAATCAGGAATCTGTGAGTGCATCTAATCCTACTTCCGCTGCATCAACCTCTGAACCTGATTCTGCTTCAGTATCTCCTGAAATTCAAGACATACCTTCTGAACATCATCCGGATCAATTCATACATGAACCAGAAATTGCTGAAACTGTTCATGAGGAGTCTGTAGAAGATGAAGTTGTTCCAGCAGAAAATGTTCAACAAGAAGTAGAAGATATGTCTGGTCAACAAGAGCCTGAATCTGATGTCATGGAAATACCTCCTCCTCCAGTTGAAACCATATCTGTGTCTTCTTCTGACATTATTTCATCTGAAGATCCTCCTCATCAATTAGAAGTGGTTCAAGAAGTTATTGATCCTCTCCCTCATACAACAAAATGGACAAGATCTCATCCAATCCATCAAATTATTGGGAATCCTCAAGCAAGTGTTTCTACTCGCTCCAGAACAGCTTCTTCCAACGAATGTTTGTACACTTGCTTCCTAAGCAAGATTGAACCTACCAAAGTATTTGAAGCGTTGGAAGACCTAGACTGGATTTTAGCAATGCAAGAGGAGGTCAATCAGTTTGACGTGCTAAAAGTTTGGAGACTTGTTCCACGACCAAAGGGTAAAAGCATCATAGGAACCAAGTGGATATTCAAGAACAAAAAGGACAAAGATGGTATTGTTGTTCGCAACAAAGCCAGATTGGTAGCCAAAGGATATCGACAGCAAGAAGGGATTAACTACGACGAAACCTTTGCACCGGTTGCTAGATTAGAAGCTATCAGGATGTTTCTCGCGTTCGCGGCTTATCGAAACTTCACCGTATATCAAATGGATGTCAAGACTGCCTTCCTCAATGGTAAACTGAAAGAAGAAGTATTTGTATCTCAACCAGAGGGGTTTGTGGACAAAGATCATCCAGATTACGTATATTTCCTCGATAAAGCTTTATACGGGTTGAAACAAGCACCTCGAGCATGGTACGATGAGTTGTCTGCCTTTCTGCTCAAATCCGGCTTCACCAAAGGAACCATCGACACCACTTTGTTTATATATCGTTCTAACTTGGATATCTTCTTAGTTCAAATCTATGTAGATGACATAATATTTGGTGCTACTAATCAATTTCTATGTACTTGGTTTTCTGATCTAATGACATCCAGGTTTCAAATGAGCATGATGGGAGAAATCAACTTCTTCCTCGGCTTACAAGTAAAGCAGCTTCCAGATGGTATTTTTATCAACCAGTCGAAGTACATATTTGACCTTTTGAAGAAATTCAATTTGGACAAATCATCTTCGATTGGCACGCCTATGGCTCATGGAACTAAGATCGGACTTGATCCAGATGGAAAAGTTGTCGATATCAAGACATATCGGGGGATGATCGGATCGCTAATGTATCTGACAACAAGTAGACCAGATATCATGTTTTCCACATGCCTTTGTGCCCGATTTCAAGCAAATCCTAAGGAATCGCATCTACTAGCAGTCAAGCGCATATTCAGATATATCAAAGGAACTCCTATTTTAGGATTATGGTATCCTAAAAGTTTTGATTATAGTTTGATTGCTTACTCTGATGCATATTATGATGGTAATCAATTGGACAGGAAAAGTACTTCTGGTCATCTCCAGTTTTTGGGTGACAGACTGATAAGTTGGGCGTCGAAAAAGCAAAACTGCGTGTCAATATCAACAGCCGAAGCTGAATACGTCGCTGCAGCTAGTTGATGTGCTCAAGTACTATGAATGAAAATGCAACTTCGTGATTACGGAATGCTATACAAGACGGTGCCAATATATTGTGACAGCAAGTCCGCGATTGCAATATCGGTCAATCCTGTCCAGCACACCAAGACCAAGCACATAGACATGCGATATCATTTTATAAAGCATCACGTGGAAGAAGGTACTATTGAGTTATATTTTGTCCCAACTGAATATCAACTTGCTGATATATTTACAAAAGCTTTGGATGAAAAACGTTTTAACTTTTTGCTTTCCAAAATCGGCATATTGAACTTAAAAGTTTAAATCTTTACAAATTTTACTCTATAAAGTAAAATCTTTCAGATTTTCTTTCTTTTGAATAGAATGTGTTTCTAGGATTGTTTACAAGTCACTTTGTTTATATTCAAGTTTTATATGTTCAATATTCAAATCTTACAAACATCAAAAAGTCAGCAACATGCTTGACGCTTTAGATACTGCTTTAAAGATATGTAAGTCGGCATATTTATGATTTACTTTGCATAAACATCCTAAGTGATCAGAATTGTAGATTGTAATGAAAATATGGGCTAAGCTATTCGATATAGATCTAAGTTATTGAGATGATTTTATTTTTAAGCATTTAAAATACAGAAATCCTTGAGTTTAAAAGTTTGTACCTGTGACCTTTCTGGTTTGGGAAAGTAAGTTCCGAGGGATGCTCGACATCTGGTCCCCTAAGGTCAATTGATCTGGGAGTGATCGAACAGAAATCCTTCTATAGAATCAGATCGAAAGTCATGTTTTACTTGTATGAATGGGTTTAGGATATGTCGATGTAGCCTTTCTGATTCGGGAAAGTAAGTTCCAAGGGGTGCTTGACACCTAGTCCCCTAAGGCCAACTGGTCTGGGAGCGTCTAACCCAAATCCTGCAATAGGGTCAGATAGAAAGTTACGTTTACGGCATGTTCTTTACTTAATAAACTCTTTGATTAAAAGATGTCAAAGTGCACAACGCTTAAAAGATGCCAAAGAGCACACTCATGAGAAGATTCCAATGAGCACAATGCTAAAAGATGTCAATGAGCATACATCTCTTGATACTTGGTGATATATTTTGAGCTGCGATAAATCTGTAACTTTGTGAAAATCTTAATTCTTGATGTCTTAGTGTATGTAAATGCAAAGTTCTCCATTTTATGTTTAGAATTGCATTTTTCTTGAAGCTAATCAAAGATCGCATGCGAGCACACTGAATAGATACCTGCATGTGTTTGAAGCTGAACATGTCTTAACTTGATATGCAATGAAACTTGTTTTTGTATCCAACAACTCATGTTTGATTTCAAATGATTGATAAATCTGAGAAATTTTACTAAGTAGACTTTAATTTGTTTAGTGTTTAAAATTTTATATATTCAGTTGTTACAAAATTTATATTCCATAAGATCATCTTTCATTTTGATGTCTTTATGTTTGCTATCTGTGTTTTTGTCATATGGTCTATGCTTTTTTCGAGGGGGAGTGTTTATCTGGGTTTCATATCTGCTAATATTCTGTTTTTGAGGGGGAGTGAATGTTGCTGTTTAATTACTTCTTGTGCTGATCAGAAATTCATAAGGTAAGTATTTCTGAAATTACTATGCAAATGCTAAACTAATTTGATAAATTTTATGCATTTGTGCAGGGGGAGTAATGGGGGCTTATCAGGTAATTTTCTCATAGTTATTTTTTTAGTGCTCTTTGTTTTTAGAATATATAGAAGTAAGAGTGTATTTTTTTTATTCCTTTTGAACTAGTTTGATTATTCCTCTTCCCTCCATTCTCTCTGCGTTTTCTTCTTGCATTCTCATCTGATTCATTTCAGATTGTGTCATTGGAGTTTCAGGTATGTTTTTGTATTTTCGTTATATGTTTGTAGTTTGTTTAGTGTTTCTTTATTTTGTTTTGATTTCTTTTCTGGTCTCTTACTGTGTATTTTTTTCTGACTTGCGATTTTTTTTACTGTTCATCAATCTCGAAAAACTCAGATTCGAGTTGATTTTGATCGATTTGCCTATTGGGTTTTGTTTAGATCTTATAATCGACAATCAGGTATGTTTTATTTTTGGTTTAATTTCGTTGTTTTGTGCTTAGATTTTTAGTTTTGTGGTTTTCGGGTTCGAACAAACGAATTCTAGGGTTTTTGTTCAAGTCTTTGAGACCCGCATAGTACGCTTTTCGGGTCCCTTTAGACCCGCATAGTGAACTATGCGTTTCACCCGTGACCCGCATTCTTCTAGTTTGTTTTGTTTTCTTTGTGTAGTTTACATCTCACTAAGAACACGCAAAGTCTATCTTGCGTCTCCTTAGTGACACGCAAACTCTTTGCGTGTTTCGTTGTTTCAATGTATGCTTTGCGTTCCATTAAGGACACGCATTCCTTCCTATGCGTTCCCTTAAGGACACGCATTCCTTCCTATGCGTTCCCTTAAGGACCCGCATTCCTTCCTATGCGTTCCCTTCAGGACACGCATTTCGTCCTTTGCGTTCCTTTAAGGACCCGCAAACCATACTTGAATTTTTTTTTTCATGTTTTCTGTTGGATGTTTAACTTTGTTTTGTTTTTCTGTTTCAGGTTATCATGTCTTCTCGAACAAATACTGATCCAATGATTCAAGACGAGAATGTCGTTCTTGAGGATCCGGCTGATCAGGCATCTCATGATACACCTATGACGTCTGTTCCGTCTGTTGGGGCTGATCTTTCTATATCTAGGCAAACTCCAAATAATGTGTTTCCTAACATCATGTACATGCCTTATAAGCGTAACAAGTACTTTGTTGACTTTGATCGCATCAAGATTCATCCTGTCATACTCTTCATTCTTCTTGGACATCCGCTCTCTCAAGCTCTCTATTCAGTTGCTGATGTTCCGGAAGTCTATGTTCAGCATGTTTGGCACACCATCACTAAGAACGAACTGGCACGTCCTCATCGATTTGATCTCAAAATTGATCAATTTGATTCATATCTTTCTTACAAGCGTTTACGGTTGATTCTTGAGCTTCCTGAGCCTACTTCTAGACCTGGAAGGACAACGTATGATAACTTTCCATCTGAAGAGGAAGATTTTGAGGGCATCAAACGACTAAGCTATGTTGGTTCACTGCAAAAGGTTGTAGACTTTGACAAGTCTAATCTTCCTCCTGTCTGGTATTCTTTATTTTCTGTCATCAACAGGTGCTTAACTTCTAAACATACCGGCACGGATAGTTCTAGTCTTCACTATCTTCGACTGTTCCATGCAGTAGTCTATGACCTGCATGTCGACTATACGATTATTTTCTGGACCGAGCTCTCTGAAGTAGTGAAAGACAAGTTAACCAACAAGCGACGAAAGTTCATTCCTTTTATCAAGTTTCTCAAGATGATTATTAGAAGCATGTTTCGAAGCAATCCGACCATTCCACGTAGATTATCTTGGCCGCAAGTTCAGGATTCCGAGATGCTTTATCTTCAGAAACAGAAGAAGTCATTCACTTTTTCTATGACCATTCCTTATGGTCTTATTGCCAATTATGCTGACATGACCAATGACAGTGTCATCGATTATTGTTTAGAAAATGAATTTGTAGAGGCTGAACACGAAGAATCTTCTCATGGCACTCCAACTGGTACTTCTCATGAAGAGCAAGTTGAAGCAACTACTCAGGAAATAGTTACTGCGGTTGCAACTACACTAGAGACAGATGTTGATCTTTCTGCAGCACCACAAGATGTTGCTACTCATCATGTGGAATCTGTCATTGCTGCTATCGGAGCTGAAGCCACTACTGTTACTGCTGATATTGGAGAAGATGCCAATACTGATGAAACTGGAGTTGCTAATGATGATGCAACAAATGTTGATCTTTCTGATGATGGTGAAAATACAACAAGTGATTCAGACAATGATGATGATGATGTCGATCAACCCAACATGAAAGTGTCTGAACGGAAAATAAAAACACCGAAAATGGTTGTTGTCTCAGAAGATGTTTCAGAAGATGAATCGGTGTCTATTGATCCCTCTGCTGCCCGTTTAAACGTTGATGAACTGGATATCTCATTTGTTCAAACCTCCACTCAAACACAGAGTCAAGCTCTTGCTTCTTTTACTGTTGATGTTACTGCTACCACTGTCTCTGCTGTTGAGCTTTCTGTGGTTCCTGCATGTGTTTCTTCTGAGAAATTTACAACTCTGAATGAGGTAATTCGTCAGTTCTCATAAAGGGTGGATGCTCAAAAAGAAGAAGATATTAACAAGCTGAAGTCGTTTTTCAAAGGGAAAATGCCAGAGATAGATACTTTGGTTCTTCCTCCTGAGATTCCTTTCCGCCGTCCTTCAGGGGTGATTCTTCGGGAACCTTCTTCTGCGGTGTCTTCATCTACATCACCGATTGTATCTCTTCCTTTTCCGTCAATATTCACTCAGTCTGCGGGGATTTCCAGGGCTTCTATTCATGATGCTCCGATTTCTGAGCTATCGGATCTTCTTTATCCGCGTCTTCTATCTATGTCTCCGTCACAACATAAAGATCAAGATTTGATCTCTTTGCTGAGGAACTTCCAGCCAACGCCGCCTCCATTTTCTTCCTCTTCCGATTCTGATCGCATTAATGCTTTATCTCATGAATTTCAGGAATTCAGATCAGAAGTTAGATCCAGTTTATCTGATTTTCGTTCTTTTATGTCACAAGCTTTCTCCGATCTATCTAACAAGATTGATCATCTAGAGCAATCATGCAGGACTGAGGTTGGCCCGTCTCTTAAACGCCGACATGAACAAGATGATCCCGACCATCAAGGCCATGAGGGGGAGATGGCAAAGAGACAAAGAACAGAAGGGTCTTCTGAAGCACGAGAAGGTGTTCAAGAAGAAGTGGCTGGAGATAGATAAAAGACTGCTGATACAGTTCAAGATTGCAGTATCCAAGATTTAGTGAATATCATGATTGACAATGCTGATGTAACTGCTTTGCATAATGAATTTAATATGTCTGAAGCAAATTTTAATATGCAAATTGTAGTTTATGTGGATCCAGATGTCTCAGGTAGAGCTCATGAAGTTGAAGAGTCGGAAGCAGCAAATGACATGAGATCTTTCTTCGCGAACTTTATAGAGATAACTTCAGATGATGATGAAGAAGTTAGATTTGAGAAAGTTGCTCAAGTTAAAGAAGAAGATTGAAACAATATCATCATCTTATCTGATACAGAGGATGATACTGTTTTCATGGATGCATCAGATACAAAAGAGATTGAATTGCTATATGCTGATCTTCCGAGTCAAGGTGAGATTCCAGAAGATGATCAACCTTCATCTACTCCAGTAACTAGTTCTGCTCCGACAACCAATATTCCGTCAAGTGCATTTGAAGTTGGTCAGTCATCTAAAGCTCAAGCAGATATTCCTTCTTCCGAACCGGTAATTCCTCCATCTCTTCTAGAAGAAGGAGAAGCTTTAACTAGGCAGCAAAGGCAGAGAAATCTACAACAGAGATATATGGCTTCTAGACTTAGAACAGCTTTTCTTGAAGATATCCAAAGCAACATCTTTGTTTCTAGAAGAAGGACAATCAATATATATGCCATACTTGGAGTAGAGAAAGAATCAGAAGCTTATCAGCTTGAATACTTAGCGTTTATCAAGTGCCAGCACAAAAAGAATAACACCGTTGCTTCTCCTCATCTAATTGTTCGAGTTCTCAGTGTCACAATTAATAAGTTTTTGAACATATGGTATCCAGACCTTGAAGTAGAAAGAAGAGACTGCAATCGGTACAAATTTTCAGAGGCTGATTTCATTGATCTTTCAATTGATGATGTTGAATTCTTATATGATCACTTCAGGAATCTTTATCACCGGACTCAGGATGTTTCTCAAACTCTTTTCGTTATTAAACGTTTCATTCGACGACAGATCCGATTTTATCGTGTTTTTGACTTCCAGATGGCCGTCGAAAGTTTTCAGCCTGTGGTTAATCTAGAAAGGCCCAACCGAAGTTTGCAAAATCTAGAGTCTTATCCGTTATTCACCGTTATCGAAGATCCATACGGAGTAGTATATAAGAACAGCTCAAGTGAAAAATGCTTTCTACGAATTGATGAGATTGGATATTACTCTGATAGAACTCTAAAGGTGATCAAACTTCAGTTGGAGCATCGTCTACAAGAAGCTAGAAGAAAGTTTTTGGAAACAAGAAGAGAGTCATATCTTTTTGAAAATGATGAAATTCGTCTGATCCGTAGAACTTTGGTCTCTATTCAAGATAGACTGAATCTCCGTTCAACTCTGCGACGATTGGAAGTGTTAGATGGGCTGAACAAACTTCGTCAACGAGAAGAACGTCAATGATCCTTCAAAGTCGCCTAGATGGTCAAGGCTGTTTTTGAAGATTGTTTTTTGAAGACCTCAGCGCCAATGATTACTAAGGGGGAGATTGTTAGATCTAATTTTATAGTAATCATTGTATTTATTTCCTTTATCTTTCAGTGCTTTTAGTTCTTTTCTGTCTTGTAAGTGCCTTGGGGTATTTAAGTCCCCTTGGCTTATTTGGTTGGGAGAACTTTCACATTTTGAATACAAGTTACTGTTTCATTTGAGCGTACATTTTCTCTCTCTAGATTCTCTCTTTACAGATCTTGTGATCTTGGAATATCAATGTGTTTTACATGAAGTTACCAACTGTTACATAAATGATGCATATTTCCAACAAACACAAAAGGTGCATTTTGACCAAGTAATCTCCATTTCTGCAATAAATCATCAAAACACTTTCATTCATAACTTATTTATCAAAATGCCCAAAAATCTCAAATGTGGGTGTTTTACAAAGTTCACAAAGCTAAACACTTCAAATAATCAAAAGTTACCAAATAACTCAAGAGTTGGTAATTTTATGTAAAACACATAAATACTGTAAAATGGACATTTTGTCATGTACAACGTTTTCACAAATCAACTTGAATTCACCTTGCTATATATAGGCTAAATCTAGATTTTACCCCACTTAGAGTTTCTTTGAAGAAACGTGAATCCTCAAAGCCAAAACTTCCAAAACCTAGATCCATATATTTCCGACCATAAATATTCATTTTCAAACCATATAAAATTGTTTCCCAAACATTATACATGAAGATCTCAACGTATACCAAAAATCCTAATTTCTATAGTTGAAGAGAAGATAAGATTAACTTTGTCATAGTTTCAATCCATAAATAAAACTCTTCTAGGTCACCAAAATGATCCACAAACTCCAAATCTTCAAAATGATGAAAATGGTTGGATGAAAACTTAAGAAAACTTGGTGATGATGAAGAAGATGAAGATACCTTAGCTCTAGCTTCCAAACCTTGCTAGATGATGAAGAAACACTTCGCTTTTAGAAGGAAAACCCCCCAAAATGAGATAGGGTTCATATGAGAGGGTGGAGGTCGTTTTGGGAGAGAAAATGGAAAGAGTTTAGGGTTTTTGTGAGAAATGGGGTCGAAGGCCGTTTCTACCCCTTTTATGTGTGCACGGTGGCTTCGCGTGAGCACTGGTGTGGGTAGACTTGCGCGGGGAGTCACGCTGATCTCTAGAGTCCAAAGCCTTGCACGGATCACGGTGCGGCTCGAGTCGCGCGGGGAGTCGCACGAGACACTGCTGCCGTTTTCTCCTTCTCTTCGGTCTAACATTTTGGGGTGTTACAATCCTCCCAACCTTAAAAGAGATTTTGTCCCTGAAATATGGGACCGAGAAAACACCCAACGTCACATTTAGCGAGATCCATCAGTTCCCTATCCAAAAGGGATTCCTCAACATTACTTTGTCCCATAAACGAAACCGATTACATCCCATTTAAGATTGTCGTTGTATTTCTCATAACAAAATGTCACAAACTTAATCACAGGGTTCGACGTATCTTACCGATGATAGAATGAACATCGAGTTCGTATTATCTCATGTTCCTATCATTAAGATCTCAGTTGCCTCCCAACCTTAGATTGCATTTATCACCTCAAGAGTAGCTTACGATCTTAATTAACCATTTCCACCAAGGACACCCCAAGGTGAACTATACCCTTAAATACTTCGAGTCGTCCTTCATGGAATTACATTACACTCTTTTCTTGCTTTCGAGAACACAACATCCTTTGCATAAAGGATACAACCATCGCTTGTCCATACTCCTTTCAATACCAAGTATTCTCAACCAGGTTAAATTTACCCGAGTGATAAAGAATCCGCATAGAATTGTTGGTTCGGTCCCCCGCCGCTATCATAAAACAATATTTCTACTTTCAATAAATTAAGGTATGCTCATTGATCGGTTTCTACTTAAGGTTAACCTCGACATTTTCATCCAATCTCCCAATAATTCATATCATGAAAGATTCATCGTCCCTTCCTTGACATATGAACCCTTGTGATTCACATATGAACTAATTAACTGATTCATATATGAACCTGTAGGTTCATATGTGAATCATATGAACTAATTAAGAGATTCACATATGAACTAATTAATTGAGTCACATATGAACTCGTAGGTTCATATGTGAAATAATAAACGGGTTCACATATGAATATATAATTCATATGTGAATCATACAGGTTCACGTATGAATTTGTTTGTCAAGTATTTGTAAAAGTTACAAAACTACCCCTCTATCTTCTGCAGACGATGCAAATCATTATCCGGTGCTTCACAGCCAAAATCGCAAATGTTGACTAGATGAAGGGTTAGGATCACTTCTCTACTTCTCATATATTGAGCATTTCTCATTTCAACCTCTCGATATACATATATATATATATACATGGTTGGGTTCTGGTGAGAAGTTGAGGTTAACGTGAGAAACATGAGAAGTGGTTATCAACCATCCGATGAGAAATGGATGCACATTAGGATGAGATGCACCAAGATAAGATGCAACGGATCAATTCCCTTCTAAGTCGCAATTCATGGGAGGGCATTTGATTAAAATTGGTCAACGGTTCAGATCCATTTCTCATGCTTCTCACGTTAACCTCAACTTCTCACATGATATATATATATATATATATATATATATATACAAGAGTAAGTTATAGATTTGGTCCCTAACGTTTAAAGGCGAAGGATCATGTGAGACGTTGAACGGTGAGAAGCTTGAGAAGTGGATCTGAATCGTTGTTCTCTTTTAATCTCAAGCCCTCCTATGAATTCCAAATTAGAAAGGAATTGATCTGGTTCATCTCGGTGCATCTCATCTTAATGTTCGTTCATTTCTTATCCGACGGTTGATAACCACTTCTCACGCTTCTCACCGTTAACTCAACTTCTCACCGGAACCCAGCCCAGGTTTAAAAATATGATATAATTTAAAAACCATTAAAAAATTGGTTATCTTACCCTTTTTCCCTTAGAGTTAACGGAGATTTTTGACAGACGTTAATGTGAAGGACCAAATCTATTAGAATCTGTACACCTGAAAGTTTCTTATGTAATGAAGGAAGTTAAGGGACCAAATCCGTAATTTACTCTTTATTTTATTTGCATTTGCCTTGGATCAAAATAGTAAAGATGAATATCATCAAATCATTTTAAAACCCTAATCTTCCCACCTACGTCTGCCACCGATCTGTGCCTCTCCAAACCATAATGTTGAAGCTCACTTCTTCCCGCATCATTTTCCTATATAAACACCATCTTCAAGAACATAAATCAATAGGCTGAGATAACCGGAAACAAATTAACATAATCATTTCTCACAGAGTCATCAACCTCTATCATCTTCAATCTCACAGAATCATCTTCTACCTCTGTTAAACAAACATCATCGCATCCTCCATCGTACATTAGCAAGCAAAAGGGAAATCAAGATGTTTAGGTAAAAATGGCACTCAACTATAAATGACGCTCTAACAACTTTATTTTTCATCTTACGGGGGAAATGTCTCAAATAATCCTGTGGTCGAGTGAGGTATCTTGGGATAAAGACAATGTTGTGACCATATATTCCCTTTTAGATAAGTTTTCAATAATTTATTCTCCTCTGGTATCTTGTACCTCATAGAGAAACTACGCATGCTCCGGTAGGGAGGATGAAACGGTAGATCACGCGCTCGTCAATTGTGAAGAGGTGAAGACCTTTTGGAAACTAATGGGGAGATGGTGGAATATTAACGTGGATTCGGTGAGTAATTTGAACGATCTTCTTAGGGTTGGAGGGCAAATGGATAACAATACAAAAGGCTTGAAGAGATGGAAAACGGTTGAAACACCCTAAAATTTAGATAAACTTAAAACATAAAATTTTCGCAATATGATGTTTATAATTCAAAGGAATTTAAACTTGGAACATTTGACGTAAAATAACATTCATAAAATGATAACACCCAAAAAGAGGAAAAGTATAAGCGTTTACAATTTAGAATTCTAATGGAGACAAAAACCAGCAACCTACTAATCTAAACCATACTAGATTAGATTACAATCGGGTGTCGTTATCATTTCCCAAAAGTATTGCCAAGTGTTATGTACACTCTATGTCCCAACAATTGCTATAACTCTAAAATATTGTCCTCGACGGGACTCAACTCCCACTCAATGCCTCGCCACCCCACCACTAATGGAACCTGATATACACACCAATGCAAACAAGTGTTAGGCTTGGAGCCTAGTGAGAACATCCAAAACTATGAATGTAAGGAAAAACGATGCATAGATGTTACTTTAAATAATCAACTTAAATAATGGTAGATGATACTCTTCCACTATTTGAACTTATCATGTAAGACGGGGGAGACCCGTTCCACCATAGGTTGTGGGTGAACACATAAGTAGGACACAACACATACGCACACATATTAAGAACGTCAACTCTATCTAAGTCTGTAGCCGTTAGAACATCAAATCTATCCATGTCTTTAGTTCAATGTAAACACGGGTTCAACTCTATCCAAATCTTTACCCCAAAGAAATCCAAGTTCAACCCTATCCAGGTCATTACCTTGAACTCTCACCATTCTCCATGTTTCATGCCACAACATTTTATTAGCTTGTATTAACGACAACCCAAACATGCAATCTCGTGTATCACCATACCGTTACAAGATAAATCCAACTATCACATATGTCATCCCTTTCACATTTATTTAAGCTTGCACAAAATGTAAAACACATTTAACATACTATTTCATGTTCAAGAGTACCAATAACACGATAGAGGTCATAGACTCTCAAACCATTTCCTCATTTATAAGTCCCCTCTAAATTACAACACCCACTTAGACTTCAATGTTCCATAAAACTTGAAAAAACAATGTTTAAAACCAACCAAACATTTTTTGCCATCATATACCAAAACATTTCAATAAATGTCAAACCCTAGATTTTGACCTACTGGTTCAAGAAATACAAATAATGGGGAAATCATGTAAAGACTAAAGTAAAGTAAGAAAGGGTTTTTATAGTTGTATAAAGCATTTAGTATGAAGGATGAACTCACAAAAATGGGTATTGAGGAAAACCCTAAAACCTCCTTCTTGAGTAAAAGAAAATGGAGATGATGAGTGGTTGGTTTCTAGCTTCCAACTTGCCAAGGATGACAAGATTCTTGCAATAAATGAGTATGGTTGAGCTTTGCAAACCCTAGATTCGTATTTAATGAGGGGAGGGGTTTTGAGAGAGAATTCAATGAGTTTGGTTAGAGTAATGAATGAAAAGAGGGAAAATCCCGTTTTTATCACATCAGACCCCCAGCAGCGATAGTGACATTGTCACTATCGCGAGGCATTCTCGTTGAGATGGTACCATGGGTTCACGGCCCTCGACGACTATGCCAAGCGATAGTGACCTTGTCACTGTCGCAATGCACTATCGCCTATTTTGTACCGCGGCCTTCCTCAAGTGTCGACTATGACTCGGCGATAATGCCCCTGTGATAGTCGCAGGGCATATTTTCCTCACGCGTATTGCGACCTAATTTGAGCGTTGACTCGATTTCTCGCACAATTCAACTCACAATTTTAAAGGTAAACAATACTAGAATATTATAGGTTTACCGAAGGACAAATTATAGATTAAAAGCACGAGATTTCTTAGATAGAAAATTCCGGGCGTTACAATCCTCCCAAACGTGGAATTGATTTCGCCCTAGAAATCAAGCTTGCATGAATGAATGATGGTACCTCCTCTTCATGTCTCCTCCGCCTCCCAAGTCACGTTGGCCCCCCGATGGTGTTTCCACTGCACTTTGACCATGGTGACTTCCTTGTGACGGAGTTTCTTTAACTTCTTTTCCATAATGTCATCGGCTTCCTCAATACAGCGGTTACCCTCATCCAACCTTATCTCTGAAAGAGGAATAATGTTTTCCTCTGCCAAACATTTACGCAGGTAGCATACCTAGAAGGTGTTATGAATTCCGTTCATCTCGAGTTGGAGCTCCAATTGGTAGGCTTGGAGACCGATCCGTTTGGTTATTGTGAATAGCCAAAGGAAACGAACTTTCCACGTTTACGAAACCGAATAATTCCTTTCCAAGGCGATACCTTAAGCATAAAGCGATCACCCACATGGAACTCCACCGGTCTCCTCTTCTTATCCGCATAAATATTCTGACGGTCTTGGGCCGCTTTCAAGCGCTCCCGAATGTTCTTAACCTCATCCGTGGTCTCTTAAACAATCTCGGGTCCGGAAAATTGCTTCTCACCCGCCTCTAACCAACAAACTGAAGTCCGACATTTCCGGCCATACAAAGCCTTACCAATGCTGGAATGGTAACTATTGTTGTAAGCGAACTCTACTAGAGGTAAGTGAGAGTTCGAATTCCCGCTAAAGTCAATAACGTACGACCTTAGCTTGTCCTCGAGTGTTTAGATGGTCCGCTTTATTTGAACGTCGGTTTGGGGATGATAAGTCGTGCTCAACTTCACTCTAGTACCCAACTCTTTCTGAAGGTCGTCCTAAAAGTTGGAGGTGAAACGACTATCACGATCCGACACAATAGACAAGGGTACGCCATGTCTCGAGACGACTTCGTCGATCTAAAGTTTGGCCAACTTGTTCATCAAAAGAGTCTCTCTCATAGACAAAAAGTGTGCGTTCTTGGTCAGGCAATCCACCACTACCCATATGGTATCATTCTCTCTCAGTGTCTTCGGTAGCTTGGTCACAAAGTCCATGGTGATGTGTTCCCACTTCTAATCCAGAATTTCCAAGGATTGGAGACTTCTGTATGGTCGTCGGAGTTCGGCCTTGACTTGAAGGCATGTCACACATCGCTCCACGTAATTCGCCACGCCCAACTTCATGACGGTCCACCAATAGCTGAGTTTCAAGTCCTGCTACATCTTTGTACTTCCCGGGTGGATAGAAAACTTGGACTTATGGGAGTCTTCGAGAAGTAACTCATGATTACCCCCAACTTTGGGCACCCATACTCGCTCTTTGAAGAGTTTCACCCCACGACCATCTTCGGTCAAGAGGACGTGTTGTTTTACCATCACTTCACTTTTAAGGTTCTCTTTACGATGGGCATCGGATTGAGATGCCTTGATCTTCTCGATCAAACTTGACACTAATTCAATCTGGGAAAGAAAGGATTGAAGTCTACCGCTATACTCTTTTCTACTTAGAGCATCTTCCACCACGTTTGCCTTTCCGAGGTGGTAGAGTGGTTCACAGTCATAGTCCTTTAGGAGTTCTAGCCATCTCCTTTGCCTCATGTTCAACTCTTTCTGGTCGAAAATGTGCTTCAGACTCTTCTGATCCGTATAGAGGGTGCACTTTGTGCCATAAAGGTAGTGCCGCCAAAGCTTTAGCGCAAAAACTACCTCCGACAACTCTAAATCGTGTGTAGGGTAGTTCTTCTTATGAACCTTGAGTTGTCTCAACGCATAGGCAATCACCCTACCCCATTGCGTCAAGACACAACCCAACCCCATCTTTGAGGCATCGCTAAAGACCACAAAATCTTCGGTTCCTTCGGGTAAGGATAAGATCGGCGGCTCGCAAAGCTTCCTTTGGATCCGAAAACTTTCTCCCGAGCATTCGTCCAAACTAATTTACATTCTTTAGAGTAAGGGATGTCAAGGAAGAGGCGATTTTAAAGAAGTCTTGGATGAATCGCAGGTAATAGCCCACTAGACCCAAGAAGCTTCGGATCTCGGATGGACTCTTGGGCAGTTCCCAATTCATCATAGCTTCGATTTTTTAGGGGTTAACCTTCACCCCATCTCGAGTGACCACGTGCCCCAAAAATTGGAACTCCTTCAACCAAAAGTCGCATTTTCAGAACTTAGTGTAGAGTTTCTCTTTCCTCAAAACTTCTAGGACCTCACGAAGGTGTTGATCATGCTCGAGATCGTCCTTAGAATAGACAAGTATATCGTCAATGAACACTATCACCGAATTGTCGAGGAATGGTAGACACACTCGGTTCATTAGGTCCATGAATACCGTCGGCGTGTTGGTGAACCCGAAAGGAATGACCAAAAATTCATAATACCCGTACCGGGTCCTAAACGCCGTCTTAGGGAAGTCTTCGTTCCTCACCCTCACTTGGTGATACCCAGATTGAAGATCTATTTTTGAAAAGCAACCCACCCATTGCAATTGATCAAATAGGTCGTCGATCCTCGGGAAGAGGTATTTGTTTTTCACCGTTTCCTTGTTTAACTCGCGGTAATCGATGCACATTCTCATCGTGCCATCTTTCTTCTTAACGAATAAGATTGGAGCTCCCCATGGCGAGGAATTCGGTCTTACAAAACCTTTATCAAGTAAGTCTTGGAGTTGCGACAACATTTCTTGCATCTCGGATGGAGCCAACCGGTAAGGAGCTCTAGTGATTGGAGTTGCTCCCGGCACTAGATCGATCCAAAATTCAACTTGCCTCTCTGGCGGCAAATCGGATAAGTCGTCAGGGAAGACGTCAATAAACTCATGAACTACTTTCACTTCCTCGAGTTTATTCTTTTCGAACTTGGCATCCAACATATAGGCTAGGAAGGAGGAACACCTCTTTACCAAACACCTTCGTGCCTTTGCCATGGTAATGATGGGTACTTCACCCTTCCTTCTTTCACCGTAGACCATCACCTCATCACCATTCGATGTCGGAATTCGGATCAACTTCTTTGCACACAAAATATTCGCTTGGTTTCCCGCCAACCAGTCCATTCCAACTACTACGTCAAATCCTCCAATGATCATCAACATGAGGTTGATTGAGAATTCCTTCCCTCCGATTTCCATGGTACAGTCTTTTATCAACTCGCGGACCATTACGTGACTACTATTAGCTATCTCGACAACTAAGGCATCATCTAACATGCTAGTGGCTATCAAAAGGTTTTACCAAAATGACTCTGACACTAACGAGAAACGTGCACCAAAGTCAAACAATATACAAGCAGGTATCCGATGAAGCCTTCGCCTCATCGGCAGTCATCTGAAAGCCCCCCCCCTCCGGCACCCTCAGAGGTTCTCCTTCTTCCCCTGAGTTCATCCAGCTTTCAATTTTGGGCATTCACTACGAATGTGCCCCTGCTCTTTGCAATCATAGCAAGTAACTCCCCGAACCGAGCAATTGTCACGGGTGTGCCCAACCTTTCCACACTTAAAACAACCCGTCGCACTAGAATTTGACGGGTTAAAGTATTTGCTTCTACATTTGGGGCACCAACTAGCTTCCCGCCTAGGTTCGGTCCCCCAGTTGTTATTAAAGATTCGAGGTTTCATGGAGGGTAAAGAGTTGCCTTCCCATCTTCTCTTCTCCATTGCCCCGGCCCTCTCCTTCCGTCCATGGACATAAAAATTTAATAAACTACCTTTTAGGGAAGCACCATTTGTAGTATTTATTAGCATCAACTAATTTTGATGACGTGAAGTGTTTTGGAAGCATCGTTTGTAGTATTTATTTGTTTTGTAAGCACCGTTTGTAATATTTACTTGTTTTGTAAGCATTGTTTGTATTATTTATTAGTTTTTAGTTTTTATCGTATTAGTTTTCACGTTTTTGGTATTTATTATTTTACGTTTGGACTTTGTAATATAATTAATATTTACCTTTTTATAATATGAATCATTTAAAAAATTAAAAATTAGACAGTGGACACCTGATACCGGAAGTGGAACCGGCGGTTCTGGGACCAGTTCCTAAATATAAAGAACCAGTGTAACCGGTCCCGGTTCCGGTTCCGAGAATTTTAGACGGGTACCAGCCTTTGCTCACCCCTATTTGGGGCCACATGCCCCACAAGGTCAAGCTTCTCAACAAAATTTCGAGTATAGTCCCTCACCGACAGGTTTCCTTCTTGAGGGCTCGGAACTCATCCACAATAGGTTCAACCGCTCTCTCATTGTAATATCCGTCCGGAACTTTCTTCTTAAATGCATCCCAAGATAGTTGGGCAAGAATGGCGGCATCGAGGGTGGACTTCAGGTCGCTTATTACAGAGGAAAGTCTTATAAGAGCAAGTCTTCCCACCCCTTTGAATGTTGGCCACCACATGCTCCTCCGTCCGGACCACATTACTCGTACCCCTGGAACCTCCAATCACGACATTCTTGGCAACCGTTTCATTCCTTCGGTTGCTGACATCTCGATCCTCAATCACTTTCAAGAGGAATTCTTGTTACTTATCCATAGCCTAGTTCATGATCAACATCATGTTGGCCATCATCTCAGACTGGGGGGTTACCTTTCGAATAACTGGATTGGACGAAGCTAGGTCCACCCGCGGAATGACCTCGGGTCCTCCACCCATCAGTGGTGGTATTGGTAGGCGCACCGCAACCTCAACCCTCTCCGGTTGATCAGCCATTGAAGCGGTTGCCTCTCCTCCATCCACACGTGTACGCGGTCTTACCATGTCAGTCTGCCACACGCACGAGAATGAGGGGTAAGGAACAGATTATAAGAATTAACACGAAGAAACGTACAAATACATTCATCAATCGTCTTAATGGCAGTAAATCAAGCACCCTTGCGTAACAACATACTTATAATAGCATTAACTAAGTGAAATTATAAACACATCATACACAAGAATTCTCGTTACCATCATCACAATTTTCAATTAATGTAGTTCTATCAACTCTAGGACCGTCCTATCTTAAAAGTTCTACCCAACTCTCACAAATCATAACTTAGAAAATCTCAGCTTAAATCTAGACATCTTACCTTCATGCCTACGCTTAAACTAAAATTCTGATACCAACTTGTAACACCCTCAAATTTAAGTAAATTTAAAACTTAAAATTTTCGCAATATGGCGTTTATAATTCAAATGAATTTAAACATAGTCGCAGGGCATTATCGCCCCATGCGTACCGTGACCTAATTTGAGCGTTGACTCGATTTCTCGCTCGATTCAACTCACGATTTTGAAGGTAAACATAACTAGAATATTATAGATTTACCAAAGGACAAATTGAAGATTAAAAGCACGAGATTTCTTACTTAGAAAATTCCGGGCGTTACAGTGGTGTTATGGTGTGTACTCTATCTCATTTGGGCAAATCGGAACGAAGTAATCTTTGAAAAAGATAGTAGATTGGTAGTGGATTTTTTTTTCCAGTTAAAATCGTTTGAATGGATATCAAGGAGGGACAACGAATTAGCCTTGGACTGGGCCTTGTGGCTGTCAGAGCCATGCGTTTTGTGAGGTTTGGTAGTGCGCAAGTAAGGAGGACGGAGGAGATGATGTTTCGAGGTTTTGACCAAGATGGAGCAGGTGCCAGTCGAGTTGATGCAGGTTAACACTTTCAGAAGGGCTGTTTGAGTTTGCTGCTCGCAAACTTCTTTTTTTCTCGGTTTTTTCTTGCGTTTGCTTCGGTTGGCAGCTTGTCTCTTTTAGTTTCGGTTTTTTTTCCGTTCCTTGTACTGGTACTTGGTTTCGTTTGGTATTATATTGGTTTGTTGCTGTTAAAAAAAATAATAAACAAATTTAGAATTGACTACCTTTTTTTAACAGTTTTTTAACTTCATAATCAATAACTTTTTTTAAAGTGATTATAATTACCGAGTTAAAATACACTATTAAAACCGATCAAACCAATATCGACCGGCTACTAAGAACTATTACCTGGTCATTTAAGACGATAGTGGAACCAAAATGGGAGGCTGGACGGCCATAAGATTATATATGACCAGTACGATTTGGCTGGCCTTCTATTTAATAATTATCATATTTAATTTTTAACTAATTAATTTTATAAAATATAAATATATTGATATTCACATTTGAACTGAATAAAATTTTTCGTAAACAACATGATGGAATGATTAATTCAACATAAACGATAGCCGTTGGCCATTTCTATTTGGCTTTTAAGATTTTTACATGATTTGTTTAATAAAATGGAAAACAAAAACACAAACAATGACTATTTATTTATTTTTTCTTATGTTTTTTCTTCTATTGTGATCAATGCTTGAAATAAACTCGTATGCTTGTTTATATAAATAATTGTTGTTGTAGAAGTATAATATGAAAATAAAATAAACTGTTTTTATTAGATTTGAAACCTTAACAATATTAATATGCATATGGAATTTCAAAAAATCTAGATTGCTATCACACATCATTTTTTTCAATGAAATTATGCTTTTTTTTTTAAATTTAAACATAGAATAAAAGATAAACATAGTTACATAATGATATTTACGTAGATCAACAAGTTTTTGCATACAAGAAATTAACAATACCAAAAAAGAAATAGTTTTCGTTAATCTTGTATACTATATTCTTGCAAGTTAAATCCTGAAAGTTATGTTTTGATTTAGGGAAATTGACCCAAATGGCCAAATCATGAAGAGGGATTGGTCTCTTAGCCATCCCTCTTCCTGACTTACAAAAATGATCCAAGGGACGCAATATAGCCCAGGGACGCAATGGAGCCCAGGGTGCAATTGCGCCCCTATTTGTTTTCAGTAAAAAAATGACTTGTTTTCAGTAATAGGTAACACCTGGGCTTGACACGTACCGGGCTCCATTGCGCCCCTGGGCTCCATTGCGTCCTTAGGGCTATTTAAGTAAACCGGGGAGAGATTTGGCTAAGAGGCCAATCCAAGCCCGTGTTTTGGCCATTTGGGCCAATTTCCCTTTGATTTATCATACTTCCTACCAAATGCTTTAATGATCAAAGAAACAATAAAAATGACAACATATGCTAATAAGGAAACAAAAAGTACAAAAGCAATGGCATATTTTATAGAAACATGCAACCCTCTTTCCCTATAAATTCTCGAACACACTTGCTCATTTCATATCAATTTCAAAACAATCAAAAGGAGCAGAGAACATGGCCAGCTGTAACAATGGTGAGAATTTATATAAGCATGTCAATCACTATAATTTTCTACAATCACAATGTTATTGGTAGATCAACTGAGTTAACAAGACTATTCACTGTCATAAACTTTCGAATTGGGAAAACCCCTTATTTACGAAAAATATGGATTGGTTAAATTATAATAGTGATTGATACATCTAATAAAATTTAAACCATTTTTTTTTCATTTTCTTAGTTTTATATTATTTGAATTGCAGTTAAGGGCAAGAAATCATGGCCGGAGCTCGTTGGGACAGAAGGTCAAGCAGCAACATTCATAATCGAGAGACAAAATGGCAACGTGGATGCAATCATTGTTGAGGAAGGAAGTTCTGTGAGCGGCGATATCCGATGCGATAGGGTTAGGGTTTTCGTTGATGATAACAACATTGTCAAAGAAGTGCCTAAAGTTGGTTAATCAACACTTGCATTTTCAACGGTATTTTGTTTGCGTGTAACGAAGATGTTGTCTTTTCACTATTGTTACGATTCTCCTATTTTACTTGAATTGAAATGTTGTTGCTGTCGTGATGTCATGGATCAATCATATCTCCTACACACAAAACTTATCCTTGAAATCATTTTCTCAATACATTTCATATGGATCTCTCACTATAGCATCATATTATGATACTTATGGTCGGAGATAAGATGCCTAGTTAGTGGCTATTGGTATCAACCATCAGATTTGATGATAATAACAGGAGCATCCTATACAACACGTAAAAGAATAAATTCCTAGTTCATTGCCTTGTAACTATTATATACGAAAATAACATTCATCAGATATAACTACAGAAAGGGAAATCAAAATCAATGTCTTACAAAAAGGATTTATCATTGTAAGGTTTCAGATTTCCGAATCTCCTTCGGATTTGTATCTTAAATAGATTATTTTGGAATCAAATCTCGGATTTGACAAAGTCATCATTCGAGTACAAGTATCCGCCTAATCATTAATATGGTTTATCAATCTTGTAATCTCATAAATACTCTAAGTATGAATATGACATTTGAATATGCATACTTCATAAATAAACTAAGCTGGAATCTTATCTATAACTTATATTTCAGGTTAGATTAGATAGAATTTTTTTTAAAAGTCTTATAACTATCTATTGATCCAAGAACAAAAAACCTTCATCAAAATCGAAAACTAGATGAAGTGAGGTCAAAATCATCACCAAATTGGATTGGATTGTCATCTAGCCGAAAGAAATCAATACAAGATAAAGTCAAATAGTATTCTAACAAATACTACTACTGGCAAATCGACTTTGCAGTGAAACTTATCCAACAAATTTGGCATACAAACTCTCATCCTCGTATGAGAACATGCCCAATATTGTATGGTACATTAGAAAAAAGATGAGAGAGAATATGAAAATTTGTAAATTTGGAGAAATCTCTAAAACTTTATATAGGAGAGAAAAATAATATTTTAATTCTTTTCCACCAATAAGAGGTATTGAAAATAAATGTTTAGGGGAGAGAAAATAATATGTTATTATTTATTGAATATTTTAATAATATAGTTAATGCTATAATTACTAAAATAGAGTATTTGTTGGAGTTGTATGTATAATTTCTTTAACAGATTCTTTATATGGGAGTGTTAGCTCCAATTCTTCATTCTTTAAAGTGTTTAAAATATTTGTCCTACTTCTGAGGACTTCCAGAGACAAACTTCAGAGGACGAAGACTTCTGAGGACAAACCTGCCTCTGAAGTACTTATCAAAGTGCAACTTTCAGAGAAGACATCAGAGATAGCTTCATCAGAGGCTCTGAAGACAACGTCAGAGCTCTGAAGACATTCTCTCTGAAGATGTTCACTAAAATTATCTACGAGTGAACAGAAGAACAGATGACACGTCACCTTGTGATAAGATTTACTTTCTAGAATACGTCACTGTTCAGCATGCTTCCTTTCGTCATACAAGTACACTACTTACTTTATGGTCCTATAAATAAGACCATCACCTTATTGTTCAAGTGTGCTTGAGAAGTTATATATCTGATAATATAAGTTGAATACTTTATTCCAATAATATCTTGTTTATGTTTATCTGCTTTATGAACTGTGATATTTGAATCTCCTTTGATATTAAACTGTATTGCTTCCGCTGTCATTACTCTTATTGTTTATATCATTGTTACGAGATTAGATCTGGGATCCAACAATTGCTATCAGAGCTTCCTTTGTTTCTAAACAAAGAAAGATCATATCTGCATACTCGGATAGATTTACATCTCATTGATTCTAAACTTTCATTATCTGTGCATGTTCATATAAACCCAGTTTATTAAAGAACATCATATGCTCTAGATTTGATAGTAAATCTCAGTTCATTACAAAAAGCATCAGTTCTTCAAATCTTCATTTTTTTTTTACAAATGGCAAACTCAAGCATAAGTGTCATTTATACAGCTGGGTCATTAACAAAACCTCCTACACTTTTAAGGGATGAATATCCCCAATGGAAGATAAGGATGGTAAATTTCCTAGAAGGTATGGACAGGGATCTTTTTAGATCTGTGAACATTGGACCTCACATTCCAATGGTGTTGGTGCCAAGAGTTCCTGCAACAACAGATACTGCCGAAATACCTGCATATTATGAAAAGAAAACCACAAACTTCACTGATGAAGAAAATAATATGATGGATAATGACTCAAAAGCTGTTAGATTACTCATAATGGCCATTCCCAATGATATCTTTCAAGAACTTGATTCTTGTAAAACTGCAAAAGAGATATGGGATCAGTTGTTAAATCAACTTGATGGTGGCCTACAAACCCAGAAAAATAGAAGAAATCTATGCATCAATGAATATCATGATTTTCATGCTCTACCAGAAGAAACATTACACCAAACTTACTCAAGATTCAACATTCTAATAAACAAATGCAGAAAGTTTGGAGTAATAAGAACAAAAGAGGAAAACAATGTTCTTTTTTTGAAAAGCTTGAATGAAGAATGGTCACAACTGTCGATGTCTATACAGGCTAATCAAGATCTTGAGTCATGGTCATTAACTGACATTTATGGTACTCTTGTTGCACATGAAAAAGAAGTTATGAAGCAAAAATCAAAAACCTCTTTGGGTGGACCTCTTGCGCTTGTTTCAAAACAAATATCGAAAGAAAACAACTGTGAAGAGTCACAAAAATGTTTGGAAACAAAAAGAAGATCCAAAAAGGTCTTGATGGCAGAAGAAACTCATACAGATTCAGATTCAGATGAAGATATCAATGTCTTCACCAAATCTCTTGCATTAATCACTCATCAATTTAACAAGAAATTTGTGTTGGGAACTGAAAAATTCATCAAGTATGGTTAATGCTGCTGGTTCAAAGTTACTACTGCTAGAAGACTTAAAGGTTAATACTGCTGAGTGTTACTACTGCTAGTACTATTAATACTGCTAGTCAAAGTTAGTGCTGCTTGAACAAAGTTAGTACTGCTTAGATAGTTAGTACTGCTAGTAGTTAGTACTGCTCTGTAGTTAATGCTGCTAGAAGGAAGTTAATGCTGCTGAAGATTAATACTGCTTATATGATGAAGATTCGTATGAAAGGATATACATGGAAGCTTAGAGATATACATGGAAGATATACTGAAGATATTTTATTGTATTTATCTTTTGTATTTAGTATATATATATATTGTATAGTTTAGAATAGTTTAACATACGGAACTTAATTCATTTTTTGAGAGAAAATTAACCTCAAGGCATAGATCCTAATTCTAGAGAAGTAGAATTCGTATTGGTGAGCCTGTTCATCAATATTGAGGTTGAGTGTGTAATCTTGTAACTTCAAAACATTCAATACAAGTTTACAGTTTGTTCTTCATATTTTCTAGATTGATTTACTGTTTTATTGAATATCAAAGTGTTATTCCGCAAACTTCTTTGATATTGTTTCTGAGAATTAATTCTTGTTGAGAATTCGATCCTGACAAGTGGTATCAGAGCCAAACTCTCTCAGAAACAGTTATTCATCATGGAAAATCTTACAGAATCAAGCAGTACTTTGGTCTCAAAAGTTCCAATGCTCAGATCCAATGAATTTGACATGTGGAAGATCAGAATCAAGCAATATATTCTCCTCACAGATTACTCTATGTGGGACATCATTGAGAATGGCCCATCTGATGAAGGAAAGATTGGTGAAGATGGCAAAAGAACCCCTCCAAAGACAGATGCAGACAGGAAGACAAGGCAGATAGAGATGAAAGCCTTGAGCACACTGCTCTTGGCCATTCCAAATGAGTATCAACACCAATTCTGCAATTGTACTTATGCACAGATGCTCTGGAATGCTCTAGAGAAGAGATTCTCAGATACCAAAAGTACCAAGAGAAATCAAAAGGCAATCTTAAAGCAACACTATGAAAACTTCATCTCAACTAAGAATGAGTCCATGACTCAAACTTTTGACAGGTTTAATAAACTAATTGGTGAACTAGCTACTATGGGAGTACAAATTGATCAAGATGATGTGAACAGAAAGTTCTTAAGGTCCCTTGGAGATGAATGGACCATGTACACTGTGTCATTCAGACAGAATGATCAGTTGGAAGAAAAAGAACTTGATGATCTGTACAATGATCTTAGAGTATTTGAAGCTGAGGTGGAGGCAAAGAAGAAGCCTTCTGGATATATTCATAATGCTGCACTCCTATCAGCATCAATTGATTCTACTGCTAACCCTGAATCAGTTAATGCTGCTAATGGAACAAATCAAGATAAAGGCACTGATTCTGTGTTTGAAGCTTTTCTTTCCAATCATGGAAATTCCTCTTTGATTAATGATGACTTAGAACAACTTCATCCCGATGATCTGGAATAGATGGATATTAAATGGCAGATGGCCATGCTCTCCATGAGGGTTAAGAAGTTTATAAAGAGGACTGGGAGAAACAACTTCTCCCAAAGAAGAGAAGATGGAGCAGGGTTTGATAAATCAAAGGTGGAATGCTACAAATGCCATCTGAAGGGACATTTTGCTAGAGAATGCAGAAGTGGAGTGTCTCACAACAACAACCACCAACAAGCTCAATCTGGAAGCTTCAATAACAACAGAAACTCTGCTCAAGCCCTTGTTTCTCAACAAGGAATGGGGTTTGATTGGAGTGATCAAGCAGAAGAAACTATTCAGAATCAAGCTCTTATGGCTAAAGTATCTGATCTCCCATCTGAGGTAAGTTCTAATCTCTGTTCTAAAACTTGCATAGACACTGTTAAAAGGTACAGGGATCACAATCAGAAGATGAGTGATGACCTTAAGAGATTAGAAAAAGATATCAAAGACTATGTAAGGATTGTAGAGAGATTTGAAGATCAGATCAAAGGTTTTCAAGCCAATGAACTCCAACACTCATATGACACCAATTACTGGCAGTGGGAGAAAAAGGATTTAGAACTTAAACTGACCAAATCTAAAGAGGAGAGTGAAAAACTGAAAGAGGAGCTAACCAAGGTTAAGCTTGATGTAGAAAAGTTTTCCAATGCTTCTAAAGCAATGGACTCTTTACTACAAAATCAGATTCATGATAAGCTGAGAAGAGGAATTGGGTACAATGCCACACCTCCACCATATAACAACAATTACATTCCTCCTACTTCAGACCTGTTAGACACCAAAGATAGGAAGGACTTGCCTGAGGGAGCCACTGAAATAGATCCCTTAGATGAGGTAGTTGTTGAGGATAAGACTGAGAAAGAGGTTGGCAAGAGTAAGGAGAACAAGGTGAGTGGTGAGATTCCTCTAGAGAATAACATTATCACCAATGAGGATTGTGGAAGGGCTTGGATCAAATCCAAGGACATAGAGAAGACAGAGGGAAAGTCTGGTAAGGTCCATTACAAACAGACCACAGTTGTGAATCCAGGTCCTTGCAAACAGTGTGCATGTAAGAAGAATGAGCCCCAAAAACAGGACAAAAAGAGGGGAAATCAAAGAAACTGGAATAATCAGTGGGCACAAAAACAAGGGGTTGATCTGAGTAAAATCAATAGACCAAAACCTTGTTTTATCTGTGGCAAATTGAATCATCTTGCAAAATTCTGTTATTTCAATCCTATGAAACAAAGGATGAATTTCCAAAGATCCATGCAAAAACCCTTTGGTTATAAGAAAATTGAAAAGAACAATGTGGCTAAGAAAACTGTTAAAACTAAAAGCCACATGAAGAAAAAGTCTGTTAAAGAAAGTGTCAATATGTGGATTCCTAAAAGCACTAAAACTGTTAGTACTGCTACCACAAATAGTGTTGCTAACAATGATAGTGCTGCTAGAAGTAATACTACTGCTAACAATGTTAATGCTGCTAACAAGGTTAGTACTGCTAAACCTGTTAGTACTGCTAACTCTGTTAGTACTTCTAAGGTTAGTACTGCTTCTAGTGTTGGTTCTGCTAAGCCAATCATATTGACAAAGTACTCTAATAAAGAGTGCTCTGAGTTTAAAAACCTCATTAAAAAGGAATGTAAATACTTTGATGAGAAAGGGAGACCCAAGACCACTTTTGCTTGGGTCCCCAATCATACTAATTGATTTATTTAATGTGCAGGGCAACCAACAGCTCAAGGGAAAGAGCATTTGGCATGTTGATAGTGGTTGTTCTAGGCACATGACAGGCAACATGTCATGCCTTCAGGATTTCAAGCATATTAATGGAGGACATGTTGCATTTGGAGACAATCTTACTGGTGGTAAGATAAGTGGAAAAGGTAATGTCACCAAAGGTAAGATGACATTTGAGGATGTCTACTATGTTGATCAATTAAAGTACAACCTGTTAAGTGTATCACAGGTTTGTGACAAACACCATAGTATATTATTTACTAATACTGAGTGTATGATTCTTGCTCCAGGGTTCAAGGTAGTTGATGAACGCATGATACTACTTAGAACTCCAAGAAAGGACAATGTTTACTGTCTTGATTTGGACAATGTTGATAGTGATTCATCTCTAAATTGTCTTGTTTCAAAAGCTTCTGTAGATGAATCCTCCCTTTGGCACAGAAGGATGTGTCACATGAATTTCAAGACTATGAACAATCTTGTTAAAAATAACCTTGTAAGAGGTTTACCTTCAAAAGTCTTTTCATGTGATGATCATTGTGTTGCTTGTCTTAAAGGCAAACAACACAAAACTTCTCATAAGACCAAAGAGTTAAATTCTGTTTCTTCTTGTCTCCAGTTACTGCATATGGATCTGTTTGGTCCTACAAATGTTATGAGTATAGGCAAGAAATCTTACTGCTTGGTTATTGTTGATGATTACTCCAGATTTACTTGGGTATATTTTCTAAGAACTAAGGATGAAACTAGTAATCTTATCAAATCCTTTATTCTAAAAATTGAAAACCAAACTAATCAAAGAGTAAAAGTCATTAGATCAGATAATGGAATTGAGTTTAAAAATCATGATCTAAACACCTTTTGTGAAGAAAAAGGTATTGAGAGGCAATTTAGTGCTCCTAGGACTCCTCAACAGAATGGTGTTGCTGAAAGGAGAAATAGAACACTAATAGAGGCTGCTAGATCTCTGTTGGCTGATTCAAAATTGCCAATTACCTTCTGGGCTGAAGCAGTTAATACTGCCTGTTATGTCCAAAACAGAGTTCTAGTGGTCAAGCAAAAGAACAAGACCCCATATGAGCTTTTAAATCAAAGAAAACCTTTCATTGGTTTCTTCAAACCTTTTGGGTGTCCTTGTACAATTCTAAATACCAAATCTCACTTAGGTAAGTTTGATAGCAAAGCAGATGATGGATTTCTTGTTGGATATTCATCTCAGAGTAAGGCCTACAGAGTTTTTAACTCTTCTTCTAGAATAATTGAAGAAAGTGACAATGTCAAATGCAATGAGAACACACCAAATCCTGTTGGGTCTGGGCCTCAGTGGCTATTTGACATTGATTCACTAACTAACTCTTTTGGTTTCAGTAATGAGTATACAGGAACAGGTAGTGGAGAATCAGAGATCACACAAGTTCAAGAAAGTATATCTAAATCTGTGATTTTTCCCATACCCACAGTAAATTCTGTTGAAGACTGTGAAAAGGAATCATTTACTGAACCAAGTCAGAGTGAAGAAGACACTAGAGATGAGGAGACTCAAGCAAATAATGAAGTGGCATCTGAAAATGCTTCAGTTGAGTTGCATGAATCTAATCTTGAGGCTGGATTGAATGAAGAACCTAGTTACAACACCAGAGTTCAAAAGAATCATCCTCCACAGTTGATAATAGGAGATGTCTCTTCTCCTATGATGACTAGACATCAAAGCAGGCTTCAGGAAATGCAAGATCAACAGCATACAGTGCTCTCTTGTTTTCTATCACAGCTTGAGCCTAAAAAGGCTCATGATGCTATGAAAGAATCCAGCTGGATAGAAGCAATGCAAGAGGAACTGTTACAGTTCAAGCTACAAGATGTGTGGGATCTAGTAGACCTTCCTAAAGGTCACAGAGCAATTGGCACAAAATGGATCTTCAGAAACAAGAGAGATGAAAGAGGTATTGTTATAAGAAACAAAGCAAGGCTGGTGGCTCAAGGCTACACTCAAGAAGAGGGTATAGATTATGAAGAAGTTTTTGCACCTTTAGCTAGGATAGAAGCAATCAGACTATTCCTAGCCTATGCTTCTTACATGAACTTCAAAGTCTACCAAATGGATGTAAAAAGTGCTTTTCTCTATAGATCAATTGAAGAAGAAGTATATGTCTGTCAACCACCAGGGTTTGAAAACCCAAGCTATCCAGACATGGTATACAAATTAAAGAAATCACTTTATGGACTACATCAAGCTCCAAGAGCATGGTATGACACTCTGTCATCCTATCTCTTGGAAAATGACTTTGAAAGAGGAGTCATTGATAAGACTCTTTTTATCAAAAGAAAGAAGAAGGATATCTTGCTGGTCCAAATCTATGTTGATGACATTATTTTTGGTTCTACAAGAAACAACATGTGCAAGGAGTTTGAGGATTTAATGCATCAAAGGTTCAAAATGAGTTCCATGGGGGAACTTACTTTCTTCCTTGGCCTCCAAGTTCAACAGAAGTCAGATGGTATTTTCATCTGTCAATCCAAGTATGTGCAGGATATTCTAACCAAGTTTGGTTTCTCAGAATCAAAACCTGCCAGCACACCTATGGAAACACACAAGCAGATCACAGCAGATCTTGAGGGGGAGGATATGGATGTGCATCATTATAGATCCATGATTGGCTCTCTCATGTATCTCACAGCATCAAGGCCAGATATAATGTTTCCAGTCTGTGTATGTGCAAGATTCCAAGTTAGGCCAAAGCAATCTCACTTTCAAGCTGTTAAGAGGATATTCAGATATCTCAAAGGGCAACCCAGATTGGGACTTTGGTATCCTCATGACTCACCCTTTGACCTAATAGCATACTCAGACAGTGACCTAGGTGGGGCAAACTTTGACAGAAAATCTACTTCTGGAGGATGTCAGTTTTTGGGTGCTAGACTAGTCTCATGGCAGTGCAAGAAACAAACCACAGTATCCACATCTACAACAGAGGCAGAGTACATAGCAGCTGCAAGCTGCTGTTCTCAAGTCTTATGGATTCAGAATCAAATGTTGGATTATGGGGTAACATTTCTACACACTCCAATCTTTATTGACAACAGCAGTGCTATTAGCATTGTGAATAATCCAGTCAAGCACTCAAAAACAAAGCACATTGAGATCAGGTATCACTTTATAAGAGATTGTAATGAAAAGAAACTTATTCAAGTTGTCAAAGTTCACACTAATAATCAGTTTGCTGATCTATTCACTAAAGCTTTTGATGTGGGTAGATTCACTTTCTTGGTAACAAGTGTGGGAATGATAAACTCTGAATAATCCCCTTCTCAAAAAGTGGTTTTATAGTATTCCTGGAGTTACTAATCTTCTGTTTCAGGATTTGCATAGCAGTACTCAGTGTTTAGCAAGTTACAAGGAGTAATTCAGTTAATACTGCTAGTGGTTAATACTGCTTTCAGTTAATACTGCTAGTGGTTACTACTGCTTTCAGTTAATACTGCTAGTGGTTAATACTGCTTTCAGTTAATACTGCTAATGGTTAATACTGCTTTCAGTTAATACTGTTAGTGGTTAATACTGCTTTCAGTTAATACTGCTAGTGGTTAATACTGCTTTCAGTTAATACTGCTAGTGGTTAATACTGCTTTCAGTTAATACTGCTAGTGGTTAATACTGCTTTCAGTTAATACTGCTAATGGTTAATACTGCTTTCAGTTAATACTGCTAGTAGTTAATACTGCTCTAGGTTAATACTGCTTATCTTCCGAATACTATAAATACTTTTTGCCCGCCTAAAAGTTCATAACGACTCTTTGTATACTGTTCACTTGCGCTCTAAACCCTTTCTCTCTCAAGTTCGAAGTTTTCAGGCAAGCTTTTCACTAAGAGCAATGGCATCCATGACTTTCATCGATGAACACAACGAGATTGCGATGCTACAAAAGCCAAAGCAAGCTGCAGGATTTCATCAGATTGTGGACTTCCTCAAGTCAAGCCACATTGCTCATGCTCTTATTGTATCCCCTACAATCTATATCGAGCATCAAAGACAGTTCTGGGCTAATGCAACCATTGTTGTTGAGAATGGTGTGCAGATGATCAAGACAAGAATCTGTGATCAATCACTAACGGTTACTGAAGAGGTTATTCGCATCAGTCTACGTCTAGACGATGCCTCTGGTATAACTTCTATCCCAAACGATGAACTGTTTTCCAATCTGACAAGAATGGGGTATGGAGACCCATTGGGAGTTTTCAAATTTTCTAAAGCAAAATTCTCACCCCAATGGCGTTTCTTTGTCCATACTCTTATGCATTGTATCTCCAAAAAGACTACTGGATGGAGTGAGTTCAGCAGCACTATTGCTTATGCTTTGGTGTGCTTGGCCACTGCCAGAAAGTATAATTTTTCTAAAATGATTTTCAGTGATCTTGTCTCAAACATGGGAAACAAAAAGAGCTTCTTTATGTATCCCAGGTTTGTTCAAGAAGTCATTACTCATGAATTGACGGATATACCTCAACCTGTTGGGGTATATGTACCTAAACCCCCCAAAGGCAAGGTTTTCTCAAATATGAGAAGATCTGCTGGGGACTCTGAAGGAGTTGACACCCCATTGTTCTCTACAATGATGGTGGTGTCCCAAACCAATGAAGGTATGGCAGCAGGGTCAAGGCCCCCATTAGACCAATCCACTGCTAGCCAAGCCCAACCTTCCCTCTCAAAATCAATTCCCCAGTCCCTTCTTGAAAAACCAACATCTCCCATCACCCAAACATACAAAAGAAAACAGGTAAAGAAGGCTCCTTCCCTTCTTGTACCATTACCCACTAAGCCTATAAGCCCTCTAAGGGAGAATTCTCCCCTAGAGAATATCCAAAGGGAAACCACAAGGGTGTCTCCCAACCCAAAGGAGGTGCTCTCTGAGGAGGAGGTAGAGCATATGGGTGATGAGGCTGCCACTACTCCTGCTAGCACAGAGGAGGAAAGTGGTAACATCAATAAGACCTCCCCCATGGCAACTTTAAATGAGCAATCATTTGAAGGTCCCTGGTGCCAAGAAACCACAGGGGTGGATAGTGCTTCTGCTAGGCAGAAGACTTCCACTACTAAAAGATCCAATGATCCTTCAATAGGGGGTAACACTCCTGGAGAAGGTGAGGACAGATATAACTATGATGAATTGATGGAAGCAATGGGTAACATCAACCTAGATGTTCTGAAACAAGGAAAAGAAATAGAGGAGATGAAGCTGGTGATCCTGTCACAACAAGTCCAAATTGAAAAATTAAAGAAGATGGTGACCAGGCTGGTTCAAAAGAAAAGAAGGAAACAGTTTATACTCAAAAAGAGGGACAAAGTTCAAGATTCTTTCAACAAGGGGGAGAAGCATGAAGGGGAAACTGTTGAAAAGAAAACTGAAGTTGAGGGGGAGACAGAGGAAGAGATAGAAACTGAAGCAGCAGAAATAGGCCTCTCTATGGAAGAAATGGAGATAGCAGAGACTTTAGTAAAAGCAAAGAATGACACTCCTAAGGCTAATCAAAAGGCCAAAGGAGTGGTCATCAATGAAGGAGAACCTCAAAAGAAGAAAATGAAGGAGGATATAAAAGGAAAAGGAAAGATGATTGAACCTGAACAACCTTTAAAGAAGAGGAGTCAGATTGAAATGGATGAGGAGATGGCAAAGCAGCTTCAGGACCAAATGGAGAAAGAGGAGCAATTTCAAACAGAAACTGATAGAGAGCTTGCAAGGATAATGGCCAAGAAGTTAAATGCAGAATACCAAAAGAGTTTGAAAGAAGCAGCTCAGACAGCAACTCAGGTCAAGAAACTTCAAGTTAAGAAGATGCCAATTCAGAAACAAAAGCAGAAAAGACAACCCTCCAAGACATTTTTGGCCAATCAGGAAAGAAGGAAAATGATAAACTTCCTGAAAGGTGCAATTGGTGTTAAGGGGGAGATGTTTACCCACATGGCATTCTCTCAGATTGAAGAGTTGTATAACAAGGAAATGGCCAAGCTTCAAGGGGATTCAGCTCAAAGGGAGGAGGCTGAGAGAAGGATGAAAGAGAGACATGATCTCAACATCCAACAACCATTCCCTGAGGAAACCACACCTTCCAAAGAAGAAGCAAAAGAGAAGAAGGAAGAAATTGGAAATGTTGGTATAGAAGCCAAGTCTGGAAAAAGAATGAAATCAATTGCTCCAAAAAGGCAGTTGAAAAGGCCTAGGGTGGAAGAAACTGAAAAGGAAGCAGAACCTTCAGTAACATCCCCAACAGAGCCAGTACAGAGTCAAGAGCAGGTCACTAAGCAAACAGATGAAAGTATGGATCCGTACATGACAATAGTGGAACCTTTGAAAGCTGTTCCAATCTCTATGCAAGCTCCAGAGATCATCTTCTGGGATATTCTGAGAGACAATGGAAAGAATTTCTTCAGAATCAAGAGAGCTGATGGTTCATTTGAAGCTTATTCAACATGGGGGAAAGTCATCAGAAGTTGTTCAAGAGCTGATATAGAAGAACTATATAAAGTTGGGATGAAACTTTATGAACCTGTGTTGAAAGGTACTGAAGAGAATCTTCTCAAAGTGACATTGGAATACTTGTGCATGATGTTTGAGCCTGAAAGAGTGCACCATAGGATTAAAGATCATATGCATGAGTTCATATTCAAGAAGATTGACAAATGGATACTGTTTGAAAACTGTGGAGTATACATGATTACTATTGACAATTGTTATCATGAATATTATCTGGTGGACAAAATCTATGAGCATAGCAAGGAGAAGTTAGAAGGGATGCTTAAAGCTACACTGGTTTGTACAAAGGATTCAGAGATGGCCAAGATTGTGGTGAGAAGAACTGTAAATCAAAGCTTAGGCCTAGATCCAAATTTGGGAAATTGAATCAGAGGTGTTGAAAGCATCTTGAAGATTAATTCTGAAGAACTTGACTTCTCTTCCTAAAAGTCAAGTTAGGGGGAGATTGTTGGGAACTGAAAAATTCATCAAGTATGGTTAATGTTGCTGGTTCAAAGTTACTACTGCTAGAAGACTTAAAGGTTAATACTGCTGAGTGTTACTACTGCTAGTACTATTAATACTGCTAGTCAAAGTTAGTGCTGCTTGAACAAAGTTAGTACTGCTTAGCTAGTTAGTACTGCTAGTAGTTAGTACTGCTCTGTAGTTAATGCTGCTAGAAGGAAGTTAATGCTGCTGAAGATTAATACTGCTTATATGATGAAGATTCGTATGAAAGGATATACATGGAAGCTTAGAGATATACATGGAAGATATACTGAAGATATTTTATTGTATTTATCTTTTGTATTTAGTATATATATATTGTATAGTTTAGAATAGTTTAACATACGGAACTTAATTCATTTTTTGAGAGAAAATTAACCTCAAGGCATAGATCCTAATTCTAGAGAAGTAGAATTCGTATTGGTGAGCCTGTTCATCAATATTGAGGTTGAGTGTGTAATCTTGTAACTTCAAAACATTCAATACAAGTTTACAGTTTGTTCTTCATATTTTCTAGATTGATTTACTGTTTTATTGAATATCAAAGTGTTATTCCGCAAACTTCTTTGATATTGTTTCTGAGAATTAATTCTTGTTGAGAATTCGATCCTGAAAATTTGGTAAGAAGGTATTTGAAGGAAGGAGAGAGAATGAAGAAAGAAGAAATCCAGAAAGAAGATTTCAACAAGAACCCAGATTCACTCCATATAGTGATCAAAAGGGTGCAAACTTCAATCATGATGATGCAACACAACAAACAAGACCACAACAACCATTCCAACCAAGGTATCCACAACCACAGAGATACTTCAAACCTCAAGAACAGAAGCCAGGGACAAGTACTGCCACTCTTCCAACAAATCAAAATGATGGAAGATGCTTCAGATGTGGAAAACCAGGCCACTTCTCTGCAAACTGCAGAGGAAAACTTGTCAAAGATCAAGATTACTACAAGAACAAATATAAATACAATGTAAAAGAAAGAGTTCTTGTAGCAGAAATGGAAGATTGGCTATCAGACTCGACAAGCGACGGCGAGGAAGAGCCAACAAATCTCTGTGGTATGGCTTTTTCAGATGGAGATCAAACTGATGAAACATCTGAAGACAACTCTGAGAAGGTAAACTCTCTTTACACCTCTGACAGTGATCCTGAAATAGATGCATTTAAACTAATTAATGAACTTCATGATTTAGAGCAAAAGTTTGTTGAAGAAAAACAGAAAAGAGAGCAAGTAACAAAAGAGCTCATTTTTTACAAAAGAGAAAAGAATCTTCTGGAATCAGAAAAGAAAGATATTTTTCTTGAAAAAACTAAACTTGAAGAAACCTTCAAGCAAAAAGAAAAATCATTTTCAGAAGAAATAAGAGAAATAGAGAAAGTTTTAAAAGGAAAAGAAGAAGAAGTAAAGAAATCTGAGTATGAAAGGCTCAATTCTATTGCCTTAACCAAATTTTTTCAAAAGGAAAGAGAAATCTTACATCAATCTCTAGATAGAAAAAATCTTCGAATCAAAAGCTATGTTAATGCACAAAGTGTCTTCGACAAAATAAAATCTCAAATGGACTCTCAAGGGCTAGGATTCAATGAGTTGAATTCATTCAATGGATTGGAGAAAACTTCACTTTCTTCCACTTTCTGTATGGGAAAGGTCCAAAGCTTTGAAAGTCCATCTCTGAATAATTTCAAAAGAATGAAAACAGCAGAGGGATCAAAAGCAAGAGCTTTGAATTTCAAAAATACTACGTACTCTGAAGTAAAAGACATTCAAGAGTCTGTGTTACAGATAAAAGAAGAAACTTCAGAAGTACTCTTTACAAAACCTTAGAGCTATGATCCCAAAGAAATTTTCAGATTTGATGCTTTCATCTCAAGTGAATCAGAGACATTTGAACCAAGTTCCTCTGATACAAGTACTTCTGAAAATGGATCTAAGAGTTCACTTAATCCAAATGCTCCTCTGTATTCACCAAAGTCAGATGAAAACATCAGAACCACGTTTGAAGATGATGTTCAAAGGATATGGAAAGAAAATGTCATGGAGGACTTAAAAAGAAAAGAAAGCATGAAACGGATCATCAAAGTCTCTAGATCAAAAGAAATTAAAAAACCAATAGAGGTAGATATCTCTATTAAATCTAAGAGAGACTTTCTTGACTCTGATTCAGAATCTGATTTAGAGATTGATGAACAGATTTTTTGTAAACCAGGGAATGTAATTCACAAAATGATAGAAACTGTTGGCTCTGGTATTTTGAATGTTCCAATTTCAGTATTGAAAACCAAAACCAGAATACCAATAAGTCCTGATTTTGCAAATATGTGTTTACAAGCAAAAACATCTCTGGAACTTGAAAAAGAGTTGCAAGAAAAGGCAAAGAATAAAACAAACACTTCTGGCTCTTACACCTATAAAACAATAAATTTCTCTCCTGAACAAAAGGGCAAATGGACAAAAACTAACCATATTGATCCTGTCTGTGCAGTAAGCAGCAAAGAAAAGAAGATGTTTTTGAACAAGAAAAAGCAACTTGAAAAGAAGACTGTCTTTCAAGCAAAAAGAAAAGAAGTAGTTAGGGATAAATGTAATATTCCTAGTGCTAGTTTCAAAAGAAGTCAAAATGTAACAAATGCTTTTAATAAAAAGAAAACCTTTGCTTCTACTTCTTCTTGTTCTATTAATTGTAACTGCATTTATCTCTTGATGAAACTGAAGAATCATTTTAAAGGATCACACTGCCTTTTGAATCAATCTCTGAAAAATATCTCAGAGACAAAATCTCAAAAGAAGACACGTAAAGGCAAGACATCAAAAGATGAGATGCCAAAAAGTCATCCAAATCCACCAAAGTCTAACACAAAAGGACCCATAATGAGGTGGGTACCTAAGAAACAATAATCTGTCTTGCAGAAACAGTCAATGCCAATCTGGTACCTAGATTCTGGATGTTCAAGGCATATGACTGGAGATAAACAACTGCTATCCTCATTTAAAGCAAAATCTGGAGGAGCAGTTACTTTTGGAGACAACAAGCAAGGACAGATTAAAGGATATGGTGAGTTATCAAGAGGAAATGTTTCAGTATCAAAGGTTGCTTATGTGGATGGATTAAAACACAATCTGATAAGCATAAGTCAACTTTGTGATCATGGTTTTGATGTGAAATTTCAAAGAAAATATTTTTCACTTCTTCACTCAGAATCAGGTCAAGAAATGCTAAGAGCAGACAGAAAAGGTAACCTCTACAGAATGAACTTTACCAAAATCACAGACACTGATTCAGAGAAACTTTGTCTTGTATCTCTGAATAGTGAGGAAATCTGGCTCTGGCATAAAAAGTTTTCACATCTAAACTTTTCCTCACTTGATAAGTTAGTTAAACTTAATTTGGTTAAGGGATTACCATCTCTAAAGTTTAACAAAGATCATCTTTGTTCTGCTTGTGAGATGGGAAAAATGAAAAGATCTTCCCATAAAACCAAAAGTGAAAACAATTGTCCTAGACCTCTGCACATGCTTCATGTGGACCTCTGTGGTCCTATCTCTATACAGAGTCTAGCAGGTAAGAAATATATTCTGGTTCTGATTGATGAATTTTCCAGATACACATGGATAGAATTCATTAGAGCTAAATCTGATGTACCTGACATATTAATAAGGTTGTTAAAAAGATTACAGGTTCTATTCAGCAGCAAAGTTCAGAAACTAAGAAGTGATAATGGAACAGAGTTCATAAATGTCAAAATCAATTCTTATCTATCAGAAGAAGGCATTACACCTAACTTTTCGACAGCAAGAACTCCTCAACAAAATGGAGTAGTTGAAAGGAAAAACAGAACACTTGTTGAAGCTGCAAGAACAATGCTTGCTGGATCTGATCTTGCAACAAATTTTTGGGCAGAAGCAATAGCAACAACCTGCTTTACTCAAAATAGAGCTACAATTGTCAAAAGATTTCAGAAAACATCCTATGAACTCATTAACAATAGGAAACCTAATGTTAAATATTTTCATGTTTTTGGATGCAGGTGTTACATTCTGAAAGATAGAGAAAATCTTGGAAAGTTTGACAAGAAAGCTGATGAGGGCAAATTCATTGGATATTCATTAGCCTCAAAAGCTTTCAGAGTGTTCAATCTTAGAACAAGGACTATCCAAGAGAGCATCAATATCTCTTTTGACGACAATAAAAGCTCTGAACAACAAGAGAGTTCCTCGTCACCTATCTTTGAATCATCAAAGGAATCTGAATTAAACAGAATATTTGAAGATTTCTTTGATGATGAAAATTCTGAAGTTATCTTCAGAGATAGACCGAGAGTGAATTCAGAGGAACCTCAAGAAACAGGTACAACCCTTTCAGGGCCCTCTGGATTAACACCTTCTATTTCACCAAATACAGATCAGCAAAGTGAATCAGAAGAAGATCAAGAAGTATCCGAAGTAACTCCAGAAGCAAATGGTGAAGAACAAGAATCTGCTTCATCTATGGAACAAAACTTAGAGCCTCTGAACAGTACAAGAGAGGTGTCACCAACAGAGCCTCTGAACTGTACAATAGAGATATCACCTACAGAGCCTCTAAACAGTACAACAGAGGTGTCACCAACAGAGCCTCTGAACAGTACAATAGAGATATCACCTACAGAGCCTCTGAACAATACAACAGAGGTGTCACCAACTGTCAGAGACTCTGAAGCTCAAACTCCACCCCAAATTTATGCTCCAATTACCAGATGGACAAAAGATCATCCAATTGATCAAATCATTGGATCCTCATCCGCAGGAGTTAAAACAAGATCTGCCACCATCAATGAATGCTTCTACATAAACTTTTTGAGCATTATTGAACCAAAGAAGGTAAAAGAAGCTCTTGAAGATCCTCATTGGATCTTTGCAATGCAGGATGAACTTCAAGAGTTTGTAAGAAACAAAGTCTGGACCCTAGTTCCTCTTCCCAAAGGAAAATTTTCAATTGGAACGAAATGGGTTTTCAGAAACAAAAAGGATGAGGATGGAATAATAATCAGAAACAAAGCCAGGTTGGTTGCAAAAGGATATTGCCAGGAAGAAGGCATTGATTATGATGAAACCTTTGCACCTGTAGCTAGGCTAGAAGCAATCAGAATCTTCTTAGCCTATGCTGCACACAAAGGATTCAAAGTTTATCAAATGGATGTTAAATCTGCCTTTCTTCATGGTAAATTAAATGAAGAAGTTTATGTCCAGCAACCACCTGGATTTGAAAGTACAAAGTATCCTAATCATGTTTATTATTTGGATAAAGATCTGTATGGACTTAAACAAGCCCCAAGAGCTTCGTATGAAACTCTGTCCACCTTTCTAACTCAAAATGGATTTGAAAAAGGCACAATTGATACTACCTTATTCATCAAAAGGTACAAGAATGAGATGCTTTTAGTACAAATTTATGTTGATGACATTATATTTGGCTCTACAAATCAAAAGTATTGTGACAAGTTCTCAGAGTTGATGAAGAGTGAATTTGAGATGAGCCTCATGGGAGAATTAACTTTCTTTCTGGGCTTACAAGTAAAACAAACTTCAGAAGGTACATTCATAAGTCAATCTAAGTATGTCTCTGAAATTTTGCAAAAGTACAAACTCAATGATTCAACTTCAATGAGAACGCCTCTATCCACCGGAGTCAAACTTGACTCTGATCCTTCAGGAGAATCTGTGGATATAAAAACCTACAGAGGCATGATAGGTTCACTATTATACTTAACTGCAAGTAGGCCTAACATAATGTTTGCAACATGTCTTTGTGCTAGATATCAAGAAAATCCAAAAGAATCTCATTTATCTGCTGTCAAGAGAATTTTCAGATACCTCAGAGGGTCACACTCATTAGGCCTCTGGTATCCAAAACTTTCTAGTTTTGATCTAACAGCTTACACTGATGCAGATCATGCCGGATGTAAGCTTGACAGAAAAAGTACCTCAGGATGCTGTCAGTTATTGGGCAATAAGCTGGTAAGTTGGTCATCCAAGAAGCAAAACTGTGTTTCAACTTCAACTGCAGAGGCAGAATATGTTGCTGCTGCTAGTTGCTGCTCACAAGTAATATGGATGAAAACTCAGCTCAGAGATTATGGCCAACAAATTGAAAGAATTCCAATTCTCTGTGATTCAAAAAGTGCCATAGCCATCTCTGCCAATCCAGTACAACACTCCAAAACCAAGCACATCGATGTAAGGTACCACTTTCTGAAAGATCATGTTGAAAAGGGAACAATAGAGATGTATTTTGTACCAACTGAACTACAACTTGCTGATATTTTCACAAAAGCTTTAGATGAACGAAGGTTCAATTTTTTAATTAGCAAGTTGGGAATGTTGAATATGTCTACCTAACAAAAAAATGGTAAACTCAGAGTCTCTGATCAATTATCAGAGACTCTGAACCAAGTAGCATATGTCAGTGCTTAACACAAGAAAACATCAGAGTCTCTGATCCATTCATCAGAGCCTCTGGACTTTTTCACAAATGGTAAAAATCACTTGTTTTCTCCAAGCATGTGTCAAGGGGGAGAACATAAAAGACTTCATTCTTTGGTCAAGGGGGAGACAAAGACCCTTTCAGCTTTCAAGGGGAAGAAAAGTTTCTCTCTGATATTTATATCAGAGCCTCTGATCTTGTCTCTGATATTTATATCAGAGCCTCTGATCTTTTCTCATTAAACGAATATTCCAAGAAATTCTTTTAATAATAAATCTTTTTGAATAACCATTCATTTCTTTTTAAACCCAACTGGCGGTTTTCTGACACAAAGCGGCTCTCCCCTACATACCTAAACGTGCCACCTATTAATTAGAGGATGATGGAACGTCCTTTCTGACATTAGGGACTCTCATTCGCCGCTTCCATAACCTCTCCCTCTACCCTTTGTCTATAAAAACCCTGTTTCACTTTTCATTATCCTTTACGCTCTCAAAATCCAAAATCCCAAATCTCTCTTTCTAAGCTTTCATCTTTCTCAACCTGCAACAATGGCGGCTCATTCCCAAACTTCAGATAACTCGAGCAAACTTGTTCCAAGCTTGAATATGGCACAGTTCGATATTCCAGTAAAAGGTAACAACTACTTTCTGGACGTCACCCAAACCAAATACGATGAACAGTTTCGCCCAATCCTTGACGTTTTCACCAACTGCGAACTCAATGATGTTCTAACCAAACATGCCTCAGATATTCCCCTTCGCTTTGTCCAACAATGGTGGTATTCAAGTGAATACGACGATGAAAAGGAAGGACTGGTTGGGCACATTGACCTAGGAGAACAAAGCCTGAACATAAGAATCACCCCACAAATCCTAACTCGTCGATTCAACCTCCTCACGAAAACTGATCTTCAAATAGAAACTTTTGAGAAACTACCAAGTCAAGAAGTCCTTCTTCAGTTCCTCCACCACTTAGGCTACAACAAAGAAATAACACGCCTAAGTCAATTCAGACGTCAGTACCTGCCTCCCAAATGGAACTTTATGTTTAGTGTTCTCAACAGAACAATTACCTGCATGATTGGAAGTCAGGATCAGACTCATCCAGAGATCATAGCCATAATGTATGCTCTCTTCTTCAACAGAAGCATAAATATGGCTCACATTCTCTTCTGTGAGATGCTGACGGCGGTGGACAAAAAGAACAAGGACTTGGCCAAAGGAAAACAACCAATATCGGTACTGTTTACCAGATTCATCTCTGTGGTCATTCAACGAGCAATGGATAAATTCTCCATCAGTGAGGAGGGCCCAATGACACCTCTGTTTATGATGAACTCATTCAAAGCAACAGAGGTTCCTTCTTATCCACATGACCGACGATTCCCACACACCATGATTGAGGTAATTCCTGCTGACTCTCCTACCCATCTCCTACTTAGTCGTGTTGCCCAATCATCAGAACCGATGATGGGATCCCCAACACACTTAGGTTCTGAGCCTGAGCCTGAATCGGAGAGTGATATCTCTGATACTGCTCAAAACATTAACAGAGCGCAACCAGAGGGTGGCTCTGAGAGAGTGAGGAAGAGAGAACATGAGAACCCTCCCTCTGACGAAGAGAATAACTCTGTCAGAGCAGAGGAAGGTGAGGAAGAGAGAATTCCAGAGGGTGAGTTTCTAAACCTAGAATCTGAGGGCGGTGAGGTAGAAAAAGATGTCCTTGATGACACACATGAGAGATTCCAAAGCCCAAATCCCCGTGCAAACATATTTACTGTCCAAGGTGGTCCAGCATCAATGGACATTGAAACAGAGGTGCACACCTCGAACCCTACCCATCCTAACCGCTCAGAGGCATCTACTTCTGCCTCTGAAGCACGCACCACATGGGAACCCTCTGATGCGGCTAAGTCCTCTCAAAAGGACTTGGACCAAGATAAAAATACTCATTCATCCCAGAGTATGTCACCTCCACACACACATGATGCCTTTGTGGCTCATAAAAAGTTAGACCGTCCCTTAGATCGTAAGGATTGCCTGTTAGAAAAAGAATGGCACGACCTTCTTGCACATGGACTCCTTAGCCTGGACAGCAAGGTTTCCACCCACATTCGTTTCTCATCATCAGATTCTGACTCTGATGATCAGAGACCGATCGGAACCATTATAGGGAAATCCGTGAAAAAGGGTCCCCAAGGATTAATGGGAAGTCCTTCCGGAGTCAATATCAAGCCAACTCCGAAAGAAGGCCCCTCTGAACTCGAGGGAAACTTAGAATCATGTGTTGATCCTAAGGTCACCCCCTCTGATTACGTTACCAAAGAGGAGTTCAAAATCTTTGGTGATGAAATCAGAGAATCTCTGAAGGAGATTAAACTTCAAATGGAGAAGACCTCAGAGGCCTCTGCCTCAAACTCTGAAGTTGCAAAGCTCACTTCAGAGGTCTCTGAGCTGCGCACAACTGTTAACTCTCCTAACGCTAAAATGGATGCTCTGGAAAGCCTGGTCATCAAAAATGACTCGGTTCTATCCAGAGAAATTCAGAACTCCACAACAGAGCTCCTCAAGGCGCTTCCTACTCCCTCTGCCCCCACTCCAACACATGCAGACTTTTCTCAATTCAAAGAGGAAGTCTTGCGTTCTTTGGCAGAGGTACTTGCAAAGATCCCTACCTCCTCTACTGCTGCTCCTACTACATCAGAATTTGTTACAAAGGCTGACCTAACCAACTTCTCCAAGAAGATCACCAGCAATGTAATGACTATCTCCAGCAAGTTCGTCTCCAAGACCACTCAACAGCACAAAAAGATTGAAGACCTTCTGCAGAATGTCAAATCTTCAGAGGGAATATTGAAGAGAAAGGAACCAGAGGTCGCATGCTCTGCGGAAGCTCGGAAGAAATCCAGGTATGAAGATTCTGATGACTTGGATGACCAACCTCCGGGGTCATCTGATCTTCATAAGGGGGAGAAGACGACTACACCAAAAACTGTTGAAACACAAAAGGAGTCCACTCCCTCTGAATCAAACCAAAGAAAGGAAAAAGGAATAGAGAGACATTCAACCTCAACCTCTGCTGAAGATAACCAGGCCACTCTAAAGTCGCCAGTACCTGTCATCTTTCTAGCACCATCCACTTTGAGTGTTCCAATAATAGCTGCAACTCCAGAAACTATTGGAGCTCTGGAAGAAGATGAAGACGAGCAGCTAGTAGACTTCTCTACATCAGAAGATGCATTCTCATCACCAGAAAGACCAACTTATGTGATGAGAGATGCTTACGAATCAGAGGCTGAAAGAGTAGAACCAGAATCTGAAAAAGAAGAAAAATCAGATTCTGGAAAAGAAGTTGCTGAAGAAGAAATTGAAGTAATTGATGTCGAAGAGTATGTATTCAAGAATGCTCAACCACATCATACTTCAACAGCAACAGAGCTGAGGGAATCACCAGAGATAGAAGGCTACATCTCTGAACCCACAACAGATAATCCTCCACAGACGAAGGAACCAGAAACCATGGTTGCTGATGAACAGGCTCCTTCAGAGAATCCTGTTCAGAAGGCAAGCATCGGTCTTCCAGCCAAAGTATTCAATAAACCTCCTACATTCCTTGAATCAAATCCCAAAGCTTCCATAGAAGACCACTTCAGATACATCTACTGTGAGTTCAATATGGCAGACACTATAGTCATTCCTCTGAATCCAAGGATCAGAGAGGACATGCCGGACTATGAGCGAAGATTTGTCAGAGATAAAACCAGACCAAGAGCAGAGGTCCTCTTTGATGATCCAATCACCAAGATCAACAAAATCTCAGAAAAGACCTTTTCTTACAACAAGATCATCTATAGGCACTATGTGGTAACTCGATCTGATCAGAAGATTTACGAGTTCAATGATAATGATCTCGTAAATCTAAATCCATATGATTTACCACATTTATATGCCTATTGCTCTGCTAGATATGATCATGGAAGAAGGGAAATAAGGATGGGCATGGTTGAAATCAGACGGGCAATGGAGGCCTATGTCAAACACAGAGCAAAACGTGACTTTCAAATTGCTCTAAACCTAGGGGAAGAAAAGCTGGAGGTAACTGAACCTGTGGAGTCATTAGACAAACTTGAAGAACAGAAGACTGGATCAATCGTTGCAGAACCTCTGGGTTTCGTCTACAGAGTAAATCAAGTAAAGAAGATCTTTCTTGCTTCGGAAGTGTCGAAGTACTCTGATGAAACCTTGAGAGGTATAAAGAAAATGATCCATGTAAAAGAAGAAAGGCACAGAGCAGATTTACTGGCAAAACTTGACATAGAGATTGACTCCATGATTAACTTCAGAGCTCTGATCATGAAGTTCCATGGAATCTGTTCAAGTGACAAATTTTAGCATGCTTCCTTGTTCTTGAATATTACTTTTTCTATAATGTATTTCCAACTGTGTTAGTAATATTTAAGAGGATGTTTTTCTCCTCTATGCTTTCTAGTTTAAGTTATGTTCTCTGCTATTCTTGCATCTTTTATTTTCAACACTTAGGGGGAGATTGTTAGCTCCAATTCTTCATTCTTTAAAGTGTTTAAAATATCTGTCCTACTTCAGAGGACTTCCAGAGACAGATTTCAGAGGACGAAGACTTCAGAGGACAAACCTGCCTCTGAAGTACTTATCAGAGTGCAACTTTCAGAGAAGACATCAGAGATAGCTTCATCAGAGGCTCTGAAGACAACGTCAGAGCTCTGAAGACATTCTCTCTGAAGATGTTCACTAAAATTATCTACGAGTGAACAGAAGAACAGATGACACGTCACCTTGTGATAAGATTTACTTTCTAGAATAGGTCACTGTTCAGCATGCTTCCTTTCGTCATACAAGTACACTACTTACTTTATGGTCCTATAAATAGGACCATCACCTTATTGTTCAAGTGTGCTTGAGAAGTTATATATCTGATAATATAAGTTGAATACTTTATTCCAAGAATATCTTGTTTATCTTTATCTGCTTTATGAACTGTGATATTTGAATCTCCTTTGATATTAAACTGTATTGCTTCCGCTGTCATTACTCTTATTGTTTATATCATTGTTACGAGATTAGATCTGGGATCCAACAGGGAGAATTCAACATTAATTATATTATTAAAATATTGTATAATTCGATCATTTCAATAGTTTTTTAAAAACTTATATTAAATATATTAATTTAATCTCATTGGTAAGAAAGAAAAAAATCACTTCTCACATGAAAGTGATTGTATGTAGAAGATCATGAAGGTGAGTGAAAAAGAAGATACAAGTGAAGAGATCAAAAAAGTTGAAGTAGATGAAAGCATGTCTTTTGATTGGCAATCAATTGAAGATCCATGATATTTCAGTTGTTAACATGGGTAAACCACAAGGCTTGTGGTGTAGCATTAATCATCTGGGGAGTTCATAGTGCTCAACCTGGGTTCGATTCTCTGCATTCGCAACTTTGTGGCCACTGGGTATAACCTCAGGGCTGCATGCTTTAGCAGTCGGTTTCATTGCCAAGGGATTAGTCTGGGCCAAAGGCCCAGGACACCCTTTACTAAAAAAACATGGGTAGACCTACTAGGAGAGTAGGGGGTGCAAAAGCCCACGCTTAATTGTCCCGTCATAATGTAAAACAAGAAGGAAAACAGTTCAAAGAAAGGTTTAAACCTTTAATTGAAAGCTTAAAAGCCAGAGGATTCATCGGGGAAGAACCAATGAAACATTGGGCAAGGAATGGTGAAGTTTGACAACCGATTCAACAAATTGCATGCTAATTTATTGAAATGGTTCACACATCATGTATATCCAAAATCACCAATCTAAACAGCCACATTTTTAGCCCATCCAAATCGTAAAATAAAACCTTTCACAAATAAATTACCTAAGTTGTTGATCCTATTTTCAATCAACTAAAATAACTAATATGATCATATCATTGTTAATGACTACTTGTTTTTGGGCCAACTTGTACAAAATTCCTCCCAATAAGGGGTAAAACCAATAAGAAATTGATCAAATGTACACCTTGTATTAAAATTAACTTAGCATAGAATTAAAAAGTATTGTCCAAGTCAATTTAGCTAAAATGAATGATACCATTGAGCTGAACCTATTCTCATGAAATTAAGTAGATCAACCGTTTGATTGAACTCAGCATATCGTAATTCATACATAATGCAACCCAATGCATTAGCAACAAATGACTACACAAATTGATTCACATAGTAGGCAACCACTTGAACAAATGACGTTGATCCTTTGTATTGGTCTTGTTACTAATTTCTCCTCATTTCAAAACTTATATCCAAAAAATTAACCTTGAAAGGTAGAAAATATCCATATTTCTTTGTGAACAGCATACACCATTTTTCAAAAGAAAAAAGAGCGCCTCAAATTAATGACTACACCATGCTTTAAAAAAACAAAAATTGCTCAAATGAATAAAAAACAACAACCGTTACTCATAACATAAATGAACATATACGAATGTAAACGAACGAACATAAATGAACATATACGCACGTAAACGAACGAACATAAATGAACATAAACGAACACAAATGAATAAAAAACAACAACCGTTACTCATAACATTAGCAAGATAATTATATCAAAATCAATGGTTTATTAAATTATTAACCTAACAATTAACAATTAACAAACATTTCTATTCGGTAAATTGTAAAATACCAAATACCAAATCCAATCAATCTAACAAAATCAATCTAAAATACCAATACCAAATGCTATGAAAATAAAACCAAGTTACCAAAATACCAACAATTCAACAAAATCATTTATCAAGATTCAAGAAATCAAAAATTTAGGTTTTTAGTTTTTACCCAAATGGTTGGAGCCGTTGGAGGCTGGAGAGTGGAGACCGCTTGAGTTGCTTTGACTTCTTCTTCTTCGTTTCCACAACACTTTCGAAAATCACAGAAGCGAGCTGAGGAGAGACAGATTTGAGATATGAGATCGACAGTCCGTTGGAAATCAGATTGGGGAGTGAGAGTGTTGTAGGGGCCTCAAAAAAAATTGTTGGGGACCCATTGATTGATTTAGCCTAAAATAGATATAAAAAAAAATTAGCCTTGTGGACCTGAAATGGTAGGGGGCCCCGGACCCCTACCCCCAAGTACTAAATCCGCCCCTGCTTCTGCCTGCTCAATTCAGAGGCCACATCCGTTGTGTCTTCTAGCTACTCGATTCACTGAAGGGCCACATCGGTTTCAGAAGAGGTAACAGTTACAAATTAAAAGAGGTAATGGTTAGGGGCAGCGATGAGAGATGTTGTATAATTTGGAAAAAAGAAATGCAAGAATCCCCAAAATAAGGAGGTGAGAATTTGTAATACTTAACTGTGAAGATGCCACGTAAGAAGCTATTTGGTTTTACTTTTATGTATAGATTCAAGGTGCATTTATACATGTAAGCTTGTTCCAGTTACATCGTGCCGAGAACAATACAAATGTTGTTCAAATAATCTATATATCTATATAAAACAGAAACATACAGTGATGACGTGGCATCTCCAGCGACCAGTATTAGTGCCATCCTTTTTCCCTGATTTTTCTTTTTTTTCTTCCTTTTTTTAGGTTTAAACCCATTCGTCTTCTACTGTTACACTTCTTTCATCTTCTCATCTCTGGATGAAAAAATTATGGATTGACAGGATACCCGGTACGCCTCTCTCTTTCTATGTTTTACTTCTCTTTTCTCGATCTCTGTTGACATCAGCATTCGATTCACACAACCTTGGTTGTTGGGCATCTTTGATTATTGTGTGGTGTCTTCTTTGTGGCCTTAGAGACGGAATCCAGATTATTGCTCTGGTGATTCCAAGGATGTAGAAGAAGCGAAGAAGAAGAAGTTTCAGCCTGTTCCGGTAATTTCTATGTGCAATTCCATAAACAAATTTGTAGGAGTTGCCATCATGTGTTTCCTTGGCCTTCAACTAACCTTTAATCCAAGTATTTTTTAAGTTCATTCTTCAACAAGTAGGGAAACAACAATGGACATGCCGGCATATTATCCCGATGATTGCAATTTAGTTTTTTTCTTGAAGCTACTAATTAAAAGTAGTATTTTTGGTGTTTAACATTCATACTGTTTGCTATAATCGGTTCTCTTTTATCCCACTGATTGGTTTTTGACTGTTTGGAATGCATATATTAGTTTATAAAAAGGTAAAACTTTTTTAATTTGTTAGTTTAGTTGCTGTTGAGATGTTACTTTTGAATTCCCTCAAGAAATTCAGGAAAATAACAATAAAACAAAAATAGTTCCATGTGGCAGTGAAAACCCAAATGCTTTCATATTCAGATCCATGAGACGTGATTTACTGATTTATATGTTAGACCCATGAGCTGTGATTTATTGATTTATATGAAATTTGTTACATAAAAGAGATCCAATTTCATTTTGTGTAGGTCCTTTTCGTAATTATGACACCCAAATGATGAAGAGATTCAGAGAAAGAATGTCGATTGCAAAGAAAGGACTTCATCAGTACATGCTACATGCTACAACTTCAACAACATTTTAAATAAAAAAAGGTACCGTGTATTCTTGATTTTCTACTTTTTGTGGATTTCATGATTTAAGTTTTGTTCGTTTGATGAATTACAAATGGAATGCTGTAATTTATGTTAGTTGATGCACCTTGAAATGTTTTTCTTTTTGATTGTGTGTTCTTAGTTGGATCATGAACTAAGTATACCGATCTTTTCTTATCAATGACAGTTAGGATTTCGTGAAAGTGGACTTTTTACCTTTTTTTCCTTTCAATCGGCTTTGTTGTTTGGGAAGTCACTGAAGCTACTAGTTGCCGTTTAAATGGGTTGAGTTGTTACTAACAATTCGTTTTCATGTCTTTATTTTAATTAATCATTCATTTTCTCTTATTTAAGAATAACTGTCTTTTGTTTTTTGTTGGCTTTGTTATTGGTCTTAAAACTTTTTGTTATACAACAACGTACCTCTCAATCTCTCCCTCTAACACACTTTCTCTCACTAGATTTGTATTGTTAAAAGATCAATCTTTTTTATCAATATTTGTTTATTGTTAAGTTATTTGTTATTGTATTGACTTTTTATGAGTTCTATGTTCTTTTTTTGGTAGTAAGTGACACAAGAAACAAACTATCTAAAGATCTCTAAATATACTGAAGAACATCAAAGCTTTATCATCAAGTCATACATATTATTGTTACATAGAAGCCTTTCATTCGAGTACTCCTTTAATTTTAATGTATTCTTGATTTTGTCTATTTTGTAATTTCGTGATTTATTGTTACCTTAATTCTCATTTCTATGTCTCTTTGTTCTGGAGCATAACCCACAATGCTAAAAGAACATTTGCATATTGGTTATTTTGATATTACATTGTTAGTCGCAAAGTACAATAAAATTTCATTTTTATATTCGCTTCTTAATTTGGTATATACTAATATATGTTTTTAGTGTTCCATTTGAAAAACCAAAGTTATACAAAAATGTAAATCGGCTAATATGCTTCAAAGTTTGTTTTCTTGACCTTCAATGATTTTGAATTATGTTAAAATATAGATCGATTTCGTTTTGTGAGTTTATTTTTTTGCTTCATACAACTTAACAATTTCAATATTGAAATTTTGCTACAAATATTATCTAATGAGATTGATAGCACTATCAACAATGTATCCTAGACAATCGATTAAGAAAATGAAGCTGATGAATCACCTTTATACAAGAAAAGTCAAAATTTGTAGGTGTCTGACAATTCTATGTAAACATGTTCATCTGGACAATGCATCAATACACATTTTGATCCAAACTGCCAACGAATAAAATTAAATCAAGAAATTGTTGATAAAGGAGAAGAAAATATTGGAAGAAAATAAGTCAGTGACTAAACGAAAAAGGAGGTGGATTCTTAATAAAATATTTCTTCGTCTTTTCTTATAAAAAATTAATAATATTGATAAATATAAACACTTTATTATATTTAATCATGTGTTGTTGTATGTCTTTTTAAAAGATGATTATAATTTTAGAAATGATCATAATATTTGGTTTTTAATATGAAGATTATTTAGAATTTTTTATTTTAATGATAATATAAACATTTGATGATGTCATTTTATTCATTAATTATGTGAAACAACCCAAACATTAAGCAGTTCAAACATAACCAGAATAATATAAAACAACGTCGGGGCCACCCCAGATCAACAAATTCAAGATTAAAGGTTTACTATAAAGTAACCTATTACACAACTGAGAATGCGAGAACAAAAAATAAAACTATAAAGGGAGGTCTTCTAAATCCGGCTCTAGCTCATGCCTTCTTCTTACCCTTAACCGTCTCACCTACTTCGCGTCTTCCTGAAAAAGTTTTTAGTTTTGAAAGAGCGAGGGTTAGACCAATAGGTCTAGTGAGTCCCCTCTAACAATAGTTCAAGCCATAGCATTTAAAGAAGGAATTATAATAAAATAAACCCATTCAGTTGAAAACATAACCACACTTTTAACAACGTTCTGGCTCACATTACCGCCACCCGAAGATGACAACGTGTCTGGCTCCCACTGCCTTATCTGGGACACCCCCCCCCCACCCACCCACCCAAATGGCATGAATGGGACACACCCCCGAGTGTGAGCTCAGGCGGGACACACCCCCCGGGTGTAACCCATAACAACGTATGCATACATTACTTCATGATAATGTAAATAAAAGCATAACTGCATTTGAACACTTCTCGCATTTAAAGAATAAATCTAGCATAAACTTTTCTCGCAATTGATAATAAAAGTAGATTAGGATAACTTACCTGAATTTCCAAACCTTTCTACCCCACATCCCTAACCCCAAAACGATCACCTAACAAAATTAATAGAAAAACAGTGCATTAAATCCTGGACCTACCAGAGGAATCCAATCGGCCCTCAACACTGAAGGAACCCAAATGGCCCACACCCAGGTCTCTGCTCTCGAGTCGGACTTCCCCCGCCTACCGCTCGGTCCTCCCCCGAGCCGGGTTTCGCTGGCACTCGGGTCTCCCTCGAGTCGGACCTCAACACCACTTGGGTCTCCCCCGAGTTGGGCCTCACGGCACCCGGGTCTCCCCGAGTCGTCCTCCCTTTCTGCGCTGCACCGTAACACAGCGACGGCCACAACGCTCGTTCGATCCTTCGTTTGGGTTTTGCTTTCGCACCTAAATCAAATCACCGAACAAAACAAAATAAAAGGAATTGATCTCACCCTTAACATTAATCGAAGAGTACTATGTGTTTAGAAATGAGAAGACGACTAAAAACCATAGCACTATAGTGACAGATTAATGGGGATCGATCTTTCCCCAAATCAACCCAAAAACCGAATGTTTTAACTAGGGATCAAAGGGGTAAAATAGAAAGTTTACCTTCAATAACGATTTGCAAAGTTCACTGTGATGCCCCTTTCTTCTTCAAGCTCTCAACTTCCAAATCTTTAAATCACACACACACACCCTCACACTTTGCTGACTTCTTTGATATTCCCCCAAAAGGAAAAAGTGACGGCTAGGATTATAAGAATTCGCCCTACTTTCCAAATTACAACTAGCCCCTTCAACTTTGGGCGTTGGCCAACAATTCACCCAAAATTTACAAATACTCACCTGAGCCCGGTTACTACAATATCCCCTCCTTGAAATAATTGCGTCCGCGGAATTCCATCGCTAAACAAACTAGGATACCGGGACCTCATGTCTGCCTCGACTTCCCACATTGCCTCTTCCCCTTTATGGAATTTCCACTGAACTTTCACCATACGGATTTCTTTGTTCCTTAACTTTTTTTAACTTTGTGGTCCAAAATGGCCACCAGTTCTTGTACGTAAGTTAATTGCTCATCCACCCAGATGTCATCCAAAGATACCACGACTTTCGCTTCCGCCAAACACTTCTTCAGGTTTGAGACATGAAACATGGGGTGAATCCCTTGCAGATCCTCGGGTAAATCGAGCTTGTATGCTACTTCTCCGACGCGTTCTATGATAGCAAACGACCCGACAAACCTTGGTCTCAATTTATCGTTTTTCCCAAAACGAACTACCCTTTTCCAAGGCGAGACCTTTAACATAACCGTGTCTCCCACTTGGAACTCGATTTGTTTCCTTCGCTTATTCGCGTACTTCTTCTTATGGTCTTGGGCCGCCCTCAATCTTACTCGAATTTGGTTCAACTTATTAGTTGTTACTTGTACTATCTACGGTCCTGCCAATTGTCTTTCCCCCACCTCATTACAACATAGAGGTGTCCTAAATTTGCGTATGTAAAGAGCTTCGAATGGTGCTACTTAAATACTCGCATTGTTGTTGTTGTTGTAGGAGAACACTATCAATGGTAGATGAACCTCCCACGAACCTTTAAAGTCGATTACACATGCTTGCACCATGTCTTCCAGCGTTTGGATAGTTCTCTTACTATGTCCATCCATTTGGGGATGATACGCGGTACTCAACTTAAGTTGCGTCCCCAATTATCTTTGAAGACTCCTCCAAAACGAAGAAGTGAAACGACCATCACGATCTGACACTATAGATGACGGTACTTTATGCATCAATACGGTCTCGTCTATATAAAACTTTGCCAACTTATCCAATGAATACGTCTCTTTGATTGGTAGGAAGTGAGCCGATTTGGTGAGTTGGTCCACTATTACCCAAGTGGTGTCATGCCCTTTGGGTGATCGCGGGAGTCCCGTGACAAAATCCATCGCGATTTTTCATCCGACTTCTACACCGGACTTTCCAACGGTTGGAGCTCCCCATAAGGTCGTTGATGCTCCATTTTGACCTTTAAGCACGTTAGGCATAGCTCAACAAAGTAAGTGACGTCGTTCTTCATTCCCGGCCACCAATAACACTGCTTCAAGTCATGGTACATCTTATTGGTTCCTGGATGTATGGAATAGCGTGACTTATGAGCTTCTTCCAACCCCCTTTTCCGAAGGTCACCCAACTTAAGAATCCACACCCGACTCCCGAAACATTTCACTTCGAGACTATCAACAGTCAATGAAGTCACGACTCCAACAATCCTCTCGCTCTTCAAGTTATCTTCTAAAAGTGCTTCCTCTTGAGATATCTTGACTTCCTCAAGAAGATCGAAAGTTGCTTCGACTCGAAAGGCCACCACCTTCGTTGCATCTACCCGCTCCTTCCGGCTCAAAGCGTCAGCCACCATATTGGCTTTACCCGGATGGTAAAGAATCTCGTAGTCATACTCGCTTAACAGTTCCATCCATCTTCATTGCCTTATATTAAGTTCCTTCTGGTTGAACAGATGCTGAAGAGTCTTGTTGTCAGTATAAATCTGACACTTAACCCCGTACAGATAGTGCCTCCAAATTTTCAAGGCAAAGACCGCCGCCGCCAGTTCTAGGTCATACGTCGGGTAATTCTTCTCATGCTCTTTCAACTGACGAGACGTGTAAGCAATCACCTTTCCTTCTTGCATTTAAGCACGCCCTAAACCAAACTTATAAGCATCGCTATAGATCACGAATCCTTCCGATCCGATGGGTAATGATAAAATGGATGCACTACTCAGGCTTTCCTTCAACTTCCCAAAAGCAATCTCTTGGGCTTTGGTCCACTCGAACTTGACGTTTTTCCTTGTCAATGCGGTTAACGGTGTGGCTATCCGAGAGAAGTCCTAGATGAACTTTCGGTAGTACCCCGCCAACCCAAGGAAGCTTCTCACTTCCAATGGTGACTTCAGTGCTTCCCAACCCTTGATAGCCTCAATCTTCGCTGGGTCAACCTTAATCCCGTCTTCCGACACAATGTGACCTAGGAACTGCACTTCTCTCAACCAAAACTCACACTTCGAAAATTTGGCATACAACTTCTCGTGTTTTAGAAGCTCCAACACCGATCGCAGGTGTGCCTCATACTCATTCATGGATCATGAATAGATAATTATGCCATCAATGAAAACGATTACACACTTGTCCAAGAGTGGACTACACACTCTATTCATTAGATCCATGAACACTACTGGCGCGTTAGTCAAGCCGAAGGGTATGACTAAGAACTCAAAATGTTCGTACCTCGTATGAAAATCCGTCTTGGGCACGTCTTCTTCTCTTACTTTCAACTGGTGATAACCCGATCGTAGGTCGATCTTTGAAAAGTAACTTGCTCCTTGTAGCTGACGAAGAGGTCATCAATCCTTGGCAACAGGTACTTGTTTTTGATCGTTACCTTGTTGAGCTCACGGTAGTCTATGCACATCCGCATAGACCCATCCTTCTTTTTGACGAATAACACCGGCGCTCCCCACGACGAGGTGCTGGGATGAATAAATCCTTTATCGAGCAACTCCTGTAGTTGCGTCATCATCTTCTTCATCTCGGTCGGTGCCAAACGATAGGGTGCTCTTGCGATTGGTGTCGCTCCTGGCATCAGATCTATCCTGAACTCCACCTGTCGATGTGGGGGCAAGGAGTCAAATCCTCTGGAAACACCTCCGGGTATGTACTTACCACACGAACCGACTCTAGCCCCTTCTTCTTCTTCTCAGTGTCTAACACATACGCTAAGAACCCCACACACCCCTTTATTAAGCACCGCCTAGCTTTGATAATCGAGATCAGACACGATTTTCTATCCCGACGGTCACCATAAACTACTACCTCTTCCTTATCGGGCAACGCTATACATATTAGCTTCTTATTTCATACTATATTGGCATCGTTAGACGCCAACCAGTCCATCCCCATAATGACGTCAAATTCGCCCACACCAATCGGGTATAGCCGTAATGGTAACAAATGACCATCGATGTCAATTCTACACCCCTCATAAAACTCCCATACTAAGACTCGACTATCATCGACTACCTCTACTTCAAACCCATGACACATGAAATTTCCGAATGAAATTTGGCGACACAAACGAACGGTTTGCGCCCAAATTAAATAACACCTTACCAAAAGTTGAGTCTATAGGGAAAGTACCTGTCACCACATCCGGTGTTTCCACTGCCTCCTCCGCCATCATATTGAATGCCCTTAATCTCGCCTGGGCCGGTTCCACCTTCCTTTCTCCACCCTTTCCTCCAAAACCTCCGATAACTCATTTCTTCAGTTGTGGGCAATCGGTCTTGATATGATCTGGAGAACCACATTGATAACAAGACCTCGGTCCCTGGAAGTCCCGGGACATATGTCCCACTTTCCCACACTTAAAACAACCATCCTTATCCATGAAGCACTCCCCCTTGTGCATTCGGTTACACTTGTTGCACGGCTTATCCCCAAACTTCGATATTGCCCGTTGCTCGGGCCAGGCACTCTTAGCCTTCCTAGAATCACGTGTTGGTCCTTCCCACTTTCTCTTTTCCTCGCTTCCCTCAGACATCTGGCAAACTTTATCTTTCTCAGTCATTTCTGCCGCATTAACAGCCGCTTGAAAAGTTGTAGGTTCTCGAGCAGCCGCCAACTCTCAGATATTACTTCTCAACCCAAATAGGTATCTGTCTACTCGCCGCTCCTCATTTGGCACGTAAATCTCAGCAAATCGGGCCTTTTCCAGGAATTTGGTTATATACTGACGAACCATCATCTCTCCTTGTTCTAAATTCGGAAACTCCTCCTCCAACTTCTTGACAGCTGCCAACGGACAAAACTGTCGTTTGAACCAAACGACGAAAGTCTCCCAATCCATGCCCCTTGCCGCTCTTGAACCCTCCCTCCAATATCCGCTTCCCACCAGAACACGGCATCGTCTCTTATCATAGACAACACAAACACCAACTTGTCTTCCTCCGTGCATTTACAAGTATCAAAGACCAGCTCCATTTCCCTAATCCACTTTATCACCACCACCGGATCACATTCCCCTTTGAAGGTAGCGGGCTTGCACGAAATGATTTGTAGCTACAGCCTCTCTCCACCACCGCTTTATATGCCAGTTCCGGAAACGATTGAGATTAGCTACCCATCACAGTCACTGGTGGGTTCGACATCTCAGTTACTTCTCTCTCTTCACTCTTTCCCTTGATTCCAGATGTTTCTCTCGTCTGATGAGCCAGCAGCGCTTGCAACTTTTCTTGGATTTTTCCCATCTCATTAGTAATAGTTTCCTGAGTCACAAAGGCTTAGGTTCTCCCCCTTTCGCGACTCCTTGAACATCATCTTCCCCTGATAGTAGTCGAACTCTCTTGCAAAGAAGGTTCCTGTTCCGCCATCACCTCCACGCTACTCGCTCGACGACCCCCTTGCGCCATCTTTCTCCCCTGAGCCCTGTCTCAGGTTCGTCCAGTTGAGTGACAGCCTTTCGGGACCCCTTCCCTTGACCCCTTCCGCGACCACGTCCCCTTCCCCGAGTGGCTACTTTTCTCGGAGAGGCTTTTGGTCCTTCCACAATTACTATGTTCACCGGCACTGCCTCCGCAACCGGCACAGATCTACTCCTTGTTACTCGTTCAAACATGCTTATTGAAAAGACGGAAACACGCAACATTCAATCCAATAGGATCGACATAATAAGGTACATTAAGCACACATATGTACCGTTAAACTCGTAATTACATTGGCCAGGTGTAATTCCAAATTCACCTTACATGCTAGTCCTCACCACCCTATTGCTGGTCTCGCTAAGGTCTTCCTATTTCTCAGTTGTATATCTACCTTACTAGTTTAAGTCTAGGCCCATCCGAGCACCTAGATCCCTTAAACTAGGGCTCTCATACCAATTGAAACAACCCAGACCTTATGCAGTTCAAACATAACCAGAATAATATAAAACAACGCCGACACGACCCCAGATCAACAAATTCAACATTTAAGGTTTACTATAAAGTAACCTATTATACAAATGAGAATGCGAGAAAAAAAAATAAAACTATAAAGGGAGGTCTTCTAAATCTGGATCCAGATCATGCCTTCTCCTTACCCTTAACCATCCCACCTACTTCGTGCCTTCCTTAAAAGGTTTTTTGTTTTGAAAGAGCGATAGGTCTAGTAAGTCCCCTCTAACAACAGTTCAATCCATAGCATTTAAAGAACGAATTATAATGAAATAAACCCATTCAGTTGAAAACATAATCACACTTTTAACAACGTTCTGGCTCACACTACCGCCACCCGAAGATGACAGTGTGTCTGGCTCATACTTCCTTATCAAGGATACATCCCCCAAATGGCTAGAACGGGACACACCCAACGGTGTGAGCCCAGGCGGGACACACCCCCCGACTTAAGCCAATAACACATCCATAACAATGTATGCATACATTACTTCATGACAATGTAAATAAAAGCATAACCGCATTTGAACACTTCTCGCATTTAAAGAATAAATCTAGCATGAACTTTTCTCGCAATTGATAATAAAAGTATATTAGGATAACTCACCTGAATTTCCAAACCTTTCTAACGCACGTCCCTAACCCCGAAACGATCACCTAACAAAATTAATAGGAAAAATAGTGCATTAAATCCTGGACCTACCGAAACAATCCAATCTGCCCTCAACACCGACGGAACCCAAATGGCCCACACCCAGGTCTCTGCTCTCGAGCCGGGTTTCCCTGGCCTTCCGCTCGGTCCTCCCCCGAGCCGGGTTTCACTGCCACTCGGGTCTCTCCCGAGTCGAACCTCAACGACACTCGGGTCTCTCCCGAGCTGGGCCTCACGGCACCCGGGTCTCCTGCAACCGGGCCTCACGGCACCCGAGTCTCCCTAAGTCGGCCTCACTTTCTGCGCTGTGCTACACCGTAACACAACGACGACCACAATGCCTGTTCGATCCTTCGTTTAGGTTTTGCTTTCGCACCCAAATCAAATCACCGAACAAAACAAAAGAAAAGGAATCAATTCTCACCCTTAACATTAATCGAATATTACTTTATGTAAAGAAATGAGAAGACGACTAAGAACCCTAACACTATACTGATAGATTAATGGGGATCGATCTTTCCCCAAATCAACCCAAAAACCGAATGTTTTAACTAGGGATCAAAGGGGTAAAATAGAAAGCTTACCTTCAATAACAATTAGCAAAGTTCACTGTGATGCCCCTTTCTTCTTCAAGCTCTCAGATTCCAAATCCCAAAAATCTCACACACACACACACTCACATTTTCCTAACTTCTTTAAAATTCCCCCAAAAGGAAAAAGTGATGGCTAGGGTTATAGGAATTCGCCCTACTTTCCAAATTACAACTAGCCCCTTCAACTTTGGGTTTTGGCCAACTATTCACCCAAACTTTACAAATACTCACTTGAGCCCGGTTATTACATTATGGATACAATTTATATATGTGTTGTTTCTATTTAAAGAAATATAGATTATTTATTCTAAATCTTTTTTTTTTGTAATTTTTATTTATTGTAGTGTTGAGTCTTATATCTGAAATCTTCGATTATGTTGTGATTTTTGATTTATTTTTCAATTTTATTATTTTTTTGTATTGATTTATTTTAAATGATGTTAATTAATGGTATATATAAATATTTACACTATGGTTATTACTAATAGATTTCATCACACATCTAATATATATATATATAACTCTAGGATTAGGTTCATTTGAGAGATGTTAAAAATATGAGAAATAAAGAATGATCCTAGCCCTTTATCTGGTCAACATTTGCGACTTTGATCGTAATAATTCCTTGTGTAGTCTGTAGAAGATAGAAGGGTAGTTTTGTAAATTATGTGGGACGAGTTTATATATGAACCTGTATGATTCACATATGAATTATATGTTCATATATGAACCAGTGTAATTCATATATTAGCTCTTTTAAATGATTCATATATAAACCTTTGTGATTCATATATGAACTATATGTTCATATATGAATCAGCTAGTTAGTTCATATGTGAATCACAAAGGTTCATATATGAATCTGTTAATTAGTTCAACTGATTCACATATGAACCTGCAGTTAGTTAGTTCATATGTGAATCAGTTAATTGGTTCATATTTGAATCACAAAGGTTCATATATGATTCATGAATTAGTTAACAGAGTTCATATGTGAATTACACTAGTTCACATATGAACATATAGTTCATATGTGAATCATACAAGTTTATATATGAACTCGTCCCGTGTATTTGTAAAAATTACGAAATTGTCCTTCTATTTTCGGAATAGCCGCAACTTTTGATCAGTCAAAGTCGTAATTGTTGACCAGTGAAAGACGCAATATTTGACCGGTCAAAGCCGATCTTGATCGAATGAAATACTAGGATTACTTCTCTATTTCTCATATATTTAGCATTTCTCAAATGAACCTCTCCCTATAACACTATTAATGAATATGCTCAAAGCCAATCTTTTTCTAAAATAAATAATTGTATATGGACATGCAACATATTCTTTATTTATGAGAATAGTCAATAAAAACAATTTTTATGGTTTTGTTAACATAGAATTTGATAATCGCGCAACGTACAATGTTGAACACTAGTTTAAAATAGAAATTTGAGGTAATTGGAATGGTCGAGATGCTACTTTTAAATCTCAGTTACTTAAAATAGGCAAACAAATATGCCACTAATAGTTTTGAACTCAAGATCTTACAATAAAATGATAAAGACTTACAAATCACAACCTACTTTTATTTCTTTTTTTGTCTAATCCTTTTCCTTCCAATATACCCATTGATCTTAGAGTTGTTTTTTTTGTGTAATTTTACTTTTTAATGACAACACTTTTTTATCTGAAATAAATTGAAAAAAGGTAAAATTAATCACATCTAACGGTTAATACTTTGTATGAGTTTTTATTTTTTTAAATCTCAATAATGCTTGAAAATCGGTTATTATTCCTCTGTATATGATGGCATCAAACATTTAATATAAGGAATTGAAAATATTATATTTTGTTGTTGTGTTGCCCTTAACGAAATCAACCATAAAAAATCCCTATAAGGTGGAATTCGGGCAAAAACACGTCGGTGTAAGACATTGTCTTGCGCCTCGCTTAAGTCAAGGTCGATTTCATTTGTAAAAAAAATTGTATTAAATTGTTGACAGAATTGAATTTTCCCTGTGTAACACCTGCGATTTTTGGAAGCTCTCATTTATAATTTCCAAAAGTTATTTGACCTTTTAAGATGGGAACTTGATGAGGTTTTATGTATTTATCACATTGGAACCTTCAAGGATCGATTCAGGGGCAAAAAACGCAAGAAATGGATCCTCGTGACATGGTGCGCAACCTAGGTGGGGGCCCAGGTCGCGTATGTCATTGTTTGGTTAATTTTGAGTCACAGGCGACCTGCCAAATGACCTCAGGTCACGAGAGACCAATCTGCAACTTTAAAATGCGATTTTCGGGTTTTATATCATTTGGCCATAACTTCTTCATTTCTTATTTGATTTGGGCGATTCTTGAGACTACGATTCTTTTTTAAAGATATTTAAGGGGAGAACAAATAGGATTAAAGTTTTCTTGAAGATTTTGGGTCCTAGTGGTTGAAAGATAAGTTTCTAACCCACCATCTCTTAACCTAGGTGTTGGATGATGATGATGAAAGAGACGATGAATATGCTGAAGGCTTGAGACTTCGATATATTGATTGAGAGAATAAACTTACAATATGACAAAGTAATAATGAGAAAAGTTAACCTAGACTAGAAGATACAAGGGGCTTAAATACAGAGAGTATATGGGCCCATGGGCCTGGGCCTTATACACATATATACACTAACATTCCCCTCAAACTCAAGGGGGAGAAGAATGAGCCAGATGGAGTTTGGAAACTAGATCACGAAACTGTCCTGGTAGATGAGCTTTAGTGAAAATGTCGGTCGGTTGATCAATAGTTGAAATAGGAAGAAGCTGGATAGTCTGACGAGTCACGTGTTGACGAACAAAGTGACAGTCAATTTCAATATGCTTCGTTCGCTCGTGAAAGACATCATTGTGAGCGATCTGAATCGCACTGTTGTTGTCGCACCACAATGGAGTTGGAGAATGTTGAGGAGTCCCCATGTCAGAGAGTAGCCAGTGTAACCACACAAGTTCTTGAGTCGTGTCAGCTAGTGCTCGATACTCAGCTTCAGTACTGGATCGAGCTGTAAGATATTGTTTCTTGATCCTCCAAGATATGAGTGAGTCTCCAAGAAAGAAACAGTAGCCGGTAGTGGAGCGACGATCAGTCATGTCACTATCCCAATCAGCATCAGAAAATCCTCGCAAGGTCAATGATGATGTGGATGTAAAGTGAAGACCGTGAAACATGGTCCCTTTTAAATATCGAAGGATGTGCAGGACAACAGCATAGTGATCGAAACAGGGTGCAGACATGAACTGACTGACGGTATGAACAGCATAGTCAATGTTAGGGCGAGTCACTTTCAGGTAAACAAGTGACCCCACTAACTGTCGATACAAAGTAGGATCACACAGAGGAGGTCCAGCATTCGGAGCTAAATGAAGGTTGTGCTCAAGAGGAGTGGATGCAGTTTTGTTGTCAGTAAGCCTAGTTTTTGACAAGAGATCTGAGGTGTATTTGGTTTGACAAAGATAAATTCCCGATGGATCTGAGAGCACCTCAAGACCAAGAAAATAGTGTAAAGAGCCAAGGTCCTTCATCTCAAAACAGGAGCTGAGAGATGACTTGAGATGAGCTATGCCTGTAGAGTCACTGCCAGTAATAATCATATCATCCACATACAAAATAAGTAAGATTGTGTCAGCCTTAGTGGTCCGAGTAAACAGTCCGGAATCATAGTGACTGGGTGAGAAACCCAGAGAGGTGACTGTGGAACTGAACTTCTCAAACCAAGCTCGCGGAGCTTGCTTGAGTCTATAAAGAGCCTTCCAAAGACGACAAACATGACCTTGTGGAAGTCGAACGCCTGGAGGAGGTGTCAAGATAGAATTCTTAACATCCATCTGAAAGAGAGGCCATTGTTTGGTAGCTGCGATGGCTAGGAGACTGCGAACAGAAGTGACTCGAGCAACAGGTGAAAATGTCTCCTCATAATCAATGTCGTACTCTTGATTGAAGCCCTTGGCTACAAGGCGAGCTTTGTACCGATCAATAGAGCCATCAGATTTTGTCTTGATTTTGAACACCCATTTGGAACAAATGGGTGACTTGCCTGATGGAAGAGGGACAGATTCCCATGTCTGAGCTTTGTCAAGAGCCTGAAGTTCCTCAGCCATAGCTTTTTGCCAATTAGGATTAGAGGAGGTTTCCTTGTAGGAAGTAGGTTCGTGATTGGACAGCAGAGTAGCATAAACATGATAATCACGAAGATGAGAGGGAACTTGTCTTACCCGATCGGATCATCTAACATTCTGAGATTGAGACGTTCCAGGAGCCAAAGACTCAGCAGGCAGCTCAGATGTTGGCTGTGCAGATGGAGCAGATGACTGATGTGGATCAGGAAAACTAGGATAAGGAGGTTGTGTAGAGGCAGGAGACTCTGAAGGAGAGGCAAATTCGGAAGGTGTTTGAACAACAGGCGAAGATGAGTGATGTCAGATTGGAATGAGTCCAATGAGACGGAAGCATCAGTAAAGAATGGAGCGGTGAAGGTAGGTGACTCACGAAACTTGGATATAGAAGAAAAAGGAACATTTTCCCAGAAGTTAACAAGACGAGATATACGAAGATGCTGGGAGATAGGATCCCAGCAGCGATAACCCTTGTGCTCAATACCATATCCAAGGAAGCAGCAAAGTCTAAAGCGAGGTTCAAGTTTGGTATGTTCATGAGGTTGTAACTGAACAAAACAAGCACTACCCCAAACTTTTAGAAGTTCATAGGCAGGAGTGATCTCATGAAGAGCCTCATAAGGAGACTTATTATTAAGGATGGGAGTAGGATGACGATTGATAGTATAAACTGCAGTGAAAGCAGCTTCATCCCAAAAACGTTCTAGACATTTTGCAGAAATGAGAAGAGTGCGAACCGTATCAAGAATATGACGGTGTTTGCGTTCGGCACGACCATTTTGAGGAGATGTGCCGGGACAGGAGTACTGAGAGATAGTCCCCTGAGATTGAAGAAAGGAGAGAAGAGAGGACTCTTCGTATTCCATAGCATTGTCAGCCCTAAGAATCTTTATAGATTTTGAGAATTGACTGTGAATCATTCGAGCAAACATAATATAAATTTTAGGTAGCTCCGAACGATGTTTCATGAGATATATCCATGTGAAACGTGTATGATCATCAATAAAAATAACAAAATATCGAGCACCCCCATGGATGGATGTGGTGCTGGTCCCCATACATCAGAATGAATAAGATCAAAAGGAGAAGTAGAATTAAACTCATTTGTTTCAAAAGATAAAGCATGATGTTTGCCAAGTTTGCATGATAAACAAGAAAAATTGTCAGTTGGCATACAATTTCCTAACACCCCTAAATTAGCTAATGATTTTATTCTGGCTAGAGATAAGTGACCTAGCCGGGCATGCCACAAGTCAAAGGAAGAAGTGCTGGAAACTGAGGCAACAAGACTTGAAGAGGGTAATGGAAGACGAAGGTAGACCACTTCAATCATCCGTCCAACTTTACGGCCGAGTCCAAGGATCTGCTTGGTCTTTGAATCCTGTACAACACAACCAGAAGAATGAAATAAAATGATCAGATTAGATTCTAGAAGATGCGCAATCGAAACTAAGCTCAGAGATAGTTTCGGAACATTTAGAACATCCGGTAATTGTATATGAGAAGTGGAGACATTTCCACTAAAAGATACCGGTAGGCCAGTATTGTCAGCAGTCCGTACTAACGTAAAATGTTGAGGTGGTTTCTTAGAAACAAAACCGTCAGTGCAGGGAGTCATATGATTGCAACACCCAGAGTCAAAAAGCCATGAGTTACCTGATGCAGTTGAGTGTTGAGAATTCATACCCATAGCACCAGACATGATCTGCTTCATGAGCTCCTGATTGTGACACATCAGTTCCATGAGGTCAGGTGAGGAGACTGGAGAGACCTCATTATCAGCGAGATTAGAACCAACAACAGCATGAGTCCGGTTCTGAGGGCCAGTGTTCTTTGAGTTCTTAGGGCAGTCAGACTCATAATGGCGCGGATGAGTGATACCACACCGACGGCACTTGCGAATAGGACAATCAAAGAGAAGATGAGCAGTAGAATGGCAAAAGGCACACTCATATGTGTTCGTCTTTCCCACATATTTGGAATGGTTGCTGTTGTTCCATTTACCTTTGGACTTGGGATGAGACGTGTAGAGAACGCTATCAGTAGTGGGGATCGGTGAGCTCATGTGAAGACGGGTTTCTTCACTTAACAATTCTGATATGGCTTCTTCAAGAGTAGGTAGCGGTTGCCTATGAAGAAGAGAAGCACGAACATTCTCAAATTTATCAGTAAGACCCATCAGAATGGTTATCAAATGTAGCTGGTTGAAGTAGGCCGTGAATTGTTGAGTTGTTTCATCAAAAATTTGTGGTGCTCCAAGACTTATATGATCTTTGAGAGACTGCATTTCAGAGATATAAGAGTTTACGGATTTATCAGGAAGCTGACGCTTGTTCTGAAAGGTGGTCCACAGTTGATATTGATGAGATAGGCCCGATGACGTGTACCGCTTGGCGAGAAAATCCCAGAGACTTTTGGCGGTGACATAGCCAAGAAACTGTTGGTTGATCTCAGGAGTAGTGGAGGCAGTTATGAAACCCAGAATATGAGTATTATTGATGTCCCCCTCATTCATGCGTTTTGCAAAATCAACAGCATTCTTAGTTGCTGCATGAACTGGAAGTTTGGATGCACCAGTAACATAGGTGTAAATCCCATGAGATTTCAGCAGAATTGTCATATGGTGATGCCACAGGATGTAGTTGTTACCACTGAAAACAACCGAGATGGGATTTGAGTGACTAATATTGGTAGCCATGGATGCGACGAGAAACAGTTCAGATTTGCACTAGAGTGACCGGTATGGACCGGTATGGTGTTACGACCGGTATGGACCGGTATGAGGTTGCGACCGGTATGGACCGGTATGAGGTTGTGACCGGTATGGACCTGTATGAGGTTGCGACCGGTATGGACCGGTAGGAGGTTGTGACCTGTATGGACTGGACCGGTATGAAGTGACCGGTGTCTGTCGACCGGTGTTGAAAAGGACCGGTATCGACCGGTATGGAGTTTGCGACCGAAGTTCTTCCAATCTGCGGCTAGGGTTTCGATTGTCGGCTTGAATCAAAGATGGGAAACAGAGAGTACGAACACGTGCGATTCGAAGGCGACGAGAGACAGAGAGGGCAGCGACGGGGAGGGTTTATTTGAGGTCGACTACGACTAGGGTCGAGAGACGGTGACGGTCGACTGCGGCTAGGATGATTGAAAGGAACGATGATGACGGTTAGAGTGAAAGCAAACCTACATCTCTGATACCATGTTAGATGATGATGATGAAAGAGACGATGAATATGCTGAAGGCTTGAGACTTCGATATATTGATTGAGAGAATAAACTTACAATATGACAAAGTAATAATGAGAAAAGTTAACCTAGACTAGAAGATACAATGGGCTTAAATACAGAGAGTATATGGGCCCATGGGCCTGGGCCTTATACACATATATACACTAACACTAGGTTTGGCCATTTTGCATCCGTAACCTTCTTCTCCACTTTGTATTGTTTTCCTAGGGTTTGGGGAGTTCAAGGGAGTGTTATTGAGTGCTTGGAAACTTAGATCTAAAGTTCTAGCTTGAAGATTCAAGTCTTCACCAAAGGAAGCTCAAGATTTGGGGTAAAAACCTAAATTTAGCATAAATCTAGCAAGATGAGTTCAAGTTGTTTTGTGGAAACTTTGTACATGCCAAAAAATGTCCATTTTAGAGTCTTAAGGTGTTTTACTTTATGTTAATCAATATGTTGTTTATTGGATGAGATATGCATCTCTGGTACATTTGATTTTATAAATTTTGTAAAATGTCTATACTTGGGATTTTTGGAAATTTTGAGTGATAAATCATAAGAGTGTGTTCTTTTGATGATTTCTTGTATAAATGGGGATTATTTGACGTTAATGCACTTTAAATACATTTTCTTTTATAAGCTTTTTAGAAAATGCATTTTATGGTGTAATGAGGGGTTTTAGAAATATAAATGATATGTTTTCATTTGGCAAATGATTTGTCTCAACCAAGAATGAGTTTTTGAGTTAATCATATTTTGGAGCATGTGTTTGCATATTGTTGGTTAAATACATTTTTATTGCTTATGATTACTTTTATTGAATAGTTAATTGAATTGTTCAGCTTTTGGCTCGGGTTTTGACTCAAATGAGTCTTGTGGGACATTTGTCTTGTTTAATTTGCTTTATGTCGAGCTTTTGGAGTTATATGTAGTATTGACATACTTATTTGAAATTTACATGTTTTGAGTGCGTTGGTTAATTGGGATCATGTAATTTAGGTTGTAATGCAATGGATTCATAGGCATACAAGTCAGTTTGTTGATTTTAAAATGGGATCAGCGTCCTTGTTTTATAGCTTGGCGCCTATACGAACGATAGACCTAGAGTGGTTGAGCTTGATGTTTATACGAGCAATAAACATGAAGTGGTTGAGTTTGGTCATGTCGGTATTGCAGAGAGGAACATGTGTGGGTTAGACTCTGGGACCGTGGATACTACGGACGTGATTGCTTGTTGACTCGAACTCCAGGACCCTGAGTATTACTGTGATGAATTTATGAGGACTCAGGCACCGCGGCCCTTGTTTTTTAGGCTTTGGCTAAGTAAAGTTGACACTAAGTCATCAGAGGTATTTTGGGGATGAAATCATGTAGAGTTAGGCCCTAGGACCATTGACTTGTAGGTGTATCACTATAGTTAAGTAAACACTAGAGTCAGGGTATTGCGGAGATGAACTCGAATGGGTCGAACTCCGGGACATTAGGTATTATGGTAATGAACTCATGAGGAGTCGAGCACCGGGACCGTGATCTTAAGATGCTACTTGACAACGTTGATGAATGGATTACATTTGTTGGAAACTGAAGATTTTACTAAGTGTAGTTACTACTACTAGTACAAATGTAGTTACTACTGCCAGAACAAGTTGAAGATTAATACTGCTGAGTGTTACTACTGCTAGTGTTAATTAACACTGCTAGTCAAAGTTAGTACTGCTTGAACAAAGTTAGTACTGCTTAGCTAGTTAGTACTGCTAGTGGTTAGTACTGCTTGCAGTTAATGCTGCTATATGAAGTTAATGCTGCTGAGCATTATTAGTACTGCTAAAGAGATCCGGATGGAAAGTAATACAGCTGGATATACTGAAGATATACTTAGAAGATATACATGGAAGATATACTGAAGATTTGTTTATTCTTTGTAATTATCTTTTTATTAGTATATGTATAGAATGTTTAGAATATATAATAAGGACTTTTGATAATTGTTTTTTTAGAGAGAGAAATCAACCTCAAGGCATAGATCCTAATTCTAGAGAAGTAGAATTCGTATTGGTGAGCCTGTTCATCAATATTGAGGTTGAGTGTGTAACCTTGTAGCTTTAAGCATTCAATACAAGTTTACTGTTTGATCATTATATACTGTGTTTGATTACTGTTTTATTAAATATCAAAGTGTTTTTCCGCAACTTCTTTGATATTAGTTTCTGAGTATTAATTCTTGTTAAGAATCCGATCCTGACAAGTGGTATCAGAGCTAAATTCTCTCAGAAACAGTTATTCATCATGGAAAATCTTACAGAATCAAGCAGTACTTTGGTCTCAAAAGTTCCAATGCTCAGATCCAATGAATTTGACATGTGGAAAATCAGAATCAAGCAATATATTCTCCTCACAGATTACTCTATGTGGGACATCATTGAGAATGGCCCATCTGATGGAGGAAAGATTGGTGAAGATGGCAAAAGAACTCCTCCAAAGACTGATACAGACCGGAAATCAAGACAGACAGAGATGAAAGCCTTGAGCACACTGCTCTTGGCCATTCCAAATGAGTATCAACACCAATTCTGCAACTGTACTGATGCACAGATGCTCTGGAATGCTCTAGAGAAGAGATTCTCAGGTACTAAAAGTACCAAGAGAAATCAAAAGGCAATCTTAAAACAACAGTATGAAAACTTCATCTCAACTAAGAATGAGTCCATGACTCAAACTTTTGACAGGTTTAATAAACTAATTGGTGAACTAGCTACTATGGGAGTACAGATTGATCAAGATGATGTGAACAGAAAGTTCTTAAGGTCCCTTGGAGATGAATGGACCATGTACACTGTGTCATTCAGACAGAATGATCAGTTGGAAGACAAAGAACTTGATGATCTGTACAATGATCTTAGAGTTTTTGAAGCTGAGGTGGAGGCAAAGAAGAAGCCTTCTGGATATGTTCATAATGCTGCACTCTTATCAGCATCAATTGATTCTACTGCTAACTCTGAATCAGTTAATGCTACTAATGGATCAAATCTAGATAAAGGCACTGATTATGCATTTGAAGCTCTTCTTTCTAATCATGGAAATTCTTCTTTGATCAATGATGACTTAGAACAACTTCATCCTGATGATCTGGAAGAGATGGATATTAAATGGCAGATGGCCATGCTCTCCATGAGGGTTAAGAAGTTTATAAAGAGGACTGGAAGAAACAACTTCTCACAAAGAAGAGAAGATGGAGCAGGGTTTGATAAATCAAAGGTAGAATGCTACAAATGTCATCTTAAGGGACATTTTGCTAGAGAATGCAGAAGTGGAATGTCTCACAACAACAACCATCAACAAGCTCAATCTGGAAGCTTCAATAACAATAGAAACTCTGCTCAAGCCCTTGTTTCTCAACAAGGAATGGGGTTTGATTGGAGTGATCAAGCAGAAGAAGCTATTCAGAATCAAGCTCTTATGGCTAAAGTATCTGATCTCCTAACTGAGGTAAGTTCTAATCTCTGCTCTAAAACTTGCATAGACACTGTTAAAAGGTACAGGGATCACAATCAGAAGATGAGTGATGACCTGAAGAGACTAGAAACGGATATAAAAGACTATGTGAGGATAGTAGAGAGGTTTGAAGATCAAATCAAAGGTTTTCAAGCCAATGAACTACAACACTCATATGACACCAATTACTGGCAGTGGGAGAAAAAGGATTTAGAACTTAAACTGACCAAATCTAAAGAGGAAAGTGAAAAACTGAAAGAGGAGTTAACCAAGGTTAAGCTTGATGTAGAAAAGTTTTCCAATGCTTCTAAAGCAATGGACTCCTTACTGCAAAATCAGATTCATGATAAATTAAGAAGAGGAATTGGGTATAATGCCACACCTCCACCATATAACAACAATTACATTCCTCCTACTTCAGACCTGTTAGACACCAAAGATAGGAAGGACTTGCCTGAGGGAGCCACTGAAATAGATCCCTTAGATGAGGTAATTGTTGAGGATAAGACTGAGAAAGAGGTTGGCAAGAGTAAGAAGAACAAGGTGAGTGGTGAGATTTCTATAGAAAACAACATTATCACCAATGAGGATTGTGGAAGGGTTTGGATCAAATCCAAGAACATAGAGAAGACAGAGGAAAAGTCTGATAAGGTCCATTATAAACAGACCACAGTTGTGAATCCAGGTCCTTGCAAACAGTGTACTTGTAAGAAGAATGAACCCCAAAAACAGGACAAAAAGAGGGGAAATCAAAGAAACTGGAATAATCAATGGGCACATAAACAAGGAGTTGATCTGAGTAAAATCAATAGACCAAAACCTTGCTTTATCTGTGGCAAATTGAATCATCTTGCAAAATTCTGTTATTTCAATCCTATGAACCAAAGAATGAATTTCCAAAGATCCATGCAAAAACCCTTTGGTTATAAGAAAATTGAAAAGAACCATGTGGCTAAGAAAAATGTTAAAACTAAAAGCCACATGAAGAAAAAGTATTCTGTTAAAGAAAGTGTCAATATGTGGATTCCTAAAAGCACTAAAACTGTTAGTACTGCTACCACAAATAGTGCTGCTGACAATGATAGTGCTGCTAGAAGTAATACTACTGCTAACAATGTTAATGCTGCTAACAAGGTTAGTACTGCTAAACCTGTTAGTACTGCTCCACCTGTTAGTACTGCTAACACTGTTAGTACTTCTAAGATTAGTACTGATTCCAGTATTGATTCTGCTAAGCCAATCATATTGACAAATTACTCTAATAAAGAGTGCTCTGAGTTTAAAAACCTCATTAAAAAGGAATGTAAATACTTTGATGAGAAAGGCAGACCCAAGATCACTTTGGCTTGGGTCCCCAATCATACTAATTGATTTATTAAATGTGCAGGGCAACCAACAGCTCAAGGGAAAGAGCATATGGCATGTTGATAGTGGTTGCTCTAGGCACATGACTGGCAACATGTCATGCCTTCAGGATTTCAAGCAAATTAATGGAGGACATGTTGCATTTGGAGACAATCTTACTGGTGGTAAGATAAGTGGAAAAGGTAATGTCACCAAAGGTAAGATGACGTTTGAGGATGTCTACTATGTTGATCAATTAAAGTACAACCTGTTAAGTGTATCACAGGTTTGTGACAAACAACATAGTATATTATTTACTAATACTGAGTGTATGATTCTTGCTCCAGGGTTCAAGGTAGTTGATGAAAGCATGATACTACTTAAAACTCCAAGGAAGGACAATGTTTACTGTCTTGATTTGGACATTGTTGATAGTGATTCATCTTTAAATTGTCTTGTTTCAAAAGCTTCTATAGATGAATCCTCCCTTTGGCACAGAAGGATGTGTCACATGAATTACAAGACTATGAATAATCTTGTTAAAAATAACCTTGTAAGAGGTTTACCTTCAAAAGTCTTTTCATGTGATGATCATTGTGTTGCTTGTCTCAAAGGCAAACAACACAAAACTTCTCATAAGACCAAAGAGTTAAATTCTGTTTCTTCTTGTCTCCAGTTATTGCATATGGATCTGTTTGGTCCTACAAATGTTATGAGTTTAGGCAAGAAATCCTACTGCTTGGTTATTGTTGATGATTACTCCAGGTTTACTTGGGTATATTTTCTAAGGACTAAGGATGAAACAAGTGATCTTATCAAATCCTTTATTCTAAGAATTGAAAACCAAACTAATCAAAGAGTAAAAGTCATTAGATCAGATAATGGAACTGAATTTAAAAATCATGATTTAAACTCTTTTTGTGAAGGAAAAGGTATTGAGAGACAATATAGTGCTCCTAGAACTCCTCAACAGAATGGTGTTGCTGAAAGGAGAAATAGGACACTAATAGAGGCTGCTAGATCTCTGTTGGCTGATTCAAAATTGCCAATTACATTCTGGGCTGAAGCAGTTAATACTGCTTGTTATGTCCAAAACAGAGTTCTAGTGGTCAAGCAAAAGAACAAGACCCCATATGAGCTTTTAAATCAAAGAAAACCTTTTATTGGTTTCTTCAAATCTTTTGGGTGTCCGTGTACAATTCTAAATACCAAATCTCACTTAGGTAAGTTTGATAGCAAAGCAGATGATGGATTTCTTGTTGGATACTCATCTCAGAGTAAGGCCTACAGAGTTTTTAACTCTTCTTCTAGAATAATTGAAGAAAGTGACAATGTCAAATGCAATGAGAACACACCAAATCCTGTTGGGTCTGGACCTCAATGGCTATTTGACATTGATTCACTAACTAACTCTTTTGGTTTTAGTAATGAATATACAGAAACAGATGGTGGAGAATCAGAGATCACACAAGTTCAAGAAAGTATATCTAAATCTGTGATTTTTCCCATACCCACAGTAAATGAAGACTGTGAAAAGGAATCATTTACTGAACCAAGTCAGAGTGAAGAAGACACTAGAGATGAGGAGACTCAAGAATCAGAAGTGACATCTGAAGACACTTCAGTTGAATTGCATGACTCTAATTTAGAGGCTGGACTGAATGTAGAACCTAGTCATAACACAAGAGTTCAAAAGAATCATCCTCCACAGTTGATAATAGGTGATGTCTCTTCTCCCATGATGACCAGACATCAAAGCAGGCTTCAGGAAGTGCAAGATCAACAGCATACAGTGCTCTCATGTTTTCTATCCCAGCTTGAGCCGAAAAAGGCACATGATGCTATGAAAGAATCTAGCTGGATAGAAGCAATGCAAGAAGAACTGTTACAGTTCAAGCTACAAGATGTGTGGGATCTAGTAGACCTTCCTAAAGGTCACAGAGCAATTGGCACAAAATGGATCTTCAAAAACAAGAGAGATGAAAGAGGTATTGTTATAAGAAACAAAGCAAGGCTGGTAGCTCAAGGCTACACTCAAGAAGAGGGCATAGATTATGAAGAAGTTTTTGCACCTGTAGCTAGGATAGAAGCAATCAGACTATTCCTAGCCTATGCTTCTTACATGAACTTCAAAGTCTACCAAATGGATGTAAAAAGTGCTTTTCTCTATGGGTCAATTGAAGAAGAAGTATATGTCTGTCAACCACCAGGGTTTGAAAACCCAAGCTATCCAGACAGAGTATACAAATTAAAGAAAGCACTTTATGGACTACATCAAGCCCCAAGAGCATGGTATGACACTCTGTCATCCTATCTCTTGGAAAATGACTTTGAAAGAGGAGTCATTGACAAGACTCTATTTATCAAAAGAAAGAAGAAGGATATCTTGCTGGTCCAAATATATGTTGATGACATTATTTTTGGTTCTACAAGAAACAATATGTGCAAGGAGTTTGAGGATTTAATGCATCAAAGGTTCAAAATGAGTTCCATGGGGGAACTTACTTTCTTCCTTGGACTCCAAGTTCAACAGAAGTCAGATGGCATTTTTATATGTCAATCCAAGTATGTGCAGGATATTCTAACCAAGTTTGGTTTCTCAGAATCAAAACCTGCCAGCACACCTATGGAAACACACAAGCAGATCACAGCAGATCTTGAGGGGGAGGATATGGATGTGCATCTTTATAGATCCATGATTGGCTCTCTCATGTATCTCACAGCATCAAGGCCAGATATTATGTTTCCAGTCTGTGTATGTGCAAGATTTCAAGTTAGGCCAAAGCAATCTCACTTTCAAGCTGTTAAGAGGATATTCAGATATCTCAAAGGGCAACCCAGATTGGGACTTTGGTATCCTCATAACTCACCTTTTGACCTAATAGCATACTCAGACAGTGATCTAGGTGGGGCAAACTTGGACAGAAAATCTACTTCTGGAGGATGTCAGTTTTTGGGTGCTAGACTAGTCTCATGGCAGTGCAAGAAACAAACCACAGTATCCACATCTACAACAGAGGCAGAGTACATAGCAGCTGCAAGTTGCTGTTCTCAAGTCTTATGGATTCAGAATCAAATGCTGGATTATGGGGTAACCTTTCTACATACTCCAATCTTTATTGACAACAGCAGTGCTATTAGCATTGTAAATAATCCAGTCAAGCACTCAAAGACAAAGCACATTGAAATCAGGTATCACTTTATAAGAGATTGTAATGAAAAGAAACTTATTCAAGTTGTCAAAGTTCACACTGATAATCAGTTTGCTGATCTATTCACTAAAGCTTTTGATGTGGGTAGATTCACTTTCTTGGTAACAAGTGTGGGAATGATAAACTTTGAATAAACTTCTTCTCAAAAAGTGAGTTTATACCTGTATATTGTTATTCTTGGTGTTACTAATCTTCTTTTCAGGATATACATAGCAGTACTCAGTATTTAACAAGTTTAAAAAGAAGCAAGACTAGTTAATACTGCTAGCGGTTAATACTGCTAGCGGTTAATACTGCTAGCGGTTAATACTGCTAGCGGTTAATACTGCTAGCGGTTAATACTGCTAGCGGTTAATACTGCTAGCGGTTAATACTGCTAGCGGTTAATACTGCTAGCGGTTAATACTGCTAGCGGTTAATACTGCTAGCGGTTAATACTGCTAGCGGTTAATACTGCTAGCGGTTAATACTGCTAGCGGTTAATACTGCTAGCGGTTAATACTGCTAGCGGTTAATACTGCTAGCGGTTAATACTGCTAGCGGTTAATACTGCTAGTTCAGTTAATACTGCTAGTAGTTAATACTGCTAGTTCAGTTAATACTGCTAGTTCAGTTAATACTGCTCTAGGTTAATACTGCTTATATTCCGAATACTATAATAACCTTTTGCCCGCCTAAAAGTTCATAACGACTCTTTGCATACTGTTCTCTTGCGCTCAAAACCTTTTCTCTCTCAAGTTCGAAGTTTTCAGGCAAGTTTTCACTAATATCAATGGCATCCATGACATTCATCGACGAGCACAACGAGATTGCGATGCTACAAAAGCCAAAACAAGCTGAAGGTTTTCATCAGATAGTCGACTTTCTGAAGTCGAGCCACATTGCTCATGCTCTTACTGTATCACCTACAATCTACATTGAGCACCAAAGGCAGTTCTGGGCTAATGCAACCATTGTTGTGGAAAATGGGGTGCAAATGATCAAGACAAGAATCTGTGATCACTCACTTACAGTTACTGAAGAAGTCATTCGCATGAGTCTACGTCTAGACGATGCCTCTGGTATAATGTCTATCTCTAATGATGAACTGTTTTCTAATCTTACTAGAATGGGGTATGGAGGCCCATTGGGTGTTTTCAAATTCTCAAAAGCAAAGTTTTCACCCCAATGGCGTTTTCTTGTTCATACCCTGATGCATTGCATCTCCAAAAAGACCACTGGATGGAGTGAGTTCAGCAGTCCAATTGCATATGCTTTGGTATGCTTGGCTACATCCAGAAGGTACAATTTCTCAAAGATGATTTTCAGTGATCTTGTATCAAATATGGGAAACAAAAAGAGTTTCTTTATGTATCCCAGATTTGTTCAGGAAGTAATTAACCATGAATTGACGGATATACCTCAACCTGTTGGGGTATATGTACCTAAACCCCCAAAAGGCAAGGTTTTCTCAAATATGAGAAGATCTGCTGGGGACTCGGAAGGAGTTGACACACCATTGTTCTCTACAATGATGGTGGTGTCCCAAAACACTGAAGGTATGGCAGCAGGGTCAAGGCCCTCATTAGCCCATCCCACTGCTAGCCAAGCCCAACCTTCTCACTCAAAAACAATTCCCCAGTCCATTCTTACAAAACCAACCTCTCCAATTACCCAAACTTATCAAAGAAAACAGGTAAAGAAGGCTCCTTCCCTTCTTGTACCATCACCCACACAACCTTTAAGCCCTCTAAGGGAGAATTCTCCCCTAGAGAATATCCAAAGGGAAACCACAAGGGTGTCTCCCAACCCAAAGGAGGTGCTCTCTGAGGAGGAGGTAGAGCATATGGGAGATGAGGCTGCCACTACTCCTGCTAACACAGAGGAGGAAAGTGGTAACATCAATAAGACCTCCCCCATGGCAACTTTGAATGAGCAATCATTTGAAGGTCCCTGGTGCCAAGAAACCACAGGGGTGGATAGTGCTTCTGCTAGGCAGAAGACTTCCACTACTAAAAGATCCAATGATCCTTCAATAGGGGGTAACACTCCTGGAGAAGGTGAGGACAGATATAACTATGATGAATTGATGGAGGCAATGGGCAACATCAACATGGATGTACTCAAACAGGGCAAAGACATAGAAGAGCTAAAACTCATAGTACTGTCACAACAAGAACAAATCATCAAGTTGAAGCAAATGGTAAGGAAACTGATTTTGCAAAAGAAGAAGAAACAATTTGTGCTCAGAAGGAGGAAACCAGAGACTGATGCTCCCAAAAAGGGGGAGATCAACATGGAAGAAGCATCAAGGGAAGGGGAGATTGATAAAGAAAGAGTAGAAGTTGAGGGGGAGAAGGAAGCAGAAACTGTTAATGCTGCTGAAACCTCACAAGCAGCAGTAACAGAGTTAACACCAACAGAAATTGAAGTAGCTGAAGTGCTAATCAAAGCTAAGAATGACACTCCCAAAGCAAAGGGAGTGGTCATAAATGAAGGGAGAGACAAGAAATCAGAAAAGAAAGACATGGCTGCAGATATAAAAAGAAAAGGGAAAGAAAAGATGATAGAATCTGATCAACCATCTAAAAAGCAAAAGATGATTGAGTCAGATGAAGCATTAGCAAAGAAAGTGCAAGAAGAGTTAGATCTAGCAGAAAAGGAACAGGTTGAAAAAGACAGAGAAATGGCCAGAGCACTAGCAAATGAGTTAAATGAAGCATTCTAGAAAGGGTTGGAAACAGAGAAAGCCAAGCAAAGAGCAATAACCTTGAGAAAGGCTATGATGGCCAGATCAAGTGCAAAGAAGAGAAGACCTTCACAAACTTACCTTGCCACTCAGGAAAGAAACAAAATGATAACTTTCTTGAAAAGTGCAATTGGGGTAAAGAAAGAAATGTTTGTGAAGATGAATTTTGATCAAATCAAGGATCTATATGAGAAAGAAATGGAGAAGCTGAAGAGCAATGAAAAGGATAGAGTGGAGTTTGAAAAGAAGGCAAAGGAGAGACATGATATAGATATGAATCAACCATTCCCTGAAAGTGAAGAGGGAACTCCTATAAAAGAAATGGAAAGAGAAAAGGAAGAAAAGAAGAAGGAAGCTACTCTAGTACAGGTTCAAAAGACTTTGAAAAGAACCAAGATGATGGCCAAAAGAAAGAAAGATAAGAAGTCTAGAATAGAAGAAGAACAAAATGTTGCTGAAGAAGAAGTGGCACCTGAGTCATCAAGCCAGCAAGGGTCATCAATCAAAGATGATGTAAGCTTATATATGGTAGTGATGGACAAAGTGCCTGAACCAATTTCTGCAGAACCTGTTGGAGTTAAGCCACCAGAGATCATTCACTGGGATGTACTGAAAATGGATGGAAAAGATTACATCAGACTAAAGAGGAAGGGTGATAAGTATGAAATATTCAATACTTGGATCAAGATTGTCAGAACATGCTCTAGATCTGATATAGAAGAGATGTTTGACATAGGAATTAAGCTGTATGCAGACCATCTGAATACTCCAGGAATTTCTCTTACAAAACTGGTGATGGAGTATCTATGCATGATGTTCAAACCTGAAGAAGTGAACCAGGTCATCAAGAGTGTGTTTAAAGAAGTCACAAGTTGGACTCTATATGAAACTAGTGGAGTATATGCAGTGACTTTGGATAGAAATCACACAGAATACTTCCTAGTGGATAGAGTATATAATCACACCAGACTGAAGGTTCATGCAATGCTAAAGAAGAAGTTGGGTTGTGCACCAAATTCAGAAATGGCCAAGTATCTCATTCAGAGGATAATCAATCAGAGTTTGGGACTGAATCCAGACTTAGCAGCGTGATCTTGGAAGTTTTGGGAGCATTAACAAGAGCATCTGGAAGAATATCTGAAGAACTTGACTTCTCTTCTACAAGTCAAGTTAGGGGGAGATTGTTGGGAACTGAAGATTTTACTAAGTGTAGTTACTACTGCTAGTACAAATGTAGTTACTACTGCCAGAACAAGTTGAAGATTAATACTGCTGAGTGTTACTACTGCTAGTGTTAATTAACACTGCTAGTCAAAGTTAGTACTGCTTGAACAAAGTTAGTACTGCTTAGCTAGTTAGTACTGCTAGTGGTTAGTACTGCTTGCAGTTAATGCTGCTATATGAAGTTAATGCTGCTGAGCATTATTAGTACTGCTAAAGAGATCCGGATGGAAAGTAATACAGCTGGATATACTGAAGATATACTTAGAAGATATACATGGAAGATATACTGAAGATTTGTTTATTCTTTGTAATTATCTTTTTATTAGTATATGTATAGAATGTTTAGAATATATAATAAGGACTTTTGATAATTGTTTTTTTAGAGAGAGAAATCAACCTCAAGGCATAGATCCTAATTCTAGAGAAGTAGAATTCGTATTGGTGAGCCTGTTCATCAATATTGAGGTTGAGTGTGTAACCTTGTAGCTTTAAGCATTCAATACAAGTTTACTGTTTGATCATTATATACTGTGTTTGATTACTGTTTTATTAAATATCAAAGTGTTTTTCCGCAACTTCTTTGATATTAGTTTCTGAGTATTAATTCTTGTTAAGAATCCGATCCTGACAACATTGTATTTCGCCATTGATGGAAACGAGTTTTCGTTGTCACTGAAAGGTGTTGTTTTGGGTATTTAGTATCATTTTGATTATGAAGTGTCATCCATAATTTGTAATTTTGGGTATTGAACCTAACCCATATTTTGGTATTATGGATAATAGAGTTTTATCCATGTTTTCAGTATTTGAATATTAAACTTTATTCACGTTTTGAGTGATATTAGATTTTGGTTTCATATTCAAAGGGTGTTTTGATTTAGAGTTTTCATCACGAAAATGGTGGGCTTTTGGAAAGATGTTACGTCAAGCATAACCATTTTTATTTGACGGCATGTGCATCAGGTGCTTGTTGGAATATGGTACTAACGACATTGTGATAAGATGGGTGATAGTTAGAGACACAAGAAATATTTAGTCATTTGGGGACGTTTTCCGTATGTTAGAGATAGCGACTATATTTGGGTTTAACCCTAACCTCGACTTTGAGTAAGTTTTGAGTTATACTTTATTGATGTTAAACTTTGGCTTGCTATTTTTTGTAACCTAGTGTTGGCCATTAGAAAATAATTTAAATCTTATTTGATGTGTTATAAGTTTTAAATTAGTCGCTTTTTTCCAAATTTTGTGGTGATACACCCTGGGTCAAACCATAGGTTATGATTAAACCACTACCAAAAAAACAAGATGAGAGAGAGAGAAGAGTGAGAGAATTGGACTGGGGAGGGTAAGTGAGGCAAGAGTTGTGGTTGATCGAAATAGGTCTAGGTATAACGATGTGCTTAGGAATAGGTTTGTCGACGTTAGGATTAATCCGAAGGAGACTTCGTTTATGTTTTTTAACTTTCCGAAGAGCTGGGAGGTTCGTGATCTTTGGAGAATGCTCTCAAGTTGTATGGTAAAATTGTGGATATTTACATGCCTAAGAAAAGAATGAAAAATGGAGAGAGATTTGGTTTTGGTCGGTTTACTCAGATTGCTGATGAAAAAGTCTTTGAATCAAAATTAAACCAAATATGGATCGGTACGTACCGGCTAAGAGTTTTCTTGGCCAGGAAGAAGATGAATGAGTCGACTGAAAAATCCAAATTCATCTAGGAAGTTGGGAGGTATGGTGCGAAAGTTCAAACAGTTGAAGTCTCGAAAAATCAAAAAGAAGAAGGTATGGAAGTACAATCTTATGCTGAAGTGGTGGTTGGGATCCGTAGAAGGCCGACAAAGGGAGACGACGGAAGACATTCATCATTGGTGGTGGGCACGTGGGTGGCAGAAAAAGAAAGGATGGATTTGCTCTCTATGTGCGTTGTAGGAACGATATCAACGTTAGATAATCTGCAAGTAGTACAATCATTATGCAAACCAGAGATTGGGGGAGGTTTCGGGGCGAGATTAATAGGTGGAAGCAGTGTCCTTGTGGAATTTGAGACGAAAAGAATGATGGGGGACACAATAAGCAATAAAACTCACGAAATGCACTATTGGATTAAGGATCTACGAAGTTGGTCGATAGGGTTCCGATCTTCGGAAAGGATGGTTTGGGTAAGGATAGAAGGAGTTTCGTTGCATGTTTTGAGAGAATCGACATTCAATGGAATTTCTAGCAAGTGGGCCAATACTTTAAAATAAAAAAATTGCGAATTGGAAGGCAACGACAATCTCCTTTGGGGGAAAGTCCTAATTAGTACGAGTGTAGTTGAACGTATTCATGCGATATCGAGCATGAAAGTGGGGGAGCTTTACTATGTGATTAAAGTCGAAGAGGAAGAAAACAGTATGCTTGAGGTTTAGTTAGAAAACGAGGAATCCTTCGATAAGGGGGATATCAGTGAGGAAAATGATGGATCGACGGTACCGTTGGAATGGTCGGAGGGGGGGGAGAGTAACGAAGAATGGGTGGTCGAAGAAAGTAAATTTGAGTTCGAGAATCAGAATCACGGAACAATGGTCCACGAAGAATAAAGGAAAAGGATCCCATCGGAAGCGAACGGAAAAAATGTCGAACTAGAGGAAAACGAAAGCTTACCGGAAATCTCTAAAATCTAGATGAAGGTGGACGAAGATAGGCCGGAGTCGGCGTTACCGGCAGAAGAAAATGAGGAGACACAAGGCATTAATGAGGAGAATGACAGGTTGAGAATCCCAACGAAGATATTGGGAATGATCTTACACAGCCGCAATACCAGAAAAGCAATTCAAAATCTCAAAAAGGTTTTTTTAAAAAGGAGTCGATGATTATGGAAGATTCCACAAATGGGAATAAGTTGGATTGTTATGTGGCCCAATCAGATGCTGGGCTGGGAATTAGAATGGGTCTGGACGGTGACGGTAATGATGCAAAAACAGAAATGGGCCTCGCTAAAACAATTCACAAAAGTGGGTCCATATCAAAAGTGGACCTTGAGCTGGAAGGAAAATCGGATACTGCAAAAAAGCAAGGGTGGGCCTGAAACCCCAAAAAACATATCAACGAACTGCAGAAGAGGGAATCAAACTGTAACATTGAACGAGGGGGAGAATTCTGGAAAAAATCGTCGGAGCAATTTGATGAAAGATCGAACGAAGGGACCGTTGTCAAGTAATGGTGATGCATCAAAAAACAAAAAGAGGGAGGGAATCATGTTTGGAAGAAGCATAATCGGTTTTCATAACTTGAAAAAATTGGCGAAGGAAAATTCAAGGAACAAAGGCAGATCGTCCAGGGTGAAAGGTTCGTTGAGAAGTAAAGATGGAGGATCGGTCACGAAGGCCACGAGAGTTTCGATTGCTAACGAACTGAGGAGCACGGACAGTCGAGAGAGCGTTGAGAAATTCGAGAACTTAATTCGGGTTAGATGGAAGCAGATTGGTAAGCAGACTACATCGTAGTCGGATGGAAGCATGCAGGACTAAACAATGTTGGGTAAGTATCGTTTAATTTCAACTTATCATGAAAATAGTGTCAATTAACATTAGGGTGCTAGGGTCGCTAAACAAGAAGCATTGGATAAAAGAAATATGTTGGAAGGAAAAATTATGTATGTTGATGGTGCAAGAAACAAAAAAGAAAAAATTTGTGGTCAGTGAGATTGAGAACATGTGTGAAACAAATGACATGGATTTCATATAGGAATCGGTAGTGGGAAATTCCCGGGGGGGGGGGGGGGGGCTCGTTATTGTGTGGAGTAAGAGAACTTTTCAGTGTGAATGGGTCATTCAAGAGAAAAACTTCATTGCAGTGGTGGGTACGTGGGCTAACATCGATGGGTTGGTGGGGGTGTGAATGTTTATGGACCAAGAGAACAGAAAGCAAGAGCATTGCTATGGACTAAATTGGAAACTCTTTGCGAGAAGGAGGAGGTGAAGTGGGTCCTCGGAGGGGACTTCAATGAAGTACGTAACGCCAACGAAAGAATCAACTCTCTAATAAATCGCAAAGGTTCGGAGGACATCAATACTTTCATCTAAAGAGAAAAACTAATTGACGTACCGTTGGGGGGAACAAACTTCACTAGGGTGAGCGATGACGGGCAAAAATGGAGCAAATTGGATCGGTTTCTCGTGTCTCTTGAATTTGTGTTCTCGTGGAAGAACTTGGGAGTAAAAGTACTTGAAAGGAAATGGTTGGACCACTGCCCAATCATGATAAGTGACGCATGGGCTGATTTTGGTCCAAAACCTTTCAAATTTTTCGATGTGTGGATAAAGGATAAACGGATAGGTGATATTGTAAAAGAGGCGTGGGGTAAAAGTGTACTTTCCAACCGACCGAACTGCATCTTTCGAGACAAGTTAAAGATCATCAAAGGAGTGTTGAAAGATTGGAGTAGAGGTGAATGGGGTAATTTAGAAGAAGAATTGAAAGCAAAAAAACTAGAAGTCAAAAAGTGGGAAGAAGGGTGTATGAATGGGAATATGGACGAGACCGAACAATAAAGGGGTAGCTTCAGATCAAAGTGGTTGGAATTAGAGGGGAAGAAATTGGAAATGATGAAACAAAAAACAAAGGTTCGGTGGGCGAAAGACGGGGATGAAAATTCATAATTCTTCCATGCGGCAATCAAAAATAGGGAGAGACGGAATGCTATTCGGGCCTTAACATAGATTCGGAATGGATGGAGGAATCGACAAAAATCAAGGAGTTTGTGTACGATCTCTATAAAGGCAAGTTATCCAACTCTTTGGTTGATTGACCATCATTGAAAGTGGAAAATATAAAGAAGTTAGGAGAGGAGAAAGCAAATCAATTAATGCGGCGAGTGACGGATGAAGAAGTATGGAGTGCGATTATGGAGTGTGGAAGTAACAAGGCACCGGGCCCGGATGGCTTCACGATTGCTTTTATAAAAGCGTTTTGGGGAACGATAAAACCAGATTTGTTGGTGGCAATCGATTGGGTCATGGAAAAAGGTAACTGAGTAAAGGATGTAATGCTTCATTCATAACGTTGGTTCCGAAAGTGGAAAATCCAGTTGAACTAAACGACTACCGTCCAATTAGCTTAATTGGAATTTTCTACAATATTGTGTCAAAAGTTTTAGCGGTTAGATTGAAATTCGTGATAAACAAGTTAATAAGTATTGAGCAAAGCGCATTCGTGAAAGGGAGATTAATTGCAAACGTGGTGGTTTTCTTTTTGAAAAAATTGAGAAAGAGGGGATTAATTTTCAAAGTCGACTTTGAAAAAGCCTACGACTAGGTGGATTGGGGTTTTCTATTAGAGGTTATGGAAGCGATGGGGTTTCCGGTGAAGTGAAGAGGGTGGATAAAAATGTGCCTCTGTACATCTAATGTTTTCGTACTTGTAAATGGGGCACCGAATAAGGAGTTCACTATAGAAAGAGGGCTTAGGCAAGGTGGCCCATTAGCACCTTTCCAAATCCTTTTAGTGGCTGAAAGTTTACATCTATTGATGGTAGAGGTGGTGGGAAATGGCCTCTTCAAAGGCATTTCGGTGGGTCAAGATGAAATCCAAATATCGCACCTACAATATGCCGACAACGTGATTTTTTTCGGGGAATGGAAATTGGATAACATCAAGAACCTACTGAAGATTCTAAAATGCTTCCACCTTGTCTCGGGACTAAAAATAAACATGAGAAAAGGCAAAAATTTCGGTGTTGGTGTATCGAAAGTTGAAGTCCAATCTTGGGCTAGCTCTTTGGGGTGTGGGTGTGCAATGCTCCCGTTTAGTTACCTCGGTCTTCCAGTAGCGGCATCGATGTGGAAACTTGTTACGTGGAAACCATTAATTGAGAAGATGGAGAAAAAGCTTGCTTCATGGAAATTAAAGATGATGTCGTTTGGAGGAAGACTAACGTTGGTAAAATCGGTCCTAGGTAGCACATCGTTATATTTTTTTTATCCTTATTTCGAGCTCCACTTGGTGTGTTAAACATCCTTGAGCGTTTGAGAAGGAATTTTTTTTTGGGGGGGGGGTGAGGAAACGTTATCAAAAAAGAAAACCGTTGTGTGGGTTAAATGGGAGTCGGTATTGGGGGGTTTTAAAAAGGGAGGTCTAAATGTTGGGGGGTTAAAAGAAATGAATTAGGCTTTGTTGTGTAAGTGGTGGTGGAGCTTCTATTCGGAGAGGGACTTGTTGTGGGTAAAGGTAGTCCAAAGTCTATACGGGTGGGACGGGGGTCTTGGGTCGGGTAATTATAGTGGTGTGGAAGTAAAGGGAGTTTGGAGAGAAATAGTGAAGGTGGGTAGAAAGCTACAAAAGGTCGGTATAGACTTCGCGGGATCATTAGTGAAAGAAATAGGGGATGGAGCAGACACTAGATTTTGGGGGGAGAGGTTGGCGTCAAGTACAACCTTTAAAGAGAAGTTCCCAAGGTTGTATCAATTGGAAACTCGTCAAGATATATCGGTAAAGTGTAGAGGGGAGTGGTTAAGGGAAGAATGGAAGTGGAAGTGGGATTGGAGGCGGGTTCCGAGGGGGAGGGAAGTAGGTGAATTAGATTCCTTATTGAGGGAGCTTCAAGCAACTAATCTTAGAAGGGATGTCAATGATAGGATAGGTTAGACGTGGGATCCCCAAGAGGGATTTTCGGTTAAAAAAATGAGGGAGATATTGGAGGATAAAAGATAGGATGGACCAAATGGTGTGTCGGAAAAAAATGGGTCTCGTTTATTGTAACATCCGGAATTTCAGGTAAGTTTAAGGCTTTGTTAATCTCCTGAATTTATGTGTTTAGCGAAGTAGAAACTCTTAAGATTAATTGCTATTTTGTTTAAAATGGTTATTTGGTTTGGTTTGGAAGTTTTAGAACCATCCCTTGGAAACAGTGAGTTACGTGACTTACGCCGCGGGTTGAAGTCGCGGCACAAGCCGCGTAACCCACTGGATGTGCACATCTCAGAGCACACGGGCGACTTACGCCGCGGGTTACAAGTCGCGACACAAGTCGTGGGGCGACCTGCAGGTCCCCAAAACCCCCAATCACCTGTTTTCTTCTCATTCATATCACCAAAAATCAGATCTAAACCGAGAAAGCTAGGGTTTGGGCGATTTCCTTCTCCTCTAAACCCTCTTATCATTTATTGCAAAAGCTTGGTTGGTGAAATCATTTATTGGGCTTCCATCTACCTCAAGATCTCAAGATTTCAAGTCTTCATCACTTTCATCCAACTTCTAGGGTTTCATCTTTTCTAGGTTTTGGTCAAAAACCTAGATTGTGAGTTGACTAATCTTTTGTTAAAACTAGATACAAATCATAATCTACTACCTGTTATCATCTTGCATCCTACTTGAAATGTTCATTGTATATGCTTAAGCATTTGGGGGATTTCTTTATGAGCCCACATTCATTTATGTCATGCTTGGAGATATCGGGATATACATATGAGTATTTTGTTATGGAAATGATATCTTATTTGGGACACCATTTTATGGGTCAAAACTACATGGTTAAATTTGTGGTTATATTGGTCTTGATATGGGCGTAACATTAAATGGTTTGTAATATTGTACCCATGGTTGGTATGGATAATATTCTTAGTCATATTGTGCCTTGAGGCTAATTAATAAATTATGTTGGACGAACCAAGTCAGTAGACACTAGGAGGATGTGGTCTTGGGTGCCACCGTGTGGGTATGTGCCTAGACCTCCACCATTCGGGGTAATGCCATGGTTGTAGTACTCGGATGTATCGGGCCTTTCGAATGTCACTCGTAGTAGTTGGCATCAAGGTATATCAGTTCTTTCGGTGGAACTTAATTGGTGCTATGGGTATCCCCCGTTGACTCCACATTTAATGAAATTTGGTTAACTGCTGATAAGAATTGTAAATGCTTTAACATGTTATTTCTTGTTCAACTCACTAGGCTTTTTGGCTAACGCTTGTTTGGTGTCGATGTGTATCTCAGATTCTAGTGGCTCCATTTCTAAGCTGACGTAGTTGCTTGGGGTGAGAGCTTGGGGAATTTGCGCTTGGACATATATTTTTGGAGAAGGCGTTTGGGTTTATAGATGACACCCTTTTTGTAATCTCTTTTATAGATATAGAAATTAAATTAGTTGGTTGTTATTTATTGTCCGTTCAATTACAACTGTGATTAAACAGGTTTACATATGTTTCCCCATTTTTGGGAGGCTCTTGCTAAGACAATTTATATACCATTTCTCCTCTTTGGGAAAGTTTTTGTTATTCCTATAGTTAGGGTGTTACAAGTTGGTATCAGAGCTTTAGTTTAAGTGAACTAGGTATTGTTTTAGCATATCTAGACTTAAGCTTTAGACATTATTGCTTCAGTGTCCACTTGGGGTAGAAATCCTAGGTGGGGAGAGTGTTAGGACTTACGGAATTATGCAAATAAAGAGTTGTAATGGTGGTAACAAGAATCCTTGTGTATGATTTGTTCATAATTTCACTTAGCTACTGCTATTATGAATATATTGTTACGTAAGTATGCTTGCAAATGCCATTATTATGATAATTGAAATGTGTATTAGTACGTACAATGAGTTCAACTAACTTAGTCTTTTCTTAATCCTTTTGTCGTTCATGTTTGGCAGTAAGTGATGGTAAACACTCGGAGCAGGTTACCGAATACGCCAAAGGGGTACGTGGAAGTGGAATCCACTGTTGACCAACCTCCTTTGGTCGAAACCTCTAGGGGACCTCCCATACCTACTATCTTGGGAGGAGGACACGAGCATATCCCACGTATGAACATTGCAGCTAGCAATGCTATCTTGGAGGAGGTGACTATGGAGACCAGAATCAGAGACAGCATGATGTTGTCCATGAACTCGGCCATGGCCTAACAGCAAGAGTTCTTTATGAAGCTTCTGGAAGATTGAGATGCTAGTCATCGACAACCTGAGACAATGGCAGAGAATGTTGTTATGGGGTCGGGTGGTGGACCGGCTGTTGTGGTGACTGAAGATCAGGCAGAGAACGGAAGCAAACGGAAAGCCAAGGGATGCATCTACAAAGATTTTCTTGCGTGCAACCCGAAGGAGTTTTCGGGCTCAGCAAATCCAGTAGTTTGTATGTATTGGCTGAAGGAAGTCGATGGCTTTTGAATCTGTTAGATTAAATTAGCCCCTAATTTAATTGAATGTTTTATAAAGAATTGTATTTTGGGCTTTATAATTAGTTGTGTGGGCTTGAGCCTATTCTTTGTAAATGGGCCCTATTAATAGGTACCAATGGCTCATTGTCTCATTAGGTTTTGGGAGAACACTTTTCACACAAACAGACTAATGAGAGTCGTTTACTAGTTTACTGTGGTGTTCTTCCCAATATCCCCTCCATCTATCAATCCAAGCATATGAGATAAGTTCTTGTTTATCATTGTTGTTAATTTCTATCTTATCTCTACTTTTCTATGGAGTATCTTCAATTGTTTGTCTGTATTAGGATCTAACAATTGGTATCAGAGCCAAATGAAGAAACTCTTCTTCATTTCGGTCATCTATGGCAACAGTTGAAGATTGGATGATTGATTTTGTTGTTTTGGTGCTTAGATTGATTCAATCACATGAGCCTAAACACAAATATCTTTTATATGGTTTATTTTCTGTTTTGTGCTTATTGGAAATCCATTTTTTGATTTAGATGAGATTTGGATGATCTTTGATTGAAGATTTTATTGATTTCTGACCAAATATGATTTCTGCACACCACATGTTTGATGAAATGTCTATGAGAAGATTTAATTTCATTTTGGTTAAATCTGATCAGTTTTTATTACATGTGTGTATCTTTAAATCTCTCTCGTTTATTGGTCTGAAATCTGATAGCACTAAGTAGATTTTTGATCTATGATCTCGTCCTTGTGTGTGCTTTAATCCATAGCTTTTGTGGCATCTTGGATTCAAGGTTGTTGATCTTTGATATGGCCTTATCCATATCCGAGATTGGACTTTCTTTTATCCAGATTTGTTTATTTTCCGCTGCTCATAATTGATTCTATATCAGAAAATGCCTTTTGATCCAAATTTGATGTGAAAATCTGTCCATGGTTACTCCAAAATCTTATTTGTGACAAGATTGTAAAAGTTCAGGAGATTGTTGCTCAATCTGTTAGTGCAGATTTTGATCAAGGATTGTCCAAAATTTGCTGCTGCCTATTGTTCTAGAATTCTGATCATGCAATCACTCTTCGATTAAGGCAACCTGTTCCATGGAATGCTACTGTTAGTAGAGGATTGGAGTCTAGCGTGTGGGACTATCTACTACTGCAAATATCCCGCGTAGCTGCTGTGTTCAAAGTACAACCATGACCTTTTATGCAGAGGTCAACTACATAGGCAGCTTTTTAAACTGATTGTCGATGTACCTATTAGTCATGAAGATCGAAAGATTTTGTACCTCAGAAGCAACGTAGAGATGCTGTCAAATCTGCAGAAGCTGTCCAGAGCTCGATCGGAAACTAGAGAGGCATATCGCAGAGCCTCTGCAGATCTGTGCAGAGCTCTGTGCACGTGGAGAAAGCTGTCAAAACAACTTGTTGTTGGGGCATTCAAAGCAGAAAATTATTGTGACAATTTCGAAATGCCACACCAACTAACGTGTATCTCTGGACTTTGCTTGGAACCTGGATCTGGCGCAGTAGCTTCATTGGGAAGAAGAAAATCAGTTCCCAATCAGAAAGAGGTTGATGTGCATGAAAGTTCAAATTCCAGATCTCAATTTGTGCAAAATTTTATCCATGGCTGTTGTGTTGATGTTTATGTTCAAGTTATGCATCAAAAAGGTTCTGAACCTGCTGCTATTCTAAGTCAAAACAGAAAATTAGCAATATTGGCAGCAGATTCGATAATGAGTTATGGCATAAGACCTCTATTCATTTGATCAGAGGTTGTCCATAACTCCAGAGATTGATTGGAGGCATGCTCAGAGCCTCTGAACTCATGTAGAGCCTGCCCAGAGCTGTGTACATGCAAAGATGTTGTGATGGTTCAGTGATCTTAGAAAATGAACACAAAATGTTGCTGTTGGGTTGCTCAAATTAGATTAAGCACAGTTCAGAATGACATACCACATGTTATGTTTAATATTCATGTATAGATCAATAGAGAAGCTGCCACATTCGAATTGTGTAGCAGATTTGAAATGCAGAGGCAGACTTGCAAACTATCCAGAAGTTAAAGATATGTTGCAGAGGTTGCTATCTAGAAGCTACGCAGAGCCTCTGTAAGTCTGTCCAAAAGCCACTCAGAGGCTGTCCAGCCTATGCAGAACTTGAAAAGTTCAGTTATGTGCAGACCGATCAGAGGCATTGATAGAAACTGCTGCTGTGTTTATGGGCAAAGCACAAAGGCCATCCAAGAAACATACAGAAGCTGTCCAGAAACAGATTGTGCAGCCTGTCCATGTTGTTTGATCATTGGGTGCTCGAAAGATGCAGCAACAGTTGTGTATCGAAGAATCGAATCTGTTTGCTGTTGTGTCCAGAGTTGCTGTCAGATTTGCGCAGCTGTAGAATTTTGATCATATCTCTCTCATTATCGCTCCAAATTTCATGATTCTAGATGCGTTAGATTCCTAAGACACAGATGAACAATTTTCATATTTTGACTTTGTTCTGAATCAGTGTGCTGATTGGCCATAATCTGTGTTAAAGTCAGTATATGGCTGCTGTGAAAACTGAATTTGCTGTTGTCCATGTCAATTTTGTGCAGCAAATGTGGAAGTGATAACAGTCCATGATTCGATCAGTTTGTATGCCGCTTAGAAAACTCTGGTGCTCGACTTTCATGTGAAGAGTTCCTTCGATGCATTCTATCATATTCTGAAGAAGAAGGGTGCGGGTCTACAAGTCGTGTAGTTGCTGAGGTGAACGATGCATTCTACAATTATAATAAGTGCATGGAGTATGTGGAACTTGTTTTCTTGGACAGAGAAATTGCAATTGAAGTTGCTGGATGACCTGCAGAACTTCTGGAACAGAAAACCTTCAAGAGTACTGAACCACGTTCATTTGCAGCTGTCTCTTTTTGCAATCGTGTTGCTGCAGCACCATGTTTTTTTTTCCTCTCGATAAATTTGACAGCAGAGCTCAACTTTTAATGGTGATCAACTTCTACATATCCAGAGCTTTCAGAGGATACTCTTCCAGAGCAAAGCAGACTCCATTCAATAAGTGCAGTCTATCAACATCAGATTCTTGCTGTTTGTGTTCATGTTGTGCATCAAAAAAAAAAGGAAAAGTTCAGAGATTGTCCATAGCTTCTGCGTGTGATCAACAGTTGTCCAGAAAAAGATTTGTGCAGATCTGTTCATCCAGAGAACGTAGAGGCTATTAATCAGAGAATGTTGTGCAAAGAGGCATGCACATAACCTTTGTGCACGTGCATAAGTTGTGCAGAAAATGCACATCAGAGGTAGATCGCAGAGCCTCTGTAAGGTTGCAGAAGTAAAATGGACAGAGCCTCTGAGGCTGTCCAGAGCACGTGCAAAAGTAAAATTCAGAGCTCTTAACTTGTCCACAGAGCCTCTGTGGACCAAAACCTCTGAAGAACAGCGACCAGAAGGGGAGGACCAGAGGTAGACCCAAGAACGCATATCAGAGGTCAATGGTCCATAAGTCGCAATGAGCCAAGAGTCAGAAGCCCGAATTTTTCGAATTTTCTGACAGCATTGCGCTGTTTCAGAAACACACGCACAACTTTGTACTCGAAGCTCCAATTTACATGAGTCCAGTTGCGTTGGATTTCTAAAACACAAACGTACGACTTTGATGTTTTGAGTTTTCTCAAATTCCGTGATATGATATGCCAGAATCTACTTCAAAGTCTGCGTTAGAGTGCTGGACCGAAAGCATCGCATTTCACTCGCGCTCTTTCCGCTTTCAAGAACGGTGTTCTCTCGACGTTTCTTCATAGTTTCAAGCTGCTACTGTGAAACATAGTTTTTCACTCCCTCCTCCATTATTCAAGTTTAAGGCTCGGTGCTTAACGTTTACTCAACGAGTTTTGAAGAGTCAAATTTTCTGCTTTGACAACCATTTTGCGCAGCTGAGGAAAATCTTGCACAACTCACTCAATTTTCATCCAAAATGGATGAATCAAAGCTTGCTGAAAATCTATGAGGCTGGAGTTCAATGTGTATGCTTTATGTTTTCTCTCAATAAGATTCCTTGATGGTCAAAAACAGTGGTAAAGTTGAGACATGAAAGCTGGACAAAAAGGGGTAAATTGTCTCGGTCTTTCAAGAATATGAGCCTACATTTGAGGGGGAGCTTGTGATGCTTTGAAGACTCGATGAACGACACACGAAAGCTTCTAAAGAAAGCAAGGGGGAGACTATATGATGATTCTTTCTTTATAAAACATTAGGGGGAGATTGTTAGATTAAATTAGCCCCTAATTTAATTGAATGTTTTATAAAGAATTGTATTTTGGGCTTTATAATTAGTTGTGTGGGCTTGAGCCTATTCTTTGTAAATGGGCCCTATTAATAGGTACCAATGGCTCATTGTCTCATTAGGTTTTGGGAGAACACTTTTCACACAAACAGACTAATGAGAGTCGTTTACTAGTTTACCGTGGTGTTCTTCCCAATATCCCCTCCATCTATCAATCCAAGCATATGAGATAAGTTCTTGTTTATCATTGTTGTTAATTTCTATCTTATCTCTACTTTTCTATGGAGTATCTTCAATTGTTTGTCTGTATTAGGATCTAACAGAATCTAGTGAATGCGATGTCTCACAACAGGTGAAGTTCGCTTCTCAACTACTGAGGGGTGAGGCCTTAATCTGGTGGAATCTCACACGGTCCGCCCTCACTCCCAAAGTGTTGGATAAGTTGACTTGGCCCATGTTCAAACAAAAAATCATGGACAAGTACTGCAGTGAGAGATCGTTGGACAAGCTGGAAAAAGAATTTAGAGGTTTGAGAAAAGGGGCTCTGTCTATCATCGACTACTCCAAGCTTTTCTTGGAAAAGCTAAATTTTGTGGGACATCTCGTCCCGGATGAGAGATCAAAGATCAAGGCTTATCAGCAAGGGCTGCCGGCCAGGATGAGGACGGCAGTAAGGAATGCTAGAAGGCTGACCCTTCAGGATGTGATTGAAGAGTCATATCTGATAGAAGATGATATGGAGGCAGAGAAAGATGAGAGAGTTGTTGTTGGAGAGAAGAGGAAGTGGGAAGGGTCGTCTGGGCCCATTCGTCAATCTAAGTCATTCGCGGGAGGAAGAGTTGGTGATAATCCTCATGAGGCACGATGGTGCCACAAGTGCAAAGTCAAGGACTCTAGCCCATGCGACCCAAAACCTCACTCGGGTTCTGTCGAGTGTGCCAAGTGCGTAAAGAAGGGCCACGCGATTCGAGATTGCCCTATCCGAGGGTCGGTATGTTTTGAGTGTCAGGAACCGGGACACATAAAGAAGGATTGTCCGAAGCTTGTGGGTAGTCACCATGGAGGCTCTTTGGGGTCGATGGCAAGGGTCGAGAAACCGTCGAGGGCACCAAGCCTAGCCTTTCGGATGACTACCGAAGAGGCAAAAAAGACGGCCGATGTAGTTTCGGGTACGTTCCAAGTAAACTCCTTACCCGCTCGTGTATTATTTGATTGGGGAGCTACGTGTTCTTTTGTATCAGATTTATTCTGTAAGCAATTTGTCATCCCTATTAGTGTCCTTCCCGATGCACTAGTAGTAGAGGTAGCTAATGGGGATCGAGTGATCATTCGAGATTGTTATTGTGATTGCACTCTAGAGATTGATTGGAACCCTTTTGGAGTAGACTTACTACCTATGGCAATAGGTGGGTTCGACGTAGTCATAGGCATGGATTGGTTGACGAGGCATAAGGCTGACATCTTTTGCTCCAAAAAGATGATCCAAGTGCCTATGCCGGGAAGTGGTGTAGTCACCATCTATGGGGAGAAAGGAAAGAGAAGTAACCCTATCATCTCCTCACTTAAGGCTCACAAATTTCTAGCGAAGGGTTACCATTCGTATCTGGCTTACGTGGTGGACGCAAAGAAGGAGAAAAAGTCGGTGGAAGACGTGAGGATTGTGCAAGACTACTCGGACGTGTTTCCGGAAGATTTACCCGGGATACCGTCGGAACGCCATGTAGAGTTCCAAATCAACCTCACTCCGAGAGCGGCTCCGACAGCTCGTGCACCCTATCATTTGACTCCGACAGAAATGCGGGAGATGATGACGCAACTTCAAGAGCTGCTCGAGAAAGGATTCATTCGACCGAGATCGTCACCTTGGGGAGCTCCGGTCTTATTTGTAAAGAAGAAGGATGGGTCCATGCGGATGTGCATCGACTATCGAGAATTGAATAAGGTCACGGTGAAGAACAAGTATCCTCTACCACGCATCGACGATCTCTTCGATTAACTTCAAGGCGCGGGATGCTTTTCAAAGATCGATCTTAGATCCGGTTATCATCAAGTCAGAGTGAAGAAGGAAGACATACCGAAGACGGCTTTTCGGACGAGACATGGTCATTACGAGTTTTTGGTGATGCCCTTTGGCTTGACCAATGCTCCGGCCGTATTCATGGATTTGATGAACCGCGTGTGTCGCCCTTTCCTAGACAAGTCCGTGATTGTCTTTATCGAAGACATCTTGATCTACTCGAGGGACGAAGTCGAGCATGAGGAACATTTGCGCGAAGTGTTAGAAGTTTTGCGAAAAGAGAAGTTGTACGCAAAGTTTTCAAAGTGCGAGTTTTGGCTCAAAGAAGTGTTGTTCTTGGGCCATGTGGTGTCTGAAGATGGGGTGAAGGTAGACCCAGCAAAGATAGAGGCGATGATGAGTTGGGAACTGCCAACGAGTCCGACGGAAATCCGAAGTTTCTTGGGGTTGGCGGGTTACTATCGGCGTTTCAATCAGGATTTCTCCAAGATAGCTACGCCGCTCACCTTACTCACAAGAAAGAATGTCCAGTTTCTTTGGACCGATGACCAAGAGCAATCCTTTCATACGCTCAAGAAGAGGTTGTGCGAAGCCCCTATCCTATCCCTACCCGAGGGATCTGATGACTTCGTGGTGTATAGTGATGCTTCCAAGATGGGTTTAGGGTATGTGCTGATGCAACGGGGAAAAGTGATAGCGTATGCGTCATGATAACTAAAAGACCACGAGAAGAACTACCCGACTCATGACTTGGAATTCGTGGCAGTGGTCTTTGCTTTGAAGTTATGGCGACACTATTTGTATGCTACGAAGTGTACCCTTTTTACCGATCACAAGAGTCTTAAGTACATCTTCGATCAAAAGGAACTCAATATGCGACAAAGGAGGTGACTTGAGTTGTTAAAGGACTATGATTGTGATTTGCTCTATCATCCCGGTAAAGCCAACGTGGTGGCAGATGCGTTGAGTCGAAGGAGTCATGAAGGCGGTGTTAAGTTATCCCTCACAAGAATTGATGTAGTATCGAGCCTGTTGGAAAACATCAAGTCAAGTCAGATGGAAGCGCTCAAAGAAGAAAATCTCAAATCTGAAGTCATGGTGAAGCAAATTGGACTTTTGACGGAAGATGGTCGAGGACTTAAACTCTTCCAAGGGAGAATTTGGGTTCCAAAGTTTGGTGGAAATCGGGAGCTACTTCCCGAAGAAACGCATAAGTCAAAATATTCTATATATCCCGGTAGCACCAAGATGTATAGGGATTTAAAGTTGAACTATTGGTGGCCGGTGATGAAGCTGGAAGTGGCAAATTATGTGGACAGGTGTGTCACTTGTCTGCAAGTAAAGGCGGAACACCAAAGACTGTACGGGAGCTTACAACCGTTGTCCATTCCCGAGTGGAAGTGGGACAACATCACCATGGATTTTGTGACAAAGCTACCAAAGACCTTGTGAGGTCATGATACTATTTGGGTGGTCGTGGATCGCTTGACCAAGTGTGCATATTTTCTTGCTATGCGAGAGACCTTGCTAATGGAAAAATTGGCTAAACTTTATATCGATGAGGTGGTGTCGAGGCACGGAGTTCCGAAATCTATCGTGTCGGATCGGGATAGTCGGTTCACCTCAAATTTTTGGGCTAGCTTGCAGAAAGAGTTGGGCACTAGATTAAATCTGAGCATGGCTTACCATCCTCAAATAGATGGTCAAAGCGAGAGAACAACTCAAACGCTCGAAGACATGTTGAGATCGTGTGTCATTGATTTCGGTTGGAGTTGGGACTCGCACCTACTTCTGGTGGAGTTTTCTTATAATAACAGTTACCATTCTAGTATTGGAATGGCACCGTTCGAGGCGTTATATGGACGGAAGTGCAGAACCCCAATTTTTTGCCTTGAAGCGGGCGAGAAGTAATTCGCCGGACCGGAAATCGTTCAAGAGACGGCAGACAAAGTGAAAGAAATCCTAGAATGATTGAAGGCGGATCAAGACCGACAGAAACGTTAAGCGGATAAGAAGAGAAGGTCGGTCGATTCTAAGTGGGAGATCGTGTCATGTTGAAAGTATCTCGATGGAAGGGGATTATCCGTTTCGGGAAAAGCGGGAAGCTTAGTCCTCGTTTCCTTGGACCCTTTGTTATTTTGGAGAAAATTGGGCTTCAAGCGTACCGGTTGGATTTGCTACCGAAGATGGATGGAATACATCCTACATTTCACGTATGTTACCTTCAGAAATGCTTAGCCGAGGAGGAAAGTGTGATACCCTTAACGGAAATTCGAATAGATAATGGAAAACGTTGTGTGGAAGAACCAGAAGCAATTTTGTAATCGAAAGTGAAGAAGTTGCGGCATAAGGACGTAGTCATGGTCAAGGTCCAATGGAAGAACCATCGTGGTGCTAATGTCACTTGGGAGTACGAAGAGGACTTGAAGTCATTCGGGGTAATGCCATGGTTGTAGTCCTCGGATGTGCCGGGACTTTCGGATGTCACTCGTAGTAGTTGGCATCAAGGTATATCGGCTCTTTGGGTGAAACTTGATTGGTGCTATGGGTATCCCCCGTTGACTCCACATTTAATGAAATTTGGTTAACTGCTGATAAGAATTGTAAATGCTTTAACATGCTATTTCTTGTTCAACTCACTAGGCTTTTTGGCCTAACACTTGTTTGGTGTCGATGTGTATCTCAGATTCTAGTGGCACCGTTTCTAAGCTGACGTAGTTGCTTGGGGTGAGAGCTTGGGGAATTTGCGCTTGGACATATATTTTTGGAGAAGGCGTTTGGGTTTATAGATGACACCCTTTTTGTAATCTCTTTTCTAGATATAGAAATTAGATTAGTTGGTTGTTATTTATTGTCCGTTCAATTACAACTGTGATTAAACAAGTTTACATATGTTTCCCCATTTTTGGGAGGCTCTTGCTAAGACAATTTATATACCATTTCTCCTTTTTGGGAAAGTTTTTGTTATCCCTATAGTTAGGGTGTTACATTTATCCCTAAAAAGATAAGTGTGTTTTTGTGGAGAGTAAGACTAGGGAGGATACCGACTAGAGACGTTTTATACAAAATGGGAATAGAGTTGGATATTACCCTATGCCCAAGGCGCGGAAAAGAAATTGAGACGATCGATCATGCTTTGGTTAAGTGTGAAGAGGTAAGACTATTTTGGCTACAAACGGGAACTTGGTGGAACGCAAATTTTTCGATGGTTAATTCGGTCACAGAAGTGGTGGAGTTTGGTGATCATATGGACTTGAACGCAACGGCCTTGAAGCGGTGGACAATGGTAATGGGATGTCTTCTCTACTTTATTTGGTCACATCGAAATAAGGTGGTATTTGCGAAGGAGCAAGGTAAGATCTCGGATAACTTCTTCGTGGCGCAATTGCGAACTTTCGAGTGGATCAAATGGCGCAACCATGAGCTCGTATCGGATCTGGCTGCTTGGCTCTCGGACCCTCATTCGTAGCAGTTTTGGTTTACGGCTCGGTGGGAGTTGCCTCGCTTTTTCGGTGTTGCATTGCTGGATCACAACTGAAGTGGGTGTTCGGTAAGTCCTGTTTCTGGACAGAGTTGTCGTGTTGTTGTGAAGGTGAGTGCAGACTGTTTTTGAAGTTGTTTGCTGCTGTTTTGAGGGGTTGCTTCTCGCAAACCCGATCCTATTTTGTTCTTTTCCTTTTTGTTGCTGCAATTTTGGTTGTAAGGTGTTGTGTGTTTTTCGGTGCTCATGTAATTGTGGTGTTTTTGTGTTGTAAGGATTGTGTGTCCTTTGTTGTTTGGTAATAAAAATTTCCTTGCTGTTCAAAAAAAAAATTAAGGTGCACCCACGTAGATTAATTTGTAAGTCTGCAATTAACTGTTAAGATCACTTCATCCAACGATATAAAGGTATTCTCATCATAACTCTTATTTTAACATAATCTAACCTTTTATCAAAAAAGTTCTAACCAGTTCACCCAACTATAAACAAATCAAAGGAGGGAAACAACATTCAAATCGATGTTACTGAATCTGTATAAAATGATCATCTTCCCTTTAGCCTCAAAACTGAAATTAAGTTTTCTTAAATAAACATTTATATAATATTAATGGTTTGATCAAAAAGATCAACTCATTTTAAATAAAATAATACTTCCACAACATTTCTCTCTTTTTAAAATATTTTTTTGTTAAACTTTGTTTAATTATTATTAACAACATTCAAACTATTATGAAATATTTCAAAATTTGATTATAAGACAAATATTTATAATAAAATATATATTAAATTAAATATTGTATAATTCATTCGTTTAAAAAATATGTACATATTTCTATTTTAGTTTGTTTTCAAAATAAATGTCTATTTTTAAAAGTAAAATATCTACTTATCAATTTTACTTTAATTATGGGATAAAAAATTAAATTACTTCATTAATTTATTATTAAAAACAAAAATGTCGTTTTATTAACTAAAAGAGTAATAATTACACATGTCTAAGACTATATGTTTTTTTTCATTCTTAACCTATTTTTGGGTAACTATGGATTTTCAGTTCAGTTTACATGTACCGACTAATCTATAAATAGTTACAAATTAAATGATGTGGAATTATTATAAATAAATATTTATTTTGGTAGGAAGAAAATAAAAAACAAGAGTTGCGTGAAAGAATAGGTCAATTTTTGTGTCATCATCCTTACCCATAACTTAAACATTAAATTAATATATATTAGAAAAGTCAAACATTAACCAAACTATTTGTGTATAAATAACCATTTTGCTTTCTACAAACTTCAACACCAAATACCACCCTTTCAGAAATCAAGCTTACAAGATGTCATCAACATGTGAACAAGTTGAGCAAGGTATTATCATTTTTTTTGGAAGGGTGTCCTAGTCTATGCCTATACTAATCCATTGGTAAATTATGATTGTAAGACATCAGCCCTGATTAAACCTCAGCGGCCATAATTGTGGTGTACGCCTAGATTCAAACCCTGGACAAATGAGATATTCCACCACATCCCCCAGGGCCTTAACCAGTACGCCACAACCCTTGTGGTTATCCATATATTTTTCTATCAAATAAATTCTCTCTCTCTCTCTCTATATATATATATATGCATAGACTTGGGATCACGTGAGATCCGTGAGACCAAGAATTTACACTTGAACCTTCACAGCAAACTCTGTGAAGGTAAAAACCTTCACAGCAAAACACTGTGAAGGTTCGGATTTTTTTTACCTTCACAGTGTTTTGCTGTGAAGGTTCAAGTGTAAATTCTTGGTCTCACCGGTCTCACGAAAACAGGTTGGTCTCACGTGAACCCATCTCTATATGCATATATATATATATATATATATATATATATATATATATATATATATATATTTGCATTATAGGTCATGTTCAGGGGTAAATCTCAAAAAAAAAACGAAAAATTGATGAACACCCTGATATCCCTTCATCTAAACAGTATCCATTTATGCAAACAAGTAATTTGTAACATGCACACGTGCATGTGCACACATGCATAAAAATAAAAATAAAAACAACTTAATTTACTTGTATGCACAAGTGCATATCATCCAGATCAAATGCTACAAAGGTGTTCCTTAGTTTTTATTTTTTGCGAGGTTTTCCCTTAAACCCCTCTCTTGCATTATATATGTTTACATATGTATGTATATCTGAAATGTCGATGAAAAAAGTTATTATATGTACAAAGCCTCCAATAGTTGTAGTACTTATTACAAAACCTTAACCACTAGGTGTTTGGCCTAGTGGCCACCTCTCTTCCGTAAACGCTTCTACCTGGGGTTCCCGTACTAGGGTTCGAATCCGGGGGGAGACAAGATGTCTTTTCTGGTGCAGGCTTATAGAGGTAGGGTCTGTAAGGTCCACAAAAGTGGGCCACGGGGCCTTGGGTCCCCGCCAATAAACCTTTTTTATTACAAAACCTTTTGACAAATTTGATCTGTTAATGTTATGTATTATTTAGCTTACGATGTTTTGTAATTCCTATCATGTGTTTGTAGGCAAAACTTCATGGCCGGAGCTTGTTGGGGAGACAGGAGAGTGTGCCGCAACCACAATAAAGAAGGAAAATCCATTGGTTACTACACGTATTATAGCAGTAGGAACCATCATTCCGATGATTTACATTTGTGATAGGGTTCTTATATGGATAAATGATGAGGGGATTACCGAAAGTACCCCTACGATTGGCTAACGGCCTCAAGTTTGAGATGTGGTTACAAAGTGTCGTAGTTTGGTTCATTTGTGTTGGCTACTAAAATAAAGATGAATGTGTTGTGTAACTATTGTAGTTTAATATTGTACTATAAATAAAATTATCAACATCTTTGTCCACTTTGACTATTGAAAATATTGTTTTTAAATGTATTTAATCAACAATATATTTCATCTTCATTATCATATGAAATTTGTACCATATGAGGGCCATAATTCTTTCATTTTTTTCCCTTGGCTTTTAAATCCTCAGTTCTCATTAATTATCTTCAAAATTAAAGTTTCGTTAGAGTGTGTTTTATTTGTTGAATTGAAGTAGAGGGGTGCAAAATGTAATTTTTTTATTTATTTATTTTGTTATGGGTTTTTTTTGTGTTAAATGGGCTTTGGGCCTGTTAGGCTTAAGCCCTTGGTATATAATGTTTTGTTTAACGAGTTTCTAGGTTAACGGTCATTTAGAGGTTTACGCTTATCAGTTAAAATTCTCTATGTAAACCTTTGAGGTTTATCAGTTAATCAATACATATGATCATAACTTGTGATTCATATTGATTGTTCTTCATCGCTTTATTCAATACACGTGCAAACTGGGATTCACAATTGGTATTAGAGGAAAGAGACGAAAATTTGATTCGAAAAAGGTAAAAAAAAAATTCACTCAGTCGATCGACTTCTCTGATTGATTTGTGGGTTTATTTTTTTCTGTGAAATCGTTGAGTTTGGTCATTCCCAAAATCTTTAGTTGTATTAGATTAAGGATTTGGTAAATTTTCAAACTCTGATTCGCAGTATAAAAGTCTATATTTGATCTTTTAATCGAGTTGGAATCTGATCGGTGTTCTTGATTTTTTTTCCTTAAAAATCCTTAATTTTTATTCAAAATCGATCACGTTAAGTGTTATTTGTGGTCAAAAGTGGTTTAGGTTTGATTATTTTTCTCAGATCCGGTTTAGTTGAGTGTTTAATCGATTCAATTTTGTTTGTGGATCGATTATTGAGCTACGACGTCGATAGGTAAACCACTACCCGAGACCCGCTTACCTCCCAAACCCTCAAAGCTCGCGTCCCTCCCAAACTAAGACCCAACACCCGCATCATCCCTTGAGACCCTCTCCTCTTTCAGACCCCTCACCAAGCCTAAACACTTCACCACACCCGCTTACTTCCAATCCCTCACCCCCGATCCCCCAAGCTCGGTTACACCCAAGCCCTCATCCCTTCTAATCCCAAACCCATGTCCCCCATCCCAAACCCAATTCGCTCCTCACACCTCTCAAACTAGTCCACTGATCATTGCTTCTTGTTATTACGACGTCGATACGTCGAGCTCGGAGGAATTGATCTCGAATCGAATGAGTGTGGTAGCTTATAGGCAAATTCTAGACCAACAAGCTCCTGTGGTTCGGCTAACACCGGCAGGACCTACCCAGGAAGCACAACCCGAGCGTCGTCAGGGTCCCAGAGTGAAACTTCTAAAAGTCTGGAACGTAGGGACTTCCGGACAGGGTGCAACGAGAGTAAAAATTGTGAGGGGTTCTGGCGTGGGAGGTGTCATGGACGACCAAGCTACAGCTAGTAGAGTAAGACCAACCGAGCCTGATATTTCATCTACACTCCATGATGTACCGGTCTCAAACGACCCAACCATAGCCAGTACTGAGAGTAACGCATCACAGGGTCATAACTCATCGGGCTCTTCCTCATCCTCCACTGAATTGGACAACGACCGCAACCAATTTCGTTTCGCACCTATTGGTCGTTGCCCATCTCCTATCTCCTCCACTCAACCCTCCCCCGAACCAAACTCACCATCCCATTCCTCTCCCTAAACCCAACTAGCATCACCTACACCCATTTCTCCTACACCAACCTCACCTCAACCTACCTCTCCCACATCTTCAAACCACCCTACCCCTACACCTTCCCTTTCCCAAGCCAACTCTGGAGACATAAGGAGAGCGGAGGGAGTTTCAGTCAAAAATAAGAATGAAAATGAGAGAGTCTGTGTGAAGGAAATACGGAGTAAGAGAAATCAGGGGCGTTCGAACATCACAGCCAAATCGAGACGGGTAGCCACATATACTGTCAACTCCCATATGTTGGGACGAGGCATTGTAGAAGACGTCGTGGACCCAGCGGCGCAAGCACAAACCCCACCCGACCACTCAACCATCTCACAACAGATGGTTGTTTCAGATATTCACGGGGATATAACACATATGCTACCTAGCTCTCACTTGGAGAGTCAAGGTATTGAACAAGATAGGCCCCAGCCCCGGCCATCGACTTCGTTTAAGCACATATTGAGTCTAGAGCCTATACAATTTAGGACACATACTGAGTCTATAGTTGCGAGCCTGTGTGGCCTAACCGGAACGGCTATAGTGACACCCATCAGCGGTGCTCCACGATGATTGGCTGAAAGTCCTACGCCAGCTGTGAATGTAGGCGGTACGACTTCAACAGTCGTTACCCCAAATGGAAGTCTATGTGACCTAGCTAACACCTCCTATCTTACACCGGAACTGTTGCAGTAGGCTTTGCATGTTGTCAATGGATCCATCTCACGCCAGTTTGATCAACAACGCCGATCAGTTGAGGAGTTCCAACAAACGGTTCTCCGAATGTTGAAAGGCAAATCCCTAGTAGCTGAAGCTCCTCTTTCAGCACCGTGACCACCACCTCCTCCGCCAGTTCAGCAGCGACCGTCAACCTCCGAGCTCAAATCCATGCTATTAGCCGATCTTCAATCCCATGGTACACCTGAAGATGCAGGTCTGATAGCCATTCTTCGCCAATAGTCTGAGTCTCGTGCTTTCCAAGAAGAAGTCCGAGTAGGTTTCAGAAACCTCACTGCAAAGTTGAACTCTATTTCTACCGAGTTTCAGTCTTCAATATTTGCCCTTTCCAACACGGTTAAGGTACTCGAGGATACTTGTTGCACTCAAGCCGGTTCTTCTAATCGTCCACATGACGACCATGATGATCCCGATCGTCATGAGGGGGAGAAACGTCATCGCCTCAATGACACAGCAGCAAGAACAGAGACCTCTCAGACAGATATTCAGCCAGGAAATGCACAGGAAAGACGACCAGAGGGGGCTCAGGACGCTGAATCAGTACATGATATAGAGATCAATGATGCACAGACAGAGGTCATTTCACAGTCGAGTAACCATAAAGCAGAATGCTCAGTCACAGAATTAATCGATTGTGAAGTAGGTAAAAACTCACCCGTTGAGGTCAGAAATTATGATTTAACTGATCAATTTGTAGATATTGGTGAGTCAGCTGAACCAGTATCCGAAAGAGCTTTAGTCGTATTCCAAGAAGGAGTCAATGAATTGTGCACATTTGATGATGCAGAATGTATGCAATAAGGAGACTATGATTGCTTATTTGAGTGTATGCGACTAGAGTTTCAATCTACTGAGGTACTTCCAGGCGTCATCCCTCTACGATCAGTTCCTTCTGTTTCACTAGATCTCCCTAATCTATATATGTCAGAAACTCCAGTTCTTGAAGTTGTAAACGCTCAACCTAGTCCACCATTGAAATGGGAAAGAGTAAGGATCAATGTTCCCTTTCTTGAAGAATCTTACAAAAGGATCTTTGCTCATTAGATCCGAACATATGATAAGGAATTTATCTATGGTATTGGGTCATTTGACAGACGTAAACAATTCGCCTATTGTTTCCTGAGAGAGAACAACAATAGACCAAGCACGAGCAGAACAAAACTTAGAATCAAATCTGTCGATGAAATTGGTACTGATCGCTCCGAATAAAAAATATGGTATCCTACTTTTCTTGTTACTAGAGAAGATGGGACACAATGGAAATTCACAGAATTTGATTTTGAGGATCATGAGCTACGATATTTTCAGTTTCTGCTACGTGACTTGAAGACTCGAACCATACGTCCTGGTGTAATTCAAGATGCTCTGACTGCCGTAAAGCGTTTCATGATGACCACGATGAAGTTAGCGTGTCTTGAAGACTTGCAGATTGGTATTGAAAGTCATCAAGCCAAGATCAATCTATTCAAACCTGATCTGAGACTACCAAGTAACTTTAAGGATGATCCAGCCTACAGAGTAATTGAAACTATGGAACTTGGCATGACGTATCCCAACAGGAAAGGTAAAATGCGCTACTTCAGATTTAGCCAGATTGCCAGATTTTGTGATGGTACTCTGTACATCCTTAGAAACAAACTTCGTGTTATGTTGTCTCAACACGTCAAAGGTCAGAATCTGTTGGATCCGAATTACATAAATCTCGTGTCTAGAGCCTTGAATATGATCATTGAAAGATTTGAGTACATAAATTCAATAAGGATTTTCGAGATGCACTTTGGACTTCGAAAAGAGCATGTTCCGAACTGGAGAGACTACGAACTTCAATTCAAAGGGGAAGATTGTTAGGGTGTGTTTTATTTGTTGAATTGAAGTAGAGGCGTGCAAAATGTAATGTTTTTATTTCTTTATTTTGTTATGGGCTTTTCTGTGTTAAATGGGTTTTGGGCCTGTTATGCTTAAGCCCTTGGTATATAATGTTTTGTTTAACCTAGTTTCTAGGTTAATGGTCATTTAGAGGTTTACGCTTGTCAGTTAAAATTCCCTTTGTAAACCTTTGAGCTTTATCAATTAATCAATACATATGACCATAACTTGTGATTCATATTGATTGTTCTTCATCGCTTTATTCAATACACTTGCAAACTGAGATTCACAAGTTCCAATAAGGTGACATTTTTTGTATGTATGTCCACTACATAATTTGTAACGAGATTTTCTTCTTGCTAAAATTAATAAAGCAACAAACTATTATCGCATTGACGGTGCCAAAATTGAAATACCGAAACAAGATGCCACCACGATAGCATATATATTAGCCATTGCGATAAATTTAAAGTATAACAAACAATTTTGTCCATCACCAAAAATATCTCGATAGCCATAAAGAGCCCACCCTTGGTATAAACGAATTAGATTTTGAGTATCATCCTCGATACTGATTAGATATACCATAAGACTAATAAATTGATTCAAGATCTCACTATCAAACCTTTATACCCAAAAAGGTAAATGATAGAGTTAATTAGTTGATTATGGTCAAAATGTATTCGTTCTGAACCGTGTATACGCTCTTTGACACCAACTGTCATGAAATGAATCAAAATGTAGATTTCAATATCTTTTCCACGCAGGGTCCTTCTAACATATAAATAAAGGTTTTTCTTGAATTTTTCACTATATAAACACATATTTGTTTTCTTTTGTTATAATGTATAATATATATATATATATATATATATATATATATATATATATATAAAGAATTGTTTACACTTATCCAATCAACATGTCATTCATTAAGATATTGTTTCATCGAGATTCAATCCAAAAATCATGATGTTATATTCTTGTTCTAAAACGGACATTTTCAATCTCTTTAAGTTGTGCTCTAGCTATTCTAGGTAAAGTTCATCCAAACGTAATTTTAACATATATCTGTTGCATATATGTATATGTGAGTGTAGGCGCGTGTGAGAAGTTGAGTTAACGGTGAGAAACGTGAGAATTGGATCTGAACCGTTGATCACTTTTAATCTCAATCACTCCCATGAATTGCGGCTTAGAAGGGAATTGATCTGGTGTATCTCGGTGCATATCACCCTAATGTGCATCCATTTCTCATCCAATGGTTGATAACCACTTCTCACGCTTCTCACCGTTAACTCAATTTCTCACCGGAACCTAACCCTGTGAGTGTAAGTGTATAACATATATGTGTGTATGTGTTAGGAAAAATGTGTGTCTTCACAAAATTACAATGCTAGCAAAATGATTTCTAAGGTCCCAAACAAGTAAAATCCAAGTGCACAATTAACCCAACAACAAATGCGGATAACAATAATCTAGATGTTGTACAATAATTCTCTAACGTAGAATTATAAACCCACAAAATATAGATAATAACAAATACGGTATCATCTATAGTTATAGCAAGTTCAAAACAAATAACACAGAGATTTAACGTGGTTCCACTATCGGTGTGATAGTGTACATGCACCAAAGAGAGAGAGAGAGAATATTATTACCAACCGGGAGAGATTACAACGTGTTTACGAAATCCTTAGATCAACAAATCAGCTACCCAAAAGTTTCCTCTAAACATATATATATATATATATATATATATATATATAGAGAGAGAGAGAGAGAGAGTCAGGTTCAAACGAGAACAGTAACTATTTAAAAGAACACGAGAACTAATAAAATCATTAGTGATTTTACATTAACACACGAAGAAAAAACTTTGCCCGCGACTTCAGGTCCGCATGACTTTTTTATATATATATGGAAGGCGTAGAACACAAGCAAAACAAAGCATCCAATATATATATATATATGAACATATTGTTAAACAAATGGAAACTCAAAACCAAAGGAAGAAGAGAATATTGGATGCTTTGTTTTGCTTGTGTTCTACGCCTTCCATATATATATATATATATGGATGACAAATAAGAATAAGACAAAAACATTAGACTTATCAAAAAAGGAAAAAGCGAAAGGCTATATGTAGCATGGAGACGTAGCATCACTTTCCCATGCAACAAATATGACAACCTTTAGTTTTTCTCATCAGTTTCCCATGCAAATATGACAACCCTTTTTTTTCTCCACCATATATTTAGTCTCCTAATAAGACAAAACTCAAAAACTCTTCCAAATATACACATTCATGCATCAAACACTTGTACATTGTGCTTGATGAATTGCACAACAACAATACAACTTATCTGATTTAAGTTTTTCAACACTCCACCATGATGTGCAAATCACCTGACGAAACCAAAGCACAAACCAATCCCCCGAACACGAACAAATAGTTGATAGACATTGACACGAGGTAACAGAATCCATTTTGACCGTGATGAGCTTCGGCTCGGCCATCACCCGTCAAAGTCAAAAGCAAAAAATCCTCAAGTGTGCAATCCCAACAAAACAAATGAGTTAAGCAACTCCAAAACACGTACCAAGTAATAACTCCCCAAAGATGTCGTTCTGTCACCTGTGGTAATACCTTCTCTCTCTCTCGCAAAGTACCCAATGGCACTAACACAAATGGTGTTGGATCAAGTTTGAGCAATGCTAAAACTTAGCTGGCGGTAGAGATTTAGTGAACATATCAGTAGCATTATCGTCTGTCAGGATTTTTTTCAAATAGACGATCTTCGCTTCATGTAATCTCACAAGATATGCATCACGCACATTGATGTGCTTTGTCCGAGAATTGAAAGCCAAATTAGTAGCCAAATGGATGGCACTCTGATTATCGCAAAAAATACGAACGGAATGTTGCTTGAAGCCTAATCCATTCATTAATTCTTTTAAATGGACCGCTTCCTTTGCAGACTCAACCGCCGCAACAAGTTCGGCTTTTGTGGTCGACAATGCAATGATGGACTATAAACATGATCTCCAACTGACGGCTGTTCCACCGAATGTAAATACATAATCGGATGTGGATCTCCAACCTACTCGATCACCTGCATAGTCAGAATCACAAAATCTAACAATTTCATAGTCATTGTGCAAACTAAATATAATACCATGTGTCTCGGTTCCCTTCAAATATCGGAATGCCATTTTAACGGCTGCCCAATGTGATCAACCCGAATTCGCGAGAAACCGACTCACCACTCCGACACAATGTGCGAGATCGGGACGAGTGCACACCATGGCGTACATGAGACTCCCGACCGCACTAGCATATGGAACATTTGACATTTCGACCTTTCCCTTGTCGTCCTTCGGACAATCTTCACTTGTAATCTTGACGTGCTTTGGTAGCGGAGTGCTAGACGTTTTGGCACCATCAAGATTGAACCGTTTCAATATCTTTTGAATATACTAAGTGTTCGAGACTTTCCATCCCATACGATTTGCATGCCCAAAATCTTCTGCGCCACGCCAAGATCCTTTATTTCAAATTCTGACTCCAAATTATCTTTCAGAAGTTTGATCTCTGACCGGTCCTGCAGGCCATAAGCATGTCATATACATAAAGAAGTAAGTAAGTGAAAACGCCACCGCTTTGTCTATGATAGACACAAGCGTCCTTTTCACTTCGCTCAAATCCCAGATTAAGCATGAACAAATCAAGCTTCTTATACCACTAACGAGGCGATTGTTTAAGTCCATAGAGGGATTTCTTGAGTTTACATACTAATTCTGGTTTGCTTTCGGAAACAAAACTATTAGGTTTCTTCATATAGATAGTTTCCTCCAAGTCTCCGTGTAGGAAGGCGGTCTTCACATCTAAGTGTTCTAGCTCCAAATCGTGAATAGCTACGATCGCTAAAAGAACACGAATTGATGTATGACATACAACGGGAGCAAAAATATCGTCATACTCGATACCATTCCGTTGTGCAAAACCTTTAGCAACAAGGCGAGCCTTGTACCGATTGTCATCTTTGACTTTGAAAACCCACTTGCAACCAATAGCACGGATGCCATTCGGCAATGGACATAAATCCCAAGTGTTATTCTTCGAGAGAGCTTCCATCTCTTCTTGCATGGCTCCAAGCCATTTCGAACTGTGGGTCGAGGACAACGCCTCCTTTATATCAAGCGGCTCATCTTTCCCTACATGCAAAGCAAACTCTAGCTGATCTGTAAAACTCATGTTAGCAAAATCCCAATCTCCATATCTGTTAGGCGAACGAATAGTCCTTTGACTATGTATGGTAGGTGCAATAACTGGGATTGTATCGCCATCATCTCCACCATCATTCAAAATCTCTTCTTGAGAATCACTAGTAGAAGTCACTGCCGGAATTACTTCTTCAACATTAACGTGTGATTCTGAGCTAATATCAGGAGTGGATGAACTGGGAATACAAGAACTGTCTACTGTCTCGACATCATCGGCAGTAGTAGTGACTTTCGGATCTTGAGAGGACTGAGGATCTTGTGACTTCAACATGACTGATTCATCAAATGTGACATGTCGAGAATGAATCACTTTACGAGTTAAGGGGTTCCAGATTCCGTAACCCTTGATACCATCTGTATAGCCGAGCAAGAATCCTTCGGTGGCTTTAGGATTCAGCTTGTCCTGTCCTGAAACATGAAAATAAACAGGACAACCAAATACACGTATGTATTTCAGATAGATGTTTCTTTTACTTCTCCAAACCTCTTCCGGAATCTTTCCCCTGATGGCCGAACAAGGTAACTTATTAATAATGTGCACCGCAGTGTAAAGTGCTTCAACCTAGAAAGATTTAGGGAATCCCAATGTCGACAACACACATCGGACTTTTTCAAGCAAAGTCCTATTCATCCGCTCGGCAACCCCATTAGATTGAGGGTCGCCAGGTGTGGTGTAGTGACGGTGGTCGCCAGGTGTGTTTGAAGTTACCACTAGAAAATTATCCACCGTTGTCAGATCTCAGCACTTTCAACTTCTTGCCAGTCTCGACCTCTACTCATGCCAACCATGTCTTGAACGTATCGAAGACATCTGACTTTAACTTCAACACATAAACCCAAAGCTTATGTGAGAAATCATCAATAAACGAAACAAATTATTTACCTCCACTGAGAGATGGGGTATTGGATGGTCCCCAGACGTCTGTATGAACATAATCGAGGATTCCTTTAGTGTTGGGTTTTCCAACACCAAAAGAAACACGCGTCTGCTTTTCTTTTGACACATCGCAAACAAAACTCCAGGCTAGCAGGTACAGAGACTTTGATGAGTTTTCTCTTGCGCAAAATCTCCAAGTTCTTTTCGGATGTGTGGCCCAAACGAAGATGCCATAAGCGAGCAACATAGAGATTCTTTGAATTTTCGGCCACACACGATTCAGAAGAAATAGTTTCGCAAATCAAGTGGAAAAGATTATTTTCCGCCCGTTCGCCTTTCATTAGGATAATACTCCATTGGGAGATGCGCAAACTCCCGTCGTCAATCCGAATCATGCAACCCAGTTTGGACAGTTGTCCAACAGAGATCAAGTAACGAGTCATGGATGGAAAAAAATTGACATTATTCAATGTCTGAATTTGTAACACCCGTAATTTTCGGTAAGTAAGGATCACCCGGACCTCCTTGCATCTTGTAAGTGGTGGGATTCACGTTATGAAAACATTATTCAAAACCCCCAAGAGTGTCGAAGGTCTTGGTGTCGAAAAAGGTCAAATTTCGGAGCTCGGGGGAGGCTGGGCGATAGTGCCTGCGATAGTGACAAGTGTCATTGTTGCCGTGTCTAGGTCACAGGGGTGGTACCACCCGCGGTACACTCTCAGCGAGAGTGCCCTGGGCACAATCGTCGACGGCCCCTATTCCTTTTAAAACTCGATTTTTGAGCAGCCCCTTCTCATTCTTTTAAGCCCTTTCACCCTCTTCTCTCCAAAATCGACCCTCAAACCCTAACATCAGATTTTACGCATTCAAGACACCAAATCTAATGTGTTCCAAGTGTTTCTCCACCACCTAACATAGATTGGAAGCTAGGGTCAAGAAGTTCCATCTTCATCTTCAACCTCAAACTCTATTTTAGGGTTTTCTAAGTTTTCGTCAAAACCTATGTGGTAAGTGTATCTTCCCCATTTCTATTTTAGTGTTTGTATGAGTAAAAGGTTTGATTTTCTTTGTGTTATGGGACGTTTTGAATGATTAAAGAGTATAAACCCATTTGGAAACCAGTTGTCCCAATCTGAATTGCATTGGAATCTACACATATATTTTGGAGTGTGTTTGCATGACGTGGGTCGTTTACATTATTAATTTGGGGACTGTTAATCGTTGTCCAAAAAGGGGTTTTGAGCATTTTAGCTCGGTGTTGACTTAAAAGAGTCTTGGGGACACTTTCCCGGTTTTAATGGATCGATGTAGAGTTGGTTATGGTTTACACACTACTGCACCGTGTGGCATATTGATGTTTATTACATGCTCAAGTGTTTTGGTCATTCCTGTGTAGTCATGTAATGTTAGACTGTGTTGCATTGGATCCACAGGCACGTAAGTCAGTCTGTTTTGGATGGTCAATTGAGTATTTCGGGGTTGAACTCCGGCACTCATGTTTTACGACCGGAAACTTTACAAGTAATCACTAGAAGGGTTGAGTCTGGTGGTGCTACCGAGCAGGTAGGCATTAGGACCTCCGCCGCTTGAAGTAATGCCTGAGAGGTAGTCTTTAAGTGTGTCGGGCCTTCGGGATGGAGTTCTTCAAAATGTTCATCAAGGCCAACTAACTTGTGGTGAAACGTGTTAAAGAAATCGTAGGGACACTTGGGCTCGTTATGCCGTGAGGTGTCATTCGACTAACGTTGTAAGAGTGGCATACTTTTGTGTTCCTCTACTCTCAACGGATACGGGTCTCCCCCGTCGTCGGCCAACTGTATTTTATAGGTTGACGTCTTACATTATTATCATAGGTCTCCCCCGTTCCAAATTGGCATATTAAACCGAAAACCTTGAACTCATTAGGGCTATAGGTTTAAAACCCTGTCGTGAAAAGAGTTGTAATTAGGGACGAGAGGAGTTCTCGGGAAGTGAAGCGTCAGATGATCCGACTTGTGCTTAGAGTTGGATTTTGGGTTCCAGTTTATGAATCGATGCACGCATGAATAATTGTGGTATTAGAATTATGCATTCTCCCCGTTATGTAAGTTATGATCTTATCCTTTCGGTAAAATTTTGGGATAAAAGCTTATGTGGTTGTTTAAGGAGGGTTGGATTTGAACTGATGGGTTAGCTATGCAGTAGCATGTTATGTGTCGGTGGTGTATCATCTTTGTGGGCATTCGGGAATATTGAGGATGTATGGTGCGTTGTAAAACTTTTGTTTGGAGTTTTACTTCCACGTTAAGTGTCAAGTTTAAATCTTTCGGGGATCGGCTCAGTGCAAGCCAACTTGTTAATTTTAGGTCAGTAATCCTTGGAGGGTTTGGAAGTATTCCAGTTGGATTGCGGAAAATATTAGCCTCACGGTGGTGGGACTTAAAGGAGGTTAGGTGTTGGCAATTAAGTGTTGATCTGTATGATTTTATTCAGTGGTAAAGGGTATATCGACTAGATGATTGGTGTTATGTTTAGTTTGGAAGTCGTGAAAACATCGGACTGGAATTGACCGACCCCCGGAAAGCGTATCGGTGCATCCTTGGAAGGAACGCTTTACCAATTATAAGGAATTTTGGAAATTCTTTGGGTTGATATGATCATCGGAATATGAATCCAGAATTATGTTGAACTAGTAAGCTTGTCAGGGAGAGATTGAGGTCATAAACTACCCTTGAGGTGGTGTTCGTGTCACCCAAGATTGGGAGACAACCGTAGACTCATGGTAAAAAGCTACTTTAGTAAGTTAAGCATTCACTCGGATGTAGAGGTGGAATGTGCCAGGGGGACAGTTATCGGGAGTATCAGCATAAGGATATGGTGGCAGTTCTAGCATGTGGAGTAGAGGCAATCACTTGCGGGTAACGTTTCATTGGAATCTAGATTTCGAGGACAAAATCTCTTTTAAGGTTGGGAGGATTGTAACATCCGTAATTTTCGGTAAGTAAGGATCACCCGGACCTCCTTGTGTCTTGTAAGTGGTGGGATTCACGTTGGGAAAACATTATTCAAAACCCCCAAGAGTGTCGAAGGTCTTGGTGTCGAAAAAGGTCAAATTTCGGAGCTCGGGGGAGGCTAGGCGATAGTGCCCGTGACATTGACAAGTGTCACTGTCGCCGTGTCAAGGTCGCAGGGGTGGTAAGACCCACGGTACACTCTCAGCGAGAGTGCCCTGGGCACAATCGCCGACGGCCCCTGGTCCTTTAAAACTTGGTTTTTGAGTAACCCCTTCTCATTCTTTCAACCCCTTTCACCCTCTTCTCTCGAAAATCGACCCTCTAACCCTAACATCATATTTTACGCATCCAAAACACCAAATCTAATGTGTTCCAAGTGTTTCTCCACCACCCAACAAATATTGGAAGCCAGGGTCAAGAAGCTCGATCTTCATCTTCATCTTCAACCTCAAACTCTATTTTAGGGTTTTCTAAGTTTTCGTCAAAACCTAAGTGGTAAGTGTATCTTCCCCATTTCTAAACCTTGTTATAAGATATAAATGTTCTCTTGATGATTTCCTATTATCAAATTTCGGATTTGATGATTTTGGAGAAAATAGTTCAAAATTAGGATTTGGCCAAGTTGGGGAGTTTGATGTAATATGTTTGGAGATCGATTCTAAATGGTTGAAGGAGTATATTTATGGTTGGAAAAACTTGTGAATATAGTTTTTTGGAAGATTTTTCTTGTGGATTCAAGTTTCTTCAAGGAACCTCAAGTTGGGGTAAAATCTAGATTTAGCCTAAATCTAGCGAGGTGAGTTCAAGTTGATTTGTGAAAACGTTGTACATGTCAAAATGGTTATTTTAAGGTACTTACATGTTTAACATGAAATTATCATATGTAGAGTGTTTGATGGGTTTTGATTATTTGAGAAGTTTGGCTTTATGAGCCTTGTAAAACACCCATGTTTGGGATTTTTTAGTATCTTGGCAAATAAGTCATTTTAATGTATTTTGATGGTTTAATGCATAAATGGAAATCGTTTGGTGAAAATACACTTTTAGTGTTTGTCTGAGTAAACGGTTTGATTTTCTTTGTGTTATGGGACGTTTTGAAAGATTAAAGAGTATAAACCCATTTGGAAACCAGTTGTCCCAATCTGAACTGCATTGGAATCTACACATGTATTTTGGAGTGTTTTTGCATGACGTGGGTCATTTACGTTATTAATTTGGGGACTGTTAATCGTTGGCCAAAAAGGGGTTTTGAGCATTTTAGCTCGATGTTGACTTAAAAGAGTCTTGGGGACACTTGTCCGGTTTTAATGGATCGATGTAGAGTTAGTTATGGTTTACACACTACTGCATCGTGTTGCATATTGATGTTTATTACATGCTCGAGTGCGTTGGTCATTCCTGTATAGTCATGTAATGTTAGATTGTGTTGCATTGGATCCATAGGCACATAAGTCAGTCTGTTTTGGATGGTCAATTGAGTATTTCGGGGTTGAACTCTGGTACTCATGTTTTACAACCGGAAACTTTACAAGTAAGCACTAGGAGGGTTGAGTCTGGTGGTGCTACCGAGGAGGTAGGCATTAGGACCTCCGCCACTTGAAGTAATGCTTGAGAGGTAGTCTTTAAGTGTCCCGAGCCTTCGGGATGGAGTTCTTCGGAATGTTAATCAAGGTCAACTGACTTGTGGTGAAACTTGTTAAAGAAATCGTAGGGACACCTGGGCTCGTTATGTCGTGAGGTGTCATGCGATTAACGTTGTAAGAGTGACATACTTTTGTGTTCCTCCACTCTCAACGGATAAAGGTCTCCCCCGTCGTCGGCCAATTGTATTTTATAGGTTGACGTCTTACTTTATTATCATTGGTCTTATGTGGTCGACAGTGAATGAGGACCTTAATATTGGACCTTCCTCCACATATATTAAGGTTTGAATGAAGTATGTCATCCCCATGTTTTGATATTTGGTTTCCTTTCGCTTATGGTCGCGTGAATATTATGTGGATTTTGACAATGAATTATGGCTTGGGTATTTTGCCCCACCCGCGTTTGGGTGTTTTGGAGGTAACACTTCATCTACGTTTCTTAAATGGGGGTCAATTCATGTTATCGACTCGAGTAAGTTTGAGTTGCAGCATTTTATAAAGAATGTTTGAAACGAGGTGTCCATCTTTGAAAATGCATGGTATTGGAAAAGAGTCGTTTCCATCTTTTAAAGTACATTCTTTGAAAGGTCATGATTTTAAGTGAAGTTCATTCTTTTAAAGATATATTTACTCATGTAAAACTCTTGAACTCACTAGGCATTAGCCTAACCTTTTTATTTGTCGGCATGTGCAACAGGTTCCGATTGGGAATAGTTATAGTATTTCAGTGAAGGGAGGAGTGCCTTTTGTGCGCCCGAGGAGTGAGTAGCTTGTTGAAGTCTTCCGCATTAGGTTATGGAGAGCAGCTTGTATTTGGGTTAAGTGACACCCGACTTCAATTTAGTTGTTATAATTGTCAAGGCTAATTATAGAATTCGTAGTTGAGGCATATAGAGTTTTGGATCGTAAGAGGAAGTTTCATCCCTTACTTGATGTTATGTTTAAAATTTTTAATTAGTTGCTCTTACCAAATTCGAGGGTGTTACAGAATACACCCGTCGAACATCTTGATCTGCACAGTACCGATACCCTTAGTAACACACGAAGTACTATTTCCCATATAAATACTGTTACCTTCAACTTTTTCAAAGGTAGAGAAACAGTCCCGGAATCGTGTCATATGACAAGATGCACCGGTATTTAACACCCATCGCCTGTCACCTTGCGGTGGTGTAATTGGAGCAGAGAAACCATTTTGCTCCTCTTCGGCTGCAACAACTGATGATTCGACATTGTCCTTGTCTTTCTTTTTAAGACTCGGATAATCTTTCACCCAATGACCTGCCTTGTGGCAATAGTTACAGTTGCCACGTATCTTTGATTTCCCACGAGAGCCAGACCGACGGGACTGAGAGTGCCCACGATTTCTTCCTCTTGTAGATTGTTGATCGTCTCGGCTTCTGTCAGCAAACAGGCCTTGACTATAATTGTTCTTCCTCTGATGGTTACCGATCCTCATCTGAATTCTTTGATCTTTAGAAAACATTCTTGTTTTCACATCAGACAAAGAAAGAGTTTCTCTTTCATATATAAAACTGTTAGTGAATTGGGAATATTTCTCGGCAAGTGAATACAACAGAATCATTGCAAGTGCGTCTTCATCTTTAGCAAGAAGCGCATCCGTTGCTTTCAACTTCATGATGATATCTTCAAATTCGGTCATGTGAGCTTTAATGGTTGTGCCTTACTTCATTTTGAAGAAGAGACACGACCGCATCAGTAACAATCTGTTGGTCAAAGTTTTTATTGAGATATAAATTCTCAAGATTGCTCCAAATACTTGTAGCTGTCTTTTCATACACAATTTCAGATATAACATTTTCTCCCATAGCCATCTGCAAAGTAGTAAATGCTCATGCTTCCATTTCTTTAGCCTTAAGTTCAGACATGTTATAGTCTAACTCGTCTTTAGCAAATACTGCGGGATGGAATCCATTTTTCCTAGGTGCAACAGATGTTGTGAACTGCCATTTACCAAAGTCACCGTCCCCATTCCAAGTCTGTATACGAATCCCAGTCCCGGACAAATTAAATGTACCTTCTTGGTACTGTTTTTGGATCTGGTTTAAGTAACCGACACCAAATGGGTTTTCTACTTCAGCCATAGAGAAAAAAAATGTGCAATCTAGTTTATGTATATTTTCTACACAAACACAAATCTAGATCCGAAGCTCTGATACCAATTGTTAGGAAAAATGTGTGTCTTCACAAAATTACAATGTTAGCAAAATGATTTCTAAGGTCCCAAACGAGTAGAAATCTAAGTGCGCAATTAACCCAACAACAAATGCAGATAACAATAATCTAGATGTTGCACAATAATTCTCTAACGTAGAATTATAAACCCACAAAATATAGATAATAACAAATACAGTATCATCTATAATTATAGCAAGTTCAAAACAAATAACACCGAGATTTAACATGGTTCCACTATCGGTGTGATAGTGTATATCCATCAAAGAGAGAGAGCAAGAATATTATTACCAATCGGGAGAGATTACAACGTGTTTACGAGATCCTGAGATCAACAAATCAACTACCCAAAAGTTTCCTCTAAACATATAGAGTAAACTACGATTTTCGTCCTTATGGTTTGATGTTTATAACGATTTTTGTCCCTGGTTTTTAAAAATTGCTTTTTTATCCCTATGGTTTATACTTTGTTTCTTTTTCCGTCCCTCGTACTAACTCCATCAAAACAAGTATATTTTAGTCTTTTTACTATTTTATTTTATTTTACATTAAAAAAATAATAACCACCCCCATCATCTATTAATGGCGCCAACTTCTCCTCCATCTCAAAATTGAAGCTTATAGTTCAAAAACAAAACTTATCCAGATTCTTGACCATAAGCTTCAAGCTCAAAATCAGTACATTTGCAAATGACTTGTATCCCCCTCTGTCGGATCATCTAGCTCAGACCAACAAAACCCATATCAAAATTTGACCATTTTCTCCATTTCCCTTTGGGATGGTGGAAGATGAAGATGAAGATGAAGATGAAGATGAAGATGTAGGCCAGTAGATGATTGGAAAAAAAGGAAGATGTTGATGGTTGGAAGATGGAAATGGAGATGGCGGTGGTGGGGGAAGATGAAGATGAAACCCACCTGCAAAAATGGATGGAAAAAAAAAACCACCTGCAAAAATGATGGATGGAAAAAACCCCACTTGCAAAATTCTGAAACAACCTATCAAAACCTTCATTTTCTTATCATCTAACCAAAAAATCTAAAAGAATAAAGAACACAAAAATATTTGAATCAAGAAAATGCGAAGAACACTATGCAAATCATAATACTGATCAAGAAACTTGAGGACGACAATTGTGTCTGAATTTATTCGTATAATTATTATCATCTGACTTTTCGCTTCCGTCGATCATCATGTATGACGAATCAGTTTACCATGACGCCCCCAGAACCGAAGAGTACGACCACACCACCGCCACCGTGAAGGCGGAGTCGTAGACCGTCGAGAAGAAGGATCGTGGGTTGTTTGATTTCTTGGGAAAGAAGAAGTCGGAAGAAGAAAACAAGTGCGAAGAGACGGTGATCTCATCGGAGTTTGAACAGAAAGTTGATGTTCCTGACCTGAACCCATATCCGACGGAGCAGCTGAAGGAGAATATAGAAGAACGCAAAGAAAGGAAAGAAGAAGAGGAAATGATCAAGAAACTTGAGGACGATAATTGTGTCCTAATCGAGAAATACGAAGAAGTGGCGGCATCACCACCACCGCACACCGATGTCGGCCACCACACTCCCACCGATGTCATCCACCACACTCCCACTGAACTCAAAGATTGATCCTTATAAAATCAATAGAGAGCAGGAGATGGACGGGCCGACGGGGAAGATCTGGAGAGGGGCTGCTGAGAAGTATGGGATGCAAGTCGTCGGGAAGGTGGGAGGGGAGGGGACGAATGCACAAAGAGAGAGAGAGAGAGAGGTTGGTGTTTATTGACTTACTGTTTTGATGATAAAATCAAGTGGTTACTTAGCTGTTCATCTCTTTGAGGATCTACTGCAACATGCAAACTACCAGGTGAAACATATTGGAATGTGTTGCGGTAGAAGACCACCTGTATATTATATATATATAATAATTTATATCTTATATGTTTTCAAAATTAAATGAAAAGTTAATAAAAGGTTAAAAAGACAAAAATCGCCATAACTTAATAGACTTTTTTAACGGCTTTAGTCTTAAGGACGAAAAGGGCAATATAAAGGAAGCCATGAGGACCAAAAAACATTTTTTAAAGATCAAGGACGAAAATCGTTACAAACAACAAACCACAAGGACGAAAATTGTAGTTTACTCAAACATATATATGTGAATATATATTGTTAAACAAATGGAAACTCAAAACCAAAGGAAGCTTTGTTTTGCTTGTGTTCTACGCCTAACATACATCCATATATATATATGGATGACAAATGAGAATAAGACAAAAACATTTGACTTATCAAAAAAGGAAAAAGCAAAAGGAAAAAATGTAGCATGGAGACGTAGCATCACTTTCCCATGCAACAAATAACACAACCTTTATTTTTTTCTCATCAGTTTCCTATGCAAATATGACAACCCTTTTTTTTTCTCCACCATATATTTAGTCTCCTAATAAGACAAAACTCAAAACTCTTCCGAATATGTGGTTGAAATTAAACCACACATTCATGCATCAAGCACTTGTATATTGTGCTTGGTGAATTACACAACAACAATAAAACTTATCCGATTTAAGTTTTTCAACGTATATATGGGTTTCTATGCGCGGTATAACGACTTTTATGGTAAGAAATTTCTTCTGATAATGGAAGTAACGAGAAAAACAAGCATCTGAAAGTTTATGTCAATAAACAAAACCCCAACATTTTATATATAAGAACAAAGACAAACATCAAACATTTTATTACAACGAAATTGCAAGAAGATGAGTCTTAATTATAAATACATACACTTTGTTATTTTAAGTTACAAACTTAATTATATTAAACAAGTACACGAAAATATGATGGTTGGTAACGTTTTTTTTTACTAGCCAACTGTAGGGGTAAGGACGATGATTCCATTCTCATTTACCCATATAAGAACCCTATCACAGATATATATCTCAAGAATGATCGTTCCTTCTGCAATAATTTGTGCATTAACCAACGAATTTTCTCTTTCTATAGTGGCTATGGCGCATTCTCCTTCCTCCCCAACTAGCTCCGGCCATGAAGTTTTGCCTACAAAAGCAATAAATCCCAATTTAATAGTGTGAGGTGTGACGTGGCAGAGAGGTCAAACCCTCAAGCCTTAGGAGCTATGCGAGATCACAACGTTTTTCAAGACGTGCGTGACTTATGCTGACAAATGTGCAGATATCACATATATATATATATAATTATATGGGCAAGTTTAAACGATAAACTAAACATTTTGCGAGAAGGTGAGAAGTATTTAATCATATATAATACACAAGCTTAATCATATATGATTAAACACACCCACAGATCGTGTAATCATATATGATATCACACTTCTCGCCTTCTCTCAAAATGTTCAACTTCTCGTATGATTCTTCCTCTATAATTATATATGTACATATATACACTCACATATGTTTTCTATTATTACTTAATAGATCAATGATTTTAAAAAATTTAAATTAGGTTATATATACTAAAATCGAAAAAGTAACGACACTAAAATGGTAAAAATAAATAAAATATCGCGTTACAAAAACTGCATAATAGGACAAGGTGGGTTACGAGGTTAACTTAATTAGCATCAAACATGAGCCTTGAAACACGACAAAAACAATGCTAAATTTGCAGAATAATACAACACTGCTACAAAGATACATGCAAGTAGGATTAAAACATGCATTATTTGATTATTTATCAATTCTATCTAAAATGCTTTTCAATACAGACAATAATGTTTTCTTCGCTCTATATTCGATCAGTTATTTTGACTTGAATTTAAATACCAAACGCAAACTCTCAATCTTAAAAAAATCGATATTCTTGTATTTAGTTTTTTCTTTTTGAACGGCAAGTTGACACACGCACACGTTCCCGGGGTATCGGGGCTCCAAGTTAAGGGTGTCACCCGACTAATCCCCGTCGACCATGCCCAGCCCAATTAAGGGTACCACTAAGTGGCAGACCCATGATCTGGATATCACAACATGCTCACCACGGGGTTCGAACCCGGGTAGTCAGGGATACCATCCACTGACCCCTCCAGGATGTTACCAAAACCACTGGACTACAACATGAAGGATTCTTGTATTTAGTTTTAGTAGAAAACTAATAATTGATTCAAAATGTACAATAAATATGAAAAGAGTCTGAAAAATAAATAAATAAGGGTACCTTGCTGGACTTGTTCACATATTGAAGCCATCTCGTTTTCGATATAGATGTGTTTGTGGTGGGTTTTTATGGTTTATTTGGATTGAAGTGTAAAAAGGGTTATTTATAGGGAGTTTTTTTTTTTTTTTTTTTTAATTTCTTTTTATTTATTTGATTATTATTTTTGGATAAGAATGTTGACTCGAAATTAAAGGTTACCTAATTATCTTTTTATTTAAAAAAAGAAAATAATCGGTTGGCATGCGGCTGTTCAAGAAGGAAAACCACCTACACAACTTGGACTTCGTATGCAAGTATTGATCGAGTTCTTTGAATTAATTGTCGTAAATATACGATGTCCATACATGACAGATTCAAGGAATCACATGATCAGGACATATCTTGGAGTATTAAACAAATCCAACGTTGAATAAAACATCTGATCGGACCTTACACGACTTTGGGTTATCAAAAATGCTTAGTAAGACTAATTAAGACACCGTTAACAATATCGTAATACGAATAATCCAATAAAATTAGCAAGCATTTTAAAAGAAAATGCCTGACTTATATATTAAAATAACCCAAAAATTGGGAAAAAATCACTAAAATGGCTAAGAATTACGACAACAAAAACGGTGAGCAGCTAGTTATAGGAAGAAGGTTGGGGATAGCTATAGGAGAAGGTTGACGACAACAACAAGAGAAAATCGGGTTAAATACAAGAGCTAAGGTGTAAAAAAACAATTCTATGGTAAATATTAAGGGCGCGTTTGGTTTGCGGGATCGGAATGGATTTGGAGGGATTTGGATTTCAAATTCATTCCAATCATGTCTTTGGTTTGCAGGAATGAAATTTGTTGACCGGATTTGAAATCCTTTGACCTTTTTAAAATCCTTTACTTAATCGATTTGAAATTCCTTTGCAATAGGTTGGGATTTCAAATCCCCCCAAATCCAAATCCTTACTTGAAATCCAATCCATTCCATTCCAATCCCGCAAACCAAACGCGTCCTAAATGCATTGTGAAGTATGGGACTTAACTTGTGGATGAAAATTTCAACTCTTGTGTCTAATCCACAACCAAGTTGCTCAATAATTACCTATTTAAATCATGTAGATGAATAGGAAATTATGTAGTATAAATTCCCCTCTTATGTAAATGTAAAAATACATTTCGATCAATATACTTGCGTAAGTGTTTCATTCTCTCCAAGTTTCTCCATTTCTCTCTCTATAAATCTCTTAATCTATTACCAATCTAGTGGTAATCTTAATTAATTCATAACACGTTATCAGCACGAGAGCTCTAATCATGATATCTGTTTCCTTAATACTATTTGTTAAGAAGGTAAAATACCAAAATAAACAAGGGTTGTGGCGTACTGGTTAAGCCTCTGGGGGATGTGGTGGAATATCCCATCTGCCCAGGGTTCGAATACAGGCGTACACAACAATTGTGGTCACTGATGTTTAATCAGAGCTGATGTCTTACAGTTATAATTTACCAATGGATTAGTTTAGACATAGCCTACGATACCCTTCCCAAAAAAAATTATGAAACTTGATGGCTTCTTATTATAGATACTATGACTACTAATATTCAAACTTTTATTTATTCATACATACTAATCGAATTTATGCTTTCATACTTATACTAACTTTTATTTATGCGTACTTAATTTTATGATCATATACTAATTTCTCAACATTTATTTATACATATGTTTATTCTCCTGCTAATTTTATCTAAGCCTACTAACATTTATTTTTCTTATTTTATATAACTGGTTATATGTTATATCTACCATCATTGATATTACTAATTATCATTTTTATTTACAAAATCATTTGCAAAGGCTATATATATATATGTATATATATATATATATATATATATATATATCTTTCTCCAGTTCATCTAATCAAAAAAAAATTCCGAAGATGTTTCATCCGGTTCTAATTCTCGTCATTGTAATATTTTTTTCTTTCAGTAATCTCCCACCTCATGAGTTTTATTTTTTCTTAAGCATGTTTGTACTTATGGTTCTCCCAGTTCTCTGTATTGCAATATTTATCGACATAAATGGATTCTAATTTTTTTCTCGTTGTTTGATAGTTACAATATGTCAAATCTTGCAAAGATTGAGTTTGGGGCTCTTGATGTGAATGGAAAGAACTGCATGTCATGGATTATGGATGTCAAAATGCACCTTGAGTCTATGGGCATTGTAGACACTTTAGAGGAAAACAATCAATGTTCGTCGCAAGACAAAGCAAAAGCCAACATTTTTCGTCGGAAACATGTTGACGATATTTTAAAATTTGAATAACTTAATATCAGTGACCCAAGCATTATGTAGAAAGACCTAAAAGATAGATTTGATCACCAAAAGAAAGTCTTACTTCCGGCAGACAAAGATGAGTTGGGAACTTTGAGGTTTCAAGATTTTAAAAAAGTGAATGACTATAACTATGCATTGTTTAGAGTATGTTCACATCATAGGTTTTGTGTACAAAATGTTACTGATGCGGATATGTTAGAGAAAACCTACTCTACTTTCCATGCCTCAAATATTACTTTGCAACAACAATATCGACTACAGAAATTAACAAGATATTTCGAGCTTAATTCATATTTACTTGTTGCAGAACAAAATAATGAGCTCTTGATGAAAAACCATCAATCACATCCGACAGGTTCAGTAGCATTTCCTGAAGCAAATGCTATATATTATGGTAGTTCTAGAAATAATTTTCGTGGATGGGGACGCGGACGTGGTCGAGGTCGTGGTCGTGGTCATTTTGGTCAAAGTCATTTTTATGGTCGAAACTACAATTGTGGCGAGGTCACCCTCACGACGTGGTCGTAGTTTTATGTAACATCCTGATTCTTGGTTTGTAGTGATAAATGCAGTGAAAAACAGTGCCCCGCGCGGCTGGCTGCGCGGGTGGAGCCGCGCCCTGAGCTGCGCGGAGCACTGTCCGCCAAACTCTTTCAGAGGACGGTGCGGATGACCGCGTGGGTCAAACCGCGCCGCAAACCGCGTGCGACCCCTGACGTATTAAAAGAGGGATTTCAGCCCTTTCTCATTTACTTCTTAACCTAAATTCTCTCAAAACCCTCTCTACCCTCATAACTCCCCTCCATTGATTTCAAGGAGCTTTTCAACCACCACCTACTACATTTATTGCAAGATCAAGGTTCCCCAATCAAAGGTTTCAACCAAGAAGCTCAAGTTCAAGGATCATCTTCATCTTCCCCGACACTTCTATGGTTTGGCACTTTTCTAGGTTTTTGACCTAAAACCTAGATTGTGAGTTACTAAACCTTTGTTAAAACTAGATACACATCATAATCTTCTACTTGCTAATATCATGAATCTTTACTTGAAATGTCCATTTCTAAATGTCTATTTCTAAATGTCTATGTATTTGGGGTTTTCTTACGAAATATGTTTGTTTGTAACTTGCCATGATTTGATGATGTAAATATGTATATCTTGGCATTTGTGATAATTTCTTACTTGAGACATCTTTTGGTGGTATCATATCTACATGAAGAAAGTTATGGTCATATCAGTTGTATATCGGACCTTATGTTGCTTAGGATGGTAATATTGTACCCTTAGTTGGTATCGAAATATGCTTGGTTGAAATATGCCTAAAGACCTCCTATATGTAATGTTGGACGAACCAAGTCAGTAGACACTAGGAGGATGTAGTCTTGGGCGCCATCGTGATGGTATGTGCCTAGACCTCCGTAGTTTGGTTAACTGCTGATAAGAATTGTAATTGATCATATATGTTAATTCTTGTTCAACTCACTAGGCTTTTTGGCCTAACACTTGTTTGGTGTCCATGTGTATCTCAGATTCTAGCGGTGCCGGTTCTAAGCAGGCATAGTTGCTTTGGGTGAGAGCTTGGGGGATTTTGCACCTGGACATAGATTTTGGAGAAGACGTTTGGGTTTATAAATGACACCCTTTTTGTAATCTCTTTTCTAGATATAGAAATTAGATTAGTTGGTTGTTATCTATTTGTCCGTTAAATTACAACCGTAATTAAACAGGTTTGAATATTTCCCCGTTTTTGGGAGGCTCTTGCTATGGCAAAATTTATACCATGTTTCCATTTTACGGAAATTTTTGTTATCCCTATTTTAGGGTGTTACAAGTTGGTATAAGAGATTTAGTTTAAGTGAACTAGGTATTGTTTTAGCATACCTAGACTTAAGCTTTAGACATTATTGCTTCACTGTCCACTTGAGGTAGAAATCCTAGGTGGGGAGAGCGTTAGGATTTACGGAATCACACAAATTGAGAGTTGTGATGATGGTGGAAAGAATTCTTGTGTATAATTCGTTCATAATTTCACTTAGCTACTGCTATTATGAATGTGTTGTTACGTAAGTGTACTTGATTTGCTATTATTATGATAATTGATGAAGGTATTAGTACGTACAATGAGTTCAACTCACTTAGCCTTTTCTCAATCTCTTTCTCGTTCATGGATGGCAGATAGTGATGGTAAATACTCGGAGCAGGTTACTGAATACACCAGAGGGCCACATGGATGTGGAATCTACATCGGACCGACCTCCTTTGGTCATAACCTCCGAGGGACCTCCCATACCCAATATCTTGGGAGGAGGACCCGAACAGATTCCACGCACAAATATTGCGACTGGAAATGTTATCATGGAAGAGGTGACTATGGAGACCAGGATCAGAGACAGTATGATGTTGGCCATGAACTCGGCCATGGCCCAATAGCAAGAGTTCTTCATGAAGCTTCTGGAGGATTGAGATGCCAGTCATCGACAACCTAAGACGATGGCGGAAAACATCGTAATGGGGTCGGGTGGTGGACCGGCCGTTGTGTTGACTGATGACCAGGTGGAGAACGGAAGCAAGGGAAAGGCCAAGGGATGCACCTACAAGGCTTTTCTAGGGTGCAACCCGAAGGAGTTTGTTGGTTCTGTCAACCCAGTTGCTTGCATGTATTGGATCAAAGAGGTGGAAATGGCTTTCGAGTCTAGTGATTGTGACATCTCATAACGGGTCAAGTTCGCTTCTCAACTGCTTAGGGGAGAGGCATTGATTTGGTGGAATCTCACTCGATCCGCCCTCACTCCTGAAGTTTTAGCCAAGTTGACTTGGCCGGTTTTTAAGGAAAAGATCATGGACAAGTATTGCAGCGAAAGGTCGCTAGACAAGCTGGAACGGGAATTCAGAGATTTGAAGAAGGGGACTTTGTCCGTTACCGACTACTCCAAGCGATTCCTTGAAAATTTGAATTTGGTGGGACATCTGGTCCCCGATGAGAAGTCGAAGATTAAAGCTTACCAACAAGGATTACCGGCTGAAATGAGAACGGCGGTGAGAAATGCTAGGGGATCGACATTGCAAGAGGTTATCGAAGAGTTCTTGCTCATAGAGGACGACATGGTGGCAGAGAAAGAAGAAAGAAGGCAGGTTGGTGAGAAACGGAAATGGGAAGGGCCATCTAGGCCCGTTCGGCAGTCTAAGTCATTTGTGAGTGAAGGAGTTGTCGGCAATCGGAAGGAAGATCGGTGGTGCCACAAGTGCAAGACCAAGCACTCAGGCTTGTGCAAACCAAGAACCTACTCAGGTCCGGTCGGTTGTGCCAAGTGTGGCAAGAAGGAGAACGCGACTCGAGAATGTCCTATCCGAGGACCAGTGTGCTTCGAGTGTCGGGAACCGGGCCATATGAGGAAGGATTGCCCGAAGCTAGTGGGTGTCAACCGTGGGAATTCCTTTGGATCATCGGCACAAGTCGACCAACCATCAAGGGCGCCAAGCCGAGCTTTCCGGATGACTACCGAGGAGGCAAAGGAGACCGCCGATGTTGTTTCGGGTACGTTCCTAGTAAACTCCTTGCCCGCTCGTGTATTGTTTTATTCAGGTGCTACGTGTTCCTTTGTATCGGATATTTTTTGTAAACAGATCGTCACTCCTAGTAGTATTCTTCTTGATGCTTTAGTAGTAGAAGTAGCAAATGGAGATCAAGTGATCATCCGAATCTGTTTTCGTGATTGTTCTATAGAGATCAATGGGAATCCATTTGGAGTAGAGTTACTACCTATGACTATAGGGGGGTTCGACATGGTCATAGGCATGGATTGGTTATCAAGGCATAAGGCCGACATCTTTTGCTCTAAGAAGATGATCCAAGTACCGTTGTCGGGAGGCGGAGTGGTTACCATTTATGGGGAGAAAGGGAAGGGTAACAACCTTATCATCTCCTCTCTTAAGGCTCGCAAGTTTCTAGCGAAGGGTTACCCTTCGTATCTGGCTTATGTGGTGGACGCGAAGAAAGAGAAGAAGTCGGTGGAAGATGTGAAGGTTGTGCAAGACTATCCGGACGTCTTTCCGGAAGACTTACCCGGATTACCGTCGGAACGACAAGTGGAGTTCCAAATCGACCTCACTCCGGGAGCGGCTCCGATAGCCCGTGATCCCTATCGATTGGCCCCAACGGAAATGAAATAGATGATGACGCAACTTCAAGAGTTGTTGGAGAAGGGTTTCATCCAACCGAGTTCGTCACCTTGGGGAGCACCGATATTGTTCGTGAAGAAGAAGGATGGGTCCATGCGGATGTGCATCGGATACCGAGAGTTGAACAAAGTCACGGTAAAGAACAAGTATCCTCTACCTCGCATCGACGATCTTTTTGACCAACTCCAAGGCGCGGGATTACATTCTTCATAACTATTTATTCCCTTTTTCATATAAAATATTTCTACAATAACATTGTCCTATTATTATGATTCTTATTGTTATTATTTTAAACTCGCGGTTTGTTTCATATTTAATATGAATTCCATCGGAGCACAACATCATGCAAATGTTGGAGATTTGTGTATACCGGATAGTGGTACCACACACACTATCCTGAAAGCTAAGAAATATTTTTCTTAATGAAAACCAACAAAATGAACCATACATACTATATCAGATTATCAGGTCCTGGAGGCATGATAAAAGGAATATGAAATAGCTCATTTTCTATTACCGAATGGTACAAAGTTCCTTATAAATAATGTTTTGTTTTATCCAAAATCGAAAAGAAATCTATTGATTGTCAATGACGTATATCTTAATGGATATGATACTCGAACGGTGACCTGAGGAAATGAACAATATATGCATATTATTGATAAGAATCGTGTATTAAAGAAACTACCAATACTTAATTATGGTTTGCATTATACATATATAAATGTGGTTGAAACAAATATGGTAGTTAAAAAAAATATTGTGATCCTGCGATATTTAGTTTATGTCATGACAGGTTAGGCCATCTAGGATCGACAATGATGAGCAGGATAATTAAAAGTACACATGGGCATCCATTGAATGATCAGAAGCTCCCTCAAACAGGTAAAGTTACTCCATGTACATCTTGTTCACATGGAAAATTAATTGTGAGACCTTTACCATCTAAAATTGAAAACGAATCACCTATGTTTCATGAAAGAATTGAAGGTGATATATGTGGACGAATTCATCCACCATGTGGACTATTTAGATACTTCATGGTCTTAATAGATGCATCAAGTAGATGGTCTCATGTTTGCCTCTTATTATCTCGTAATGTGGCATTTGCAAAGTTTCTTGCTCAAATTATTAAATTAAGAGAACTTTTCTAGATTATTCTATTAAAAAAGTGAGACTTAATAATGCTGGTGAATTTACATCTCAATCCTTGAATGACTACTGCATGTCTGTAGGAATTATTGAATATCTAGTTGCTTATGTTCACATACAAAATGGTTTAGCTCAATCATTAATTAAATGTGTCTAACTAATAGCTATACCATTAATAATAAGAACAAAACTTCCAATTTCTATATGGGGTCATGCAATTTTACATGCTACATCATTAGTTTGCATAAGACCAAGTGCATATCATACATACACTCCTATACAACATGCTTTTGGTTAAGAGCCAAATATTTCCCACCTTAGAATTTTGGGATGTGCAGTATATGTCCCTATTGAACCATAACACACAAAAATGGGTCCTCAAAGAATGTTGGGAATGTATGTTGGGTATGATACATCTTCTATCATAAGATATCTTGAACCACTAACGGGTGATGTTTTTACAACAAGTTTTGCCAATTGCCTTTTTAACGAGACAATGTTCCCAACATTAGGGGGAGAAAAGACAATCCAGGATAAGAATGTTTTATGGTGTGAACCATCATTGTTGAATCTTGATCCTCGCACGAAACAAGGTGAAACAAAAGTGCAAAAGATAACGCATTTACAAGAAATTGCAAATACATTACCCGATGCATTTACTGATACAAAAAGAGTGACCAAATCTTAGATATCGGTTGTGAATGCTCCAGCTAGAATTGAAGTTCCAGTTAGACAAACAAATGATAAAGTCACTGAAGAGTGTAAAGCATGCCTGAAGCATGGAAGACCATTGGGCTCTAACGATAAAAATCTCCAAAAAAGAATAGGAACATAAATTGCAACTGGTAACGAGAAGAGTGTTCCCGAAGAGATACAAAATATCAAAATTTCACGAGAAGAGGAAATGAATGATATTACTAAAGAGGTTGCAATCAATTACGGGTAGGTTGCAATCAATTACGGGTATACGAAAAAGTTATGGAACATAAATGAAATGAGAAATATCGATGATATATTTTCTTATGTTGTTGCATGTGATTCATACAAGTATGATTAAGACAAAGATTAAAGGTGGTTTCACATAAAAGAAAGGAGAAAAACGTGTGAAGAAGGACAAAAAGTAGAAGACTAATACTAATGTGGATGGCATCCGAACGCAAACATCACCCATGGTTCTACATTAAACAATAGTGCAACTAAGCTTGACACAAAGATCTGTTGTTGAAGATATGAGACTTGGATCATTACTGAGAATGACCTTGGATGGAATACCGTCAAAGTTGGGATACTTTGTAGTTGACAACCTGGACACAAACAGTGTGGAAATACGATTGCAAAATTCAACGATCACAACAAATAAGAGCATGGTGCACAAAATACTTGGCGTGCTGGTGGGAGGAGTCGATTTGATATAGTTGGTACATATGAAATAAGTTCAAATTTGATCGCTACTTGGAAGATGCAGTATAAAAAGGAGAAGATGCGGCCATTAGACATAATGAAGGCAATAATTGGATCATCATTTTTAGCATATTTCATAAGCAGTATCGACTGCTTCAATCGAAGGGAATTCGGACCCAACCCCTAACTTCACATTATCATCTACAAACGGTTTCAAGTATTTCATACCTCCAGAAGAAACAAATGTTTCATGTTTTACTAAAACATAACAAGTAAAAAAAGTAAAAACTTGAAAATTCAAAGTTGTAACCATATCATATAACTAAGAAAAAAATATATACGATACACCAATCATAATATATACGAATGTTATTTTTACATATTATTGAATTTAAAACTTTGGAAATAAAATTTATTGCCTAAAATTTTGAAAGTTGTTAAACAGTCTTTATTGAACAATAAAATTAAAAATACATACAATAGTGTCACTGCCACCATAAAATAAAAATTTATCTTGGGAAAAAAAATGTTACAACCATGCATGCAAAATTTATAATACATAAATTTCGGTTTCGTATGTGAAGCATAAGAAATTGATATATGAAACATAACTTGACCCAAAAAAGTTTTCATTCCTCACGAAGGACACCTATGAAAAGATATGAACTAATTTCATACCAAAGCAACATAATTCAATTTCACATGTGAAACATAAATTAACGAATACACTGTTTGATTCCTAGCCAATTACAGAGATTTTTAGTTATATAACCTTAAAAAAGATTTTAATTAAATCCATGTCCTTCTCACAAGTATAAACCCATTTTTTATTGAATAGGCCAGAAAGTCATGTATTTAATAAAAAACTCATTTAAGGTCATTTTCCTAAATGACTCCCAATTACATATGTGAATATCATATGAAATAATTTCATACATATGAATGCAAAATTAACGGTCGCCTCACATAAGTTTCACATATTAATAAGTTCTTGATACAAAAAAAAGGATGAATTGCAAACAATAAACACAATGAATAACTTTAGGACTTCATATCCATCCATACACATTCCATGATTCAAAAAAAAAACATATATATTCACATTAAAAAAATAATAATAACACACTCACCATCAGTGGCGGAGCCACGTTGGAGCGAGGGGGTGCAGTTGCTCCCCCTGGAACTTTCAAAAAAATTGTTGATGTAGTAATTTAATAGATAGATGCAGTGGTTAAGAGTAAGAGAGAAAGTCTCTGAGATGCAAGTGAGGAAGAAGAGAGCAGGTGAGGCGGTGGAGTGGGACCTTAAGAAAATAGGGAAAGTGATCAAATTTACATCTAAACCCTTCAATTTTGGTCAATTTTTTAAAATGAATCTTAAATTTCTAAAATCAGATGTTATGATTTAATCTATTTTTATATAGTCTTAAGTGTTTATTTCATCTAAAATTTTCGTCATAAAAAAATTAGGTAATTATTCTAATGACTTCATAGGTCCAATAATTTACTAATTTAGGCTTTTAGCTAGGATGAATTCTAGGTTTAAGTTTATATATTATACTAAATTCATATCTGATTATAGGTAGGTGTTGATTTTAAAGCAAAAATCAGAAGAAATTTTTTTAGCAATCTAATCTTTATGATAAAAATTGGAAGACTTATAAGTATTGATTTCATTATGTGTTTAAGCTGTTTAGAGACTTTAATTCATAATTTTAACTAATTCATTTTTACAACATTCTATTTATATATAATTAATTCATAATTGTTATTTGTTAAATGTTGATTTAGTTTTTTTGTATTAGTTTGTTTAATTAACATTCAACAACTATGAATAAATATATAGTAAATAGGAAAACGACTATTGGTTCATCATATATGTCACTATTAAATATGTAAAGATCGATATTTTATCATGTAGTATCATTGTTTTTGCCTTCAGAATATTAATAATTATTTTTATTTATTTCATTTGGTGCTCCATATCTTATAGATTTCTGGCTCCGCCCCTGCTCACCATTATCTTCTTCTACTGCATGCTAAAATAGAGTAGGGTTGCAATGATCTCCAAAACGACATAAACTTGAAAAATCGTCCTCTTCAACTGCTTCATGAATAGAACCGTCCAATAACACAAAATTTGCAAAAACATCGTTAACCAAGCTCTCGTTGTCCGTAGAAGCAAGAAGCAATTCATCGTCCATCAGAAACAATTAACAATAAATTCGTAATTATGAATTACAAAATGGAATATAACAAGGTGATACAGGGAGAATTCGTGAGTTAAGAAGGGTTTTCGCAAATAATTGGGAAAAGGAGAAACGAACTCGAAAAGAAAAACGAGCTCGAAAGAGGCTCTGGATTTGGCATCGAAAGAGAGGTAAAAATAAAGCACCGGATATAGAGAGAGTTGCGATAGAGATTGAAGAACGAATCGAAAACCGTAAACAGAAGCGAATGCGAGTGCCAAACGACTTGAGCCGCATGACACCCGCATAACAGTGTCTCTCGCGACTTCTCAGCGACTTTCACTCACAGAGTAAGTCGCGTCTTCACTCACAGAGTAAGTCACGTCGTTCACTGTTGGTTTTGCCACCATCACGTGACCACCCATTTTTCATCCACATAATTCTCATCCACGTGACATCTTAATTTCCTTCTTTCATTCTAATTCTAATTCTTTTTGCTTTTCATTAGTTTTAGTTTAATTAATAATTATATTTGCTAGTAATTAGGATTAGATTTAGTTTAATTAATTTCATAATTATCTTTTCTAGTTAGGATTAGAACTAGTTTAATTCGTAATTATCTTTTCCCTAGTTTAAGTCATAAATAGGATAGTTAGGATTCATTGTTTATCAATCAATCAAGTTTTAATCAATAAAGTTTATATTTTAGAGAGTATTCTATTGAGTTTTCGAGTTTTACGTGTCGTAATTTTCAACCGTAAAAGGGTTTAGACGCTTGTCGATCCTTCCGCAAACCTACGCTGCGTCACAAGGTTAACACAAAAATATATTATATTCCAATCATTTCCTAAAATAAAGGAAGTTTAAAAAACAAAATCTGTAAGCGAAAAAAAAAACTAAAAGATGATACTGCCTTTACGAAAAAAAATAAAGAGAAAAAAATTAATGAAAATACAATCAATGGTGGGAATTAGTTTAAATAGTTCACAAAGGGTGTGTTTGGTACGCATACATGATACATAGCAGAACATAATAGAACAGAACAACTGTTCAGCGTTTGATAAAATAGAACTGGACAAACAAAACAGATAATATAAACACTTTAACTAATAAGTTGTTTATATATTATACATATTTTTTGATTAATTATGTAGTTTATTTAATTATAACTAAATAAATATCTTTTAAAACAAAATACAATATTAGAAAGTTTTTTTCAAAATAGATTAAAGTGACACTAAAATAAAAAGTTTATATAGTTTCCAATTTTTATCTTTTAGCCTTTTCTATATTTTTTTTACTATTAATATTTAATAATTTAAATAAGTTAATCAAAACATAATAAGTAAATAAAAATAATATTTGAAGGCAATAAAATGAAAATTTAAAGAACATAAAATAAAATAAATGATTTAAAAAATGACTAAATATAAAAAAGAAGACGTATTTAATGTTTTAGAAGATAATCAGATTTTTTAAGGTTATAATGATAAAACATAAGTATGTTCCACTTTATTCCATGAGGTGGGAGACATATTCCACTTTGTTCTACTATGTTCCTGTCTGTTCCAACATGGGACAGTGATCTCTGTTCTGTCATGTCATATTCAATGTACCAAACGCATCCAAATTAAAAAGTGGTTTACAAAGAAATACCCCTCTCTCTGTATGTATATATATATATATATATATATATATATATATATATGTTTGAAAAACTTGTAGACAATAAAAATGGCGTTTTATTATTTTAATTACTAGTCACTTAATTGGCGTAGGTTTGACATAATAAGAGGCCTACCTCTTTGACTTTGGGGTTTCAACGTATGTTTGACATCATATCAAAGCATCTTCCATAACTATATTAAAATTTTAAAGATTTAAAGATTTAAAATATATTTTTACTCAAAGAACTATGTTATATCATATTGAAATCAAACGAGATAAAATATAATAAAAAAAATATGCCACGAAGAAAAATAGAACCACCACCAAATCAAACGAAAAACCATTGTACGTTTTGTAACATCATCCAATATGTTTGACAATTTATTCAAACTCAAAAACATTATTAAAAAAATTATTTAAATTAATTGTCATTTCGTGAATACAACAAAAACAGATAATCAACAAGGTACCCAAATTAAACTGATTCAATCAAAAAAAGTATTCTTGTTAAAAGAAAAAACAAATAGAACAACAATAGAATGGAGAGAATGAATCTGTAATTCTCATTAATCAAAATCCTTTTAAATAGGGATGAGATACAAGCAGATAACCACGAGATATTTCAGTTCTAATCTAACTCTGATATTTTTATCAATATCTATATCTCTATCTTTATCGTCACATCCTTTAGACGATGACACACTTATCCTACAACACTCCCCCTTGTGTCGAGTTGAAGGACTGACGGTGCACAATTGTTGCCTCGTTAAAACCATACGCCAAAATAAAAACCCAGTGGGAAAAAATAAAAGTCTGACGAAAGAAAGAGTACAACGCACCAGCTTCTTTGCAATACATAGACTTTTCCTTGATTCTAGTTTTCTCTTAGATTCGTACATTAATCATGAGAGTTAGGAAAGCATTATGGTATATAAACAGTTGCCTCACTAAAATCTTACACCAAACAACAAAACCCAATGGGAAAAATAAAACATTGGTTGAAGGAAAAGAGCACAACATACCAATATCATATGTATAGTAGACTCCCCCTTTTGTCTACTACTCCCCCTGATTCGTGCATTAATCACGGGAGTTTGGAAAACATTTGCATTTACTTTCTACATATTTCCCAATATATGGTTTTAGGTGATGATCTGGTAAAATGTGTCATGTTCTCCTGACATCTTACTTGATTTAATTGAATCTCGAGTAGAGTTTTCTTATTGCTAATTGTATAAGACTTAAGCATAATATGCTTTGTGTTATCACCCTTGATGTATCTTATGTTCATTTCTTCGATACATGATGCATTATTTTCATATATGCAAGTAGGATACTGGTTGAACCCAAAATTAACTAACTCCTCTAATATGTAATGATAGTCCTTTATCATATACACTCTTTAATTATCTCATGAAGAGTAATATTCTTGGATTAGTTCAAGGAGGTTGTTACAAGGGTTTACTTAGCTTACTTTCAAGCAATCGACATGTTCCCAGTGGTTATTCCTTATCCAGTTTGGGAACAACCTTTGTATGGGTTATGTAGATGCCTAATATCAGCAAAGACATACCAATAGATTGTTTGGTGTTTTTCTATAAGACCTAGTACTTTTGCTGCTTACATTCTATGTAGGTATTGAATTTTCATTATCAATCTCATTTTTATTTCTACAGGGAAAGTATAAGCCCATGTCAATGGTTCCAAAAGATTTACTTGATATCATTTCAAATGACGTTGCGTTGGCGCTGAGCTAAATCTAGCTAACAAGTTCACTGAGAAATACAATATACAGTCAAGTGTATTATGTTAAGTACGATAATGCGCATATTATACTTAGATAAGGAATTCCAACTCCCAACACTTTTTCGTCACCATCTTTTAGACGAAATGGATAATTCCTTATATCCAACACTTTGACCAATCATGGGAGTGCTAACCGGATGCGCTTTGTCCATATTAAATTTCCTGATTATTTTCTAGACATATGCGATCGGTGAATTAATATTTCACAAACTTGGTGTCCTGGCTCAAATAGCTAGACAAAACCAAGTTTTTCTAAGATTTTCATCTCAAATTTAGATTTCAAGTTGCTTGTGGTTTCTCTTATTTCATCAAGATTGCTTATTATGTTAATAACATCGACATATAAAGCTACTTTGAAGATCTAGAACTTGTTTTTCTAAATAAATACGTAAGGGAACAGTTCATAGTTCTTATATATCCTTTCCCAATCAAGTGCTCACTTAGGCGGTTATACCACATCCGCATAGATTGTTTTAATCTATAAAGTGAGCGTTTCAATTTTATTGCAAACGCATTTCGTGGTTTATAGTTACTTGATTTTGGTAATGTAATGCCATCAAGCACTTTTATATCTCTGAATCTAGATCCCCATAGAGATATGTAGTAACCACATCCATGAGCTGCATTTTCAGTCTTTCGAAAACTACTAGGCTAACAAATTATTCGGATGCCATAACATCCATCATGAGAGAGTAAGTCTCCTTGTGGTCAATCCAGGGTGTTGTGAGAAACCTTGCGTCAAAGAAGAGCCTTACATATTAGGACTTCATTATTCTCGTTACGCTTTCTGACAAAGACTCAGTTATGTCCTACGGGATTTACACTTGGTAGGTTAACACTACCTGACCAAATACCCGATCCTTTGTCAAAGAATAGAATTCTTTCTAGATTGTTTCTTTAGATTTAGGCCAATATGCTCTTTGTTGATCTTATTCAACTGAGTTTGGTTCGATGTCGTCGTGCTCTATCATCTTATGAGCCATAGTATATGTGAATAAATCATCAATGATTATATATGATTTGTCCATCGACTCATATGTACTCTCATAGTTCATTTGAGATTTTTTTTCATCTCTAGAATCAATATTAACTTCGGAGCGTCCTCCAGTGATGATTCATGGACATAATTATATTAGAGACAATCTCATGAAATTTTTTTGTATTGATGATAAATGGATGTGCCTCACTATTCTCTTCCTTTATAATAGTATCCATCGAACCAAGTAGCTTCTACCACTTCCATTTGGTAGTTACGACCTCAACCATACCTCCACTATGTGTAATTGCAACGCACTTTCCAATGGCGTTGTGCCCCTGTTGGGGACTTTTAACCTTGCGAGTATATTTGCAGCGTTTATATGTGATATTGTCACTTTTGGAATAACATTTAACGTATCAGGTATCGAGTCTGATTCATTTGACTTCATCTTTACATTGTGAAGTTTGGGGATCAATATGAGACAGAGTGGGAATATTCCATGACCAGTTCCTGTCGTTCCCTTGGAAAATACTTTTTCCTATTTTCCCCTAATGACGGGAAGACTATCTCATAAAAGTGACAACCCGCAAATCTAGCAGTAAAGGGATCACTAGTCAAATATTCTAATTAGTGGATAATTGTTAGGGATTCATATCCAACATATACCAAATCGTCTTTAAGTACCCATTTCGATGCGCTGTGGGGGCGCAATTGACACATATACTACACAACCAAACATGCGTAAATGTAAAATATCATGCTTATATCCAGTTACCAACTGGTACGCAAGAGGCTGATTAGCTAGTAGTGGGTCTAAAAATGAAAAAAAAAATGCATATAATAATTGCATAACCCCAGGTAGATATGGGTATATTGGTGAGCATTACCAATACCCTAGATATCATTATATTCTTCTTATAACAACTTCTATAAGACCATTTTATATATTCACATGGGGTATAGGAAATTGTTGGTCCCGGAGGTGCTTAACAAGTTTGTAGAAAGGGGGGGGGGGGTTGAATACAAACACAAAATTTAAAGTTTAATAAATTGTTTATTGATAAATCAAATCACTGAGAGAGTTTGGATCAACAATCTCACCCTATTTGATAATGACAAAGTAACTGAAGAAATTTTACTTTATAATTCAAAATAATGGAATAATCAGGACTCATAACATACATGTCCCAATTACTATTTTGAGGGATCTTTTACAGTACTGATAGGGTTAAGTATTTCACTGAAATTTTCATTAATTCAAAGATAGAATTACAAGATATGAAAATTATAAGTACAAGTGAGGAACTAACTACTGTAAGTTTAACTAATAGATTACAAGAATTAGAAAACTAATCTATCAGCTATCTAAAGAAGACTTTGGAGGATTAACCATATAGTCAGGTATTTCTTCTCCTCTTTGCCTTCGATCTGAAGATTCTTGACTAATGATTGCCTTGATCGGTTCAGCTAAAGAAGAGAAGTCACACCATAAGCATAGGAGATCCTTGAGATGGCTGAGGGGACAGATAGGAATTTCAGAGACTCTTTGGAATCTGAGTTGTTCCTCATCATCTCTGAAGAAGATTCCAAAAGGCTCTTTGAGTACTTGCCCTTCAATATATGGACCACCAGGAGGCAGGGATAGATCAAGTACTGAGAGATCAGGAGGAGGACTAAACAGAGCTTCTTTTGAGAACTTGATGGAGGTTTCGTTTCTTTTTGCAGCATCATTCTCAGAAAAGGAGGAGACAGGCTTTCTTTTGAGTTGCCTTGGCTTGGAAGGAAGAGTAGATGGTACCTTTAACACAACAGTGACTCTGTTGATGAGGGCTTCTAGGATGCCTTCGACATAGCCTCTGTAGGTTGATTTGGATTTATTCAGCGCATCTTTGAACTCTAGCCATTCCATGTAGCCGAAGCTTTCAAGTTTTGAAACAAACATAGCCTTAGAGCTACCATCCTCTCTGGTTATATCCATCGTTACAGAAATTCGGTCCATCTTCCTTTTCCCAGAGATGACAACAGCTGATATCTTTAATGGGTCAGAACGATAGTAGACTTAATGTTTGCACCATTCAACAGTTTTATTGCTAACCACTTGTTCTTTTGAGCGCTCCTCTTCAATTTCCTTTAGTAGAGAAACCTGGACTTCCACTGGATTCTTTTTCAGCTTCTTGTCTTTGACTAGAGAGGACTGAACCTTGAAATCTAGAGAGGCATCTCTTTAATAATCGACAATCAATTTCTCAGCCCTGACAGATTCTTCAATTTCAGCTTCAGTCAGGAAGTCTAGTTCTGTAGATGTTATTTGAAGAGGGACCTTAAGTCGTTGACTCTCTAGATGCGAGATCATCTCTGTTATTCTCTTCATCTCTTCCTCTGATCAGTGAGATGGTCTAGAGGGCCTTCCTGGATGGTGCAGGGCTTTTTCTTCTTCATCTTCTTCATCAATCTCATTGAAGGAGATTGGGATTATTGAGTCATCAGGTATGGAAGTTGGGATTATTTGTAGTTCCTTTCCCTTAATCAGGGGAGAGAACTGTCTGGTCAGAAAATAGATGAAAAGAGTTAGTGTATGTTTTGGAAAGAAGAGAGATAAAGGCTAGAAAGAAACAGGGGTTAGGGATTTATAGAATGATATAGGGACGAGTGAGAGGCATACCTGAGAAGGATTCTACCCCTCAGACGGTGAAACATTTTTCAGGCTTCCCTCAGTAGCTGAACCCTTTGGTTTGCTTTGGGAAGGGGTTCCTAAAGAAGTTCCACTTCTCCCCCCTGCTGTGATAACTTCTTTCGAAGATATCACTAATGAAGTGGTCGCTGCAGAAAACCATAGAGACTAGTCTTCTTCATCGTCATCATCATCATCATCATCATGATGATGTTGCTCTGTATCTTGATCTTGGAGATCAAGATCTTCATCCTATTCTTCGTCTTCTACTAAAATTGGATCTAGCAAAGATGAAGGGGCTTTGTCAGCAACCTTCTCCCCCTCAACCTGAGAGGGAGGTTCTTCCGTCTGAACTTCAGCAGCAGCATGCTCCTCAAGATGTTCTTCAGTACGCTCTTTCTCCCCCTCTTTGTCATTATCAGAACGGGAGAGGCCAAAAATGGAAGGAGCAACTTTTGTTGATGTCAGGGACCGGACTTCAGCCTCTAGACGTTCTTCAATCACAGGGATGTCTGAAGTAGCTTGATGAATAAATTCAACAGCTATATTCATAGAAGTGCGGTTAGCCTCTGTGAAAGAAGGAGTGGGCGTCGGAGCTGGTGCATTCAGCTTTTCAAGGACTTGTTGTAGGATTGAGGTGCAGGAATCGATCTTTGCAGATAACCCCTGGACATCGTTGCTTAGAGTATCGACACATCCCTGAAGGAGTTGAGAATCATCATTTACTTTGATAATCTCTCCCTGAAGATTTGTGATTTGCGAGGCTTCAGCTTTGGACGAGCAAGTAGCTTTGAGTTTCTTCAACTCTTCACCAACGATATTTACAGCGCTGGTGGTTTCGTTGATGGAGGTGGTGAGAGAATCCACCTTGACACCCAAACTGTTGATATGAGAATCAACAGTTGCCATAGTAGGACCTGAAAGAAAAGTTAGCTTCTGAGTAACAGACTTATATGGAGAGACGGGAGTTGTATTTGTGGGTTCAGGTATACCTAATGGTTCAAACATATTGAAAAATTGCATGTCTCTTTCAAAGGTTTTGAGCATCAGGTCCTATAAATGCAACTTGAGGTTGCTGCATGAGAGAAGGAGGGTTAGAGACCAAAGAGATGGGAGGACAAGTAACAGGGATAGAAGAAGTTTGGAGTTGGGTAGTTACCTTTGTTGTTTGTTGAACTGAGATGTGCGGTGGCGTCACTGATGTTGTGACAGCGATCGAGATCGCTGGCACGTTTGATGTGATGACAACTGCAGATGTGGAGGAGAGTCCAACAAAACCATCTAAGGTAGTTTGTTGAGAAACTACCTCAGGCCTTGAGCTAGGGGCGATAGTCTCCTTAGTCAATTTAGCCTTCTTCGAAGGACCAGAAAGACTAGCTGATGGTCGTGTTGAAGCGGTGGTAGCGGCAGGGCTAGCAGAAGAAAGAACCTCTTGCGTAGCCGCTGAAGTAGAAGAAGTGTGGAGAGAGAGACGGGAGCGAAGAGTAGAGATACTTACCTCGTTGTCGACCGGTTTGACCTTCAACGATCGCTGACCCACTTTGGAAAAAGTACCATCTTGAGTAGTGGGGTAAGTATTGGAGTAGAGAAACTTCAGGTATGCACAGATGAACCGTACATATGGGATCTTGGGATCCCTCTCAGTATTCTCTATCTTTGACTTGAGATCGTCAAAGATAGCGGTGGCATAGTCGAAGTTCTTTCCAACGATCACAGAGTAAGCCATCTAGAGTTGAACTTTGGTTGCCTGATCCAGTGACCCACTCTTCCCACTCATACATTGAATGATGTGTGAGAAGATGTAGTTCAGTTGGGAAGGCATGTTTTCCTTTAGGATCTTTGTCAACTTCTTGTTGGGAATGGTTGAGCGAGGCTAGTTGTCCCAACAGTATTCCATATCATCCAGAAACTGGATGAGTTCAGCATCAGTTGGAAGGGCATTGAATCCACTTTTAGGTTTGTTAGGGAATCGGAGTGCCTTCCTCAGGCTGTATGCAGTCATCATGCCTGAGCCTATATCAGTGCTGAAAGAGATAGCAGAACTTGGTCACCTTTCTTGTTGGTGATGGAGGTTTCATCAGCAGTGAACCAAAACTATTGAAGAAGAGTTTTGGATGGTTGAGGATCCACAGTGATTCCATAAGCAATACACAATTGCTTCAGGAACCTAGCTGCTTCCACCAGGTGTGGGTTTTTGACACCATCGAAGTTTAATCGAGCAAGATGATTGTTCTTGGGAATTTCAGATTCAGATAGAGCAAACTTGACACTCTTGGAAGCAATGAGAGTGGATTGTGCCATTTCTGAATATGGAAAGAATGAGAATAGAAGGAAAGGATTAGAGTCTAAAAATAAAGAAATTTTTTTACCAATTTCTATTTGGAGAAAGAAACGTAGAAAAAAAAACAAAATATTTGAAGATTAAAACAGTGTTCTTAGTCGAAGAAGGAAGAACAATGAGAAAACCAAAGGTTTTGAATGAATAAAATAAAAAAAATGATTTTAGTGAACAAAAATCTTGTGAAAACTCATAATGATGGAACATAGATAAGATTTAGTAACAAGATTTAAGACAAAGAATATCAAAATAATCTGTTGATCCTTAAGGAAGAAGATGCAAATGCTTGAAAGAGTTGTTTGCAAATACTTGAGAGAGATTCTTGCTTGAGAAGATTTCCAGAAAGCGTAAAAAGATAAGAATGAAAAAACATTCTTTTTATACGTTAGAGAGTGTCAGAGAGAATGAGGCGGGAAAACAAATGTTCATCATGACATGGACACGTTCCAAGAAGTTGATTGGATAGAAGGGCAACGGACGAACGTGTCAGAAGAAGGCAAGTCGTGGATTGTCGGTTCAAATGACGTCATGAGGAGAGAGAAAAACGTTTCATTTGTCCTTTTCGAAATTATTTCTGAAGAAAAGTCAGAGATATGATTTCTTTTTGAAAGAATCCCTGATAGAAACTCAGAGATTGATTTTTCATTTCAGAAGGATCACTGAAGAGAAATGTCAGTGATAGAATTTGTTTATCAAAAAACTTTTAATCATTTGAAGAAAGAAAATGATTATTTTTATTTTGAGTGAATTGTGGATTTGGTCCCTGTGGTTTAGTGATTTCTTTGACCATGATCCTCATTCTATATTTATTGTGGATTTGGTCCTTGTGGTATTCAATTTATTTTGGTCATGGTCCTTCTGACTAACACTTCCATTAACTTTGTTAAATCAAGGACCATTTTAGCCATTTTGCCTATTTTTGTCTTTTTTTGATAAGAAAAATATAAACAATATTTTTATACACACATGCACACACACATGTATATAAATATATATATATATATAACGATATTAAAATAAATAAAATAAGACATTATTGTATGATTTAATTGTTTAATTTTTTTAAAATTAATTATATTAAATACGATTTAATTTTATTATTTTATTGTAATTGTGGAAAAATATATATAGTTTTATTGTTTTAATGTAATTAAAATTTCAATTTAAACAAATCAGATCATAAAACTATATCTTATTTTATTTAGAGCGAATAATATAAAATATGGTTTTATGATTTGATTTATTGAATTAAAATTTTAATTAAGTTAAAGACGATTTAATTATATTGTTATTTTATTATCATTTCAACAAACAAGCTTATTGTTGATATTTTAACACAAAAAAATCATTAAAACCCGTTGAGAAATGAACTTTAATTTTATCATACTAAAAACAATATGAAAATTGATTTTGAGTTTTTGACTGAAAAACAATATGAAAATTGGAGCTTCTAGTTTTAAGATGATAAAATTATAGTTCATTTCTCAACGGTTTTCAATGATTTTTGGTGTTAAAATATCAACAATAAGCTTGTTTGTTGCAATGATAGTAAAAGAACAATATAATTAAATCGTCTCTAACTTAATTAAAATTTTAATTCAATAAATCAAATCATAAAACCATATTTTATTTTATTCGATCTAAATAAATAAGATATAGTTTTATGATTTTGTTTGTTTAAATTGAAATTTTAAATACATTAAAACAATAAAACTATATCTTTTTTCACAATTACAATAAAATAATAAAATTAAATCATATTTAATATAATTAATTTTAAAAAAATTAAACAATTAAATCATACAATAATGTCTTATTTTATTTATTTTAATATCGTTATATATATATATACATGTGTGTATGCATGTGTGTTTGTGTGTATAAAAATATTGTTTATATTTTTCTTATAAAAAAAGGACAAAAAATAGGCAAAATGACTAAAATAGTCCTTGATTTAACAAAGTTAATGGAAGTGTTAGTCAGAAGGACCATGACCAAAATAAATTGAATACCATAAGAACCAAATCCACAATAAACATAGAATGAGGATCATGGTCAAAGAAATCACTAAACGATAGGGACCAAATCCACAATTCACTCTTTTATTTTTTTTTAAAAAAACAACTTACTGAATGAATATTCAGTGATGGAGAATAAGAGAACATACCTGAGAATCATAAATTTATTCAGAGATAGAGTGATAAAGGGGAACTTAGAATCACTGACATAATGCATGAAGATGAAGAGTTACTCTTCAAGATTCAGCATTCCAAGCTCACTGATGAGAAAGTTGAACCTTGTCTAATCAAGAGGCTTGGTAAACAAATCAACTAGTTGATAGTTAGTGGGGATAAAGTGAAGTTCAATATCACCATTCATCACATGATCTCTGATAAAATGATATCTGATCTCAATGTGTTTTGTCTTTGAATGTAGCACTTGATTGTTTGCTATAGCGATAGCACTAGTGCTGTCGCAATAGATTGGAATCTTTGATAGCTGAAAGTCATAGTCTAATAGTTGATTTCTCATCCATAAGACCTGAGCACAACAACTTCCAGCGGCTACATATTCAGCTTCAGTTGTGGAAATGGACACTGAATTTTGCTTTTTGCTTGTCCAGCTTACCAGCTTTCCTCCTAGGAGTTGACATCCACCAGTGGTACTTTTTCTATCGAGTTTACAGCCAGCAAAATCACTATCGGAATATCTAGTTAGATCGAACCCTGAGTCTTTGGGATACCAAAGACCGAGGTTAGGAGTCCCTTTGAGATATCTGAAAATTTGCTTAACAACGATCAGATGGGATTCCTTGGGTTCAGATTGATAGCGTGCACATAAACAAGTAGAGTACATGATGTCAGGTCGACTCGCTGTAAGATACAACAGGGAGCCTATCATTCCTCTATAGGCAGTGACATTTACAGGTTTTCCAGATGGATCTTTGTTAAATGCCAGAGGAGGTGCCATAGGAGTTTTCATCGCTGAAGTTTGTGTTAGATCAAACTTCTTCAGCATATCTTTAACATACTTACCTTAGCTGATAAAAGTACATTTGTCAGATTATTTAATCTGAAGACCAAGAAAATATGTCAGCTCACCCATCATACTCATTTTGTATTCTTTCTTCATTTTTTCAGCGAAGCGAGTACATAGAGATGGGTTAGTAGAACCAAATATAATGCCATCGACATATATTTGTACAAGAATAATATGACCTTTTATCTTTCTGAAAAATAATGTATTATCAATTTTGCCACGTTCAAAATTTTCAGAGATAAGAAAAGATGAGAGAGTGTCATACCAAGCACGAGGGGCTTGTTTTAGACCATAGAGAGCCTTATCCAAATTATAAACATAATTTGGCTACTTAGGGTCATAGAACCCTGGGGTTGTTCTACATAGACTTCTTCATTCAGCTTTCCATTTAGGAACGCTGATTTTACATCGATTTGATATACAATGAAGTCTTTATAAAATGCATAAGTCAAGAAGAGTCGAATTGCTTCGATCCTAGCCATAGGGGCAAAGGTTTCATCATAGTCTATGCCTTCCTCTTGTCTGTATCCCTGAGCAACAAGTCGAGCCTTGTTGCGGGTTACAGTTCCATGTTCATCTAACTTGTTTCTGAACACCCATTTGGTGCCTATAACAGTTTTATCAGATGGTCTAGGAACTAGATTCCAAACTTTGTTGCGAGAGAACTCAATCAGCTCTTCTTGCATATCGCTGACCCAGTTTGGATCTCTGAGGGCATCATCAGCCTTCTTTGGCTCTATTAAAGAAATAAAGTTGACAAAGAGACAGATATTACCTGAACTTCGTCGTGTCTGAATACCTGCATCGGGATCACCAAGAATTTGATCTATGGGGTGATCTCTGGTCCATCGCTGAGCAGGAGCATGATCGCTTATTTCAGAGACTGGATCAACAATAGGAATGTTCACTGAAGAAGAAACCTGAGGTTCATCAGCTATTAATTGTTGAGAGTCAGACAAACCAGTGTTTTCTGAGAGGAGTTCAGACGAAGATGGATCAGATGGAAGAAGTGTGTTTAGAGGCTCAGTTGAAACCCATGAGATGGATACAACGTTCAGAGGTATGATGTTTGGATCATCATCAGCAGCTGGATGAGGATCTGAATGCTGATGGTTTGAGAAAAAAAGGTTCTGTTTCTCTGTAATGAGAAAACATCCAAGCATTTAACTCTTCATTGTCAGCGATTGGTTTAGAGTTCGCTGAGCGAGTTTCATCAAAGGTGACATGAATTGTTTCTTCCACAGATTGTCTTCTTTTGTTGAAAACACTGTAGGCTTTGGAGATAGAGGAATATCCAAGAAATATTCCATCATCCGCTTTTGGGTCGAACTTTCCAAGTTGATCTTTGTTGTTTAAAATAAAGCACTGACAACCAAAGATATGAAGAAAACTGATAGAAGGTTTTCTTCCATGAAAAAGTTCATAAGCTGTCTTTCGAAATCGCTTTACTATCAGCGATCTGTTTTGAGTAAAACATGCAGTGTTTACAGCTTCAACCCAAAATTGAGTAGGGAGGTGAGAATCGCTGAGCATTGATCTAGCAGCTTCAATGATCGTTCTGTTTCATCTTTCAGGGACTCCGTTTTGCTGAGGTGTTTTTACTAAAGAGAAGTTATGAGAAATTCCCTTGTTCTCAAAGAAATTGTTAAGAGAACTGTTTTTGAATTCAGTTCCATGATCACTTCTTATTGAACGAACAGTAAGATTATTCAACACTTCCATATTTTTAACAAAAGATATTAGTTCTTCTGGAGTATCACTCTTTCAGCGAAGAAAGATAACTCAGGTGTAGCGAGAGTATTCATCTACAATGACAAGTGTATATTTCTTTCCAGCTATTGATTGGATGTTGACAGGGCCAAACAAATCTATATGCAAGAGTTGAAGAGGACTTGTCACTGAGGAAACTTGTTTAGACTTGAAACTAGCTTTTTATCTGTTTTCCTTTTTCACATGCTGAGCAGAGAGATTCTTTAGCATATGAGTGTTGAGGAAGACCAGAAACCAGTTCGTTAGATGAGAGAGAATTCAGGGTTTTAAAGTTTAGATGTGAGAGCCTTTTGTGCCATAACCAATTTACATCAGAAGAGGCTTTAGAGAGAAAACATATGTTTTCAGTGGTAGTAGAGTCTATATCTATTACATAGACATTTTCTTTACGATAACCACTGAGAGCAAGTTTTCTTTTTTCATTCACCACTGAACATGCTTTCTTGGAAAAGCGAACTTCATAGTCTTTGTCACATAGCTGACTGATGCTCAGAAGGTTGTGCTTCAGTCCATCTACATAAGCGACTCTTCTGAAGGTAGTTGTCCCTAGGGCTATAAACGAACCGAACGTTCAGCGAACCGTTCGTGAACCGTTCGGCGGGAAGTTCGTTTATGTTCGTTTATTTAATAAACGAACGAACATGAACAATTTTTTTTTGTTCGTTTAGTAAACGAACGAACATGAACAAACGTCTCGTTCGTTCGTTTACGTTCGTGAACGTTCGTTTATTTATGTTCGTATACGTTCGTTTATTTATGTTCATTTACGTTCGTTTATGTTCGTTTATGTTATTTAAATGTTTTATTTATTTACTGAAAATATGGTAATAATTAAATACTTACGAATTTAACAATTAAATAAAAATTGTAGTAAAGTAGAATTAATAAAGATTTAACATTTTCATATTTTCATATAAAAAATAAAGAATAAAAATTGGTGAACTTGATTTGTCCACTCACCTTTCTTTATATATTGGCTTCTCTTCTTTCTTTTACACTATATTATCGATGTGGGACAAATCAAGGAGTGGAGTGAGGCCTGGCCATCTCATGAAGTGAGAACTGAGAAAAACTCATTGAGTTTTCATCCCACATCGGAAACTAAAAGAAAATTTCTCTTGAGTTTTCTATATATATAGCACCTCCAAGGTCTTAGTGATCCTAACATATCGGGCCAGTGGCTTGTACATACTAGTATGAGCCTGTTGGCTTAAACCCGTAGATAGTGTTATTGCTGGAGCACATCATTATAGTGGTGTTGTTTAAGCTGTTAGTATAAGTTCGTTCGGTACGTTCGTTCGTTTAAGTTCGTTTAGTATCTTAACAAACGAACATAAACGAACACGAACATAGATATTTTTTAAACGAACGAACATGAACATCAAAAGTTTTGTTCGTTTAGTGTTCGTGTTCGTTCGTTTGTTCGGTTAAGTTAAACGAACGAACATGAACAAGCCCTTGTTCGTGTTCGTTCGGTTCGTTTACAGGCCTAGTTGTCCCATTGCTGAGGACACCAAACCCTCGGGTATATCCTTTTCCATTACCACCAAAGGTCACAGAGGGACCTTTCTCTTCCTTGTATTCAGTGAGCAGGTCTTTTTGTCCTGTCATATGACGAGATCATCCACTATCAAGATACCAGATTCCCTTTGATCTCTGCAAACATAAGGAAGATTAAGCTTTGTTTGGTACCCACTTTTCAATTGGTCCTTTAGGGTTAGTGGAGATGGAAGGTTCAACAATCTTCACAGCAGATGAAGATTCAACTTTAGTGGTAACCTTCACCTTGGTTAATTTCTTAACCTTAGTGGTATTTTTCACCTTGGTAGATTTTTCAGCTTTGGTGACCTTCTCAGCCTTGGAGGCATTCATCTTCACTTTAGCTGATTTATCAGCTTTAGTGGCAGTTGGACATTTGCTTGCAATATGGTCAATAAATCCACAGTTATAGCATTTTCTATATTTGAAAGTGGTTTTGGGACCATGAGTAAAAGGTTTTGAGAATTTAAGATGAGCAGGTCCAGCTCCAAGAATGCTTTTATCATGCTTTTATCATGAGATCATGAGCAGGAACTTTCATTTCTTCAGATCTCTTAGGCTTAAGATCAATCTTTAACTTTAGAGGACAGAGATCAAAGATTTCTATCATAGAGCTAGACGATTGATTCGCTGAAGGTTTAGAAGGAACTTTCAGCTTTGCTTTCTTGGTAGCCTTCTGAGGATGAAGAATGGATTTTCCTTTATCCGCAGACTTAGAGCCTTGGGATATTTCCTCAGGGATGGGATTAGAAGAAGATGATGAAGAGCATTTAGCTTGAGAAGTGTCAGGGATAGAAGAAACAAATGTTCCAAACTTAAGCATGGAATTGTCTTCTTTAGGTTCATCCTGTGGTTTCCAAAAACCAAGACCAGTTCTATCACTGTCAGGAATTTGAGCACTTATAATCTCAGTGATCTTTGTTGAAGATTTGCACCATCCTTCAACAGTAACCTTTTTTGCTTTTAGAGCAGCGATGGCTTATTCGCGTTCAATGCTGATGATTTCATTAACAATGACTTAATCTTTCAAACTTTCCTCTAAAAGTGTCAGTTATCTGATCTTTTCATGACATTTCTATAGTTGTTCAGTTAAATCAATGTTTTTGTTCTCAGCTAGAGTTTTGCCGTTTAGAGCATTGTATAGATCAATCGTCAGCACGTCAACAACGCGACTTCTCTCTTCTTCAGGTAGAGAGGGATTAGTAGAGATAGATACCTAAGATGATATATAGCTCATAGAAGTTTCACTTGGTTCTTCCACTTCTTCTTTAATCTCAGCCATGAGGTAGAGATTAGCGACTTCTTCTTCATCAGAACTTGATTCTTCTGATTCAGCCCAGTCATGTTTTTCAGCGATGAGACCTTTACCTTTTCGCTTGTAGTTTTTTCAACTTTTGATATTTCTCTTTCAGCTTATGGTATTTGTCATCGCTGGATCTTCTCGAGGTAGAAGGTTTGAAGACTTTCTTCGACCTGCATTCACTTGCAAAGTGTCCAATCTTTTCACAGTTAAAGCAAATAGCAGTAGCCTTATCAACAGGGGTTGATTTTGGCTTGTCAGTGAGGGAGAGAGGCTTATTTCTTCGGAAATTGCTCTTTCTTGCAAATCTCTTAAAAGAGTTTGTCAAGAGTGCTAAGGATTCATCAAACTCTGAAATATTAGTGTCTGATAGATCCTCAGAATCAGAATCTAACTCAGTGATAGTGAGAGTAGATCGCTGAGATGGAATTGTCTCTGAAGAGACTAAAGCAACTGGAGTGCTTTTGGAGTCTTTAGAATCTTTTATAAGATTCTTCTTCAAGAGATTTGATTTCTTATAGTTGAGCAATATTCCGTACAAGGTGCTGAGAGAAAGAGAATTTAAGTCTTTTGTCAGCTTGAGACATATTGAATAATTGTCCCAGCATTCAGGAAGACATTCTAAGAATTTTGTTAGGACCTCAGAATTAGAATAGGTCCTACCAACGGTTCTTAGATCAATGATTAAGCAGTTAAACCACTGATGAACATTAGAGAGAGATTCATTCTTACCAGCGATAAAACTTTCATACTGTCTTACCAAGTTAATCTTTCGAGTCTCTTGAATTTCAGTGGTGCCTTCATATTGAACACATATGGTTTCCCACATTTCTTTAGAAGTTTTAAGATGCATGATGGAATGGAAAACTTCATCAGGCAGAGCCATAGAGATAATGGTCTTTGACCGTGCATCGATACCAACCTTCTTTTTGTCTTCATCACTCTATTGTCTGATTTCCTTAACAACATAACGTTAGGAACAAAAGGAGTATTGGCAGTAGCTGGAACTGGAACTATGATTTGGACAGGTTCATAGGGTCCATTTGCTACGTATTCAGGTATAGTGGGATCTGCACCTTCAAGAAATAGCAGCATTCAATTCTTCCAGAGAGAAAAGTTATCTCTGCTAAATCGAGGAGGTTTAGAAAGTGAACCATTATCATAGTAGTTTGTGTTTGTGTTAAGTGCCATATTAGAATAGCAAGGAAGAGAATAAAGCAAGATATTGTTTATCAGATTAAACAGTGTGCTCTGATACCACTTGTTGGTCCCGGAGGTGCTTAACAAGTTTGTAGAAAGGGGGGGGGGGGTTGAATACAAACACATAATTTAAAGTTTAATAAATTTGTATTGATAAATCAAACATAATTTACAAGTCTGTTGCTGAATAATATTAAGTAGAACTCAATCTAAACAAACTTAAGAAAACACTAAGATGGTTGCACAAGAATATAGAGAATGGGGATTAGAGAATATAGAAAACAAGAGTTTCTATATTATAGAAAGATGAAGGCTAGAGGTGAGTGCATTCTCCAGATGAAGAGGTAATCTTTCTATTTATACCATATGCATTAAATGCATGGCAGGGCACTTTACACGTGTCATTTATTGATTGGCTGAGAGGGTTTGACTTTGGGAGACATGCTTTCGGCCGTATCATGAACAGTGTAGTTGACAGAGTTGTTGTACGAATTGTGGCAGAGGTATGTCCGTTCTGACACATCGTACTGGTTGTGCAGGGAAAGACAAAAGAGACTTGATGCATAAGCTAAGTGATCATCGATCGCAGAATATCTCTTCCTTCAGAGATATAAAAAGGTTCAGCTATCGCTGAAGCTTTTCCTCAGGTTTCTTTGCGTATGAGTAGAGTTGTCTTTGCTTCACTGATATCCGCATCAGGTCACTACTAGACTTGTCTTTGTTCAGCAGCTTCGTCTTCGATTCAGCTATGAACATCTGTTGACGCGAAACTTGTCTTCAGGGATTACGTTTACATTAGAGAACATCAACGATAACTGAACAGACTCCGTCTGATCGCTGATAGTGAAACACTAATACATATGAGCGTTTATAAGAAAGATCATCAGGGACAACTGAACATACTCAGTTTGATCGTTGATGATGAAACACTAATACATATAAATAAACGTAATTTTCACTAAGTATAGAAGAGGGTCGTTATCAAATCACTAAGAGAGTTTGGATCAACAGAAACTCTACATTGATCCCAATACATATGCAATAAACATCAAATCCTTATGATGTAAATTCTCCAACATTCCAAGTCATGTAGACTTGATGAAATAATCAGGGCGGTGAGCCCTTAAACGTATAGTTAGTTCTAGGAGTGCAATATTTCATGTGGACAATAATACGACACGCGTTCATCGTGTCGAAACCAGAACCATAAATTACTTTAATGTCCCGCATTCTGGATATTTATGTCCATAAGTATCACCTTGTATTCGTTGTAACAATGGAATATTTTTGTATTATGTCCTTAGCTTTAGGATGGTCTCATTCATGTGTTGGCTACGGATCAGGGTATTCAAAAATTTTAGGTATTCGAGAGGGCATATTATGATGTCATTGTTGCTTCTTATGCTGCAAAAGTCAATAATTGCAATTTGCCTCATTTTGCCTTTCACTCGAAAAAGAATGTGTCTATGTGTATTTTGCAATACACGGATCACTATGTCATAACCATGGTGTCTCACATGGTCATGTCGAAACATATATGTGTCATTGCCCTAAAGTTCTTTATTGATGAAAAAAAAATGTTTCGATGACCCAATAATCTACTAGTTTGATACATTAGTTTTCATGATATATGTTTACTTTCATATTCATTAGAACTTATGTATATATGCTCATATTCATTATAATTCTCATTTGACACGAATATCTTTACAAGGTTCCTATTAATCTTGTACCAACAAGAAAATGACTATCCATCGTCTAAGTATTTTGGTTGGATAAATTATAAAACAAGTATTAGTCTATCTTTTTTTTAGATTGAGTGAGAGGTCAAAAAAATCAATTATCCTCGATACATTCCTACACGGAACGGAGAATATTGAAGTTTTTTTGTATTTGTTGTGATGTATTTCTTTACATCTATAATGGTTACATATTCGATTTTACTTTAGCGAAAAATTAATTTTGATACTTAAAATTAATTTCAAGGAAACATATTGTAACACCCTAAAATGTAAAGTAAATTGAAAATTTGAAAATTCGGCAATATAACGTTTGTATTTGGAACAAACCACCCAAAAAGGGGTAAATGTATAAAGTGTTTACAAAACCTGCGAACGAAATTGGAAATCAACAACAAAAACTATCTAGATTACATCGGTTGTCAACCCAAATTCACAAAATAAAGAGATTGTTTAAACGCCAAAACACCAAATATCTATTCATCTAAAAAATGCCTCAAGCCCACGCTCGTCACTCAGACCTTTGGCAACCCACCGCAAAGGGAACCTGTCATACACATCATTTGAGAAAAAGTGTTAGGCTTAAATCCTAGTGAGGACATACAATTTATATAATAAATTGGAAATAAAATAAATTGCAGAAATAAGAAACCTTTTTCAAAGAGTTGAGGTTACAGTTGAAGTAATATTCATATAATGACCTATCGGTCCAAAATACATCTTGCGATGACGGGGGAGACCCGATTTTCCAAGGATTGTGGTGGAACACACAAGTAGGTCACTTTCCAAGTTATTGAGCTCCCCGTACTATGATCAAGGCCACGAGCTCGTCGATTCGTACTCATATGTAGGGGAGGGCACCCAATGATCCTAATCATGCTCATTCGTTAGGATTTACATTTACGACCCACGACTAGTATTCGGTCCCACATACCGTACCAAGTTGCCACCCTAGGGTCCAATGTCTCAACTAGCTACAAATGGGTTTAGCCCAAAATAAGTCGACTTTATACCTATGGATCCACTAGTATTAGTCTAGACTTGTCACAATTTCATTTGTGACCAACTATAATAAAACATATAGTTCATGTGAACAATCCCAACATATTTTGTTTACTTCCTCAATAATAAATTTTCCAACTTTTACTAATGTAACAATAATCATCATTGCGGTCATACAATCACCCACATGATTTCATTTCTACCATCAACACTTTTATTCAAGAAATCCCATGGTAGATGAAAACCATAAATAGAGTTAGAAGCATTTATGTAGATACTTAACCATAGATGTGTAGAACACATCACATTTATAGCTCAAACATAAGTTTCATAAATATTTTTCGAAAATACTGAGCAAACCCTAAAAATCTCCAAAAATGCAAAGTTAGGTCAAAATAGATTTCAACAAGGAAATATAAATAAGGAGATGATTAGAAGTCTAAAAGTGTTAGTTTGACTTGTATAAGGTTTTAGAAAATAAGTATGAACTCACCAAGTGGGTTTTTGATGAAAACCCAAAACCCTAGTTTGATTTCTTGGAGAAGATGACAATGGAGATGATAGTTTTATGCTCTTAGGTTGACTTCTTGGTTGATGCACTCAACTCCTAGCAATAAATGTGGTAGATGAGGTTTGGTGGGACCCTAAATTTGGTTCTTGAAAAGGGAGAGGTTTTGAGAGAGTGAAATAAATGAAGTGGATGAGAAATGAACGAGAGTTAGGTCAAAATCCGTTTTTTTAATCAAACAGTCCCCGACGGCGATCTTGCCACGCGATAGTGATAGTGTCACTATCGCAAGGCACTCTCGCGGAGATTGTACCACGAGTTCGGTCCTCTCTCAGCGATTGTGCCAAGCAATAGTGACATATGTCACTATCGTGAGTCACTTTCGCGCGACTTGTACCGAGCCCACAATTTGCTCAAAGCTCGAGATTCTCGTATGGATCAATTCAAGGCTCGAATGTACAACCTATTTCACCCAAAATGATAAACGGAAGACGAAGAAATGATTAACGATGCATGGAAACTTACTTTCGAAATTCTAGATGTTACAATCCTCCCCGACTTGGAAATGATTTCGCCCTCAAAATCTTGATCACGCGAACAAGTGAGGGTATCTCCGCTTCATGTCCTCCTCGGACATGTCACATTGGCCCCACGATGATTCTTCCATTGCACCTTGACCATAGTGACTTCCTTATGGCAAAGTTTCTTGGATTTCCTTTCTAAAATGGCGTCGGGTTCCTCCACACATCGGTTACCCTCATCCACTATTATCTCGGAAAGAGGAATGACGCTTTCTTCCTCCGCCAAACACTTCCGAAGGTAATAAACATAAAACGTGTTATGGATCCCGCTCATTTCCGGTGGAAGTTCCAATTGATAGGCTTGCAATCCCACATGTTTAAGTACCGTGAATGGTCCAAGGAAACGGGGACTCAACTTTCCATGCTTTCTGAGCCGGATAATGCCTTTCCAAGGTAACACCTTAAGCATCATGCGGTCACCCACTTGAAACTCCATCGGCCGCCTCTTCTTATCGGCATAGCTCTTTTGCCGATCTTGAGCCGCTTTCAATCGCTCCCGAATGCCTTTCACTTTATCAGCCGTTTCTTGAACAATTTCGGGTCCAGCGAATTATTTTTCTCCTTCTTCAAGACAACACATGGGAGTGCGAAACTTCCGTCCGTACAATGCCTCGAACGGTGCCATCCCGATACTCGAGTGATAGCTATTGTTGTAAGTGAACTCCACCAAAGGTAGGTGAGGGTCTAAACTTCCCCCAAAATCGATAACGCAAGACCTTAACATGTCTTCAAGCTTTTGGATCGTTCTCTCGCTTTGACCATCGGTTTGCGGGTGGTAAGTCGTGCCTAACTTTACTTTTGTTCCAAGCTCTTTCTACAAACCATCCCAAAGGTTCGAAGTGAACCGACTATCGTGATCCGACACAATGGATAAGGGCACCCCGTGCCTCGAAACTACTTCATTGATGTAAAGCTTTGCCAACTTGTCCATCGGTAGTATCTCACGCATGGCCAAGAAGTGAGCGCTCTTAGTCACCCGATCAACTATTACCCAAATGGTGTCGTGACCTCGAAGAGTTTTTGGCAACTTGGTCACGAAGTTCATGATAATATGCTCCCACTTCCACTCGGGGATCTCCAAGGATTGAAGACTCCCATAAGGTCGTTGATGCTCGACTTTCACCTGTAAGCACGTCACACAACGCTCCACGGAACATGCCACATCAAGCTTCATTACCGACCACCAATAATGTAGCTTCAAGTCTCTGTACATCTTTGTACTTCCTGGATGTATGGAATATTTGGACTTATGGGCATCCTCGAGAAGAAGTTCCCGGTTGCCACCAATCTTGGGTACCCATACACGGTCGTTGAACAATTTCACTCCACGGTTGTCTTCCGTTAAGAGCAAACACTTCTTTGTCATAACTTAGCCTTTGAGATTCTCCTCCAATAAGGCTTCTACTTGAGATGCCTTGATTCTCTCAATAAGGCTCGACACCAGTTCAATTCTCGAAAGGGTAGCCCGAATACTTCCGCTATAATCCTTCCGACTGAACGCATCGGCCACCACATTTTCCTTACTGGGGTGGTAAAGCAACTCGTAATCATAGTCTTTAAGTAATTCGAGCCACCTTCTTTGCCTCATGTTCAGCTCCTCTTGATCAAAGATGTATTTCAAACTTTGATCAGTGGAGAGCGTACATTTCGTGCCATAGAGGTAGTGTCGCCATAACTTCAAAGCAAACACCACCGCCGCCAACTCCAAGTCATGGGTAAGGTATTTCTTCTCATGAATCTTGAGTTGCCTTGATGCGTAAGCAATCACCTTACCCCTTTGCATCAACACGCAACCCAAACCCATCTTGGAAGCATCGTTGTAGACCACGAAGTCTTCCGATCCCTCGGGTAACGCTTAAATTGGAGCTTCCCACAATTTATTTTGTAAAGATCGGAACGCCTTATCTTGCGCTTCGGTCCAAACAAACTTGATGTTCTTCCGAGTCAAGTCCGTCAAGGAAGAAGCAATTTTCAGGAAGTCTTGAATAAACCTCCGGTAATAGCCCGCCAAACCCAAGAAGCTTCGGATCTCGAGTGAACTCTTGGGAGGCTCCCAATTTATCATGGCTTAAATTTTGGAGGGGTCCACCTTCACTCCGTCTCAAGTGACAACGTGACCCAAGAATTGAACATCTTCGAGCCAAAAGTCGCACTTGGAAAATTTGGCTTACAACCTCTCTTTTCTCAATACCTCTAGAACCTCCCGAAGGTGTTGCTTGTGTTCCGAATCGCTCTTGGAATACACGAGTATGTCATCAATGAACACAATGACCGACTTGTCGAGGAATGGTCGGAACACTTTATTCATCAAATCCATAAACACCGCCGGTGCGTTAGTTAAACCAAATGGGATCACGAGAAATTCATAATGGCCGTAATGCGTTCTAAAGGTTGTCTTCGGGATGTCTTCTCCTCTCACCTTCACTTGATGATATCCGGAACATAATTCGATTTTCGAGAAACAACCCTCTCCTTGAAGTTGATCGAACAAATCGTCGATCCTCGGGAGTGGATACTTATTCTTCACCGTAGCCTTATTCAGTTTGCCGTAATCGATGCACATTCTCATTGTGCCATCCTTCTTCTTGACAAATAAGATCGGGGCTCCCCAAGGCGACGATCTCGGTCTTATAAACCCATTCTCTAGGAGTTCTTGGAGTTGAGCCATCATTTCTTCCATCTCCGATGGCGCCAACCGGTAAGGGGCTCGAGCAATCGGAGCCTCCCCCGGTACAAGATCTATTCGAAACTCTACTTGACGATCTGGTGGTAAACCGGACAAGTCATCCAGAAAAACGTCGGGAAACTCGCGCACCACCTTTACATATTCAAGTTTTTTCTTCTCGAGCTTGGCGTCGATTACGTTTGCTTGGAAGGACGAACATCCCTTCACTAAGCATTTTCGAGCCTTAGCCATGGTGATAACCGCTACATCGCCCTTCCTCCTTTCACCATAAACTACCACCATGTCACCATCCGAAATAGGGAGTCAGATCAACTTCTTGGAACACAGGATCTCGGCATGATTGTTCGCCAGCCAATCCATTCCGACCACCACGTCGAAACCGCCAATAACCATGGGCATCAGATCAATTGAGAATTTCCTCCCTTCGATATCAATCGAGTAGTCCTTCAGAACATCGCGGATCACTAGCTGAATACCATTTGCTATCTCTACCACTAAAGCATCAACTAAGATACTAGTGGGCATGGAAAACTTTTGGCAAAAAGAATCAGACACGAAAGAGAAACTAGCACCATAATCAAATAGCACGCGAGCAGGTACGGAGTTTAGAAGAAACGTACCCGATACCACGTCGGTGGATGCCTTGGACTCATCGGCCGTCATCTGGAAAGCTCGTCCAGGAACTCTGGGAGGGTTCTCTTTCTTCTCCGAGGCACTCCCCGTCTTCCACTTCGGACATTCCTTCCAGAAATGTCTTGGCATCTTGCATTCGAAGCATACCACCCTCTTGATCGGGCAATCCCGGGTAGTATGATCTGTTTTCCCACACTTGGCACAAGAGGTGGGATGATAATTACAGTTGTCGTGGTGCTTGCTTCGGCATCTAGGGCACCACCACACCTCTTGGCGGTTATCAAAGCTCCTTCCCCCGTTGAAAGGTCTCGACCTCCTAGGAGGTCCGGGGTTGTTTTCCCACTTCCGCTTCTCTCCTACCACCACCACAACCTTCTCCACCTTGTCTCTAGATTAGACATCCTTCATAATTTGTGCCTCTTCTATGGTCTCATGGAGGTTGGAGGCCTTAGAGTTGCAGACCATCGACATCATATCCGTCGGTAGGCCCTTGAGGTAGGCCTTTATCTTCTCCTTCTCCGTTGGGGCCACATACCCTACTAACCCCAATTTTTCCATGAATCGGTGGGTGTACTCCCTCACCGACAAGTTCCCCTTTTTGAGAGACCGGAACTCTTATTCAATGCGATCCAAAGCCCTCTCATTGCAGTACCCTTCCAGAATTTTCTTCTTGAATTCAGCCCAAGTCAGTTGAGCCAAGACAATGGGGGAGAGAGTGGACTTGGTGACATTCCACCATGTGAGTGTCATGTCCCGAAGCATTTGGGAACCAAACTTCACTCTCTAATCTTCCCCGCACTCAGAGGAGTCGAAGGCCTGTTCGATCCCCTGAATCCACTTCATACAGGCAATGGGGTCTTCAGAACCGGAGAACTCCGGCGGCCTGAATCCTAGGAAGTTTTTATACGTGCAAGCCCTCTTGTTCTGCCTCACTTCAATAATTATAGGTTCGTTAGTTCGGTTCACGTGTCCCGTACCACTGAAACTAATCACCTCGATGTTCTCTGCAATCGTTTCATTCCTCCGGTTGCTCACATTGCGGTCCTCAAACATTTTCAGAAGTGACTCCTGCTGCTTGGCTATTGCCTCATTCATTAACATCATCAGGTTGGCCATCATCTCAGATTGGGGAGTTACCTTCCGAATAGCCGGGTTGGACGAACCAGGTCCACCTGGGGAATGATCTCAGGCACTCCGCCTAACAATGGTTGGACAAATGGGCGTACAACAACCTCAACCCTCACCGGTTGATCAGTAGTTGAGGTTGTCGCCTCTACACCATCCACCCGTGTACGCAGTCTACCGCGCGTACTCACCATCTTAATCTGCCACGCATGACAAAGAAGAGGACTAAGAGAGAGAAATAGATTTATACACGAAGGAAACATACCACTACATTACCAATTGTCATACCAACAGTACTTCAAGCACACTCACGTAAAACATCCTCATAATGACATTAGCTAAATGAAATTATGAACATATAACACGTAAGGGTTCTCGTTAACATTACCACAATGTTCGATAAGCATAAGTTCCGTTGACTCTAAGACCGACCCATCTTAGAAGTTCTACCCAAACTCACCAATCGTCATTTAACATAATCAGTCTAAGTCTAGACATCTTACATTCATGCCTAGTTCACTTAAACTAGAGCTCTGATACCAACTTGTAACACCCTAAAATTTAAAGTATATTGAAATTTTGAAAATTCGGCAATATGACGTTTGTATTTGGAATAAACCACCCAAAAAGGGGTAAATGTATAAAGTGTTTACAAAACCTGCGAACGAAATTGGAAATCAACAACAAACTAATCTAAACAAGTACTATCTAGATTACATCGGTTGTCAACCCAAATTCACAAAAAATAAAGAGATTATTTAAACGCCAAAACACCAAATATATATTCATCTCAAAAATGCCTCAAGCCCACGCTCGTCACTCAGACCTTTGGCAACCCACCGCTAAGGGAACCTGTTATACACATCATTTGAGAAAAAGTGTTAGGCTTAAAGCCTAGTGAGGACATACAATTTATATAATAAATTGGAAATAAAATAAATTGCGGAAATAAGAAACCTTTTTCAAAGAGTTGAGGTTACAGTTGAAGTAATATCCATATAATGACCTTTCGGTCCAAAATACATCTTGCGATGACGGGGGAGACCCGATTTTCCAAGGATTGTGGCGAAACACACAAGTAGGCCAATTTTCAAGTTATTGAGCTCACCGTACTAGGATCAAGGTCACGAGCTCGCCAACTCGTACTCAGATGTAGGGGAGGGAACCCAATGATCCTAATCATGCTCATTGGCTAAGATTTACATTTACGACCCACGACTAGTATCCGGTCCCACATACCGTACCAAGTTGCCACCCTAGGGTCCAATGTCTTAACTAGCTACAAATGAGATTAGCCCAAAATAAGTCGACTCTATACCTATGAATCCACTAGTATTAGTCTAGACTTGTCACAATTTCATTTGTGACCAACTATAATCAAACATATAGTTCATGTGAACAATCCCAACATATTTTGTTTACTTCCTCAATAATAAATTTTCCAACCTTTACTAATGTAACAATAATCATCACTGTGGTCATACAATCACCCATATGATTTCATTTCTACCATCAACACTTTTATTCAAGAAATCCCATGGTAGATGAAAACCAAAAATAGAGTTAGAAGCATTTATGTAGATACTTAACCATATATGTGTAGAACACATCACATTTATAGCTCAAACATAAGTTTCATAAATATATTTCCAAAATAGTGAGCAAACCCTAAAAATCTACAAAAATATAATGCAAAGTTAGGTCAAAATAGATTTCAACAAGGAAATATAAATAAGGAGATGATTAGAAGTCTAAAAGTGTTAGTTTGACATGTATAAGGTTTTAGAAAATAAGTACGAACTCACCAAGTGGGGTTTTGATGAAAACCCAAAACCCTAGTTTGATTTCTTGGAGAAGATGACAATGGAGATGATGGTTTTATGCTCTTAGGTTGACTTCTTGGTTGATGCACTCAACTCCTAGCAATAAATGTGGTAGATGAGGTTTGGTGGAACCCTAAATTCGGTTCTTGAAAAGGGAGAGGTTTTGAGAGAGTGAAATAAATGAAGTAGATGAGAAATGAATGAGAGTTGGGTCAAAACGCGTTTTTTTAATCAAACAAACCCCAGTGGCGATATTGCCACGCGATAGTGACAGTGTCACTATCGCAAGGCACTCTCGCGGAGATTGTACCGCGAGTTCGGTCCTCTCTCGGCGATTGTGCCAAGCGATAGTGACACATGTCACTATCGCGAGTCACTCTCGCGCGACTTGTACTGACCCGCAATTTGCTCAAAGCTCGAGATTCTCGCATGGATCGATTCAAGGCTCGAATATACAACCTATTTCACCCAAAACGATAAACGGAAGACGAAGAAATGATTAACGATGCACATAAACTTACTTTGGAAATTCCGGATGTTACACATATGCTTAATCAATATTAAATTAATATGTTATATTTCATTTTCAACTTGTTCCCTTTTTGATAGAAACAGTTTTTAGTGCATTTCCTATTTGATTGACTATTATCACCTGGGGTAGTAGTTGTATCCCTACTTCAGGTGTTGAAAAATCCTTCCTGACTCTTACCAAGACCCTAACCCTTTCTAAGGTCTCATCCACATTGTGCATAAATGTTACATGTGTGAAATTGTTTTTGACTCACAATCCTTTGGAGTTGTTTCCACCTCTAACGCTTTCATTAATGATATCGGGAATTTTCTTTGTCTCAACATATGTGGTGTTATTCGAAAGAACCTTGTTATGTCTCTCAACCACTTGCAGTAGGTTGATGAGTTTGTCTAAAGGTTACATTCCAACTTATATTAATATTTACTTATATATGAAAGGTGGAAATAATGTTAGGAATCATGTAATCTTCTGCGAGTTCCTTGCCACAGAGATTGAGACACATTTTGGATATAACATTTCTTTGTTGGAATCGGTTACCTTTTTATAATCGAGTAAGTGAGTTTCATTCCACTATACGATTAGTTCGGGAAGTACATGTTTATGAATACTCCCGATTCTCCATTTCGGGGCATCCCACTATTCTTTGGGGTTTTCAATAAAGGTATTCTTATGAAGGTTATGCTTTATTTATCGTCTCAAAACATGATGGTATTCGATTGTACCTTTTCAAGAGGTTGTTTTAGGGTCAATTGGGAGTTAATGGACCTTAGGTATTTTTTTGTACCTTTCCGGCAAAAGTACTTTTACATTGGATATTCATTTTTGTACTCAAATTCTTTTGAGTTTACGATGTTGATTTCAGGATAAGTTGATTTAACCATTTACGTATATAAGAAATAATATATGATTTTCTGTTTGATAAGAAAATAGATTATGGTTATAATTATTATTTTATGTATGAAATTTTATTATCATACCCATATTGGATTTTTCTATGCTTTAATTTTATTGATAATACTTCATCAATATTTCAATTTGCGAAAAAGAAACTACTCAATCTATTGGATTTCTAGATAGTAGGGGAATCACATGGATTTCTTAAGTCCCTAGAAACCTTAGGGCTGTTTACACCCGTTTGACAAAATCCAGTCGATATCTTGTGATTTATTTCATTTAGATATAACATTATTAATTATAGAGCATTTGGCATGAGGCCAAAATGACCATGAGTTTAGCGTATGAAACCAATTTTAATATTTTAATACCTTAATAGTATTTTGGAGCTTTTGGTAAAGACCAAAATATATGGGGTTAGAAGTATATCTTTTAAATATTAATTATATAGTTTAAAATTATGAGTAAGAACTCAGAATCAAGATAAATGTTTGAATTTAACATTTTCATGCTATTTTTAGACCTTTTGGAAAAAAATAACAAAAGTTATGAGTGTTGCAATTGTAAATTCCAAAGATAATTTATAAGATTGAGGTTAATGAGTAGGAACTCATAACCAATATAAGCATTTGAATTATAACAATTATTAATTAGGATAAACATTTGAATATTAACATAAACAAATAAATAAATAAATAAATATATTGTAAACTAATTGAATAACCATCTAAATACATGAATATTGTAATCTAATTTGATAAACATTAATAAATAATAATAATAGTTCAAAACGATAAATATTATCATATCCAAAAGTTATCATACCAAATGAAATAAAAACATGTTGAATCAAAATTAAACTAATATAACAACCTAGCATAATAATATGACACATATTTTTTAAATAAAAAGAATCCAATCAATAAATATGATGAGCTACATTTATATCGGTCCTAAAAAAATGGTTATGGAATACAATTTTTATTTTAACTAATTCTTTGCAACAATTTTAAAGTTATATAACCCTAAGATGGTCTTAAATCAATAATAACCAATATAAATTACATGTACTTTGTTGGTTTAATTAAAACATATATTAACCAAGAGTAAATAATAGTAAGTCAATTATTATCAAAGCCTATATCATAATTAATAAAAATATAATTTATAGTTTAAAATTTAAAATTTAAAAATAATTTTGTAATTAGATTTAGAGATATGTGTCGATTTTTTTTCTTGCTAAAAGAACTAAAATAATTACAAAAGTACATTAATCTTCATCCATTTTTTTAAATCGATTAATTAGTAAAATAAAAGAGTTTTCTATTAAAGACTCAATGACATGGATAAACAAAGAATAAAAATATGTATTATCTTCCATTGAAAAAAAAAATTATATTCATATATTTATAGTCATGTATATATTTATCATCATATTTGATTATCGTCATAAAAATATTAACCAATTATTTTTATAATCATCATATTCTATAAAGCAGAAAACAACAAGTGAATTAAAATTTCATGAGATTTGATAAATCATATTTTGCGTTTCCAACATAAAACATAGCCGGATGATGTTTATAATTTAAACATATAATAAAAAAAGCATGATTCTATGAACTCGTCATATTTGTTCATAACATAAAACATAATATGGTGATATTCTATGGCTAAAACATATAAAAGTTACCTAAAATATTTAAGTGTAGTTTGATTTCACGATCACTTTGTTCTAAGGAGCGTACGTGTTGATAACGTGTTAAAGGAAAAAACAAATAGAACAACAATAGAATGGAGAGAATGAATCTGTAATTCTCATTAATCAAAAGCCCTTTAAATAGGGATGAGATATAAGCAGATAACCACAAGATATTTCAATTCTAATCTAACTCTGATATGTTTATCAATATCTATATTTCTATCTTTATCGTCACATCCTTTAGACGATAACACACTTATCCTACAACAATTCTATTATTTTTCTTATAAATACGATAATATTGAAAAATAAATAACCTCTTTTTAAAAATATTATTTTCTATTGGTTTTTTGGCTATAAAAAGCAACCACGTTATGACCTTGAGAAGTCGTACATGATATTGTACGGCCAACCATCCTTTCTAGTTGATTGTTATTATCAATGTTTTAAATGGCGTGAGGCATAGCGTGACGGTGAGGTCAAACCTCAAGTCTTAAGAGTCACGGCAAAGGCATGACGTTTTTAATGCGTGACTTATTTTGTCATTTTTCTAATTCATAACATTATATATAAAAACATATGTTTGTAGTTACTCAATGAGTCAATATTAATAAGCAAGTTGTATTATGATGTATATTAAAAAAATTTGTAAATAAGAAATTAAAAACGTAAAAAAAATCAAATATAACTTTACAAAATTGGGCGTTAGGCCATGACGTGTCATAGACTTAACGTGGCGTGAGACACAAGTCTTGGTGTTATGACGCGACATGGCGATTGTACGACGAGTTTTTTAGAACAGTGGTTATTATTGGTAATTTGATTTTTTAATTATTTGTTTTTTTAGTTTTTAATCTTAATTTTATCATCAATTTATTTCTTACAAATATCAATTATTTCAAATTAATTATTTTAATTTTAAAATAATTAATATTATGTTGAATTATTTTTCATTAAATTATATTTCAAGTTGACTATTGCATTTTTCAATGAGATATAACAATATATGTCTCTTGTCTTATTATAGAAAATTAATTATTGTTTTTTGGAAAAATCATGGAAAATGGCTTCCAGGTTGACTTCGTCAACATTTGACAAACTAACTAATAAGTTAATGGTTACATAATAAACAAGTAGGTAGTAGATAACTTAATTGTTAATTGAAAGAATACTAGATCTACTAATCATTCAGATAGTTTAGAAATATAAAATGACCGAACATAACTTTTTAAAGAAATTAGTCAATTCTAATATTTTATAATATAATTATAACAAATACCAATAATATAATATGTTAATTAGTAAAACAAACAAAAAATCAAATAATATAATATTTTAATTAATATAATTTTAATTTAATGGTTAATCACACACACATATATATATATATATATATATATATATATAAGTGTATTAGTGGATTTTTATAAAAATGAATTTAAAAAAAGTATATCAATTGATGATTTAAAGTAATCTTTAACACATAATATTAATAAACACAAAATCTATCAGTTTTATACATCTTAATTAAATAAGGGGCTACACGGTTCGTTTTCAATTAAAACATGTATGGATAAAGTTGTCTGTATTAGTAAAGTTGTCTGTATCATAACATATAAGTTGTTTGTTGATTGTTGTGTTTAATAAATAGTCTGAATACCAGAAAGAAGGGAAATAGTAAAAGGGAAATAAAAAGGTGAATAAATGACGGAATACAAAGATTCTATTTTTTTGGTTGACCAAATAAATCATAGGTTGAGCAAATAAACCACAACCGAATAATTATTTATGACTGAGCGCATACGCCATATAAACTATAGAGCCATTAAGCCACAACCGAACAACCCTAAGGTTTTTTCAAGAAATTAATTTTTTAAACCATTTGTCAAGCTATTCAAAAGTGGCAAATTTTGGATAACTTAACAAATGGCTTTAAAAATTACTTTTTGAAAAATTATTAATTAATTAAGATGTATGTGATTGATAAATTTTGTATTACTAGAAGTATACTCGCGTAATGTAGCGCAATATATCTTGATTTTAATGTTTCGTTTTCTTTTCTGTTTTTGTTGATTTTATAATGCGGTTTTGTATAGTTTTGAGAAAACAATAATGTTTTTTTTATAAATTTGTTTAATTTAATTTTTATTATAATTTAGGTGTAATAATGTTGTAATTTATTGTAGGTTTAAGAATGTATTGTTTTTTATAAAATAATAATTAAGTATTTTTTTAGAATTCAGTTATTATCCTAATTATTTTTTATATTTTTTATATTTTTAGACGTCATGCTTACCATACTCAAGCATATAACCAATGTCTAAAATATAAAAAAAATAATCCAAATTGAGTCTATAAATAACCATTTGATTCCTTCAAAGTTCAACACCAAATATATCGCAAACCACACATATTGTGAAAACCAAGACGATGGCATCAAAATGTGAGCAAGTTGAGCAAGGTACGATTCATAATTTTTTGTTATATATTTTAATTATATATATATATATACAATTAAATATATGTGATACTATTATAGAAATATAAAGATTGTATACACGCTATATATGTCATACATCGTTAAATTATGCGCCTATTTACTAAAGGTCGACGGGTGGACCATGACAACTGTGAACTTGTATGGCGTGATGTAAATATTGGTATAGCAATTGTGATTTATTTTGTGCTAATGTGGTTGTCGGAAAGTTGAGATGCTATGTATGATATATAACCAGTTTCTTTGTGATTTGTTATCAAATGGAACTCTAAAATGACCGAAAACTGGTTTTCAAAACCAACCTCATATTTTCGATTGACTTCGGCATTGCTTTCGTGTCCAAACAAATAAGTTCAGTGCTTTGGAGCTTGATTTGGTTCGAGATTTGCACCTCCTTACATGCCTATTTGAAGAGAGCTTTTCTACCAATAGATTTTAACTCGTTCACTTGAGTCAAGATATATAAACAAGCGTTTAAGCTCTAGATCCCAACTATGAGGGACAGTTGTTTCTCGATCAATAACAAACCACCTCAATACCATCACTTAGAGATCTGATTTCTTCTGCACTCAGTCTCCATTTTGGACAATCTTTATGTGGTACGTAGCTCTCTAGATAAACATTGATTAACACAAGCTCTTTAATTAAATCTTAACCCCAAATGGGAATTTAAACAAGGTCTCTAATTCCTAGTTGCGATTAGCATTAACGAATTATAAAAATCACCAACTCAAAACAATAAGCAAACAAGCTCGCCTTATTAGAGCTTCGATTGCTAGAATTCAAGAAATCGAACTTAAAACCTTATTGAGACCAAACGATTTCATTTTGATAAAGTCCCTAGGCAATTACGGATCTTAGGATTTCAAATTACAAACATTCATTAGAAGAGTAACTAATTGATCAAATTAATTAATGATTCAAATGAGATTCAAGCAAATAGACTTGTTCCACCAGATTACAACGAAGTTTCAAAGTAAATGCTACATAATCTAAAGAAAAACCATTGTTGGGGCGAAAGAACTTAGCCACACATGGCTAAGTTCAGATTACTACAAAAAAGGGAAAAGAAAGTACCAAAAGTGAAAGGAATGATAAGAATGCTTCCAATCGATTTCTTGCCCAGGTCCTTTCTCTTTTGAATAAATATGCCTAGTCATCGTTTGCAAAAATAAGTCCACTTCATTTAAAATTTGAGAAAGTATTCTTCACCTTACAGTCATTTATAAAACTATGACACACAAAGAATTGGACGACTTTTTGTGCGACTTAAGTTGCCCAAGAGGTCACAGGAGCCTCTGTTTGGTACCGTTTCTTCGGTTTTAAGCCCCTTTCACTCATATTCAACAATAGACGTAATTTTTTTCTTGGGGGGGGGGGGGGGGGGGGGATAAAATGACATAAAAAATGAGGATTTTAAGCATATTAACATATATTAAAACTTGAAAATTCATAGCTATCAATTAACATGTGTTTAGCTTCGTTTATTTTAATTACTGTTATGTGTTTGTAGGTAAGAGAAGTTGGCCGGAGCTAGTTGGAAAGACAGGAGAGTATGCGGAGTCTGTAATAGAGAAAGAAAACCCTTTAGTTAACGCTGAAATCATCCCGGAAGGAATCATGATTGCACAAATATATATTTGCGATAGGGTTGTCGTGTGGGTGAACAAGAAAGGGATCGTAATAAGTACCCCTTCAATTGGTTAACAAAGTCCCTCCTTGGAATGTGGTCGAGAAATATCAATTGTTTGGTTTACTTATACGTTGTGAAAATAAAGATGTATATTTGACTTTATGTTCAAAGATTCATCTATTTGTATCTTCCTTTTAATTAAATTGTACTCATCGTGAATTATTGATATAAATACGTACATATTGATATACATATTTGTCTTCACCGTCATTTATGAATTTTCATTTTTTAATAAATCATAATTTATGAAGTCGTAAATGTCCTAAACGGTTCAAATCAACACAACATATAAATGTCAAAACTCATAGTTTTATCGAAAATTAAAACCATTTTATCCAAAAGAAAATAAATTCAAAATACTCATTTTGATCTAAATTCAATTCCTTAAAATAGATCAAATGATGAACAACATGAAACTTAATAAATAATTGTAACCAACAAATTAAATTCCTTTTTACTGGTTTGATACAAGCTTTTAGGGTACACGTATATTAATCGTGTACTAATTGAAGGCAAAAACTTATTTATGCTCTTCATTAAATTAAAAGAAAGCCATGAAAACAAATTATCAATTAATAATCATTTTTCATGTTTATTTAAAAACTAAATTTCAAAAGAAATTTTAAATTCTTGAATAAAATAGTTTATCTAGAATTATCTCTTAAATGAACACATCATATTTTTATATCTCAATGTTCATTATATTTTATTTGTACCGAGTATTTTTTTTCTTTATTTACGCTTAATTTAATCCAAATATCTACCCACTCGACTTGGGTATGGCGTAAATTGTTGGATATCCATGATCAATTATGGCCTATTTTTTTCTCGCAAATTGGAGATGGTACCTTAACAAATACATGGGAGGATAAATGGTTAACAATTGGACGTTGGACGTTTGTCAAATTTGCTATCCTATAGGTGTATCCATGCACGCGGCTTCTTGACATTATCTTCGGTGCAAGATGTAATTATATATTCAAATGGAGGATTCTTGGCCGACTATGATACAATCAAAACGGGCAATCTAGCCCACACTCTTCGAGCGAGTGCTGACTCCAGAAGGATTGTAGAAACGATGGTGAAGAGAATAAGAATTAATTAAAACTTTCATAATCAATAATTAACAAAAGCCTAGATATAAATACTTCTACTCCTACGAAAGGATAACCACAAGGCAATAAACTAACAATAATCCTATCCCAATACCAATCGTAGCTCAATACTACTTCTTTACTCAATTCTTTATCATAATCTAATAGATTCACCCTATCACATAGTTTTAATGCCAAACAGGAGCCACTAAATTCTCTTGGAATGTTGGATGCTCACTCACACTAGCCGCCTGTTTCCATAGTCTTCTGGATTGGATCAGTTGGTGTAACACTCCCCCCTTCTTCGGATATCACCTTGTCCTCAAGGTGGTAATGAGGGTACACAGATTTGAACTCCTGCACCCACTCCCATGTTGCATTTTCCAGTTGGCTACCAGACCATTGAAACAAAACCTGTTTTGTCTGTTTTGTCAGTTTCACATTTCTTAGCACACTTTGCATATCACAAATGACCATGGGATGTTCGGTTGGGTGCCCATAAGTCTAGCTCTGTAGGTAAATCCTTGATGACAGTTGGTTCCCCTCCTTTGTAAGGCTTAAGGAGACACATATGAAACACTGAGTGGATACGGTTGGATATTGGCAAATCCAACTGATATGCTACTGCACCAACACACTCTACGATAGTAAATGGCCCATGAAACCTTTTGTACAACTTATTAGATAGTCGAGAGGCAACTGTTACCTATCGATATGGTTGTAGTGTTACCAAGACCTTATCCCTTACTTCAAAGTTGACTTCTCGGTGCCCACGATTAGCGATCATCTACATCCGGTTTCTTGAAACAACCAAGTTTTCTTTTATTGCCCGCAACAATGCATCTCACTCAATTAACAAGTCTCCAATTGCATCTATTTTGGACATCCCTAGTGTGTACAGAATTAAGGCAGGAGGTCGCTTACTATACAATACTTGATACGAGGACATCTTGATGCTAATGTGGTAGCTCGAGTTATAACAAAACTTAGCCCAACTCAATAATGGTGACCATTGATGCGACTGCTCGGACACAATTGCTCTGAAATATTGTTCCAAGCCCCTGTTGACCACCTCAGATTGCCCATCCGTTTGAGGGTGATACGAGGTACTTGATTTAATTTTGTGTTGCTTAATGCACACAAGTGTTTCCAAATATTACTAAGAAATACCGCATCCCAATTCGACACAATATATTTTGGAAAACCATGATGTTTGATTACTATGTCAATGAATAACTCAGCGACTTTCTTGGCGTTATAATGAGTGGGCAATGCACCAAAATGGGCAAATTTGGTCAACCTATCCACGACAAACAGTATTACCATTCTTCCCTTTGAAACACGTAATCCTGTTAGGAAGTCCATAGTTACATCGTCCCAGATTGCCTCGGGTATAGGCAACGGTGTAAAAGACCTGTCTGTGCTTAAGTAGAATACTTGGTTTGTTGACAAACCAAACACAAACCGATAAATTTGTCAAGAAATTGTCGCATTCCCTTCCAATAAAATAATGTTGATGAACTAACCTTCACCTTTTCCACTCCACAATGTTTGGAATACGGTGTTGTATAAAATTCTTGTAGTAGCATTTGCTTCAATTTGGACTGGTCACTAAGAAAGTAACGATTTTTAAAAATTAAAATGTCATCTTGCTATTGTATTGAGGGGGTAATTCACCTCGAGATAATCTGTCATTTAGTTTGCATAGTTCTTCCAGTGACTTATTTTTGTTTCTCAATCATCTACCAAGCCTATGATTGGCTTACTTAAAACCATAAAAGACGAGTGAACCATCTCATTCTCTTCGTGTACATGGGACAAAGTATCTACCACTAAGTTTGTTTCAACCGACTTATATTCGATTACAAAATTAAATCCCAAGAGTTTCCTAACGTATTGTCGTTGCATGGGTGTTTGGATTACCTGTTGCAATATTTCTTTAATGCTTTTGTGATTTGTTTGTATCACAAACTTCCTTCCGAGAAGGTATTGGAACCATTTATACACAACTTCCACGATGGCAAATAATTCTCTCTGATAAGTTGTTGCTGCTTGCATTCGGGACCAAACTTTTTGCTAAGATAGCAAATTGGGCGACAACCTTGGAGCAAAATTGCACCAATTCCACCCCCTAACGCGTCGATTTCAATGATAAACTGCTCGTTAAAAGTCGGTAGTCTCAACAAAAGGGTGCTGGACAACTGATGCTTAAGTCCTCCAAATGCTATTTCTTCTATCTCACCTCATTTAAACTTGTCCTTTTGTAAAAGATTGGTCAGAGGTGCAACTATATAGTTGCATACCCTTTGATAAATCTTCTATAATATCCTTCTATCCCCAAGAACCTATGAACTTGTTTTTGATTTTTGGGGTGCGGTCACAACATTATTGCTTCAATTTTCTGGGGATCCATTGCCACTCCACAACTTGAAATAATGTGCCCAAAATTAAGGCAGTGTATCAGACGGGTCAGGGGATTCAGGTGGGCAAACCAATAACCGACCAGATTTCAGAAATGGAAACCAAGCCACAAACTTTTTGGGTTTCGGATTTCGGATTACTCTGGGTTCGGGTTGGTCTGGTTTCAGGTTATGTTCGGTCGGGTTTCCGATATAGTTATATGCAAAAAAATTATAATATTCAATCAATTTTGATGATGAACTCAATTGATTTAGAGAATTGATAAAACTAATAGTAGGTTTAGTGTATACAAATAAGTGCAACCGACTAGGATTTGGCATTTTCAAAGGATAATATAGATAAATAATATTTATATATAATATATATATATATATATATACATATGTCAGGTTCTTTGGATGGGTCATGTGGCCAAAAATCAAACCATCACGAACCCAAATATCCCCCAAAAAGTCGGGTTTCAAATTTTCGGATTTTGGGGTATTCAGATTTTACATAAACACCTCATTTTCAGTTTGGGTTCGGTTCCGATTTTCGGACTATTCGGATTTTGCTCACCCCTACCCAAGATAGTCCAAGGAATCAGCAACAAACACATTTTGACAACTTGACAAAAAACTGCTTTCCTCCAAACAATGGAAAACACGTTGCAAATGCTCCACATATGAAGTAATTGAGGCACTGTAAATTAATACGTCGTAAAAGAAGACAATAACAAATTTTCGTAAATAAGGTGAGAAAATTTTGTTCAAGGAGGCCTGGAATGTTATTGGTGTGTTGGTTGGTGCTCCTAATGGCATGACTAGGAACTCATTCCTAAATGCTATTTTATAGATATCTCTGTCATGAACATGGATCTGGCAGCCCGCAAGTCTAATTTGCTGAACAAACTAGCTCCACCCGATTCATCAAGCATCTCTTCTGCTGTCAGTATTGGAAATTATCCTTGATAGTCACCTCATTTTAAGGCCCTATACTCCACACAAAATCGATAGGTCCCGTCCTTCTTTTTCACCAACAAGACTGGTGAAGAAAAAGGGCTCTGACTAAATCATATGATTCCTTGCTTTAACATCTCGGAAACCAACTTTTCTATTTCGCCCTCCTGGTAACTTTGTCATCTGGTTAACTTCTTTAGTTGGATAAAGCTCCACACCGACCTTGAATCCTTCTTTGGATGATTTTTGGCATTAACAGTTTGGCGCCCACCATGGGGCGCCATCTAAAGAAAATCCTCGACAATCGTGCACCGTACTAACAATTTCTTCGAGTATTTTCTCTTCTACAAGATAATGTCAGCCCCTCAAGGAACCCAAGAGCAAATCATGGCTCAAATGAATATGGAGTTGAACGTTGCCCTTGCTCGTATCGATGCCTTGACTAATCAACACAGACAAGTGGTGGAAGAGATTGCATCTTTAAGAAACCAGAATGCTAGCAACGCAGCAGGGCCTTCGCATGGTCTAGGTGGATCCAATATGCCTTGGTCGGGACCTCCGCTTCCCAACTATCCGAGAGCTCTTTTCCCTGGCATTCCCATTCAACCTATGCCGACGATACCACCAATGTTATCAGTTCCACCATTCTTCCACTCGACAACGCCAATGCCAACTTTTCATTACAATGGAGATGCTTCCGACTCGTCGCAACAGAATGGATTCCAGAATTCAGGGAACATCCCGACAGTAGCTCAAGGGAATAACCAAGATGATCTAGTCGCTCAACGATTGAAGATGTTGGAAGAGCAAAACAAATGTGTGTTGTCGCTACTTGCCAAGCTTCCAGGAGCAGTAGTACATGTCGACGTCGAGCCTAATACTGGGTTTCAAGCGTCACCCTTTGTCGAAGAAATTGCGATAGTCGACGTCCTGAAGAATTATAGCATCCCAACATTCACATAGAAGTATTCTGGCATCACGGATCCAACTGAACACGTCGCCTAGTACAAACAATTGATGTGGACAATGTCGATCCCACACCAGTATAAAAAGGTGTGTATGTGCAAAAGCTTCGGGGCGACCCTCACAGGTGCAGCTCTGTAATGGTTGATCCGTCTTAAACCCAAATCCATCAGTTAATTCGCTGAACTAATGAACCAATTCTCCCAGCAATTCGCCAGTAGTCACAAGATGGAGAAGCAAACTAGTGACTTGTACTATGTCGTGCAAAAAGCTGGGGAAACCATTCAAAGCTACTTTAATCGTTTCAATGCCGAAATTATCAGTGTATGCAATTGTGATATCAAGACCGCGATCGAAGCATATAAACATGGTCTAGATGAAAGTTCGTGTCTTTACACTGATCTGACAAAATACCCCCAGAGAACTTCGAAGATGTACGAGCAAGGTTTGGCCTATATGAGAGTCGAAGAGGACGCCGCTTTTCGTCGTAAGCACTTTGTCGACAAAAAGTCGCTAAGTGTGAGGATACCTGAATTTAAATCCAAAACAACAGTTAAAATAGAACCCTCACGGCAGATATCGAATGTCAGGTTCGATAAGAAGAAGGTCTTGACCACAACCGGATTCCCTCAATACCCTAAAGTCTCCTCCTTTGGATTCAAAGGGACCTCTAAAGACTTGGTCAAGGCAATGAGGAATGTACAAGCAACTATCCGCTGGCCGAAGAAAAGTGACAAAGGCGATGACAAAAAAGATAAGACAAAATGGTGCGACTTTCATAGCGACCATGGTCACACGACGGATGATTGTATCGCCCTAAAAAGGAGCTCGCTTGGCATGTTCCAAAGGGAAATCTCAAAGATATCCTCGACGAGCCAACAACGCTCGATAACAATGTTCGACCACCGTCTACTGTTTATGGAAAAATTGTGAACTGCGTTACGGGAGGTTCTGACTTCTGTGGTTTGACATACTATGTGGCAAAAAGACATGCCAGTAGGGGGGCAGACGATCAACCAATCCCTCGGTCCTCTCGACCAAAGGAGGAACGGGTATTAGAGTCGATGAAAATAACATTCGACCAAGATGACTTGGGCGACTTACATCAAAAACATCACTATGGGTTAATCATTCAGCTCCAGATGGGCAATTGTTTGACCCGAAGGGTGTTGGTCGACGGAGGAAGCTCAACGAACATAATCTTTCTCGACACCGTCAAAGCTTTGGGTCTCGACAAGTCGGAGATCGTTCGATGCTCGACGACCCTGGTAGGTTTCAACGGAGATGCGACAAGAACCTTTGGAGAGATCATTTTGCCAGTCTACACCAAAGGAATCAATAAGAAAACCAGGTTCAACGTCATCGATTATTCATCAGCATACAACATCATTCTTGGTCGACCCTGGATCCACGATATGAAAGCAGTCCCCTCGACGTACCACCAGACGATGAAATTTCCCACGCCATGGGGAATCCAAGAGATCAAGAGTGAACCAAAAGTTGCTCGACACTGTTACAAGACAACGATGAAACCACGAAAGGAGTCGATCTAGCAATTACAGAAACCAGGATGCTCCCGATACTATCGATGACTATCGTTTGGAGGAAGTCATCCAGGACCAAAGCAAGCCGAACCAAGTCATCTTCATAGGTTCGTCCCTTGAATCTCCATTAAGAAATAACTAATCTATTTTTTGCAAGAACATGCTGACTGTTTCGCTTGGACGCACGAAGACATGGTCGGCATCGACCCTGACATCATTTCACACAAGCTGAATGTGGATCCATCATTCAAACCCACGTCAAAAGTTCTCTCCAGAACGGAACAAGGTGATCAATGACGTAGTCGACAACCTTCTTAAGACCAGGAAGATTCGAGAAGTGAAGTACCCCGATTGGTCAGCCAATGTTGTAGTCGTACAAAAGAAAAACGGTAAATGGAGGGTGTGCATTGATTTTACAGATTTAAACACAGTGTGTCCAAAGGATCCATTTCCTTTGCCACATATCGATGTTCTAGTCGATGCAACTGCTGGACATGAACTCTTGACGTTCATGAATGCATACTCAGGCTATAATCAGACACTAATGCATGTTGACGATCAAGAAAAGACAACCTTCATTACAGATCGAGGAATTTATTTTTATAAGGTTATGCCTTTTGGTTTGAAAAATGCAGGTTCCACATACCAGCGATTGGTCAACAAAATGTTCAAGGATCGACTGGGCGATACCATGGAAGTGTACATCGACGACATGCTTGTCAAGTCACGACAAGCTATCGACCACGTCGAATATCTGCAACAATCGTTCGACATTCTCAGGAAATACCACATGAAGCATAACCCGACGAAATGTTCCTTCGGAGTAAGCACCGAGAAATTTCTAGGATATATGGTGACAAGACGAGGGATTGAAGCTAATCCCGACCAGATCAAAGCCATTATCGAGATCAAGTCACCGCGAAATTTCAAAGAAGTTCAACGTTTGACTGGTCGTGTGGCAGCCATAAATAGGTTTATCTCACGATCGTCGAACAAATGCCATTTGTTTTACAACGTCCTACGAAAGAACAAGGGCTTCCAGTGGACGAGCGACCATGAGCAAGCATCGCAAAAATTGAAAGAATACATGGCGTCGCCTCCACTGTTATCAAAACCCAATGACAACGAAGTCTTGCAATTATATTTAGCCGTTAGTCCTTATGCAGTAAGTACAGTCCTGGTAAGAGAGGACGACAAACGTCAACTACCTATCTATTATGTAAGTAAATCTTTACTTGATGCAGAAACCAGGTATTCATCGATGGAAAAGTTATTACTATCATTAGTTACAACAACTAAAAAACCGTGACATTACTTTGAATCACATCTTATAACTGTCGTTACTAACTTTCCACTCAAGTCCGTCTTGAGAAAACCAGAATTGACAGTTCGACTAGAGAAATGGAGTATATATATTAGCATTTACGACATCGACTTCAAACTCAGGACCACGATCAAATCGTAAGTCCTAGCAGATTTTGTCGCTGACTTTAGTCCTGAACTAGAGTAGGAAGCACAAGACGAAGCTTATTCTGTGGCGAATCACGACGACAAACCCTGGACTCTACATGTCGACGGATCATCTAACGCTAGAGGTACAGGACTGGGCGTCGTCTTAAAGTCTCCACAGGGGGGCAAGATGGTGTAATCCATATGATGTGACTTATAAGCAACCAACAACGAAACAGAGTATGAAGCCCTGATTGTGGGCATGAACATGGCGCTCGACTTGGGGGCAAAAGGGTTGCACGTCAAGAGCGACTCCCTCCTTGTCGTGAACCAAATGAATGGCGAGTTAGCGGAAAAAGACTCGAAAATGACATCATATCTCAGAGTAGCCAAGGCAAAATCTGAAAAATTTAGGACTTTCTCGATCGAACAAATTCCAAGAGATCTAAATACTCAAGCTGATGCCTTAACCAATCTTGGATCGGCACTGAGTAAACCACTGTTCGAAACGATACCTCTGGTACACCTCATGACATCATCCATCGATCACGACGAAATCGTCCAGATCGACAGTAACGAAGAAAATTGGTCAAGCGAAATAATGAACTATTTAACACACGACCAACTCCCTGAAGACAGAATGGAAGCCCGAAAGATCAGATGCAAGGCATCTAGATATGTTGTAATACAAGGTAGACTTTATCGACGATCATCTACCAGACTCAATTTATGATGTGTCGTTAGCAAAACGCAAGTCCAGAACATCCTACAAGAAATGCACGACGGTGAATGTGGCAACCATTCAGGTGGTCGTAGTCTAGCCAATTGAGTATCACGACAGGACTACTATTGGCCAATGCTACGACAAGACGCCATTAGGTATGTACAGAATTGTGACGCATGTCAACGACATTCAGGTACGACACACAAATCTTCTGAACCTTTACACTCGACATTAATTCCCTGGCCCTTTATGAGGTGTGGAATGGACATCGTTAGTAAGCTACCGCCTGCCCCTAGGCAAAAAGTATTTTTACTTGTTCTTACAGATTATTTCTCTAAATATATAGAGGCAGCCGCTTTTTCCCAAATTCAGGACAAAGAGGTCATATCCTTTATCCAGACTAACATTATCTGCAGGTTTGGAATACCATCTGAAATTGTTTGCGACAATGGGTCCCAGTTTATAAGCGAAAGAACTCAGCAATTTTGTGAGGATCGTGGCATAAAACTCACGACCTCGACGCCACGATACTCTCAGTCGAATGGACTTGCAGAATCAAGCAACAAGACTATTATAAACTCGATCAAGAAACGTTTGAAAGCAGCAAATGGAAGATGGGTCGAAGAACTTCCCTCAGTACTATGGGCAAATTGTACGACTCCACGTACATCCACTAGACAAACCCCATTCTCCTTGGTCTATGGTTGTGAGGTGGTTCTACCCGTCGAGATCCAGTTTCCAACATCGAGGCATACATAGGTTGACCATAACTTAGTCGACTTAAGTTATGATCTCGATGCCCTTGAAGAAATGAGAGAATCATCATTGATTCGAATGGAATCTCAGAGACAATCAGTCGAACGTTATTTCAAAAAAACCGTAAAGACTAAAGTCTTCCAAGAAGGCGACTACGTCTTACGTCGAGTGTTTCAAAACACTCAAGAGCCAAACACAGGTAAGCTTTCCATCAAATGGGAAGGTCCTTATCGCATATCTAAAGTCGTGGGAAAAGGTGCCTACAGGCTCCAAACTCTCAACGACCAAGATATCCTTCATAGTTGGAATGCAACACACCTCAAAAGGTATTTTTTTCTAATACCCTTATTCTAGTTTTCCTTACGATTATTTTCATAACTAGTACTAACTTAAGCATCGGATGGTCGTTGGTTAGCCTACGACCAACCTCTGACATTGTTTTCTCGCAGGATCGCACGACATAAGACCGTAAGTCTTTCGCAAGACTTAGTCTTATAAAACGCCGAAGATGTATAATCTAAGTTCTTAACTTAAAAAAATTCACTGTGAATGAAAGCCTTGGTCGCAAGAATCTTTAAATTACCTGAATTGCCTTAGTCGCAAGTATCCTTGGGTGAAATTGTTCGATATGCCTCAATCGTGAGTACCCTTATATTATTTGCGTCATGAATTTCTATGGATTGAATGCCTTATGTTTTAATTTCTTGATCACACGACTTTTGAATTCGAAAGGTTCTAAGTACTTTTTGACTTATGTTGTTATCGTGTTTTATCGTATGTATCATTACATAGAACACGACAGATAAGATAAAAACCATTTCTATTATAAACCAAAATTAATGGTTACATGTGGAAGGCTAGACCACCAACGATCGACCACAGAAAATACAAAAAATAACTTCAAAGATAGAAAGCAGAAAATTCAAGACGGAGGAGCGTCTTCTGTGGACTGCGAGGCATCACCCGCTAGAGTTTCATCGACCTTGGCCTCCTCCTCGGCCTCGATCGCTTCAACGTCCTTCTCATCCTCGGAGTCCATATCCCTTTCATTCTCGATCTCTGCTAGGTAGAGCTGGAGGTCTTCTTCGGCGTTGGCAAGAGGATTCTTCCCGACCAGATGACGCCTCATAATGGCTGCCTTCGTCATCCAGCGAGCGAAAGCCTCGATGGCCTTCAACTCTTCCTCTAGATCCTTGATCCTGGACTTTTGCTCGGCCTCCCTATCCCTTATGACCCAGTATCATTTTCATTCTCGACTAGGGTCACTTGGGCCCGCTTCATCTCCTCTCGGGTCCCCTTCGGGATCTCGCACGACATGTGAAGATGTGTCTGTAGATCAGCCGTCTGGCGACCGGAGACCCCCAAGACCTTGTGAGCTTCTTCAAGCCTTATGGTCAAGGATTCCATCTTGGACATCGCCTCCTTCTCCCTGGATAGAGCAACTTTCTCTCTTTCTAGTGCCACTTTCTCTCTTTTTAAGAGCAGTGGGAAAGAGACGCTGAATTCTCTCCATCTCCCCGTAGAGACCGAGAGAGGCTTTGAACGTTTACAAAAAAAACACACGATGTTAGTACATGTAGTTAAAAACAACATATATAAAAGAAAACCAGGTAAGTGTCGACCCTTACCATGAAGGCGAGACCGGAGACGTGGGATCCTACGTCGTCGATCGTCATCTCCTTGAACTCCCCCTTGAAGTGCAGAAGCAGATACTTACCCAGATGGGGAAATATACCCGCCCAATCGAGAACGTCATCCGCCATAAATCCGACGGCAACGTAAAGTTGACCGTCTGGACGTCGGTAGGTCCCTTCCCCTTATCGGACGTGGGGACGGAACCGGAGGCCTGAGTCGCCTGCTCCCTCTAGAGGATTCACCGTCGGAGGTGCAACGCTATTGTGGACCACAGGAATTGGGTCGCCAATCTTCGCCTTTTCGTGGGTAGCGACGCTTGACACGTCCCCACCCCTCGACGACGGTTCCTTTGGAACCGCCATCTGCGTACGCTTGGGCAGGCTCGACCCAGTAGTCGCAACCGCCTTTCTTTTCTCTTTGCCCTTCCGAGCCAACTCCAGCTGGGCCTTCCTTCGGTCGGCCGCAGTGGAGGTCTTCGTAGGAGAACCACCTAAAAACGCAAGAAGCGTACGACAAGTTAAATACAAAGAAAGAGATAATGTAAATTAAGGGAAAAGGTAAAGAAGATCGAACATATTACCTGCCATCACCTCCTCTTTCTCTTCCAGTTTTTCTTCCTCCTTCTCCTCCTCCTCGTCCTCCTCGACCTCAAAGGGTTCGACGATGGTCACGTTGTCGTCGTCGCCTGTCGACGGAAGAGGATAATACGATCGGTCCACCACGCTATAACCCAAAAAGCAGGTTATTTTGTATACTGAATCGTTGTTTGGTTTCACCTCATCGAACTTGATAGCTGAAATCAAAATAACATAAGAACAAAAGAAAAAACGTTAAATGCAAACCTATAGAAAATGTACGACAAAGATTAAAAACAGTAAAAATCTTACTTGACGTATTCCAGAACATCTCTGGCATGTCGCTGTCTGGATCCAACGACGCCGAACGCACGAATTCGTATCTAGCCTTTCATCCACGGTCGTTGCCTGCGATATTAAGTACCAAGGTGCGATCACCTCGATACTTAGAAAAGAGACTGTAACGGTGAAAACCGTCAGTCTTCACGACGTACGCCATGAGAAAATCGTTCACATCGAACGAAGATCCCCATTCCGTTGTTAGTCACTCGATCACCGAGACGATCCTCCAGAACTGGGGAATGAGTTGCCCTGGAGCAAGGTTGAATGTGTGCATAAACAACCTCAACAATGGCGAATAGGGCCACTTTAACCCTATTTTGAAAGGGTACTCTTATACAACGAAATACACCTCCGGACACATGTCCGGGCGTACTTGGCCAGGAGAGTTGATGGCCACAAAAGAGGGTATCTGCGCTATATAGAACTCGCAGGTTCACTTGACATCGCTAAAATCAACTAGGTTAATATTTAGCTTGGACAAACCTAATATATCTCAGTTCTTTCTAGGTTTCTTAGCCTTAGTCTTAAACCGCATGTAAAAAAGCGAAGAAGATCGTACCTTATTTATAGCTGCTCTAAACCTCGATCGAAAGCTAAAACGGGAAAGGATTCGCAAAGGCAGTCTCTCTCTAAAATATTATGAAAACATAAAAAGGAAGCTATCCTGGATATCTCCTATTTATACGCGAAAATCGTATCAAGCAGAATCGCTCGATGATCGACATGTGTCGATCGACTCTTCATGAATATCGCTAGATCTTCGACACCTATCACACACAACTGTCATGCGTGTTCCCCATGTCCTCATGACATCACGCGTGTCAGACAAACCATCATAGGTCTAGTTAGAAGCGAACCGCTTCGGTTCCACCGCGATGAGAGCCTCTCACCGAGTGACACGTGGCGAACCACCAAAATTTTCGATAAACTTAAAATTTAAAATTCAAAATTTCCACTTAATTTCAAATTTTGGGGGCAAACTGTTTGGGTAAAAATCCACGACCTCGACTGACGATATCATTTCACACGACTGGTCTTGTATTAAGATAAGGTCCCATCGACCAAACATATTTTCAACACTTGTCAACACTTCCGGAGAAGTCGATTGAGCGTCGTACGACCATCGTAAAGATTACTCTCAACCACGATCATGCTAACGTCTGACCCAACGTTCTTCTGTTATTTAATGCATGTTTAATACTCATAAAGGCCAACGGCTATAACCGATCAGATCCATTAAAGTCATTATGAAGGATCGACCGTTACAAAGACACACTTATGGAGATCTAAGACTATAAATATTGAAGATACACGTTTCACAAGGGGACTCCAGAATTCACAAGCTATCCGAAGAACAACCACGATATTTTTTCTCATATTACACGACCGAAGCATTATTCGCAGGACAAAAACATTTAACGCACGATTTACAATAGTTACTTGTTTTTACACTTGTTTTATATATTTATTTTGTGTAAATACTGTAATACATAAGGACATCGCCCCATGTTTGGTGATCATAGTGCTCGACGACCTCTCACTGTCGTCCGTGGTTTTTTCCTCGTTAAGGTTTTTTCCGCGTCACCAAATCTCTTGTCTCTTTATTTTGTTTATTATCGTGCAAATTGTCGTCTGGTTACTTTCTTTAGTTGGATAAAGCTCCACACCGACCTTAAATCCTGCTTTGGACGATTTTTGGCATTAACAGTTATCATGACTTTTAAGCCAAATTTTTCGCATAATATAGTATCACCACTACCTATATAAACTTTGAAGGCCTTGGTTGTTTTAACGGCTAGTTGCAATTTCTCCACCATTAGACAAAATTATGTGTGCTGCCACTATCGATTAAAACGTCAAAGTCACTATTACCTACCTTTCCCCATAAAATTTTAACGAATGTGGGCTGCCATGGCTAACTAACGAGTTTAAGACTGACATATGACACATCCCCGCTCTCAAGTGCCTCATCATCCTCCACCATATTGTCTACTTGGTCGAGTTCATCGCCTTTGTTATCTTTTTCTTCAGAGGTCATGAGTAGTAAAATATTCCTTGTACATTTATGCCCCCTTACATATTTTTGATCGTAGTTAAAACATAAACCTTTGCTCATCCTTTTTTGTCTTTCAGCAGGGGAAATCCATTTGATTGGTAGTGTCGGGATTGGCTTGGTTGGGTATCTGGTGTTGGTAGTAGAGGTGGGTTGGTTGGGTTTGGTCTTGCATTATTATGGCGGGTTAAAGTTTGGGTATTACCTACGGCGGTCTAAGGAAGTATCTTGTGTTTGGTGGGCTAGAACATTTGAGTTGTTCTTGTCATCTTACCCGGGGTATTTGTCGGTGCAGTCGGCTAACTATCTTCAAACCGAGCTAAGGCAAACTCTTCACCCAACGTTTGTGGTTTGGCATCCAGCAACTCCTTGTAACATGGGTTTAAGGCCAGAAGTATAAAACGAGATCAATAGTGATTCATTGTTTCTAGTTACTCGGTTTATCATCCTCTCGAAATCGGCCTGATATTGTGCAACTGTTCTCGTTTGTAGCAACTTGGAGAGTGCACCTTGTGGATCTTATTTTGGATGGATCAAACCTATTTCGAACATTCTCCAGGAAGTCTTCCCATGTGGTGATTAAGTTATTACGGCATAACCATCGATACCACTAAGTTGCATCACCATCCAGATTAAACCCTATGATGCGAAGTATTTGATCAGTTAGCGTTTCATGTAGATCGTTCCCCCATGTCAAAGATCCACGTTTCAGTCTCCGATCCATTGAATCGAGGTACTTCGAATTGCATGGACCTGGGAAACATACCACCTTGTTCACCTTTTAATTTCGGATGGACCAAACCTTTTGGAGAGTGCACCTTGTGGATCGTCATATTTGGATGGACCAAACCTATTTCGAACATTCTCTAGGAAGTCTTCCCATGTGTGATTAAGTTATTTTGGCGCATCCATCGATACCACTCAGTTGCATCACCGTCCAATTAAACCCTATGATGCAAAGTCTTTGATCAGTTGGCGTTCATGTAGATTAAAATATTCCTCAATCGCAAATATCCAAGTTTCAGGCTTTGATCCATTGAATCGAGGTACTTCTAATTGCATGGACCTGGGAAACGTACCACCTTGTTCGCCTTTTAATTTCGGTAGCCTTACCGCCTGTACTTCTTCTGTGCTCATACTGTCAATTTTTTCCATTAAGGCATCGATATGCTCTTTCCATAGCAACCACAAAGTTGTTTCATCACTCATTGATTTTGATTAAGCAAGGAAATGAAAGCACCATTTGATACGATCAAAACGGGCTATCTAACCCACACTCTTCAAGCGAGTGCCGACTCTAGAAAGATTGTAGAAACAATGATGAAGAGAACAAGAATTAGTTAAAACTATATTTAACATAAGCCTAGATATAAATACTTCTACTCTTATGAGAAGATAAAGACAAGGCAATAAACTAACAATAATCCTATCCCAATATCAATTCTAATCCGATACTACTTCTTTCCTTTACTCTTTATCATAATCTAATAGATTCAGCCTATCACATAATTTTTATGCCAAACAGGAGCCACTAATTTTTTTGGAACGTCTTGGATGCTCACTCACACTAGCCGCATGCTCTGTTTCCAGAGTCTTCTAGATAGGATCAGTTGGTGTAACAGGCTACTTGGATTCAAAGGCTCCTAGCTTGCTCACATGTCATGTACAGTCGTTGCATGAGGGTGTTCGTGATAAGGTAATATGGTTGAATGCACAGGGTAATCCCATTCGTTTTGTAGTAAAAGAAACTTGGCGTACCTTGGAGGGATTACATGCGATGGTCTCTTCGCATAAAAAAGTTTGGTTTCCAAAAAATATACCAAAGCATGCTTTTTGTCTTTGGCTTGCCTGTCGAAGACACCTTCCAACTCAAGATCGAATGAGAGCTTGGAAGCAAGACCCGCAGACTTACTTTGCTCGTTATGCCAATCTTGCATACACTCCCATGATCATTTATTTTTTTAATGCGTGTTTTCTATGGAGTTCTGGAGCATCATGAAGAGGGATGCATGTATGAATGGGATTGTAGCGGGGATAACATAATGTTGGAAATATCGAGTGAATAACAGATGCCATGGACTTTGGTACATAAGCTATCCCTTGCGGCTACTATCTACTACGTTTGGCGAGAAAGAAACATGAGGCTTTTCACTAACTAGTGACACCTTGAAACTTATCTCGGTAATGAGATTAGATGTGTGGTCTTGTCAAGAATAGCTTGGAGGAATAGATGCAGAGCGGCTATAAAGACAAATGATGGCCTACACTAAGGTGTTTGGTTTAAAGACTCCTTTTCGGCATTGGATTTCTTTTTGGAGACAGATCTCGATCATCTATTTTATTATGACCTATTGTTCTGTCTCTTTGTCTTTTTTGGTTGATTGTTGCTTGGTATGGTCTGGTTACCAAGTTTTATTATTTTGTTATTGGGTTTGCCTCGTGTTTTTTTTGGATCCTTGTAATTTTTCCTTTTCATCTTTTATAAGATCGCCAGGAGAAATCATTTCTAAAAAAAATATTTCAATGTCACTTTTCATTGAGTAAATTAAAATTTTCGTCTCTATGGTTAAACGAAAATTTGAGATGAAAATTATGGATTGGGTCGCTCAAACAAAATAATTACAAATCATAGTCACTCTGATTCGATTTTGTTATCAATTGGGTCCCCTTGAGTTAACTTCGTTAACTTTAAACCTGTTAAGTGCTCCTCACATAGGGGCATTCTGGTCATTTTATTAAAGACTTTAATGATGTTTTCTTGTAAAAGTATAGATGCTAATGGTACAAGTAGTTAAACCAATGAACATTAATTAAAAAAAGAACAAATAACCCACCCCCATCTACTGCCCTTCTCCAATCTATGGCTTCCCCCTTACCCGTTGCTGGTCCTTATCGTCCCTACGATTACCCCTTCCCTGTCACCGACCCTTTTCTCCATATTTATCCCATCGAGAGTTCATGAGAAATCGAGGGAAATCAAGGAAGAAGGAGAACAGGACGAAACCAGTGAACAAACCACCAAACACCACCATCTCTAGATTGCAAAACCAAGTTTTAAAACAACATAGAAATTGAGATTCATCAATTTTGGAGATTGGAAAAAAATCAGATCTAGATCAAGGATGAGAAGAAGCTAGATCCCTGTCGAGAATGGGACAAAACCCAATCCAAATATGTCATGGTTTTGATGGAGATTTGATCTCGCATAGAATGGAGGTTTTTGATTTACTCCTATAACGAAATTATCAACCATCCAGATAGAGTTTCGAATGGAGGTTCTTGTAACGAAATCATCAACCATCCGATAGAGTTTCGAATGGAGGTTCTTGACTGGGACGAAATGGTTTCCAAATCCGTCCCAGTAACATCCATCGAAATCTCGGTGTGGGGTATTGAAGGACCTCGTAGGGTTCCATGAGCTAAACAGTAAAATTCGGATGGAGGTTTTCTGTCCAAGCTTGCTTAAAGGAATGGTCATTCCCTGATGGAAAAAACTTGTTGGCATTAAAGCTGTTGGGACAAACCCCATTCTATATACCTGCAAAAAATGAAACAAAATTTCTAGAGACTTGAGCTAAATGAAACTGAAAATAGGCTTCCCATTTTTAGCAAACAAAACACAAAAAAATGCATGAGTATGGAAGTGGAGAATGTGGGAGACAACAGAGATGAAAGGGGAGAGAGGGGGCGGTTTCATCGGAGAAGACGGAGGCCGCCGCCGGAGAAAAGGACCCGACGTCGACCAAGATCTTTCTTGGGTGATGTTACATGTTTATATATGTCACTTTATATTAATATCTAAATTATTATTGTTTTATATTTTTAAAAGAAAATTAGTAAAAGGACCAAAATGCCCTTATGTTAATGGAGTTAGGACTAGGGACCCAATCCATAACAAAAATTAAACCACAATGATCATAGCTGTGATTATTTTGTTTGGAGGACCCAATCCAAATTTTCATATAACCGCATGGACAAAATTTATAATTTACTCTATTTCATTGGTGTAAATCACTTAAACATGGAATGTAATTGCATATTCAGTTACCTTATTATTTTCATTTCTTTGTCAAGGTATTCCATTAAACCCCCAAATTTTGTATTCAACACAATGCAATTTGTCCGTTTTTCAGATTTAATTGTTAACATAAATTTAAATGGTCTGATCCTCATGATTTATTGATTTATTCAAATATTGATCAATATAAATCCAACACCTTCTATATCATATATTGAATTAATAGATAACTAAGTTTAATTTATTGTAGAAAAAGGGTTTTTGCTGCCCTTGAGGACTTCTCCATTGTACCGATTATGCGACTATCATTTAGAAGGTAAATCGATCTTGGTGTCTTAAGGTGGGATGGGAGTGGTCGAATTTGAACCCGAGGCGTTATTCTAGAAACTCCACCCTCTTTTTGCTAAGACAATTCAATGGAGACTAAGGGCCCATTTACCAGATGTTTAGCAGGTAAGCGTTTAATGACAAAAGTGGGTTGTTGTTAAACATTTCTTACTCGGTAAACACTTACCGGATAAGAGTTATCTCTTCACTTACAGTGTAAGATTCTCGGTCCTTGTTTTGCCTCATACCAGGTAAGATTCTCATTTTTTTTTCAAGCTCACTCGATAAGATAATTGACACCTGGTGGCAAGAGCTTACCTGGTAAGTGGCCCCAAAGGGTTAAATGCTTATCGACAAGAGTCACCACCCTAACTTACTTGTAACATTCTTGGCCATCAATATGATGGTAACCCGTCTATCACCCTGTAAGAGTGACCACCCTTACTTACTAGCCAACACCGATCCTTGCCATGCCTCTTGGCAGTAGGATTCTCGGTTCTTATATGCTCACATGGTAAGGTAAGTGATTTGGTATGCGCTTACCCGATAAGCGTTTGATAAATGACCTCTAATTTCAGTTTGTTGATTTATATTAACTAGTCCACTGGTGCTTGAACTGCTCGTTGCGTGATAAAAATAATTATAAAATGTGTTAGTATGTTGAGATTAAACTTAACTTGTTATTTGAGAAATAATGGAATACAACGTAAAATCTTGACACACATAAGGTATACTCTTTTAATATCAGTGCGATTTCAGGCTTGTACGTGTGGTTTCCATCTTTATACATGTCTGCTTCAAATTAAGAAAGCGCCCCGCTAAGTCCTTTCCAAATTGGGGATGTTTTGAAAATAACTGTCCAATTGATAAATATGTTTTGTTTTTTTGTAATAACTAGTGTTGGGCTCGTGCATTGCACGGGAGGATAAATTTTTTGTTGGAATATTGAACCGAGTTAAAATGAAACGTAATTTCTCTGTTAACAGTTAATGAAATACAATGTGAAAAACGAATGTATTGGCAAAAAAAATACGTGTAGATTTTATAAAATAAAATAGATTTTATATTAGCAAAAAAAATACGGAAGAAAAAAGAGTTTATATTACATCTCATTATGTAAAAAGATTTTATAAAATAAAATATGGAAAAATCATTATGAGATGTAAAATCTACATTTAATATTATGGAAGAAAAAAGATTTTATATTACATCTCATTAATATAGATTTAAATGTAAAATCTACATTTAAAATGAATTATGCTAATATAAAATTGTCCACCAAAAAAACAAATATTTATATTAATAAATGAGTATCCATTCCACAAATAGATGATTATGTGAGATACTGTGCTTGGAAAGGTTGTACCAAAACATTAAGAAATTGTAAATTAAGTAATTGGCTTTAATTAGTTGTACCTTGTGCTTAAAATGTTGTAATTAAGAGTTTTTATGTCGTTTTTATAATATAATATAGATGTACTAAATTGCAAGTTTATGTGCAATATTATTTGTAAGTGTTATTGAGACTTGATGTGTTTAAAGTTTTGTCAAGGATGAATGTTGGTATAATATTAGTTGAATAAGTAAACAAATTACTTTATGTGGTTGAAAGTGACCAAGTCTTTGTGTATGTTTGTAATGAACTTAATAGTTGACTTAATATGAAGTTTTAGCTAATGGTTAAATTAATAGTTGTTTTGGTTAAGTGAAGAACGTGCGTCTGGGAGTTCTTAAATATATTGATAGTTAGATAAATTATATTCATCCTAATCATCAATTTTTTGAGATAATGTTTATTTATTTCTTTAAATTTCATTATTTTGATGTATAGATATTAGATAGTGAAGTTCCTTTCTCTCTTCATTTGTGGTGAGTGTTCATGAAGGTTTGTTCCATACACCTAAATCAGAGAACCCAATAATACTCGTCAACGGAGAATAACGACTCACAGAGATATATATGGTTACACATATACAAAAACCTTTCAAAAATCCTTTCATACTTATTAAATCAAATTGAATTGAAATGTCTGGTCTTCAATTGAATTATGCAGCTTGAAGTAATCAAAATCTAGCGCAATGTAAATATTTGATTGAATTGCTTGGTATAGGATTTTTCGTACTACCTCATGCATATGTCTCATTTACTTTGGCCAAATAAGATTTCTTTTGATTGTAGGTAATACAAAATCAACATATAGTGAAGAATACCTCCATTTGCTATAAAACAATTAATAAACAACAATGGGTTCTTGTTAATTATGCCTATATTTTCAATTTCAGTAATAAATTTTATCAATGGTGGCCCTCCATGGATTCGCCTATATAAGCCTTGGTGCATAAGCCCCTTTAGAGATAGGGGCTACTTTCTTGAATCCCGAAATCAGAAAGTATCATAAATTTATAAGAATGAATATTATTCAGTCGTAAACATAATATATCATTTGATTAGGAGTGTTCGCGGTGTTGTTTGGTGCGGTTTGAGGCGAAACTGCAAACCGCACCGTATATGCGGTTTGAGCATTTTCCCAAACCGCACCGCATATACCGCAAACCGCCCCAAACCGCACTGCGAAATACGATGCGGTGTGGTGCGGTTTATATCTAATGCACATTATACCTATAATTCAATAATTATAAGATTAAAAATTTATTTTGAAATCAACGATAACATGATCGTAGTCGAAAAAATAAAAATATTCAACACGTTCGATTCCTAGATACATATTACATAAATATTGCAATTATTCTATATATACATATATGTTTGTGAAATATACAAAATTAAAATATATACATATATATAATGTGCGGTGCGGTGCCGTTTGAACCGTAGATTGATAACTCAAAACCGCAAACCGCACTGCGTAGTGCGGTTCGCTAAAAATGCAAACCGCAAACCGCACCACCGAAGTTCTAAACCGCGCTTTGCGGTGCGGTACAGTGCGGTGTGGGCGGTTTGGCGGTTTAAATGAACTCCCGTACATTTGATAACAAAAAAACCAACAAAACGGATAATAAGGATTATATAATAATAAATCACATTCCAAGAACAATATTATAGCTACATACATGTTCGGGATGTTTTGATTAAGTGTTTTATTCTACCTGATTTGATATTCTTTTATCAACAATTTTCTCTTCCATGTTAGTTCCTTCAATATCTAAGGGGGTGTTTGGTTGGGGGTATTGAGGGGTAATGAATGAGAATGATAATGAATACTAGTATTTGGTTTGATATAATATAATGGACACATTACCCCAAACCCATTAATTTCCATTCTTGACCAAATTGGGGGGAATGAAAATTTTATTCTGTTAGTCCATGAATTCAAGCAAGAATTACAATTAAGATCACAAGTAAGCACACGATTTAGAGAGAGAGTCTAGAGAGAGAAAACCATATGTCATATATCTCTAAATCACAAGGTTACAAGAGTTACTTATATGGTCAAGGACCATGTACAATACAAAGTCAACAAACTTTGACTTATAAGACTTTGACTTTTCTAGACTTTGACTTTACACTTAAATCTTGGATACAATAATACACTAACAATTTCCCCCTTTGGATTCAAGATTTTAAAAAATTGACAACAGTCTTCAGTTCTTAATCTTCAAAACTTTAACTCTGATAGCTTTAAACTTTGAAGCTTTGACAATCTTCAAACATTCGGCTTTTGAAGAATCTACAGATAAACTTGAAAAGTCTTTCACTTTGTCTTTGAAAAGTCATTCTCTAACACTTTGAAATTTCATCAAGTCTTCAACATAAACTTGAAATCTTTGAAACTTTGATCTTTGCGGCTTTGAACTTTGAGTAATCTTTCAATGCTTGTATCTTTATCTCTTTGATCTATGAACTGTCTGTCTTTGAACAACGAATCATCTCAAATCTTCTCAAAACAAATTTCTTGACTTTGACAAATCTTTTCACTTTGAAATTGAATTATCTCTCTTTTTATTCTGTATTCTATTTCTCCCCCTTTTTGATGATTGTGAGCATCATGATCATCAAAACTTTTCAACTTCATCATTGTCTTTAAAAACCAATCTCCCCCTTTATGATAAAATAACAATCTCCGCCCTTTTCACTTTGAACCACGGGTATTGAAACCAGATAACAACTGCCCTAGTTCTCAACTTCTTTCTCTGTACATGTAAGTCTAGAGCCTATTGTTACATCTTTTTCAATTCCTATGACACATATACAAACTGCTACGAATGGAAGTCTTTGTGACCCGATCGAAACATCCATAGTACATTCGCAATCCGGACTACGAATATTGGATGGAAGTCCTGTCACTGCTAATATTCCTCCAGCTTTAAACACAGGCCACATGGTTGTTACATCAATTGTTGTGAGGACGAAGAGTCTAAGTGACCCCGGTGTTACTTTACCAGACTTTGTGTCGAAGGAATTCCTCAACGGCGCCTTAAAGGCTGTTGAAACTACTTTGTTGGAGAAAATTGAGGAAGATGTTGGTGGAGTGAAAAAGTTATTAAAGGGGAAGGATCCAGTAGTTGAGTCTGAGATTGTATATCAAGTTCAATCTACACCTTAGTTAACTCAACCAGCAGATAGGTCGATTGCTGAACTGAAATCATTGCTGTTTGCAAAGCTCTTATCCCAAGCCCCAGAAAATCAAACCGATCCAGATCTTTTATCACTTATGTAATCCCATCACCAAACCCAAACACCACCATCTATGGAACTAGCAGATGTGATTAGAGCCACAGAGTTTAATTCTTTCAATGCTGAAGTTTTGCAAGCCATATCTGATCTCACAAAGGTTGTGCAAACTTCATGCAAAGCCCATACATCTATTTCTAAACCTAGGCATGATTATGATTCAGATCATGACCATGAGGGGGAGATGAGGGAGAAACATAGTGCTGATGATGATCCTATAGTTGTTGAATCAGAGGAGAATGATGAAAGAGAAAATATTGATCATGGTTATGTGATGATTGATCATGGTTATGTGATGAGTGATCAAGGTGAATGTAGATAAATTGTTTTGTGTGTTAATCCGGAAATAGAACTAAGGGTTGCAAAGCCTAAGGTTGCTACCAGAGCAGAAATTTTGGAGATTACATGGATGAATGTTGTAGATATAATTGATTTGTCTTCAGATGATGAGGAGGAAGCTAATGAGAAGTACGAACAGTTTTGGAAAGTTAAGGAGGAAGAAAAAGAGAATTTAATGGATGATTTTGATGATGAAAATGAAGGTGATGATATTCCTGCTGATGAAGCTAATTTCCTAGATACTTTATTGGAAACTCCTGAGGACATTCAGCTAAGTCCTGTCCACAATGTTGTTCCTGAGCCTTCAAATGAAGCCCTAGTTATCCCGGCCTTTAAAGAATTCAACTTTCCTGAAACCTCTGAAGTTTATGTCAATCAAAGTGTTCCAAGTCTTGTCAGAAATCCTAGCCTTGTGCAAGATGTTCAAACTATTCAAAGCCTAGATCCTGATGTTCAATCTGTTCAAGATCTTATGAATCAAAGAGAGGTTGAGAAATCAGATGATGAAGCTGTTCATGTTCCTATTATGCCAGAACAAGGAGAAGCATGACCTTTTAATGAACCAGAAGCACCACTTGTTCCTTCAGAAGCTGAAATCAGACACATGAGACATGCTCTCAGAGTTCCATTCTTGGAGGATCAAATGAAAAGAATATTTGTTCACAGGTTGAGACAGATGGATAAGTATAAAGTTTTGGGTGTTCGAAATCAGCCGAAAGAATATCAGGAAGAATATGCAAACATGATTAATTGGTTAAGACAGATCAAGCGAGCTGTAAAGAACAAGTTTGGAATTGTCACTATCAAGGAGGTCAGATTGAAAAAGTTCATGCATATTTGGTATCCTGAATTCTTTGTTCAAAGAAGAGATCTAAGCGAATGCAGATTCACTGAAGTTGATTTTTGTTTCCTGAATGTTGATGATTTAAAGTACTTGTACCATCATTTCAGAAACATGGTCATAAGGAGGGAGAACATTGTCTTTGCACTGGAAGCTATTTAGAGGTTCATGAGAAGACATATCTTTCACACATATTGTTATGATTCCCAGCTTGGCATTGAGACTAATCAGAAGAAGGTCAATATGATCAATCCAAGTTTGACTTCCTCTGATATTGACAACAATGATCTGTTCATTGTGCTTGAAGAACCTGAGTTGGGGGTACTCTAAAAGAATAGTAAGAATGAGAAGAAGTTTTTCAGAGTATATGAGATTTCTAAGTTCTCTGATGGAACTCTCAAGGTGATTAGACTTCAGCTTGACTCGAGGTATAAAGAACGTGAAAGGAAAAGACAGCTAGGTGAAGAGCACTTGCGAAGGAGAGTCAAGATGGTGATGCTAAGGATTCTCGAAGCGATTGATGACAGGATTAAGTTCAGAAAAGGGATCAGGAGGTTCAAATCATTCTTGGGGATAAGGAGAACGACTACAAGAAGATGGGACAAATGATTTTTTTTTTACAATTTGATCTAAAAGGGGGAGATAAAATTTTCAAGTCAGATGAATATTTTCAAGTCAGGTGAATGTTTTGAAGGTTATTTCAAGAGATGTTCTGAAAAAGAGATGTAATCATAAAAAAAGGGGAAGTTTAAAAAATCTCCAAAGAAAGAAGATTGGTTAAAGTCAAGAAGCTCGAGAATATATGTCAAAGTTTTACAGAGATGATTCGAGAAAGTTTATTTTTCAAAGACTGTTCAGAGATCAAAGACTGAAGTTACAAGCTATCCAAAGATCCCTCAGAGATGCAAAGTTTAAAGATCTAAGTTTCAAAGATTTCATCTTAAAGACTTAATGACTTTACAAAGCAAAAGTGAATGACTTTTCAAAATTCTTCAAAGCGTCAGAGTTTAAAGATTTTCAGAGCTTCAATGTTTAAAGCTATCAAAGATTAAAGTGCTGAAGAATCAAGAGGTGAAGATTGTTTTTTATTTTTTTACAAAGGAGGAGATTGTTAGGGTATTGTTGTATCTAAGATTTAAGAGTAAACGTCAAAGTATGTAAAGTCAAACATAGTCAAAGTATGATTAGTTTACCTTGTGTTTGTACATGGTCTTTGACCATATAAATAGCATTTGTTCCTTGTAGATAGTGTGTAGAAATATTATGAGATATATGATTGTAACACTTGTGATATCAATACATTGAATATTTCTCTCTCTACACACTCTCTCTAGATAAAAGCTTAATTGTCATATTTGATCAATCTTGCTTGATTATGCTTGAAATTAGGAACTAACATTTGGTATCAGAGCAGACAAAAATCAGAAAAGTGATCCAAGATTTGACGATTTGATCACTGTTTGAAGAACTCACAAATCACATCTGTACAAAATTGATTTTGTGATTTTGAAGTGTTTTGGATTGGAATTTGATAGCTTTGGAATCGGATTTTGATCTAGAACAATAAATCAAGATGAACAAATTTAAAAATTAAGATCAATATTTAGAGAGATAGTGTGTAGAGAGAGAAATATTCAGTATATTGATATCACAAGTCTTACAATCATATATCTCACAATATTTCTACACTCTTCAGAAACAAGGTATACAAGAGGTATTTATATGGTCAAGGACCATGTACAATACAAAGTAAACAAACTTTGACTTATAAGACTTTGACTTTTCTAGACTTTGACTTTACACTTAAATCTTGGATACAATAATACACTAACATATTCCCGCTCAGTCATCTTTTCCGATGCGTTCCTTCATTTGTCGATGTTGAATGTAAAATATTTTTTATTTTCATGTTCGTTGTCACATATTTGTATTAAAAATATTATATAAAACATTTTTTTATTAAATATATTGGTTTAACTGCAATGCTCATTTCTATTCCCATTCTCATGAATTCCCATTTTCATTTTCATTTCTTATAATGAACCAAACGCCGAGTAATTATTTGAATGGAAAATTAAGGGTTTCATTGAGAATTAAAATCAAGTAATAAAAGAAGCAAATGAAAAGTTTGTGGTTAAAGTATAAATTTACACAAAAACTATCTAAAAATGAAATACACTTTTCAAATAGGGGTAAAAGAGTCTTTAATATATTAAACATTTAAAAATAAAAAAGATAGAAAATTTATAGCATCATTTTATTTTCCACCAAATGTGCCACTTTATTTATTATGGTTTTTACTTATATGTATATAAAGAATAAAGATATATTTGATTGCTATGTAAATAAAAATATAAAGTCATGTGAAGTAAAAGAAATAAAGATTTTTTTGTGTAACTGAAGAAGGTGAAGGATGAATAGTCTTATTAATTAAATGTTTGTTAATAATTACATAAATAAAAAATGTAAAAATTGAGACAAAAAATTAGGATTTGGATGCTTAGAGGATGCCACCTCATTGTTGGTGGTTCTTTCTTTAAATATATATATATATATATATATTCCAATTTTAAAACAAATATTTCTCTTAATACGTGTTGAACAGTTAGAGGGACCACCTTCGGAGGGACGACCCTTGACTAGTCGTGGTACGGCTGGTCGACTTACCTCTTGCGACGCTTACACTAATCCAACCGACTGGGCTAAACCAACACCGACTTAAAAGGCTGATCAACACTAACATCCAAGAAGTATTAATAGAATGTATTATCTTAAAATTAAAACTTACTTTAATCAATAATTGTTGAGATATATAAAGTAGATGATTCATCTACAAATACACACACTTTCTGGCTCTGATACCAATGGGGTTCGGATCGACATCTTATATTTGTAAAGGATGATTAAATAGATCTTCTGTTATTGAGAGTTGTGTTAGACTGTAATTGTATTCAAGATTAAATGAGGGTCATTATTGTAATTGTTGTAATAGTTGTTTGTGTGTGTTGTAAGAGAGCTTAGATGGTTTGACCTTGCTTGGTCATGTTGACCTATATATAAGCAAGTCCTTGTATTGTTTCTAGTAAGACTTATGTAAGCAAGAGTTTAAGTGTGTGGAAGTGAAGGTGTAATATTGGTGGTAGTTGAGAGAAACACATAGTTGCACACATTGAGTACACACACAAACACAATCTATCTTGAAAGGTTAATCACTATAGATCTATGACTTGATGTAATTCTTGTGATTAATAAACAAAGTGTTTTGTGTTAATTTGTATGTGTTTATGCTAGTAAATCACTGGGCCACAATTGGTATCAGAGCCAAATCCGTTTGAAAATCAAGAAAATGTTTTGAGTCGTACTGTTCACGTCACTGTTTATAAAAGTTCAAATCGATTTTGACTTTTAGTGGAAATTCTGAGTTGAAATCGATTAGGTTATGTTCGTTTTGTGAAATCGATCGAGTTAGTATCTTTTAATTCTTGAAATCCATGTGATTTGATCATCAATTTGAAGATTTGGTGTTTTTCGAGTTCTTGAGTTTCACGTACTGTTCTTGAATTAAATGTGATGATTTGTGTGTTTTTAATCGAAATTGCTTGTTATGATTGTGTTCGAAATGTGTTTGTGAATGAATTGTAAAACTTTCAGATCGAAATTCGAGGTCTAGATGAGGTTTTGGTGCAAATTTGTTGGTTTTATAGGTTTGCGTTTCATTCATCAGGTTTGCGTTTCATTCATCTGAAGTTTGCGTTTCATTCATCCAGGTTTGCGTGTGATCATCAGAGTTTACGGGTGTTCATCTTGGTTTGCGTGTGATTCATACTGGTTTGCATATCGAATGTTTCTTTGTGCTTGATTTGTATTTTGCGTATCACTTCACAAACGCAAACTGAGTCTTGCGATTCACGGCACAAACGCAAAGTGGTGTTTGCGTTCCATACTACACACGCAAAGTGTAGGTTTGCACTTCTCGACACAAACACAAAGTGTCGTTTGCGTTCCACTCTATAAACGCAAAGTGGCATTTGAGTTTCACAAACTGAACACGCAAAGTAAACCACATCACAAACGCAAAGTATCGTTTGCGTTTCACAGCACAAACGCAAAGCTAAGGTTTGCGGATCACTCGACAAACGCAAACTAAGGTTTGCGGGTCACTCTACAAATGCAAACTAAGGTTTGCGGTTCACACTACAAACGCAAAGTCTGGTTTGCGTTCCACACTTGACACGCAAAGCTTGGCATACTTAGAATTTTTTTTCTAAGAAATTTTCAAACCTGTAACACGCCCTTTAAATGTCAAAAGTTCTTTCTGTGATCAAAATCTCTAAATTTTTTTTTAAGATTTCTGTAATTTTCTTGATTTGATTGGATTTAAAGATCTTTACTAGCTAATATTTTTCATCTTTTGAAGGTACATACATATTTCAATCATGGCAAATGAATTTCTCTCTATGGGATCTCATATAAAGCCTCCGGTCTTATCTGTTGGAGATTATTCACAATGGAAGAAAAGAATGATTCAGTTCCTAAATCTAAAGAAAAGAGATTATATGACATCTATCATAGATGGTTCGGGAAATCCACAATCATTTGTACCTGGACAAGCAGCCACAGCTACATCTCCAGCAATCGCAGATCGATACGTGCCAAAACCATATCAATTCTTTACTGATGTGGAAAAGGCAAGACATAAGATAGATGAAGAGGCACTTATCTATCTTACTATGGCAATCCCTAATGACATCTACAATCGCGTAGATAGTAGGGAATCTGCAAAAGATTTATGGGATGAATTGGAGACACAGTTTCAAGGATCAAAGAAGTCAATTCAGACAAAGCTGAATCAGAGTATAAATGCATATGAAGGCTTCCATGCAAAAGAAGGAGAGAATTTGTTGGAAACATACAATCGTTTCAATGTGATACTGAATGATCTAAGGAGAAATGGGATGAACAAGTCAGAATCAGAGATCAATTATAAGTTCATCAAGAACTTGAACCCAGAATGGAAATGCTATGCTATCCACATTCAGATGACCAAGGACATGGCACAAGAAGACGTCAATGATATCTTCACAACTTTATCTCAGCATGAGGATGAAGTATAGCAGCTTGGTGCTGAAAAGAAGATGGTTAAAGATTCTTTAGCCTTAATGTCTGAACGTAAGAAAGGGTCAAGTTCCAAGTTCAATTCTTCTTACAAGTCAAAGTCAAGGAAATCCAGAGCTCTCCTAACTGAAGTCATTGATTCAAGCACTGATCACTCTTCTACTAAAAGTGAAGAATATTCAGATGAGGATATGCAACGATTCGCTGAAAATCTGGCTCTTCTCACAAAGCAGTTCAAAAGCTTTGGAAAGAACAAGTACAAGCAGAAATATGAGAGTTACAAGAAAGACAAGTACAAACCGAGATCTGAAAAGAAGTATAAGAAAAGAGGAGAGAAAAGAGATGAAAAGCGAGAAGAGAAGAGAGAAGGAAAGAAAGAAGAGACTGAGCCGAAATATGGAAGATGCTATAACTGTGGAAAACCAGGTCATTTTTCCAAGGATTGCAAGTTCAAGCGTACAAAGAATTCTGAATATTATGCTCGGAAAACACTGTTAGCAAAGAAGGTGGAAGAATGTCAGAACTTAATGGCGGAAGAAGAGAATTGGTTGTACAAGAGTTCTGATGACGAATCTGCACACTTTACTCAGGTGTGTATGATGGCCAAAGTAGATGAGGACATTGGATCATCTTCTGATCATTCTGACTGTGGTTCCGAGGTACGTATTCAATCCTTAAAGGCTCAAGTTAAGTTCATGAAAGAAGAATTTAAATCTTTAAAAGGCAAACTTAGTTATGAAAGACAAACAATGTTGAATTTTCGTGATGAAAATTCAATGTTGAAAGATGTGGTTAAGGAAAAGGAATCTGAAAAAGATTGTTTGAAAAAGGACAAAGATGTTTTAAATTCAAAGATATCTGAGCTTGAAAAAGATCTTGTAAACTTAAATGCTGAAAAAGGTGATTTTCAATTAAAATTTGAAGCATGTTTTCAAGAAAAGAAACGAGGCATATTGTAAAATCAAGCAACTGGAGGATTTAAATCTGAAAAGAGGACAGACTGAGCAAACATTAAATCTTTTAACAAACAAACTCCAAGATGTCAGATTTTATAATGTTAAAAAAGGTTTAGGTTTTGAACCAAATACTGTCTTGAAAAGAGCACCAGAAAATTTGTATAATTTTGATAAAATGGGCTCTACTTCTACAAAACCTGATATTCATGATACTTTTGTAAAAGGTAAAGTTGTGAATGATGATGACATTTCATCTTGCGCTGATTCCATTTCAAGTTTAAAATCTGTTGGTTTTGCTTATAAAGATTTAAATGAAAGTTACAAAACAAGAAAGATAGAATTTAGTGAATTTACTTCTCTATTTTCTCCTTGTTTACCAACAGAATCAGCCAAGGTTGAAGAAAATAATACTGAATCTCAGTATCAGTTTGATGAATCTGATTTAGAAACTGATGTTGAGAATCAAGTGTTATCATCTGATTTATTCACGTCAAATACCTCAAATGGTTCAGAAAGTGAAAATATCATGAATCAAAACCTTAATTCTGATTTTTCAAAAATTATGACTGAGGAGATTTTTACAGAAATGATGAATGCATCAGATCCTGTTCCTATTATAGAGAAGATGGAATCAAACTCTGAGGTAAATCAAACATCTATTTTTGAGAAACAAATCATAGATCTTCAAAAGACAATTGAAGAGTTAGAAGATGAGAACGTTGATCTCAAATTCAAACTTGACAAGTCTTTTGAAGAAAACAAAGAACTCTCTAGAGAGTTAAATATTTTAAAAAATGATTTGTTTCAACAAAGTTTAAAGGAGAAAAAGATGTTTGACTCTAAAAATTGGAATGTTCATTCTAATCCAGAGTTTGATACTGTTAATTCTAAAACTTCAGTTGTTTATACTACTAATCCTGAATATCCTCCGAGTATTTTTGAAAAAGGAGAAGCTTCTTGTACTTCAAAGCCAAAATCATCTTCTTCAAAGAAAACTAACAAGATTCTGTTTCCTGTTTCAGATGTAAAAAGGCAGAATGGTAAAGAAGAAAGGATGAAGAATGTGAAGGAAAATAAAGTTGTTAAAAATAAATGTTATATCAGTGATAGTGGTAGTTTGATGTGTAAAAATTCAAACGTTTTCAAATGTCAAAGTTGTATGGATGGTTGTACCTCATTGGATAAATCTAAGCTTTTGACATTTGCACGTAAGAATTTTATCTGCAAACACTGTCATGATAATGCATTTATCATTCCTTCCATTTATCCTAAATCTAAAGTTGTCAAGAAAACATCACATGTCAAATCAGTTTCTAAATCCTTAACTCATCAGGCTAAAAATTTTCATGCTAAGATTGATCATTTTTCTAAAAAGAAAACATTTCATGAGCTTAATGTTAAAATGATATGGAAATGGGTACCTAAGCCTCGCTATGAATGGCGAATCAAGGCTAAGGTAAATGATGTTGATGAATTGCAAAAAGCTAACAAGGAAGGACCCATATGGATATGGGTACCTAAGCAGAAGTAATTTGTTCTTTTTGCAGGTCTCACATACATGGTATATCGATTCAGGATGCTCGCGCCATATGACAGGATTTAAGCATCTACTTCACAATTATGTTGAGGAACCTGCCGGTACTGTAAGTTATTCAAATTCTGAGGTTACTGGATACATTCAAGGACACGGATCGTTAACAAATGGCATCGTGATGATCAAAAGAGTATTATACGTAGAAGGACTTGATCATAATCTTTTCAGTACAAGTCAATTCTGCGATAGTAAATTTCAAGTTCGGTTTACGGATAAATGCTGTTACATTGAAGATAAAGATGGTCGTGCAGTTTTTAAAGCTAAGAGGAATGCAAATCTTTATTCTGTGAATTTTCCAACACTTTCTGCATCAAGACCTATTTGTCTGATTGCAAAAGCTTCACGAGCTGAAAGTTGGATATGGCATCGGCGTCTGTCTCATCAAAACTTTGATGCAATTAATCAATTGGCGAGACAAGGGATTGTCAAAGGTCTACCAGAACTAAGGTTTGAGAAGAATTCTCTTTGTCCCGCTTGTGAAATGGGAAAGATGAAACGAACATCTCATAAAGCAAAGACAGAATTCTCATCCTCAACACCTCTTGAATTGATACATATGGACCTTTGCGGCCCGATGAGGACTCAGTCTATCAATGGTAAGAAATATATTTTGGTCATGATAGATGAGTACTCCAGATATACTTGGCTGGAATTCTTAAGGAACAAATCAGATGCAGCAGAGCTGATCATTGAGTTTTTAAAGAAGATTCAGGTTCGACTACAACTACCAATTATATCTTTGAGAAGTGACAATGGCACGAAATTCAAGAATGAAAAGCTTCAGAGTTATCTCATATCTGTTGGGATCTCTCACAACTTTTCTGTTGCCTACACTCCTCAGCAAAACGGTGTAGTTGAAAGGAAGAATCGAACACTGGTGGAAGCTGCAAGGACAATGTTAGCCTATTCCGAATTGCCAATGTTTCTGTGGGCTGAAGCCGTAGCTACTGCGTGTTTCACACAAAACCGCACGATTGTCATCAAAAGACATAAAAAGACAGTGTATGAACTTATTAATCATCGAAAACCGAATATTAAACTTTTTCGTACTTTTGGTTGCAGGTGTTACATTCTCAATGATCGAGACAATCTTGGTAAGTTTGACAAGAAGGCTGATGAAGGCTATTTCATTGGTTATTCATTGACATCTAATGCCTATCGCATTTACAATAGACGAACCAAGACGATCATGGAGAGCATTAATGTGTCATTCGACGAATCAACAACGTTGACTTCTGAACACAACAGTTCAGAACTCAAGCTTAAACAGAAAGTTTCTATTCAAGACGGAATAGAACCTGAAGTCAAAGAGAATAAGTCTTCTAATTCAAATAAAATTACAGCTGAATTAGACTTATTATTTTTTGATGCTTTTATGGATATTTGTGCAGATTTTGAAAAATCAAGCATATCCGCATCAACTTCAGAGGTTCCAATTATAGTCGCAGATATTTCAGGACCTTCTGAAATTGTCACAAGATCAACCACATCAGGTACATCTACACATATACATTCTGAAGATATTAATGTTGATTCTGTGCATGCAGATCCAAATTCTGCAACAGAAGTTCCGAGTGATTCTTCTATTGCTCCGGAAATATTTACTTTAGAAGAGGCTGTACAAGATGTCCCGAGCACATCTGGGGTTGATAAAGACTTACCTGCAGTATATGATGAATATGAGGAAGATAATACTCAAGCTGAAATTCATCCGATTCCAAGTACAATGAAATGGACAAGAGATCACCCACTTCACAATATTATTGGTGATGCACAGTCGGGTGTACAAACGCGTGCAACATCGGCTAATTTTTGTCTATATTCAAGTTTTTTAAGTTCTTTCGAGCCGAAGAAAGCTTCAGAAGCCTTGCGCGATCCAGATTGGATACTGGCGATGCAAGATGAACTTCTGAAATTTGAGAGGAACAAAGTTTGGCGACTTATACCACTTCCAAAAGGAAAATCTGTTATTGGAACAAAGTGGGTTTTCAAAAATAAGAGAGATGAATCTGGAGTTATAGTTCGAAACAAAGCTCGCCTTGTTGCAAAGGGTTATTGTCAACAGGAGGGGATTGATTATGAAGAAACATTTGCTCCTGTGGCACGACTGGAAGCGATATGAATTTTTTTATCCTATGTAGCGCATAAAAATTTTACGGTCTTCCAAATGGACGTAAAATCAGCATTCTTAAATGGGATATTGCATGAAGAAGTATATGTTGCTCAACCAGAAGGATTCGTTGATCCAAAGAACCCTGATCATGTCTATGTCTTAGACAAAGCCTTGTATGGACTCAAACAGGCACCAAGAGCTTGGTATGAAACTTTAACTCAATTCTTACTCGCTTCAGGATTCGAGAAAGGTACAATTGATACTACTCTCTTTCTAAAAAAGCAAGGTGATGATATGATTCTAATCCAGATTTATGTAGATGATATAATTTTCGGTTCTACAAATCCAAAGTTTTGTAAAAACTTTTCAAGAATCATGGAATCTCGTTTTGAAATGTCAATGATGGGCGAACTGAATTTTTTCCTTGGTCTTCAAGTGAAACAGTTACCCGAAGGCATTTTCATCAATCAGTCAAAATATATTCGAGATATTTTAAAGAAATTTAACATGAGTGACAGTTCAGTGATGAAAACACCGATGGCAACGGGCACACTTTTAGATGCAGATCTTTCTGGCAAATCAGTAGATCAAAAAGTGTACCGTAGCATGATTGGTTCACTGCTGTACTTAACTGCGAGTAGACCGGATATTATGTTTACTACATGTTTCTGTGCTAGATATCAAGCTAATTCGAAGGAATCACACCTGGTCGCTGTAAAACGGATTCTTAGGTATCTTAAAGGAACTACTGAGTTAGGCCTTTGGTATCCTAAGGGTTCGTCTTTTGATTTAACTGCCTATACTGATGCTGATCATGCAGGTTGCAAACTGGATAGAAAGAGCACCTCTGGTTCTTGTCAGTTCTTAGGTGATAAGTTGGTTAGTTGGACATCTAAGAAACAAAATTGTGTTTCTACATCCACCGCCGAGGCTGAATACGTAGCTGCCGCAAGCTGCTGTTCACAAGTCCTCTGGATGAAAACACAGTTAAAAGATTTCGGATATACTTACCAACGAGTCCCTATCTACTGTGATTCTAAGAGTGCGATTGCAATAACAACTAATCCCGTACAACATTCCAAGACGAAACACATCGATGTGCGTTATCATTTTATAAAGGATCATGTCGAAAAGGGCGATATCGAGATGCACTTTGTGACTACAGACTACCAGTTGGCTGACCTTTTCACCAAGCCGTTGGATGAAAAGAGGTTTACCTTTTTAGTTAGCAAACTTGGTATGTTAAATGCTACTTCATGATTCTAGGGGGAGTTTTCTAATCTTGTGCTTTATTTGAATATATTTTGGATATTTCATCATATGTTGACTGACTAAAGCGGAATCATTTTTATAATGATTACCAAAATCTTTTTCTTGCAGTATATGTTATGTGACAAAGGCTTCTGAACAAATTAGTTCAGAACCCGTGCTTCAAAGCATAATGGCTTTTGGACAATTTAGTTCAAAACCCGTATTCAAATGTTTTCTTCTGAAGGATGCTTTCAAGACTACATCTTATCAGGAAGTTTTTCGTTTGAAAGAGATTTTAGATATTATATTGCTATACCTTTTATAATAATATTTCTAAAAAGATTGACGTTTTACAGATATCAAGTGGGAGGATATTTAGTCAAGGATATTTTAATTGCTATATTCATTCCAGGGGGAGTTAAGGATTTTAATTCACAGGTATAACATTCTAATCCTTATACTCTAACACTTGTGAAAGAAGAACAACTTTCATTTGTGAAAATTGTTTTTAAAATGTTCAAACCACTTCACGATCTTAAAATGTTTTTCTGATTTGAGAAGTGTGAATTTTAAATGATTTTTGGATATTTGTGAAAGTTATTGTTTATCTGACAGTGTGTTCTTTAAAGAATAATACTTGTGTATTTTCTTTTCTATATACTTTGTCAAGTATTCATACACACACTGGTTCAGTATTTTCAAATTGACTTTGTTATTACCATGTATCAAATGATATATCTTTCTGTGGTAATACTCCCGTCGTTTGGTATTCACAGTTGTTTGAATCAAACGTCATTTCATTTTTATTGTGCTTTCATTGATAATATGTTTATATATGGTTCATATAAACAACATACGTTTTTGAATTCCCAAATATTTTTCTTCATGATAATTTGATCTGATCTTAATCATTTTCAGATTCTCAAAACATTTCTATTCTTTTTATTCATATAAAGTTTTGAGATATCTTAAATGTTTAAAATGCTCAAATTTCATTTCTGATTTTTAAATGAGCATACAAACAATGACATATGATTTCTTGTGCTTTACATATCAAGAAAATCATTGAACAACATGTATTTTTAGGAACATGGGATTCAGTGTGAGTACTTAATAGATCTTCCATGGATTCACGATAACCAGTGTTTCCTACCCCGGAAGAAATCCTTTGAGTGATTGAGGGGAGAGGGGTCTAAAAGAATTGAGTGTGGGAGTGAGCTGAGGTAAAATGGAAATGAGAGATTGGTTAGATGTGAGCTTAAATGTTTAAAAGAAAGAGGGTGTGAGAACAGAGTTAAAAGAATATCAAACTCTGCACCAACTACTTTCTGAGCCGGGCAGCCACATTACTAATGTTTCACATTTCTTCGTGAACGTTATTGAAACAGGCAACTAGCCCATGCAAACTCTTGACTAAACCCCACAAGCTACTCATTTTCTTCTCAAAAAGAAAATGTTTCACATTTTAAAGGGGACGCAGCACATAATCTATCTGATTTTCATTTGGAAAATTTGGATATTGAAAAAGAAGGAAGTCTGCCCTACCTTCGCACTTCAATCATGCACATTGAGTCTGTGTTTATCTACTGTTGTCTCAGTGGTTTACATAACTTTGAGCCTTATTGAAAAGCAATCATCATGCTTAATTCTTTCTACACATGCACGAACACACAAGGAATTTGTTTCTTTGTCAGAACATTCATAGAATTACCTTGTGTTTTTCAATGATTGAATGGAAGTCCTGGGGAGTCAATATCAAACAAGCTCCTTATATTGTACATTCGTTGTACACAGTAACTTTGTGTTACTGACAGGCATTTCTAACTGTTTCATATGTTGATTCAGGGTTACAATTCTTATTTCGTTTGAATTTGAAAAAAATTCAAATGAATATGTTCGTGAATCAAAGGCCAATCCAGATTAGATGTGAAAATGATTTTCCTATATGGGGAGATTGTCTATTATCCAAAGGAGGAGATGAAAGTTCTTGAAGAATGTGCTTATCAGATGTTGGGAAGTTTATTCAATGATGGATCTGACCTTGAAGTGTTTTAATGATTTTTATTCTTACAAATCATTAAAAAGGGGGAGAATAATCAAAGTTCAAGATCAGATTGAAGTTTTAAAGATTTCAGAGGAGATAAAGTTTTGAGTTGATTGAAGTCAAAGATTAAAGAAAGTTTGTCAAAGAAAGCTTATCAAAGAGAAAGTCAGAGTTTATGCAAAAGTTAATTCAAAGAGAGAGACAAGTTTGAAGAATTGTCAAAGTTTTCAAGATGTCAAAGCCAGAAAAGATTTGAAGTTGAAGTCAATTCTGAAGATATAAAGACCTGAAGATTATTGCCAATTTTTTTTTTAATCTTGAATCCAAAGGGGGATATTGTTAGACTGTAATTGTATTCAAGATTAAATGAGGGTCATTATTGTAATTGTTGTAATAGTTGTTTGTGTGTGTTGTAAGAGAGCTTTGATGGTTTGACCTTGCTTGGTCATGTTGACCTATATATAAGCAAGTCCTTGTATTGTTTCTAGTAAGACTTATGTAAGCAAGAGTTTAAGTGTGTGGAAGTGAAGGTGTAATATTGGTGGTAGTTGAGAGAAACACATAGTTGCACACATTGAGTACACACACAAACACAATCTATCTTGAAAGGTTAATCACTATAGATCTATGACTTGATGTAATTCTTGTGATTAATAAACAAAGTGTTTTGTGTTAATTTGTATGTGTTTATGTTAGTAAATCACTGGGCCACAAGTTGGAAAGTGGTTACGAAAATTGCCATTTCGGCTAACCATACGATTTTGACCATTAATGTAGTAAAAATTTCTATGATATCTTATTCTGAAATTTCTTATATTGTTTGATAAGAAAAAATTAATATGATTGTTGAGAGTAATTTGAATAAAGAAATATACCTGATAAGTTTGATTATTATTTCTTTGTCTAACAAATTGATTAATAATACAACCATTATCAAATACAATAATATTAATCATGGTATGATCAGAAAGTACCTTATTTGATTATATGATGAATTGTACAAGTGTTTTCCCGACAAGCTTTCCATACATCTGGAGATATGAATATTTGAAAATCTAATGATTTTGAACATCTGGAAGTAGAAAATCTAAGAGAAGGTTTCTTAGACATATCATTTTTAGAGAGAAAGTATATGAGAGATGATCTGAAAAATGATCGATGATTTGCTTCTGTATTTGAATCTTCTTATATAGGCAATTTGAACAATTTGGATGACCGACATCTGTCTTCAAAAGGGTGAATTATTGAATTGATTTCAACCGGCAACTGGTTGTGGATTTAAAATAAAATTATGCTGATTTGAACTGGCCGACCAGAGCATCTTTCCTTTTGAAAATCAAAAGTATCTTTTGAAAAAGTTGTATCAGGACAAACTTGATAAAGGTATGGCCGACAATATCTTTTGACTTCTTTGGTTCTCTTTTGGCATCTTCTAATCATTCTTCATTATTACCTCAATTATTTGAACAAGAGAAAATCGAAAATACAAAAACCGTATTTTCTATGATTTGATCAAGAATCGAGATAGTCTACAAAGACAACACCAAACACATTTGATAAACACACACATTTGATAAAATTGATATCGAAAATACGAAAGACTGTATTTTCTACATTTGATCAAGAAATGATTTAGCCTACGAAGGCGACACCAAACACACACGTTACTCCCTAACCCATGTAGTCTGAGTAGGGATCTTGCGCATCTTGCAGTAGTTGTGTCTCTTGAGACATACTAGAACTACTGGGAGATCTTTTCTTGATTTCTTCAATGAGTCTTTTGAGGTCTTCTTTAGAGTTAGCAGCACAGAATCGTGCTAATTCTTCATCTTCTTCTTCTTCTTCTTCTTCTTGAACTATCTGGAGTGGTTTGGGTATAGGAGCCTCAACGAGCCTCAACGACAGGTACTCCGAAGTTTTCTGAATAATAGTTTGAAACACCTTGAATTGTCAATTTTTCGATTTGATCAGCGGGAAGATTATCCCACCATTTGACTCGAACAACCATTTGAAGAAAAGTTGGAGAGGTATTAGCCGCTGTAATTATGAGAAAAGACCAGGAGATAATCCATGGAATTTTGAATAAAATTGTGAATTGGAGAAGATATTCGAATTCAGGGATATTTTGAACAAAGATTTCTTGAAACTTAAGAAATCCTTTATGAACATATTATGGCAAAGTATTGGGAAGGTTACCCATAAATTTGAACCAACGGACAAACCATTTAGGGTACGAACCATCAAAATTCTTATCAAAGAAAATAAACCAAGAATGAGAATAGTTTCTTAGATAAAAAAGGTTGTACCAAGCATCTTGATAGTCATAAAAATTGTATGAAGAATGTTTTGGATAGTTTGAAAGGGTTTTATCTGTATATGGTCGGGCTTTCCAATCTTCTATATAGAGAGTCCGAAAAATATGGATTTTGCTAAAAGAAATGATGGTTGGATCAGAGAGATTGGAATGATGATGAACTTTTATAGAACCAGTGTCAACTAAAATTGCTTGATAATATTCTCTTGTTTTTGATATTGTTAGATCACAGATTTATTGGATTCAAGATCATCCAATCTGAAGACTAGAATCTGAAGCTAAAGCTGAAAAGTCACTCTCAATATTAGTCTAATGTTAGTTTGTAATAAATGTCAAAGTTAATTATTGTGTTAATTATAGTATTTAATATTATTCCTAAATATTTAATAAATAGATATTTAGGATATTATTTACTTTTAGGATATTTTAGTTTAAAGATATTATGTTAGTATGTTAGATATTAGGTAAGGTGAGATATTATTATCTCACAATCAGAACATCAGAAAAACATCATCCAGAGAGAAAAGAGAGAGAGAGAGAGAGCTTCAAAGAGAAATCAATCCTGTAATCCGTGGTTTGTAATCGAACAGGTTGGTAAATCATATGTTTGTGATTGTTTGTATTGTCTGGTAAGATCTTGTTCAAATATAAGGACCGACAATTGGTATCAGAGCTCAAAACCAGATTCAAATCAAATTTAAAGAACTCACTGTGTTCTTCATCTTCAAAGTCACTGTACCATCGATCAAATTTTCAAAAAGTGTTTGTTTTTTAAATTACTTGGTTATAAGTTGTTGTAGTTGATTAGGCGATCACATTGTCAAATTTTAGAGTTGCAAATCGATTTCTATATAGGTGTATTTGGGTGTTTCAGAGCTGATTATCGAAGAAGAACACGCACCGGTCCACACCGGTCAGAGCACACCGGTCGCTCTACCCCGGTCACAGTTTCAACCCGGTCGCTCCACTCTGGTCGAACAACCCCGGTCGACCACACCGGTCGCAGACACCGGTCATCACAGGACCCCGGTCGCAACACCCCGGTCGAAGGAATCCGGTCGACGCAACACTCCGGTCAAGACTCCGGTCGAGCAACATACCGGTCACAACATCATACCGGTCGAGCACACCGGTTTGCGCCATTAACGACTCGTGCAAACTTCGTTTCGCGCGACCCATTACTCGCGCAAACTTCAATTTCACGCGACCTACTTCTCGCGCAAACTCTGTTTTGCGCCAACCACTACTCGCACAAAGTCCATTTCGCGCGACCCACCTCTCGCGTAAAACTCCACTTTGCGCTAACTTCTCTTAGCGCGAAGTCCATTTTTGTTGCGCCAGCCTCCTGTAACGCAAATTGTGCTTTTTGCGCCAATTCCTGACTTAGTCTTATTATTCATTATTCATCTGATTTTATCTGGACTAACGATCAAATACAAGTTCTAATTGCTCATTAATCAAACAGAATGATTTCCAGCGAAGCTCCTTCAACCAGTATGAATGAGAATACACCAGTACTTTACAAAGGAAAGATTTCTACCTTGGAAGCTAAAATCTAGAAACAAGATTCTGCTGAGAAAGAAGAGAAGAAAGAGACAGCACACTTGTGCTTGATGGGTCAGATGGAAATAAAAACCGAAGCTGATTCTGATGAAGAGGACAACGAAGAGGTATGTGATTTAACTGAATCAGATTTCTTAAATCAAATGCATGCCATGATGACAAAACTCCAAGAATTAGAGTCAAAACTTAAGCGTGAAAAGGGTGTTATTCATGACCAAAACCAATCAATACAGAAACTTAGCGAGTATATTGCTGAGAAGAAAGTATTGATTGAGACCTTACATAAAAATATTGACACCAGCGCAAAAGAACAGACCATAATTCTTAAAGAGATTGCTGAAACAAATTCTAAATTGAGAATGTCTGAGTTTGATTTCAAAGAGCTTACGAGAATGTATTCTTCGCGTTCAGAAGAAAACAAATCTTTACATGCAAAATTAAATGCTTTGGAAAAGAAGTTATACTCATTGGGTCAAACTGAGCAAACCATTCATCTAAACAAACCCAAAGAGAATAAAGAGAGTTGGGGAATTGATTATGAGAATCCTAACTACCTTAAAAAGGGTATATCTAAAGTGCTAACACTTTATGATTTTACATTCTTAAGACTTTCTCAACGATTCCCTGAACTTAAAGTTTTCTGGACTGGACTGTCTAAAGAGGATGAAGCCAAGGAAACAGAAAAACGAAAGAACAAATCCAAATTTCAACTTCCATTTCTTTATGGGAAGTTGAATCAAAGTTATAGTTCTGTTCAATCAAAATCTCTTTCAAATGATTTTTTTGAGAGTTATTCTGTAAAAGAGATGGAGGCGAAGCCTATTGAAGGTAAACTTTACGTACCTCCTCTTATTTTGGAAAGTAAAATTTTTGAACTTGAGAAATCTTTAGCAGATGAAAGACTTTTGATTGATGTTGAACAAAAAGTGTTTTCAACTGCGCTTAAGAATACTGTTCTTTCTAAATCAACTAAGGCTTTAAAATCTGATGATATGTTTGGTTTAACTGATGGAGGGTTTGATTTTCTAAACTCTGATGGTGTTTTAGATGATTGTATTGATCAATTTGATTTTAGTGCCAAATTTCCTAATCATTCGTCTTTTGTTGTGAATTCCTTTGGATTAACCGGTATGTTTAAGAATGGTGCAACATCAACGAAAGTTGATAAATCTATTTCTGTGAAATCTAAGAATGCTAAAGGTAAGAAGAAATCTAAGCATTCATAGAAACCGATCACTACTGGTAAGCCAAAGAAGAAGCATTCATTTGGTTATCTCAATTCTAACTCAAAAGTTTCAAATGTTTCAGATATAAGCAAGAAAAGGCTTGGAGTTAAATCTAAGTGGCAACCTAAACAAGAGATTGACGAGACTGCTAAATCTTTTTCTAGTGTTGACTGTAATAAGACTAGTACTAGTAAAGATGTTTTGATTGCGATTGTTGCTATTTCTAAACCTAATCTTGTTGTTTCTAGTAAGAAATATTCTATGAAGCAATTATTCTAGTTACGTCTGTCTGCTAGAAAGTCTTCATATTATGATAAACATGATTATGCTTCTTATCAAGATTATGATATTTGGTATGGCATATATCATGTACACTCTTATCATTCTATTCCTTCATTTGATTCTCAAAAGCAAAGAGGACCCAAATTTCAATGGGTACCAAAATCAAGTGCTAACACAGTTGGATCCAAATACAAATGGATACCAAAGAAAAAGGATGAATCTGTGTTGCAGGCACCTTCTGTCAAGTGGGAGTAGGAGAAGAAAGGCTTCTAAGTAAATCAGCTTAGGACCCGTACTTCAACGAAGAATGACTTCTAAACACAACAGTTTAGGACTCGTACTTCAGTGATCAAAAGACATTACTCCTGTGCTAATAAGAGATTGTACTCCAATACTCCAATGAGGAAATCAACCATCAAGGGGGAGTACATACTTTTCTGAAATTTTATGCATATCTCTTTCAATGATAATTTTCAAATGCATAATTTCAGGGGTAGTAAAAGAACTATGACTTCTGATTATTTCTGATCAGAACTCGTAGTTTCATTGTTTTACTGCTTTTTGTCTTTTTAATTTATGTGAATAAATTTTCTTTGACTATGACATAAGACTTTTGCAGTTTGAGAGATACTTACAAGTTCATATCTTTATGACTTTAAGCTTAACTTCATGAGATGTAAGATTGCACGTCAAGGTATAATTCTTTATCTTAATTTCACATATGGTTGAAAGAAGGACAACTTTCAATCATTGAAAACTTGTTCTCAAATGTTCAAATCACTTCCCGATTCTCAAAATCATTTAACTGATATAGTTAAACCATTTTCTAGATCTACTTTGTGCTTTAACTGATATAGTTAAACCATTTTGTGCATCACATGCTTCATAGGAAAACATGATTTCTGTTGGTCCCGAAGGTGCTTAACAAGTTTGTAGAAGGGGGGGGGGGTTGAATACAAACACAGAAATTAAAGTTTAATAAATTGTTTATTGATAAATCAAAATACAATTTACAAGTTTGTTGCGGAATAAGATTAAGACAGACTCAATCTAAACAAACTTAAGAAACACTAAGATGGTTGCACAAGAAATTCAGAGAATGGGGGATTTTTAGAGAGATAGAAAACAAGGGTTTCTATTTTGGAGTTCAAGGATTGAGCACACCTTCAGATGAAGGAGTGAGCTTCCTATTTATACCCTATGCATTAAATGCATGGCAGGGTACTTTACACGTGGCATTCATAGATTGGCTTTGGTAGTCTCACTTTTGGAGACATGCTTTTGGTCACTTTATGAACAGTGTAGTTGACAGAGTTGGTGTACGATTTGTGGCAGAGATTTGTCCGTTCTGACACATCGTACTGGTTGTGCAAGGTAAGACAAAAGAAAACTTGAGGCATAAGCTTTGTGATCGTTGATCGCTGAGTATCTCTTCTTCCAGAGATAAAGAAGTTCAGCTATCGCTGAAGCTTTTCCTCAGGCTTCTTCGCGTAAGTAGATTTGTCTGGTCTTCGCTGATATCCGCATCAGGTCACTAGTAGACTTATCTATTGTTCAGTGGCTTCGTCTTCGATTCAGCTATGAACTATGTTGACGCGAGACTTGTCTTCAGGGATTACGTTAACTGTGTTACATAGGAAACTATCAGTGATAACTGAACAGACTCAGTTTGATCGCTGAAAATGAAACACATACATATTAAATGTTTACAGAAAGGTCATCAGCGATAACTGAACAGACTCAGTCTGATCGCTGATGATGAAACACTAATACATATAATAACGTAATTTTCACTAAGTATAAAAGAGGGTCGTTATCAAATCACTGAGAGAGTTTGGATCAACAATCTCCCCCTATTTGATAATGACAAAGTAACAAAAGAAAATTACTTTATGATTCAAAATATAGGAATAAAAAGGACTCATAGAATGCATGTCCCAATTTCTATTTTGAGGGATCTTTTACAGTACTGATAGAGTTAAGTACATCACTGCAATTTTCATTTAATTCAGGGATAGAATTACAAGATATGAAAATCATAAGTACAAGTGACTAACTAACTACTGTAAGTATAACTAACAGATTACAGATAAGAAAACTAATCTATCAGCTATAAGAAGATTTGGGAGGATTGATCATATACTCAGGTATTTCTTCTCCTTTCTGTCTTCGTTCCAAAGATTCTTGACTGATAATTTCTTTAATTTTTTCAGCAGCAGGGAAGAAGTCACACCATAAGCATAAGAGATCCTTGAGATGATTTAGAGGACAGATAGGAATCTCAGAGATTCTTTGAAATCTGAGTTTCTCATCATCATCTCTGAAGAATATTCCATAAGGCTTGTCGATTACTTGACCAGCTTGGAAGGGACCACCAGGAGGCAGAGATAAGTCCAGAACTGAAAGATCAGGAGGAGGACCGAACAGTGCATCTCTTGAAAATTTGATAGAAGTTTCATTCCTGATGATGGCAACATCTTCAGAGGAGGAGGACCCAATTTTTCTCTTGAGTTTCAAAGATTTGGTAGGAAGAGGAGATGGCAGCTTTAGTACAGAAACGACTCTATTTATGAGGGCTTCAAGGAGTCCTTCAACGTAGCCTCTGTATGTAGATTTGGATTTCTTCAGCGCATCCCAGAACTCTAACCATTCCGTAAATCCGAAGCTTTCAAGTTTTGATACGTACATTGCTTTTTGGGTTCCATCCTCTCTGGTAATCTCCATGGTCACTGAGAGTTGATCTTTCTTCTTGCGACCAGAGATAGTCACGGCTGATATTGGAAGAAGATCAGAACGATAATCCATCTTTTGTTTGCACCATTCGATAGACTTATCGTTGATCTCTTGTTCTTTGAAGCGTTCCTCTTCAATTTCTTTCAGTAGTGCTGCTTGAACTTCCACAGGTTTGCTTTTTAGCTTTTTGTCCCTAACTTGAGAGGATTGAATCTTTAAAGCGAGTTGGGCATCTCGTTTGCATTCAGCGATCAGCTTCTCAGCTTTGGCAGATTCTTCTCTTTCAGCTTCAGTAAGGAAGTCGAGCTCTGTGGATATTTGAAGAGGGATTTTCAGCCGTTGACTTTCTAGTTGAGCGATCATTTCAACTCTTTTCTTCACCACTTCCTCTGACCAATGAGATGGTCGAGAGGGCCTTCCTGGATGGACCAGGGAATCTTCTTCTTCTTCTTCATCAATCTCAGCGATAGAGATTGGGATTATTTCTTCAGCGATAGCCGCTGGTATTATTTGTAGTTCAGAACCCTTAAGCAGGGGTGAGAACTGTCTGGTTAGAAAAAGAAGGAAAGAAGGGATAAGTGTATTTTTAGAACGAGAGAGATAAAGGCTAGAAAGACATAGGGGTTTGGAAAGAGTAGAAAAGTGGTACAATTGAAAGACATACCTGAGAAGGATGCTCCCCCTCAGATTGTGATCCAGTCCTCAAGCATTCTTCAGCGATTGGTTGCTTGTCTTTGCTTTGCGAAGGAACACTTGAAGATGTATCACCTCTCACCCCTGTTTTGACAACCTCTTGCGAAGTTGTCCCTGATACGACGTTCGGCTTAGAGAACCACATAGATTGGTCTTCATCGTCGTCGTCGTCATCGGAGGGCTGATCCTTTTCTTGATCATCAAGATCTAGATCATCTTCCTCTTCATCGTCTTCTTCTTCCTCATCCTCTTCAAAGAGAATGGAGTGAATCGATGAGGATTCTTTTGCCTTCTCCCCCTCAGATTGAGAGGGAGGTTCCTTAGCTTCCCCAGCAGCAATAGAGGTTTCTTCAGTTTTCTCCCCCACTTTGTCATTATCAGCGGTAGGGGATTGTTCAGCTGCTGGAGTAGCTGTTGAAGCTTTTAGCATTTGAACGTCAGCCTCCAGACGCTTAACTCGGTCTTCAACCGCAGGTATGTCGCATGTGGCATCATGAATGAATTCCACAGCGATGTTGAGGTTGGTACGATCATCTTCAGTGAAGGAGGGAGGCAGCGCTGGAGCTGGTTCATTCACTTTCTGTAGAACTTGCTGAAGAAGGGACGTGCAGAGGTCAACCTTGGAAGAAAGACCCTGAACTTCAGCTGTAAGAGACTCAAATCGTCCTTGAAAGAGTCGAGAGGACTCTCTGAGTTGGACGACTTGTTCTTCAAGAGCTGAAAGTTGAGAGTTCTCAGCTTTAGATGAGCAAGTGGCGGTCAACTTCTTCAGCTCCTCACCAGCCTGATTGACGGCGTTGGTGGTTTCATTGATGGTGGTGGTGAGAGCATCCACCTTTTCTCCTAGACTGTTGACATGCGTGTCAACAGTCGCCAAGCTAGGACCTGAAAATAATGTTAGTTCAGATATGGGCTTATTTGGAGAGGGGGGGAGAGAAGTGTTTAGGAGTATAGGTGTACCTGACGTATCAAACATTTTGTAGAACTGCATAGATTCCTCAAAAGTTTGATGCTCAGGTCCTATAGGGAAAGAAGAGGTGGCAGGTTCAGAGACCAAATGAGGAGAGAAGGGAAGAGTTTTGGGGATAGAAGTAGGGATGGGGTTAATCTCAGGGAATGAGATAGTAGGTGGGGTTACTGATGATGTGACAGCTAGTGAGATCGCTGACACGGCAGTATGAGTGACTGCTGAAGTTGTGGAGGAAAGACCCACAAAAGCATCTAAGGTAGCTTGTAGAGAAGCTCCCTCAGGTATAGTACTAGAAGGTGTACTTTCCTTAGTCTTTTTGGCCTTTTTGGAAGGACCAATCGGACTAGCTGATGGTCTTTTAGAAGTAGTGGTAGCGACAGGGATAGCAGACGAAGGAACCGTCTGCGTGGTCGCTGAAGATGAAGAAGAATGGAGAGAGAGACGAGAGCGAAGGAGAGAGATACTTACCTCGTCGGCGAGTGGCTTGACCTCTAGTGATCGTTGACCAACCCTGGCAAAGGTGCCATCATCTTTGGTGGGATAGGTGTTGGGATAGAGGAACTTGATATACGTACATATGAAACGTACATATGAGATCTTGGGATCTCGTTCAGGCTTCTCTAATCTCGACCTCAGATCTTCAAAGATGGCTGTGGCGTAGTCAAAGTTTTGACCAGCGATAACGGAGTATGCCATTTGCAGTTGTGTTTTGCTGGCTTGATCCAGCGAACCACTCTTCCCACTCATGCACTGAATTATGTGTGAGAAGATAAAGTTCAGTTGTGATGGCATCTGAGCTTTAAGAATCTTGGTGAGCTTCTTGTTAGGAATAGACGATCTTGGTTTGTTTTCCCAACAATAGCCCATTGCGTCCAGGAAGAATATCAGCTCATCATCAGTGGGGAGTGCGTCGAATCCACTCTTTGGTTTGTCAGGGAATCTTAAAGATTTCCTGAGGCTAAGAGCGGTCATGCTCCCTGGCCCTAATTCCGTGCTGAACGAGATAGCAGGGACTCGTTCGCCTTTCCTGTTGGTAAGTTCAGTTGCATCAGCAGTGAACCGGAACTGCTGAAGTAGAGTCTTGGAGGGCTTAGGATCCACAGTGATCACGTAAGCTATGCATGACTGCTTGAGGAATTCAGCAGCTTCCACCAGATGTGGGTATTTGTCAGCTTTGAAGTCGAGTCTGGCCAAATGATTACATTTAGTAATCTCAACTTCAGTGATGGCGAATCGTACATGCTTGGAAGCAACGATTGAAGACTGTGTCATTTCTGTTATGGAAAGAAGCATAATAGAAGAAATGATTTAGATTAAAAATAATATGATTGCCAGTTTCCATAGAAGAAGGGAAACTGAAAAATTATCAAGTTATTTTTAAGAGAGAAAAAAAATAGTGTTCTGGGTAGAAAGAATGAAGAACACTTTAAAACCAAAAGGTTTTTATTTAAAAACATAAAATCAGAAGGAATGATCTTTAGTTTTTACAAAGAAAACGTTTTATAAAATCCATAGAAAGCGATTAGGATTTTAAAAGAATAAAAAGCATATGAACAAAGCATATAAACATGAAATAAACCTGTGTATCTTGAAGAAAAAGAGTTGCAGATTCAATATTCAGGATTTACTTGCTTGAGTGTTCTTGAGAGAATGTTTCTTGCTTTGAAAGTTTTGAAAGCGTAAACCGTATAAAGGAGAGAAGAATTCCTTTTATACGAAGAGAGAGAAGAGAGATAAGAGAGAGAATGAAGCGGGAAAAGAAATCATCATGATATTGACACGTTCCACGAAGTTGATTGGATAGGAGGGCAACGGACGAACGTGTCAGAAAAGGCATGTCGTGGATTGTCGGTTCAAATGACGTCATAGAGGAGAGAGACTGTTCATTTGTCCGTTCAAATGATCACTGAAGAAAAGTCAGTGATAGATTTTCCTTTTTAAAAGTATCCCTGATTGTAAAGATAGGGATAGATTTTCCTTTTAAAAGATCACTGACTGGAAATATCAGTGATTAATGTATTTTTCAAAAAGCTTTTAATCATTTGAAGAAAGTTCAGTGATTAAAGTTTATATTTTGAAGAAAAACATCTTTGAGGGAGAGAGAACATACCTGAGAGTCAGAATGTTTATCAGAGAGAATGATGAGAGGGGAACTTTTGATTACTGACACAATACATGAACGCTGAAGAATTATTCTTCGAGGTTCAGCATTCCAAGCTAACTGATGAGAAAGTTGAACCTTGTCTCATCAAGAGGTTTGGTGAATATATCAGCAAGCTGAAAGTCAGTAGGGATAAAGTGAAGTTCAATATCACCATTCATCACATGATCTCTGATAAAGTGATATCTGATCTCTATGTGTTTTGTCTTTGAATGTAGAACTGGATTATTTGCTATAGCGATAGCACTAGTGCTGTCGCAATAGATAGGAATCTTTGACAGCTGAAGGTCATAATCTAATAGTTGATTTCTCATCCATAAGATTTGTGAACAACAGCTTCCAGCGGCTACGTATTCAGCTTCAGCTGTGGAAGTGGACACAGAATTTTGCTTCTTGCTTGTCCAGCTTACCAGCTTTCCTCCCAAGAGTTGACATCCACCAGTGGTACTTTTTCTGTCAAGTTTACAGCCTGCAAAATCACTATCAGAATAACCAGTTAGATCGAACCCTGAGTCTTTGGGATACCAAAGACCTAGGTTAGGAGTTCCTTTCAGATATCTGAAAATTCTCTTTACAGCGATCAGATGGGATTCCTTGGGTTCAGATTGATAGCGTGCACATAAACAAGTGGAGTACATGATGTCAGGTCGGCTTGCTGTAAGATACAGCAATGAGCCTATCATTCCTCTATAGGCAGTGACATTAACAGGTTTTCCAGATGGATCCTTGTTAAGTGTCAGTGGTGGTGCCATAGGAGTTTTCATCGCTGAAGTTTGTGTTAAATCAAACTTCTTCAGCATGTCTTTAACATACTTACCTTGGCAGATAAAAGTACCTTTGTCAGATTGTTTAATCTGAAGACCAAGAAAATATGTCATCTCACCCATCATACTCATTTTATATTCTTTCTTCATTCTTTCAGCGAAGCGAGTACATAGAGATGGGTTAGTAGAACCAAATATTATGTCATCGACATATATTTGTACAAGAATTATATGACCTTTTATCTTCCTGAAAAATAACGTATTATCAATCTTGCCACGTTCAAAATTTTCAGAGATAAGAAAAGATGAGAGAGTGTCATACCAAGCACGAGGGGCTTGTTTTAAACCATAGAGAGCCTTATCCAATTTATAAACATAATTTGGATGCTTAGGGTCATAGAACCCTAGTGGTTGTTCTACATAAACTTCTTCATTCAGTTTTCCATTCAGAAAAGCTGATTTTACGTCCATTTGATAAACGATGAAGTCTTTATAGACTGCATAAGCTAAGAATAGTCGAATTGCTTCGAGCCTGGCCACAGGGGCAAAGGTTTCATCATAGTCTATGCCTTCCTCTTGTTTGTATCCCTGAGCAACAAGTCGAGCCTTGTTGCGGGTTACAATTCCATGTTCATCTAACTTGTTTCTAAACACCCATTTGGTGCCTATAACAGTTTTATCAGATGGTCTAGGAACGAGATTCCAAACTTTGTTTCGAGAGAATTCAGTCAGCTCTTCTTGCATAGCGCTGACCCAGTTTGGATCTCTGAGGGCATCATCAGTCTTCTTTGGTTCTATTAAGGAGAGAAAGTTTACAAAGAGACAGATATTACCTGAGCTTCGTCGTGTCTGAATACCTGCATCTGGATTACCAAGAATTTGATCTATGGGGTGATCTCTGGTCTATCGCTGAGCAGGAGCAAGATTGCTTATTTCAGCGATAGGATCAACAATAGGAGCAGTCGCTGATGAAGATGCTTGAGGTTCATCAGCTAGTAATTGTTGAACATTAGATACACCAATGCTTTCAGAAGGGTTTTCAGACGTAGATGGATTTGATGGTAGAAGTGTGTTTAGAGGTTCAGCTGAAATCCATGAGTTGGATTCAGCGGTGGGAGGTATGATACTTGGTTCTTCATCAGCAGCTGGAGTTTCAGTGTGCTGTTGGTTTGAGAAGAAAGGTTCAGTTCCTCTATAGTGAGAGATCATCCAAGTATTCAGTTCTTCATTGTCAGCGATTGGTTTAGAGTTCGCTGAGCGCGTTTCATCAAACGTGACATGAATGGTTTCTTCTACGGTTTGTCTTCTTTTGTTGAAAACTCTGTAGGCTTTTGAGATGGAGGAATATCCTAAAAATATTCCATCATCGGCTTTTGGGTCGAACTTTCCAAGCTGATCTTTGTTGTTTAAGATAAAGCACTGACAACCAAAGATATGAAGAAAACTGATAGAAGGCTTCCTTCCAAGAAAGAGTTCATAAGCTGTCTTCCCAAATCGCTTTATTATCAGTGATCTGTTTTGAGTAAAACATGCAGTGTTTACAGCTTCTGCCCAAAATTGAGTAGGGAGGTGAGAATCGCTGAGCATTGATCTAGCAGCTTCTATGATCGTTCTGTTTCTTCTTTCAGCGACTCCATTTTGCTGAGGTGTTCTTACTGAAGAGAAGTTGTGAGAGATTCCCTTGTTCTCAAAGAAATTGTTCAGGGAACTATTTTTGAATTCAGTTCCATGATCACTCCTTATTGATCGAACAGTAAGATTATTCAGCACTTCCATCTTTTTGACAAAAGATATTAGTTCTTCTGGAGTATCATTCTTGCAGCGAAGAAAAATAACCCAGGTGTAGCGAGAATATTCATCTACAATGACAAGCGTATATTTCTTTCCAGCTATTGATTGGATATTGACAGGGCCAAATAGATCCATATGCAAGAGCTGAAGAGGACTTGTTACTGAGGAAACTTGTTTCGACTTGAAACTAGCTCTTGTTTGTTTTCCTTTTTCACATGCTGAGCAGAGAGATTCTTTAGCATATGAGTGCTGAGGAAGACCAGAAACCAGTTCCTTAGATGAGAGAGAATTCAGGGTTTTGAAGTTTAGATGAGAGAGCCTTTTATGCCATAGCCAGTTGACATCAGAAGAGGCCTTAGAGAGAAAACATAAGTTATCAGTGATAGTAGAGTCCATATCTATTACATAGACATTTTCTCTTCTATAACCACTGAGAGCAAGTTTTCCTTTTTCATCTACCACTGAACATGCTTTCTTAGAAAAGCGAACTTCGTAGTCTTTGTCACATAGCTGACTGATGCATAGAAGATTGTGCTTCAGTCCATCTACATAAGCGACTCTTCGAAAGGTAGTTGTCCCATTGCTGAGGACACCAAACCCTCGGGTAAATCCTTTTCCATTTCCACCAAAGGTCACAGAGGGACCTTTCTCTTCCTTGTATTCAGTGAGCAGGTCTCTTTGTCCAGTCATATGACGAGAACATCCGCTATCGAGATACCAGATGCCCTTTGATCCCTGCATACATAAGGAAGATTAAGCTTTGTTTGGTACCCACTTTTCAATGGGTCCTTCAGAGTTAGTGGATAAGGAAGATTCAGCTTCAGTGGTAATCTTCACTTTGGTTAATTTCTTAACCTTAGTGGTATTTTTCACTTTGGTGACTTTATTTGCCTTAGAGGCATTTTTCTTCACTTTGGCTGTTTTATCAGCTTCGGTGGTATTTGGACACTTGCTCGCAATATGGTCAGTGAATCCACAGTGATAACATTTTCTATATCTGATGGTGGATTTATAACCAAAAGGTTTTGAAAACTTAAGATGAGCAGGTCCAGCTCCAAGAATGCCTTTAGCACGAGATCTGGGAGGAATTTTTATTTCTTCAGATTTCACGGGCTTTAGATCAACCTTCAGCTTTGGAGGACAGATATCAAAGATTTCTGTCACTGAGCTAAAAGGTTTATCCACTGAAGGTTTGGAGGGAACTTTCAGTTTGGTTTTCTTGGAAGCCTTCTGAGAGAGAATAGACTTTCCTTTATCTGCAGGCTTAGATTTTGCAGATATCTCCTCAGGGATGGGATTAGAAGAAGAACAGGGATAGAATTGATTATAAGAAGTGTCAAAGAAAGATGTGACAAAAGTTCCAAACTTAAGCGAGGAACTTTCTTCTTTAGGATCATCCTGTGGTGTCCAAAAACCAAGACCAGTTTTATCACTTTCAGGAGTTTGAGCATTTATTATCTCAGAGATCTTTGTTGATGATTTGCACCATTTTTCAACATGAGCCTTTTCTGCTTTTAGAGCAGCGATGGCTTGTTCGCGTTCAATGCTGATGATTTCATTTATAATGACTTGATCTTTTAGCTTTTCTTCTAAAAGATTTAGTTCACTGATCTTTTCATGACATTTCTCTAGCTCTTGTGTTAAATAAACATTTTTATTTTCAGCTTGAGTTTTGTCGTTTAGAGCATTATAAAGGTCAATCGTCAGCACATCAACAGCGCGACTTCTCTCAGCTTCAGGTAGAGAGGGATTTGTAGAGATAGATACCTGAGATGATATGTAGCTCATAGAAGGTTCAGATGGTTCTTCTACTTCTTCTTTAATCTCAGCCATGAGGCAAAGATTAGCGACTTCTTCTTCATCAGAAGATGATTCTTCTGATTCAGCCCAGTCATGTTCTTCAGCGATGAGACCTTTACCTTTTTGCTGATAGCTTTTCAGCTTTTGATATTTGTTTTTCAGCTTATGGTATTTGTCATCACTGGATCTTTTTGAGGTAGAAGGTTTGAAGACCTTTTTAGACCTGCACTCACTAGCAAAATGTCCAATTTTTTCGCAGTTATAGCAAGTGGCTGTAGCCTTATCAACCGGAGTTGATTTTGGCTTTTCAGTAAGAGAGAGAGGTTTACTTCTTCGGAAGTTACTCTTTCTTGCAAATCTCTTAAAAGAGTTTGTCAAGAGTGCTAAGGACTCATTAAACTCTGAAAGATCAGGGTCTGATAAATCCTCAGATTCAGAATCTAACTCAGTGATGGTGAGAGTAGATCGCTGGGATGGAATTATCTCTGATGAGACTAAAGCAACAGCAGTGCTTTTGGAGTCTTTAGAATCTTTTACAAGATTCTTCTTCAGGAGATTAGATTGCTCATAGTTGAGCAATATTCCATACAGAGTGCTTAGAGAGAGAGTATGTAAGTCCTTTGTTAGCTTAAGACATATTGAATAACTGTCCCAGCTTTCAGGAAGACTTTCCAAGAATTTTGTTAGGACCTCAGAATTAGAATAGGTCCTTCCAACAGTTCTTAGGTCAATGATCAGGCAGTTAAACCGCTGATGAATGTCAAAAAGAGATTCATTCTTACCAGCGATAAAACTTTCATACTGTCTTACCAAGTTAATCTTTCGGGTCTCTTGGATTTCAGTGGTGCCCTCATATTGAACACATATGGTTTCCCACATTTCTTTAGAAGTTTTTAGATGCATGATGGAATGGAAAACTTCATCAGGCAGAGCCATTGATATAATGGTCTTTGCTCTTGCATCTATGCCTACCTTCTTTTTATCTTCATCACTCCACTGTCTTATTTCCTTAACGACATATCGTTCAGGGACAGCTTCAGTGGTGGCAGTAGCAGGAACCGCAGCTATAATTCTAACAGGTTCATAGGGTCCGTTTTCTATATATTCAGGTATAGTAGGATCCGCACCTTCAAGAAATAGCATCATTCGATTTTTCCATAGAGAAAAGTTATCTCTGCTAAATCGAGGAGGTTTAGAAAGTGAACCATTATCATAGTAGTTTGTGTTTGTGTTTAGTGCCATTTTAGAATAGCAAGGAAGAGTATACAGCAAGATCTTGTTTATTAGATTAAACAAACTGCTCTGATACCACTTGTTGGTCCCGAAGGTGCTTAACAAGTTTGTAGAAGGGGGGGGGGTTGAATACAAACACAGAAATTAAAGTTTAATAAATTGTTTATTGATAAATCAAAATACAATTTACAAGTTTGTTGCGGAATAAGATTAAGACAGACTCAATCTAAACAAACTTAAGAAACACTAAGATGGTTGCACAAGAAATTCAGAGAATGGGGGATTTTTAGAGAGATAGAAAACAAGGGTTTCTATTTTGGAGTTCAAGGATTGAGCACACCTTCAGATGAAGGAGTGAGCTTCCTATTTATACCCTATGCATTAAATGCATGGCAGGGTACTTTACACGTGGCATTCATAGATTGACTTTGGTAGTCTCACTTTTGGAGACATGCTTTTGGTCACTTTATGAACAGTGTAGTTGACAGAGTTGGTGTACGATTTGTGGCAGAGATTTGTCCGTTCTGACACATCGTACTGGTTGTGCAAGGTAAGACAAAAGAAAACTTGAGGCATAAGCTTTGTGATCGTTGATCGCTGAGTATCTCTTCTTCCAGAGATAAAGAAGTTCAGCTATCGCTGAAGCTTTTCCTCAGGCTTCTTCGCGTAAGTAGATTTGTCTGGTCTTCGCTGATATCCGCATCAGGTCACTAGTAGACTTATCTATTGTTCAGTGGCTTCGTCTTCGATTCAGCTATGAACTATGTTGACGCGAGACTTGTCTTCAGGGATTACGTTAACTGTGTTACATAGGAAACTATCAGTGATAACTGAACAGACTCCGTTTGATCGCTGAAAGTGAAACACATACATATTAAATGTTTACAGAAAGGTCATCAGCGATAACTGAACAGACTCAGTCTGATCGCTGATGATGAAACACTAATACATATAATAACGTAATTTTCACTAAGTATAAAAGAGGGTCGTTATCAAATCACTGAGAGAGTTTGGATCAACAATTTCATTGTGCTAGGACTTAACACAACTTCTACGGATACACGTTAACCAGTGTTTCCTACCCAAGAGGTTAATCCATAGTGATTGAGTGTGAGGAGTCGAAAAGAAATGAGTGTGGATTGTGTGATGATGTATAAATTGGAAAAGAGAGTTTGGTTAGAGTGAGCTAAATGTTTAAAAGAAAGAGGGTGTGAGAACAGAGTTAAAAAGAATATCAGAACTCTGCACCAACTTTTTCTGAGCCGGGCAGCCACAATTCTAATGTTTCACAACTCTTTGGTGATCATTATTGAAACAGGCAACTAACCCATGGCAACTCTTGATCAAACCTCACCAGTCACTCATTTTCTACTCAAATAGAAAGTGTTTCACATTTTCAAAGGGGAAGCAACACATTTGCTATCTGATTTTCATTTGGAAAATCTGGATATTGAAAAGAAGGAAGTCTGCCCCACCTTCGCACTTCAATCATGCACATTGAGTTTGTGTTTACTTACTGTTGTCTCAGTGGTTTACACAATTTTGAGCCTATAAGCAATCATCTGTGCTTAATTTTTTCTATCACATGCACGAACACACAAGGAATTTGTTTCTTTGTCATAACGTTCATAGAAATTGCCTTTGTGGTGTTTCGATGATTGAATGGAAGCCCTGGAAGCTAATCAAGAAATAGGAGAAGAAATGGGAGAGAACAAAAGTTTAGAGAAATGTCCAAGATCGAATTCTTCAAAGACAAAGTATTCTGAAAACATGTTGATTTTAGAGAAATTTTCTTTGAAGATACTTTGCTAAAACATTCTGAGCTAAAACTGGAGATTATTATATATTGAATACAAAGAAGGAGATTGCATCTTCTGACCTGAAAGAGAAGACTGGATTGCTAAATCCTTTTAGTAATGATCTTGATCCAAAGGGGGAGATTGTTAGATCATAGATTTATTGGATTCAAGATCATCCAATCTGAAGACTGGAATCTGAAGCTAAAGCTGAAAAGCCACTCTCAATATTAGTCTAATGTTAGTTTGTAATAAATTTCAAAGTTAATTATTGTGTTAATTATAGTATTTAATATTATTCCTAAATATTTAATAAATAGATATTTAGGATATTATTTACTTTTAGGATATTTTAGTTTAAAGATATTATGTTAGTATGTTAGATATTAGGTAAGGTGAGATATTATTATCTCACAATCAGAACATCAGAAAAACATCATCCAGAGAGAAAAGAGAGAGAGAGAGAGAGAGCTTCAAAGAGAAATCAATCCTGTAATCCGTGGTTTGTAATCGAACAGGTTGGTAAATCATATGTTTGTGATTGTTTGTATTGTCTGGTAAGATCTTGTTCAAATATAAGGGACCGACACATGTGTCTCCTAAGAACAAAGAGTTTTTTTGGGAAAAGGAAATCGGCAAGAGTTACGAATCCTTTGTGGCTTAGTTGGATTTCATAATCTTCAAGAATTTTGACTAACTCTTGGTTTGGATTTTGAATGTAAGTACTGGCATTTTTCTTTTGGTGAGAAGAGGTGGTTGATTTGAAAGGGGTAATAGTCTGAGTATTTGGTACGATTATATTTTTTTTTGGAGTATAATTTGAAGAAACACTAACTGGGGTTTGAACCAAGGCAGAGTATGATGGTTGTGTTTTGGTAGGAGTAATTGGACTAAATCTATTTTGTGTGGTTATGAAAGGGAATGGGGATGATGAGGAGGATGATGCTGAATTTGAGCTGTTTGATGATTTTTAGGGTGCGAATGGAGAAAGTTGCATCTGCTTCTTTTGATCAGAAACTTTTGTTTGAACAGGATTTTTGTCTGTATTTCTGGACGTCATTTCCCCTGTAAAAATTCTCGTGATAAAAAATCAGGAAGAGAATTATTTTCACCTTTGATAAACTCAATTTGAAAATTAAAATTGCTTAATAAAGCTTGCCATCGGGCAAAATTTTGTTTTGAAATAACATTTTTGATATCATTTTCTAAAATTGGTTTTGCAGATTGACAATCAATTCTTAACAAAAACGTTTTCATGTATAAATCATCTTCAAACTTTTTGTTGCATAAAACAATGCTTAAAACCTCCTTTTTGACAGTAGAATAATACCTTTGTGTGTCGTTCCAGGCACCTGAAAAGAATCTTACAAGTTGTTCATTAGAATTGTTGTCTAACTTTTGTTTTAATATTCCTCCTAATCCGTAATCACTAGTGTCTGTTTCTACTATGATAAAAGCATTTGGATGAGGAATATTTAGACAAGGTAAATATTTTACCTTTTCTTTGATATTTTTAACAATATTGGTGTGTTATGGGTCTGGCTTCTTTTTAACTCTTTGATAAAGAGGTTTACAAATTATTCCTAGATCTTTGAAAAAATCATGGACATAATTTAAACAACCTAAAAATCTTTGAAGTTGAGTTTTGTCTTTAATTTCATCAGGAAATTTGTTAGCAAACTCCAAACTTCTCTGAATTGGTCTTATCATATTGTGAATAAAATCATGTCCTAAAAATCTAATATTATTTTGGAAAAGACTCATCTTACTAGAGGAAACTACTAATCCATTTTTGTAAATCAAATCATAAAATATATTAAGATGTTTGAAATGTTGTTCTATTGATTTTGAAAAAATTAGAACATCATCAATATAAACAATAGCAAAACTGCTTATAGGGATAATAATATCATTCTTAATATTTTGAAATTTTGAAGGAGCATTTTTGAGACCAAAGGGCATAACATTCCATTCGTAATGGCCAAAAGGGACATTAAAACCTGTTTTGTATTTGTCTTGTTCATGAATCTGTATTTGCCAAAATCCAGATTTCATGTCAAATTTTGAAAATGTTTTTTAATCTAAAGACGTTTTAACAAATCTCTTTTGTTTGGAATTGGATATTGAATCCATTCTAAAACTTTGTTTAAGGGTTTGTAATTAATAACAAGTCTGGGAGAACCTCTTTCTAATTCAGTAATATTCATAACGTAGAAGGCTGAATAAGACCAAGGAGATTTTGAGGATCGAATAAGTTTTTTATCCAATAAATCTTAAATTTCTTTTTTGCAATGTTCTTGTAATTCATTTGACATATGAATAGCTCTTGATTTTGAAGGAATGTCCTTTTCATTGAAATCTTTTGTATAAGCAAGTTTGACAATATGTTGCTTTCGTTGCCAAAAAGCATTTGGAATATTAGAGCAAACATTAATTTCAAATCTTGCTTTTAATTTTTTAATCCTATTTTGAATAATTTGATCATTGAGATTGTCGGCAATTCTTTTCTCATTTATCTCATTAACTAGATATTTTGCTTGATTAATTTTATTGTTTAAAGTATTTAATTCTGTTTGAACAATTGGGTCAGAAAAATAAAAAAATATTTTCTTATTCAAAATCTTAGTGCTAATACCACGTTCGTCTATGGTAAAAGGATAAAGTAGGGAAATAAAAGGAGTTCCTAGAATTAACGAAGATGTTAAATTTTTGACAAGTATTAGAGAAGTTTTCCAACAATAATCATCTTTACAAATATGAACGTTTGAAACTTTGTAATTAATGTTAAGTTTTGAACCACTGGCGGTTGATAATCTGTTTGTGGGTTTTTCATTATAAGTTGTGGGGATGATTCTTTCTTGAATACAATTCATATCAGCTCCACTATCAATAAGAGCGATAACAGCTATTTTAAATTCTTTTATACACAAAGTAATATGAGTATTCCATCTTTGAAAAGAAATTGATTTAGGTATCTTAATTTTACTAATTTTTGGTTCTTCCGTTTCTTCTTCATTTGTAATAATTGTTTTTCCTTTTTCAACTATTGACAAACGATTTTTGATAAGAGTTATTTCTGTTTTTACATGTTTTAGTTCTTCTTGTAATTCTTGGGTAGAAACTGGTTTGATTGGTTGAGAAAATCTTTGATAAATTTCTTTAAGGCTAAAAGGTTCACTAACCTTTTGAACTACTTCAGATTTGGAGTTATTTTTGAAAATTTTATTTAAGACCTCTTCTTTGATAGATTTGTCTTGGATTTTATCAAAGAGTTCAAGGAGTTCACGATCTTCTTTTGTGATAACATTGATCTTGTTACAAGTACAATTTCCTATGCATTCACATACTTCAGAGTCAGAACTTTCTGTTGAATTGTTTTCGACGATATTTAAATCATTGTCCTCATAATCAGACATACTAGATTCAGAACTAGAATAGTCATCATTGAGAATTAACTTATCTGAATCTGTAGTTGATCAGAAATATCCAACTCATTAATCTTTTTCTTAACATAGCAATCTTTTGCCATATGACCAGTTTTACCACATTTGTAACAAATAATTATATCTCGTGATTCCTTTTGTTTATAAGATTTCCTATTGTAATTCTTATAAGGCTTTGACCTTTTTTGATCAGGTTTATCGTATTTTGTTTTGGATTTTTTATGAGAATATTTCTTTTTATAATTTGAGTATTTCTTTGTTTTGGAAGTAGAGGGAGTAGATATGGTTTCATATCCGTATTGTTGGCAGTAATTACCAAGTTCATCTTTACTATGAATTCTATCTTTCTTCATTTTAGCTTTGAGTTTTAAGTCTGAACAAATAGCTAATCCTTCTTGATTGACATAACTAGTTAATTGACCATAAGTTAATTCTTTGTAAGGGATTAGATTATTAAATTCTTTTCTTAGCTTTTCTCTAATTCTTTCTACAAAGAGCTTTGGTAATCCAACAATGAATCTTTCATTCCAATATGCTTCTTTACAGTCGGGTCGTAGCATAACTTTTGATAGAAACATATCTTTATACCTTCTGTAATCTTGTAGTTTTCTACAAGTGAGGTTTAAAAGTATTTCTGAACTTTTCTCTTGGAATAAAGTTGGATCTCCTATAAAGCTTTTTACAATGTAGAAAAGGAGAGTAGCAACTGCATCATCTTCTTGAGTAGTTTGAGTTTGATCGTTTTCAGTTTTAACTACTATCTTTTTTGAATTAAGAATTAGTAACTTTTCATTATCGGTGACATACTTTGTTAAAGCATATATTTATTGGATTCAAGATCATAATTATCTGAAGATGGAAATCTGAAGTCAAAGCTGATAAAGTCGTCTCAACAAATAGTCTAGGGTCCTTTTGTAATAAATAGTCAAAATCTGTTTAAGTATTTTCTTTATTAGTCTTTATTTAAATAAGTTAATAGATTGTTTTAGTTGTTGGGCCCATGCAAGCCAAGCCCATTAGGCTTATGGCCTAAGTATAAATAAGATTAGGTTAATGGTTAATTAGGTGAAGGAAGCTTAATTGAAAAATTACTCATTGAGAGAGGCTAGGTGTGTGTGTTGGTGCGCCGTGAACAAGAGAGAAGTAGAGAGAAAGAGATCGATTTCATCAAGAACAATTGTAATCTTTTGATTAATCAATATCAGGTTTGCATTATTTGTGTTGATTATATGTTTGCTTGATTGAATGATTACTTATTGGGACACACAATTGGTATTAGAGCAAGTTACAGATTGAATTGAATATTTTTGTTCGGTTCTGTTTTCTGTCAAAGATTCATAATTTTATTGTATGATTGTTCATTCAAGTGTTTATTTATTGGGTTGTCATTGATATGCATATTCTATTGATTTGGTATTGTTAGATTTGATTATTGCATCGTTTTTGATTATCAATTTGGTGTTTTTGGAAATTCTATTGAGTCGCACTGTGTCATCTATCAATTTCTTCTTAAAGTGGTTTTTATTGAAATTAATTGATTGGAATCTATTCTAATTGGTTATTTGATTGTTTTGGCAAAGTTTGGCTGTTTAATTCATATTATTGGTTGATTTCTGGGTGGATTTGTTGGTTTCTGGGTCGATTCTGCATCTAGAACATATCGGTCTTCCACTTCCGGTCGAATACCTTTTATCGGTCTATTGCATTTGACCGATACACTCACAGTTCACCCCGGTCTAAGACTATATCGGTCGAACATATCGATCTTTGATTAGTGTCGGTCGAACAACCATCCGGTCTTACACATTATCGGTCTTTCACTATCGGTCGACCACACCTTATCGGTCGACCGGTACACACACAATCCACCCCGGTCTAAGAGCATATCGGTCTTTGTGTTTTATCGGTCGACCACATTCCATCGGTCTTTCTTACCGGTCGAAGACCAAGTCCGGTCGAAGACCATTACCGGTCAAAGACCTCTCTCGGTCTAAGTGTATATCGGTCTATTTGAATACCGGTCTAAGGAAGTTTACCGGTCGAAGACCTCTATCGGTCTAAGCTAATACCGGTTCATACATTTTATCGGTCGAATATCTCTTATATCGGTCGAGCAAAGTACCGGTCTTATCATCTTACCGGTCGTTGCAATTCCCCAGTCGAACAAGTATATCGGTCGAGCACTCCACTGTTTGCGCCAATCACTGTTCTTATCTTAGAATTTTTTTTCTGAGAATTTTTCAAAACTGTAATATGGCTTTTAATAGCGGGACCCCCGTGCTAAGTCTGCCTAGGGGGACAAAATTTTTTGGGTGATTAAATTTTATCTAGACTAACGATCAGTTCAAAGTTTCTTATCAGTTCTGTGACTAATCATATCAGTAAGAATGTCATCTCGGGAAGCTCTTGCTATTGGAACCGATGTTAAGCCACCAGTACTCTTCAAGGGGGAGTACGAGCAATGGAAGGACAGATTCTTGGACTTCATCGATCGATATGATTTGGGAGATTATATCAGAAAATCTCTGAAAGAAGGAATCATGACACCTCCGACCAAGGTTCTCACTGTAGCTGGAGAAAATGGTGAAGAAGAAGAGACAGAGTATAAATTACCGATTGGTGAATATTCTGAAGATCAGTTGAAGAGACACAAGGGTGACAAGCTGGCAAGATCATTTATTCTCCAAGGCATACCAAATGAAATATACATCAAGATTGATAGCTACAATGCTACCGGCAAGCAAATGTGGGATCAATTGGAGAAGATGATGATTGGATCAAAAGTCGGCAACCAACTTAAAGTTTCCAACTGCTTGAATAATTATGAAGAATTCAAAGCCAAAACTAGAGAATCACTCGAAGCCACTTATGACAGATTTGTCACATTGCTGAATAAGCTCAGCAAGAACAAGATCAACAAATCTCAAGTTGAGCTGAATGTGAAATTTCTCAGCAACCTTCAGCCAGAGTGGAAGAGATTCACCAGACAGATGAGGCAGTTGAAAGATCTGAACGACATTTCACTTCATGAAGTTTATGAAATCCTCAAACAGAATGAGGAAGAGATGGATGAAATCAAGGCTGAGATGAAGAAGGCTGACAAAGAAGTTGCTGATCCAGTTGCTCTTGTGGTCAAGAAAAAGTCCAAGAAGAAGAAGGTGATAGAATCTGAATCTCAAGAAGCTGATAGTGAGGCAAAGTCTGACTCTGACGATTGTGAACAACTGAAGGAAGCCATGCTAATGTTAACCAAGGCTTTCCAAAAGAAGTTCTATAAAAAGCCAAACTCCAACAGTCAGAGGTACTCGTCTGGTCCGAATAACTACAAGCATAAGAAGAAATTGAAGAAAAGAGACCAGAAGACAAGAAGAAGGCTGGAGCCGAAGAGTTCAAGAAGGAAGAACCGATGAAGTGCTACAACTGTGGCAGAATCGACTGCCGAAAACCTAAAGTCCGCAACTCCGAATATTACAAGAATAAGATGCTTCTAGCCAAGCAACAAGAGGCTGGAAAAGCATTAATGGCGGATGATGAATACTGGCTCGACCATTCGGATCAAGAGTCTGAAGAAGAAGAGAAGGATGAGACAGCACATCTGTGCTTAATGGGGAAGAACCAGTCAGAAGCTGAAGCTGATTCTGATGATGGAGACAATGATGAGGTATGTAACTTGACTGAATCTGATTTTCTGAACCAAATGCATGCCATGATGTCTAAACTCCAAGAATTAGAGTCTAAACTGAAGCGTGAGAAATGTGTCATCAATGAGAAAAATCAATCTATACATAAACTTAGTAATGATATTGCTGAGAAAAATGTATTAATTGAAACTTTGCACAAAAATAGAGACACCTGCGCTAAAGAAAAGACTATAATTAATAAAGAGTTATCTGAAACTGTTTCTAAATATAAAGAATGTGAGTTTAAGTCTATAGAGATTTCTAAAAGGTATTTTTCTACTTCAAAAGAAAAGAATTCTTTAATAGACAAGGTGAATGCTTTGGAAGAGAAATTACATTCTTTAGGTCAAACTGAACACACTATTCATTTGAACAAACCTAAAGAGAAACCTGATACTTGGGGACTTGGTTACAAGAACCCACATCATCTCAAAAAGGGTAAATCTGAAGTGCCTGCACTTTATGACTTTGGGTTTATGTTATTGGCTCCTCAACATCAAGAACTCAAACCCTTTTGGACTAGTCTGTCAGAAAAAGATAAAGTCAAGGAATATGATAAAAGAAAGAACACAACTAAAGTTCAATTTCCATTTCGCTATGAGAAGTTGAATAACAGTTATAGTTCTAATAAATCAAAATTTCTTTCAAATGCTTATTTTGAGAGTTATTCTGTAAAAGAGTTGGAGGCTAAACCCATCGAAGGTAAGATTTACGTAACTCCTCTAGTTTTGGAAAGTAAAATTTCTGAACTCGAAAATACTCTTACAGAAGAAAGACTTTTGATGGACTTAGAACAAACTGTATTTTCAACAGTGTTCAAAACTTCTAATTTTTCTAAAAACTTCAAGGCTTTAAATTCTTATGACAGGTCTGGTTCACTTGAGAATGATCTTAATTTCTTAAACTCTGAAGGTATTTTGAATGATTGTGTTGCTCAATTTGATTTTACTTCTAAACTTCCTGATCATTCATCTTGTGTTGTTAATTCCTTTGGATTACCCAGTGTTTTTGACAAAGGTGAAACATCAACGAAAGTTGATAAATCAGTTTCTGTGAAATCAAAGAAAGCAAAAGGTAAGAAACAAAAATCTCAGCTTTCACAAAAACCGATCCACACTGGTAAGACAAAGAAGAAGCATTCTCTTAATTCTCATCATTCTAACTCTAAAGTTTCACATGTTTCAGATTTGAGAAAGCAAAGGGTTGGAGTTAAGACTGCATGGATACCGAAACAGAAGATAGACGAGAAAGCTAAATCTAGTTCTAGTTTTATTTTGAATAAAAAGACTTCTAGTAAAGATGATGTGATTGTGAATGTTGCTACTTTTAAATCTAATCTTGTTGATTCTCGCAAGAAGTACTCTATAAAGCAATTATTCCAGTTAGCACCATCAAATAAAAAGTTTTTAAATTATGGTGAATGTGATTATGCTTCTCGTAAATATTCTGATGTTTGGTATGGTTCATATAATGTTTCATCTTATCATTATCATTCGTCTTATCATGCTTCTGTTTTTCAAAGAAAAAGCGGACCCAAATTTAAATGGGTGCCAAAATCAAGTACTAACAGTGGAGGTCCCATTTTTAAATGGGTTCCTAAACCTTTTCTTTCTTGATTTGTGTTGTGCAGACCCGTCATATGTGGTACTTGGATAGCGGGTGTTCCAAACATATGACCGGGCAGAAGAGTATGTTGTCTAATTTTACGGACAAATACTGCGGCACAGTTCGTTTTGGGAATGATCAGTTTTCACCTATTCTGGGATATGGTGATGTTGTACATGAAAATCTTACGATTAAGAAGGTGAGCTACGTTGAAGGCTTAGGACACAACCTATTCAGCATTGGCCAATTCTTCGACAAAGACTTAGAGGTTAATTTCAAGGCCAAGACATGTTCAGTACGCACTGAAGAAGGGAAAGAACTCTTGGTCGGTACTCGCAAGTCAAACCTCTACACCATCAACTTGTCAAAGGTCCAGGCTGACAATCAGGTCTGTCTACTATCAAAGGCCTCAATGCAACAAAGCTAGTTATGGCATCGACGACTTTCTCACCTCAACTTTCGGTACATCAACAAGCTGGTCAGTGGAAAGCTAGTGAAAGGACTTCAAGAGCTGAAGTATGAAAGAGAACACCTGTGTGCAGCATGTGAAAAGGGCAAGATGAAGAGAGCCCCACACAAACCAAAGCCTGAACCGAGTACCAGCTCTCCTTTAGAGTTGTTGCATATGGACTTGTGCGGTACTATGCGAACACAAAGCTTAGGAAGAAAGAAGTATGTGCTAGTTATCGTGGAAGACTATACGCGATACACTTGGGTTAAGTTTCTACGGTCTAAAGATGAGACTCCCGATATTCTCATTACGTTTCTGAAGACGACCCAAGTCAATCTGCAAAAACAAGTCAAGATTCTCAGGACTGACAACGGCACAAAGTTCAAGAACAAGATAGTTGAAGAATATCTCGAATCGGTCGGGATATCACATCAATACTCTGCTGCTCGCACGCCTCAACAGAACGGAGTCGTCGAAAGGAGAAATCGTACACTTGTCGAGGTCGCACGGACAATGCTCAGCCAATCTGACTTACATTTATTTTTGTGGGCTGAAGCTGTATCGATTGCGTGTCACACTCAGAATCTCTCCATGATACACCGCCGATTTCAAAAGACTCCGTATGCGTTGATCAACAACCGAACACCAACCATTAAATATTTTCATGTTTTTGGTTGTAAGTGTTTTGTTCTAAACGACAGAGAGAATCTGAACAAGTTCAGTGCTAAGGCGGATGAAGGCATCTTCGTTGGTTATTCCTCGACATCTACTGCATATCGGGTTTACTTGAAGAAGTCGAAGACTGTGATCGAAAGCGTAAATGTTACATTTGATGAGGACATGGCTTCTGAGCACGTCAGTTCAGAACCCGTAATTACCGGAGTTCTAGCTTCTGGACCAACCAGTCCAGGACCTGCACCTCAAGAGAACAAATCAGATGGCGCTTCGTCGTCTACTTCTAATTTATCTGATTTGGATTTATTATTTGAACTGTTCTATGATGAATTTCTTGGATCTAAGTTGCCTAACTCTGTTGTGGTTGACAGGATAGAAGACTCGATGACTACTCATCCGACCACTTCTAATATCTCTACTGAATCAAATTCCCCGATTCGGCAAGAAGTTCCAGTTCAAAAGCCTACTCCGACAGTTGAAGTTGTGATCAACAACGCCGAGACAGAAGTAGCTGACTCAGTAGGATGTACTGTAAGGATTGATCAACAGACTGCCCAAGCTGTACCTACTGCCACTTCTGCAACGACTACTTCAACTGAAACCCCCGTTAATTCTGAACCATCTGAAGGCGATAACAGTGGATTCCTAGATGTTGACAATGATCAACATGCTTCTAATCCACTCCCTCCTAAACATAAGTGGACCAAAGAGCACCCGGTACATCAAATTATTGGAGATCCTTCTGCACCAGTGTAAACTAGGTTTGCCCCATCAAATCTATGTATGTATGAATCCTTTCTGAGCAAGATCGAGCCTACTCGCGTATCTGAGGCCCTTGCTGATTCAGATTGGGTAACTGCGATGCAAGATGAGCTGAATCAGTTTGAAGCACTGAAAGTCTGGAGACTCGTACCCAAACCGCAAGGTAAAACCATCATTGGTACGAAATGGGTGTTCAAAAACAAGAAAGATGAAGATGGTACTGTTATTCGAAACAAAGCTCGACTTGTCTCCAAGGGATATAGGCAAGAGGAAGGGATAGACTACGATGAGACTTATGCTCCAGTGGCACGTATAGAGGCAATTCGGATGTTCTTAGCCTACGCAGCTCACAAGAACTTCACCGTTTATCAAATGGACGTGAAGACAGCTTTTTTGAATGGAGTACTCAAGGAAGAAGTCTACGTTTCTCAACCTGAAGGGTTTGTGAATCCAGATAAGCCTAATCACGTTTACATCTTGGATAAAGCTCTTTATGGACTGAAACAAGCTCCTCGCGCCTGGTATGATATCTTATCTCAATTCTTGGTCAAGTCAGGTTTTACAAAAGGTACGGTTGATACCACTCTTTTCATTAAAAAGGATAAAGGTGATATCATTCTTATTCAAATATATGTGGATGATATTATTTTTGGTTCTACAAATCCTAAGTACTGTAAGAACTTTGCAAACCTCATGGTGTCACGTTTTCAGATGAGCATGATGGGAGAGATGAATTTCTTTCTCGGATTACAAGTCAAACAATTTTCAACGGGGATTTTTATCAATCAATCTAAATACATTCTGGATATTCTTCGGAAGTTCAAAATGGAAAATTGTAAACCGATTGGTACCCCAATGGCACCTGGTACTAAGATTGGCACCGATCTTTCGGGAAAGGCTGTTGATGTTAGGACTTATAGAGGGATGATAGGTTCCTTAATGTATCTTACTTCTTATAGGCCGGATATAATGTTTTCTACATGCTTATGTGCTAGATATCAGGCCAATCCTAAAGAATCCCATTTGTCTGCTGTAAAGCGGATTTTCAGGTATCTGAAGGGGACCGCAGATCTTGGTCTATGGTATCCTAAGGATACAAGCTTTGAACTAACATCTTATTCAGATGCAGATCATGCTGGTTGCATGTTAGACAGGAAAAGAACCTCGGGTCATATACAATTCCTCGGAGAGAAACTCGTCAGTTGGGCTTCGAAGAAGCAATTATGTGTATCCACATCAACGGCCGAAGCGGAATATGTAGCTGCTGCTAGTTGCTGTTCTCAAGTCTTGTGGATGAGAACACAACTGCGAGACTATGGATTTCATTTCAATAGAATTCCGATCTATTGTGATTCGAAGAGCGCTATTGCGATTACCGCTAAACCTGTTCAGCATACTAAGACCAAACACATAGATGTTCGGTATCATTTTATAAAAGATAATGTAGAAAAGGGAACAATTGAACTTTACTTTGTAAAAACCGATTATCAGCTCGCAGATTTGTTTACCAAACCTTTAGACGAAAAGAGATTTAATTTTCTTGTCTCAAGACTTGGTATGCTAAATCTTAAGACCTAATCGTTGGTTACCTAGTAAAGTTTCTTATTGTGTCTCTTTATCATTTCTTTATTATTATTTCCGCATGATACCTGCTCTTTAATAGTTTTTTCATGATCTCAGGGGGAGTGTGAGAAGTATCTTATGGATGGTCAATGTTATTTTGAGGGGGAGCAATATTGGATGCATTGTACTTACTGATAATGTGTTAGTAATGCATGATTTTAGGGGGAGCGTTCAAGTCAAAAGAGTATGGCAATGACTTCTGATTATTTCTGATCAGAACTCGTACACTAAGTGTTTTACTGTTTTCTGTCATTTCAATTTCTGTGAATAAAGTTACTTTGACTAGACCTTAAGACTCTTGTTGGTTGAGAGATACTTTAAAGATCATATCTTTATGACTTTAAGCTTGACTTCGTGAGATGTAAGACTGCATTCAAAAGGTATAATTTCTTATCTTCATCTCATCCATGGTTGAAAGAAGGACAACTTTCAATCCTAAGAAAACATGTTCTTAAATGTTCAAACCACTTCCCGATTCTCAAACAAATTTCTTGAATTGGAAGTGTGATTTTAAATGTTTTCTGCTTCATCTATGCACTTTAACTGTTAAAGATAAATCACCTGAGCATCAAATGCTTCATAGGAAAACATGGGATCAGTGTGCTAGGACTTACAAGAAACTTCTATGGATTCACGTTAACTAGTGTTTCCTACCCAAGAAGTTAATCCTGTAGTGATTGCATATGAGGAGTCAAAAGAAATGAGTGTGGGATGTGTGATGAGAGAATATGTCAAAAGAGAGTTCGGTTAGCTGTGAGCTTAAAGATTAAAAGAAAGAGGGTGTGCGATCAGAGTAAAAGAATTTTCAAACTCTGCACCAACTACTTTCTGAGCCGGGCAACCACATTTCTAATGCTTCACATTTCTTTGGTGAACATTATTGAAATAGGTACCTAACCCATGCCAACTCTTGACATTACCCCACCAGCCACTCATTTTCTTCTCAACAAGAAAATGTTTCATTTTCAAAAGGGGACGCAGCACATATGCTATCTGATTTTCATTTGGAAAATCTGGATATTGAAAAAAAGGAAGTCTGCCCCACCTTCACACTTCATTTATGCACATTGAGTCTGTGTTTAACTACCTGTTGTCTCAGTGGTTTACACATTTTGAGTCTTATAAGCAATCATCATATGCTTAATTTATTCTATCACTTGTACGAACACACAAAGAATTTGTTTCTTTGTCATAACGCTCATAGAAATTACCTTTGTGGTTTTTCGATGATTGAATGGAAGCCCTGGGGGAGTGAACGTCATAAAAGCTCCTTTATATTGTGTATTCGTTACACACAGTGACTTTGTGTTACTGACAGACAATTTTAACTGATTCATTTGTTGATTCAGGTGTTACACTTCATTTTCTAATTTGTCTAGATTTGCAAAGATCTGGATGAACATTTTAATGAATTGACGGATAATCAGTGGTTCTGTTTGCAAGATCAATGGTGGAAGACATTTCTTGAAGAAATGTTTTGATGAACTCTTTGCTCCTTTCATCAAAAAGGGGGAAAAGCGTCAATCAAGAAATGGAAGATATTCTGAAGATATGCTGAAATGAAGAAATTTTCTTTGAAGATGATTTGATGAAGCATTCTGAGCTGAAATTGGAGATAATTTACATTTTCCGAGCTTAAAGAATGATCTTGATCCAAAGGGGGAGATTGTTAAAGCATATATTTATTGGATTCAAGATCATAATTATCTGAAGATGGAAATCTGAAGTCAAAGCTGATAAAGTCGTCTCAACAAATAGTCTAGGGTCCTTTTGTAATAAATAGTCAAAGTCTGTTTAAGTATTTTCTTTATTAGTCTTTATTTAAATAAGTTAATAGATTGTTTTAGTTGTTGGGCCCAAGCAAGCCAAGCCCATTAGGCTTATGGCCTAAGTATAAATAAGATTAGGTTAGTGGTTAATTAGGTGAAGGAAGCTTAATTGAAAAATTAATCATTGAGAGAGGCTAGGTGTGTGTGTTGGTGCGCCGTGAACAAGAGAGAAGCAGAGAGAAAGAGATCGATTTCATCAAGAACAATTGTAATCTTTTGATTAATCAATATCAGGTTTGCATTATTTGTGTTGATTATATGTTTGCTTGATTGAATGATTACTTATTGGGACACACATACATATCCCACCAACCCCTTAAAATGCATGTAAATCCGGAAATTAGTATATCGGCAATTTGTTGTTGCGTATTTCCTCTAGTAAGATCTGCGTTTGAGGCCATATTTAATTCTTGATTTGTATTAAGAATTTGGTGTTCTGACTGTCCATCTATGTTCCATTCATAGACAGTAGCACCATCATATTGGCTTCGATAATAAAATTTGTCTTTTTCTTCGAATTGAACATCGGGAAAGGTTGGTCTTGGATAATAATTTAGAGTTTGAGGGCGACTTGTGTTAGTGGAAGAACTACCCTTAAATTTTATTCTATTTGAAAATTGTTTGTGAATTTGAGATATATTTTTTGATTCCTCATCTGAACTATAAGAATTGTTATGAACTACGTTGATACTTAACTTTGTTAATTTTTGTTCCAATTGTTTTTTTATTTTTTTATTATATCCTAAATTTGTGTTAGCATCAATTTGATGTGGAAAGAAAATTGGATTTTTGTGATGATTTAAAATTGGATTTTCGTGATGATTTTCTTCATCGTTACTTGTTGAAGGTATTATCTTATTTTGAGAATTGTTATTTTCAATTCTAATTAATTGTTGGCTCATAGTATTTAGAATTTCATTTGAATAATTAGCTTGATATATAAGTTTTTGCATGATTTGTTCTGGAGTTGTTTTGCCTGAAAGTTTAATCAATGGTTGTGCTACATAGTGATCATCAACTAAAATGGAGGTTTTTGGAGGATGAATAGCAGTTATTACTTCGTTTGTTGATATCTTGTATTCTTTAGTTATTTTTGGAGTGTCATATATATCAATAAAGGGATTTGGAATTTTGTTTTCTTTGCAATATATTTCATACCATTGGAAAAATGTAATATGAATATCGTATTTTGAAATATAAAGTCTCCAAAGAATTTGATGGTTTAATTCTTTTTCATTATCATTAACAGATTCATAATAATATTCTCTTCTACTTTGATTATGATCTGAATAAAATTCATTTTTAAGATATTCTAGATTAACATATGATGTACTCATTTTTACAATTGACTTAGGATTTATGAAGGAGTAGGTTGGTAACTTTCAGAATCATTGGATTCTTCTTGATAAAAAGTTTGAGGAATTGGTTTATTAAAATCTACATTATTAAATTTTAATGATTGAGATTTTTGAAGAAAAGATGTTTTTAAATTATTTGTACTATTTGTAGATCCGGTTGAAATTCTTGATGAGGCTGATCGAAAGTTATTGAAATTATGATTGAAATTAATATCAACAGATCCATCTTCATGTTCTATAATATTAGAAATGGTATTAATATTTTCTATAGGTTTTGGGATACTGATATCTTGTAGATTCCAATTACAAGATTGGGTGATTTCATTCCATTTGAGACGTTTGGGTGTTTGAATTATAGTGTTTAGAGGGTTAGCTTAAAAAATGATTGTTTCATCTTTAGGGCTTTGATAATTTTGTTTTTGGCTCTATGGTTGATGACATAGTTTTATAACAAACTCTATATATTATGGCAACAACTTTAGTATCTTCTTTAAATTCTAAATTTTTTGTTTTAATTGTATGAACTAAAGTGTCTAAAATGTTTGGATGAAATAATCCTACAGAGAAGTTGGGATAACAATTGAAATAAATTGGGCCATTTGATACATTTGTTTCTGCCATAGCAAGAACTGAGTTTTGGAAAATGGTATGTCTAGCATTTCTTAAAACTAAGAAGACTGGAGCATCTATTCCTAATCTAAATAACGGTTTGATAGCAATTTGAACTAATCCAACATGTCAAAATTTGTATTTTTGTTTATGTTGTATTATTGCAGATTTAGATAAAAGGGTAAGATTATTGTAATCTTTATTGATTGAAACAGTTTGTTCAGCAGTTTTGATTGAATATCCTTGTAGAAAATCAAAAGTTCCTATTTTATAAATGGTTTTAACATCTTGTTTTGGAATTGTCCAATTTGTTAAACTCTGTTCTATATTTGAAATATGAACTTCAGCTGAATTCATTCGAAGATCTCTATCGTTTTCCTCTATAATATCATTTTCAAAATTATGTTTCTTTGTAAATAAATGCATCATGACTCTGGATATCTAACAAAGATTAAATTAAAGTTTTGTTCCAATTTTAAAACAAATATTTCTCTTAATACGTGTTGAACAGTTAGAGGGACCACCTTCGGAGGGACCACCCTTGACTAGTCGTGGTACGGCTGGTCGACTTACCTCTTGCGACTCTTACACTAATCCAACCAACGGTCTAAACCAACACCGACTTAAAAGGCTGACCAACACTAACATCCAAGAAGTATTAATAGAATGTATTATCTTAAAATTAAAACTTACTTTAATCAATAATTGTTGAGATATATAAAGTAGAGGATTCATCTACAAATACACACACTTTCTGGCTCTGATACCAATGGGGTTCGGATCGACATATATATATATATATATATATATATATATATATATATATATATATATATATATAAAGAGAGAGAGAGAGAGAGAGAGATGTAGGATCATGCGAGAAAGTATACATTTTGCGAGAAGGGGAGAAGGAATTCTAGCCAATCACTAATTTAATTTTTAATTTATAATCATTAATAATTAATTAAGAAGGGTATTAATGACTTTTTAATGACATGTTTATCTCTAACCGAATTAGCATTCCATGTTAATCGGATTTTTATTATCGCTCATCAATAAAAAAAATGAAAGATATTTCAATCCAATTTATCTTCACCTAAACCCATAGTTATCGCATTATTTTTCCAAAAAACATAAACATAAACCCAAGTTACCGATTATTCTAATCCAGGTTCTACATAAAGGTGATCTGAATTTGGGAAAAAAATTCAATGGATCCAAGTCAAAAGCCCTTCCATTTTTAAGTTCCATCACTTAACGTATCTGATGATGATAATTCGGAGATCGATATGTTTTCTGAGGATGAAGATGCAACATGTTAGATTTTCAAAATATTTCAATTTTTAGTGTAATTGTATGTCTTTAGTTTTGTTTTATGATTTAGGATTTGTAATCTTTTAATTTTGTAAATATTATATGTTTTTGCGTTGAACCGACAAATCTAGGTTAAATGTAAGCGCATGTGATTGTTATTAAATATAAGTTGGATGAGTGATTGACAATTGAGTAGTATCATATATGATATCACTTTGTATGTTTTTGGGAGTTTTTTCCAGAATACATGTGATTATTCACATGCTCATCCCATAATACATTTTTGTACCAATTAATCATATGTGATAATACATATGTTTAGTTGTTTTATGTGATAATTGTTTGAGTCTTTAGACACACATGTGTACTTTTAATTACTAACTATGTGTTTCTAGAATATTTGTTCATCAGTTATTTTGACAAATCTCTTTATTCTTTCTCGGATCAGATCCCGAGGACAATCAAATATTTGAGTCCGATAATGAGGAAGCTCTTGAAATCCCTGAGGATTATGTAAATGTAACACCCAAAAAGGATGATGGTACTACCCTCGTATTACGTCATGCATTTCTATAAATTATTCGTGCATCTATGATTATTTGTCTTTCTTTTCACAGACAATTATGACCACCATAATAGCGAAATCGGGCTTGAATATGTTAATCGGAGTCTGGGTAGCTCTATAAACGTGATTCCTAATGTTGTTGATGGTATCCAACCTGTTGTGGGGACTGTGTTTGAATCACTTGGTAAAGCTATTCAAATGTATCGTAAGTATGCTGATATCGGATTTGATATTAGGCGGTTAACTCAGTGGACGAACAATGTTGGTGTTGTTAAATTGAAGTACATTATGTGTCATAGACAAGGTGTTCCGAGAAACCATTCTGTTAATAGCGTAGACGTTTCTGACAATCGGAAGGAGCTTCGTAATACCAACTTCAAAGTTACCAATTGCAAAACGTCTATTAGATTCCAACTCGTTCAGGGCACTTCTTTCTATAAACTTTATTACTTTCATCCGAACCACAATCACAAATTATTTGATGAGCGTGACAAAAATCTTATGCGTAGTAGAAGAAAAATTCAGTTTTCGGATAAAATGATGGAGCATCGTGCTGCGAGGGCGAAGATAGGTGCAACGAAGGCACATCACCTTCAAGCTTGCCTAAAAGGTGGATATGACGAAGTAGGTGCTACCAGTACCGAGTACAAAAACTTCAAGAGAGATTTAGATAGCTTTGTTGGTAACAAAGATGTGCATATGGTTGTCAATACGTTTAATGATCGTAAAGTGCATGGTTCAAATTTTGTGTATGAGTTCAAAGCGGAAGATGGAAAATTGCAAGGTTTATTTTGGGCTGATGAATTATCGAGGTTTAATTATGCCGAGTTCGGGGATATTATTTCATTTGACGCTACATATCGTTCGAATAAGTAATTTTTTGTACTTATCACATAGTTTATAGTTAACTCTAGCTAGCACCCAAATATTTTATAACATAAGCAGTTGTTTGGAAGGTTGTATTCTTGATTATAGAATTACAAGCTTTATAGTATCACATGTTATTTCTATGTTTTATCACATGTGATTACTATGTTTTATCACATATGATTACTGCATTATCACATGTGATTAATACCAACTTCATTATGTATTCAAATATTTTTTTAATTTGCAGGCACTTAATGGTCTTTCTTCCGTTTACTGGCATTGACAATCATAGAAAATCTATTGTCCTTGGCTCGGGGTTGCTGGATGGCGAGAATAAAGAGATGTATAAATGGGTGTTGGAGGCATTTTTGAAAGTTCATGGACATCAACCTAGGATGGTCTTGACAGATCAAGATGCAACAATAAAAGAGGCCCTACCAGTTGTTTTCCCAGAGGCCAAGCACCGACTTTGCATGTGGCATATAATAAACAAGTTACCCAATAAGGTTAGGAATTTCATGTAAATGTTCATTTAGTACTGCCAACGGGAAATCATGTCGTTTGTTTTATTTCATACTGGTTATTACCGCAAGTCTTAAGAAAACATATTTCAGAAAACGTTTCAACAAGATTGTGTGGGATGGATACCTGGATCCCAAAGATTTTGAGGATAATTGGTTAGCGTTAATGGATGAATTCAATCTACTAGGTCATGGGTGGTTGAAAGATATCTTTGCAATGCGGGCTAGCTCGATACCTTCATACTTCAAGGATGTTCCTTTGTATGGTGTAATTAAAACCACTTCCAGGTCTCTGAAAGCATGAACTCCTTCTTTAAGAGTTTTTCACATTACGGGGACAATATTCTGTTTTTTATTCTATCCTATCATACCGCTATGGATAAGCAACACAATAGGCAGCGTACCCAAGATCTTAACACATATATGAGTACTCCCAACTTTTGGAGTACTTAATCACATATGATTATTTTTCAGAATAATGTTTTCTAAGAATTAATCATTTGTGATAAGCAGTGTTAATCACATATCATAAAAAATTTAACATCTTATGGCTCGTTTAGACCTCTTTAAAAAAATAACCTTGTAGTTGTATATCATTACCTGAATATCATTTTTTGGAGTCATTCCTTGTAACGAGGTTCCTGAAACCATCCACGCACCCTACATTTCCCACATATGGCTCAGCAAAGTCACTTAATCCAAAACCTTCATTTGCAAGCTCTTCTGCCTCTCTAATCCGTAATTTGTCCATGGATCAAGCCTTTATTACTGAACGTTGTCGTATAACCCGTGGCATGTCTCACTTCACTTGATCGACATACAAAAGATGCAATTATCGCGATGTATTATCATAACCAATATGTACATTAATCAATGTGATTGAATTAAATAATTAGTTGCTAAGGGGAAGTAGAATAGAATATAGTGGAATTGGCATATATATATATATATATATATATATATATATCATTTGTGATTACATGATACATATCACATATGACTATGATTATATAAACAATATAAAAAAGTATATAATAATAACCGTATGGGCTGCCAAAGGTCCACAATAGAAAGCATTTTGATCGTCCCCTTTCCAAGAGCTCTTGCTGTATTTCAAGCACGACCATACGTACTCACACCAATTCAACTCTTCATATTTGGTTTCTGGTGTCACATGTGATAAGACACTAAGATCACATACTCCGTTACTTCTACATTTTCCCATAGTATTGCAGAATAGCTAGAACTATGAAGTTTAGCTTGATGTTATCATCCGCGACTTCAGATGATACTATCTATCTGCTAACATCGGATGGTCGTATGTTACTCCTTTTGTACTACTTTCTCCACTCTTCAATTATCGTGATGCCGAAGTCTAGTGTTACGCTGTCATCATATGCTACATGACCCATGGGTATGCCTAGCACGTCTCTTATCGATGCTTGATCTACATTGATTACACCTTTCCTCGTTCTGAGGATCATCGAATCAGTGTCAAGGTTAACCGCTAGGAAATACCCATGTTTCGATGGAATTCCATCCAACACCATACCTATTACTCCCCCAAAACCCATACGTTCTACACATTTTTTTTGTTCATCTGACAACTTTATCATGGCAGTAGACAATGGGTATGGAGTTGTCCGTAATCGTATGACGGGTGTCTCCTCAACAACTAGTACTCCGACATTGTACGTGCCTGAATTTTCATTTTCCACTTGCTCACTAACTAATACATTGCTCTTTTTCTTCGTTCTTCTTTCAACTAATTGTTGAACCTCATTACTAGTAGATGTCCCACATCCCACACACAGGTATCCCAGTTAGTAACTTTCTCTTCCTAATCGTAAGTCTAGTATGTTTAGTGTGATCAGATGTAGGTAAGGACTCAATTACCTGTCACTGTCGCTGCACTGTTCTTACTTCTGTCACATCAGATTCATCAGATACATATAATTCAACATAAAAGGTTCATTCAAATCATAAATTATATACAAAGAAACTATCTTATTACATACATATTATCACATATGATTACTTTACATAATCACATATGATTACTTTGTTGATTCACATATCACCGCGACTTAAATGAAAGCCTAATAACTACACACATAAGATCATATGTGCTTATGTAAAGTAATCATAAGATAAAATGAAAGCCTACTAGAGTCTTAACCATATTATGCACAAGAGGAAGGATCATGCAAGAAGTTAATCATTTTGCGAGAAGGAGCGAAATGTGATATCATATATGATTACATTGCTTTCGGGTGTGTTTAATCATATATGATTAAATATCTATGTATTGCCAATGTAACATGTGTTTAATCATATATGATTAAGCTTGTATATCATATATGATTAAACACTTCTCGCCTTCTCGCAAAATGTTTAGCTTCTCGTTTGAACTTGCCTCTCAAACCCAATTTGTCAAAAAAATGTGGACATATTGTTCTATAAAACATATTATCTCATATAATTATGCACAAACCCACTTCGTCAAAAAATGAAAGTATCCCATATGTTATTCCTACTAAAGTCATAACCATATTATGCACAAACCCACTTCGTCAAAAAATGCGAACAAACCGTACTATAAAACATATTATCACATATAATTACTTTACTTAATCACACATGATTACTTTGCTAATTCAAATATCATCGCTAATTAAATGGAAGCTTAATAGATCTACATATAAGATCATGCAAGTATACCATATGCTATTCCTACTAAAGTCTTAACCATATCATGCTCAAACCAAATTCCTCAAAAAATGTGGATAAAATATAATATACGACATGAGAGGCAAGTTCGAACGAGAAGCTAAACATTTTGCGAGAAGGCGAGAAGTGCTTAATCATATATGATACATAAACTTAATCATATATGATAAAACACATGTTACATTGACAATACATAGACGTTTAATCATATATGATTAAACACACTCACATGCCATGTAATCATATATGCTATCACACTTCTCGCCTTCTCGCAAGATCCTTCCTCTTGAACATAATATCACATATGATTACTTTACATAATCACATGTGATTACGTTAATGATTAATATAGCATCGTAACTTAAATGGAAGCCTAATAGCTCTACACAAGAAGATTATGCAAGTATCCCATATGCTATTCCTTATAAAGTCTTAACCATATTATTTACAAACACAGTTCAACACAAAATGTGGCAAAACCTTACTATATAACATTTTATATCACATATGATTACACCTCCAACTTTCAAAAACCATAATTACCAAACCGTTATATTACTAGTCCTTGCATCATAATATCTACACTACAATAAGTTATGGTTCACTTCAACCAAACTTTATGGTTTACATCCCCTAATATGGTTAAGACCATTATTTTTTGAAATCATGTATGATTTCAAAACTTACTTTCATATAAACTATGTGATTAAGTAAGAAACTTACGAATGTTATCCTTCATCCTCAGGTCAGAATTCGTCCTTTCACTGTCCAAACTATTGTCATCTTCATCTACATTACCTTGATTATCAGAAGTGTTCTTGAACATTCCCTGATTTTTGGCTAGTCTGCTTCTTTTCCGCATCCCTGCATTAATCACAACAGATCGATTTATCATGCAATCGAGTTTAATCTTCTAAATACAAACACATATTAAGAAAAAAACAATTAGATATTATCTCTGTCTTCCATCGATATGTTGGTATTCAAAGAAATAGTATGTTGTTGAAGAAAATACCAATTTCAAGCCTAATGATGTTGCTTCTGAGATTTACGAGATCTAACGTGTGTGATTTAGAGAGTTTCGAGCCCAAATGTAGGGACTTTTGCGATTAATGAACACAATGTCGTTACAGACTTGATGTGATCAATGGGGAGGGAACGATGATGAATGAGTTCCTTTACAAACCCTAATGTCGATCGTATGAGGTCTGAGGAGTCGAACCGTGCTTATGATCTTCCACCTACTTTTGATATGCTTTTGATATCAGGTAATTGTTTTAGATGAGAGAGAAAAAAATTTGACGATTTACCCTTATGATTAAATTACAGAATTTTTTTAATTAAATTTCTCTAATATTTTACAATTATCCCACTGTTAATCATAGCCATCCATTTAATTAGGTGGTTGGATAGGATTTCTTCTCGCCTTCTCGCAAATTGTATACCTTCTCATTTGAACCGGCCCCTATATATATATATATATATATATATATATATATATATAGTCGGGTTAAAACGAGAACGATACCTATTTAAAAGAACACGAGAAAGGCAAATCACATGCAAAATCATAAGTAATTTTACATTAGCAGGGAAGTCGTGCAAAATCACGGTACGCGGGCGACTTTTGCCGCGACTTAAGGTCGCTGGAATCACATACAAAATCACTTATGATTTTGTATGTGATTTACCGTTCTCGGGTTCTTTTAAATAGGTACCGTTCTCGTTTGATCCTCCCTCTATATATCTATACTACTTTATAAAGCATTTGGGTTGTTTTTCTTAAAAACACATTTTGATGCACAAAGTACAAATATTTACTTAAATTTCAAACTTACAAAATGAAAACCATGTTGTACAACTTTTCAATGCTTTTTTAAAGTATCTTAATTACCATTGGAGAAGCACACTGTACTGGTAGATCCTATCGTTGTTCCCTAAGGGTGCGTTTGGTATGCAGACTGGATGGGATGGGACGGGACAAAAAAAATAGTCCTATGTTTGGTATGCCATGGAACAAAAATCTGATAAGACAACATGGGACAAAAGATTGATTTCATGGGACAAAACTTGATTTTTTCTGTTCCACCAAAATAGGTGGAACAACATAGTACTAACTTGAAAATTGACTAAAGTACCCTTTTTTTACACCATCTAATCTCATACATGACATAAACCTAAATTTTTCATTCAATCTTCTCCATCTCCAGAGTCCACCATCGCCTCCACCATTCTCATCGTCTCCATCTACGAGAGTTTACCATCGTCTCCACCATTTTCATCATCTCCACATATATGTCTGTTCTTCATCGATTTCCTTGGTGTTATTCATCGATGTGTGACTGTTCGATGTCTGTTCTTCATCGATTTCTTTTTTTTTTTGAACGACCTTTATCGATTTCTTTGGTTTGATGTCTGTTTTTCATCGATTTCATTGGCGTTCTTCATCGATTTCGTTGGCGTTCTTCATCGATTTCGTTGGCGTTCTTCATCGATTTCTTTTTTTTTTGAACGACCTTCATCGATTTCTTGGGTTTCGATGTATGTTCTTCATCGTCTGCATCATACTCTCTGGTTTCGATTTTCTGTTAAATCGATTATATGTGGTCCTATATGTTAAATCAATTATGCTGTTGAATCATTTATGTGGTCCTAATTTATATTTAATCACCATGCTACTGTGGATAAAGCGTTTATGTCTACTGTTATGGGTTTAGATTTCTACTTTTATCTGAATAAATCGTTATGTGGTTTAAATTTATATTCAATCACTATTCTACAGTTATGGTGAATCGTTTATGTGGTTTAGATTTCTACTACTGAATCGTTTAGGTTTATGGATATTGTTAAATATCTTTAATCACTAGTGTTGGATGTACTCATTTTGTTTAATATAGCATATAAAAAAGTGTTTGATGTACTATAAATTTTAGCTATAATTTTTTACTATTGCTTGTCACTTTGTTTTGAGAATTTTGTAGTGATGGACCGGAATCACTTAGTTGTACTCGTCACCGTATGGAATACTTACATTCAAATGCTTATGTATTTGCTTTCCCATATGATTTGGTTAATTGAATTAGAGAATAGAAATAATGAAAGGAAAATTTTGGGCCAAAGAACTTTCACTAGACTTCAAATTAGATCAACCGAAATACAACGAATTACACGTGAAAGTGACGTCAATTGTATAAATGAGTTGCGAATGGATAGAAATGCTTTTGCAATTTTGTGCGATTTGCTTAACACTCGTGGTGGATTAGTAGATAACGGTAATATGACAATCGAGGAGCAAGTTGCTATATTTATAAATATATTAGCACACCACACTAAGAATAGAACTATACAAGTTAGGTTCTATAGATCGGGGGAAAACAATTAGTCGGTATGTTCATCGAGTGTTGCGTGCTTTATTGCATTTGGAAGACGTGTTGCTTGTCAAACAAACTCCTATAGAAGATGATTGTACGGATTCATGATGGAAATGGTTCAAGGTAATTATTATAACACTTTAAATACAATTCATAATATAACGTCCATTTTTTAGCTAAAACCTTTTTTATAGGGTTGTCTAGGAGCAACAGATGGAACTTATATTGAAGTAACTGTACCTGAGTCTGATAAACCAAGGTATCGAACAAGAAAAGGACATATTGTGACCAATGTATTAGGTCTGTGAACTCGTGATGTGAAATTTGTCTACGTTTTAGCTAGTTGGGAAGGTTCGGCTACCGACTCTAGAGTTCTACGAGATGCAGTTACCAGACAAAATGGATTGAAAGTCACACCGCAGTAACTACTACTTGGTCGATGCATGATATATATCAATGGTGAAGACTTGTTGTCTTCGTATTTTTATTGTTGTCTTGGTATTTTTATTGTTTCTTATGGAATCATATTTGTTTGTCTTTGTATTTTTTTATTGTGGAAAGCCTACCTCTTACTAATCTCTATGGAACTTTCTTCAATTACGAACAAACTCGTCTTCAAAGGAAGACCATTATCAAAGAGATAAAATCCCCTTCTATGGATCTTATCTATGACGGATCCAAGAAATCTATGTGTATTCCTCGTATCACTTACCCTTCTGATGACTCAGAAAGAGAAAGTCATGATTACATAGATCACTCCTAGGAGACTTATCTTAGTGAAGTCGATGATGAAGGAGAAGATATCTCTGTTGATCAAATGACGGAGGAAATGAGTATGCTTGCAAACTTTTCTAAGTATAGGAAAAACCCCTCCTCCAACCACTTTCGAGGCAACCATAAATTTTCTACCTCTTCTTCTAAAACTTCTTTGAACAAATCGAAGGAGGATTGCTACGCGTGTGGTAAGAAAGGCCACTTCACTTTTAAGTGTAGAAGCAATCCTCCTAGGATCTCTAAGTCCAACTCTTCTAATTCTTCTAAGAGAAGAAATCTCATATCTGTTTCAACAGGTATATCGCATCCTCGAAAACCTTCTCCTTCTTCTTCCTTCAAAGAGCTCTTTGACAAAGCCGATAAATATAAAGCCAAGTACAAGAGAGAGAAGGAAAGAAATTTCAACTCTCAACGAAGAGGAAAAGGCTTAATGGCGGAAACTCTTGACTGGGCCGATGAGCCTACCTCCGACAGCGAGAAAGAAGTGTCAAGTAAATGCCTTATGGCAAAACTTGATGAATAAGCTAAACACTCCTGCTATAGGATGGACTTTACAGCAGAGTGTTCCTCCTCCTCTTCTCAGGTACATCCCTTCTACTATTTATCTAATGAAGAAAATATTGAGGCGTATGACTCTTTAACTGTACTTTTTCATAACGAAAAAGATGCAAAGAAAAGAGCCAATGCTCAAATAAAATCTCTCTCTTCCCAACTTCAGGCTTCTCTACCTCAACTAAAACATTTTTATAAACTGAAAGCTGAGTTGGAAGACTTGAAAACGATAAACTATGTGTTGGCTAAAGAAAAGAACAAACTTCTCAAGCATCTTCAAAAAGAACAAGATATAGTAAGCAAATGGAACACCTCTTCCAAAAACCTTGAGAAAATTTTTAAAGACCAAGTAGTTGGTGACGAAAAATTTGGACTTGGCTACTAGAAAGAGGACGCTGACTATACTCCTTCTAAAGACGTCCCTTCCCCTTCTCAAAATCCTCCTCTTTCATCTAAACTTCCTTCCAACTCTTCTGAATGGAATGATACCGATTCAAGAGATTCTAACTCTGTTTATTCCATGGATCTTCGAGATTCAAGAAAGTTTGGTATCTTTGTGTCTACCAAACCATCTAAACTCATTCTGAAAGAAGATCAAGATTCAAATGAGTTTGTCAAACCTGTTAATGATCTTCTTAAATCTTTGAAACTAAAAGAATGTTCTTCTTCTTCTTCCTCTTCTTCTCCTTCTCCTAAGAAAGCTCATTTTCTTAACAAAGGAAAATCTGTTGTTGTTGATCTCCCCAACAAAAGAAAGATTACACCTTCTTCCAAAGGTAAATCTCCCATGAACACAACATAATTTATTCCTAGAGCTTTGAAAATAAAGAAGTCCAAAGGAATCTCCATAGATCCTCCTTCCTCCTCTGAAAAAGGAATTCTTGGACCAGTGCCTCGAAACCCTCACATTCCTTAGATCTATCCCATTCTTCCTCACTCATCTAAACCCCTAAAGTCTAAATCCCAAGGAAAAGTGATAGCCTCCTCTCTTGAACCCAAGAAAAAGTTCATCTACAGAAAGTGCTACAACTGTGGTGATACTTTTCATCTAGCCAAGGACTGTCCGAAAGATCGTATTGAAAGATATGGTCAAAATAATCCTGCTTCTTCTTCTTCTTCTTCTTCTAACCCTAAAGGACCCACCTTAAAACGGGTTTCAAAGGACTAATTTTTTTGTGTCTCCAGGTCTATGGGCATCATCATACATGGTATCTTGATAGTGGGTGCTCATGACATATGACAGGAAATAAATCACTTCTCTTAAACATTGTGAAAGAAAAGGGACCGACCGTAACTTTTGGTGACAACTCTCTTGGTTCCACTAAAGGTTATGGGACTCTTTCTAATGGATCCATTACTTTCAACAATGTCGCTTATGTGGAAGGACTAATGCATAATCTTCTGAGCATTAGTCAACTGTGTGATTTAGGTTACTACGTGATTTTCAGGGAGCATGATTGTCTCATTACTGATAAACAATTTCACACTGTCCTATCTGGCTTTAGAAAGGACAATGTGTATGTTATCAATATGAGTGTCAACTCAACTGAAGACGAAAGCATATGTTTCATTTTTGAAGACTCGGAAAAGAAGAACTGGCTCTGGCATAAACGTCTCTCTCATCTCAAATTCAAGACGTTAAATGCTCTCTCTAACAAAGAGCTAGTTGTCGGTTTGCCGACAATCTCTTTCTCTAAAGAGAAGCTATGTGCTGCATGTGAGAAAGACAAACTGACAAAATCCTCTTTCAAGTCAAAGCAGTGTTTCTCTGTCTCTACTCCTCTCCAGATGCTGCATATGGATCTTTGTGGGCCAGTCAGCACACCTAGTCTTGGTGGAAAAAGTTATACTCTTGTCATCATTGATGAATTCACACGTTACACTTGGGTATTCTTTCTTAGGTACAAAAGTGATACAACTGAAGAAATCATCAATTTCATCAAGAAATCTGAAGTTCTCAACTGTCAACTAGTCAGATCTATCAGAAATACTACCTTAGATGCCTTTCTCAGTGATAAAGGTATCTATCAAAACTTTGCAGCAGTCAGAAATCCGCAACAAAATGGTGTTGTGGAAAGAAAGAAGCGTACGCTATGTGAAGCTGCATGATCTATGCTAAGTGAATCAAACCTCCCTACCTACTTCTGGGTTGAGGCTGTCAATATAGTCTGCTTTATTCAAAGCTGATCTATCATTGTGAAAAGACACAACAAGACTTCCTATGAAGTCTTCTATGGCCGAAAACCAAACATCAGTTTTCTTCATGTTTTTGGCTGCTTGTGTTTCATTTTAAATGATCAAGAACATCTTGGGAAATTCGATACCAAGGCTAATGAGGGTATCTTTATGGGTTATTCTCTATCTTCTAAAGCCTATAGAGTCTACAATCTAAAGAGAAAATGTATTGACGAATCAATACATGTGAAGTTCGATGATCATAAGACATCTTCCTTATCGTGTGATGATAATGAACTTCATGAGTGGATCACTTCGTGTGTTGGAGAAGATTCCCCAAATCTTTTGTCTGCAGGACCTCCCTATGTCCCATTCTCGGCAGCTTCCACTTCCTTTAACCATAGTTCGGCAGATCCCAAACCGACTGCCGAACCTATTGCCCCTGCCGAACCAACCTTACATTCTTCTCCTCTTCATCATACTCATCCTATTCCTACCGATCCTTCACCCTCATATTCTCCTAGCCCATTTCCTGCACCTCTTCCTCCAGCTCTAAAATGGACCAAGGATCATCCAATTGATCAGATTATTGGTGATCAGCAAGTAGGTGTCCAAACTAGAAGAGGTGTTGGAAACATTTGCCTCTATGTAAACTTTCTCTCCATAATAGAGCCTAAGAAAATTGAAGAAGCTCTAGCAGATCCTTGTTGGATCACTGCCATGTAAGAAGAGTTGTCTCAATTCGAAAGAAACAAAGTATGGAGACTTGTGCCTCATCCGTACGGTAAGACTATTATTGGCACTAAGTGGGTCTTCCGAAATAAGATGGATGAAGTCGGCACTATTATTCGGAACAAAGCCAGACTTGTTGCTCAAGGATATAGATAGGAGGAAGGTATCGATTATGACGAAACCTTTGCCCTTGTTGCTAGACTTGAAGAAATAAGGATCTTTCTTGCTCATGCTGCTCACAAGAACTTCCGGGTTTTCCAAATGGATGTTAAAAGTGCATTTCTCAATGGAGAACTTGCTGAAGAAGTCTATGTGAAACAACCTCCAGGTTTTGAAGATTCAACTCATCCTCACTATGTGTTCAGACTAGACAAAGCTCTTTATGGTCTGAAGCAAGCTCCTCGTGCCTGGTATAACACCCTATCAGATTTTCTTCTCTCAAACAGATATACGAGAGGTAAAATTGACAATACTCTCTTTCTCAAGAAAACCAAAGGTAATATCATTCTTGTCCAAATCTATGTAGATGACATTATCTTTGGTGATACTGATGAATCTCTTCGTCAGGAGTTTGCCTCTCTCATGAAAAGCAAGTATGAGATGAGTATGATGGGTGAGCTTACTTTCTTTCTTGGTCTTCAAATTAAACAAACTTTTGAAGATATTTTCATAAATCAGAGTAAATATATTCGTGATTTATTAAAGAAGTTTGATTTTGAAAATTGCTCTCCCATGAAAACTCCAATGGCACCACCTCTTAAGATTCATGTTGATCCAGGTGGTAAGTCAGTTGATATCCCGAATTATAGAGGGATGATAGGGTCTCTTCTTTATCTTACTGCTAGTAGACCTGACATCATGTATGTTACGTGTCTGTGTGCGTGTTATCAAGCCAATCCCAAGGAATCTCACTTGGCGGCTGTGAAACGCATTTTTCGGTACTTAAAAGGTACTATGAATCTGGGTCTTTGGTATCCCAAGGACTCAGGTTTTGATCTCATTGGCTATTCAGATTCTGATTTTTCAGGGTCTAAGGTAGACAGGAAAAGTACAACTGGTAGCTGTCAATTACTAGGTGGAAATTTGGTCAGCTAGTCCAGCAAAAAACAGAATTCGGTATCTACCTCTACTGCTGATGCTGAATATGTCGCAGCTGGTAGTTGTTGTGCATAGATCTTGTGGATGAAAAATCAACTGCAAGACTATGACAAGTTTTATTCTCACATACCGATTCTATGTGACAATTCCAGTGCCATAGCAATTGCTAACAATCCAGTGCTGCACTCCCGATCTAAACACATTGATATTAGATATCACTTTATGAGAGATCATATCTTTAAAGGTGATATTGAACGTCACTTCATCCCTACAGATCTTCAGCTTGCAGGCCTCTTCACTAAACTACTAGATGAGGCCAAATTCAATTTTCTCGTTGGATCCTTAGGTATGTTAAATTTTGTTTAAGTAAGTAAGTAAAATATATATATATATATATATATATATATATAATAAGAATAATAATAATAATAAGTTTTGGCATCTCTCTTTCTTATCGAAACTTCTATCTTGTCAGTAAGAACTTCCTTCATTTTGGTACACCTCTAGTATACCGAAACTTCCTTACTTCGGTACCTCTCACCAAAGTATCCCTTGCCGAAATCCTTCCTCGGTTTTGGTACCTCTTGTCGAAGTATCTCTCATATTTCGGTACATCACCACACTTCCATACCGATTTATTCTTTGCTGAAAATCGTATACCAAATTTCCCTTCACTCTATCTTCGGCATCAATAATGATGTGTCATCCTTATCCACATCTCTCTTGCCGATATCCTTTTCGGCACCTCTTGCTTCCCCTATCAGATCATGCTACGTGGCTTCACAGGGTTCATGTGTCAGTTGATGGGATGTCCACAACTCTGATAATTAGCCGTTTTCGGATATTCCACTTCCCCATTTCGCACGATTTCAAGTACCATCATTACTCTTTATAATATTTAATTTTATTTGAAATCAAATCTTTCCCTCCAAGTTTCTTACCCAATATATATCTATTCATCTTCTTTCTTTTCTTACTTTTCAAACTCTCGATTTTCTATCTCTCTTAAAACCTGCAACTATTTTTCAATCCCTCGATCTTCTCTTTCTTTCTTCAACCACGACATCATCGAAGTCCTCTAAGTCTTCCAAGACCACCACTCTCTCTTGGCAAACTCTTGCATTTCCCGCATGCAATCAGGTTGAATGACTCTCTGCTCATTTGGATCACCCGGAATTCAACCAAGTCTCCCTTTTCCTTCAGAAAACACCATTACAGCATGCTCTCACGGCGTCTACCAAGATGAGCAAGATGCTACTTGGAAGTTTCTGGCTTACCTGTAAGTATGATTGTGACTCACACTAGGTATCTGCTTCCATCCTTTCTTTTGAAGAACACCCCGACCTTTCTTTTGGGGTCGAGGATGTTCGATCGATTCTTCGGATTCCAGAGTTTGACGTCTACGCTCCATTTCCCACTGGTCGGGAACATGAGGAGGTAGTTGCTACACTCAACTATGTGCATGAAAGGAAAACCAAAGGTCCTGGCACTCTCCTTCGCAAGAACATGGGTGCTGTTTGGAACTACTTCTTCTCTCACCTCATCTACTGTATATCCCACAAAACATCTGGGTGGGATCAATCACCTGCTGCTATCACCAGGTTGGCACATGCCCTCATCTTTATGAGGCGTATCGACTTTGCCCAGGTGATTTTTGATTCTTTGGTCACCGCAATCACACCACCTAGGACTCACAACGTGGCCCTTCCACGATTCATCTCTCTCATCATTAATGAGAAGCTTTCTGCACAGCTTCGTGCCGATGCAGGTCTATCTGAACCGATCATAGCATATGACTTGCCTATTTCTCAGATAAGCAAGCAGACCATTTTTAAGACGGTCAAGCCTTCTGAAAGTCCCATCACCTTAGGTATGATCTCTTTCATTACTTCTCCCAATCCGATTTGGGGTACTCTTTTGTAGAGTGGTACCGAAAGGCCACCACTTTCTCAAAGTGCTCCCCAATCGGTGGTCCCTTCTGCCCCCAAATCTACCCGAGCCAAATCGGTGGCCATTAAAAAGAAAAAGGCCACTGGTAACGTCACACTCGCTTCCCTGACTATGCCACTGAAACAACCTTCGGTGGCTACCCCGGTCATTTCTTCTCCTTATTCTAAGCGGCGGGGCTCAAAATCCCCACCTAAGTCTCGTTCTAAGAGACTTCGAAAACCATTGGTCAAACCACACTCGCCTTCTACCGATTCTCAACAATCGGAGGAAGTTGAAATTCCCCCATTTGGGCCACGGGGATCTGCTGAAACCTATCCTACCTCCTCCAAATCTTCTCCACAGGGTTTGGTTGTACAAACGGAGACCCATGTTATCCCTTCTCCTCAATTTAAATTGAGAGATGAAGATGAGTTGGCTTCCTCTCCGGACCAACGACCATCTTCCACACAAGACAACCTATCACCCGGGGTCACACCCGAAGATTTTTCACATATCGGTAGAAATACCGTAGATATTTTTGATCTTCTATTTTATGATACAGGGGATATTTTTCCATCTCCTACTGAAAATATACCCTCGCCGAAGATCTCCCTCTCCCCAAAACCATCTCCCTCTCCTAAACACTAACCTTCACTTTCACCAAAGAAAACTTCTTCCACTTCTCCCAAACACTCACCCTTTTTCTCAGATTCCTCTTCGAATGGCTTCCATCCAGATTGTCTGCCGAAGAGGAAATCTCCACCGAAGGAGAGCACTTTGCCTCATGATCCCCCTACTCCCACAGCAGCCAGGGTTGTCCCTTCGGCATCTTCTTCTTCAGCCCAACAGGTGCCGACGTCCCTGCCTGCCGACTTTATTACCGAAGTTCTTGATACCAATCGGCAGGTTAGGATACTCGGTACTCAATATGAATTGTTGCACAAATATTTGCGTGAGCCTGAGCTGCTGACTTCTCTGGACATCAACAAAACTTCACTAGCTGAGCTCTTGCAGCTAGTAAAAGAGCAGAATTCTGAATGCATAGATCTAAACAGAGACATATTTTGGTGCTTGGATGTTCTGCATCATGAAATCCATGGTCTTCGTACCCCTCTATTCGACGCTCTTGATGTTGTTCTCAAGGAGGTTATCAAGTTAATTGATAACAATACCTCTTTGACTCTTTCTGTGGCAGCTCTCAAGGCCGCATCTGATGCAAGGGATCAGGATCTTATCCGACTTCGGCAGTAGGCTTCGGATCAAACCTCTATCAACTCTCAGATTCTAGGTGCTCTACAGAGTATAAATCAACCCCTTGATTCGCTACCTTCCGAAGTGGCTCAGTACTGTGCTGGGTCATTTGATATATATATCATGGAGTCGGCCTTTACTCCAGATGACAGAAGCACTCTTGATCGGATAGACCGACGTCTTGGCCGTGTGTCGGCTAAGGCTGGTATTTCTTCCCCGGCACGTACTGAGGGGGAGAAACAGGTTGAGGGGGAGCAAATTACCCCTCAAATCATCATTACTAGTATGAGTCAGGGAGAACCTTCTACTGCCGCTGCCAGAGTTTCGGCATCTGCTGAAGGCGAGGGAACCGACCACCCTAAAGTGGTCGAAGAATCCGAGGGGGAACTTTTGCCCAAGAAAGATAAGGGCAAAAAGAAACTAACACCGAATGAAGTAGCTGCATAAGAAAAGCGTCGTAAAGATGCTATGATAAAGAAATTTTTCGACGATGGTGAAATTCATCTTCCTCCCCCGAAGATTAATTCTCTAGATTTGGGCTTGTCAGAAGAAGAAATAAAGGCTGCAAAGCTGGCTCAAATGGCTCGAGATGAAGATTCCGAGCTAGCCTTAAAGTTAGCGAAGGAAGAAGCCGAAATCACCAAATCTCCCGCCAACGCTATCAAGGCTTAGCTGAGTGCTCTGGAGGATTCGGCAAAGAAAAATGAAGAGATCAAATCTTTGTGTATCGATTGGTGCCACAAAGTACTCACCAAACGCCGATCCTCCGCCAAAATCACAGATGTTAAAATCATTAAACCATCTTCTAGTTGCAAAGTCAATTGGCTGACGATTACAAGGGATGATACGGCAAGATCAATTGACATGTTGGATTCTCTTGTTCGGTTTGGGGTTTCGAATGGATGGAAATTGAAATCTACTTGGAGAACAGCATAAATGCTCTCAAGCCTGATGTTGATAAATATCTTGCAGATCTCCAAACAAAATTTAGAAACTACCGAAAGACCTACAACATTATCCACAGTCCAGCCGAAGAAGAGCTCATCAAGAATCTAAATTCTGGTCTTCCTCTTCCTAAATCAAAGCCAAGAGCTAAAAAGGAAGATGTGTTTGTGCAAATGGCAAGGGAAGGAAAAGTTCCAGATGTTTCAAACCTTGATCTATACTTACCGACTCTGGTTCCTCTTCCTTCCACCACTGTGATAAATGAACCCACTCAAGGGATCTTCTTCAACGACGCCTTTGGTCAGATTCGTTTCTTCAGAACAAGTCAGATCCCTCTTCCCGATACTGTCTTTCTTCATGGGATTATTCAAATCATCCCACTTTCTTCCAAGGATCTCTATGTGGCTTCCACCGACGAACTCAAGAAAAGGGATGACGATCCTCATCTACTTTTTGAATAAGTTCTTTGTTTTTAGTTTATTGTACAAATTTTCTTTTAACTTGTATTGTAATCTTCTCACAAGATTAATACAATGTGCTTTCCTAGTTTAACGTAAATAGCTTGTACAAATCATTATTTCATTCTTTTATACTTGTAAATGTCGGATACTCTAAAAAATCCAAAAAGAAACAAAAAGAATGGTCTATGTGAAAAAAAACCCAAAAGAGTATGAACAGGGGTCAAAATGCATTACTCATGTTTTATCTTTTTAATTCTAAGTATGAGATGTTATCATCAAATAGGGGGAGATTGTTGGGTCATCTAAGATTTGAAGATGACCTCTCCTTTAGCTTGTGTTTACTCTTTTGTAAATGATTGTACATCTTAGAATTTGTATGGTTCTTTGTAATAGTTTAGTTATGCATAAACAGATTGGTAAGTCGAAGACCTACCGAAATCAACATGAAGGAAATCAACATGAAGGAAGTCTACTATGCGGATTTAGACGAAATCATATTCGACAGACTAACCCCATGCCGAACCTTCTTTCTTTCGGCATCCCTCTGCCAGTTTTTCGGCAGATTTCATCCTTGTCGATCTCTCTTTACGTCGGTAACTCCCTTTATGTCAAACCCTCTTGATTTGACATACTTCCTCATTCCCAATAATCTTCTGACAATGGGAATGGAAGCTTCCTTCTCTTATAAGATATTCACTTGAGTTCTGATTTGATTGAGACGTTTATTTCTTAAAAGATCTCAAAAATATTTGAATCAAGTATATTTTATTAAGATATTGTATTTTCATAGTACAAAAGTTACCTTTTGTGTTGTGATAAGTCACCACAAATATCTTATAATTTATTGACAATATCTCAACCGCCCAAGCATTATGTCATTTGCACTCATTACTTTGGATAGTATTTAAAGGGTGGAGAAAGCTTCTTGCAACTCATGCTTTCAGCTCAAGATTTCTCTTTTGCAAGATTTCAAGCAGGTTGTTAGCTATTACTTTCTCTCTAAGATTTTGTCTTTGTGTTTCATAAGTCTTCTTTGTGTTAGATTGTTTGAGTAGTTTTTAGCTATTCTCTTCCGCAACAATCTTTGTTTCCTTTGTGTAATTCTTGATATTTATATCAATAAAGAATTAAAAATTAAGCAAAATTTGTGTATTGTATTCAACCCCCCTTCTACAATACTTGTTTTGCTAACTTGGGACCAACAAAAACATTATATTATTAAGCCTAAATTAAACAAAGTTATAAAAAAAACATTATCACTTTCTCAAAACCATCCAAAATCGTACTGTAAATCGACAAAAAAATAAAATGAAACATTAAAATAGTGATGTATGTCGTTGCATTGCGCGAGTACGCTTCTAGTATGATATAATATAGTACAACTATCATAGATAAAATTATTTAAATATATTTTAGTTGATTTATGTCATTTACAATCATTATTTAATATAAAATAACGTAAAACAACATATAAGGGCAAGGACAATCTGGTCATTTTAACAGTTTTGTCATGTCCTATCCAGCTTACCAAACGCGGAACAGATAATCAGTCCTGTCATGTTCTAGTCGTACTAAACGTGGGACAGACAGTTAGTCCTGTCCCATTCAGTCTGCGTACCAAACGCTACCTAAGTGACCAGTGAGCACTCCTATCATCTCCCAAGGTGACGATTCAGACGAATTCGTCTTCCCCATGTTACGATTCAAGCTTGAAATGTGATGATTCATGATTCAGATCCATCTTCCCCATACATCTAGGGTTATCTTTATTATTCAATTCTTCTTTTCTATTCTCTATCGTTCCAACTCAGGTAAGTTTTTATCTATTTTTTTCATCTCAAGTTTATTCATCTTCCTCATTTTGACTCTATGCTCACCATTTGATTCAGTGTGCTCTTAACTTCCCCTTCCCTCTGCTTAGGTTGTCTAGCTGAAATAGAAATGTTTTTTTTATATGGCTTTATGAATAACAATTTTAATATGACGATGAAACGCAAGTTGTTAGTATGGGGACGAACTTCATGTAACCCTGTGTTTATATTAATATTGTTAGTTGAGGTTGTTGTTGTTTCTTGCCAAAACAATAAAACTTTAGTTTGTTATGTGGTGGAAAGTAGATTCAGGTGCCGTTTGTTTTTTAGAGGTCTAAAGTCTGAAGTCTTATTTTAGTTATGATTAATAAGAGATGATGTGTAAAAAGGTCTGAATGATTCAGACTTAAGAGCCATTGGAGGTTTTTAAAAAAAACAAACAACCCCTCAATGTCACGATGGAGATGCTTTTTGAGAATTTATGTGCTAAAAGTGTTGAGAAGGCCTGCTGGGAATGAATTCGAGGTACTTTGATTTAATGTTGCATTTTAGATGGTTGAGATGTGGTTCTAAGAATCACGGTTTACTTCTTTGCTGATATTTTTCACTATCGATGTTGAATCCATGAACTGATGAACTTCTTTGGTGATATTTGTAGCGTTTGATCTGACTTCATTTATGTTTTTGTTCTTGAATGCTTGGTTTGTCATTCCCAGTAGTCCTAATGCTTGGTCATCGCTCCAAATCCTAAACCCTCCAACCTCTCAGTTTCTCCTACCGTCAAATTTCCTCTTCCATCTCCAACTTTATCTCAGTCGAAGAGATTCAGGTAATGTTTTTTGGTTTTGTTTGAATTTAGATTTTCAGTTTGAATTTGGTTTTGGCTTGATGAAATTAAAAATTCAATATTTTCAGTTTGAATTTGGTTTTGGTTTCTTCTTCCCTCCTCAGGGTAATCGGATCTTATGTTATTGGCTGAAATATTGAGATATCTTAGGGGTTGTTTGTTTTAGAAAAAAAAAACTCTTAATGGCTCTTAAGCCTGAATCATTCAGACATTTTTACACACCACCTCTTATTAATCATAATAAAATAAGACTTCAGACTTTAGACCTCTTAAAAAACAAACGACACATTAGTTTTAGTTTTTTGGTGCATTTGGTTTTGGATTGATGAGATTTCCATTTTTTGATGTCCTGATTTGAATGTTCACCTGTTGAAGTCAGTTATGGTGAAATAATTGCAACACCTTTTTCACTGTCTTGGTTCTCCGTTCTGTCAATTATTTAGCTCTTTCTTGATTAAGCTCTATAAATGCAACACCTTTTCCACTGGTTCTTTGTTCTATCAAGTATTTAGGTCTACGTTAGTTAGTCTAACATTGTCTTATATTATGTTGTCCTTGCAAATGTTTCTCAATCAAATTGCAAGTATTTTCAATACTTATCCAAAGAAAAGCACAATAAGTTATAAACAACTTGTTTCCTTCAATATCTTCTTTGTTCATTTTCTTTGTACAGTTACTTACATGATACAATTCAAACTTCAAAAGGGAATAATGCTTGTGAATAATGTTTACAGCCTGCTTGTGAATTTGCTGCATGAACGGGAACTGTGTGTTGTCACAGAAAGGTGCCGTTTGTTTTTTAAGAGGTCTAAATTCTGAAGTCTTATTTTAGTTATGATTAATAAGAGGTGGTGTGTAAAAAGGTCTGAACGATTCAGACTTAAGAGCCATTAAGATGTTTTTTTAAAAACAAACAACCCCTAAGTCAGTAAGAAACCAATCTTGCAAATAAATTTATTCATTCTTCTTACCGGTTTTTCATTTGTCTGCTTTTTTATTGATATGGAAGACTGAGGACTTGCTTTTATATATTACAATGACCACTTAATGTTTCAAATCATTTTGATTTTGTTGATGACTCTAAAATTAAAGAGTCTGATTCAAATGGTTGCTGATTTTGAACATACATATGTATGTATGAAAGTTTCTAAAGTCCCATTGATGATAAAATCCACAAGTATGAGATGGATATGAGACCTTGTGTTTTGCAGGAAGATTCTTTCACATGATATTACTAGGATTACCTCAGATTTTTTTTTAATAATTTGTTTTGTTTAATTGATGATCTAAATCAATAGGATGGTCTTTCGTTTAACTTGTATTTTGATACTCAACTTATTTTTATAGTTCAATTTGCTTTTGTCTTTGAAGAATTTGATTGCTCTATTATTAATTGGTTCATCTTTATCTGATTAAAAAGAATATTAGGATTTATAGACGCTAAACTTGAATTTCTTTTAGTACTAAACTTGAATTTCTTTTAGTTATAATAAGTCATCAAATGCTTACCATCTTTTATCGGTAGTTCCCTCATTTACTTACCTTATTGGATAACGTTCTTCGTTATCAACATTAATTATTTTATCTTGCAATAGCCAACCATACAAGAGTTTTTTCTCTCACTTATGTGGTAAGCTTCTTGGCCCAGTAAACATTCTCTTAGATAAACATGTATTGAGCATTTGGTGATTATGCTTGATGCAATGCATGTCTTCTTTTAGAGAGGAGTCTTAGGGTCGGTTACCAACACTTGCCTGACTAAGTGCTTACCGTAAAATTCAATGTTATCACATACTTATCCGGGTATGATTTTAGTCCACAAAAACGATATCGTATATTGGTAAGCGCTAACTGTTGTAAGAAACTACAATCTTTACTTACTACCGGATAAAACTCTTAGTCCTAGCCTTCGTTTTTACGAGGTAAATATGGTGCAATATTGGTTAGTTGCACAAATCCTAGCCTTCAACACTATCACTTAGTTGTTCTCCTCGTGGGGGTATGTCAGACTTGACTAAATATTGTGCAATATTTGTTTTAGTATATCACTTTTGTGTGTAAGGAGATGACATCACTTTCTTTCACATGATTTCACATATTTTACTTGGTAAAACCATACATGTATTATATATTTTCGTTTGCATTATTTTCCGCTGTATTGCATGGGTATACAACTAGTATATATATATATATATGTGCCTAATCAAATGAGACCCTATTAGATCGTGGTAACTATGAGATCCAATCTCATCCAATCATTTTAATTTATTTACTGTTTTTTATATATTAATTATTGAGGGTATATAGGTAATTTGAATAATTTTTGTTTAATAAATAATTATTTTATTTTACAGATTTATATCAATCAAAATCAATCAAGATTACGTTTCCTAATAATAATCAACTAATTGATTTATCAAAATCAAACTTATTCAACATTCACGTTTCCATTTTTTTTTTGCAGGTCTGAAAAATTGATGGATAAAGAAGAAGTTGTTGGAGAAGAAGGACGCTGTTAGAAAAAGGATATCGCTGTTTGTGTTTGCCGAACTATTATGTGAGTATTATCAAAATGTATCACACTGTGATACATTTTGATATCACAGTATATTCCAAATAGTCAACACCTGTGTATCATCTTCAGGTTGTGCACCTTCAAATATTCAACTTCATTGTTGTTGGTTTGCCTTAGCAAGAACAGTCAACCCAAGATTATTCAACCAATCACAAGGTATTACCCTATATATACATACACGAAACCATATACAAGAAAATAATGGAAACCACAAAATAGTCGGTTCTCACAGTTACCATTGGTTATGATTTTGTATGGTAATCACAATGTAACACATTTGGTATCAATTATCATAGTGGTACCACAGTTGGTATTACCGTCTTATCATAATGGGTATCACATTTATATGTAAATCACAGTGTAACACAATGTTAATCACAGTGTAACACAATGTTCTTTTAAAATTGTATCATCAAGGAGATCAGATTTTTGCAAGATGATCATAGTGTATCACATCCCATTTGCTGTAACAAAACTCGTTTCCTTTTAAAATTGTAAGACCACAGTGTAACACGGTTTATTATATCATCAAGAAAATATGTATACAGTTTCAATATTTTGAGATTATCGCAATTGATTCCATGCCATAATATCGAAGCGCCCAAAATTAGATCACACTTAATTATAATATTTTTTTGACAAATTTACCCCTTTTTCCTAATTTAGTGGCATAAAATTCTTTTCTTAAGTATTATTTATATTACTTATTTTAGACCATTGATTAATTAAATATATATATATATATATATATATATATGGTTTACTTTGCAAACCAAGCTATTTGTACAAAACAGTACAAACCATCCACATCGGTTCATTTCAATGATCAATGCTTAAAATTAAAGGACTCTATTTATGTAAAGAAAAAAAAAAGTAGTTTTCTTAATTAAACCAACACAAAAAGGGCAAAAGCGGAAAAGAAAAATCACTCTAATTCGATTCAATCAATAGAATCCGAAATTTTGGAACGTGATTTTTGGAAGATTTTTTTAGAGATTAGCATTAATATAAACATTTATTTATGGGAGATTTTTTTTATTATTGTCATTAATATATGAAAGATTTTTGTATATATTTTCATTAATAAAAAAAGTTTGCGGGTTTTTTCATTCATAAAACTCATGAAATCATGAGATTTTTCCGTTCATGAAACTGATACATGAACACCATATGTTACATGAAACTGATACATGAAATCATGAAACAATGAGATTTCTTTCATAAAACTGGTACATGAAACATGTGTACATGTCCATGAAATAGTTTCATTGGTTTGGGATGAAAGTGTTTCTTTTTTCACGATGAAAGTCATTCACGTTGTTTTCTTATTAACTGATGAACGTGTTTCATTTGCGTTTTGATGTTGATCTGAAAGAATCTCACCATGAAGACGGTGCATAAAGAACTCAAACCCATGAAGACGGTGCGTAAAAATTTCTAAAAATCTGGGAAAATATCGAAAAAATCATATGTCAACTCCTACAAAATCTGAAAAATGTTGTAATAAAATCTATCCGATCATTACTACTTACTAAACAAATAACATAATTCATTAAAAAACTCCGATTATTACTAATCATTAAAAAAATGATGTCAATAATCATCACTTCCAATAAAAACGGTAAATATAGATACTCCCTCCGTCCCAAATTAAGTGTCTACATTACTATTTTAGTTTGTCCCAAAATAAATGTCAACTTTCAAAAGTAAGTTTCCAATTTCCCATTTTACCCTTAAATATGAGGTGGAGAAAGTTTCTCTCTCTATTATCAAGGGTAAAAGTGTCCTTTGGTTATTTAAAAAGTGTAATAATTGCACAATTCTAAAACTGTGTGTCATTTTCATTGTGGACATTTATTTTGGGACGGAGGGAGTATAATTCAATAAAAACTCCGATTTTTTTATTATTAAAAAAATAAAGATTTCCATAAAACACGGTTGCTATTGGTGAACTTCCCAAAATTAATGGATTTAAATAAGAAAAAAGTTCATAAAAACCCAACCAATTATTCCATTTTGAATGATTAAGTCCCTAAACTAATTTTTTGAATGAAAAAACCATTCAACTTTCTCATTTTGAATGAGTAAGTCCCTGAACTATTTTTTTGAATGAAAAAACCATTAAACTTTCTCATTTTGAATGAAAAAAACCTTAAATTTTTCAATTTTGGATGATTAAGTCCCTGCATATTTTTTTTCAATAAATTAAATCATCGAACTATTAAAAATTGGTTACTTACATCATTTTAACCCAAAAAAATCTACATGGAACCGATTATCTTTTGATTCTTCCTCTTTTGATAAATAAAAAATAGATCAAAGAGAGAGAGATCGATGCCAGGAGCAACAACGTGTTAGGTGATATGGAGAACGAACAATGTAAGGCAATGGGGAGAGGCGAGGCGGAGCGATACGATTGTCTATGAGGGGTTTTAATGACGTATAATTTTAGAATGATAAAACTGATTTTGCTTTGTTTTTGCTTTAAAAACTTCATCGTCAGTTCCAGGTATTTTTAAAAAAAGGTAACCAATTTTTAGAAGTTCGATGGTTTATTTATTCAAAAAAATGTTGAGGGACTTAATCATTCAAAATTAGAAAGTTTAATTGTTTTTTCGTTCAAAAAAATAGTTGAGGGACTTAATCATTCAAAATAAGAAAGTTTAATGGTTTTTTCATTCAAAAAAAATAGTTCAGGGACTTAACCATTCAAAATATGATAGTTTATTGGGTTTTTTTGAACTTTACCCTTTAAATAACTATCTAAAATATCTAAAGAGTAAATTACATGATTGGTCCTGACGTTTACCTATTTTTTGCACTGTTGGTCCCTATTTTGAAATAATTATGGAAATGACCATTGTGGTTAGCAATTTCACACGCTCTTGATCCGTGAACCTAATGTCGTCCCAAATGTGTCCGTTAGGCACATCACATGCCACACACATGAGGGGCAAAATAGTCTTTTTTCCTAAGCCACCTAATTTATACATCGATTAAAACCAAAATTCAAACATCGTCCCTGACATTGCAACGACGAGTTCACCTGAGATTCTAAAACCCTCGTTTTTCATTGACATCGATTGGTATGGAGAAGTAAGTCAAGCTCAAGAAATCTATTTCAATCGAAAGGTAATTCTTGAAGATGGAACAAAGGAATTTATGGCAGATTCGGAAGAATTATGATGAAACGGAGTACATAGATGTTTATGGTAAGTTCTCTATACATTTTTACACTTGTTTTTAATGGTGTTCTTGTTTGTTAGTTGTTACAACCACACCTTTTTTTGCAGAATGTTATCATCCCTTATTTCTCTAAGAATACACCATAGGGGTGTTTTTAGTAAGTTCCATGGTAGGCATTATGTCAATGGTAAAATCCAGGTTGTTGACTTGGTTAATACTGATAAGTTCTCTGTAAATGATCTAAATGGGGTATGAAGCACCCATACCTACTTATTTTCATTATAAACATCCTAGGAAGGACTTAGATGTTGGGCTTCATGCTTTGGGTAGTGATCTAGATGTGCTAGAATTTTTGAAACTTCTTGGTGATTGTAGACTCTTTGAGATTTACACTGAATACTGGGAAACTAGGCTGAATACATATTCCATGTGTCCTGGTGGTAGTAAAATTGTTATAGACGAACTCCCTATGGAAGGCTAACCTAAGTTTAACAGGTGCAAGAAGTTAGCCTCAAGAAGAAAGCATGGTTCTTGCCAAAAAAAATTGCTGCTAGGTTGGATTGATGAAGAGAAGGGCAAGGAGGTGAGTGATATCAAACAGAGGGATAAGGAGGCATTAGAAGGCAAAGGAGGTGGGTTAAATGGTGATGAAAACATTGGTGGGTGCCAATCTAATCAGAGGGATGAGGAGGCATTAGAAGGGAAAGGAGGTGGGTTAAATGGTGATGAAAACATATGTGGGTGCCAATCTAATCATAGGGAGTAGGAGTGTGCAAAACCCGACTGAACCCGAAAAACTGACCCGAAAAAACCCTGAACAACCCGACCCTAATCACCCGATCGTACCCAAGGTCCGAAGCCCGAAACTTAGGTCGGATATATAGGTTCGGGTGGGGGCTTAAATTCCGTCACCCGACCCACCCAACCCGAAACCCGAATAATATTTACTATTCCTTTTTTATAAACATATAATATAAATTATATAATTTATAGTATATATGCTAGTTTTTTTTTCAAGTATTGTTAGTTCAAAAAATATGTAAAATTTAAATGTTTCAAACTTTCAACTTTCACGTTTTAATCCTTTTTTGCTGCACAACAGTTACATTGCACAACCGAATGAGCCTTTTGTGCTACACATGACTTGAGTAAAGAGCCAAGAGGAGTTCAACTGAATGGGATTTTAGTCTACTAAAATTCTACGGGAGAAAAATGTAAAAGAAAAAAGAAGGATTTATCCGATCTGACCCGATCCCCCCCGAAACCCGACTAGGCCCGATCCCCCAAAACCGATTCACCCACTTATAATATTCGGGGCATGCGTATCCTACCTAAAACCCAATCAGGTTTTCCGTTTTACACCCTGATCTGATCCGACTCGACCCATGCTCACCCCTAATAGGGAGGAAACAGTAGAAGACATATTAAATGAAATTGAAAGCAACGAATTTGATCCCTTTTTTTTAGATGAGTACAGTCCCTTGGAAACAAATGTACCTAAAGATCAAAGTGATGACCATGACAATATAGGGGATGATTCAGATGATGAGTTTGTATTGGAGACACAGAATGTAGTTGATGAAGTTGACGTGGACATGAAGACCTTTATGGCAAACATTGATCTAGATGTTGAATGGGTTGGAAATAAATCTGTCAAAAATGATGCACCAAATGTATTTGGAGATGTAGATGTGGTGGATATGGATAGTCTTGAAAGCAATACAGATGATTCTGATATAGAGAAAGAAAGGAAAACATTACTGAAGAAGTTGAGAAAGGAGAAAGCAAAAGGTTCTAGGATGGATAAGAGTGACAGGTTCTATGTTGGCAAACGTTTTGAGAGCAAAGATGGTATAAAAAGGTTGATAGATATGCATGCTATAGAAGCTAAAAGACAATTGCATGTGATAAAGAATGACAGTGTGAGGATAAGGGTAGTTTGTAGAGGATCCCATCCATAAATGAATAAAAAATATGGGGGTGGGCCTAGTAAGCCATGTGGGACAGGTAAAGGCAAAGGGAAAGAAGTTAAGGCAAGTGGGATTGGAAAAGGAAAAAAGAAAGAAGTTAAGGCAAGGGGGCCACCTTGTCCTTGGGTGCTGCATATTTCAAAGGGCAAAAATGATGCTAGTTGGATGGTTAAGACATTTGTGGATACCCATAAATGTCTTCAAACTAGAGAAGTTAAGGCTTGTACAACCTCTTTCTTGCCACAAGAGATTGTACAGAGTATTTCACATAACCCATAAATCCCCGTTAAATCTCTGCAGATTGAGATTGAAAGGAAGTATGGACAAAAGTTTTCTCATATGGAGTCTTTCACATCCAAGACTGGCACTCATTAAAATGTGTGGGAACTATTTAGAACAATATAACCATCTCAGGGACTATGTTTTGGAGCTGCATAGGGTAATGCCATATACAACTGCGAAGTTAGATGTTGAACATGAACCCAATGATGCAATTGGTACTAGAAAGTTCGAGAGGATCTATGTTTGTTTTGGACCACTGATGAAGGGTTTCAAAGCTGGGCGAAAGGAATTTTTGGGACTTGATGGAGCTTTCATGAAAGGTCCATTTCCAGGTCAAATATTGACCGTAGTTGGCCTTGACCCCAACAATGGGACATATCCAGTAGCCTATGCAATTGTTGAAGTTGAAACTACGAGTGCTTGGACCTGGTTTTTGGAGTGCCTTGCTGATGATTTGGATCTCAATGCTCGTTCCAATTTCACTTATATATTGACAGACAAAAGGTATGTTCTGTCCAATTTTAATTTGTAGTAGTTATAAGTTGTTTTTGTAATCTGTATTATGTTGGAATATGTTGTAATTTGCCTATCCAATTTGGATTATGTGGAATATATATGCTTATAGGTCTACTGAAATTGTTTGTGTTGGAATATGTTGGAACTTACAGATCTGTTTTAATTCTTACCTTTGTCTATTTTCTGTTTGCTTAGAGATTGATATGGTTTAATAATATAGGGCATAATCCCAACAATTGCAAAGGTATTCCCTTGTGCATAACATTAATTTTGTTTAAGACACATACATGAGAACATGAAGCAATCATGGAAGGGAAAACAATTCAAAGATCTTCTATGAAGGTGTGTTGTTGCTTCTACTGTCCCACAATTTGATTGTGCAATGAATAATCTGAAAGAATTAAGTTTTGCAGCATATGACTGGCTTAAACAAATCCCTCCACAACATTGGTCAAGATCCCATTTTACAGGTATGTTCTTCTTCAATTCAATTTATTTCTGCAGTATTAATGATCCCAAGGAATGTTTTTTACTGTCATTATTGTTTATGTACAGGAAGAAGCCACACTGATTGCTTATTGTCCATTGAAATTGACACCACCAATACATCACACCCAAGTTGGGAGACCAAAAAAGAAGAGGAGGAAGTCTATATTGGAGGTGACTGAACATGGTGGAAAGAAATTGACAAGGGCCGGCAAGATAGTGACATATGTCAACTGTAATCAACAAGGGAACAACAAGCGTACACGTAAAGGGCAAGCACCTTAATGGGATGGGTGTATGTTAATGCTTAGGCTTTTTGGTTATATGTTAATACTTAGCCTTTTTGGATATATGTTAATGGGATGGGTACATAGTGATGTTTATGGATATGTAACGCTTAGGTTTTTTGGTACTTTTCAAGCATCTGAACTTGATTAACTTGTTACTATCACTGAAAACATTGTACCTATGTTTTTGATCCGTTGTGGTCATTTTTATGAAGTGGAATATACTTTTGGCTACCACATTTTGCTGTATTTTTCCCAAATTGTTGGTCATTGAATGTTTGTTACAGGTTATACCACATTTATGATTCAAGCAAACTCGTACAAATTGTTGGTCATTGAATGTGTCTTACAGGTTATACCAAATTTATGATTGAAGCAAACTTTCCCAACTTCTTTCTCATTGAATGTGTAAAACAGGTTGTACCACATTTATGATTCAAGCAAACTTTCCCAACTTCTTTCTCATTGAATGTGTAAAACACGTTGTACCACATTTATGGTTCAAGCAAACTTTTCCAACTTCTTTGTTATTGAATGTGTAAAACAGGTTGTACCAAATTGGTGCTCATTTGAATGTATGTTACAGATTACTCACTTGCTCACAGTTGTTAAGTTAGTTCTCAAAATTGCAAAAGCCATAGATTCAATCAAAAGGTAACATCAAAAGCTTTCATTAACCAAACATTTAACCTTACATTTTGTGGCATAAGACCAAAAGAGATTACAGACCAAAATAGATTACATTTTCATCTAATCACCATCTAACATTAAAAGCTTTCACTGAACTAACCACCATTACAGACCAAAAGAGATTATTTGCCACTTCAAAAACATCAACCTAGGTCAACTAAAAACATAAATAAAATAGAAGAAACAACCAGGTGATATAAAACATAAGCTTCCATTTGTTGGCTTGTTTTTCGAGTTCTTCAATTCTTGCTTCAAGGTGGTTCTTGGAATTTAGTAAGCCAGGAATGATATCAATAGATCTCTGACACATTGGAGGGTTAAACCATATGATGAATCCCCATCTTCGTCCCTGAGAGGATTTTATACAGTTACGGCAAAAAACACAAATAAAAAAACGAGCTCATCAACAAAAGCCTTACCATGTTCGAACATGTGTAGAATCGCCTTCCTGGATTTTTCTTGGAGTCCACGAAGTTAGAGTGATTCCAGGAGAGCCGCACACACAAAAAACAGCAGGGGGAGGAACCATGATTACAACGAAGGAACGATGGTGAAGTCCGGTGGATGCAACCTCAGATGAAGAGTCGTTTCAATGTCTCAGGGACGATGTTTGAAATTAGGATGGCAATCGATGTCTAAAATAGGTGGGATGAAAGCGACGTTTCAATTTCATAGAGAAAAGACTATTTTGCCCATCATGTGTCTGGCATGTGATGTCCCTAACGGCACATTTGGGACGACGTTAGGTTCAGGGACCAAGAGCGTGTGAAATTGGTAACCACAGTGGCCATTTCCATAATTATTACAAAAGAGAAACCAATAGTGCAAAAACAAGTAAACGTCAGGACCAATCATGTAATTTACTCTTATCTAAAATAAAGGATAAGAGTAAACTACAATTTTCGTTTGATGTTTATAACGATTTTCGTCCCTCGTCTTTCAAAACTGCTTTTTTCATCCCTGTGGTTTCTATTTTGATTTCATTTTCGTCCCTCTATCCAACTTTGTTAAAATTAAGAGTAAATTACACCATTGGTCCCTATGGTTTGCTCAGAATCTGGATATGGTCCATATTTTGAAATAATTACACCAGGGATCCCTGTGGTTTGCATTTCGTGTCACCCGGAATCCCTGACACTAACTCCATTAAATGAAATCCGTTAAGTCAAGGACAATTTAGTCTTTTTATCATTTCTCCACATTTTCTATTAAAAAAAACCATCCACTACCAAAGTTATATGTGTCTCCCCATATCTATTTCCCAACCAAACCCACAAACCTACCCACGTGTCCACCATTCCCTCTATTTTAGGAGTAGAATTTTCATTTTCCCCCACCACTTTCCCCATCTACCTGCATAAAAGAAAAGCCATTTATCCACTATAATTTTTTATTTGAAGAGCCCTCTACCATAAACTTATTCTTCATATTTGTATTTGTATTTCTATATATATATATATAAAGAGAAAGAGAGAGAGAGTCGTGTTCAAACAAGAAAAATACCTGTTAAGTCTGATTTTATAGTAATCATTGTATTTATAGGCCTGGTCTAATACTGTGTTTAGTTGCTTATTTGTGTTGTATGAGCCAAGGGTATTTAAGTCCCTTGTGGCTTTTAAGTCCCTTGTGGCTTTGGTTGTTGGGTGTCTTTACGCATATTCGAATATCAAGAACTCTTTCACGCTTCAAACTCTCTCTCTACTTTCTCTTTCTAACATTTAGTGATTTTGGGATTATCAATTGGTATCAGAGCTATTCTAAATCTGAGAGAATTGAGAGAATCGTTTTTTGAAATCTGAATTTGTGTTTAAATCAGAAAATTTGATCGATTTTCTTGATTTTTTTCAAGAAAATCTCATTCTTTTTATTTTTCATCAAATTTGGACCGGTTTTTGAACAAAATTTTCTGAAAATTGGTTTGTTGGATTCGATTTTGTTAGTAGAACATATTTGATTCATATCATTTTTCAAGAAAATCGTGTTTTGATCTGTAATTTCAAGATTTTTTGAGTTTCTGAAAATATTTGAAAGCGTACAGTTCTTATTGCGAATTCTCGAATTTGTGGTGTTTGATCGTTTTATCTGAATGAAAAGTGTGAGAAAACTGTTTTCGAACGTGTTTGTGTGAGAAAATTTCATTATTTTCATATCTGTAATCGAATTTAGAAGTTGTTTCTTGATTTTCAGCGTTTTGCGCCATATTTGGATTTTGCGCGAGTTCGTCAAAACTTTGCGCTAGTTCATCGAGATTTGCGCCAGATTCAATCTTTGCATCAAGTTTCAGGGGTTCTAAGTTCATCGTGCAAAAGTAAAAGTTTGCGCCATATTAAACTCACGCAAATCTGTTTTGCGTCTTCTAAGTTTCGCGCAAAGTGTCTTTGAGTTACTTTATCTCACGCAAAGCCAGATTCTCGCCAGATCACATTACACAAAGTCAAGTTTGCGCCACCAAAGCCTCGCGCAAATTATAATTTGCACCATCCTTGTCTCACGCAAGTCAGGTTCTCATCATTATCTGCTCACGAAGAGTTTAAGTTCTCGTTATCATCACTTCACGCAAACTCAAGTTTTGCGTCTTCATCTTCTAACGCAAAGTAACAGTTCTCACCATCTTCTCATCACGCAAACTCAAGTTTGCGCCAAGAACGTTTCACACAAATCAAGTTTGCGCCATTTTCTTGTCACACAAAGACTCCTTTGCGCCATCTGCTTCTCGCGAAAAACAAACTTTGCGCCACTACTTATTAGCGTAAACCTAAAGTTACGCCAGCTTACTCTCTCGCAAACCTCTAGTTTGTGCCAACTCAGTTTAGTCTTGGAAATTTTTCTGTCTCCATGGATTCTGCAAAGTTTGCCTTTCAAGCCCAGTTCTACAAAAACGATGTAATGAAGTCATTGGGCACAGAAACTCGTCCTCCAGTACTGATCAACGAAAACGAATTCACTCAATGGCAAGATCGGTTCCTGAACTTCATCGAGCGTCAAGTTAATGGAGATAACATGATGAAGTCTCTCACTGAAGGACCTTTCATAAAGCCTAACAAAGAGACTCCTGTAACAACTGAAGAGGCTTCACGTATGAAAGTTGATCGAAAATTAAAAGCTAATCTGATGCTAGCTTTACCAAACTCTGTCTACAACCGGGTTGATCATTGCAAGGACTATCCAAATCTATTGTGGGCACAATTGGAAAAGATTATGCTTGGTTCATCGGTCGCAACTCAACTCCGACATACACGTTATATGAACAATTTTGAGGAGTTTAAAGCCAAAGAAACTGAGTCTCTAAAGAGTGTTTTCGACAGATTTTGCACAGTACTGAATGATCTGCGCAAGATAAATGTGAACAAGACAGAGCTTGAGACAAACCTGAAATTCCTCAACGCTCTTCAGCCAGAATGGAACAAGTCTTGTCACAAATTGAGAAACGATGTTCGGGTTTCTTCAATGCAAATCCAAGAGATGTACGAGATCTTGATGACTGATGAGAGCATAGTGCTTGAGAAGAAAGCTAAACTGGACAAGAAGAACAAGAAAACAGTGGACCCGGTTGCTCTCCTCACGAACTAACTGGCAGAACAAGCATTGTCTGATAATGCTTATGACGGGGCCACTGAAGATGATGGTGAGGCACTTCAGAAAGCAATGATCCTTCTCTCTCAACACTATCAGAAGAAGTTCCAACCTCATTCAAGTTCCAACATTCCTCACTTCACTTCTGGGTCGAAGAATGTCCGAGTGTCCGAGGCTAAGAAACTGACTGTATGCTATAACTGTGGAAAGCCCGGTCACATATCTAAGGAGTGTCGAGTGAAGAAGGTTCGGGATTCTTCTTATTACAGAAAGAAATTGGAACTGGCAGAAAAGAGAGAGAATGGAACTGTTTTATTAGCTGAAGAAGAATATTGGTTGGATCACTCCGAGGATGAAGCTGATAATGTTAAAGCTGCTCATATGTGCTTCATTGGAGATGATCAAAGTGAAGGTGATGACACTGATGAAGATGAGATAATTTCTGATTTTGATTACACTTTCATTTCCTCACAAATGAACATTATTATAACTGATTTATCTGATCTTCGCTCGAAGTTAATATCTGAAAAGAATTTAAATTCAGAAAAGTCGAATTTGATTGATAAATTACAAATTTCTTTGAAAGATGAAAAATCTATTTTGAATCATACAAAAGACATCTTTCAAAAGAAATTAGATGATTTAGAAAAATCAAATATGACTTATCTTGACTCTTTGACCGAAATGACCAAATTAAAAGATAATTTTTCTAATAAAATAAATGAGTTGGAAGAAAAATTATATCGAAGAAATCAATCTGAACAAACTATTTATTTGAACAAACCGAGGAGTTATGAGTCTATAAAAGAAAAATGGGGACTTGGTTTTGAAAATCCACATTGTTTAAACAATGCGATAGAAAAATCCCCTACTTTATATAAATACGATTATCTAACACTTGCTAAATATGCTCCTCAATTTAAAATTGATTGAATGAATGAAAAGCAAGTGTTAGAAATCGAAAATGAGAAAAGGATGAATAATAAGAAAAAGGAAATTTCTTTTGTTTATACGAGTGAAAATGCCAAATATTTTCTTGACCAATCAAAGAAAGGCAGAAAAGGTTTAAATGAAATATCTCCCATTAAGTCTTCAGTATCTGATGATTTTGTTGATATATATGCCACTAAATCTGATAAGGAAAATATGTCTCCAATCTTTTATGATTCTAAGAGATATACTCCTCCTTTAGTATTAGAAGGCAAAATCATTGACCTTGAAGATAAAATGGAAGATCAAAATATTCAAAAAGAAATTGAATCTGCTGTATTTCTTTCTTTCATGACTTCAAGTCTTGAAGAAAAGTTATTTTCTCAAAAACAAGATTCTATTTCCGGCCTTTATTCTGATTGTCAAGTAAACAACAAGGAATTTCTAAAATCTGAAAACTTTTCTCAAAATTTTTCTGACTCCGAGGTAAGTTCAGATTTATTGGTTGATCAGATGGGTCTTTAGGTAAAATTGCTTCTTCCAATTCAAATATTAAATCGAAAATTCTTGATGAATCTTTTACGCTAAATGATGATTATTATAAATCAAATCGTAAAAGAAGATGGTCAAAGAAGTCAAAGAAACAAGATCAAGTCATTTATGACAGTTCTAATTCTTCTAATTCAATGATTTCAGATATGACTCTGAGCGCTCCTTCAAAGCAGATATGGAGAGTCAAGCGAACATCAGATGATTCTACGACTGATGAAGATAGATATGTAGACAAACAATATAAAAGTGATTCATTTGCTTCTTGTAATAAAATTTCAAAATATTCAATAAAGCAAATGATTCAAATTTCAAAAAATGTCTCATATTCTTCTTCTGATTCTAGTTCAGATGATTATGCTTTCTCTTCTGCTAATTCTTATGTTCATTTGTCTGATCATATTTCTTGTGCTTCTCGTGTCAAATCTTACAAGTATTTCCCCACAATAACTGCAACTAACTTTCATGGACCCAAATACAAGTGGGTACCAAAATCTAATATTGATTCTAAGTTGCAGGCACCTAATGTCAAGGGGGAGTAAGAGAAAATTTGGCTTCTAAGTACATCAGCTTAGAACCCGTACTTCAATGGACTACGACTTCTAAACATGTCAGTTTAGGACTCGTTCTTCAATGCTTTTAGCTTCTGACTAATGAGAAACTGTGAGTACATCTACTTTATTCCGCTGCATTTATCTCTAATAAAGATGTTCCAGTTTTCTCAAATGTTTTTCATGAATATGAACAAGTCCAACTAATTCTTGAATTTGTACAACCCAAATCTTTCATTTGCGACACAAATTCATTATACATTATGTGGAAGATAATATTATTGAATTTTATTTTGTTTCGACTAAATATCATTTTGCCGAATTCTTTACATTTGTCTTAATTTTTTTCAAACTCGGCATTTGAATTTAAAAGTTTAAATCTTTACAAATTTTATTATATAAAGTAAACGCTTTACAGATTTTCTTTCTCTTGAATAAAATGTGTGTCTCGGATAAATTTTCAAGTTGCTTTGTTAATATTAAAGTTTTATATGTTCAACTTTCAAGTCTTACAAATATCGAAAAGTCAGCAACATGTTTGAAACTTTTGATACTGCTTTAAAGTTGTGTGATTCGGAATATTTATAGTTTACAATGCTTGGAAATCCTAAAAAGTCAGAATTATGGATCGTAATGAAAATATGGGCTAAGCACTTAGATGTAAAACTGAGTGATTGAGATGAAAATTATATTTCTAAAATACAGAAATCTCTAAGTTTAAAAGTTTGTACCTGTGACCTTTCTGGTTTGGGAAAGTAAGTTTTGTGGGATGTTTGTCATCTGGTCCCCTAAGGTCAATTGATCTGGGAGTGATCGAACCCAAATCCTTCTATAGAATCAGATCGAAAGTCATGTTCTACTGGTATGAATGGGTTTAGGATATGTCGATGTAGCCTTTATGATTTGGGAGAGTAAGTTCCAAGGGGTGCTTGACACCTAGTCCCCTAAGGCCAAATGGTCTGGGAGCGGCTGACCCAATCCTGCAATAGGGTCAGATAGAAAGTTACGTTTACGGCATGTTCTTTACTTACCAAACTTTTTGATTAAAAAGTTGCCAATGTGCACAATGCTAAAAGATGCCAATGAGCACACATCTCATGATACTTGGTGATATGTTTGAGTTGCGATAAACCTATAAATTTGTGAAAATCTTAAATTTTGATGGCTTAATGTGAGTACATGCAAAGTTCTCTATTATATTTTTAGAATTGCATTTTCTTGAAGCTAATCGAAGTTCGCATGCTAGCACACTGAATAGATTCATGAAAGTTTTTGAAACTGAACATGTTTTAACTTGATATGCAATGAAACTCGTATTTGTATCCAACAACATATATTTGATTTCATCTATAGATAAATCTGTGATATTTTACTAAGTAGAATTTAATTTGTTTAGTGTTTAAATTTTTATATATTTAGTTGTTTCAAAATCCATATTCAGTATATTTTTTTCTTTCTACATTGATGATTCAATTCTTGTGTTATAGTATTTTTTTTAAATGGGTTTGTGCATTATTCAAGGGGGAGTGAAAAAAAAGGAGATTTTTCTGAAAGATCATATCTGTTTTCGAGGGGGAGTATCTGATTTTCTATATGAATGCTAACTTGAATTGTTAAATTTAGTGCATTTGTGTAGGGGGAGTGAAAGTGCTTATCAGGTGAAATTTTAAGATTTCAAGTCATATTTGCGCCAACAGTTGGTAGAGCAAAACTTAGATTTGCACCAACAGCTTCTAGCGCAAACCTAGCTTTGCGCATCCTTTAGCTAGCGCAAAACTAAGTTTGCGCTTCCTTCTGCTAGCGCAAACCTAAGTTTGCGCCACCAACAGTTAGCGCAAACCTCTCCTATTTCTCCTATACTCTGATTTTGCAGATTTTAAGCTGTCTCGTCTCCAACATGTGCATGACCAAGTTGATTCGGATCATCAAGGTCATGAGGGGGAGAAGTTTAGGAGAAGTTAAAGAGACAAAGAGTTCAAACGTTTATCTGCTGATCAAGATTCGCTCAAGATTCTATATTCTTTCATCTACTAATACTTTTGCTGTTCCAGCTCCAACCACCACAGTTCATTCAAGATCACTTAAAAGAGGTGTGTCGTTTAGAGCACAAGATGATGAACCAATTGTTCTTTCAAGATTATTACATACTGGTCCAGTCTTGTCAAGGCAGCAAAAGCATCTGAGATTGAAAGATGCTGAGGAGAAATTTTTTTTTAGTCAAGAAAGCTTCGCAAAGTCGCTTAGTTGGTCCGAGCTGATTTAGAAGATGAATTTTGAAGACCACAACGCCAATGATTACTAAGGGGGAGATTGTTAAGTCTGATTTTATTGTAATCATTGTATTTATAGGTTTGGTCTAATACTGTGTTTAGTTGCTTATCTGTGTTGTATTAGCCAAGGGTATTTAAGTCCCTTGTGGCTTTGGTTGTTGGGTGTCTTTACGCATATTCGAATATCAAGAACTCTTTCACGCTTCAAACTCTCTCTCTACTTTCTCTCTCTAAGATTTAATGATTTTGGGATTATAAATACCTATTTAAAAGAACACGAGAACTAACAAAATCATTAGTGATTTTACATTAACACACGAAAAAAGGAACTTTGGCCGCGGCTTCAGGTCTGCGTTGCTTTTTTGCGCGTTAATGTAAAATCACTAATGATTTTGTTAATTCTCGTATTCTTTTAAATAGTTATTGTTCTCGTTTGATCCTCCCTCTATATATATATATATATCACACACAAACAAATGCAAAAAAAATATCTCCACCTTCTTCTCCCCAAAAGAAACCACCTACCTGTAAAGATTATACACACGAATATATATATATATATATATATATATTTATATATATATATATATATATATATATATAGGGTTGGGTTCACGTGAGACCAACCTGTTTTCGTGAGACCGGTGAGACCAGAAAATAACACTAAAACTTCACAGTGATTCATTGTGAACGAACGAAAAACAGCAAACATTCACAACAAAAACACTGTGAAGGTTTACCCACTACAATACCTTCACAGTCTTTTGCTGTGAAGGTTTAGTGTTATTTTTGTGGTCTGACGGGAATAGTCTGGTCTCACATGATCTCAAGTCTATATATATATAGAGACCTAATCAAATGAGACCCCATTAGATTGTGGTAACTATGAGATCCAATCTCATCCAATCATTTTAATTTATTTATTTTTTAATTAATTAATAGGGAAGGATATATTAGTAATTTGATAAATTAATTAATATAACATTTTTTTTGTAACTGAAAAAATCAAAGTCTCATCAATCAAATATTACGTTTCCTTTATTATCTCAACAAATTGATTTTGGGATAATATCCATATGGACCATGTGACATTGTGTTACATTGTGATAATATAACATCATCTGAATCTCATATGCCACGTGATTTGGCATATATCTGATGTATGTGTTACATTGTGATTTGACATATATCTGATATATGTGTTACATTGTGATTTGGCATATATCTGATAATCTAACATCTGAATCTCATATGTACCATGAGACATATGTACCATGAGACACTGATCACAGTGTATCACCACCTACGGAATTAGCAACAATAATCCCATCATTCTATCATGAAGGATATAAGGTTTTGCAAGATGATCACAGTATATCACACCCATTTTTCCTAATTTAGTTGCATTAAATCCGACAAGCGCTAACTTAGATCACACCCAAAATTATCACACCCAAAATTATCGAAACACGCCTAAATTAGATCACACTGAATTATAATGGTTTTTGACAATTTTACCCCTTTTTCCTAATTTTGTTGCATTAAATTTGTTTTTTAATTATTAATTTATATTAGTTATTTTAGACCATTGATTAATTAAATGGGTGGATGAGATTGGATCTCATGGTTACCACAAAATAGTAAGGTCTCCCATGAAAGGCCCTATATATATATATATAGGGGTGGTATCAATTGGAAACCAAATTTCAGCCATTGATCTTTATAATGAATGGTTAAAATTCATTTGAATTATATATGGTAGTAAATTAATTAATTTATTAATAATAAATAAAAATAATAGATGAAAAGGGTAAATATGTCTTTTGATTTTGTGTCTCAAATATGGCAAGAAAGATTTATTTTATTTGGATTACTTGAAACAAAAATAAAATTTCCCACGCAATCTAAATTTTGTTATTTTTTTTACTATGAAAACGTGGAGCATTTGTCTTTTCATCAAAAAAAATATTTTTCTTTTAAAATATAAGATTTTTTTTTTTTTTTTTAATTTCATTTTATTATAAAATTTCCCACGCAATCTAATATTGTGATGAAACAGAATGAATTTGTGGATTACAGATTTCATCAGGTTCATCGTGTTAGCATTATTGTTTCATAATGAAACATGATGAATTTGTGCCATTTTTGTTAACTTCCCATTTTTGTTTCATTACATGTTCAGTTGCATATCCGTATATGAAAATAGATTCATCAGGTTCATCGTGTTAACATTATTGTTTCATTATTACCATATATAAGCTAAATTAAAAATAAATAATTTACTTAAATTAAATATCTCATTTTTAAATTAATCAATGATTATTATTACCATATATAAGCTAAATTAAAATTAAATAATTATTAATATAATAATAGTAACAGTTACCATATATATTATGAAATAATGTAAAAGACAAAAATAACCTTATCAATTAAAAATAAAAATAATAAAAAGAAATTCACTGATTGGTTGATTTCGGTTTCCAAAGTTTCCAATGTATTACTGGTTCCAATTGATCGCTCTCCTATATATATATATATATATATATATGTGTCAATTAATTCTATTTAACTTGTAAACATTCTAATGGGTAAGGAACATTTTTATCAAACCCAAATGACGAGGGAGGTATGATGATAGATAATAAACAACATGTATTTTGCTAGTTTTTTATTTTTCCGGTGATCGGAGTTTGCAGGTGGTTTTTTTTTAATATGTGAGAGAGGTTGAGAGATGGCTGCTGGACAAGCACCATCCGTCCCCTTCTTGTTTGCCTTTGTTTTCCTTCACCCTACCACCATGACCTCCGACCTGGCATCGTTGCCGCCGTAAACACCATCTAACTTGTCATTAACTTTTTAATTATATATATACACACAAAACTTGATCTATAGTTGTGTGTGTATGTGTTAATATATATATATATATATATATATTTGTGTGTGTATGTGTGTTAATATATAGTTGCATACCATAGAAAACAAAGAGATAGGTTTTTTTTTTCCAGGCAAGTCGGCGTAGAAAGGAGAAAGAAGGAAAGGGGGATGGTGGCTTGGGGGAAGCATAAGGGAAGGACACGTGTAGTGGATGGCTTTATTATTTATTATTTAATAGTAAATAAAAAGAAATGGTAAAATGACCTATTTACCCTTGGTTTAACAGATGTTTTTAAACGGTGTTAGTAGTATGGACTCGGGATGAAACGAAATGCAAACCACACATCCCTGGTGTAATTATTTCAAAATATCAAAATAGGGACCATATCCAGATTCTGAGCAAACCACAGGACCAACGGTGTAATTTACTCTAAAATTAAAGTTAATTCTTCCAAAAAGTGATTGAAAAATTACATATTTGGTCCTTGTGGTATATCAATTTTACATTTTTATTCTTAGATTACATAGTTTACATTTTTTACGTTTTCTTTATTTATTGTATTTCATCAAAACATTTATTTTTCTATTAATTATATTGTATATTTTAAAATTTATTATAACTTTAATAATAAAATAAGAGTGAATTACATAATTGGTCCCTTGTGAATAACTGCTTTTCACGTTTCATCCCTCGAAAGCTAAAAGTACATCGGTGGTTCAAAAATCGAGTTTTTTTAGTCCAAAATCTTCCTTCTCACTGACACCGTTCAAAGAGCTTCCGTTAAAGTTACCATGTGCCTCTCACGTGAGGGGCATTTTGGTCTTTTGATCCTTCTTTCTCCAACCTTCTTCAAACACATGAATATTGAATATACAGATGAACCTACATGATGAATATTCAATATGCAGATGAGAATTCAATGAAATAAATGATGAACATTCAATTAAAAACCCAGATAAACATTCAAACATAGATGACAAATATTCAAACACAAAATCGTGATTGAAAATGTCAATCACAAATCCATACACAAAATCAATATTTTAAGAACATCAAGAACAACTTTGTATAAATTCTTTAAAAAGAAAATTGTGATATAAATCAAAACACAAAATCAAATCCCTAAAAACAAATCTCAAAATCAAGAAGAAATGTATTCTTCCCACAATCAGACTTGAATCTGGATCTAGATCTACATTTCAAAACCCTAACTCGAACCATCACAATGCGATGAATCTAGGGGTTTGGTTTCATGATTCAAACCCTAGTTTCAATAAATTTTGAACAGGAACAATATAAACAGCTCTAAAATCAAATATCTAAAATCAAATGAAAACAAGAAGAACCTCATCTAGAAATTGAAGCAACCTTGCTCTCATCTGGAAATCGAAGCAAGAACCTCATCTAGGTGGTCGTCTTATCTGGAAATTGAAGCAAGAACCTCTAAACTTCCTCCACTCCGACGGTTCGTGAGTCCCATCCACCACCATCCTTTTTTTCACCTTATCTGTAATACCCTTTAACGTTGCCTCCAATGTACTACTCATTGCCGGAAAAATAACAAACAAAAATATAAATCTAAATGAATTTTCTAATGAGGTTCTGGTTTTCGACTTCCACCCTTAAATCTAATGAGGTCATGGTCTTGGTTGTGAATGGTTAAGAGTGGGAATTTGGCTAGAGAAAGGGTAGGGGAAAAGGGGGGGGGGGGGGGGGGTTAACGGAGGCGGAGGGAAAAAAGTGGAGGTGGTGGCTTTGGGAAAATGGTTAAGAGTGATGATTCAAGAAGGTGGAGGCTTGCTTTGGGAAAAAAGAAAAATATTATAAAATAATTAATTTAATTATATATTTTAAATTAAATAAAAAATTAGGGGTGAAAGGACCAAAATACCCCTCACGTGAGGAGCACATGACGGAGTGAACGGAGCCTAGACTAACGCAGTTAATGGAAGGGACGATTTGGGCTATATATATATATATATATATATATATATATATATATATATGGGAGTTTCAGATCCACTTCTCACGCTTCTCACGTTAACCTCAACTTCTCACACGATCCTTCGCGCGCGCACACGCACACACACACACACACACACATATATATATATATATATATATGTATATAGGGGAGTTTTTTTAGCTAAAAGTAAACCGGGGGAGTTTTTTAGCTAAAAGTAAACCGGTGGTCCAACGGGTGATAACCACTTCTCATGCTTCTCAAGTTAACCTCAACTTCTTATTGGAACCCAACCAAAATGAGCCAGCCTCTTAGCTCGGAGGATCGGCCAAAACGAGCCAACAACGTGAGTTTAGAGGATCGGCCAAGATGAGCCAACCCATGAATTGCGACAAAGGCATCTCAACCTCCATTTATATATCCACAATACATTGTCAATCTTTTGTCTCTCCATCTATATGGGATAAACAAAACTCAACCACAATTCAAAAAATGGGGAATTCTCAATTTTTAGGATGCCACCTCATTTTTTGTGGGTTTTCCTTGTAGATACATATAGATATAGATATTGGATATGTAAAAAATAGAGAAAAATATATGTTAAAATAATAAAATAGAAGTAATAGAGACAAATCGCGATTCGATCATATAAATTTAGTTCGTATAAAAAGAAAATGAAATTTTTAACTATTACATGAAATGTTTTGTCATGTAAATTAAAAATAACTATTTGAATCAAAATTTGGATCAACATTCAAGTTTCACCGTAATTCACCTTTGACAAATATTTCATCCTCATTGTGGCATGTCATCACCCTTGGTTTCTTCTTGAATATATATATATATATATATATATATATATATATATATATATATATATATATATATCTAATAGTGTGTGGCACCGTGCTCGCACGGTGGGGAGAGAGTTCTATGACCATCACAATTGTATAATATGAAATAAAATAAGAGTATCTATGAGTCATTTAAACTATATAATTTCTATTAAACATCGAAAACTTTTACTATGCAATGTAAATTAGAAATAAATGTAATTTGCTCTCTGACATATAAAAGTGATCTGCAAATTACGATCTTGCATTGAAAACGTATAATGCCCAAAGAAAAACAAACTTTCTATTTCAACCCTCACCTCGAACATGTGCTTTTGGTTTTGCAAAATTGACAAAATGAAATGATTTTAGATAAGATGCATATATGATAATTGATTAGTTTACGTTAATTAAGATCAACAAATTTCAAACTTAATAACCAAAGAGAAAAATGATGTTCATTTACCTTCGTAACAGTGGGAGTTAGATCCATATTAGGAAGGTTTTGAAATCATCAAGAACAATATCCTCATTTCAATCCATGAACCTGAATTCCCAACACCTCTCTTCATGAATTTATGTCCAAAAGTTTTTATTTGGTTTTAATATGCATGTTTTAAATTCCAAGTATCCCATTGGGGCTTGACTTACTTAAAAATGAGCACCATAGAACTAAAATGAAAAGATAGTGACATATAAGCATTACCTTGATCTTTGTCTTCCTATACATAGTGGAACCTTTTTTTTTTTTTGTCAACATGCCATCTCTAAACTAAAATGTAAGGATTATGTCACACACTGATATATGCATGAAATTGAAATGTGGCATGCATATAAGCTTATGAAACATTATTATAACCCTACCGAAAAATGTTAGGTGTAAGTTTGCAATAAAGTTAAATTTGATGTCCAAGCATTTCGGTAATAGATTTGGATGTCGACGAAATTTTAATCCCAAATATAAATTTAATGACACAAAAAGTTTTTATTTATTATTTTTTTGTCAGAATAGAGGCGAGAAAAATACGGCCTTTTGGATTCAAATTAAAATGTACATTAGTATAGACACATATTTAACTATTTATGTAAAAAAAAATCACTAATAACATCAATTGTATGTCTGGATATAATGAAGAAATATTACCTTGTGCCAAATGAGGGAGGGAGAGATGTTAAAAACTTCATGGTAAACAATATCTTTTATGTATTTTCGATCTTCCATATCTTTATCGTCATTAAGTATGATAAGCACTTCACATGATGTGACCCGAGACACAACAACATACAACTGACCATGTGTGAACACATGTGTGTAAATATGTATTGATAATTAGTTACAATATAGTGTGAAATCTGATAATAAAATGGAGTTGTACCCATGTAAATACATGTTTTGGAAGGTACAACCAACAGGTTTAAAAGATTGGACTTGACTCTCATTGATTGTCACTGCAAAGCATGGTGCCAATGGTAATTGGTGACGACCAAGATTAAAAGGCCACTTGGATTCATTTAGGGACATAATAATTCTTGAGATCATAATTTTTTTTCCTACATTTGATCCAGAAATTATATGTTCTCTAACAGACCATTTCCCAAGCAATGTGATAATCATCCGTATACGCTACACAAGCCCTCAGTTTGATTAATTTCTGAGTAGCATAACTGGAGTACCAAGTTTGAGATGGATGTCATGGTTTGGTATACCACTAAATCTCAAGTTTTAAGAAATTCTATTGGATAGAGAAGATCTTCTTCATTTGTTTGTAAACTTCCTTTGTATATTTTTTCAGAGCTAAGATAGGTCATTCCTTTCCCAAGGAAGAATATCCATGACACGTTCGTTTAGTTCCTAAGATCCTGGACCTTATCATTTTTGGGGTCAAAATTGCTCGTTCCATGAGATATGAAGGACCCACAATGTTGTAAGATGTGGGGGTATACTGATTAGATGATCGAGTCCATTGGATTTTCATAAGTGTCATGGTGAATATATTGGGACAGTTGAAGCAACTATTCCCTAGGGATAGCATAGGCAGATCCATCACCTATTTGTAACATCCATTTGTCAAAGGTCTCAATTTTGAGTGCCACAGTTGCTGAAACAGCTTCGCAATGAAGTCAGCTTCGCAATGAAGTCAGCTTCGCAATGAAGTCAGCTTCACAATGAAGTCTCATGTTTTAATTAAGCTTGTAAACCTGAAACATTGGCCATAAATATGATGAGTTGAGTGATGCATCAACAATGTCTGCTCGAGTTCCTCTTGGTATAACATGCAATATTTGATGAAAATCCCCACCGCAAACAACCGTAAGAACACCAAAGGGTTTTGTTGAACTGTTAGTATATCAAGTACTCATAATGTCACACAAACTCCTATCTTAAGCCTCAAAGAAGTATTTGCTTTCCGTTGGTGCCTCATCTCAATTATCAATTCAGTTTTTTGGAGTAATTTTGTAGTAGAAGTGCTATGTTTGATATTGCATGTAGATTTTAGTGAGATGTCCAAACGATTATGAAACCTTGAGTGATCAATTCTTCCATTTGGGGGGGGGGGGGGGATCAAAGCATCTATACCAGGTAATTTTCCATTTAGATCTCAGCTTCGACACAACAGTGTTCCATAGGAATGTTTTCCCGGTGGCTCCACGACCATGGATGAATATTAACTGACCTCCATCATTGTAGATAAAATAGATAATAGCATAGTATGCTATCCTTTGACATTGATTAAGTGAATCCAATGCATTGATGTGAATGACTTTTAGATAATCGCAATTGTAGTCGAGTTGTTCATTGACTAATCGGTTGCGTATTTCTCTTAATAATGCTGAGTTAGGGAGTAGCATTCCGTCTATATCTCTCAAACTTTTACCCATTTTTTTCATGATGGATTCAATTTTAAATAATGTGTATGCCTCAATTTGACCATCATGAGTTGCATGTTTTGTGATTTGAATTTCTACGTTGCCTCACAGCTATATCTTCAGAAAATGTTTCATAATGTGTTTTTCAAATATGGATTGCATTTGAAACTTGACATTACGTGAGAATTGTAACAAACAATTTTCTTAAATCATGACCACTCGCCCAAGATGCAACTTCCTCCAAACAGTCAATCCACTCTTTGTCGTCATTTAGCATGCCCAAAGAATAACATGCTACCCCATTAATTGTTTGTATCTGATTGAATGAAGTGCATCATGTGACAAAGTTCAAAAACATACACATGTAAAACCGCTCTCTTCCAGAAGGATTTGTAATGTATATTCTTCTAATAGCCATGCCTTTTTTCGTCTAGTCCACGCCTTATCTTGAGAATTTCAAACCCATCGAGTTGGTAACTCTGAGTAATAAATTTGGTGTGCATCTTCATATTTCTTGTTTGATTCCAACCATTTCGTGAACTTAGTCTTTTCTACCCCTTGGTTTATTAAACACTAATTCGATATTAGTGTTTTCTTCAAAAGTTATAGTATGTTCACCTAGTAAGTGGAAAGACAATTGTTCAACTGCTGGATGTATGGAATGAATGTCAAGTTGGAATAAGCGCCAACATGCTTCAGATGCAAAGACGTATCTACAATAAAGATATGTTTTGATTTCATCGATCGACTGAGCTATATCAGTAGAATCAACTGTTGCAGTAGTCGTATCAGACCCTTTATGAATATACTTGAAAATATATTTGATGGCTCTTGAAACTTGCACAATTCATCGTATATATGAGCATCAAATTAGACTACCAAATTTCGATTATAAGGGACAACGAGCCGATTCTCCAACAAATATTTTTTTTTCTCAACATAATCATCAGTGTCTCTTCTTTTGTATACAAAAAAGCAGTCTGTATCAATCGTTGTTTGAGTATTAAAAGACTTCGGAAAATGTTTAGAAGACTTGCCTTTTATCATACATGGAGAGTTGGGATAGAGATCACCGCAAGGGCCATGGATCATGAACCTGCTAATAACAAAAAAATTTGGATCATTATTCGCATGAGGAAATTCTGCCATTATAAATTTGTCAATTTGGTCAGAGGAAGGATTTTTTGCTTGAGATTCCAAAAATAGCAATATGTGAGCATGAGGGACGCTACATTTTTGGAACTCAATTGTATAAAGACCTACAAATCAAGTGGGAAAGTTAAAAGTATAAGGATCACTTATATGAATAAGAATACATATGAATGTTTGACAAAAAGTTATATTATTGATTAAACGCAATTGACTTATTGGCAATAATTTTCCTAAAAGGATTTTTTGTTTTCCAATGCACCATCAATTCTCTTAACTTAATTTCAAACGGTCTGCAAATAATGTAAGTTTTTGGAACTCAATTGTATAAAGACCTAGCTACAAATTAAGTGGGAAAGTTAAAAGTATAAGAATCAATTATATGAATAAGAATACATATGAAAGTTTGAAAAAAAAGTTATATTATTGATTCAATGCAATTGGAGTTACGCAATAATTTTCCCATACGGATATTTTGTTTTCAAATGCATCATCAATTTTCTTAACATAATTACCCCAAATTCTATTATTATTATTATTATTATTATTAGAAATAATTGGGGGGGGGGGGGGGGGGGGGGGAGGGGGGAGGGACTTATATGAAATCCACAAAAGCTGGAGGAACAAAGGGGATGGAAGAGAGTTTATTATAACCACTTTTGGAGATTAGGTTGAGAGAGTAAAAGAATGCATATATGTATACTAGTTGTGTAAATGTAAACGATTTTGAAGTTTCGGTGGTTTTGTTATGATTTACACCAAATCTTTACATATTAATTCATTTTGAATAAACAAGAGTTATGGTTTCAATTGCAACAAAAAATTGTATGCCCATTTGTAATTTATAAGAATCGAGTTTGCATTAATATAATAATGTGATTGACTTTTTCAATTTGCCTATCATAGTTGGCTATTTTTCACACACAAAACACTATCGTTCTTCAAAAAATGCAAAAGAATCACTCATATTACAAGTATGAAATTAGACCCATTCATTTCTTTTGTGATGCAAATTGACAAAAAAAAAAATACCCAAAGCAAAAAATTCCCTTATTTCAACATATATAATGACTATCTCATCGTGTTATATATAAAAAACATTAACATGGTGAAATTGATGTATCTACTTTATTACATAGCTGTGAGAATCAAAATTAGATAGATATAAAAAGAAGGTAAATAAGAGTCATGTATTAGATTTCCAATATGGCCTACGCAAATGACAAGTTTCAAAAGAGATAAACAATGATAAGGGACTTCTTTTTACATAAACTAATGGGCATAATCCTTTTCTATTTCGACAAGTCATCATGAACCATTAACTTAAAACATCAACAAAATAAACCCAAATCAAAATCGATTCTAATCATCGTCAACTGCCATTTCCAGCTCATTAGGAGAACCATCATGATCATCAGTTGAGTCTCTTTCCTGTAAATCAAACAACAACTATCATATTGGTTATTGGTGATGTGATCATCACACAAAAGAAGATACAAAATCAAGCACTACTTGCAACCTTATCGTTTTCATTTTCAGCATCAATTGGGGTATGCAAAGCATTTTGATATTCTTCTTTAGGTTCAGCGCTCTTTCAGTGCAAGGTTTCATTTCCCCGACGTAAGCATCTTGATGGAGATGGGGTTTCTTCACAACTTGAGAGCTGGTTGTTTCAAAGTAACCTTGACAACAACTAAATTTACAGCAACACAAAAGAAAGAGATAGAAAACTTTAAAGCTAGTGGTTTAAAAGTAAAATAAGAAAACCAGTACCAAACCATCGTAATCCATTCTGGGACCATGCGAAAGCGTTCTAAGTTAAACAGTGAAAGAAGTTGCAGACTGGGAATAGACAGATTGGGAAAATGATGAAGTTAATAATATCCACTTTTACATGTTTTCATTTACATCGAACGCACATTAATATGGGTTGGACACAACAACTAAATCAATGTGTGAAAATACATGAAGTTCAAGTTAACTATATGCAGGCATATATTGCCTTACTGAATTTAAAATCTAAGGAGTCATTTACCCAATGCTTACCCGGTAAGCATTTACCTGTAATAGACGAATAGTCAACACTTTCACTTAACTTACTAAGTAAGATTTTAGTAAATTAAACGACATCAAATGCAACATTTTTTCCCAGTGAGGTATGATTCGTCACCCTAATTTATCAAGTAAGGGGCCGTTTACCAAACGTTTACCCGATTAAGTGTTTACTGGTAAGATTTTAGTCCACCAAAACGGTATTGTATGCAACAATTTTGACAGTAAGCGCTAACCGTGAAAAGAGTCTTCACCCTCACTTACCGAGTAAGACTCTCAGTCCTCGCTTTACCACTTACCACGTAAGACTCTTGGTCATTGCCATATTCATCCGGTACGATAATGTGACTTGGTAAGTGCTTACCTACGTAAGCTTTTGGTAAACGGCCCCTAAGACTCTCTGTCCTATTCATCGCTCTTATCGGATAAAATTCCCAATTCTTGTCATGTTCATTCGATAAGGTAAAGTGATTCGGTAGAACTTATCGGGTAAGGGTTTATTAAATAGCCCGTAACTTTATACAGTGGTTTGCTGAAGGAAGCATGATACTAAATTTAAAAAAATACTAAATTTAAAAAAAAAACTTGCAGATTTTCGAATGTAAATATGATTGATATGCTAATTTACTTAGGGGGTGTTTGGGATTGCTTGTTTGAAGTGATTTTTATCTTATTGCGGTAGCACTTTTTAGTGTTTGGATGGAGAAAAATTAAAAGGGCTTATAGCGGTGCTAAACCGCTGAAAATGAGTTTTTGATAAATCATTTGGTTATAACTTATCAACTTATTTGAAAAGTGCTTATGACTTTTTTAGTTATTCTATATGTATAAGCAATCCTAAACACCTTTAAATAACAACTTATTTGCTTATTACGTTTTGGTACCACAATAATCTAATCCAATCAGTTTTTAGAAAACTCCGGTTTGACACCGCATAAGTTGAAAAGCACTTTTCAAAATAAACATAAGTTGTTTTAAATAAGCAATCCCAAACACGCCCTTACTTGAGAGTGTACATGTATAAGTTATGGTTGCTTCAATGTTATTCTAGAATCTCATAGAACATTCCTGATATGTGAAACTTAAGACATTATCATACCTATTCTTTGATTTTGTTGCAATTTTGCTTGTATTCTTATGTAAGTCCGCAATTTTGCAATCGTTTCAGCTTTATCCAAGGGTTCCTCATTACCATGCAGTCTGTTGAAAATTCAAGTTATGTTACTGCTTTCTTTTTCCACATGGTGTTGTTTGAACAGTAAAGGCACATTCATTCATAATATTTATAACATGATATGTTGATCAATCTACTATCACAACAATTTGCACCAATGTTAATATGCAACACAAATGTAACAAATTGTATAATAATGAAAAAAAATGAATGAAGGGAGGAATCTATATGTTCCAGTGAGATCAGAAAACCTATATCCCGGTAACATCAAAAGTTACTTCTACTAAAGGAAGACTGAAATAACCAGGTTATAAGAAGATCCTTTTTATTATTAACATTTGCAGGAGGATGGGATGGCATGTGTTTATATGAGCTACATGCTTCAAAAGTAGTGCAAGCCAAATACATACAATGTGCATTTAGAGGTGCAGATCTTGGATCGAATTGTTACACACTACATTATAGAAATATATGTCAGATAAAAGAGAAATACAAAAGTCACTGTACCAAATACACAAGTTTCATTCTTCTCTCTACAATAATGCGCTTAACATCCACTGTACATAGTACAGGACATATGCTTGATTTGTTCTACCAAACCTTCAAGTTCTGTGTAAATGTAATATACGCATCCAGTTTAAGATATATTACATCGTAAATTCTCCATTATCAAAACCTGGTGAAGATGTCAACCTAGCCTATGGTATAGTTGGATGCTACTCATCTATCGATCTTTGAAAAAAGTGAATGAAATGACATGAGAAAACAATAAAACAAGGTTTCCATTGAAATCGTATCGTAATATTTCTTTCTCCTCTTGGCTAAGAAATTCAGAATCATCATTGTTATCGTGGTTTTGAACTCATCTTTGAGAAATGTATACACATAATCCTTTCAATAACAAATTTCTCTTTTTCCCAGCAACATATTTTAAGTTAGATCACAAATACATGGAAATATGACTTCAATCCACCCCCAAAATCAGTCATTCGCACCAACCAAAACCCCAAAACCCACAACAAATAACAAGAATAGAGGAGGTATTAGCGACTTACATGGCCATTTTTTCACGATTTCTTGGTCTGCGTTTGGAAGATTTAACTGAAACAAACTGCAAATGTCGTAAAACCACCCCAATTAACATGATAAAATCATTTTTTTTTAAATTACATTGAAGGCAATCAATTCAACATATCCCTTTTCACAACACCATGAACAAAACTATTCAAACTACTATCAATATCTCCCAAGCATTTCATCGAAAGGTTAGTAGGTGATTCGTACCATAAATTTGAAACAAGTGAACTTAACTAAAAGAAACCATTCTTAACCAATCAAAATAGCACACGAAAAAAGAAAAGAAATAACATACTGCAATCAAATTCAAATTGTTAGACATCAACAAACAAACTCAAAACAATGATGACAAAGTAGCATCAAATCAAATCAACTACATTATATTGAACATATAATGTTTTAAGAAGAAAAGGTCTTACCGGAATCAACAGTGACCGATGGTGCGCCAGAAAAGGTGCCAGTTACTTGTGGTACATAATTGAGACTGAGGAGAGAATTGAGAGTGAAGGAATCAATTGTGAATGAAGAGGCAAGATAATGGAGGCAAAACAATGAAGTGTATTATGCATCAAACAAAGACGTAGAAATCGATGAATTGTACTCTGCATCAAACAAATAGATAGAAATTGATGGACTCGATGGCTTTACCAATTTTAAAAAAACAGTGTGTTTTCCAAAAAAAAAAATTGTGTTCCAAAAAATAAGGTCTATAGAAATCGACATACTGTGTATATAGAAATCGATACGCTTCTTTATAATCGATCAACAATATTAAGAAAAAAGTTTCTATAGAAATTGATACTGTGTGTGTGTGTTCCAAAAGGATTCGAAGAAATTGATTACCTCATTGGGTTGAAATCAATAGAAATCATAGGAATCGAAAGGAAAATCGATAGAAAGCAAACCAAATTGATTTCAGTAGCCATTTATAGAAAGCAAGCCAAAGAAGAGAAAAACAGATAACAAACTGAAAGTAAAAAAACAACTGATAAGAACCCTAGCTTTGAACCGATACAGAAGGTTGGAGAGCAAAAGGATAAGTAAAACTAACCTTTATCAAAATATACAATCGATGATCGAGAGAAGCTTGAATCGTCATCTTCAGACTGAAGCTTTCTTGGACATGATATTGGTCTGAAAAGTCAAATCTATACCATGTAAAGCATGGCCCGGTAGAGGGTACATATCTATACCACATTACCACGTAAAGCATGAGCTGGCAGAAGGGTATGGTTTGAGGTCAGAAAGCAGGTCGGCATGGGCTCCAATATGGTAGAAGGGTTTTAAACACTTGCACCAAAAATTTGTACATTATGCTTCACAACATGTAATTAAGAGTTTTTTGAATTTAGTGCTTTAGAATGTGGTACCTTGTGCTTTAGAAGTTGTCTTTAAGACTTTTGATGTAAATGCATATTAAGGTATATATCTCCATAGGGTGGGTTCAAATGAAAACCCATCTTTCATTGTGCACATGAGGACAAGTCTGGACCGTTGATAAAAAAAAGGTGAATAAATCAAAGGTTCAAAAACGCGGTGGGAATTTTGTAAATAAGTTGAAAACTCTATCCATGGCTTACTGAATATTTAGCGCGTAGGGGTAATTTTGTAAAAATTCATTGACGGTTCAAAAACAAACATATACCATAATCATAATGCATAGACTGCATACAGCTTATTGAGAAATTCTCTCTCACTAAAACCGCCATTATAGACGAAAATTCTCTCACTAACTCTCAATTAATTCTCTCACTAAAACCGCCATTGTCGAAGAACTTTTACTAAAAAAAAGGAAGAAATATGACTGATTCAAGTGAAGAACAATGAGATAACATTCCGATTTCTGAATAGTTAGAGTTTGGATTCATTATTTACTGATTAACAATTAGTAGATAAAGTTGAAAGAGAAGCAATAATAAAAATAAAATCTCATTCGAAAAGTTTGGATTCATTATTTACGGATTAACAATTAGTAGATAAAGTTGAAAGAGAAGCAATAATAAAAATAAAATCTCATTCGAAAACCCTAAAACGGAAAAAATGAAGAACACAATATATTTTACTAATTTTACTAGTAAAATAGACATCTGTTTATGAGATTTTGTTTATATGAAGATACATTTTTAGATATTGTTACATTTCATGAATAAATGCTTGAAATGAAGAGTTATTATCTGAAAAAATGGTATATATTTTACTAAAAACAAGAAATATTTTGTTAGATATTGTTACAAACTGAATAAAGGTATATATTCGGCAAGAATATCGCTTATTCGGTAGGAATATCACCTACAAACAAGAAATATTTTGTTTAGATCTGTTGTATTCACATTGAATAAAACAAATGAAATTTGACTGTTTATTGTGCTAAAAAAATTGGTCTCATGCTCTGGAGGTGTTAAATTCATACTGAATATGTAGTTTTATTCAGTTTGAATAAAGATATATATATATATATATATATATATATATATATTCGTTAGGAATATCACTTCAAAAATTTGAACTAAACATGTTATTCATAGTGAATAAAACAGATGAAATGTGATTGTTTATAGCTGCTAAAAAAGTTGGTTTCATGTTTTAAAGGTGTTATATTCAAACTGAATATGTAGCTTTATTCAGTGTGAATAAAGATATATATACGGTAGGAATATCACTTCAAAAATTTGAACTAAACGTGTTATTCATAGTGAATAAAAAAGCTGAAATGTGATTGTTTATGGCTGCTAAAAAAATGGTCTCCTGTTCTGGAGGTGTTATATTCACATTGAATATGTAGCTTTATTCAGTTTGAATAAAGGTATATATTCGGTAGGAATATCACTTCAAAATTTTGAACTAAACATGTTCTTCATAGTGAATAAAACAGATGAAATGTGATTGTTTATTGCTGCTAGGTCTCATGCTCTGGAGGTGTTATATTCATACGGAATATGTAGCTTTATTCGGTTTGAATAAAGGTATATATTCGGTAGGAATATCACTTCAAAAATTTAACTTAACGTGTTATTCACATTGAATAAAATAGATGAAATGTGATTGTTTATGGCTGCTACAAAAACTGGTCTCATGCTTTGGAGGTGTTATGTTCATACTTAATATGTAGCTTTATTCGGTTTGAATAAAGATATATATTCGGTAGGAATACCACTTCAAAATTTTGAACTAAACATGTTATTCATAGTGGATAAATCTTATATTTATCAAATGTCTGCATTTAAATACAATAGGAACAAAAAGAAAAAATGAAGATGAACAATCTTCATCAAAAAAGAGAATGAAAGAAGACAAAAAAAAATAGAATGAAGAGAGCAAAGAGAAGACAAAAGATGGAGAGAGAAGCAAGAAGAAGAAAGATGAAAAGAGCAAGAAGAAGAAAGATGGAGAAAGTAGCAAGAAGAACAAAGATGAAGAGAGCAAGAAGAAGAAAGACGAAGAGACTAGCAAGAAGAAGAAAGAGGAAGAGAGTTATAAAAAAGAAGAAAGATGGAGAGAGCAGCAAGAAGAAGAAAGAAGAAGAGAGTAGAAAGAAGAAGAAAGAAGGAGAGAGCAAAAACAAGAAGAAAGAAGGAGAAGAGAACAATAACAAGAAAAAAGATGAAGCCACTAGCAGCAAGAACAAAATCAAAAAGGATGAAGAAGAGAACAAAAAGAAAAAGAGATAAGTTGAAGAAGAGCATAAAGCAGAAGAAAAGGGAAAGAAGAAAATAGAATATAGAGCTCTTTCAATTAGAACTACACCAAAGAATCTCATGATGGTGATTGGAAAGATGAGAATGCCCCAAATAATCTGCATCAAGAAGATGGGGTTTGGAAGTTTATTAGAAATGAAGATTGACTCAATCCCCGCAAAGTTGGCACATTACATCGTGGACACTTTTGATGTAGTACACATGGTCATACGAACAAGAAAAGGGCCAGGTGATAAAAGAGTCAGCGGATCAGATTCTAGGACTCAAAGACGAAGGGGTAGATATTGATGAAATTAAGACAAACATGAGTGGGATGTGATATTTAGGGTGCGTTTGGTACGCAAACAGGACAGAACAGGACATAAAAAGACAGGACAACACAATTGTCCAACGTTTGGTAAGGCATGAAAGGACTGGACAGAACAGGACATAACAAGAAAGAACTATTTAAATGACCAATTTACCCCCGAGATCGATTACAGAAATCCAAAAATCGATTACAGAAAAATCAAGAAAAATTGCAGAAATTTACCTCTAGAGATTGTAACCATACACCATCATCAAATCCACCGTCTCCTCCACCGTAAGACCACCGAGAGGGAGTGGCAGAACGAGTTTGAGAAGCAGAACTAGAGGGAGTTGGAGAAATTGATTCACAGAAAAGGGGAAAAATCGAGATTGAGAAGCAGAACGAGAGGGGGTTGCAGAACGAGAGGGGGTTACAGAACGAGAAGGAGTTACAGAACGAGAGGGAGATTGAAATCGAGGCTGAGAAATCGAGACTGAGAAATCGAGATTGAGAAACCGATATTGAGAAATCGAGAGGGAGGAAGAATAGTTACGTGGGCCGATCAAGATTGAGAAGCGAGAGGGAGGAAGAATAGTTACTTGGAGCCGCTAAGAACATTCCATGATGGAGGACTGCAGTAGGTTTTAAATTTCAGGGGTAAAGTGGTAAAAAATGACCTTGTTCCATCTAGTTCTAGGGGGTTGAGGGTGGACTCATGTGTCCCACTTTTGTTCTAGTGTGTTCCAGCGTGTTCCACATTAGGACACGCCAAACGTGGGACAAGTCTATCCTGTTCCACCCTATTCTACGCACCAAATGCACCGTTAAGGATTGGAGAGGACAATTTGAGAAACCTCTAATTAGATCGAACGATATTGTGAAGAAGATAATTGATTCAAATAGTGGAGACTGGAATTTCAAGATAAATTTCATAGTTTTGGTTGTGAATACAATGGAAATATCCATGAAGATGGGGACATACAATCTTGCAATTCTTTTGCATCTTGGAAAAAATTTGGATTTAACAAACGTAAATTGGTGCAAGTACATTATTAATCGTGCAAAAGAAAACAATATTGGTTGGAACAGTGAATCGGATGCAAGCTTCTACACAGGTCCAATAACATTTTTGACGGTATGTATTCAACTTTAATCTCTTTTTATTCATGATTAATATGATAGTTAGGATCGTGTTAATCATGAATGCATTCAATATTCAGTGTGAATAAGTTTGATATGCATGTTAATTGATAGATTATGAATGTTTTAAACATGAATGAATTTATTATTCAGTGTGAATAACTTCGATAGTTTGATATGAATTCAATATTCAATATGAATAAAGTTTGATATGCATTCAATATTCAATATGAATAAAGTTTGATATGAATTCAATATTCAGTGTGATAAAACTACATATTCAGTGTGAATATATAGAATATGGAATGTATTAGTATTCAGTATGAATAAAATTTGATATGCATTCAATATTCTGTGTGAATAAAGCTACATATTCAGTGTGAATATATAGAATATGAAACGTTTTAGTATTTAATATGAATAAAGTTTGATATGCATTCATTATTCAGTGTGAATAAAGCTACATATTCAGTGTGAATATATAGAATATGGAGTAAACTCCAATTTTGGTCCTGACGTTTAGTGATTTCTTTGAAAGAGGTCCCTATGGTTTCATAATTCAAGTTTACGTCCCTAGGGTATGGATTTTGTTCTAAAAAAGGTCCCTGGACACTAACACCATTAAAAACTCCGTTAGAGGCAGGGGTATTTTCGTCCAACCATATTTTTGTCCCTTTTTTGTGATTTTCTTTGATTTTCCTTATTTTTGTAAAAAAAAACAAAATTTTGGGCCAACATGTAACTAACTCAAACATATAGAAACGTAGTCATCGCCGGCTAAAACCTATTCTCGTCGGCTAAAACTTCTCTCTCAAATCGATCAAACTTTGTGTTTCAGGTTTTCATCGTCTTCAAGAACCAAACCCTAAAATAAAACCCTTTGGATTTCAAGAACAACTCCATTATCCTGACTTAACAACTCACAACCTGCAACTCTCATCAAAATTTAGCCACCGGCAAAGTTGTACATTCTTACCCCATTCGCTTCCTTCGTTCTGCATCCACCGCCACCGCCACTGCCACCGCCACCTTCCTGGCGAAGGCATCGCCTTCCTCATCGTTTCAGATCCCATGGGTATTTAGGTTTACCCGATTCAGATCCATTCTTCGCCATTGAGTTCGATACGACTTTCAATCCGGCTTTTGGTGATATCAACGATACTCATCTTGGAGTTGATGTGGATTCATCATTTATGTCGCTTCCATAGATTTAATGTCCAAAGGGATTGATTTGAAATCTGGGAAAAGGATCATCAGGGTTTGGGTCCATTACACAGACACCAAGCCTGAAAACTCCATCCTCGTCGTCCCTGTTCCTCAAAAGATTTATGTATGTGGGTTTTTCTGATTCTAATGGAAGAGGCTCTTCGATCCATTTCCATCGATAAATTGAAGTTTCATACCTTAGAATCTCTATCCCCTAATATGCAATTGGAAACGATCAGTTCAAGAAATTGCTTGATTTGCTACCCAGAAGATCGGGGTTTAGAATAATCCGAATTAGGAATGTTGAATAAACATCACAGAGACAATCGACTGATTATTGCGATTCCTCATTGTTCTTCTCATCCTTGTTGCTACTTTTCTCATTGCTTACTGCATCTGTTTAACAAAAAGAAGAAGAATCAAACAAAGATGCAATGAACAAGGCCAAAGGCCAAATGTACAGGTTTTAGGGCACCAGTTTTCAATGCATCTTTGTTTTCAAATGCTACTTCTTGTTTGGCCTTAACATCTCATTGTTTACTGCATCTTTGTTTAGTTTTTGATTTTGATGTTTATATTTGAATTTGGTCTTGGGTTTAATTGATGTTGGTGTTTGGATTAAGATCTTAGAAGATAACCGACGATTTGGCCGGAAAAGATGACCGGGCTCTTGACTGGAGAAGATAACCGGTGATTGTAAAATTTATAGACTTGATCCCTCTAAAATTTTGGTTTTTTTTACAAAGATAAGAAGAAACAAAGAAAATTACAAAAAAGGGACAAAAATATGGTTGGACGAAAATACCCCTGCCTCTAATGGTGTTTTTAACGGTGTTAGTGTCCAAGGACCTTTTTTTAGAGCAAAATCCATACCCTGGGGACGTAAACTTGAATTATGAAATCATAGGGACCTCTTTCAAAGAAATCACTAAACGTTAGGGACCAAAATTGGAGTTTACTCTAGAATATGGAATGTTTTAGTATTCAGTATGAATAGAGTTTGATATGCATTCAATATTCAGTATGAATATAGTTTGATATTCACTCTGAATATCATAACATTTTTTTAATTTATATATCTGAATTATACAAAATATAGCTTCTTTATCTTGACTCAACTACATGCAATGGGTTGGAGCATGAGAGGATAAGGCATGCATTGAGAGGATGGAATACAGAAACAATGAAGATGAGAGAGAAAAAGGAAATAAGCAATTGATGTTTTGGAAGAGGGGAAATGGCTGAGAAGTATGTTGAAAAAGAAGAGCCTTCAACAAAGTGGAAGACAGTTAAGGTAAACATATATTTACATTTGCATTATAGTACTTTGTTTGATAACTGAAATCTCTATAAAAAATAACAGGATTATTTGAAGATGCTTGATGAAGGTTTAGAAGAAATTTTTGCAAACAAGGCAGAACTTGAATACAACCTAAACAAAGAATTATTGATCTATCCAGAAGATAGTTCCTTGACAGAGTGGAAGTCAAGCTACGAAAATTCATTTTTCATTAAACCAGAAGTGATTGCTGAGCACCATATTGACATTGGAGATCAGATTGGTGGAGATGGAGATAATTGAGAAGGAGATCAAAATGAAGAGGAAAGGAGTAACAATGAAGAGCATATTGTATCAGTAGAAAAAGAGAATGAAAAAGTAAATGAAGAGAAAGAAGATTGTAAAGAAAAGGAGAAAGAAGAGAAGGAAGCTTGTGAGGAAGAAGAGCAAGCAATTGAGATAGAAAAGAATACATAGTTGATTACAGTGGATAATGTTATAGAGGGAACATCAAAAAAGGTGAATGATGAGGAGATAGAGAAGGTTGTTGAATGGCCGGTCGACACACAGTATTGGAATGAGTTGGCAAAATCAGCAGACATTGATAATGCATTTAAGAATGCAAATGAAGAAAGCCAAAATGCAGTTCAAGAGAGATTGGAGATTGAAGCAACATAAATCATATAGGAGGTTGTTGTCGTTATCGAGATGCAAGAACAAGTTATTGAAAATCAAATGGTGAATGATGAGGGGATGGAGAAGAACAAGGTGGAGAACAAGGAAGAGAACAAGGAAGACACACAGGTAGAGGATAGAAAAGAAGAGAAGAAAGAAGAGGAGAGAAAGGAAGAAGAAAAGAAGCATGAGAGGGAAGAAGGAAATAAAGAAGAGAAACAGACAGCAGGATAAGAAGAGAAATGAAGAAAAAATGAAGGAGAAGGTGAATGAAGACCAGGAACCTCAACTAAAGTTTCAGATACTCCACACTTTAGATTGGGAATATCACAGGTGGATACTCCACATAAACAACATGAAAAAGATGACGGAGAAGAGATTACAAGCAAAAATGGGTCACTTTTAATAAGATTAAAACAAAAGGAATTGATTGACCAAGATAAAAAAGAAAAGAGGATAGAAAAGATAGGTGATCAACTATTTTCAAAGAAATGTGGATCCAACAAGGAATACAACAACAACAGAAAACAAGGTTGGCAATTGCATATTTGCATTTCAGGGAGACAAATTGTAAGTACAAAACTATTATCTTTTATTCATGGTGAATTATCATCTTTTATTCAGACTGAATAAAAATAAATATTTAGTATGAATAAGTTTGATGTAGATCCCACAAACAGTGCAATCACAATAATAATCAATAAACAATTATCCTTTAATCACAATTGTTGGTCATATGATTAGATTTACTAGTAAAGGGTTTAAGGTTTACATAGAGAATTTCAATAGGATTAGGTAAACCTTAAAATGACCAACAACTCTAGAAAACTAGGTTAAACAAATAATATATATGAGGCGTGCAAGCCTTTAGGGCCCAAAAGCCCATTAACTAAATAACTTTAAGTAAATTACAATTTCCACCCCAAACTTCTATTTAATATAAAATTCACCATAACAATCTACCCCTTTAAATTGAAGTTCATAATCTCTCCAGCTAGGAACATGTGTCTTCCAAAAACCGAAACTGAGCTCGAAATGTCTCATTAAAGTCCTGTACTCCAGTCGTTATTTGATCTGGACCAAAGCTTTGAGAACAAGGCATTTGTATTTCAAATCTAAAGGCTGAATCCCTTTGTCATCTTGATCAATAGAACGCTTCAGCTTGTCTCGAAGTGACATCAGTGTACCATTGCAGAATCGAGCAATCTGACTGAATCAGAAGAATCACATATCACCTTTACCATTTTAGTAAGTCATGCCGAATTCTTGAAATTTTACCACCGTATAAGCAGGTACATTCTTAACATCTGGAGGAAGACTGAGATCAGGCTTGAGCAGATTTATCTTTGCTTGATTGCTTTCTAACCTAATGTGGAAGTCTTCAATGGATGCAACTTTCATAGCACACTTCATGTATCTCTTAACAGCTTCCAGTGCATCTGTAACTTCTCCTAGTCACATGTTTCTGGTCTTCAAGTCTCGGAGCAAAAATAGAAGATCTGGTAACTCGAGACTTGCAAAGTCAGCTTTAGAGAATGGCCATTGATTTTTGTCTTCTCTTGTCACAAAAAAAAAAGAATACCATATGCTCATGAAGCGACAAGAGTAAATCTGATTAACATATCTTATTCTGATCTTTGTCCTGTAAATGCTTTTTCTGACACTTTTGTACATAAAAACATGTTCGCGTTGCTTCTTTTTGTCTGTCATTGACTGAAGACCATACAAAGGGACCTCATCATATGGGCGGATCCAATGGGCAAAGCGATTTTTCTGACTTTCTTCAAAAAATTGAATGTTGATTCTGACTCTTTCCCATTTCAATGGTGTAGCTAGCTGAGTACTTTTGGTTTCACGAACTGGTGCGGCTGGCGGAGATCGGATGGGGTGATCTGATTGAGATAGATCGGGATGAACTGATGAATAAGTCAGAAGGGGCATACCGGTAGAAGATTGTTCGACTGAATAATGATCTTGAGCCACATTTTCGAAATTTAATAACTCATCGATTTCAGCTTGAAAAACTACCAAGGCTTTTTCTGTGTTGATCGGTTCTTCTGACGGGTCTAGATATGAATAAGGATCAACAATAATTGTCCAATTGTATGGATTATAAGATGAATATCTGTCACATTCATCGCGCTTTTCAACCGTTGGAATGACGTCGTATAACACTAAATCTATTACCTGATCCTTGGCCTGACCCTATCCTTCGTTTGGAGTACCTGAACCCATCTCTGTCTGTCCTTCTACATTAACTACTTCCTGTGCTGACTCGGGCTCGGATGTGCGTTTGCGCTTCTCCCCCTCATGGTGATCAATATCATCCTAGTCATTATGTCTGCGCTTGAGCCCGCCTTCCTGCCCACGGTAGGTTGCTTCCAAAGATGATACCCTTTCAGTAAGGGAAGATAGTGTTTGTTGCATAAACTGAATAGTAGCGGTTTGGTGCTGGAAGGCTTCAGGAGATATAGTGGGTGGGGGTGGGGTGTAGGGGTTGATTCTTGAGAACGTGGAAGAGATATTAGGTCAGCATCTTGGGATGGTTTAGTTTGAGATTGGGATAGGAGTTTGGTCAGTAGCATGGATTTGAGGTCATCTATTGAATAGTCGGTGTGTGGAGGTGGTGGTAGTAGTGGAGGTAATGTTTTAGGCTCGGTCATTGGGGCTTTACCTTTCATCATTCGTTTCAGAGCATCTACCTCTTCCTTCATTTCTGACCGCATGATAGAATGGACTACCCTTGAGATAAAGTCGGGAAAACTAACACCTTGGTAACTTAGATTTCCAGTTGTGGTAATGACTGTGGAAGTCTTACTGCCTACGTTCACAATTGGAGTGATGATAGCTTTGGTAGGACTTCCACCCAATCCTCGTAATCCACCAATAGGTAGAGTTACTATTGGTGTTCCGGCTGGGTCACTAAGACGTCCAACAGTAGCCGAAGTAAGTATGCATGTCCTAGTTAAAGAAAGAATGTCATCGAGTGGCTCTAGATGCTGTACACTGAAAGAAGTTGAGGACTGGGGCAGTTGTCCTCTAGTTTCAATATAGGAACTCTCCAAGTGAGAGACAGGTAGAATATGTGTTGAGTCCTCATGAGAAATTGAAACCAACATCTGTTGAGAGACGTCGGAGTGGCTGGGTGGGGTGTGCAATTGCGTCGCTAGGTCCATGATGGCTTCTTCAATACCCTATCCCAACACATGAGACTTGGTAGCGGATGTGGTTACCTGGCTGATGGTGGCTAGGAGTAGGTCAATCTGAGGTGGTTGCCTCATCACTCGTGTACGCTCAAAATTATGTTTACTCTTTTTTTCCCTCTCTCTATGTACCTCTTAATTTTCAAATTGTACTCCCTCCTCTATCCTTATGTCTCCAGGTGAGGGATGGTCTTTGTCACCATCAGAGTCAGATGACTCGTCATTTGGTTCCGTTGACTCGGGTTTAGTTTCAGCTTGGGTGGTTGACCGATCATCGGTAGCTTCAGATTCGTTGTGAGAACAGGAATGGAGCTGATCGGTTTCTATCGTTGTGTCAGATGTAGAGTCGGTAGCGACAGTCTCGGATGCGGTATCCTCTTCCGGAATTTGAGGATCTGCCTGAGGTGGGGTAGGCGATCGGCGAGAAGTGTTGGCCTCGCTTGGTCTAACGGCACTGCCCGCTTCATTTCCCCTTACTATATTTTCTCTCAACACACCTAGTCCGAAAGCCCCAGCTCTCCGAATTCTTCCTCCTCTCGTGCGTGGACCCTCAGGCCGCTCAGGTCGTGCTCCCTGGGAGGTCCTTCCGGTTCTGGATGGACCATAGGAGCAGCTATACCATGTGTGCGCCTATACTCTATTACACTCAGTGCCGTTAGAGTAGCATAGGCTAGTAAACCATCAGGAATACGTCTAGCAACTATGTTGGTGATTTCATTTCTAGTCGGAAGACGGTAAGTAGGATGGTGAGGACATACCTGATGAGAGAAGCGTCGAGCCATTGTGGGATGGATATGCATGTAGTTTCTGATATAAGATATGAAGAAACCGCATAAACGGGATAAAGTTCCGTCATTTTGTTGCGTTGTCTCGGACCTTTTGATCTAGCTCGAACCAGAGAATATCGACATAGTCTATATGACGGTGGAATGCAACACCGTGAAACAGCCGCAATAAGTTGGCACTAGTCTGATCTATGCCCTTGGTGATGGCAAATAAGCATCTGTTGAGGAATGTGAACAGAGTGAACCATAGTGGTGTTAAGTACCGGCGGTTGAATGTTGAGGGAAATGGTAGGGGTACCGCATATCCTAGTGAGTGGATATCTACGCTCAGTGTGGAATCGGAGATGATGGGATCGAAACTGTCTCTTCCCGGAAATGAGTTAGCTGTTGGTAAGCGAAGAAATTGTCGGAAGAGCTCCCGAGTGAGAAGTATCTGCGTGTTGTCAATTCAGGCCTCAAGATGGAATCCATCTTCTTCTTCTTTGATGTGAGTGAGAGATTTCCAGAACTGCTGGAGATACAACTAAGCAACATCTAAAGTTGTAGTGAGAGCATACGAGAGAGGGTGGCCTCTTAAGATCTCTATGATCACCTGGTGTTAGCCTTGGAGCTGTGAGAAGTCCAAGTGGAAGTTGTTTGGAGTGAGTGGGAGATATTAAGCTGGATGGATCAGTGCGACATCGGCGACTGGATCAATTTCTGGAGTCGGATTCTGGGCCATGGTGCCTTGTAAGATAAAGCATGTTAGAAAGTATCCTGTTATTTTCAGTCGGTTCCCGGGTTGAAATCCAATGTCAAATCAAAAACTCATCCGAGAACAAGTCCAAATTTAGCTAAGAATCTAACTATAATGTGAAACCACTTTAACAAGACTTAGCATCAAAGTTTTTAAATTCTTCTGAGTATATATGAAACCAAAATCTTGATGAGTCTCGATCTTAAAAATTAACACAAGAAATCATGGGAGAGGTCTACACCGGGAGTTCAAGACCCTGGGATGGTCAAGGTTCACCCCGGGAGATCGATGGACCGGGTTTGGTTAGACCACGAGAGATACCGGGAGACGGTTCGGGCGCACGGGTACTGGGAGACAGTACTGCCCAGGGCGGCTTGGAAGTGCCGGGAGATGTCGTCCCGGGAGGGAAGACCTGGGAGGCGGTTAATGTACCGAGCGGTGGGAGATGACCAAGTACCGGGAGGGCTGGTCCCGAGGATGGTCAGTCGAAAGGGGGTTGGGAGTGGGTGGTACTGGGCGGTCCCTAGAGTTCCACACCGGGAGTTCGATGGTACCGGGAGGACATGCGGTCCCGGGAGTTAAAGTATCGTGAGATTGGTGCCGTCAGGGATTCCAAATTGGTCTAAAACAAATCACACCATCAATCGAGATCAAATTCACCACATACACTAAGTTCGACTATCAATTGCATACAAATTGAAGCAATTGAAAACAACCATGAAACATAGTACCGACTGGAATCGATTGTGATTAACCTAATGTAAACCCGGGAGTCTTTGACCTTTATTCTGGTAGGAATTTAAAGAATTTATCCGGGAATCGATCAGAATCCAATCACAACCGATAAACCCATATAAACATGAAGAAATCAACATAATTTTATCTATTAAATCTAAGAACCATGTAATCGAATCCAGGAACAAGCTAACCGCACATAAGCGATTTCATGAAGCATTAAATCATTAGAAATCAACTTCAAACAACCCAAATTTAAGATTAAGCATCAAGGAACCAAACAAGGTCAAGACCCCGGGAGTTTCAAGACCGGGAGAGGTCGGTAGTCGTCGTCTGGAAACAAACCAAGTCAAGGCCCGGGGGTTCAAGGACCCTGGAGTTTGAAGACCCTAGGAGTGTACGTGTCCCGAATCAAATTCAAACACTTATTTAACATACAACCCCAAAAAAAGTGGTACCCAAATCGATTTCCAAAAATCATTATAAATGGTAGATAAAGTTAAAATGGGTAAGAAGGAACCCGAATCGACCCGAAGTCGTTTATAGAAATTAAACAAAAACTTCCACACCGAATCTTACCACTATCGAACTAGAAACCGAATAAACCATGTAAACTCAAGCATCTAAAACATAGCCATAAGGACTCGCCGCCGGCCATGGTGGCGGCGGCTGGTAGTTGTAGTCCTATAACGGTGTAAGCCTGGTGGCGACGATGGCGACAGCGATGAGAGGGTTTAACCCTAATCGACGGGTGGGCGCGGGGGGGGGGGGGTTCGATTAAACCTACGAGAAATTGATAGATTGAAAAAATGGCGTACCTGATCGATCGAGATGGTGTGAATTGAAAAAGAGAGATCGAGAGATCAAGATATGGAGAACGAGCGAAAGAGAGAGACCACAAGATGAGAGAGAGTGGGCTATAGAGATAGATACTGGGAGAAATCGATAGTGATCGATAGAGAGAATAGAAAGATGGAGTAAGGTAGAACCCGGGGGCCGACTGATTTATGTCTCCCGGGACTTGGGCTTTAAGTCCCGCCCTCGGGCAATTCTGGTGTGGACCGGGTTGGGAACAAGTTCGGGTAAATTTGGGTTTCAAATAAACTCGAAATTAACACAAATTAATAGAAAAACCTTTCTTCTTACAAATAAGAGAATAAACTCAAACAAAAACGGACATATTTAAAAGATAAAGAAAGTGAAGCTCCCCCTCGAATGTAAGACTGTTTTTCAAAAGAGAGTCACTCCCCCTTGATGTGTGTTATTGTTGAAAAAGAGAAAAATAACCTACTGAAATACAAAGCCCAAGGAAACTTACCTACTCCCCCTTAAATGGAGAATGGTAGAAAACTTACAGAATTTCACGCGGTGTGGCTCCCCCTTGACACATGAACAGGTCGAGAACGATACCAGAAATGACATAAGTTTTAAGCAACTGAACTAACGAACTGAAAGATGCAATGAAACACAACGAAACCAAAAACAAAGGAAACAAACGAAAATAGAAATGAACGAAATCTATTTTATTAATACAGAAGTTTGAAACTAGCACAAAACTTGACGAGTAAAATGCAAAAACCAATGAGTGTTGACTTGAGCATCTAGAGACAAATTACTGGATCATTTAGTCACAGTCATTCGTTATTGAATTAGACTCTTATAGGTTTGTAGAAGGGTCAAACTTTCAGATTAAGCATACCTAGCTTGGACACTAGAAGTTGAAAGCGTTTTTCGTCCAAAGCTTTGTTAAGTAGGTCTGCTATATGATGTTATGTATTAACAAAGTAGAGTTCAATTGTACCTTTTTCGACACGATCTTTGATGAAATAGTAGCACACATCTATGTGCTTCGTCTTCATGTGTTGGACGGGATTGCTAGATATGGCAATTGCGCTCTTCGAGTCACAGTAAATGTGGATCTTCGAGTAGTGGAATCCATAGTCTTTTAGCTGAGTTCGCATCTAAATTACCTGTGAGCAGCAACTGGCGGCTGATACATACTCTGCCTCAGCGGTAGAGGTTGAGACGCAGTTCTGTTTCTTTGATGCCCAGCTGACAAGTCGATCTCCCAGGAACTGGACATGTCCCGACGTGTTTTTCCAATCCAACATATTCACGGCATGGTCAGCATCTGAATAAGTCATCAACTCAAAGCCTGTCTCTTTCGGGTAGCATAAGCCAAGATCAACAATACCTTTTAAGTAACGAAATATACGCTTAACAACAATTAAATGAGATTCTTTTGGTTTTGACTGAAGTCTTGCACACAAGAATGTCGAAAACATAATGTCTGGCCTGCTAGCCGTCAAGTACATCAGGGAACGGATCATAACTCTATAGGTCTTAGCATCCACATCCTTTCCGTCAGGATCGGAGTGTAGCTTAGTACTTGTAGACATGGGCGTCTTCATGGGTGCATAATTTTCCATCTGGTATTTCCGAAGAATATCCGAGATGTACTTAGATTGATTTATGAAAATTCCTGTGGCTAATTATTTAACTTGAAGACCCAAGAAAAAATTCATTTGACCTATCATAATCATTTGGAAATGTTTGCTCATGAGGACTGAGAAGTTATGACAATACTTGGGGTTTGTTGAGCCAAAGAATATATCGTCGACAAAGATCTGTACAAGAATGATATCATGCTTTTCCCTTTTAATAAAAGTGTGGTATGAATCTTACCTATGGAAAATCCAACTTTAATTAAAAATGAGGAGTGTGCATCATACCAGGCTTGTGGTGCTTGCTTGAGACCATACAAGGCCTTGTCGAGAATGTAGACGTGATGTGGCTTGTCAGTGCTCACGAAGCCTTGCGGTTGCGATACATAAAATTCTTCCTTGAGAACGTCGTGAGAAACGTGGTCTTCACATCCATTTGAAACACATAGAAGCTCTTGTGGGCGGCGTAGGTAAGGAACATTCGAATTGCTTCAATTTGAGCAACCGGTGAGAACGTCTCATCGTAATCAATTCATTCCTACTAGCGATATCCTTTGTCTACTAGAAGCGCTTTGTTTCGTACTATAATTCCATCTTCGTCCTTCTTATTCATGAAGATCCATTTTGTCCCAATCACCGTCTTGTTCTTTAGCTTGGGAACAAGTCGCCACACTTTGAGGCTCTCGAATTGATTGAGCTCATCTTGCATAGCTATCACCCAATCTGGATCATTTAACACTTCGGAGACGGTTGAGGGTTTGATGCGGCTAAGGAACGAAGAGAAGAGGCAGTCATTTGTGGTAGCGAATCGAGTCTGAACAGGTGCGTTGGGGTCGTCTATGATCTGATGTATGGGGTGAGCTCGTGTCCACTTGGTGGTATGTGGGAGAGGTTGATATCTCTGTTGAGAGGTATCGGGGTACACATAACCACCCGGGGGTACATCTTGAACTGCTTCGAGTGACGACGGCCTGTGAAGTGGAAGCTCCTGTGCTGGAGTCGTGCGAGTAGCGGAGGACGACTCAGTAGGTGATGTATTTGTAATGGTTTTTGGGATTGTTGGAGATGGAGCTTCTTGAACAACTTCAGTAGGGGTCGGTTCAAGAGCTGCTACTGTTGCCGGTGCTTCAGTAGTAGCTTGAGTGGTCAGAGGGAGATCACTCGAGCTTGGTGATTTTGATTTAGTGACAGTAGGAGTGGAAGCATCAGACGAGGTTGATTCAATTGAGGTAGATAGACCAGTGACAGCTGTCACGTCCTGTACTTGAGCAGTTGCAATCCTGTTACATGAGATATCATTAGGCTTAGTATTAAAATATTCATCATAAAATGCTCAAAAAGTAAATCCAAATCTGGAAGATGGGCTTGTGACGTAGACGCTTGATTGGAATTTACTGGAGTTTATGTAGTTCCTGGACAAAGTTGTCCAGAAGCTAACACACCAGTTAAAGCAGGTTCTAAACTGAGGTGTTAAGAAGCCATATCAGTGGTCTCGTCGAAAGTCACATTCACACTTTCAACGACGGTCTTCGTCCGTTTATTGTAGACTCTGTAGGCTTGGGCTTGAGATGAGTAGCCGGTGAACACTCATTTGTCTGCCTTTGGGCAGAACTTGTTGAGATCGCCCTTGTCGTTCAATACAAAACACGTGCACTCAAATGCATGGAAGTACTTGATATTCGAAATGCGATTGTTGATGACCTTGTATGGCGTCTTGATGAACCGCTTGTTGATGATAGAACGATTTTGAGTGTAGCATGCGGTTGCAACTGCCTCTTCCCATTAGAAATGCGGGAGCTTGTATTGGGATAACATCGTACGTGCGGCTTCCACGATAGTTCGATTGCGGCGCTCTACTACCTCGTTTTGCTGAGGAGTACAAACAACTGAGAAGTTGTGGGTGATGCCCACTGAATTGAGATAACTGTCAAGCACTTGATTCTTAAACTCTATACCGTTATCCGTCCTGATGGTCTGAACTGATTGATTGAGATTGGCTTGAATGCTCTTCAGATGTGAGATGATCAGTTCGGGAGTCTCATCCTTGGATCGAAGGAATTTAACCCACGTGTATCGGGAAAAATCATCGACCATGACTAGAACGTACTTCTTGTGGTTGATGCTCTGAATGCGCATCGGTTCACACAAATCCATGTGGATTAGTTCAAGGGACCGTGAAGTACTCGGAGCGGCTTTAGGCTTGTGTGAATCCTTCTTAATCTTACTCATTTCGCAAGCGGCACATAGGTGATCCTTTTCGAACTTGAGATCTGGCATACATTTCATGTGTGCGCCGAGCAACAACTTGTTGATATTCTTGAAGTTCAGGTGCGAAAGTCTACGATGCCATAACCAATTTTGTTCGGTTGAAGCTTTGGACAACAAACAAACTTCCTTTTTTACTTTTAGAGACGAGAGATCAATCGTGTAGAGATTGGTGCGACGCGTTCGAGCAAGTATTTCTTTGTCATCTTCAGTCCGGACGCTGCACCGTTTGGCTTTGAAGTTGACCTCAAGATTCTTGTCATGGAATTGACAGATGTTGAATAAGTTGTGACCAAGACCTTCGACGTAGGACACCTTCTTGATAGTGAGGTTATCCTTAACGTGTCTCCGTATCCCAAGATTGGAGTGTAGTGACCATTCACAAAACGTACATTCACACAAAACTTCTCGGTGAAGTTCGTGAGAAGCCTCTTTCTTCCGGTCATGTGTTTGGAGCAGCCTGAATCTAAATAACACACATGAACGTTCTGCAAAACAGGTTAAGTGTTTTTAGGTACCCATTTGTAAATGGGTCTGTTGGGGTTAGGAGGAACACCCGTCATGGATAACTGTTTGGGCTTGGGTTTATTTTTACGACGTGGTGCATCAAACTTTAAACAATAATTAAAGACATGATAAGAACCAAACCAGTCAGATGCATATCTACGATCAATGAAATCATTCAATCCACGGTTAGAGCAACAAACAAAATCATGAGATAGTTGAAGTAATTGCTGAATGGAATAAACTTTCAAAGGAAACAATCCATTACGTTTAACCAAAGTTTTAGAATGAAAAACATCATTACTGTTATTGTTTTTCCTAAAATTCAAATCTGGATTAACTGATTCCGCCTTTGCCGTCCTCTCCTTATACTTCTTTCCTTCGACCAAAAGTATCTAAAATACCGTTAAACTCATAGTCAGAATTTTTGAAGTTTGAGGATTGTCTCTTGGTTGAGCGATCGGTGTTTTTCTACTTCTGTGAACGAATTTTAGATTTAGAAGATTTGTTCACATAAGTGTTTTGAGGGGCTGATTTGGAGCTCTCGCTCTTGTAAAAATTTACCGGAGGCTCACAAGTGGAATTCAGAAAATCAACATGACTTGGAAGTAAAGGATTGAAATCAAATTGGTCTAACTGACTGTCTGGACACACCTCAGAATTCAGAAATGTTGAAAATTCCATTTCCTCATCAGAAGGAACCTTATCACTTGTGGGATTCGGGAAACTGGAAGGATTTGTGCTATGAAGCGGATCATTGGCGGAAGCATTTTGAAAATCAGAATGGTGATCCTTTTGGAAAAACTTTAACTGAGGCTCTTTTCCTTTATCAGAAGAATTTGGTGAAGAATCACCTAAAAAGGCTTTACAGGAAGAGCTGTTTGAGGGTGGATACGAATTTTCTGACAGATTAATTTTCTCATCTTGGAGTATGTCAGGCTTAGCTTGAAGATCAACTTTGTGAAGTTGTTCTTTCATTAGATATGATGCCAAGGCAGACAGTTGTGAACTAAGCTTGTTTATCTCTGTCTGAAGATATTCCTTTTCCTCCCTAGATCCAGATTCCTATTGATCGGAATTGAGGCACTCAAGTTTGGGTAATAACTCTTGTTTTTCCTTTTGAAAAACGAGTCTTTCCTGTGCAAATGACTCTTCTAGCTGAACGATTTTCTTTTCTAAAATCAGAGGTGGAACATAGATTTTTTGGTCCATCGATTCCTCCTCAACAGGTTTTGAATCAAGTTCTGCCTGAGAATAGCTTCGAAAATAGTCATTTGACAGAAAAGTGAGTTTATCGGTGTTATATGACGCATTCAATGAGTCATACACAAAAGGTAGTTGCATCGTGACAATATTTTTCCTTCTCAAAGTTTCCAGTTCCGGATCCTCATCATCAAGTAACCCAATCCATCTGTTTTTGTACTCTGGATAAGTCTTGTCCAAACCCAAAAATTCCAAAGCATATAAAGTGGGTACATTGGACAAAGACTTTTTCAGATAATACGGGTTATCGTAACCGAGACCCTTCTCTTGATTAGAGTGCTGGAATTCATTAGGTGCGTTTACATGAATTGTGTGTTCAATTTGACCAACCTTATACAGTTTCAGTTTGAGATCCTTTAACTTTTCAGTTAAGTTTTTATTTTTATTTTCACATGAAACACGTTGACTGACAATCTCAATTTTCTCATTTTTTGACATACGAAGTTTATCAGTAAGATCATCTACTTTGGACTTTAATTCTTTGGACTCTTTTGAAAAGATGTCACATAATTCCTTTAGACTTGAAATTTTTCACAATTGTCTAGCATTTTCTGCAAGAAGATCCTCTAGGGTCTTATTCTGTGTGGGCACTCGTGTTTATAAAGTGGAGATGAGGTGATATTTTTCTTTTAAGGTTCGTTTGTAAGAGTCTAACTTTTCCATGGTGATTTCCAATTTTCCATTTGATCAATTAAGGTTTTATGAATAGGAGCACATACCTGACATGTGGAATCGCGATCATCGTCGTCTGTATCAGACTGTGTCGAGGGCTTACCCATGAAACACATGTGAGATTCTGCATCATCTTCTTCTTCATCAGACAGGTTGAGCCAATGGTCATCTTCTGCCATGAGAGCCTTACCAGCTTCCTTTTGTGTCACACCCTCGAAATTGGGGTGAGCAACTAATTTAAAATTTCCAAAAATGCCTCAAAGAAAGATAAATCTCTTACAACAAATGCCTCAAAGAAAGATAAATCTCTTACAACAATCCCCTTCTTGAAGTATTAATCTAGATTAAACCATCAACAAAATAAATGAAGTCTTACACAAAGACTAATTAAAGGGTCGGGTGTTATTAAAACCCAAATACCAGTTGCTATTCCCAAGATAAAGGCGGAAGACTTCGCCAAGTTACTCACTCTTGTGCATAAATATAGCACCCATCTCTACACGGAACGCTAGCACTAAACCCCAGTCGAAACCTGATGCACACGCCGACAAAATAAAAAGGTTAGGATAACGCCTAGTGAGTTCAAGAGTTTTAAACATGAGTAATTGTATTCTTAAAAGGAAAGAATGCAGTTTTAAATCATGATCTTCCAAAATAATTTACTTTAAATACGATACGACTCATTTCCAATAACACACATTTTTAAGGGCGAATACCCCAACAAAAAACCTTCCTTCGTAAAGTAAATACAACCCAAAACTCACTTAAAACGTGAATAGAAATTGAATTTCCAATTTATAAAATGCAGGTAAAATCCTATTTCTCAAAACACCCAAATCACGGGTGGATCATAATATTCCACCCATAAATCATGAATAAAATCCATATATATAAAACGTCACCAAAAAAACATTGATTCTAAAATACAATACCCAAAACAACACCTTTTGGTGACGGGGGAGACCCGGTACCTTATGATGTGGCGAAACACAAAGTAGGTCACATCTAAAGTTATGGAGCTTCTATCACAACACCAAGGTTATCGAGTTCAACCACCCACGATCTATACCTCGAGCTCCCAATGGTCTAAGAAGGATTCACTTCTTCTATCACAGCACCAAGATTACCGAGTTCAACCACCAACGATCTATACCTCGAGTTCCCAATGGTCTAAGAAGAATTCGTAATAAAATCAACTGACTGACTCTTATGCCTATGGATCCACTGGATTACAGTCTAAAACATTACATGACTCCAATGGAATGACCAACGCACTCAAAACATGTAATTATCAAGTGATACGTATTAAGCGCAATTATACTCACAACTCCACGACGGGCTATTAAACCGGACAATTGTCCCCAAGACTCATTTTGGTCAAATCGTGCCGAAGCTCAACAAAATTGGTTTATCGTACAATAAATGTCGGTATAAACAATAAAACGCTTTTAACCAACGACCATGCAACTTAACGACCAAAAGTTTGATTGACCTAAAACACAAAGTTGGTTGAGGCAAACCATTTTCCAAATGAACTCATATCCTTATATTTCCAAAATACCTCATGACACAATGGTATGCATTTTCCCAAACGGGTATATAAGATCAAGTACTCAAAAATGACAATCACGTCAAATAAATTCCATTTATATAAAAATCGCCAAGGAAACATATCCACCTGATTTATTTATCAAAATGTCCAAAAATGTATGTTATATAAGTTTATAAAGTTAAACACTTCCAAATAACCAAAACTTATCAGCAGTTAACAAATTTCATGTAAAACACAAAACACTTTAAAATAAACATTTTGGCATGTACACCATTTTCACAAATCGACTTGAACTCACCTTGCTAGATTTAGGCTAAATCTAGATTTTACCCCAATTTGAGCTTTCTTGAAGAACTTGGAACCTCAAGTCGAAATCTTCCAAAAACCTGTATTCACAAGTTTCCAACCATGAATATACTCCTTCAACCAATAAAAATCGATCCCTAAACATCTTATAACAAAATCCCCAATTTGGTCAAAATCCTAGTTTTGACCTAATCTCTCCAAAATCAACCAAACTGAAATTAGAGTAATAAAACACTAGGATATTGCAAATGAAGCATTTATATCTCATAATAAGATTTAGAAATGGAGGGGATAAACTTACCACTTAGGTTTTGAGCAAAACACTAAAACTTAGAAATCTGAAGGAATGAGGAGGAATACTTGATCTTGCACTTGAGGTTGGAATTGCAAGCTAGATGATGATGGAACACCTTAGAATCCATGGGAATGGCCTCAAAATGAGTTAGGGTTTGTATTGGATGTTGGGGAAATGATTTGGGAGAGAATGAAATGGGTAGGGTGAAGTCAAATGAGGAACAAGGGTGAGAAATCGCAACTTCAAAGGCCCTGGTACCCACGGGCGACCTTGACACGGCAATTATGCCATTGGCACAATCTCCTGGGTTGTACCGAGAAGGGAAGGGATCCTGTGACCTTGCCCTGCGATTGTGCCCGACGACACTCTCGTCGGGCATAATCGCCTGAAACACAACAAGGGTTTTCCTTCCCCCGCGACAATGCCCTCGGCGATAGTGACAGTATGACAGTCGCCGGGCACTGTCTCCCCGACTGTACCGAACTCCTAAAATTCCAACCTTTCAACCGTGAAGCTTGCGATGTCCAAAATAGTGAAAGTAAGCCATTGAGGTACGATTCATAAGAATATAAGGCTTGGGTTCAGAACATTAGTTGATGCTTACCCCAAAAATTCGGGTGTTAGAATCCTCCCAACCTTAGAATGATTTCGTCCGCGAAATCTATTTATGATACGAGACATTTCATCACCACTCTCAGCATTTATTGGGTTTCCTCGGTCCCCACGGTAACGTACCAGTCCTGGACTTCAACGATATCTTTCTACCACGCGACCGTCTCCCTTCCTACAGGGTTGTCTCTACTCCGTTTCATCCTTGAGCTATAACTCAATGACTTCCTGACGCAACTCAAATTGATTTTCGTAAAGGCTCCCACATCCAATATATGCCTTCAAATGTTACACTTATACTTGAATGAGCATTGAACCTTACTGGGGCAGTTTCTAACCATTGATCTCGGTTGCCTCCCAACCTTAGATGACACGTGCTACCTCAAGGGCTGCTTTTGTCCGCCACTTCTCATTGACTAACTCTTTCCAGCTAAACACGATTCTGAATCCGTATCCCAATGACCAACATCAACCAAAAGAATTTCCGAAACTTACCACACCAAGGAAGTCATACACATCGATACTTAATTACCACATCTAACTTCCTATAAGTTCCACCACCGCGATGCTTACATTTCTCATGATCCAACAGGGATACTTCCAAACATTCATTGACCTCAAAAGAACAAGTCGGTTTGCACTGAGCTGATCACCAGAAGATTTAAAATTGACACCTAATATGGAATTACAAACTTCAAATAATTACAACTTTATGAATAAACCATGACATCATCATTATTCACAAATACCCATTAAGATGGTACACCACCGACACATAACATTCTGCCGCATAATTAACACACTAGATCGAATCCAACCATATGTAAACGACCGCCCTAGGTTTTAACCCGAAATTTTACCAAAAGAAAGGATTATCCCTCACAAAGCTGAGAGGGTGCATAATTCTAATACCTCAATTATCCATACATGCATTGATCCCTAAACTGAAACTCAAAATTCATGGCTGGCCATACCTCGGACCATTTGTCGCTTCAATTCCCAGTGACTCATTTGGTCTCTAATTACAACTCCTTTCACGATAAGGCTTAAATCTATAGCTCTAATGAGTTCAAGGTTTTCCAAACTAATATGCCAATTTGAAATTTTATAAAACTTCAAACACCGAAGCTTTATAACAAATATGAGTACGTATAGAAATCCGCTACCGTTTACTCGATAGGTGTGCAAAGTGGTCACATACATCACACATATAAAACCATTTCGAAAGCTTTTGATCATTACACACGCTAACAATGACCACAACAGAAAATGGGCAACAACTTTTCAAATGGACCAGTCCGTACATGCATTAAATCATGTCGTGTACGTAAAATAATTTTATGCATTAAAACAATGTGCAAAAGATGTTTGAACCAATTCCAAAAGAGGAACTTCACAAATTCAAGCCCCCAAAATTCTCTACTTTAACCATAAAATGTGATGGGATAAAACTTCCAAAAGACCCGCATATATCAATTTGTTTCTCAAACTTAGCAAAATGATAGAAACATGCGATTTGATCAAACGTACAATAACTTAGTTCGATTTTGAACTTTAGGTCGTACGAATAAAATGTTGTTGGTCCCAAAATAGGGACTACAATGCCATGCATACCAGCAAAACAATATAATGCATTGCGTGCAACACAGTAAAATCAACAACCGAAAAAATGTTTAAAGCGAAAATTCAACACGAACCAACATAGGTCCTGCATATGCTTACTCACATTAAAAATATAAATCAACTCAAATACTAAGTATCATACAACAAAATACACTTGTATAAAACCCAAAAGAGAAATCACACTATATTGAAACTTCCAAAATAATATGTGGGATAACATCTACTAGCAAAACTTTCAAGACGTCTCTTACGGTTGCGAAAAGACAAGTGCAAAACTCGAATGAGACAAAAATTTTAAACAAAACTCATAAGTTAACGCACACAGTAATTCAAATATACACGTTTCAAAGTCCATCTACACGACGCAAAAGGTCATCAAATAGAACTCTATAAGACCCAACAAGTTTTTCATGAAACTCAATGAAACCCAACGACACTCAAAGATCGAATGGTGCCAAAATCTTCGTTTCGCACAATCAAATAGCTTAAAAGAAAGTTATGAATAAAATGTCATAATTTCAAAAATTCCTCTTTTATCGCATAGTGATATAAAGTGACACTTTGTCACAATACTCGCATAAGATATAACGCTGGATAAAACTCATAAATTTACATGCATCAAAATTAAAGTCTATGCCTCTCAAAGTTCACTCATGCATAGTAAAACGTTATAAAATAATACTTCATAAAACTCAGTAAAACTCACACGGAATAAAGTTTCCAATAAAACTCGAAAACCAAAACATGGGAATAACTTCTCCCTCTTAAACCTTAACATACGTGGAGGAGATCCAATATCAAGGTCATAAATCGCAGTTACTCGCCCAAGACTCTAAACAAGGTTAAATCGTAAATATCGCAATATCCAAAAATAGCTTTCGATAAACCAGGGATAAAGAAAATCTCAACAAAATTTGCAACTATGTGCAATAAAACAATTTTATGCATGTTTAAAATCATGGTTTAAAATCTTGTATGTGCTAAGCATTTTTCCAAGATTTCGTAATGTAATCCTCATGATAAATTAGAAGCATTAGAAGTAATTGATGCAATTAATTTTAGAAATAAATTCCATGCATGAATTTGGTCGGCACCTAGCATCTCGAAATCACGCTCCCCAGTTTCATATTATTGTCATTCGGATGCTTAAACATCTTTAAACAATAATCAAATGATCCATATATCCATCTTACAGTTTCTCCTCGTATAATGTCGATTTTCATAAATCTATGGTTCTAATCCAATTAATAATTCTGACCCAAAATAGTCCACTAAATGTAATTACCATTCTTAACCGTCACTACAAGTGACAATGCTATAAACTTTAACTTCTTCAATTCATTACTCTTCGGAAACTCATCCAATACCCCATCGGTCCTCACAAAAGGGTGGTTCAAGAACACACATGTAACATGTAAGTTCACCACGACACTGGCCAGGTGTAATTATGAATGTACCGTACATGATTATTCTTGCTACCCTCGTCATAGTTCCCGATTCTAGTGACTCTATCGACCTCAAAATATCTTATCTTAGAGTGTCTAGTAGTGTGATCTCACTTTCTCTTGCTTAGAAGAACGCAAGTTTGAGTCTAGGTATCAGAAATCAACACCTAAATCTCTCAAACTTATGCTCTTATACCAACTTCTAACACCCTCGAAATTGGGATGAGCAACTAATTTAAAATTCCCATAAATGCCTCAAAGAAAGATAAATCTCTTACAACAATCCCCTTCTTGAAGTATTAATATAGATTAAACCATCAACAAAATAAATGAAGTCTTACATAAAGACTAATTAAAGGGTCGGGTGTTACTAAAACCCAAATACCAGTTGCTATTCCCAAGATAAAGGCGGAAGACTTCGCCAAGTTACTCACTCTTATGCATAAATATAGCACCCATCTATACACGGAACACTAGCACCAAACCCCATCCGAAACCTGATGCACACCCCATCCCAATGGTCTAAGAAGGATTCACTTCTTCTATCACAGCACCAAGACTACCGAGCTCAACCACCAACAATCTATACCTCGAGTTCCCAATGGTCTAAGAAGAATTTGTAATAAAATCAACTGACTGACTCTTATGCCTATGGATCCACTGCATTACAGTCTAAAACATTACATGACTCCAATTGAATGACCAACACACTCAAAACATGTAATTATCAAGTGATACGCATTAAGCGCAATTATACTCACAACTTCACCACGGGCTATTTATAACAACCTAAAATTCAGAGTAAATTAAAACTTCTCAAAATAGGCAACATGACGTTTGTATTGATATAAACCTCCCAAAAAGGGGGTATCAGTTTTTTAAGAATTTACAACAACCTGTACTGATATAGGGTTCATCAACAAACTAATCTAAATATAACTATCTAGATTACATCAGTTGACGATTCAAAATTCATCAAAAGAATGGGACTTAACAGATGCCCAACTATCAATACTTAGTCATCTCAAAATGCCTCGAGACCAAGCCCGTCTCTCAAAACCCTTGGCAACCCACCGCTAAGGGAAACCTGTTATACATATCATTTGAGAAAAAGTGTTAGGCTTAAAGCCTAGTGAGAACATACAGTTTGTCAATTTCAAGAGATATAAATATGTTCATCCAAACGGAACCCTTTTCAAATAAGCATTTCCAAGATAACGGTTGATAAGAATAAAATTCATTAAAACAAGGTCATAAACCATCTTTCCAGAACCTCACAATTTAATGCACATGTAGTTCTTCGTTTTGGTTACTATATAGAACCTCACAATTTAATGCACATGTAGTTCTATATTTTGTTAACGTCCAGAAACTCACCAATTTAATGCACATGTAGTTCTATAATTTGTTAACGGCCAGAACCTCACAATTTGATGCACATGTAGTTCTTTATTTACATTACTTGGTAACCTCAAATAATGAAATATAAGTCGACTCAAAACCTAGGGATCCACTAGTAATGGCACAAACTCGTCACAACAACTTATGTGACCAACCATAGATAATCATATGGTATAAACACATTTTATAAACAAAATGTCATTTCCAGTTCAACTTCTGGTAAGAATGAAAATCATTAAAATGAGTTCATAAACATTCTTTCACATATCCACATAATGTGCAGGTAAAACATCATTTTACTTCAATAAGATAAGATCCATCATTTAGTAAACAAAATGATTGGGAACCCTAAAATCTCCCAAAACTCAAGTTATATCAAATATGTAGAAAACTTAAATCTGAAACCATGGAGATATATAAGAGCTTAAAAATGTAACCTTTTGACATGTATAAAGTTTTTAGAAAAGTAGTATGAACTCACCCAATAGGTTTATACGAAAACCCGAAGAACCAGATACCGACCCTTTTTACAAGACGAATCTTTCTACACCGGAACCTCGGATCGAAACTTAGATAATAATCACCAAACTTAGAGAGAGAGAATCGATTTTAGAGAGAGAGATTGAGAGAGTTATTTATGATATCTCAAAATGAGATATTTGTGTTTTGAAACCCTTAAGTCGGTCCAGGCAATGTCGCGGGTTATGCCGCGACTTCAAGTCGCGGTGCAACTCGCCTGTGTCCTCAAATCAAAACCCAAACAGTGGATGTTGCGGGTTATGCCACGACTACTGTTCCCCATGCAACTCGCGACATACCAAAACCCACAATACATCAGTGAACATCGCGACCTATGCCGCGACTCTAAGTCACGAGCAAGTCGCGGAATTTACTGGAACTTCACAATTTCACTGAAACCAAAAACTCGAACGTTATACTGAATACGATGATAACGATATGAGTTAAACACGAGATTTACAACGATATAAGTATTGAAAATCCAGGGTGTTACAATCCTCCCCAACTTGGGAATGATTTCGTCCCCGAAATCCACACTTATACAAAAATATGAGGATATCTTCGCTTCATATCCTCTTCGGATTCCCACGTCACATTTGCTCCCAGGTGATGCTTCCACTGCACCTTGACTAACGTGACTTCTTTGTGACGCAACTTCTTAGATTTTCTCTCCAAAATAGCGTCGAGTTCTTCCATACAACGGTTACCCTCGTCAACTGTCAATTCGGAGAGAGGAATAACATTTTCCTCTTCCGCCAAACATTTCCAAAGGTAACAAATATGAAACGTGTTGTGGATTCTGCTCAACTCTGGCGGTAGTTCCAATTGGTAAGCTTGCAAACCTACCCGTTTGAGCACTTTGAAAGGTCCGAGGAAACGGGGACTCAGCTTCCCACGCTTTCCGAACCGAATAATTCCCTTCCACGGCGATACCTTAAGCAACACACGATCGCCCACTTGGAATTCCATCGGCCGCTTCTTCTTATCGGCATAACTCTTCTGCCGATCCTGCGCCGCTTTCAATCTTTCTCGAATACATTTGACCTTATCGGCCGTCTCTTGCACGATTTCAAGTCCAGCGAACTGCTTTTCTCCCGCTTCAAGCCAACACACGGGAGTTCGACACTTTCGCCCGTACAACGCCTCAAAAGGTGCCATTCCAATACTCGAGTGGTAGCTATTGTTGTAAGAGAACTCAACCAAAGGTAAGTGAGAGTCCCAGCTACCCCCGAAATCGATGACACAAGACATCAACATGTCTTCCAACTGCTGGATCGTTCTCTCGCTTTGCCCGTCGGTTTGTGGATGGTAAGCTGTACTCAACTTAACTCGTGTACCAAGCTCTTTCTAAAACCCCTCCCAAAAGTTCGAAGTAAACCGACTGTCGCGATCCGACACGATCGACAATGGGATGTCGTGCCTCGAGACTACTTTATCGATGTACAATTTTGCTAGCTTATCCATTGGTAATGTCTCGCGCATGGCCAAGAAGTGAGGGATCTTTGTCAACCTATCAACTATCACCCAGATGGTATCGTGACCTCGAAGAGTTTTTGGTAACTTCGTCACGAAGTCCATGGTGATATGCTCCCACTTCCACTCGGGAATCTCTAAAGACTGCAGACTCCCATACGGTCGTTGATGTTCGGCCTTAACTTGCGAGCATGTAACACAACGCTCCACATAACGCGCCACATCAAGTTTCATTACCGGCCACCAATAATGCAACTTCAAGTCCCTATACATCTTCGTACTTCCCGGATGAATGGAATACTTGGACTTGTGAGCATCTTCAAGCAAAAGATCACAGTTACCCCCAACTTTGGGTACCCATACACGACCGCTGAACAGTTTTACCCCACGGCTGTCTTCCGTTAGGAGTAAACGCTGCTTCGTCATGACTTCCTCTTTAAGATTCTCTTCTAAGAAAGCTTCCACTTGCGACGTCTTGATCTTTTCAATAAGACTAGACACTAGCTCGATTCTCGAATGGGTAGCCCGAATACAACCGCTATAGTCCTTCCGACTTAACGCATCGGCTACCACGTTCACCTTACCAGGATGGTAAAGCAACTCGCAATCGTAATCCATAAGTAACTCGAGCCACCGCCGTTGTCTCATATTCAACTCCTTTTGATCAAAGACATACTTTAGACTCTTGTGATCAGTATAGAGTGTACATTTAGTGCCATAGAGGTAATGTCGCCAAAGTTTCAAGGCGAACACCACCGCTGCTAACTCCAAATCGTGGGTAGGATAGTTCTTCTCGTGTATCTTAAGCTGCCTCGAGGCGTAAGCGATTACCTTGCCCCGCTGCATCAACACACAACCTAAACCCATCTTCGAAGCGTCGCTATAGACCACGAAGTCTTCTGACCCTTCAGGTAATGATAAGATCGAAGCTTCACATAATTTCTTTTGAAGGATACGGAAAGCCAGTTCTTGCGCTTCAGCCCAAACAAATTTCACATTCTTTCGAGTTAAAATTGTTAAGGATGATGCGATCTTTGAAAAGTCTTGAATGAATCTCCGGTAATAACCCGCCAGACCCAAGAAACTTCGGATCTCGGACGGACTCTTGGGAGGTTCCCAATTCATCATATCTTCAATCTTGGAAGGATCCACTTTCACTCCGTCCCGAGTGACAACGTGACCCAGAAACTGTACTTCTTCAAGCCAAAAGTCACATTTGGAAAATTTGGCATACAATCTTTCTTTTCTCAACACCTCGAGAACTTCGCGCGAAGGTGTTGTTCGTGCTCCAACTTGCTTTTAGAGTACACGAGTATGTCATCAATGAATACGATGACCGACTTGTCGAGGAACGGTCGGCACACCCTATTCATCAAGTCCATAAATATCGCCGGTGCGTTCGTTAGACCAAAAGGCATTACAAGAAACTCGTAATGGCCGTAACGATAGAACCTCACAATTTTGGTTACTATACTCGTAATGGCCGTAACTATATTTTGGTTACTATATAGAACCTCACAATTTAATGCACATGTAGTTCTATATTTTGTTAACGGCCAGAACCTCACAATTTAATGCACATGTAGTTCTATAATTTGTTAACGGCCAGAACCTCACAATTTAATGCACATGTAGTTCTTTATTTACATTACTTGGTAACCTCAAATAATGAAATATAAGTCGACTCAAAACCTAGGGATCCACTAGTAACGGTACAAACTCGTCACAACAACTTATGTGACCAACCATAGATAATCATATGGTATAAACACATTTTATAAACAAAATGTCATTTCCAGTTCAACTTCTGGTAAGAATGAAAATCATTAAAATGAGTTCATAAACATTCTTTCACATATCCACATAATGTGCAGGTAAAACATCATTTTACTTCAATAAGATAAGATCCATCATTTAGTAAACAAAATGATTGGGAACCCTAAAATCTCCCAAAACTCAAGTTATATCAAATATGTAGAAAACTTAAATCTGAAACCATGGAGATATATAGGAGCTTAAAAATGTAACATTTTGACATGTATAAAGTTTTTAGAAAAGTAGTAGGAACTCACCCAATAGGTTTATACGAAAACCCGAAGAACCAGATACCGACCCTTTTTACAAGACGAATCTTTCTACACCAGAACCTCGGATCGAAACTTAGATAATAATTACCAAACTTAGAGAGAGAGAATCGATTTTAGAGAGAGAGAAGAGAGAGATTGAGAGAGTTATTTCTGATAACTCAAAATGAGATATTTGTGTTTTGAAACCCTTAAGTCCGTCCAGGCAATGTCGCGGGTTATGCCGCGACTTCAAGTCGCGGTGCAACTCGCCCGTGTCCTCAAATCAAAACCCAAATAGTGGATGTTGCGGGTTATGACGCGACTACTGTTCCCCATGAAACTCGCGACATACCAAAACCCACAATACATCAGTGAACATCGCGACCTATGCCGCGACTCTAAGTCGCGAGCAAGTCGCGGAATTTACTGGAACTTCACAATTTCACCGAAACCAAAAACTCGAACGTTATACTGAATACGATGATAACGATATGAGTTAAACACGAGATTTACAACGATATAAGTATTGAAAATCCAGGGTGTTACACTATTAAACCGGACAATTGTCCCCAAGACTCATTTTGGTCAAATCGTGCCGAAGCTTAACAAAATTGCTTTATCGTACAATAAATGTCGGTATAAACACCTTTAACCAACGACCATGCAACTCAACGACCAAAAGTTTGATTGACCCAAAACACAAAGTTGGTTGAGGCAAACCATTTTCCAAATGAACTCATATCCTTATATTTCCAAAATACCTCATGACACAATCGTATGCATTTTCCCAAACGGGTATATAAGATCAAGTACTCAAAAATGACAATCACGTCAAATAAATTCCATTTATATAAAAATCGCCAAGGAAACATATGCACCTGATTTATTTATCAAAATGTCCAAAAATGTTTGTTATATAAGTTTATAAAGTTAAACACTTCCAAATAACCAAAACTTATCAGCAGTTAACAAATTTCATGTAAAACACAAAACACTTTAAAATAAACATTTTGGCATGTACACCGTTTTCACAAATCGACTTGAACTCACCTTGCTAGATTTAGGCTAAATCTAGATTTTACCCCAATTTGAGCTTCCTTGAAGAACTTGGATCCTCAAGCCAAAATCTTCCAAAAACCTATATTCACAAGTTTCCAACCATGAATATACTCCTTTAACCAATAAAAATCGATCCCCAAACATCTTATAACAAAATCCCCAATTTGGTCAAAACCCTAGTTTTGACCTAATCTCTCCAAAATCAACCAAACTGAAATTGGAGTAATAAAACACTAGGATATTGCAAATGAAGCATTTATATCTTATAATAAGGTTTAGAAATGTAAGGAATAAACTTACCACTTAGGTTTTGAGCAAAACCCTAAAACTTAGAAATCTCAAGGAGTGAGGAAGAATATTTGATCTTGCACTTGAGGTTGGAGTTGCAAGCTTGATGATGATGGAACACCTTAGAATCCATGAGAATGGCCTCAAAATGAGTTAGGGTTTGTATTGGGTGTTGGGGAAACGATTTGGGAGAGAAAGAAATGGGGAGGGTGAAGTGAAATGAGAAACAAGGGTGGGAAATCACAGCTTTAAAGTCCCTGGTACCCGCGGGCGACCTTGATACAGCGATTATGCCATTGGCACAATCGCCAGGCATAATCGCCAGGGTTTTATCAAGAGGGGAAGGGATCCCGCGACCTTTCCCTACGATTGTACCCGAGGGCACTCTCGCCGGGCATAGTCGCCCAAAATGCACCAAGGATTTTCCTTCCCCCGCGACAATGCCCTCGGCGATAGTGCCAGTATGACAGTCGTCGGGCACTGTCTCCCCGACTGTACCGAACTCCTAAAATTCCAAGCTTTCAACTGTGAAGCTTGTGATGTCCAAAATAGTGAAAGTAAGCCATTGAGGTACGATTCATAAGAATATAAGGCTTGGGTTTAGAACATTAGTTGATGTTTACCCCAAAAATGCGGGTGTTACATATTTCTTGGCCAACAACATCTTGGCTTTGTAGTATTCAAAGTTACGAACAACTGGATTTCGACATTCTTTGGCAAAATGGCCCAGAAGACCACAATTATAACATTTGATCGGCTCATCCTTGGTTTTCTCATCATGATTCTTCTCGACCTTCTTTCCTTCATCAAATTGTTTCTTACCTTCATACTTCTCTTTGGAATCATGTCGCTTGTGAGGTGTGGTGGAGTACCTCTGATTGTTTGATGATAGCTTTTTGAAGAACTTCTTTTTCTGAAAGGCTTGAGATAGGAACAACACAACTTCCTTGACCTGAGTGTATTCTGGATCAGGATCGCTGTTAGTGTCTTCTGGTTCAGAATCACTCTTTACTGGTTCGCGACTGTAAAATCGATCTCTTTTGTCCGAGAGGAGTGCTAAAGGATCAGCCACATGCTTGTCGTCTGACTTTTGATTTCCCATCAGTTCAAGAACTTCATCTTCGTCATACAGGGGAAGATTCTCTAGGGTTTGAGTATGAAGGATATGTGAAAAAAACGTCTTCCATTCCGGCTGGAGGGTGTTCATGAACTTGATTTTGTTCTCAGTGTTCGTTTTACTGATTTTGTTTTTGTGCAGCTCATTCAGAAGGTAGTTGAACCGTTCGTATGTTTCAGTGAGTGTCTCGCCTTTTCTCGCCTTGAAGCTGTCGTGTCGGGCAATGCAACTAATAACTTTCAACTGATTGCTTATTCCACTACCCATCATCATTTTACGAATCTGGTCCCACATTCCTTTTGTTGTGTCCTTGTGGCTGTCGATGCTTGCATATACATCGTTTGTCAAGCTTTGGAGAATATACAATTTTGCGAGACGTTCCCCATCATACAGTTTCTTTTCTGGACCCGTCATTTGAGCGACTGTCTTTGGGACCGTAGGAGCAGGTACACCGGTAGCCTCATTTGTAGGTATTTCAGTCAATGGAGTAGTAGGAGGTCCTCTGTCAGGGACTTGTATATCTCCGGAAAGGCATCCTTTGATTCAATGAAGATCATGAACCTATCGTACCATTGCTGGTATTCCCCCCGATAAAGGACAAGAGGTTTGTTATCGGTCCCAATGGCTAGAGCGTCTCTAGAATTCATCTTTAATGCACTGTACTGGTCATGAGACAAAGTATTTCATCCGAAAAAAATTATTAGACAAGGACCCGGGAGACAAGCACCCGAGAGACAAGCACCCGAGAGACAAGCACCCGGGAGACAAGGACCCGGGCGCCACAGACCGGGAATCACGCGGACCGGGAAAGCAAAGTCCCGAGAGAGAATGGTACGAGAGGCAAGGTCCCGGGAGGCAAGGTCTGGGAGTGAACTGGTTTAAGTTCTTCAAAAAATTTAGCGATAAACCACAGATTCGACCAAAAGCAACTTTTTAGCACAAAAATTTGTCAACGATTTTACTTAAAAAACTCAAACTCAGATTTAATTTCAAGGAAAAAACACTAAGAACACAAACTAACCACTTCAATTTTATGAACTAAGATGAACACAGCATGAAGAACCAAACGATCTGGGTTAAATCCATGGCGGCGATTAATTAGAAATTGACACAAAACCACTTTTCAGAATGAAAATTAATCGAACTTTTAGCATAAAGATCAACGAACCCAACTTTAATTTGATAGAAAAAACAACTAGAACCTAAACTAAGAATTCGATAACGATGAACAAAGTAAGTTGAGGCCTAAAAAAACGATAAAACAGTAAAACTCAAAGAAGTCGATAAAAAGGTTTTAAACAAAACTTTTGGATTAAAAATCTTGTCTCTTTGCTCTGATACCAAATGTAGATCCCATAAACAGTGCAATCACAATAATAATCAATAAATTATTATCTTTTAATCACAACTCCTAGTCATATGATTAGATTTACCAGTAAAGGTTTAAGGTTTATAGAGAGAATTTCAATAGGAACAGGTAAACCTTCTAATGACCAACAACTCTAGAAAACTAGGTTAAACAAACAATATATATGAGGTGTGGAAGCCTTTAGGGCCCAAAATCCCATTAACTAAATAACTTTATGTAAATTACAATTTCCACCCCGAACTTCTATTTAATATAAAATTCACCCTAACATTTGATGTGCATGCTAATTGATAGATCATGTATTCTGTTAATAATGAATACATTGATTATTCAGTATGAATAAGTTATATATGTATGCTAATTGGATAGAATATGAATAAGTTGACCATTACCTTTTATTCATGGTCAATTATCATCTTTTATTCAGACTGAATAAAACTAAATATTCAGTATGAATAAAAGTAAATATTCATATTGTGGATTATTATCTTTTATTCATGGTGAATTATTATCTCTTATTCACCATGAATAAAACTAAATATTCATAATGAATAACTATTAATATTCACTATGAATATCATATTCATTGATCATCTTCTTGTAATATTTATATGTTTAATTGAGTTTTTAATAGGTGTGTTGTCTTTCAAACAAAGGATGGGCAGACCAGTTTTAGAGTAATGCTTGAAAGTTTGATTCTGAATCAGAACCATTTGCAAATGTTATTGACAGCTGGTTAGTCCTAATTAATCATGAAGAGAGATTGAAGAGCAAGGATTCTCCAAGAAGATTATTATGTACAACAGAAATTCTTGTAAGTTCACTAAACTTTTAAACTAAATTACAAAAAGAATAATAATATTAATATATCATTTCTTTTTTTCTCAACAACCGAACGAAATGTTCACAGGCGAGGTTCCTTTGGAAAAGAACTTAAAACTCTTAACAAACAACTTATGTGAAAACATGAAGGGGAATGCAGAGTTTGAAGCTCTGAAGAAAGTTGAATTGGTATGAAACAAATACAATAACAAAAATCATTTTCATTATTTTTATTTCATATATTATATATACATTACATAAATATATTCATGCAGGTGTTTTTCCCAGTTGTAAAGCATGATCATTTTTATGTAATATGTTTTGATCTGAAAAATGGAGCATCACACATCTTGGACAACAGTGCAACTGATGTACTAGATTCTGCAAAATATGACACTGTACCAAAAACAGTTGTAAGTAGAATATTATATTATCTAATATACATTAATAATAATTATGTTATTAGCCAATCTGAATAATATACATGATGTGATTATAATGCAGCAAAAATTGTTTATGAAGTTCTTGGAAAATCTTGGAGATGGAAGATCAAAGAAATTCTGTCGAATAGTTCCCAAAAGAGAAGTAATGAAATGGAGAACAAAAGAGAACCACAAAGATTGTGTTGTCTTCATGATGAGGCACATGGAGACATTCATGGGAGGGCCAATAAAGAATTGGGATTGTGTACTGCAGGAGAAATCTGCAGCACAAATATCGCATTTGAAAAATCTACGATACAAATATGTGACAAAAATGCTTTTGTCAGATATTAATGAAAGAAACGAATAGGTGATGAAGGAGGCAACTACATTTGGAGAACTGCCACAAGATAGAGTGAAGGAGATACAAGAGAATGCAAAGAAGGTGAAGGAAGAACGCCTGAGCAGCATAATGTAGATAAAGGTTGTTGATGAAGATAACCAATGTTCTGGATGAAGATTGGTGAGGTTGTCAAGGAGGATTGGTAATGTTGTTTGAACAATTGGTTTGGTTGTTTTATTACTTGAACAATTATTATGTGGGTCGGTATCATATTTCTCAGTATGATATCTTTTGGTGGATTAACTTGAACAATTATTCAGTGGGTTAGTATGACATGGTTTGGTGGGTTAGATGTATGAACAATTAAGTTCGTTTTTTTGGTTGAACAATACTCGTAGTTTCTGGTTATTTTTTAATAGTAGTAGATTTTGGTTGGTTGGATGGGTTATTTAAATGGATTGGAATTATTAAACAATTGTTGTTTTGATGGATTGTAGAAATATAGCAATATTGATGTTGGTTTTGATTGATTATAACTTGCTAATGATGTATGGTTTGTAATAGAATAATATTCAAAATGAATATAACTTGTTAGGATTGAATAAAGATATATATTAATGATTAATAAATCTATTAAATTTAAAATGGAAAAAATGTAATTTTATTCATTTTGAATAATAAATATACCTTTTATTCATAGTGAATAAACTTATTACTTTGATAGTGAAAACATGTAATTTTATTCACTTTGAATATTAGTTAATATTAAGAGTGAATAAAATTTACAATGGAAAAACATGTAATTTTATTCACTTTTGATATTAGTTAATATTAAGAGTGAATAAAATTTACAATGGAAAAACATGTAATTTTATACATTAAAAAAAATATACCATTTTATTCATACTGAATAAATTTATTACTTTCATACTGAAAAAAACATGTAATTTTATTTACTCTGAATAGCAGTTAATATTCAAAGTGAATATAGCTTGTTATAGATGTTGCATTTTATTCCGGGTGAGTAAATCTATTTCATTCACACTGAATAAAAAGTGATTATTAAAAATTCATAGTGAATAAATATCATCACAATAATGAATAAAAATTGAAATGAATAAAAAGATAAGATATGTCAAAAATATTATTGAAATTCAAAAAATATCATCATATGAATTGTTTTATTATTCAATATTCAAAATGAATACAAAAGAGAACTAATTATTAATACCACTACTAGAAAGTAAAAAAAAAAAAACTCTATTTACTAACATCTTTTCTCGATGGACAATTGCGTAAGTCATGGTTACACATTTTATTACACAACCTACACAATCTCTTTGCCTTTTGCCTCTTTTCGATTGCTTTTTCTTTACTACTCTTCAACTTCTTGCCTGTACCACAACCTTTGTTTTTTATTGATTTAGGATTATGAATATCAACAGCTACTTTTTTTTTAGGTTCATGCTTCTAGTTTTGACACACCAAGCAACGACTCCATAACCTCTTCCCTATTGCGATGAGGAAGACTACATCCACTCGCCTCCAAACTACTCTTCAACTCTTGGATTTTCAAAACAAAGTCTTCAAGCTTCTCCATACCATCAACTACTAGACCAATGCAATAATCAAATGCACCTTGAGCATCATTTTCAAGTTTCTCACGACGCTCATTTCTTTCTCCATACCAATGATGTTTCTTCAACAATTCAGAAGAAATGAGATATTTTCTCCAACGCTTCACTATATATTGCAATGGTATCTCTTCAATGCACATATTTTTTAATACACAAAAAAATATGACGACAAAGCAAACCATAATGATGATAATTAAACAAGCAGCTACAATCCAAAGAACCAGTGCACTTATTATGCACAACGTGCAAAAAATTTGAATAAATTCATTATTCAGAATGAATAATAAATTGTATTCATTATTCACATTGAATAAATAAATATAATTTAAAAACTAAACGAACCTTGTGATTAGACTCTTTCACATAAACTTCTAGATTTGAAGTGCATTCACCATCTTTCCTTTTATTTTGAACCTTCTTCTTCTCAACAACAACAATAACATCATAACCATCTACCAAACTCATAGATGATTGGAAACACAACCAAATAGATTCATTAGTCTCATTCTGAACATCTCTGAATATAGCACGAGTATATATCTTAGAAGCATGAACCTCAATTGGAAGGGGTGTGCTAAACTTTGGTACTGTTGTTCTTGTTTGATGATTAAGCAACCTATGATTATTCTGTTGTTTGTCCATAGCAGAATCAAAAGAGTCCATAAAGGCCATAAGGTTTGCACCATGATGAAAAAAATAGGGAAAATGATGAAAAAATAGGGAAAAGAATGAATTTTCACTCTCAGATCTTGATATCGTTTTCATTTGACGAGTCATAGGAATATCCCTATAAAATGATGCAATCCATCTATGCCTATTATCATACATATAACGGAACCACTTGTGGTCAACGAGATCAAACTCAACAACTAAAGAATTCTATTTCTTTTCAAATTTAATAGCATCAATGTGTTCATCCCATATAAGAGCATGAAACCGTTTGTTGAAATAAGTATTTGAAATAATATTTGAAGAAATATGGGGAAAAATAATATCAAAATATATTAAACATGAATACATTGAATATTCATGTTAACTGATATAAAATGAAAAATTGAAGATGGGATGTATTATTCAGTATGAATAAAGATGATATTTATTATTCAGTATAAAACAATACTTACATTATTTCGTATAAATGATAATATAAAATTTCAAACTAAACATTTTATTCATAGTGAATAAAAAAGATGAAATGTGATTGTTTATGGCTGCAAAAAAAATTGATCTCATGTTCTGGAGATGTTAGATTCATACTGAATATGTAGCTTTATTTAGTTTGAATAAAGGTATATATTCGGTAGGAATACCAATTCAAAATTTTGAACTAAAGGTTTTATTCATAGTGAATAAAACAGATAAAATGTGATTGTTTTTTGCTGAAAAAAAAATTGTTCTCATGTTCTAAACATTGTTCATACTGAATATGTAGCTTTATTCAGTTTGAATAGAGGTATATATTCAGTAGGAATACCACTTTAAACAGTGAACTAAACATTTTATTCATAATGAATAAAACATATGAAATGTGATTGTTTATGGCTGATAAAAAATAAAAATAAAAGAAGTACCTTCGAAGTCAATTTCATACTAATGTGCTACATACAAAACCAGTGCCTTGACTCCGGAAAGACCTTAGAAACAACTTGCTTAACAGCAGGACATTGATCAGTAACAACCAACTTTGGTTGCCTCCCAAAAGATTTCAAGAAAGAATGAAGCAACAATTTATATGCTTCAATATTTTCACCATCAAGAAGACCAGCACCAAGAGTTACACAATTCTTGTGATTGTCAATTCCAGTGAATGGAACAAATACCATACAATATTTAAACAAATTTCATTAATTGTAACAATCGTCAACGTGAGACTTTGTGTTGTTCTTTTCTTTTTTTTAAATAAAAGAAATCATAGGGTAAAATGTGGAAAGTTGAGAAGTTAAGGGACCTTTATGGAAAATATTATTCTCTGTGTGTGTGCGGCGACTCAAGGAAGAAAGGGAAGGATCGATCGCAGCCTTGGAAATTCAGAAATTTGGAAAGAAGAAACCGTAATCGCGTTGGGATTCATCTCCAGGAGGTAAGTATCGAATTTGATTCCTTGTTTTATTTTGTCGACTTAAGTTTTGGAGGATTACATCGATTTGAGAACTGGGATCGAGTCTGGGTTAGGACTGAGGAGTGAGTAAGTTGGATTAGGGACGTTAATCGATGATTGAATCTGGGTGTGTGTTATATTAATCGTTTAAAGAATGGATTGTGGGACAGAATTGATTGTTTTACTCTGTTAGGGTCGTCTGCGAAGGATTATTGTAGTCGACCGGATATTAAGGGTGGAATCGGGAACCGGGGCCGCCCGGGGTAGAGCTACCTGGGCTCGCCCGGTGTGGCGCCGCCCGGGGGCGCCCAGGGATGCGTCGACCGGGGTCTCCAGGGGTATTGGCGACCGGATCACCCCAGACCCGGTAGTTGTGACTGGGCTCCTTTCGACCGGGGTCTCCCGGGGGGGGTGAAGATACCGGGGTCTATTCCTTCTGTTAATTGAAATTTAAGCTAGAAACCCTCAACTAGGATTTAATAATTTAGTGGCCGTAAATTTGTATTGTAGGGAGTCGATCTTTGCAAAGATAGTGTTCGTATGAGAACCCGAGTCCTTCCAATAAGGTGAGTTCCCTTACTTTGAAAATTGTAGTTACCTTTGAACTGAAAATGGTTTTTTACTTGATAATGACCATTTAATTTATTGTCAATATTTGATCAATCATATTTTGGGATTATGGTAAGCGGTTGTTATATGAAGCTTTGTTTCACTTTATGTTCTTTCTCATATGCATGTATATATATATATATATATATATATGTTGACATGTCAATATGAATGAACATTTTGCCATGGCTAATTATAACCATCGGCGATGGTTGAACCGTGTGTTTGGAATCTGTTTCCCTACACACGGAAAACGACATCTACAGGTTGTGGGATTAATCTTATTAAACTATACATGTTTTCGGTTTATAATAACAACAGGACGAGGTTGGGAATTCACTAGACCTTTCGGTCTAATCCTCGTTTCCTCTTTTATCAAAACCCATTTTCAGGTAGCACGGTTGCGTCTGGATCTTCTAAAGGCAAGGAGAAGCTTTAGGAGCTGGAACATCATGAGCGGGACTTAGTAGCGGCTTAGTTGGAGTTTTCTTTTATAGATTATCGGTTGTATTTGTCATGGTGTTGAACCATATTGGTTAACTTGTATCTAACTTTGTTTTGGGACCCGTTTATGGGAATTGGAACTTATATATATATATATATATATATATATATATATATATATATATATATTGTTATGGGTATTACCGGAAGTTCATAAAAGATTTCTCTGGAATAGCCACTCGCTAACTTCATTGACGAAAAATAATGTAAAGTTTGTATGGATGGAAGTTCAGAGGGAGGCCTTCCAAAGACTTAAGGATATGTTGAGTAGTGCTCCGATCTTGGCCCTGTCGGACGGTACAGAAGACCTCGTAGTATATAGCGATGCGTCTAGATTAGGTTTGGGATGTGTCCTTATGTAGCGGGGAAAGGTAATTGCTTACGCATCACGCCAGTTGAAGGATCACGAATCGTGATACCCTACTCACGATTTAGAGCTGGCCGCCGTGTTTTTTGCGATGAAGATTTGGAGGCACTACCTGTATGAGACGCAATGTTAGATCTTCACAGATCGCAAAAGCCTTTGTCATTTGTTCGACCAGAAGGAATTGAATATGGGTTAGTGGAGGTGGATGGAATTATTAACCGATTATGATTGTAAGATAGAATACCATCCCGGGAAGGCTAACGTAGTAGCAGACGCCCTGAGTCGAAAGGAAAGAAGTGAAAACCTAATGCTGGTAGCGACGAGAACTGAGGTAATGCCAACTCTACTGGATGAAATTAAGAGATTTCAAGTGAAAGCCCTAAGGCCTGAGAACCTTAAAGCTGAGAGAGTGGCAGGCCTTACAAGTTTGTTAGTAGAAGACAGTCGGGGACTAAAGTGCTACTGTGGGAGGATTTGGGTTCCGAAACTTGGGGATTTGAGAATGACCATCCTAGCGGAGGCTCACAAGTCAAAGTATTCGATTCATCCAGGAATGAACAAGATGTACCGAGATCTGAGAGTAGACTACTAGTGGTCGGGATTGCAGAAGGATATAGCTCACTATGTGGAGAGGTGCCTGACATGTCTGCAGGTAAAAGTGGAACATCAACGACCATACGGGAAACTTCAACCGTTAGAAATTCCTGTCTGGAAATGGGAACAAATCACAATGGATTTTGTGACTATGTTGCCTAGGACTCCGAAAGGTTACGACGCGATTTGGGTCATCGTGGATCGCCTTACCAAATCAGCGCATTTCTTACCCATCAAAGAAACCTACTCCATGGAAAGACTCACGAAGTTGTATATCGACGAGATTGTTGTCCGCTATGGTGTGCCCCTGTCAATTGTGTCCGATCGGGATAGTCGATTCTCTTCAAACTTTTGGAAGAGCTTCGAACGGGAGATGGGGTCGAAAATCAAGATGAGCACGGTGTTCACCCGCAAACCAACGGTCAGAGTGAATGGACTATTCAAACCCTAGAGGATATGCTGAGAGCATGTGTCTTGGATTTCCATGTTTTATGGGAAAACCATTTGCCATTAATTGAGTTCGCTTACAATAATAGCTACCACGCGAGCATCAAAGTTGCCCCGTATGAAATGTTTTATGGTAGGAAATGTCGAACCCCTTTGTGCTGGAACGAGTTGGAGAAAGGCAACTGGCTGGGCCAGAGTTAGTGCAGATGATTGCGGATAAAATCGTTCAAGATCGAGAGAGACTGAAAGTGGCGCACAACCGTCAGAAGAGTTACGCTGATAAACGCTGGAAAGATATAGAATTCCAGGTAGACGATAGAGTGATGTTGAGGGTATCACCTTGGAAAGGGGTAATCCTCTTTAGGAAGAAAGGGAAGTTAAGCCCACGATTTATTGGGCCGTTTAAGATTACTGAACGTGTGGGGGTCGTGGCGTATAAGTTGGAATTACCTGAAGAGCTGAAGGGTATCCACAACACTTTCCATGTCTCCAACTTGAGAAAGTGTTTAGCAAATGTAGATATGGCTGTACCTTTGCAAGACATCCGGGTGGACAAGAAGTTGAACTTCGCCGACGAACCTGAATCTATAGTGGATCGTAAGGTTAAACAACTAAGGTCAAAGGATATCAATCTAGTGAAAGTTCAATGGAAGTTCCATAAAGGGTGAGTAGCGACGTGGGAGTTAGAATCAGAGATGTTGTCTAGATATCCGCATTTATTTGACGAGGAAATTCCGAGGACGAAATTCTTTTAACGAGGGGAGTGTTGTAACAACCGTCAACGTGAGACTTTGTGTTGTTCTTTTCTTTTTTTAAATAAAAGAAATCATAGGGTAAAATGTGGAAAGTTAAGAAGTTAAGGGACCTTTATGGAAAATGGGATCATTTAGGGCCTAAAACACTAGGTCACTATTGATTTTGGGGGAAAACAATATTCTCTGTGTGTGCGGCGACTCAAGGAAGAAAGGGAAGCATCGATCGCAACCTTGGAAATTCAGATATTTGGAAAGCAGAAACCGTAATCGCGTTGGGATTCATCTCAAGGAGGTAAGTATCAAATTTGAATCCTTGTTTTATTTTGTCGACTTAAGTTTTTGAGTATTACATCGATTTGAGAACTGGGATCGATTCTAGGTTAGGACTGAGGAGTGAGTAAGTTGGATTAGGGATGTTAATCGATGATTGAATCTGGGTGTGTGTTATATTAATCGTTCAAAGAATAGATTGTGAACATAATCTATTATTTTACTCTGTTAGGGTCGTCTGCGAAGGATTATTGTAGTCGACCGGATATTAAGGGTGGAATCGGGAACCGGGGCCCCCCGGGGTAGAGCCTCCCGGGGTCGCCCGGTGTGGCGCCGCCCGAGGTTGCCCAAGGATGCGTCGCCCGAGGTCTCCCAGAGCATTGGCGACCGGATCACCCTGGACCCGGTAGTTCTGACTGGGCTCCCTTCACCCGGGGTCACCTGGGGGGTGTCAAGATACCGGGGTCTATTCCTTTTGTTAATCGAGATTTAAGCTAGAAACCCTCAAGTAGGATTTAATAATTTAGTGGCCGTAAATTTGTATTGTAGGGAGTCGATCTTTCCAAAGATAGTGTTGGTGTGAGAACCCGAGTCCTTCCAATCAGGTGAGTTCCCTTACTTTGAAAATTGTAGTTACCTTTGAACTGAAAATGGTGTTTTACTTGATAATGACCATTTAATTTACTGTCAATATTTGATCAATCATATTTTGGGATTATGGTAAGCGGTTGTCATATGAAGCTTTGTTTCACTTTATGTTCTTTCTCATGTGCATGTATATATATATATGTGTGTGTGTGTGTGTGTGTGTTGACGTGTCAATATGAAAGAATATTTTGCCATGGCTAATTATAACCATCGGGGATGGTTGAACCGTGTGATTGGAATCTGTTTCCCTACACACGGAAAACGGCATCTACTGGGGGGCCGTATGGGGATCTACTGGGGCCCCGTGGACGAGTAGTCCTAATTTGCAAGGTTGGACATCGGTATTGATTAAAATCAATTATGGTGGTTTACAACTTGTGGGATTAATCTTATTAAACTGTACATGTTTTCGGTTTATAATAACAACAGGACGAGGTTGGGAATTCACTAGACCTTTCGGTCTAATCCTCGTTTCCTCTTTTATCAAAACTCATTTTCAGGTAGCAGGGTTGCGTCTGGATCTTCTAAAGGCAAGGAGAAGCTTTAGGAGCTGGAACATCATGAGCGGGCCTTAGTAGCGGCTTAGTTGCAGTTTTCTTTTATAGATTCCCAGTTGTATTAGTCATGGTGTTGAACCATATTGGTTAACTTGTATCTAACTCTGTTTTGGGACCCGTTTATGGGAATTGGAATTTATATATATATATATATATATATATATATATATATTGTTATGTTAATACAAGATATAAAGAAACAATTCTTACTTATTTGTTCGAAAGGTTGCATCAAATAAAACAATGTCACCAAATAATTCAATACACCTTCATCGCATTTATATTCAAAGGAATAATTTGGAACATACAACTTCCTATTATTCATTTTCCTAGCAAATAAATTTGCATCGGTATCACCAATGAAACAATTACTATCCTGCTGAAAACTCTTATACTCAACCTTAGTACAACCAACCATTTCATACCCACCCTTCAACTGACAAAGAATGTTATGGGCTTGTGTAGCACCAAAATTTGCATTAGACATCTTAAGAATCAACCTTTGTTGAGAATAATCTAATTTGCGACTACTTTTTAGCAAGTGCTTCGAATCTTCATCAAATAAACAATTATTATGTTTCTCTTCAAATGCATATAATCTAAAAGACCTCGCTCCAGGAATAACTTTGAACTCCACACAAGCTTCACAACCGGTTCTATGAATGTTACTACTAATTTTCTTCTTCGATACATCCAATGTATCTGCCTGAACAGAATCTGGAAATCCAGCTCTATTGCATACAACATACCTCAAAACAATCATCAAATATGCATTTCTTTTCACAGAAGATAGTCTAACATAATTCTTATATATTTCAATACCTATCTCCAATTATTCATAAACTTTCCCCACAACATACTTCAAATCATCATCCACAACTAGGATCCAAAACTTCACTCCATCACTACCATCAATTCCAATACTTGAAGAATCGTCTTGACCTCCACTATAAATTTGATCTACAAAACATATTCAGAATGAATAAAAATGAAAATAATAAAATTCGGAATACATGTAGAAACAAAATTACAAAAAGATGATTACACATACACTTTATTCCTCATGAATAAAATATATCAATCAACATATGAAAGATATTCAAAATGAATAAAGAATTAACAAGAAATATATTAATCAACTATTCAGTATGAATAAAGAATGATTGTTAATTAAAAAACACAAAACAGAACATGAATATATACACTATTCAATATCAATAAAGATGATATGTATTTATATAATTTCAATATTCAGTATGAATAAAGATGATACGCTACTTAAAAATTTCACTATTCAATATAACTAAAGAGGATAAATATAACAACACATATACAAACTGAATATTAATGAACTATTCAGTATGAATAAAGAATGATTGTTAATTAAAAAACACTAAAACAGAACATGAATATATACACTATTCAATATGAATAATGATGATATGTATTTATATAATTTCAATATTCAGTATGAATAAAGATGATACGCTACTTAAAAATTTCACTATTCAATATAACTAAAGAGGACAAATATAACAACACATATTCCAACTGAATACTAATAAGAAACACATTTAAAAAGTCGAAATACTACATGAACAAAATTAATAACAAAAACATAAACATCAAAAACAGCTAATTTAATGATAAATAATAACTTTAAAACTAAGAACTAATACAAAAGAACATTCAATTAAAAATTAATCATATTATATTACAAGAAAAAAGATTAATTAAAAAAAACTTACAGATCGATGATTCCTCAACATTCGATAAGGTGGAGAACATAGAAAAAGAATCAATTTCATAGTTTCCTGTATCCACATAATCATAATCATCAACAAAATTGACTCTTTGACCAACAAAAAGTGTAAAATTCTCAACAGGAACATAATCCATATAAAAACAGTATGATATGAAGAAATCGATAAAATTCAGATCAAAATATTGATTTCAAGCAATCACGAAAGATGAACGAATCGATAAAAGAAAAAGAATCAAGAAAGATGAAGAAATTGATGAAGAAATAGATAATCGATAGATCTATTAGAAAGAAATCGAGCTAAGAAAAATAAGGAAACGATCGAATAATGAGAGAAAGAATCACGAAATATAAGTTATTTAGAAGAAATCGATATGAGACAAAAATAAGGATTCTGCCAGAATTACCCCTGAAGCCGTATTGATCCATCAACTCCAATTTAGCTGGAATCAAGGGTTGTGATTTGTCCTCAAGTGCACAATGAAAGATGGGTTTTCATTTGAAGTTTCCTCTATCTCCATATAGATATGTATGTAAACGCCACCTTCTTTCAACAAATTATCACACCTAACAAACAAGTTTGTTGTCATTATAGATTGCTACATGATGGAACAAACAAATTTGGTACCAATATGCCAACATACATAATTTGAAAGGATATAAGACAGGTGAAAAAAAGGAAAGTATATTTTCACATGTAATAACCATATCCAAGCTAATCAGCTCTCCATTCTTCTTTGAATTTAGTGACTCCCACAATCACGATACTTTAGCTTTAGTGGCCAAAGATTCATCGTCAATACTCAAATCCTTATGGCCAACAAATTCCATTTTCAAGATTGGAAAACGTGTGTAGTTGTTTTTATTACACACAAATGTTTATGATCACCATCTGCATATATACAAAAAACAATACACTATTTATACATTTAATGCATTTTCAGTTAGATATTCGGAAATGTGTCTTAAAAGCAATTAAGACATGGGAGAGGTTAGACAATTAATCATAGTTTAATAATTGCAATATTGCACTAATTACAACTTATTAATTAAAGAAACCACACACTAATTGAACATTTATTGCATCGTAAGTTAAATATATGAAAGGTGTGTCTTAAAACTAATTTTCGGACTAAAAAGTGGTACCAGAACCGGACCGAACCGGTTGGTATTGAATGTTTTTGGGACTAAAATGTATTACAGAAAACCGAATCGGTTTGGGTTACGGGACGGAAAAATTGGTATTAGGACCACTAAGGACCGAAAACTTTAAAATGTATCAAATGTGTATCAAAACCAATCGTAAACCAAAATACTCTCATGATGTTTTAAATGTGTTTCAAAACCAATCCCAAACCAAGAACATGTTCTTACGGGTAACGAGAATATTAAAATATATGTTTTTGAAAGGTGAATTCTATTCATAGAGGGTAAGAATACATGTTTTTAACCAAGAACATAATTGAAAAAAGGTGAAACAAATAAAAACTTACTTGAGTTTGATCCATGTAGGTGTTGAATACCGAATGTCGAATCCCGAATTTGTCGATTTTTTGACGTGTGTATGTGGGGGGTGATTTTTTTATGGTGATAAAAAAAAAATTGAAGAAGATATGGATTCTTATGGAGAAGGCTTGGGAGTTTAGGAGATGATGTAGTTTGATTAGGAAAAGATAAATTTTATTTAGGAGATAGATATGCATAATTAAAGAATTTAAAAAGATATTGCCTTTTAAAATTCCGGTTAGGTTCCAATTTTTTTTCGGGAAAATTCTGAGTATCGAATACTTAAATACTGAATACCAATTTTCAGGATTATTTGGGATCGAAAACCGAACCGAATACATGGTATCGGTTCGGGTTCGGTATGGTACCATTCGGTCCCGGTTCGGTTAGTAAAAACGGCCCTCGATGCTCATCCCTAACAAAAAGTTGTTATGATTAACCAAAAATCACACAATAACCATTCATTTATTGAATGGTAAGATAAATATATGAAAGATGTGTTTTAAAAACTAAGCATTGGATAAATAGAAATTAAAACAAATTTCTCTAATTTGTGATTCATTCTGCCCTATCAAAATTCATAAGCAAACATTTATGTTATTAATTATCAATGATCATATTTAATATCTACAAAACGTATTTACAAAATGTTTTGCATAATTATGCAGCTTGTTTGTGATAGAAAGATAGTACCTAACGCAAAACCAAGTTAAATATATATAGATATATATATATATATATATCAAATATTTTTACCCTCTTGATATATTTGTAGCGAGATTACAATCATACCTACATCTTACTGTTAAAATGGTGACATAAGAGATTCGGGCTTGGGATATGGAACAGGTTATAAAGGGGTGTAGAGTAGTAGTACTAGATTATACTTGATACTTTATGGTTTGTGGCCACATCATTGTATATACAAGGATCTTATGTCATGAGTATATATATATATATATATATATATATATATATATATATAATGGTTGACGGAAAAGGATGTATTCATTTTTCAGATGTTACTACCCTAGGCCAACAACAATTAAACTTGTTTGTAGTCCGACCTTGATCCTTTACAATATTGTTTTTGGAGCTGAGGAGCCTGCACCAATTTAAAGGTTTGGTTTTAAAAATTTGGTGGCCTTATGTTCTTCAACTTGTTTTATCTTGGTTTGGTGGGTTTGATAACATTCAAATTCAACAAGTTTTATGTCGGCTAATATTTGATAAATCAAGCTATTGGGACCATTGTTGAGACCATTCATTAGCTGTTGAGCTGAGTACCGCTCAAAGTGAGGTTTTGTTAATAGTCTGATATAGGAAGAAACGTATTCAAATCAGGTTTATGGTGCTATAAGTATGGTTGTTTGTATTATAGATGGTACCGGTTCGCTTAATTCTTCGCTGGCTTACAGAAACATAGAAGACCATAAAAATCCTTTAATTGAGATCATTTGTCCTTGTGGAGTCTGTTCCTATTTGGAGTTCGAATAACATGTTTCACAAAAGGTATAGGCAAACAATATGGGATCTGTTATGGGGTTGGCATAAGAGTGGGATTACTTTGATTTCGGTTTTTTTTTTGTCCATCATGGTTGCACTTTACAGATCGTGTTGGTCTTGGTTTAATTTTTTCCTTTTTACGGATTATAATGTGGGGGCCAATTATCGGTCTGGTATTTTTGGTTTAAATGGAACAGTTCTAAAACTTGGAGTTTTTTAGGTCATTATCAATTTATTGGTTTGGTATTGCCTTCCTTTTCAGCTACTATTTTTTATGCATGAAGAAGATAAACCTATATGTCCTCGTATCTTGTATGAACCTAAATAACTATATCAAGTTCTAAATCATTTGCAGAAAATAAGAACTATATAGCAGCGATGTTGTTCTTAAATATCTTTTATATAATGTAACACTCCATTTTAAAAACATGTAACTATTCTTACCCGAATTGAACTGTAATTAAATATGACAATCAAATATAGTTGAGGGGTTAAAACCGTCATTTAACTAAACTTTTATTAATTATATATAACATATATAATAAATGATAAAAATATACACTTAGATGAAATCATCCTCCTTCGTCTTCTTCATTCTCTTAACCGTCATTCTCTCATCTCTCTCTCTCAAAATCTCTTCCTTCTCTCTAAATTTCTATCAATTTCGTAAAGCAAATCAACGAAACAATTACACATTCGGAATCTGTTGGGGAATGGGGTTGCAGAAAATCAGTGGGTAGAGAGAGATGAGAGATGATCGGAACTTGGATAGAAAGTGAGATCGCGTGAGAGCTCGCTTTCCTTAAGTGTTATTTCGACCAAATTCTGCCTGGGTATCACGAAATACACTCGAGGATAATCTCAAAATTCACATTATCGATTCTGGCAGAAATCGACACTATTTAAACACCAAGAGAATATAACTGATGCCATAATATTAATGATTATAATCATCCATTTAATGGAATTGATTGTTAATTGGTCAATTGATGTAGGTTATAAATCAAATTGGGAGTTACAAAAGAGATTGATTGGGGGTTACAAACCGCACCAGCAACAGTGCATTACGAGGGTAGCCGCGCGGGTTAACCCGCGGCACAACCCGCGTGAGCCTCTGTTCGTCCCAAATCCAGTGCACCACGCGGGTAGCCGCGCGGGTTTAACCCGCGGCACAACCCACGTGAGCCACTGTTTCGTCTCACAAACACCAATTTTCTTTCCTAACAATCTCGGGTCATAGTTAGCTTACACGAGTGTGCACTCCCCATTATTATCTTTGTGAATCCAATTACACAAAATGACCGATGATTTCACTAAAATCACCAACATTCCTCCCCCATTTTAGTGCAATCCTTGATTCACAAATAAGATTAATATAGCAAACAAACTCATGCATAAATGAAAATATCTAAAAGATTGAATTTCCATCTTAGTACATTACACATTTCAAATACTCGAGAATTCGGGTGTCCTATGTATTGAACCCTTCAACCCATTTGAGTACCAGAAAATAACATACACATGAATTTAAAATTCTCTAAAGTTTAAACTTGACACTATACAGGTCGTGTGTCCTTATCCATTCGTGAGTGCATCAAAGCTAAGTCCAAGCTTCTTGAAGCGGCCACACTTCGCACTCATATAGGTAGTTCCTTTCATCATGCACCATGCATTTTAACAAAAGAACAATTACCTCCTCGCTTGCAATACCGAGCACATACCTTGGGATGATTACCTTGTGCTCCAATCCCTTATAGTGAACTTTCCCATTGAATTCAACTTCTAACGTTGTATTAGAAGGGAATTGGGTATCTCACCGTTAGAGATTCAAATGGACTTTAAACCCATCCCGATTACCGACTTGTGAACCAAGTCCCTAGCTAACCCCTTCGTCAAGTGGTCCGCTAGATTTTGTTGCGACCGAACAAATTCAACCGAAATCACCCCATTCGTGATTAGCTCACGAATCATGCTATGTCTAACACCTAGTTGTCTAGACTTGCCATTGTACACTTGACTATAAGCTTTAGCGAAAGTAGCCGCACTATCACAACGGATAGAAATGGGTGATATTGGTTTTGGCCATAACGGAATTTCGTTGACTAAATTCCTTAGCCACTCCGCCTCTTTACCGACAGCGGATAATGCCACAAATTCCGACTCCATAGTCGAACTCGTGATGCAAGTTTGCTTCTTGGAAGCCCATGAAATGGCACCTCCCCCAAGCAAGTACACCCAACCACTCGTAGAAGAGTGATCTTCTAAGTTGGTAATCCAACTTGCATCCGAATATCCCTCTAAAACCGAAGGAAACCCGACATATGACAAACCATAATCAATGGTTTTCTTCAAGTATTTAAATACTCGTCCTATCGCTTGCCAAGGATGTATACTAGGATTACTAGTATACCTACTCAACTTGCCTACGGCAAAAGCGATGTCCGGCCTAGTGCTTGTCATGGCATACATCAAGCAACCAATAGCCTTTGAGTACTCGAGTTGTGACACAGCTTCACCCGAATTGGGCATAAGCTTCACACTCGGATCAAATAGAGTACTCACCGGAGAACAATCAAAGTAATTAAATTTCTTTAATACTTTCTCGATGTAATGAGATTACGTAATTGCAATCCCTTTGTTCTCACGCTTGATCCTTATTCCAAGGATCACCTTCGCTTCTTCCATATCTTTCATGGAGAATTTTGATGACAAAAACTCGTTAGTTTTATCAACTTGATTTTGGTCAGTGCCAAAAATCAACATGTCATCAGCATATAAGCAAATTATTACTCTGTTACCGGATATGTCAAATTTGCTATATACACACTTGTCCGTTTGGTTTAACATGAAACCGTTGGGCAAGGTAACTTCATCAATTTTTTGATGCCTTTGTTTGGGTGCTTGTTTAAGCCCATACAATGATTTTACATGTTTACAAACCTTATGCTCCATCCCGGGCATAATAAAACCTTCTGGTTGTTTCATGTAAACTTCTTCCTCCAAGTCACCATTTAAGAATGCCGTTTTGACATCCATTTGGTGAATCACTAAATTGTGGATAGCTCCTAAGGTTATCAACAATCTAATCTTGGAGATCCTTGCAACCGGGGCATAGGTATCAAAATAATCGATGCCTTCCCGTTGCCTAAAGCCTTGGATTACCAATCGAGCTTTGAACTTCTCGATTGATCCATCGGCTTTCATCTTCCTTTTGAAGATCCACTTGCAACCCAACGGTTTACAACCCGGTGGCAAGTCCGATAATACCCAAGTATTATTCCCCATGATGGAATCTATCTCATCATTTATTGCTTCTTTCCAGAAAGCAATGTCTTGAGACTTCATAGCCTCATCAAATGATTTTGGATCTTCCTCAATACTATATATAATAGTAAGAGAATTGTGATCCAATTTCATCTCTTGATCCTTCTACCAAGTATACATGGAAATCGGGACCAAAGGATTTTTCAATCCTTCATCTTTTGCTCCTTCGAAGCATCGGAGATTCGGTTGGAACAATTGCTTGTTCTTCAACCTCACTAGTTACACTAGTATTTGGAACAAGATCCTTCGCCCTAGGTATTGAAGAGAATCTAGTCTCATCAAATAATGCCTTGGAATGCTCGGCATATCCAACAAAGATGCAATCAATACCCTTTTCACCCAAGGTTTTCCTTTTGGGTTCGGGTAGTCGAACAACCGCTCGACAACCCCAAACTCGAATATAATTCAAGTTAGGCCTTTTCTTGAACCAAAGTTCATATGGGGTAATCTTGTTCCTTTTATTGGGAACTCGATTTAATAAATAACAATCCGTTAACATGGTTTCACCCCAAAATCCATCACTCAATCCCGAGTAGGATAACATAGAGTTCACCATTTCTTTGAGAACTCTATTTTTCTGTTCCGCCACACCATTTTGTTGTGGTGTATAAGGCGCCGTAGTTTCATGAATTATTCCTACGGATTGGAAAAACATGGGGTCGTAAAATTCCCCACCACGATCGGTGCGTAAACATTTAATTAAACCGTTCATTTGCAATTCAACTTCCGTTTTATAAATTTCAAATTTATCCAACGCTTCATCTTTTGAGTGCAATAAATAAATATAACAAAACCGTGAAGCGTCGTCAATAAAAGTAACAACATACTTTTTATTACCAAAAGACGGAGTTGAATGCAAATCACAAAGATCACTATGAATTAATTCAAACACCGACGAATCCCTTTTAACATTGGGAAACGGTTGCCTAGTGATCTTCGTCAACATGCAAGTTTTACATTTTCCGGTTTTAACGTCAAAAGCCGGAATAAGACCGTCTTTTGACATTTCAACCATTCTTTTAAAATTAACATGACCTAGTCTAGCATGCCATAAACTAGAATCAACAAGAACTTCATTTGCAATATAAATAGAATTCGAAAAAAAATTCTTATTACTTAAACTTAACATGAACATGTCATTATTCAAATAACTGAATCCTACAAAAGAGCCACCTTTAGACAAGGTAAACTTTCCGGACTCAAAAACTTGCCTATATCCTAACTTATTCAAGGTACTACCGGAAACCAAATTCTTTCGAATTTGTGGTACAAAAAAAACGTCAACAAGTTCAATTATTTTATTAGAGCTAAATTCTAGCCTAACTAAGCCACATCCAAGAATGGGAGCATTTGACTCGTTCCCCATGTGTAGCACGGATCCGTCTTCAACCGGTTCCAAAGAGGAGAACCAACGTCGATCCTTGCACACATGACTCGAGGCACCCGTGTCAATCCACCAAGCATCATCATCCTGTACATAAAATGATTCGGATATTAGTGGTACATAATTCAAATTTGAATTAAAACCAAAGTCAATAAACTGACCTTGCCGTGGGTGTTGATCCTTGGATCCATGCCCACCACCACTTGTGCTTGCTCCACTTTTATTCTTGACAACCCGACAATCCCGCTTGAGATGTCCGGTCATACCACAAGTCCAACAGGTTAATTTAACCTTTTTGTTGGGCCCTTTCTTGGCTTCATTGAACTTACGTTTTCCCTTGAAGTTGTTGGATCTTCCCTCTTCCACCATGTTCACCGAAGGTGCAGAAACCTCTTTTATCTTAGGTTTCTCAGTCTCTTGCGCCCGAAGAGATTCCTCTATGCGCAAGTGACTACCGAGTTGTACAAGAGACAACTCTTCCTTCTTGTGTTTCAACATATGTTTGAAGTCTTTCCAAGAGGGAGGCAATTTATCAATAATGCTCGATACGGAGATGGATTCGTCCATCTTCATATCATGTTGAGCATATTGGCCTAGAATGCGTAGGAGCTCATTATATTGCTCCATCACAGGCCTTGAATCCACCATTTTGTAATTATTAAAATTACTCACGAGGAACTTCTTACTAGAAGCACCCTCCGCCATGTATTTGGACTCAAGAGAGTCCCATAGCTCTTTAGCGGATTCAACGTTTTGATAGATATCGAAGAGGGAGTCACACATACCGTTCAAGATGTGACCACGACATATGTAGTCGTCGTTCTCCCATTTGCCGCGACGTCGGGTCATCTCCAACGTCTCGTCCTCCATCACCTCCGGAATGGGCGTGCTTAACACGTACACGACCTTCAACGTGGTCAACAAGAAGTGCATCTTCTTTTGCCATCGTCAAAAGTCAACGCCTTCAAACTTCTCCAGCTTGGTGAACTTGGTCGTCATGTCTCTCACCGATTGATCGAGTTCCATCTCTCACAAACGAAATAACACCTATGATTGTTGGGGAATGGGGTTGCAGAAAATCGGTGGGTAGAGAGAGATGAGAGATGGTCGAAACTTGGATAGAAAGTGAGATCACACGATAGCTCGCTTTCCTTAAGTGTTATTTCGACCCTATTCTGCCTGGGTATCACGAAATACACTCGAGGATAATCTCAAAATTCACCGTATCGATTCTGGCAGAAATCGACACTATTTAAACACCAAGAGAATGTAACCGATGCCATAATATTAATGATAATAATCATCCATTTAATGGAATTGATTGTTAATTGGTCAATTGGTGTAGGTTATAAATCAAATTGGGAGTTACACAAGAGATTGATTGGGGGTTACAAACCGCACCAGCAACAGTGCATTACGCGGGTAGCCGCGCGGGTTAACCCGCAACACAACCCGCGTGAGCCTCTGTTCGTCCCAAATCCAGTGCACCACGCGGGTAGCCGCACGGGTTTAACCCGCGGCAAAACCCGCGTGAGCCACTGTCTCCCACACGAAACAGTGCACCACGCGGGTAGCTGCGCGGGTTAAGCCGCGGCACAACCCGCGTGAGCCACTGTTTCGTCTCACAAACACCAATTTACTTTCCTAACAATCCCGGGTCATAGTTAGCTTACACGAGTGTGCACTCCACACCTTCTAACTCCTGTTATAGCTTAGCTACAAACCCCATTGTTATCTTTGTGAATCCAATTACACAAAATGACCGATGATTTCACTAAAATCACCAACAGAATCTACTCTTCGAGTCCTTCTTAGACGTATAAATTTCTTCTCAAGTTATTTAAGTTGGTATGTTAGGGTAGTTGAAGTTGGTTGGTAAATTATGATGTGTTATTGCAATGTTATAATCAAATACATGTTTAGAAATGTTTGGGTTTGTCAAAATTACAAAAGGGTAAAGTTTAGAATCAAAACGGTGATATTTGTATCTAGATGTTTAGCCGCACACCAAGTGTTCGGTGTAATGCCTAAGAGAATAAAATTTCGTGATTAAGCTTAGGATAATAACCATTGAGTTTGATGTTATGCGGGTAATAATAATTAATGGTTTAAATAGGCAATCAAACGGGTTAAACTCCGTCCTGAGTCTCGGTTGATCACGTGTTACATCTCAATTTGATTAAGGTATGAATTTCATTTATTTTGAATCGTGGGCAACTAGTTGTTGTAGTTGACCTTTCCTAAAGGTGGTTTAACGTCTTGTGATTGATCAATTGAACATGGTCAACGAAATGTGTACTTATACACACACACATTGATTTTGGTTTGAATCTTATGTTTGAACGTTTTCGTGTTTTGTTGTCTCATATTTAGGTTGAGTGATGAATCATTTGTTGAACCTTTTGGCATTTTATTAAAATGTGTCTTGTATGAAATTGTTTATGAAAACTTGTGAACTATATTGAATTTTATTTTTATGAACGCCATTCGGGTAAGTGACATATGTTTAGTTTTCGTTGTTTTTAGAACAACACAATAACTGGGCTCATTATTTGGGATGCCTTCTATGGCAACTTTGTTGTCATGGTGTAACGCGGTCCACTAGAGTTAGGCCCATTAGTGGCTTACGTGAACCCATTCTGGGACTAGGTTGACTTTGTTGGCTCCAGGGCGGATGGGTCGATTCTAGAACTTTTTCCACAGAATATGTGACCGTGGTTAAAGTCATGGGAAATTCGAGTGTGTGTGCCCGCACACCGACCCAATAGTTCGTGTGGTTGATCACCCCACGAACACAATAGGAATTGACGGACTTTATTTATATTACGTTTTGAAGTTAAAATGTGAACCATTATTGAGATTCTTGCTTTTGATTTTGACTATTAAATAACATTGTTTTTGCTATGAAGTTGAGTTTCATGAACTTTCGTCTAATGAATTTTTAAGTCTTCCGATTCGTTATCAATGTTTTCATTATTATTTACGAATTTATATTATAATCCATTCAATGAGCTCAGTGCTCAGCCATGTTTTTGTTTTCTGACACGACAGGTTCGAAGTGACGTTTACGGGGACGGAACTTGAGATCGAGCGTGAGATTTTAGAGTTCATAGACTCACCTTATCTTATAAACGTTCTAAGTCTATAAAAACTTTTTGAAGTTTGATATTTGGATTGTAAAATATGTTTTAGAAGTCTGTAATTACATGTTTAGAGTTTATTAATAGCTCTGAATTATTTCTGTATTTGTGTTATGTCCCGTTTCGTGACATCACCTGTTCCGGACCACGGGGAGGGGGGATGGTACATATAATAGTAGGACCAATGTAAAAATTGTAGATAGGAAGTTAACAAATAAAGAATATGGAAATCATTTGCAACCCTTCTGATTACTTTATACAGAAATAGAAATGGGGAATCAAATTATTAAATTACTAATTACCAATGTAGGTGAACGAAGAGCGAAACTAAGCACATTTTGCACCATTGTTTATTACGACCCGAAACCTATCAACGATTCCTTCCTTTTCTGTTACTATTTTTGATGCATGAAGAAGATGACCAAATATGGCCTCTTGTCTTGGGTGAACCTAAATAATAGCAAGAGGATATAAGAATTTCATGTTTTAAATTATGGGGTTTGCCTAAGCACAGGATTACTCCGATTTGGTTTTTTGTCCATCATGGTTGCACTCTATAGATCCTGCTAGTCGTGGGTTGATTTCATCCTTTATATGGAAAACAATGTGGTAGCCAATTATGGGTATGGTATTTTTGGTTTAAGTGGAATAGGTCTAAAACTTGCTTCTTTTTATTGATACAAATTTGTGTTTTTTTTTATTTAAAGTGACCTTTAGCCAAATTATAAATAGTTAGGTGTGCATGAAAAGTTTAGCCAAATTATAAATAGTTAGGTGTGCATGAAAAGTATCGGATCGGGTTTATGGTGCTATAAGGTTAGTTGTTTGTAATATAGATGTTACCTATTCCCTTGATTCTTAACCAGCTTATAGAAACATAGAAGACCTAAAAAAAACCTTTGATTGAGATCAGCTTGTCCATATGGAGTTTGTCCCTATTAGGAGTTGGAATAACTTATTTCATAAAAGGTATGGGCAAGCATTATCTGATCTGTTATGGGGTTGGCATAAGAGTGGGATTACTCTGATTTGGTCTTTTTGTACATCATGGTTGCCCTCTACAGATCCTGCTAGTCTTGGGTTGGTTTCTTCCTTTATATAGATTATTAATGTGGCAGCCAATTATGGGTCTGGTATTTTTGGTTTAAGTAGGACATGTATAAAACTTGGGTACTTCTTTGTGTTTATCAATTGCAACTCATCTGATTAATTTATGCAGAAACATAACAGAGCAATCAAATTATTAAATTACCAATTACCAATTTAGGAGATAGTTGAATGTTGAGCAATGAAAAGCGAAATTATATGCACTTACACTATTGTTGATAACAACACGAAATCTATCAACGATGTCTTCTTTTTTTGCTACTATTTTTTATGCATGAAGAAGATGACGTTATATGTCCTCGTATCTTTTGCTTGAACCTGGATAATAGCAAGAGGAAATAACTATTTCAAGTTTTAAATCATGGCAGAAAATAAGAACTATATAACAACATGTTGATCTTAAATAACTTTTATATAATAAAAGGACCTATGTAAAAATTGTAGATAGGAAGTTAACAAATAAAGAACATGGGAATCAATTTCAACTCATCTCATTAATTTATGCAGAAACAGGAAAGGGGAATGAAATTATTAAATCACCATTTACCAATGTAGGTGAATGAACATTGAAACTAAACACAGTTGCACTGTTGTTGATAACGACCCATAATCCATCAACGATGTACTCCTTTTCTACAACTATTTTTGATGCATGAAGAAGATGACCCAATATGTCCTTGTGTCTTAGCTGAACCTAAATAATAGCAAGAGGATATAGGAATTTCAAGTTTTAGATGATGGCAGAGAATAAGAACTATCAGGGTCGTTCCTCGCATTTGGGAGGCCCTGTGCAAAAATCTAAATATGATTTTCCATATTTTTCTAGTTATATTATTTATTAAAATTTATTATTTAATTCAAAAATAATTTTGCTTATATTAAAATATATGTTGAAGTACAAATAATCATAAACAATATTCAAATAGAAATCAAACTAATCTTTATATCTTAAAATTAATGATCGCAATTCTTATTTGACTAATTTGTTGATAGGAATAAATTAAAATTAATTAGTAAGAAAATTAAAAACAATCTCATAATAAGTATAATGTACAGTTTATTAGTAATCAACATAAAAAGTTATTCATTCTTCAATAATAAACTAACACTACAATATACATATTTCGAGAAAACCACAAACAATTAGGCATTAATATTTTCTAACATAGATCTCCTAACACTTTTTAAAACAAAATCATCTAATCATACTTTCATAGATTTGCTAGAAATTTAGTTTCAATCTATATCAAAGCAAAACATTTAATCTCTTTTGAGATATAGTCGATTACCGATAAGATTTCAAAAGTTTTGAAAAATGATTAAAGAAATATATAAATAATCAATAACGGTCAATGAAAGTCTTAATATTCATTAAATAATCAAACAAAGTTAATAGAAGAAAATAATTGAAAAGTAAAAAAAATAAAGAATGTCACTAAATTATAGACTGACATATATACCTTGAAAAGAAAAGAACCGAAGACAAATATTATAAATTTATGGTGACGACAATAAAATAAAAACGAAAAAAAGTGGGATTTTGGCCTTCTAGAGGATAATTTAGAAAATGAAGTCCAATATAGATATGAGGTTTTGATTATAAGGTTTTAACTAGAGATTTCGGGGTTGTTTGGCAGTTGCTGAATGGTTTGGTGCAGAATGATTAAGGGGTCAGAATGATTAAGAGACTCCTATGATATAGTGCAATATGAAATATGGTTGTTTGGTAATTGTTCAGAATTAAATCAGGGTGCTTAATGGTTAAGGGAGAACCAGAATACAAAATGATTCAGAGGATTTTGGAACCATTAAGATGCAACATTTTTTTTTCTGCCAAACAGGATTTACCTCTTAACGATTCAGAAGTTGCCTCTTAATGGAACCATTAAGAGGTAAACAAACAGCCCCTTCATATTAATAAGAAACATTATATACAAAAAATAAATGACAAAAACAAAGAAATAAGGAAGGATGATTTGACTATTTAAATATAAAAATAAAAATAAAAACAAATAAGGAAACTTGATGTTTTGGTATCGACAAATAAATAAAAATTAAAAAAAAATTAGACGAATCATTAAAAATATTCATATAGTTTAATTATTATAAAAATCACAATTTTTTTATATGATTAAGTTGTGTTTTTTTTTTAATTAAAAAAATTGAAAACTAAAATGTGCATTGATGGATTTGAACCCAAGACTTACACTAAAGAGTAGCATGCATTTACCGGTTAATTAGGCTGCAAAGCAACTTGTGTGGTTTTTTCGCTTTAGTTTCTTATATTCTAATTATTATATATATAAAAAAGATTAAAAATCGGTGGCCCCCGACGAACGGAGGCCCTGTGCGGCGGCACCGCTTGGAACACCCTGTTGCACGGCCCTGAGAACTATATAGAAGCAATGTTGCTCATACTAATTGTCTTGAACCAGACTAAAATGTAAACTGGAATAACTATTAGAGATGATTATTTTAACTTTGGAAAGAGAAAGGCAAAGAAAATGCAGATGTTCAATCCCTAAATTGCTTGCTGTTTGATTAATATAAACATAATATGTTTTATAGAGATATATACATATAGAGGGAAGTTCAAGGGAAAACCTTAAAAAAAAACTAAGGAACACCCTGGTAGCCCTTCATCTGGATGGTATTCATTTGTGGTGCGGATTATTTTCTTGATAATTATTGTTTAATATGTTTTTATTGACTTGTGGTATGACTTTGAAGACAGTTGTAGAACATCTTGTTGCAGATATTTTATATTGTTGGGTTACCGATAATTTAAAGATGACCTCCCGATCTCCTTTTCATATCTTTGAAATACATCTTATCATACTTAGTAAAATTTATTTCTTTGTAATAGCTTAGTCATACTCAACACGTTCAGAAAAATCAAACACTAGCCGAAATCAGCAAGAAGTGAATCTTCTGATGCGGATCAAAGATGAACTTCCAACTTTCAACTAAGCTAAACCTGCCGAATTTGAGGAGCAAATCGGGGATCCTCAAAATCAAAGGATTTCCCCTTGCTTGAAGTTGAGACCGAGTTTGGAGTAAAAATTAGTGGATCCTCTAAATCAGAGGATATCCCCTATTTTGTTCCTTGCTAAGGAAATATTTGACAAAAGTACATCCATTTTTGTACCCAATAGAGACATTCCCTGTGAACCTTAATAAAAAATCCTTGTCTTTTCTACCTTTTTCAGGAGTTGACTACAATAAGATCTGGAGGTCAACTTTGTCCCATGATAAAACAAAAAGGACACTTTTTCTTTTTGAAGGACATCTCTAACATTCAATCCCAAAGTGACAAGTGTCCCAAGCATTTAACCCACATGGTAGTATTTAAAGATGAAGACCCCTCCTATGCAAGGTTACGCATTTTGAAGAGATCTCGTCGTGCTCAAGAAAAATCGGCAGAAAATTTAAAATTTCAAACACTAAGAACTTCATAAATTTGTTGTTAGTGTTTTCCATGTTGTGTTTAGTTTTGTGTTTTCTAAATGAAAGATTGTTGGGATAGATTTATCTGTTTTTTTTTTGCAACAATCTTAAAAGGTTTATGTGTGTAATTCTTGATTTTATTATTAATAAATAATTAAATTAAGTAAAATTTTTGAGTATTGTATTCAACCTTCTACAATAGTTGTTTACTTTTGCCATTTCCTTGTTGGGACTAACAAGGGGTATAAGAGCAGGTCATTTTAATCCCATAAAATTGATCTGAAATTGCAACATCCTCCTTCACAAATAATGGTTTTCTCTTGAAAATCCTTATGTTGGTTCATACGACAATGGCTCTATAGCCAAACCACCTAAGTTCAATCCTAATAACATTTCTTTGTAGAAAAGTCGTATGATTCTTGGAAGGAGTTGACAGCCTATACATTACTATTCTTTGTGAGGAACCCAATGTCCTCCTGTTGACAGTAACCCTTTGCAACTAGGCGAGCTTTGTTTCTAACTACGACTCAAGATTCGTCTCTATTGTTTATGAATACCCACTTTGTTCCAATAACATATTTTCCTTCTGGAAGTGGTATGAGTCGCCAGACCTTGTTCCTCTCAAATTGTAGAAGCTCATTATGCATTGCCAATATCCAATCTGGATCGCGCAAGGCTTCTGAGACTTTCTTCGGCTCAAGGGAACTTAGGAAACTTTAATATAAACAAAAGTCAGCCGATGTTGCCCGTGTTTTTACACCACTGTGTACGTCACCAATGATATTATGCAAGGGATGATCTCGTGTCCATCTTGTTGTACTTGGAATTGGATGAACAAAAGTCTGCGTATTATCTTCATCATATTCATCGTAGACAACAGGTAAGTCTAAATCAACCCCATATGTACTCGGGACATCTTGTACAGTGTCTTCTGAAGTAAATATTTCTGGAGCGATGGAAGAAGTACTCGGGACTTCTGTTCCAGAATTTGGATCTACAGACACAGATTCAACATTAGTATCTTCAGAAAGTATAGGTGTAGTTGTACCTACTTAAATCTCGGTGTTACATTGGATCCTATCTGATCCAATTACAGTAGGATATTCAATAGTGATTGGTCAGTCTAATTGGATCAAAATACTTTTTGCACATTTTATTAATTGATAATCATAATCATTTTTTCCTCATATTTTTCATATTTATTTTTTAAAATACCTTACAAACAAGGATGGTATCACCGAATATTGAAGAAATTTCCTACTAAACTAAGTCGTTGGAAAAAATGGGTCAGTAAAACAAACTAATGGGGTTAAACAACTTTTTTTAACTGTTACCAATGGAAAGATTTGTTCATTAATCATCGAAAAAGCATGTGTAACTTTGCAAAATAAAATTTGAAACGATCCATTACTGACACTTTTTTGAGGTATCATGGACAGTTTGACCGACAACTTTCCGATACTCGAACACTGTAGAATCAAAATCTACCATGAAATCACATATTATTTCTATGAAACAGTGTCTTTCCAAAAATGAACTTTGTATCTTTTCTGATTAATCTGATCCAGCTTTGATACCAAATGTGATCCCAGTTTCTAGCATACGATCAATCAACACATACAGATTAACAAAGATGTCATATTCATTAATGTCACAGATCTTACAAGCAACTCATATACCTCTCTGTTACAAGCCTCTCAGGTAACTCTCTCGACACGGTGAAATATGATGACAGTGATGAAGAGACAGCTGATGAGGTACTTAATCTTTCCAAATCTGATTTTATGACCAAAATGGAAGTCATGATGGTCGAACTTCAAGATCTTCAAAATAGGCTGAAAAAGGAAAAAAGCAGAGTTGCAAAGAAAAATGAAAAGATCTTTGACCTTAACAAAGCAGTTATTGGAAACAAAGATCTGATTGATTCTCTACGCAAATCTGCTTCTGATTTTAAACATGAAAAAAATTGTTTTGAAAGTAAGATTTCTGATTTTGAATCTAAAATTTTTAAGTCTGATTTAGAAAAGCAAGAATGTGTTCTAAAAGCATTTAAATTGCAGGTTAAGAACAAGAACTTAGAGAAAAAGGTAAATGGTTTGGAAGCGAAATTGTATGCTAGAGGCCAAACACATCAAACCATTTTCTTAAACACACCACATGAGGAAGCCGATGTTAGAGAGAAGTGGGGTCTCAGTTACGAAAACCCACGCTATCTAAAGAAAGATATCAGAAAACCGCCAGCTTTGTATAATTTTGATTTTCTTTTTGCGGCCGGTAAATATCCTCATTTGAAACCCAAATTTGTTACCAAATTACCGGATGAGATAGAGGCTAAAGAAGATGAGAAAAGAAAGAACTTAAAGAAAATGCAATTACCATTTTGTTATCAAAAGCTGAATGATAGTTATATTTCAGATCAGCCAAAATCTCTTTCAAATGATTATTTTGAAAGTTATTCGACAAAAGAGTTGGAGGCAAAACCTATAAAAGCTAAAATTTATGTTCCTCCACTCATTTTAGAAAACAAAATAATCGAGCTTGAAAATGTTTTATCTGATGAAAGAATATTGGCTGACATTGAACGAAATGTATTTTCAACTGTTATAAAGAACACAGTTTTAAATGTTGAATCTCAAAAGTGTTCTAATTCTTCTAAAGCACCTCACACCTCTGAAGTTGATCTTGATGACTTATTTGCGTCTGCAAATGATTTTTTAAATTCTGATGAAGGGTGTGTAGATGAGATTGATATGTTTGACTTCAATGCTAAACTTCCAAATCATTCTACTTTTGTTATTAATGGACAAGCTTTACCAAGTGTGCATGAAATAGGTGAATCATCAACTAAGATTGGTGAATCAGTTTCTGTGAATGTTGATTTCTATGCAAAAGGTAAGAAGCAAAAGAAACGACGCTCACAGAAACAGACTAACACTGGTAAGCTAAAGAAAAGACAATCTTAGAAATCTGATTTTCCTAACAGGTCTAAATCTTATGTTTCAGTGAAAAATAGAAGTTCTGAAGAACGAGAAGAGTGGCGACCTAAACGGAAGATTGATGAGAAAGTCAAATCATTTCCTGATACTTTTTGTAATAGATCTACTGGTAGTTCTTCTGATATAGTTGGTAGTGTTGCTTCCAATAAACAAAAGGGCTCGCTTTAACACCCAGAAGACTCATCTTGACACCAAGAAGACCAATGATGGCAATGTTTATGATGAATCTCTGGATGAAGAAAAAATCCGCCACAACAGGTCGATATATTCTCAAAAATCCTAACAAGTATAATGATGAAGACAAGCGTCTTGTTGCTCTTGACACTAAGGTCAAAGCCATCGTTGATCTCTCCCTCCTTGATGAAGTTTATCACTCCTTGGTAAATCTAAATACGACCAAGGAAATGTGGTCAACTCTCTGTATTCTTTATGAGGGAACAAACGAAGTCAAAAAGAGAAAATAGATTGCTCTTGTCAGAAAGTATGAACTCTTTTCTAATGAAAAGGCGGGGGGATCTCTTTCTGACTATTATAACCGTTCTAACATTATTTTAAACGACGTGAAGTTGTTAGGTCGTGTGTATGACAATGAGGAAGTCCTGTGCAAATTTATGGATGGTCCGCCTGATTTTCTGGAGACCATTTGTACTTGTATCAACTATCAAGACAACCAATGATCTTAATCATATGTTGCTTACCGTTTTATATGGATCTCCTTTTAACTATGAACAATCTAATATCCAAAGGAAGAATGTCATAAAAGAGATAAAAAGCTCCTCTATAACTTTTATCGGTGACACTTCCAAGAAAGCTATGTGTATTCCCAGAATCACCTATCCCTCTGATGAATCAGGCCATAAAGGTCTAGAGGAATCAAATAGCTAATTAGAGGCATATCTAAGTGATGCCGATGATAAAGGTGAAGAAACTTCTATTGACCAATTGTCTGATGGAATGGCCATGCTACCTGGCTACACAAAGTTCAAATCTCGATTTCCTTCTGGAAAATCTAAATTCGGCCGAAAATCCTCCATATCTTTCTCAAAAATATCTTTTGCCGATAAATAAAGTGAGGTGTGTTACAATTGTAGCAAAAAAGGGCAATTTGCTTCTGAGTGTAGAAGCAAACGCATGGGAAGATCAAGAACATCCTATTCTAGCCATTTCTCCTCAAAATCAGGAAGATGGAGACTTGACATCTCTAGTCGGTCTCCCTCCCGAAAATTCATCTAAACTTCTCTCAAAGGAAACACTGATCGTGCCAAAAAAATATAAGGCCAAGTACAAGAGAGAGAAGGAGAGAAACGAAAGCATTCTGAAAAAGGGTAAAGGTCTGATGGATGAAACCCATGACTTGGAGGATGAGCCCACCAAAGAAAGTGATAAGGACATCTCCAACAAATGTCTGATGGCTAAGATAAATGACATTGATGAACCTGAAGGACATGTCATGTCTACTTCTCTAGTCTCAACTGAGTTCTCTTCTTCCTCTCCTCAGGTATATCCCTTTCACTCCCTTACCTACTATGAAAAGATTGAAGCATTTGACACTTTGATGATTGATATATATAATCTCAAAGATGCCAAGAAAAAGGGAAATGCTCAAATCAAGTCTCTTTGTTCTCAACTTCAAATGTGCCTTTCTCAACTAAAGCATTTTGACAAAATAAAAGTTGAACTTAAAGATCAGAAAACTATAAACTTCATTCTTGCTAAAGAAAAGAACAAAATGTTTAAACATCTTAAGAAAGAACAAGAAGCTGTAAGGAAATGGACAAGCTCTTCTAAAAATCTTGAAAAGATTTTTCAAGACCAAATGTCTTATCATGACAAATCTGGACTTGGATTTGGAATGATGGACATTAACTGCTCCTCTCATCCTCATGCATCCTATTCTCTTGCTCTTCCCTCCTTTTATGAGTTCTCTTATCCTGACTCAAAATACTCCCACTCTATGAACTCCTCTGATCTATCTGAGGCTTTGAACTTTGGCATGTGTGTCAAAGCCAAGGAGCCTATCATCTTGTAACACCCCAAAAATTGGGATAAACAAAAACTTCCGTAAAACGGAAATGTGTTATTTATAACATGCCAATGCATGAGCTCACCCAAAAGTTAAGGAGAAGTTAAAAAGACAAAGAGTTCAAATGTTTTTCTGTTGCTCAAGATTCTATTCTCTCAGCTACTAATTCTTTTGTTGTTCCAGCTCCGACCACCACAGTTCATTCAAGTTCATTTGAAAGAGGTGTGTTGTCTAGAGCACAAGCTGATGAATCGATTGTCCTTTCAAGCTTATTACAAAAATGTCCAGTCTTGTCAAGGCAGCAAAGGCAATATAAATTGAAAGATGCTGAGAAGAAATTTTTTTTTAGTCAACAAGTTTCGCTAAGTCGCTTAGATGGTTTGTGATTTAGAAGATGAATATTGAAGACCACAGCGCCAATGATTACTAAGGGGGAGAATGTTAAGTCAGATTTTATAGTAATCATTGTATTTATAGGCTTGGTCTAATACTGTGTTCTTAGTTGCGTATACTGTGATGTATTGGCCAGGGTATTTAAGTCCCTTGTGGCTTTGTGTCTTGTAAAGAACTAACACATATCTCAATACGATTACACTCTTGCGCTTTCAACTCTCTCTACTTTCTCTCAGATTTAGAAAGGCTCTGATACCAATTGATAATCCCAAAATCAACCAAATCTAGAGAAAGAAAGTAGAGAAAGAGAGTTGAAAGTGCAAGAGTGTAATCATATTGAGATATGCGTTAGTTCCTTACAAGACACAAAGCCACAAGGGACTTAAATACCCTGGCCAATACATCACAGTATACGTAACTAAGAACACAATATTAGACCAAGCCTATAAATACAATGATTACTATAAAATCTGACTTAACAGAAACAATAAACACCTGTTAATTACAATTTTGTAATTCAGAGTATTTGGGAAAGACAACCTAATAATCTAATTTCTCTAGAAATAAGATCACAATTTTGGGTGTCCTCCAAGTCATCCAAAAGAATGCAATCGTCCCAAGTATGGCATCCCAAAAGTCCTTTCCCCAAGCTCACTTACTAACCAGCTAAGCCTTCTTAGAATTGGCTCCGCTTATACCTGAGATACATGTTGACACCATACAAGTGTTAGGCCAAAAAGTCTAGTGGATTTGAACAAAATATTAAATAGTAATAAAGTAAAAGATCATCAAACGCCATAATAACTATATAAAGGAGTCAATGGGGGAGACCCAAAATACCAAACAAGTTTCACCTTAAAAGTCGATATACCTTGATGTTCACCCTCACGGGCAACATCCCGAAGGCCCAACACATTGAGGACTACCACAAGGCATTACCCCAAATGGCGGCGATCTAGGCACATACCTCCAAGGTGGAGCCCAAGATTATATCTTCCTAGTGCATAGATGTTGATTCATCCAATTTTAAACATGGCAAGAATGTGACTTATTCCAAGTAAGGTATGCTAAACGTAATTACTTACTTTGTGGTCCAACCATCTCAATAATCAAATAGCCATACATGGAGTACCAAGACTCCCAAGAGTTTCCAAATGAACATATATCCTTTTTATAAAAATGGTCCACGAGTAAGATTACCCAATATACTAGTAGGGGCACCAACCACAAAGTGTAAGCCTTTAACATCAAGAAACCTATTTCCAAGTCTAGAACTCAAGTTAGGACATAGACCATATTTTTGGTAATTCCACATAAATATCAAGTATTATCTTCTACTTACATAAATAAGGTTATTGCCAAATTTCAAGTATCCTAAACTCTTGCAATATGATGAGCCATACATATGTAGCCAAGAAATAAGAAATTCCTCATGAATGTAGGACAAGATGGAGAACACATATATAATACATGTATCTAGTTTTAACAAGATTTAGGAAAAACTCACAATCTAGGTTTTATAGAAAACCCTAGAAACTTGGTAAACTTTAGCTTGAAGGAGATGAGAAGGGAGCTTGAATCTTAGGTGATATGCTTCAATAAATGACCTTCCAAGTGTAACAAATGTTACCAATAGGAACCCTAGAGTCAATTTGATGAGGGGAGAGTGTTTTAGGAAGGAGAAATCGCCCACACACCAAGAAAGTCGTTTAGGGTTTGAATTTTGTGAGAAAATGAGCTGAAATATGGTGAAGAGGGGTTTTATACGACCTGGGCAAACGGGCGATAGTGCCCGACGACATTGCCATATGGCTTAGCCTCTGGCATAGTCGTGGCCCTCCCCCAGTCCACGGTACATATCAAGCGATAGTGACTTGCGAGTTTGCCCATAGGCATTATCGCTGTCATAATCGCACAAAGTGTACCGAGAGTGGTATATCCTCGGTGATATTGACATGCGAGTTTGCCCAAAGGCATTCTCGCTATCACAGTCGCACCCACAGTCTCGAGCCCCCTAATTCGCATTAAATTAAAACGATAAGGTTCGAGCGTGACTCTGGGAATTAAGGTTACTTCTAACATCTAATAACATAAGCCAAATGTCAAAGCATAACCAATTTAAGAGCCTAAAATGTGAAAACACCTTACTTGGGGAAATTCATAGGTGTTACAATCCTCCCCACCTTATATGAGATTTCGTCCCTGAAATCTCTCCTTACACAAACAAGTGGGTATCTTCTTTTCATGTCTTCTTCGGCCTCCCAAGTGACATTGGCAACTCGGTGGTGCTTCCACTGAACCTTGACCATAGTTACTTCCTTATGGCAAAGTTCCTTCGAGTTCTTCTCTAGGATGGCTTCCGGTTCTTCCACGCATCGGATGTCGTTATCCACCCAAAATTTCGATAAAGGGATGACCCTATTTTCTACAGCCAAACATCTCCGTAAGTAGCATAAATGGAAGGTAGGATGGATGTTGTCCATTTCTGGTGGAAATTTTAGTTTGTAGGCATGAAGCCCGACCCGTTCCATGATGGTGAAAAGGCCAAGGAAACAAGGGCTAAGTTTCCCATGCTTCCAAAAACGAATGAGGCCCTTCCATGGTGACACCTTCAACATAACTCGTTTGCCTACATGAAATTCGACCGGTCTTCGCTTCTTATCCGCATAACTTTTCTGTTGGTCTTGAGCCACAGTCAAACGCTCTCAGATGCAATTCACTTTATCCTATTTTTCTTGTACGATCTCCGGTCTGGCGAATTGTTTCTCTCCCGCTTCATGCCAGCACATCGGTGTCTTACACTTTCGACCGAATGGAGCCTCAAAGGGTGCCATCCCGCTACTGAAATGATATCTATTATTATAAGCAAACTCCACCAAAGGTATATGGGAGTCCCAATTTATTCCAAAATCTATGACGCATAACCTCAACATGTCTTCAAGAGTTTGGATAGTCCTCTCGCTTTGGCCGTCCATTTGCGGATGGTAGGGCATGCTCAACTTGACTTTTGGGCCCAATTCCTTTTGTAGGCCATCCCAAAATCTAGAGGTAAACTGGTTGTCTCTATCCGACACGATGGATATTGGTACACTGTGCCTTGACACCATTTTGTCTATGTAGAGTTTGGCTAACTTCTCCATTTGTAACGTCTCTCGCATAGCTAGAAAATGTGCGCTCTTAGTGAGTCAGTCTACCACCGCCCATATTGTGTCATGACCCCATAAGGTTCTCGATAGCTTGGTTACGAAGTCCATAGTGATGTTCTCCCACTTCCATTCTGGAATGGTCAAAGACTATCAACTCCCATATGACTTTTGATGTTCCGCTTTAACTTGCAGGCAAGTGACAGATCTTTCCACATAATTGGCCATATCGAACTTCATTACCCGGCACAATTAATTCAACTTCAAATCCCTATACATTTTCGTGCTACCAGGATGTATGGAATACTTGGATTTGTGAGCTTCCGCTAGATGTGATTCTCTATTTCCTCCACTTTTCGGTACCCAAATCCTCCCTTGAAAAAGTTTGAGACCTCGGCTATCTTTCGTTAGTAGTTCCTGCTACTTCATTATGATTTCGGATTTGAGGTTTTCTTCATGAAGTGCCTCGACTTGACTTGCTTTGATTCTCTTCTTAAGGCTTAATATCACATCAATTCTAGCGAGGAATAGTTTGGATCCACCTCCACAACTCTTTTGACTCAACGCATCCTCCACCACGTTGGCTTTACCGAGATGGTAAAGCAACTCACAATCGTAGTCCTTCAATAGCTCCAACCACCTTCTTTGTCGCTTGTGGATATCCTTCTGATCAAATATGTACTTTAAGCTTTTGTGGTCGGTGAAGAGTGTACATTTCGTCCCGTAGAGGTAGTGTTGCCATAACTTTAATGCAAACACCACCGCCACCAACTCTAAGTCGTGTGTAAGGTAACTTTTCTCGTGCTTCTTCAGTTGTCGCGATGCATACGCTATCAATTTCCCCCTTTGCATTAATACCACCCGAGGCCCAACTTGGAGGCGGCAATAAAGACCACAAAGTCGTCCCATCTTTGGGTAAGGATAAAATCGGTGCCTCACATAACTTCTTCTACAGAGTCCTGAAATCTTTTTCTTGTGTCTCGGTCCACAATAATTTGAGATTCTTACTTGTTAACGAAGTGAGTGGGGAAGCGATTTTCGAAAAGTCTTGAATGAATCTTCGGTAGTATCCGACCAGACCCAAGAAGATCCTAATTTCTGTCGGACTAGTTGGTGGTTCCCAATTCATCATCGCCTCGACCTTCACTGGGTCTACCTTCACTCCGTCCTTGGATACCACATGGCCCTAGAACTAAACCTCCTGCAACCAAAACACGAAAGGCCGACACACTCAATTCATTAAGTCCATAAACACGAACGGATAGTTCGTCAACCTGAATGGCATAACTAAAAACTCATAATTGTTGTACCTTGTTCTGAAAGTCGTCTTTGGAATGTCGCCTTCCTTCACTCGCACTTGGTGATTACTGAACTGCAAATCTATTTTGGGGAAGCATCATGCACCTTGTAATTGATCAAATAGGTCGTCGATTCGAGGAAGGGTTACTTGTTCTTCACCATGACTTTGTTCAATTCTCAGTAGTCTATGCAGATCCGCATAGACCCGTCTTTCTTCTTTACAAACAATACCAGTGCTCCCCATGGAGACGATCTTGGCCTTATAAACCCCTTCTCTAACAAATTTTGAAGTTGCGTCATCATCTCTTGCATCTTTGTCGGGGCTAAATGGTAAGGGGCACGTGCAATTGGATCCGCTTCCGGGGTGAGATCGATGTGAAATTCCACTTGACGTTTCGGTGGCAACCCGGGTAGATCTTCCAGAAAGACATCCATGTACTCCTTCACCACTTCCACGCCTTCTATCCCTTTCTTCTCCACTTTCGCGTCTACTACGTAGGCCAAATACGAAGAGCACCCTTTGGCTAAATATTTACGTACTTTGAGTAGGGTGATGATCGAAGTGGTTCTCTGATTTTTCTCTCCGTAGACCATTGCGGTGCCTCCTTTTTCCAAGCGTATTTTAATTAACATTTTTGAGCAAAGAATATCGACATGGTTCTTAGCTAACCAATCCATTCCTACTACCACATCGAATCCCCTATGGACATGGGTAGTAAACTTACCTCAAAGGATTCCCCATCTATTTCTATGGTACACCCATCAAAACACTCCTAGACTAACATGTGATCCCCATTGTCTATCTCTACTACTAGGGCATCGGGCAACAAACTAGCGGGTGTAATGAATTTCTTGAAAAAAGTAGTAGATACGAACGAACGGTTTACACCGGAATCAAACAGAACACGTGCAGGTAGAGAGTTTACTAGGAACGTCCGACACTATATGTGTCGTCTCTCTTGCCTCTTCCACAGTCATTTGAAAGGCCCGACTTGGCGCCTTTGGTGAAATCTCCTTCTTTTTCTCGGCTTCGCTTAAAACCCCTCGATGCCCCCTACTAGTTTAGGGTATTCCCTCTTTATGTGCCACGGTTCCTGGCACTCAAAACAAACTGGTCCCTAGACGGGGAAATCTCGGCTCACATGGTCCTTCTTTCCGCACTTGAAGCATTCGGATGGGTTGGAGAACGGTCTCAGATTACAAGGTCTAAAATCTTACTTCTACATTTGAGGCACCACCTAGCCTCACGTACAGGCTCCATGCCCCCCTTCCCCGGAGAAGGGTTTGGATGTCGTGTGGGTCCGGTTGGACCTTCTAATTTTCGTTTCTCGCTTGATTGACTCTTTTCTTCTTTACTATGAGTGAGGTCATCCTCTACTAGCTAGGACTCTTCAATAACTTCTTTCAACGTGGTCACTCTAGCATTCCTTAAACCCGTCTTCATCTCTGCAGGCAACCCCTCAGATAAGCTTTTATCTTCTTCTTCTCATCAGCAACTAAATGTTCTAGCAAGCTAAGCTTCTCCACAAATTGTGTTGAGTATTCGAAAACGGACAAATTTCCCTTCTTCATATTTTTGAAATCCTATTCGATTTTATCAAGATATCTTTCATTAAAGTACTTGTCCATTACTTTCTTCTTGAAGATTGGCCAAGTGAGCTTGGCCAAAACCCGCGAAGTAAGTGTCATTCGGGTGAGGTTCCACCAGCTCAAGGCTTCCCCCCTGAACAACTGGGATGCGAATTTAACTATCTGGGATTCGTCGCATTCACTTGATTCAAAATCCATCTCCACTTCTCGTATCTAGTTCATACAAGCCACTGGGTTGGTTGTTCCAGAAAATTCTGGAGGTTTGCTGCATAAGAAGGTCTTATATGAACAACCTCCTTCCTTTCTTCTCTTGGCTCCTATCGCTTGTTCTTTCGTCCCTATAGCATTACCTGTACCACCCGATCCAATCACCGCGTTATCCGCTATTGTCTCATGCCTTTGATTGCTCGCATCCCGGTATTCTAACATTTTCATGAACCTCTCGTCGCGTTTATCCATCGTTGAGTTCATCATTTGCATAATGTTGGCTAGCATGACCGATTGAGGGTCCGCTTCTTGAATAACCGGGTTCTCGATCTCTAGGTTCATTCGTGGAACCACGTCAATGACATTCGTCAGCATTGTTGGGATTGGAGGGTTTGGGGGATTGTTAACAAGTCCAGTCTCCATGGGCGCTTCCGGAGCTGTCACACTTGCTTCAACTCCTTCCTTCGGAGTCACCAAACGACTCCTCGTAATTACCATTGTGAATTGTCCCACATGACAAGTATCATACCGGTTAATTCTTTAAAAAATAAACGGTTTATAACGTACTACTACAATCAATAATCATCATAATAACCATTTCAAGCACACTTACGTGACAATAAATACATAATAGCACTGGCCAAGTGAAATTTTGAACATATTATACACAAGGATTCTTGGCGTTATCATCACGACTCCTAATTAATGTATTTCCACGCTCCTAAAACTCTCCCCACCTAGGAACCCTACCTAAGTGGACAGTGATACAACTAACATCTACAACTTAAGTCTAGTCATACTAGAGTCAACACCTAGTTCACTTAAACTAAAGCTCTAATACCAACTTGTAACACCCCAAAATTGGGATAAACAAAAACCTCCGTAAAACGGAAATGTGGTATTTATAAAATGCCAAAGCATTAGCTCTCCCAAAAAGGGAAACACTAAACACCTGTTAATTACAATTGTAGCAAGAAAGGACACTTTGCTTCTGAGCAAACGCATCGGAATATCAAAAGCATCCTCTTCTAGCCATTTCTCCTCAAAATAGGGAAGATCGAGACCTGACATCTCTAGTCAGTTTCCCTCTCGAAAATTCATCTAAACTTCTCTCAAAGAAAACACTGATCGTGCAAAAAAAATATAAGGCCAAGTACAAGAGAGAGAAGGAAAGAAATGAAAGCATTCTGAAAAAGGGTAAAGGTCTGATGGATGAAACCCATGACTGGGAGGCTAAGCACACCAAAGAAAGTGATAAGGACATCTCCAACAAATTTCTGATGGCTAAGATAAATGACATTGATGAACCTGAAGGACATGCCATGTCTATTGCTCTAGTCTCAACTGAGTGCTCTTCTTCCTCTCATCAGGTACATCCCTTTCACTCCCTTACCGACTATGAAAAGATTGAAGCATTTGACACTTTGATGATTCATTTCTACAATCTCTAAGATGCCAAGAAAAAGGCAAATGCTCAAATCAAGTCTCTTCCTTCTCAATTGCAAATATGCCTTTCTCAACTAAAGCATTGTGACAAAATAAAAGTTGAACTTCAAGATCTGAAAACTATAAACTTTATTCTTGCTAAAGAAAAGAAGAAAATGTTTAAACATCTTAAGAAAGAAGAAGAAGTTGTAAGGAAATGGACAAGCTCTTCTAAAAATTGTGAAAAGATTTTTCAAGACCAAATGTCTTGTGATGACAAATATGGACTTGGATTTGGAAAGATGGACATTAACTGCTCCTCTCATGCTCATGCATCCTCTTTTCTTGATCTTCCCTCCTTTTATGAATTCTCTTATCTGACTCAGAAGACTCCCACTCTATGAACTCCTCTGATCTATCTGAGGCTTTGAACTTTGGCATGTTTGTTAAAGCCAAGGAGCCTGTCATCTTGTAACACCCCAAAAATTGGGATAAAAAAAAACCTTCGTAAAACGGAAATGTGGTATTTATAAAATGCCAAAGCATGAGCTCTCCCAAAAAGGGAAACAATAAATACCTGTTAATTACAATTTCGTAATTCAAAGTATTTGGGAAAGACAACCTAATAATCTAATTTCTCTAGAAATAAGATTACAATGTCGGGTGTCCTCCATGTCTTCCAAAAGAATGCAATCATCCCAAGTGTGGCGTCCCAAAAGTCCTTTCCCCAAGTTCACTTACTAACCGGCTAAGCCTTCTTAGAATTGGCTCCGCTTATACCTAAGATACATATCGACACCATAAAAGTGTTAGGCCAAAAAGCCAAGTGAGTTTGAACAAAATATTAAATAGTAATGAAGTAAAAGATCATCAAACGTCGTAATAACCATATAAACGAGTCAATGGGGGAGACCCAAGACACCAAACAAGTTTCACCTTAAGAGTCGATATACCTTGATGTTCACCCTCATGGGCAACATCCTGAAGGCCCGTTACATTGAGGACTACCTCCAAGGCATTACCCCAAATGACAGAGATCTAGGCACATACCTCCAAGGTGGCACCCAAGATTATATCCTCCTAGTGCCTACTTGTTGATTCATCCAATTTTAAACATTGCAAGAATGTGACTTACTCCAAGCAAGGCATTTTAAACGAAATTACTTACTTTGTGGTCCAACCATATCAGTAATCAAATAGCCATACATGGAGTACCAAGACTTCCAAGAGTTTCCAAATGAACATATATCCTTTTTTATAAAAATGGTCCACGAGTAAGATTACCCAATATACTAGTAGGGGCACCAACCACAAAGTGTAAGCCTTTAACAGTAAGAAACTCATTTCCATGTCTAGAACTCAAGTTAGGTCATAGACCATAATTTTGGTAATTCCACATATATATCAAGTATTATCTTCTAATTATATAAATAAGGTTATTTCCAAATTTCAAGTATCCGAAAGGCATATTTCCACATAAAACACCAAGGCTTGCAATATGATGGGCCACACATATGTAGCCAAGAAAAAAGAAATTCCACATGAATGAAGGACAAGATGGAGAACACATAAATAATAACATGTATCTAGTTTGAACAAGATTTAGGAAAAACTCACAATCTAGATTTTATATAAAACCCTAGAAAGTTGGTAAGCTTTAGCTTGAAGGAGGTGAGAAAGGAGTTTGAATCTTAGGTGATATGCTTCTATAAATGACCCTCCAAGTGTAATAAATGTTCCCAATAGGAACCCTAGAGTGAATTTAAATGTTCCCAATAGGAACCCAAGAAACAACACACAGTCTCCACCTCTACTGTCGAAGTTAAATATGTTGTTGCTAGAAGTTGTTGTGCTCAAATCCTATGGATGGAAAATCAACTTAGAGATTTTGATCAGATCTACTCCAAAGTGTCGATTTTGTGAGATAATTCAAGTGCAATAGGTATTGCTAATAATCTGGTGATTCAATCCCGATCAAAGCACATCGACATCAAATATCATTTCATTGGAGATTATATTTCCAAAGGTGATATCGAGATGCATTTTATACCTACCGATCTTCAGTTGGCTGATCACTTCACCAAGCCTCTGGATGAAACTCGTTTCAACTTTTTGGTCGGAGAACTAGGTACGTTATAATTAGAGGATTAAAAAAACACGAATAACTTTAGGGTTCGAGATTTGACAGTCGAGCGAAGCTGTTTAAGTAAGAGTTAGCAATAGTCAAGAAGAAAAACTCAGGACTAGGAAAGAACTGAAGCTGTTCTGCCTGTCGTATCTCCTCGGAGGGACTTCCCGAATGACCGTACCGAACAAGCAAGTTTGGGGTTCTTTTAGAGTGATCCAAATCGACATGAAAATTTCTCCCGATCTACCTTGCGGAGATTCCACCGACCTCAAATGGGCAAGACCATTTTCTCGATTTTCCCAATCCTGAAATCGGGGTGATCTGATAACCCTCTCCGATCTTGCAATCTCCCGATTTTCGATTTCACACTCTCCAATCAACAAATTCCCAGATCGTTTTCTTACCTATTCTTCCCGATTTCTTGTTCCTCCTTTCTTGATTTCCCCGATTTCTTGTTTACTCACACAAAACTCTCCGATTTTTTGTTTCCCCGATCCCATCTTTGTCCTTATCCGGTAAAGGTTATTCTGTTTACATCACCCATGTCATCCACGATCTGACATTCAAAGAGACATGCCTTTTCCACTACCGGCGGTTGCAGACCTACTTTTAGGGGGTCAGAATTAATTTTGTGTGAAATTACCCAACCGTCTTCCACCTTTTCATCTTCCCACCATATAAAAGGACCTTGACCACTCCATTTTATTATTTACTGCATCACCTTCTCCTTGCATTTCATTTCTCTCTCTCTCAAAGCAAAACCTGCAACTTACCCTCTTCATCCTCTCATCCATGACTTCCTATACTCCTTCCAAGGCTACCAAGGCAATCAAAACTGAAGCAATCACTTATGAGTCCATAGTATTCTCCCCGTCCAACCACACTTCTCGATTTGATGTCGATTCATCTCACTCAGAGTTCAACCAATTCTATATTTTTCTCCAAAAATCTCCTTTCAGACATTCCTTCACTTCCAATCCCAAGATGAGCAAAATGCTCCTAGGTAACTTTTGGCTCACTTTTGTTAACTATCTCACCAATGAACCTGTCTTGTCCTCCATTCTCACTGATGATGAAGACAATGATCTCACCTTTGTCTGTGAGGATGTTCGAATAGTCCTCCAACTTCCTACCTTTGAAACCTACGACAATTTCCCTCTTGGGACGGAGCATGATGAGGTTGTGACCACCCTTAACTACATTCCTGATGCCAAGGATATAAGCCTTGGTACCCTTCTTCGTAAAAACATGGGGGAGTATGGAACATCTTCTTTTCTCATGTTATTCACTGCTTGATCCGCAAGACTGGTGGTCACGATCAGTCCCCTTCATATGTCACTCAACTTTCCCATGCTTTGATCTTCCAACGAAAGATCGATTGTGCTCAGTATTTTTTCAATGAACTCATAAAAGTGATCAACCCCCCCAAGATGCCCTCAAGTTGCACTTCAGCGTTTCATCTCCCTCATAATCAATCACAAAAAGAGTGCTGCCCTCCTTGCTGATAAGAAGTCCCAAGCACCAAAGATTGTGTATGATTTCTCTACTCCCAAAGTCAGGAAGCAAGTTCTGAAGAAGAGACCATTTTTTACCGATCGGCTACTTCCTAAAGGTATCCTCTCTTTTAACCAATCTCCCAATCTGAAGTAGGGAGATGCTGAGGACTCATCCTTTTCCAAATCGGTGGCTCCTTCAGTTTCTAACCCTTCGGTGCCCCATCTTCCCCGACTGAGTGAAATTGGTGGCTAAGAAAAAGGAATCAAAAACACCGATACCTCCACATTTGCCTCCATGACCCTGCCATCGAAAAAACCTTCGGTGGCTACCCAGGTCAAACATAAAACCTAAAAGCAGAGGCACTATAGTTCCCCCCCTAAGTGACATCTGAAGAGACATAGGAAACCTTTTGTAGCCGAAACCTCTCATCCAGCCACCGATTCTAAAAAATCAGGGGTTGTTGAAGTTATCCCCACAGGCCCCGAGGAATCTTCTAAGCCCACAACCACCTCGTTCGTACCCTCTCAAAAGGATATGATTGTACAATCGGTGACCCCCATATTCCCTCTTCGACTTATAGATTCATCGATGAGGATGACTTGGACATCTTCCTGGTCCAAGGTCCTTCTTCACCACCTCACGGCCTATCACTAGGATTCTCAGTCCCGAAGTTTCTGCATGACTCAAGGATGAATTTGCCTTCCCAAAGGCCCATTAAGAGGATCTCGAAAACCTTCTAGGGTTATTGTTATCAGAAACAAGGTTGGAATCTTCTCCACGTCTTCTCTCTAGTCTTCTTGTAGAACGGGATCCCTCCCAGGATATATACAAAGAGGTTGACCTATGGAAAAAAAGATGTTCTCACCACTTCCACTCTAAGGAAGTCCCCTCTTCTTTCCCCAAAGAATACCCCCTCCCCACTCCCGAAGAAAACCCCCTCCTTTTCCCCAAAGTACACAACCCCCAAAGGCACCCCTAAATTCCTTCCCCTCATCCTAAGTCGCCCACCCCCTATTCGATCAAAACCTCGTCGATCTAATCTTTCCTCTCCCCAATCCATCCTTACCCATCCCCCTCCTCGACCAAAGCCTCATCAGTTCACTACTCCCCAATTTCCCCTGACATCCCCCTCACTGAACCACAACCTCACCCTCCCGATTTCTACCCCACAACCCTCCTACTCCCATTCACCCCGATTACCTCTTCCTAAACTCCGATCCTCATTCCCAGGGATCTCTTGGCCGACATCATTGATACCAGCCACCAACATCGCATGCTTGGCACTCATTTGGCCAACCTTACTGCCAAATTTGATCGTCACACTGTAGGGATCGATTATCGGGTTAATGTCTTGGAGGAACGAGCTATCTGGGAGGATCAGATTTCTCAGGATCATCATCACAATAATTTTTCTCTTGATAAACTTCTTGGAATTCTCAGGGAGCAAAACACTGAAGTTCAGCGGGTGTAGAATGACTTCTTCAGATGCATGGATGGGATCAAGACATTCATATTATGGACGATCCTCTTCTCTCATCGGTTGACTCAGTCAATTCTCATCTTGACCGATTGATATCATCCAACATAGATCTCACTATCTTTATCGCTGCTCTGAAGGCTTCCTTTGATGCTTGGGATAAGGAGGTCTAGTTTTTAAAAACCAAGATCAACTCTTAAGACATAGTGAATGCTCATATTTTGGACTCTCTTAAAAAGCTTCATGAGAAGGTGGATAGTCTTCCTGCTTCCTTCCCGAAGGCACAAACAGGCAAGTGGGACATCAATCTAGGTGATGTTGTGTTTAGTGATGAATATCAAGAGTGTCTTCGCGGGATAGATCGGTGGATGGGTCGTGTGTTGACCACATTGGGAGTTTCTTCCCCTTTCGATAAAGATTTCCAGCGTTCGTTCATCATTGCCATGTTAATATATAATCATGTTTATGTTTCCCAAACGCCTGATTAATATATAATCATCTTGTGTCCTGAGTCTGGTTTGCTTGCTTAACTTTCGGATGCAGGGCTTGTGTATTATATTCAAAATAGTCTTCACAAAGTACAATAGAAATTACAAAACAAATCTACTTTCTGGATGGAAGTTTAACTAAATGCGAGCTCATTCTCATGTTCTATGGGATGAGAACAATTTCACAACTGATTTGTTTAGTTTGGTAGACATAATGTTGTTATGTTAATTAATTTAATTTTTGTTATTTTTAATTAGTGATCCATTTATAAAGTTGTACGAGCCCTCGATAATCTGTCGCTAAAATAGCCCTCGCTAATCCGTCGCTAATACTATTGCCTCGCTAATTCGTTGCTGATACTAGTCCCTCGCTAATCCGTCGCTGATAGCACCACCCATGCCTTTTTGACTAACCGACTACTAGCGACGGATCCGAGCTTTAGTGACGGATTTTTCCCTCGCTGATAGTGGTCATTTTGTAGTGTTTTTACACGGTTGTAGGTTGAAACTGTATAAAAAGTTGTGACCTTTTTACACGGATTTTCTTAGCAACCGTGTACAAAATGCATGTGATCATTTTACACGGTTTTGCCAAGCAGCCGTGTAAAAAGGTGTCTTTTTACACACTTCTTCATAACATCCGTGTAAAATTGAGTCCTTTTTACACGGTCTTGGAATCGTGTAAAAAGGGGACATTTTTACAAGGTTCCAAAATCGTGTAAAAAGGTCTCTCACTTTCTTACACGGTGGGCTTTTACACGGTTTTGAAACCGTGTAAAAAGACCTTTTCTATAGTAGTGAAATACACCCAAACTTTAGTTTTTATTTTTATCTTTTTGAAATTACAAGGATCGTCATCAAGTTTTCAGTTTTGTTGCAACAATTGTCACTAGTCCTAATGTCCATTACCTTGTGCCATTTAAGTACCCTCACATGCTAGTCATGTGAGGGACTTTAGATTTCGATAGATCATATCTTGTAATTTTTCATACTTTTGTTGCTCCTTAATGACCAAAAAAACTGGATCTCTAATGGTTATTGTAACAACCTAAATTTCTATTATCCCTTAAATTGGTGGTAAAGTTGGAAAAAGGAAATATTTTAAAGGGGCTTTTGGCAAATTATTGAAAAGTTTCCTTTAAGGGTAAAAACCCTAAAATCCTCATTAGTCTCTAATTGAGAAGCAGCACGTAGAAAAGAGTAAAAAGAAAGAGTTGAGGAAGAGCAAGTTGATCGATTATAGGAATTCTTGAGGAATCCAATCAGGAAGGTATGCTTTTACCATCTCTACACTCTTATCGATTCTTATAATGTGGATGTTCTTATGAAGGGAAGAAAACCCATCCCTTCTCGCTGTGTTCGACTCCTAGGTTTTTAGTAGAGGGTTGGAGATTGATTATGGATTGAAGTTTTATTGATCAAATGTTGAACTATTAACCTTGATATTAGTGTTGATTTGGAGTTTGTTGGTGAAAAACTCTCATAAAATGAGATTCGCTCAAAGGTGAAGAAATCGGGAAACACTCTAGACTCGGCCGATTTATTCTGGGCTTTGGGAGGGAACCTGGACGCCAGGTGGTATAACACCTGGGTATGAGAAACCCGGTATCTGAGGGGAGCAGGAGACTCGGCAATTTTATAAACCGGGAGACCCGGTAAAATGGAAGCCGGGGATGTTTAAACCCGGGGGAACCCGATAGAGCTTAAACCCAGGGGAATACGGTAGCTTGCAATCCGGGGGAACCCGAAAGCATGCGGTCCGAAGGAACCCGATAGAGGCGCACCCGGGTCATCCGGGAGAGGGTGCACCCCGTGATTAGTGGGCATCCGGTAACGCTCGGCCATGACTGAGTGAAAAATCGGTGATGTTATGACCGAAGGGTAGAATGGGGGAAACCGGTCGAGCGTTTGGGATTCAATCCGGGTTGGCATTGTCAGTTAAGACTAAATAACATCATTTGGTCGATTGTAGGTCTTCGGTTCGTGCAAAGTAACACTCGTGTCATGTCACGTCTCACGTTTTCTGGTGAGTTTCCTTGACTAAACTTATTATTAACTGAAAATGGATATTTTGATGTTTTCCACTATGGTTTCTTTAAAAAGAAGCATGTTGTTTTGGAAATGTGAAATATATCGCTTCTTAATATTGTTGTGCATACATACCTATGAATCATCATGCATTCGGATTCTTGTTACACTGTGAGGAATGTGAGCCAGGGCTTATTGGAAACCATCGGGGATGGTAGAACCGTTTGCCCGAAATTCGTTTTCTGTGCACATTGCAACGACATCTACTTGGGGGCAAATGGGGATCAACTGGGCCCCAAGTGTGATTATCTTAAGACTTGACGAGAACTGGTTTGGTGAATCGATTCCGGGCACGAAGTTGGCTATCCTTGCATTAATATGTGGTGTTTGGTATTTATTAGTTCAATCGTTTGCTAATTTTACCCTTTTAAATTGTTCTAAACTGCCCGAGGGTGGGAACTCACTACACCTATTGGTCTAACTCTTGATTTCAAATTTCTTAAAACCCATTTTCAGGCAAGGGAGTCGTTGGTGCTTCTTCAAAAGGAAGGATAAATGTTGAGAGCTAGGGAGTCGAAGGCAATCGGTTCAGAGGCGGTGTTAGATATGGATCCTATAGTTATCTCGGTTGTGATAGAACTCATTTATTTCTGAATTTATGTTCAACTTCTTTCGTTTGCACTGCAATGGAACCCGTTTTGGGAATTATTTTTATTCTATGCTATTGTTGTTTTTCGGGTCTTTACAATTATTGTATACAAAATGCTAAATCAAAAACATCCCTAAAGTTAGAACCGTAAAATTAAAATCCTAAATTGAAAACACTAAATTTATGATGATGATGATTTTGATCTCACCCTAAATTTATGAAGGAGAAATTGATACAAGATGATGTTGATGTTAGAGGGTTAGGAGATATCAAAATCGATACTATGATGGAGAAATCACTGAAGGTTTTCAATTTTGGAGGGGGGGGGGACGTGGTTGATTTTGATTTTAGGGTGGGTTTCGGATTGTTATCTCAATTTGTTTTTTTTTCCTTAGTATATTATAAATTCTTCTACATATGCTTTAATAACTTATAAAATATTAATAAAAATGACTGAAATACCCCTCACATCACTAGCACGTCAGGGAACATAAAGGCACAAGGTAATGGATGTTAGGGCTAGTGACGATTTATGCAACGAAATTAAAACCTTTATAATGTTTTTTTAAATTTCAAAAAGATAGAAAGGGAAACAAAGTTTTGATAAACCTTAGGTTTTTTTTTTGTAATTTGCTTATATTTTAATAATTAATTAACCTAATCATATTTGATAAGTTGGTTATTTATTAATTAAAAAAACAATATACAAGGAGCCAACAAAGTTTGTAAAACGTATCAAATAAAGCACCTAATAAGAAATGTTAGAGGGAGTCCACTCAACCTTCAAATTAGGGTCATTCACACCAAAATCACTTAAAAAGACCAATATTCTCCTAGCTTTAACTTTGTTTTGAGGTAACAACATAAAAACATAAACTATATGATAAAAATGAGAAAAAAGAACTATGAATGATAGATAAATGTCTAGTCACCGGGAGGCTGGAGTGGGACGATGGTGTGCAAAGAGAGGGTGACTCATGACTGGAGACGGTGGACAAGTAGAAGTTAGGGAAATTGACACAAATGGCCAAATTACTCAGCCAATATCACCTCCTAGCCATTTCTCTCCCTGGTTTGCAGAATTGCGGACCTACAGGTCCGCAATATGACAGCAACACGACAAAAAAATGACGGCTGAGTGTAGGTCCACAACGGGTCGGGTCGGGTCGGTCTGCAATCCGCAATACCCAACACGTGTCAACACCAGGGAAAACCTAATTCAGTTCTACCTCCACAATTGCGGACCTCGCTCCGCCATTGCGGACCTAGGCTAAGTCCGCAATATTTCCCTTTTTTTTGTGTTTTTCTTGTTTTTTGATGTACGTTTTCGTTGCGGATTTGCATTATTTTTTCCCCAGATAATTGTCAGTTGTACAGTTGAGTGGGTGAACCAATTGAATGCTTTTTAACAATTTGAATCCGTGAAGTTTTTCTATAAGAATAGCAAGGCTGAAAAGGGAAGCAAACCAGATTTGCAATCTGAGAAATTTTTAGCAATTTGATTTTGTTTCATCTGTTTTTCTTGATGATGAGTTCTAGTTCTCAAAAAATAAAGTTACGTATTTGGGGTGGAGGTTACTTTCAACAGAATGATCAAGAGTGGGAGTATTTTACTGATCGATCGATGGTTCGCACCATGGTTTCGGCAACCATCACGCATTCTAGGTTGGTTAATTATGTTCGAGATAAATATGGTATGGACTCTATTGTTGGTACCACCAGAATTATTTACAAATATTCTGGCCAACTCGTTGAGTTAAGAGACAATTACGATGTTTCTTGTGTCCCTGATTCAAGTTTCTAAACAACAATTAAACAAACAAACAAGATGATCTCAATTACCTGATTGATTCAATTCAATTCTCAAACGTTTACAACTTTCTCTCTCTAGAAGTCTCCCTCTCTCTCTACAATTTCTCTCTCAAAATGTAACTTAACCTCTAGTCATCTATCTATTAAACAACAAATGAAAGGTATTTATACCCACTACTAAAACAACAAGGAAACAAACAAACACAAGTAACTTTGACTTTATTACAAATAGACTTTGACTTTTAATGAGAGTTCACTTTCTCAGCTTTGACTTCTTGTACTTTGACCTTCAGTATTCATGATCTTGTATCCAACAGATTTATTCTCTAACAATCTCCCCCTTTGGATTCAAGATCATCACAAAAATATTAAGCAAATCAATCTCCCCCTTTAGTTGCATTGAAGAACTTTAAATCTCCCCTTTAAGCTCAATCTGAGTACAATCTTCCTCTTTTGGTTGATCTTTAAATTTAATCTCCCCAAAATCTATCTTCAAGAAAAAATATCAACAATCTCTCCCAAAGATGGTAGAAACGATCTTCAATAATCTCTTCAGAATTATCACAAGACTCTTTCAGACTTCGGAAAGAAATTATCTTCAGATTTAGCACGGAATGCTTTAGTAATTAATCGTCAAAGAAAATTTCAGAAAATTAGCACATCTTCAAACATCTTTGACTTTGAAATTTCTGAATCTGACATTTCTGTAAATCATCCCCCCCTTTTTGATGAAACGAGCATCGATATCATCAAAACTATCAGCAAGAAATGTCATTGTTTGTTCCGACCACTGATCTTTTCACGAGCCTCTGATACTTTGCCAATTCGAACAATGTATTTATCTAGATCTTTGCAAATCCAGACAAAATAGGAATGTAACACCTGAATCAACAAATGAATCAGTTAACATGCCTGTCAGTAACACGAAGTCACTATGTGTAACGGATACACATTGTAAAGGAGCTTTTTGATGTTCACTCCCCCAGGGCTTCCATCTAATCATCGAAACACCACAAAGGAAATTTCTATGAATGTTATGACAAGAAAACAAATTCCTTGTGTGTTCGTGCAAGTGTAGAAAGAATTAAGCATATAAGGCTCAACATTGTGTAAACCACTAAAACAACAGTAGATAAACACAGACTCAATGTGTATGATTGAAGTGCGAAGGTGGGGCAGACTTCCTTCTTTTTCAATATCTAGATTTTCCAAATGAAAACCAGATAAATTATATGCTGCGTCCCCAGAAATTATGAAACATTTGCTTTTTGAGAAGAAAATGAGTGGCTGGTGGGGTTTAATCAAGAGTTGGCATGGGCTATTTGCCTGTTTCAATAATGTTCACGAAGAATTGTGAAACACTAGTAATGTGGTTGCCCGACTTAGAAAGTAGTTAGTGCAGAGTTTGATATATTCTTTTACTCTGATCTCTCACCCTCTTTCTTTTATCATTAAGCTCACATCTAACCAAACTCTCATTTACATTTTACCTCGTCACACATCCCACACGCATTTCTTTTTGACTCCTCACACTCAATCACTATGGATTAACTTCGTGGGTAGGAAACACTGGTTACTGTAAATCCATAGAAGTTCGTTTAAGTCCTAGCACAAAGAACCCATATTCCTATAAAGCATATGTTGCGCAAAATGGTTTAACTTTATCAGTTAAAGCACAAATATACAAGTCAGATGTGTATATGCTCAGAATATAATCATGAAAATATGAGCATTTTTAAACATTGAAGTAGTTTCAAACAAGTAAATTGAATGAATAGATAAGAATGCAAGAGACTTGTTTGAAAATCTGACATTGTATGAAAAATGATAAGATATGAATGATATAACAATTAAAGCTTATTGTGAGTCCGTGATCGTTACCAGATAAATCAAACAACAAACAATATAAAGATAAACCAACTTGTTTGGATTATAAACGCGGATTACACGGTTGATTGCTTTGAGTTTTTCTCTTTGTTTGTTTTTCTCTCTTTTACACTTTGAATATGTGTTGTGTGTGTTTCTTGTGTTCTGATGTGTATATTAGAGAGATAACAACTAACATAATATCTAGATATATAATATCTAGATATTATATTTAAACTAATATAATAACTAAACTTAATATCTAAACTATAATATCTAAATATTAAAACAACTTTGACTTTATTACAGAATAGACCCTAGACTATAGTTGAGAACGACTTTCAGCATTAACTTCAGATTGCGATCTTCGTTTTGTATGATCTTGAATCCAATGAGACTGTGTCTTAACAATCTCCCCCTTTGGATCAAGATCATTACTAAAATGATTTGGCAATACGATCTTCTTTTTCAGCTCAGAAGATGCAATCTCCATCTTTGTCTTCAAATTGTAATAATCTTCCCCTTTTGATGTAGAGAAACTCTCTTTCGGTTGTTGGGAAGAAATTTTCTTCAGTGTTAGCTTGGACATTTGTTTCTTGATCATTTCTTGTACTTTGTTTGCTCTGCTCTCCCCCTTTTTGATGGATTGAGCATCGATATCTTCAAAACTTTGTTGACAAGAAATGTCTTTGATTCGTAGCCTCTGATCCGTCAATTCATAAGATATTCATCTAGATCTTTACAAATCCAGACAAATTAGTTGTGTAACACCTGAATCAACTAATGAATCAGTTAGAATGCCTGTCAGTAACACTAAGTCACTGTGTGTAACGAATACACAATGGAAAGGAGTTGTTTGATGTTGACTCCCCCAGGGCTTCCATTTAATCATCGAAACACCACAAAGGTAATTTCTATAAACGTTATGACAAAGAAACTAATTCCTTGTGTGTTCGTGCTTGTGATAGAAAGAATTAAGCACTGATGATTGCTTTTAAGGCTCGAAATGTGTAAACCACTGAGACAACAGTAAGTTAAACACAGACTCAATGTGTATGAGTGAAGTGCGAAGGTGGGGCAGACTTCCTTCTTTTCAATATCCAGATTTTCCAAGTGAAAATCAGATAGCATATGTGCTGCGTCCCCTTTAGAAAGTGAAACACTTTCTAATTAAGTAGAAAATGAGTAGTTGGTGGGGTAATTCAAGAGTTGGCATGGGCTAGTTGCCTGTTTCAATAATGTTCACCAAAGATTTGTGAAACACTAGAAATGTGGCTGCCCGTCTAGAAAGTAGTTGGTGCAGAGTTCTGATATTCTTTTAACTCTGATCTCATACGCTCTTTCTTTTAAAGATTAAGCTCACTCTTTTGGCATTGAAACTCATTATCCAATCTACACTCATTTCTTTTGACACACTCACTCAATCACTAAGGATTAACTTCGTGGGTAGAAATCACTGGTTAAGGTGATTCCATTGAAGTTGTGTTAATTCCTAGCACAATGATTCTTTGTTTTCCTATGATGCATGTGATGCTCAGATTGGTTTAACTATTTTAGTTAAAGCACAATGTTGATTTTGAAAACATTTAAAATCACACTTCCATAATATAAAATCTGTTGAAAAAATCGGGAAGTGGTTTGAACATTAAAAACAATGTTTTCTATGATTGAAAGTTGTCCTCTTTCAAACATATATGAGATTAAGATATAGAATTATACCTTTACGTACAATCTTCCATCTCATGAAGCTAAGCTTTAAGTCATAAACATATGAACTTGTAAGCTTCTCTCAAAAATTCTGCAAAAGTCTTATGTCAAGTCAAAGCAAATTTATTCACTTAAATTGAAAAGACAAAAAGCAGTAAAACTTTTTAAAGTACGAGTTCTGATCTGAATTGATCAGAAGTCATATCCGAACTCCTTTGACGTGAAGAGCTCCCCCTAATAATCTTGCATTACAAAAATTTGTCATAAAACGTAAGTGCAGAAATCTTATGAGCTCCCCTTCAAATTAATATTGACCAAGTATGAGTTTCTTCTCATACTCCCCCTAGAATCATGAATATTAACATATGAAATACAGATATCATTCACAATTAAGCATAAAGATATGAGGAAAAAGTAAACAATAGTGAACTTTTATAGGTAACTACTGATTATGTCTTAAGATTTAGCATACCAAGCTTAGAGATAAGAAAGTTGAATCTCTTTTCATCTAACGCCTTGGTAAACAAATCTGCAAGTTGATAATCTGTTTTTACAAAGAAAAGTTGTATGTTTCCTTTTTCTACATGATCTTTGATAAAGTGATACCTGACGTCGATATGTTTGGTTTTTGTGTGTTGAACAGGATTCGCTGTTATTGCGATGGCGCTCTTGGAGTCGCAGTAGATCGGGATTTTGTTGAAGTGGAAACCGTAGTCGCGAAGTTGTGTTTGCATCCACAAAACCTGAGAACAACAACTAGCAGCAGCTACATATTCTGCTTCGGCCGTGGAAGTTGAAACGCAAAGTTGCTTCTTCGATCCCCAACTTACTAGTTTGTCACTGAGGAACTGTACGTGTCCTGACGTGCTCTTCCTGTCTAACATACAACCTGCATGATCTGCATCTGTGTACGTTGTTAGTTCAAAAGTAGTATCTTTGGGATACCACAGACCGAGATCTGCGGTGCCCTTCAGATACCTGAATATACGCTTGACAGCAGTCAAATGGATTTCTTTTGGATTAGCCTGATATCGGGCACAAAGACATGTTGAAAACATTATGTCTGGTCTACTACTAGTAAGATACATTAAAGAACCTATCATTCCTCTGTAGGTCCTAATATCAACAGCCTTTCCCGAAGGATCGGTGCCAATCTTAGTTCCTGGTGTCATTGGGGTACCAATCGGTTTTGTATTTTCCATTTGGAATTTCCGGAGAATTTCCCTAATGTACTTAGATTGATTGATAAAGATACCCGTAGAAAATTGTTTTACTTGAAGCCCGAGAAAGAAGTTCATCTCTCCCATCAAGTTCATTTGAAATCTAGACACCATAAGGTTTGCAAAATTCTTACAGTACTTAGTATTAGTTGAACCAAAAATAATATCGTCGACATAGATTTGTATTAAAACGATATCGGCTTTTTCTTTCTTTATGAACAAGGTGGTATCCACCGTACCTTTTGAAAACCCAGACTTGACTAGAAAAGTGGAAAGGACATCATACCAGGCTCGAGGGGCTTGTTTCAGACCGTAGAGAGCTTTTTCGAGAATGTAGACGTGATTCGGTTTCTCTTGATTGACAAAACCTTCTGGCTGAGAGACGTAGACTTCCTCCTTCAGAATTCCGTTCAGGAATGCTGTCTTCACGTCCATTTGAAAGACCATGAAGTTCTTGTGGGCAGCGTAGGCTAAGAACATTCTGATTGCCTCTAAACGCGCCACAGGAGCGTATGTCTCGTCATAGTCTAATCCTTCCTCTTGTCTGTATCCTTTGGCTACTAGTCTCGCCTTGTTTCTTATGACGGTACCAGCTTCGTCCTTTTTAATCTTGAAGATCCACTTCGTACCGATGATTGTTTTACCTTTAGGCTTTGGTACGAGTCTCCAGACTTGCAGTGCGTCGAACTGGTTCAATTCTTCTTGCATAGAGACTACCCAATCTGGATCCGCAAGAGCCTGTGATACTCGAGTTGGCTCAATCTTGCTTAGAAAGGAGTCGTGCATGCACCAGTTGATTGACGCTGACCTAGTTTGCACCGACTTGGATGGATCACCTATGATCTGACTTGCAGGGTGCGCTTTGGTCCATTTACGTTCATGAGGCAGTGGATTATAGGAATGAATGTCAGTTGTGTCATCTATAAATCCACTTGCACCTTCTTCAATTTGATTGGGAGGAGATATGATAGTTGCTTCAGTTGAAGTTGTTGGTTCAGAAGACTCAGCAGGTACAGCTTGGTCCGGCTGTAGTTGGATCTGTACGGTACATCCTGCTGGTTCAGCTTCTTCTGACTCTACATGACTTGGCACTTCTTGAACTATAGGAGTTGGTATTTGAATTGTGACGTCTTGATGAATCGGGGTACTTGATTCATTTGGAATGTCTGAACTGGTTGGATGAGTAGGCGTTGGCTCTTCTATCCTGTCAACCAAAACAGATTTCTTTATGTTAGTTCCAAGAAATTCGTCATAAAACAATTCAAATAATAAATCTAAATCAGATAAATGGTTAGTTGATGTTGAAGCTTCATCTGATTTGTTATGTTGAGACGCAGGTTCTGGACTGAGTTGCCCAGAAGCTAGTACTCCGGTTAAAACGGGTTCTGAACAGTATTGTTCGGAAGCCATCTCTTCATCAAAGGTGACGTTGACGCTTTCAATCACCGTCTTTGACTTCTTGAAGTAGATTCTGAATGCAGTTGATGATGAGGAGTATCTAATGAAGATTCCTTCATCTGCCTTGGCGCTGAACTTGTTGAGATTCTCCCTATCGTTTAGAACGAAACACTTACATCCAAAGATATGGAAGTATTTGATTGTAGGTGTTCGGTTGTTGATCAACGCATAAGGAGTCTTCTTGAATCGTCTGTGAATCATGGACCGGTTCTGCGTATAGCATGCGGTAGATATAGCTTCTGCCCATAAGAATAGAGGTAGGTCGGAATGACTTAGCATAGTGCGAGCTGCCTCGACTAGCGTCCCATTCCTTCTTTCCACCACTCCATTTTGTTGAGGCGTACGTGCAGCAGAGTACTGATGAGTTATCCCTTTAGATTCGAGATATTCTTGAACAGTTTTGTTCTTGAACTCTGTGCCGTTGTCTGTTCTTAGAAGCTTTATCGGTTTCTGCAGATTCACCTGGGTCGTCTTCAAGAAAGTGATGAGCACATCAAGTGTCTCATCCTTTGATCGTAGGAACTTGACCCAAGTGTATCGTGAGTAGTCGTCCACGATCACTAGAATGTACTTCTTGCCTCCTAGACTCTGAGTTTGCATTGGACCACAGAGATCCATATGCAATAGCTCTAGCGGAGCGCTTGTACTTGGTTCAGGCTTCGGTTTATGCGGAGCCCTCTTCATCTTGCCCTTCTCACAGGCTGCACACAGATGATCTTTGTCATATTTGAGCTCTGGAAGTCCTTTGACTAAGTTGCCACTGACCAGTTTGTTGATGTAACGAAAGTTGAGATGAGAGAGCCGTCGATGCCATAGCCAGCTTTGCTGCATCGATGCTTTAGATAGTAGACAAATCTGCTTGTCAGTCTGGACGTCTGATAAATTGATCGTGTAGAGGTCTGACTTTCGAGTGCCGACCAAGAGTTCTTCGCCTTCTTCTGTGCGAACAGAACACCTCTTGGCTTTGAAGTTGACCTCTAGGTCTTTGTCACAGAACTGACCTATGCTGAACAGGTTGTGTCCTAATCCTTCTATGTAGCTCACCTTCTTGATCGTTATATTTTCCCGTTGTATATCACCGTAGCCTAATATTGGTGAAAACTGATCATTTCCGTATCTGACTGTTCCGCAGTATTTCTCTGTAAAGTTTGTCAGCATATCTTTCTGTCCTGTCATGTGTTTGGAGCAACCGCTGTCCAAATACCACATATGACGGATCTGCATAGGAGAAATAACGAAACACATATTTAGATTTTAAGCATTATAAATGAGTAAGACGTTGGAGCGTTAATATTAAAGTGCGGGTTTTGAACTGATGAATTCAAAATCCTATTTTTCTTAAGCACGGGTTCTGAACAGACGTGTTCAGAAACCATCGTCTTGTCTTTGAAGTTCGAGTCTTGAGCTGTCTTACTCAAGAACCATTTTCTCTATTGAGGTACGGGTTCTGATCTGTTGTAATCAGAAGCCACATGTTTTGCTAAACATTGAGTGCCTGCAACACAGATTTAGATTTTGGTACCCACTTGAATTTGGGTCCTGCTGTGTTAGCACAAGGTTTTGATTTTGGTACCCACTGCAAATTGGGTCCTCTTTTCTTTTGAAATAGATATGAAGTAGGATAATGATAAGAATGCTCATGAGATGATTCAAACCGCATAGCAGAATCTTGACAGAAATTAGAAGCATGTTTATCATAAAAGGAAGACTGTCTAGCAGTTTTAGATAACAGAAATAGTTGCTTAAAAGAGTATTTCAGTTTAGGAGCAACATTCATATTCAAAGTATCTGAACTAGACATATTCTTATTACAATAAACAGAATCAAAAGATTTAAAAGTCTTGTCAAGCTTCCGTTTGGGTTGCCATTTCTTGGTCATATCTGAAACAGTTGAAACCTTTGAGTTAGACATTAGAGAAACAACTGAATGCATTTTCTTTGGGTTACCAGTATTGATCGGCTTCTGTGAATGCTTCTTGCCTTTAGCATTTTTAGCTTTCACAGAGACCGAGTTATCAACTCGCGTTGATTTTGCACTGTTAACAGGCTTACTGGTTGATCCAACAGATTTCTTAAGAAAGGATGAATGGTTTGGAAGTTTTGCATTAAAGTCAAATTGTTCAAGACAATCATCTAAACCACCGTTAGAGTTCAGAAAATCAAACCCTTGATTTGATGAACTAACCATATTCTCAGAGTTTGAAGCCTTAGAAAGAACAGAATTTGTAAACACAGTTGTAAAAACATTTTGTTCAATGTTTATGAAAAGTCTTTCATCTGACAAGGAATTCTCGAGTTCAGAAATTTTACTTTCTAAAACGAGAGGAGGGACATATAGTTTACCTTGAGTAGGTTTCGCCTCCATTTCCTTTTCAGAATAACTTAGAAAGAAGTCATCTGAAAGAGTTTTCTTCTTTTCAGGTTTCTTATCATAGCTATTATTCAGCTTCGCATAATAAAATGGAAGATGAACTTTAGATGATATTAAATGTTTTTCTGTTTCTTTGGCTTCATCCTCTTCAGATAGTTTAGTCCAATAAACTTTAAGTTCAGGGATTCTTCTAGCTAACTTCATAGAAAGAATATCATAAAGTGCAGGCACTTCAGACATTCCCTTTTGAAGATAGTGAGGATTCTTATAACCGATTCCCCATCTTTCTTTGTTCTCTATTGGTTTGTTAAGATGAATGGTTTGCTCAGTTTGACCTAATGAGTACAACTTCTTTTCCAAAGCATCCATTTTTGCAATTAAAGATTTGTTTTCTTCGATAGACGAAGAATGCATTTGTGTAACCTCGTATAAGTCAATCTCACGTTTTAGCAGTTTAGACTTGAGTTCAGAATTCTCACTAAGAATTATTGTCTTCTCCGTTGCGTTGGTGTCATTGTTTTTATGTAAAACCTCAACCAGTACTTTCTTCTCAGCAATTTCATTGCTAAGTTTCTGTATTGATTGGTTTTTGTCAGTAATGACACCCTTTTCACGCTTTAGGTTCGACTCTAACTCTTTGAGTTTATCATTCATGGCATGCAATTGATTTATGAATTCAGCATACGATAAGTTGCATACCTCTTCTTCATTATCTGAATCAGCTTCATCATCGGATTCATGCTTTCCCATCAAGCACAGGTTGACAACTTCATCTTTCTCTTCATCTTCTTCATCATCATCAGAATGATCGAGCCAGAAAACGTCTTCAGCCATCAAAGCCTTCCCAGCCTCTTGTTGCTTTGCAAGCAACATCTTGTTCTTGTAGTAGTCCGAGTTCTTGACTTTTGGCTTTCGGCAATCTCTGGCATAATGACCGGTTTTGCCACAGTTGTAGCACGTTATAGGTTCTGTCTGACCTGATCCTTCTGCTTGAAACCTTCTCTCTTCAGGTTTCCTTTCCTCTGATCTCTTTCCTTCAGCAAGATCTCTTCTATCTTCTGGTTTCCTCTCCTCCATTCTCCTTCCTTCAAACCTTCTTCCTTCAAATCTACTTCCTTCGACCCTTTCTCTATGAGCGTAGTTGTTTGGACCAGACGAATACCTCTGACTGTTTGAGCTTGGCTTTGTGTAGAATTTCTTCTGGAAAGCCTTAGTCAACAAAAGCAATGCTTGCTTTAGTTGTTCACATTCATCTTCGTCAGAGTTTGCTTCAGCTTTATCTTCATCTGATTCATACACAGTCGCTTTGTTCTTCTTCTTCTTGACAACAAGAGCAACTGTGTCTTCAACCTTCTTTCCTCTCTGCCTTTTCTCTTCTAGAATTTCATCCACTTCTTCTTCATTTTGTTTGAGGGTCTCATACACCTCATGAAGTGGAATCTCATTCAGATCTTTAATCTGCTTCATCTGCCTCGCAAATCTCTTCCATTCTGGCTGTAGAACGCTTAGAAATTTGACGTTTAGCTCAATTTGAGATTTGTGGACCTTGTTCTTGCTTAGCTCATTCAGCAAGGTCACAAACCTGTCATGTACTTCTTCTAAGGTTTCTCCGGCTCTGCCTCTAAATTCTTCATAGTTATTTAGGCAGTTGGAGATCTTCAGTTGATTTCCCACCTTAGAACCCAACATCATCTTCTCCAGCTGATCCCACATTTCCTTAGCTGAGGCCTTGTAGCTGTCAATCTTTATGTAGATTTCATTGGGGATTCCTTGAAGAATGTATGACATAGCTAGCTTATCACCTTTAGCTCTGTTTAGGTTGTCACCGTCAAGCTCATGGTACTTCAGTTCAACTTGTGTTGGCAATGTTCCAACCAGACGAGTTGTCTTTATTGGTTGCATATTTCCTTCTGCAAATGACTGTCTGATGAACTCACAAAGCTCATGTCTGTCTATGAAGTTTAGAAACCGATCCTTCCACTGTTCGTATTCACCTTTAAATAGAACTGGTGGTTTGGAATCAGTTCCAATGGCAAGAGCTTCTCTGGAAGTCATAATTGAACAAGATTTAAGATGCGAGAGGCTTTGAGATGCGTGAGGCTTAAGATGCGAGAGGCTTTGAGATATGAGAGAATTTAAAATTCAAAAGTTTGCGCGAGATGTTGATTGCGCAAAGTGAGGATCGACCGGTAAGATGTAAAAATGATGCTCGACCGGTATAATTCTTTGACCGATAAAAAGATTGAAATTCTTTTTCTGTTTCGATAAAAGATTTTTCAATTTAGAACCGGTATGATTTTCAACCAGTAAAAAAAAATTGGACCGAAAGTATTTGAGTTCGAGAGTGAGAAATTGTTAGACACGAGGTGAGAAATTATTTTGCATGAAAATTGTTTTGCATGAAAATTGAGAAGTTATTTTTGCATGAAAATTCTTTTGCATTAAAAAGTGGGTGTAAACTTAGAATGCCACGTGAGTGTATGAGTGTGGTCTTATGAATTGAAGTTTGACCGGAAAGGTGAGGTGTGTGATTCGTGGTCACGTGAAAGAGTGAGTGGAGTGTGTGAGGTGAGAGTTTTGCATGTGGTGAGATTGCCACGTGTATATGTAATGAATTGATGTAATGCAATTGTGTGTGATAAGACCGATATGAGAGTGTGAGTGCTCGACCGAAATTGAGATGTTTGACCGGGAATGATATGTTTGACCGATAGTTCACAAGCAATGACCGGAGAGTGGGGTTAGACTGGGGGGGGGGGCGAGAATTTTTAAAAGGTTTGACCTGGAAGGTGAAGACCGAAAGAAGTGGAAGACCGGATGTGAGTTTGGAAAAAATTGTGGTTTGACCGGATGTGGTTTTGTGTGATTCGACCGGATGAGTTAATTTCCTTTGACCGGGGAAATGTAGTGGAAAAGTGTGGTTCGACCGGGGAAGTGAGTTTTACTTTGACCGGATAAAAAAAATATATTCGACCGGATAAAAAAAATTCGACCGGTACAAAAGTTTGTGAGATTCGACCGGGGAAGTGAGGGTCCGGTCGAATGCTTAAGACCGATAGAATGTAAAAACTAAGGTTCGACCGGTACGCTTAAGACCGATACGTCGTCTTCTCCGATTAAATCGACTGTAACTCTAAAATTAACCAAGCTAGAGGTCGATTTACCACACCAAATTTTGACACAACGATCTCCTTATCAATTAGAACACCACACAACCTTTTGATTTCGAAAATAACCGCAAAATCAAGATTTTGATGATTACACAGTGTTCTTCAAAAAATGAAGAACACAGAGTAAAAAAAAAAATTGATTTTGATCTGGATCAGGCTCTGATACCAATTGTGAGTCCGTGATCGTTACCAGATAAATCAAACAACAAACAATATAAAGATAAACCAACCTGTTTGGATTATAAACGCGGATTACACGGTTGATTGCTTTGAGTTTTTCTCTTTGTTTGTTTTTCTCTCTTTTACACTTTGAATATGTGTTGTGTGTGTTTCTTGTGTTCTGATGTGTATATTAGAGAGATAACAACTAACATAATATCTAGATATATAATATCTAGATATTATATTTAAACTAATATAATAACTAAACTTAATATCTAAACTATAATATCTAAATATTAAAACAACTTTGACTTTATTACAGAATAGACCCTAGACTATAGTTGAGAACGACTTTCAGCATTAACTTCAGATTGCGATCTTCGTTTTGTATGATCTTGAATCCAATGAGACTGTGTCTTAACACTTATGGTCAACAATAATGGATATTGTCTATACGAAACAAACTACAGACATTCTTGAAATAACGTTTAGAAATGAAAGTATGCTCAAAGTTCTTTGAAGTACAAGCAGGGTGTCTTTCCATCGAAAAATATGTTTCAAATTTGAGACATGGTAAGAACATTTTGAACAATAAGTCAAACCGGTGTGTGTGAATACTTGAAATTATATAGAAAAGACAATACACAAGTAATTATCTTTGGAAACACACGGTTTGTAATCATGTAAACACAAATAAAATGAAAACATTTAAAATCACACTTCCAATTCATGAAATCTTTTTAAGAATCGGGAAGTGGTTTGAACATTTAAGAACATATTTTCTTATGATTGAAAGTTGTCCTTCTTTCAACCATATATGAGATTAAGATAAGAAATTAACCTTTCTATGTAGTCTTAAATCTCATGAAGTCATGCTTAAGTCATAAAGATATGATCTTGTAAGCTTCTCTCATCCTGCACAAGTCTTAAAGTCATAGTCAAAGCAACTTTATTTCACATAAAGTAAAAGACATAAAGCAGTAAAACAATGAAATGAACGAGTTCTGATGTGAAGTAATCATAAATCATAAGTCTTTTACTCCCCCTGAAATTATGCATCAGAAAAATTATCAGTGTAAGATATAAGCATTAACTCCCCCTCAAATGTTGATCATCATATCTGACGGATGCATAAAATTTCAGACAAATATGTACTCCCCCTTAAATGTTGATCTTCTCAGATATGTATGTAGGGGTACATTATCATTCAACTTAGAAGTAAAGTCTTTTGAGCATTGAAGTACGAGTCCTAAACTGTTGTGTTTAGAAGTCATCAAGTCTCTTACTCAACCTCGACTTGATTTTCCTGTAACACAGATTCATCCTTTTTATTTGGTATCCATTTGCAATTGGATCCAACTGTGTTAGCACTTGATTTTGGCACCCATTTAAACTTGAGTCCATTTTTCCTTTGAAAACCATAGGAAGAATTAGAACGATGAGAATATACAAAATATGTGCCAAACCAATCATCAGAATATTTCCGAGAAACATAATCATTTCTATCATAATTGGAAAACTTTCTAGCAGATGGAACTAACTGGAATAATTGTTGTCTTGAATATTTCTTGCAAGGAGTTACAAGTTTTGATTTAGAATTAGCAACATCCACAATTATTTCATCTTTACTAGTAGTATTCTTATTACAATTAGCACTAGAAAATGATGTAGTATTCTCATCCATCTTCTTCTTAGGTTGCCACGCAGACAACTCCATGCCTTTTGATTTTCACATCTGAAACATTTGAAACTTCAGATTTAGAAGAGTGAGAATCAAACAAATGCTTCTTCTTTGACTTACCAGTGGTAATCTGTTTCTGTGAATGCCCAGATTTCTTCTTTTTACCTTTGGCAACTTTCTTTTTCACATGAACTGATTTATCAACTTTTGTTGATGTTTCACCTTTTTCGTACACACTTGGTAATCCAAAAGAATTAATAACAAAAGATGAATGATCAGAAATTTTAGAATTATAATCAAATTGAGCAACACATTCATCTAAATCACCATCAGAGTTTAAAAAATCAAACCTATCATTAAGTAAACTAGACATAGCATCAGAATTTGAAGCTTTAGAAGAATTAGAAAAATCATAATTTTTCAACACAGTTAAAAGCACATTTTGTTCTAAATTCATCAACATTCTTTCTTCTGACAAAGTATTCTCAAGTTCAGAAACTTTACTTTCTAAAACGAGAGGAGGAACATAAATTTTTCCTTCAATAGGCTTTGCCTCCAACTCTTTTGAGCAATAACTCTCAAAATAGTCATCTGAAAGAAATTTTGATTTATCAGAACTATAACTATTATTCAACTTCTCATAACGAAATGGAAGTTGAACTTTAGTTGTGTTCTTTCTTTTCTCATATTCCTTAGCTTCATCTTCTTTAGATAGTTTAGTCCACTCAACATGAAGATCAGGGTATCTTGATGCTAGACTTAAAAATGTAAAATCATAAAGTGCAGGCACTTCAGATATACCCTTTTTAAGATAGTGTGGATTCTCATAACCGAGTCCCCAACACTCTTTGTTGTCCTTCGGTTTGTTTAGATGAATGGTTTGTTCAGTTTGACCTAATGAATATAATTTTCCTTCCAAAGTATTCACTTTTTCAAGTAAATATTTGTTTTCTTTTGAAAGCGAAGAATGCATTTTGGTAAGAGCTTTTGATTCAACCTCACACAGTCTATACTTTGAATTTGTTTTAGCTAACTCTTTAAGAATGAGAGTCTTTTCTTTAGCGCTGGTATCAATATTTTTATGTAAAGTCTCAATCAATACTTTATTCTCATCAATATTCTCGCTAAGTTTCTATATTGATTGATTTTGTCTTTATTGATACCTCTTTCACGCTTAAGCTTTGACTCTAACTTTTGAAGTCTAATCATCATGACATTTATTTGATTTATAAAATCAGATTCAGTCATGTCACATACCTCATCATTCTCTTCTTCAGCTGTCTCAACTTCATTCTCAGCATCATCCACCATCCTTCCCATTAAGCACAAATGTGTTATCTCTTCCTTCACTTCTGTCTCATCCTCTTCGTCTGAGTGATCAAGCCAGAATTCATCCTCATCCATCAATGCCTTTCCAACTTCTTGCTGCTGTGCTAAAAGCATCTTGTTCTTATAATAATCAGAGTTTCGAACTTTTGGCTATCTGCAATTTTTAGCAAAATGACCCAATTTGCCACAGTTGTAGCATTTAGTTGGTTCTGGCCGCTGTGTATCTTCAGCTCTAAACTTTCTTTCCTCTGGCTTCTTCTCTTCCAATCTCTGTCCTTCAGTTCTCTGCTTGTGCTCATAGTTCTTAGACCCAGAAGAGTACCTTTGACTGTTTGAGCTTGACTTTTTGTAAAACTTTTTCTGAAAGGTTTTTGTCAGCATCATCATAGCCTTCTTCAAACTTTCACAGTCATCTGAATCAGAGTTATCTTCACTCTCTGCTTCTTCTGATTCAGACAGTATCACTTTCCTTTTCTTCTTTAGACTCACACTTTTCTGTTTCACCACAAGAGCAACTGGATCAACAACGACCTGCTCAGCCTTTTTCTTGTCACCCAAAATCTCATCTACATCTTCTTCATTTTGTCTAAGAGTTCCATAGACTTCATGGAGTGGTATGTCATTCAAGTCCTTCATTTGCTTCATTTTCCTGGTAAATCGTTTCCACTCAGGCTGCAAAATACTAAGGAACTTGACATTCAGCTCAATTTGTGACTTATTCACTTTGTTCTTGCTAAGTTCGTTCAACAATGTCACAAACCGGTCATAAGTAGCTTCCAATGATTCACCCTCCTTAGCCTTGAACTCTTCATAATTATTGAGGCAGTTGGATATTTTGAGCTGGTTACCAACTTTTGATCCAACCATCATTTTCTCCAGTTGATCCCACATTTGCTTTCCAGTAGCATTGTAACTGTCAATCTTGACATATATCTCGTTTGTTATGCCTTGAAGAATGAAAGACTTTGCCAATTTATCAGCTCTTGATCTATCTTTCTCCTCATCAGTGAATTCATTGAATTTAAGTTCAAATTCTATTTGTTCAGTTCCAACAGTACGAGTTGATTTTGGAATTGGCATAACTCCTTCCTCTAAAGATATCTTGATAAGTTCACCCAATTTGTGTCTTCCTATGAAGTCCAGGAACCTATCTTTCCACTGCTCATACTCTCCCTTGAAGAGTACTGGTGGCTTTGAGTCCGTTCCAATGGCGAGAGCTTCTCTTGATGTCATCCTGATTGAAAAATATATGCAATAAGAAACTTGAAATTGACCGTTAATCCAAATGAAATCACAATTAAAAAAATTTGACGAAGTAGTAAAAATCGCAAAACACTATAGAAGTTATAAAACTCGCAGACGCTGAAACTCGCAGAAGCTTGAAACTCGCAAACCACTATTCACAAAGAAACTCGCAGGCTTAAGCTTGCGTGTTTATGAAACTCGCAAGCAAAGGTTTGCGTGTTTTGTCAAACTCGCAGACCAAAAGAGATAATCGCTGAAACTCGCAGATGCCTAAACTCGCAAGTAACTGTTCATAAACAAACTCGCAGATAGAGGCGTGCGCGTTTCCTAAACTCGCAAAGCACTACTTGCGCGTTTGAACAAACTCGCAGACTGAATGAACTCGCAGATCACTATTCCTCAGAAACTCGCAAGCTTAGTCTTGCGCGTTTTGAAAACTTACTAAGGTCTACTTGCGCGTTTCAACACTTAGAAACTTTTTCCCAATCTTCAAACTCGCAGACTGAAGATCTAAACTCACAGTCTTCGATCTACGCGTTTCATGAACTCGCAAACAACACTTTGTGAGTTTTACCGAACTCGCAAATAACCCTCTGCGCTTGCGCGTTCTTCCACACTTTGCGCGTTCTTCCAGATGAAGCTTGCGCGTTTCACAGATCTTGCGTGTTCTTGAGGAACTTGCGCGTTCTTGAGGAACTTGCGCGTTCTTTGCCTTTTTTGAAGAAAAACAATCTGATTCGATCAAAACCCTATCTAGACAATGAATTACAACTTGAAACTTTGAGAATTCAACCACCTAAACATATAGAACATATTACAACCATTGAATTTCAAAAACAAACAAACTAAGTATGAAATGATCTATGAAACAGTGTTCGAAGGCTCTTGAACTCAAAACCAACAAAATCCAAAAAGTAACAATCAATTACAGTGCAATTGACAAATTGAACTATACAGACTCGATCGATAACACTTAGTAGACAAAACCTAATCAATTTCAACTCTTAATTCGCACTAGAACTCAAAATTGAATCTGACTTCGACTAACACAATGTCGAACCATTTTCTTGTTTTGATTTCGATTGGATTTGCTCTGATACCAATTGTGTGTCCCTGATTCAAGTTTCTAAACAACAATTAAACAAACAAACAAGATGATCTCAATTACCTGATTGATTCAATTCAATTCTTAAACGTTTACAACTTTCTCTCTCTAGAAGTCTCCCTCTCTCTCTACAATTTCTCTCTCAAAATGTAACTTCAACCTCTAGTCATCTATCTATTAGACAGCAAATGAAAGGTATTTATACCCACTACTAAAACAACAAGGAAACAAATAAACACAAGTAACTTTGACTTTATTACAAATAGACTTTGACTTTTAATGAGAGTTGACTTTCTCAGCTTTGACTTCTTGTACTTTGACCTTCAGTCTTCATGATCTTGTATCCAACAGATTTATGCTCTAACATTTCTTGTTTCCTACAAAATGCTATGGATTTAACAAATCCACCAACACCTTACGTGTACGATGATTTCACGATGGGGGCGGAAGCAACGTTGGTGGTGGTTCGAACACCGGAGGCGCTCCTGATGTGTATGACCACGAGCAGAGTCAAACATATTACATGCCTCAGTTCCCCGAGCAGAGTCAAACTCCTTACGTGCCTCAGTTTGATTCCGATCTTCCTCCTGATCATGGGTATGTATGGTATGAGTGACTATAACCCCGATTTTGTTTCGAAGACAGAAGAACCGGTAGAAGAACGTGAAGATCATGAAGACGAATACGAAGAAGAATTTCATCAAGACGCCAATGAAACTCATATTTATGACCTGGGTCTTTCTGATGTTGATACGGAAGAATAAGAAGAAGAAGAAGAAGAAGAAGAAGAAGAAGAAGAAGAAGAAACGTCTGAACCCAGTCCTGTTAAATCATATGGTGGGATCAATGATTTCTTTGGTATGCCCACTCCCTTCCAAAAGACCAAGAGCCGGTCATCACACCAAACGAAGCACCCGTATCTTATAATCGTAGCAGAAGAGTGAAGCTAGGGGATGTTTTTCCCACGAAAGACGAAATGACCCTCGCTCTCGGAAGGAAGACCCTTGAAGAGGGTTTCCAGTTTAGAGTTGAAAGATCTTCAAAAACCCGATACGAGGCGAGATGTGTGCAGGCTAACTGTAATTGACGTATATATGAGGCATGTGTACAGAATTCCACTATGTTCCACGTACGAAGTCTGCATGACGTACACACTTGTTCAAGGACCCAGATACATCCCAACCACCGTAACGCCAATAGAGGAGTATTGGGTAACATAATTTTCCTAAACTGCAGGATGAAAGTCGGAGACTATGTGGATCCGATATCGTGAACGACATGAAACATGAAATGCACATAGATATCTCGTATTGGCAAGCTTGGCGTGCGAAAGCTTATGCGCTAACCATTATGCGGGGTACCACCCACGAATCGTTTAGCCGACTCCCTACGTTCTTCTATAATTTGGAGCTTAATAATCCTGGTACTTTCACCCGAATAAAGACGGATAGTACAAGACGTTTTGAGATGTGATTTGCTGCCCTTGGTTGCTCGGTACGTATTTTCTAATGTTTTGCCAAGGCCAGTATATTTTTATGCATTAATAGATATTATATGTCATTTCTAGAACACTTGCTCCGTGTCCTTATAATAGACGGAGCTCATTTGAAGGTCCTTACTTGGGCACAATGTTCTTAGCCGTTGCTATGGACGCTAATAACCAAATTGTGCCCGTCACTTTCGGCGTGGGTAGGTCTAAGAGTGGGGAGGCATGGACTTGGTTTTTGACGATGTTGAAGGAATGTATCAGTGAACCAGAAGGGTTGGAGTTCATATCCGATCGGGATTTATCCATAAGCCAAGCTATCAACACGGTGTACCCAAATGCCCATCATGGTTCGTGTTGTCGCCGTTTGCTAATGAACGTAAAAAGCAGGGACAATAGGGCCAATTATAGGAAGACTATGTTTTGGAAGACGTGTAAAGCGTACATGGAGGAGGATTTTAAATGTAAAATGGCAGTTTTACGACGCGTTATACTTGTAGGAGCGCAACTTATGGACGCGGTTGGCAAGGAGAAATGGTCATGGGCCTATTTCCCCGGAATGAGTTACAACATAATGACTTCAAACAATGCTGAGTCGGTCAATGCATTGTCTCGTTTTGCTCAGAGACTTCCTATCGTGTCCCTTATGGATTACTTCCAAGAATTTCAACAAGACTGGTATTCAATTCGTCGTAACAAAGCATGTTTTCATAGTCACACCTCTCCACTATTAGAAAAATTGACAATATATTTGCAATATTTTAATTATTCATTTTTTTGCAGCGAGATGGACAAATGCTCTCACCCCAAAGATAGAAATAATTGTTAGAAGGAGACAGGTGAAGTCGGAAAGGTTTACTGTCCATAAAATAGGTTGTGGCCTATACGAAGTTAAAGATTTCCGTAGGGACGCGAAAGTGGATTACCTTAATTATAGTTGTTCTTGTAGGAAATGGAAGATCTCCGGTTTACCTTGCAGTCATGCAATCGTCATTGCCAGACATGAACGGTGTACAAATGTCATCCACCTGGTATCGCCTTACTTCAAAGCGGATAATTTTTGAGCCACATACTCAGAGCTCATACATACGGCTGGGCATCCTAATACATGGGTTGTTCCAGAAACTCCACTTATGACCGTTTAACCACCTCTCTACAAGAGAAGCGCTGGTAGACCGAGTAACCATGATCGTATCCCATCTCGTTGTGAGGATCCAACACTGAGGAGATGTACTCAGTGTGGAGAAATTGGACATACTCGGGCTCAATGCCAGGCACTGCACCAGTGAATCGGGGAAGTCAAAGAGCATCTGGTAGCCGCCCTACTCAACCAATGCCTACCGACGATTATGGAGGCATTTATAGACATCAGACTTTTGATTTAAACATTGATCTGAATGAGTAACCATGTATGTAATCAACCTATTGATTATAATGAATAGTATTCTTGTTTTCTTAGATTGTTCGTGTATCATGATAGTAAACAAAATGCTACACTTTATTACTTAATGAAAGGATAGAACCGAGCAACGAAAATCTATCGACTACTACGTGATAAAGTTAATTTAAACAAACTTCGAAACATGAACATTCAAACACAAAAGGATAGAACCGAAAGGTAATCTAATATCCCTCTGAGTATAGATCTTTACACCTAATGATCCAATCAACCTTTTCATTGATCATGTCCTCTATGCCAGTATAGTTTTCTTTGATATTCTTTATTTTTTTCTCTTCTTCCCTGATCTCTCTCTGCACATACATGTCAAACTGAAGACCCCCTTGTTTATTACAAACATACATGGTTATTTAAATGTCAAAGTACGGCTACATGATGCTTGACTTTTCTGGAATCCCCACCGACTTCTAATATGCTCTGGTGATACGAGTCCGGAAGTGTTAAACTCCACTCTCACGTTGTACACTTCAATTACGGTATGGCCGTCAACATACTGACGTATATTGGCTACATCTTCATCGATAGCCAATGCTTGTAATCCAGCCAATAAGTCTCCATTCGGCTTTTTGAAATACAACTTATAATATTTCGGTTCGTCGTAACTTAACTCTTTCATGATCTGGTGAAACAGTTGCATGGAAAGATCGTCGACATCTAACATGTCAACATAGATTTCTAGACCACGAAAGTACTGTCTTCTAGATGGTTCCGTGAAGTACCCTTGATGGTGGACTTTCATGGTAAACATTTGTGGATATGCCACTATTAATAAACATGAACAACGTTAGCCTTCGACAACATTTAACACAAGCAAAACCCAAACAAAATATGAACACTAACGATATAACTCGGTGGTAGTGTCTGGAAAAGATTGAGTTAAACATCTAAAGTTCCGAACATGAAGATTTGGAGATGCCATGTAAAAAGAAATTGTTTAATTACTTTGATGATTTACACTGTGTTTCTTTTTCTATGGTTTACAACCACTCCACCATGGGGTATTTATAGTTGTTCTGGTCGCAATTGCGGAGGTGCACTAGGTTCGCAATTGCGGATCTGGAAGATTCGCCTGAAAGATTCATCTGCAAGATTCGCCTGAAAGATTCCTCTTAAAGATTCGTCTGAAAAGGTGCAGGTTTATCTTGACCAAATCTAGGTTCGCAATTGCGGAGGTGCACTAGTTTTTTGGCTATAAATACTTACGTTATTTCCAACTTATAAGGTCATACCATGCATACAACATTTTCCATCAACTGATATCACATGGCTGGAAACCGAGCCTCTTCTTCAACCCCCCCCCCTCTTCGCAAACAATGTCGGAAAGGATGAGACAATCCGTAGAAAAAGATGAGGCAAAGATCGAGGAACTCACTCAAATGTGGAAACAAATGATGACCAAGAAAGAAGGGTATTTGAGAAGGATGGATGCAGACAGGGAAGAGATAAAAAGGTTGAAGAGGGAAATAAAAGATAAGGAAAATGGTATTCGTTACGACAACGAACGTGCCAACAAGATTGTCCAAGAATTCGCAGTATTGCAGGTTGAGGTAACCGAGAAACAAAATTGGATTGATCAATGTAAAGCACTTTATCCTTAGATGGTGCTACTGTTGTTGGTTTCGTATCTGGAGTTTGTATGTTGTTGCTTTGTACCTGGCATTTCTATGTTACTGTTTCGTACCTGTTCCATGTTCTAATTTTGTTCGTGAATAAAACGGTTCAATATATTGTAAAAGATGTATAACAGGGTTAGTAAATGTAAAAGTAACGCGCTCAATAAAAAATTTTGTACAAAGTGGCAAACTGTTACATCTTAAAAGTAGCTACTACACATCAGTTTGGTCAACAATCCTCAGGGACCATATAATGTCTGCCATCTCAAGCCGCCAAACAATGCACTCTGAGGATGTATCCGTGCTAGCTGGTTGTCGCTCGTCCACCAAATCAGAGAGAAATTTACATATCCATGGACCACAGTATCCATGCGGTCCGGCCTGTTGTGTCACATCTTTAGCGTATTCCCATCTGAAGGTGGCGATGGACCTAGACGCTCGATGACCATCACCCAGGGCAATAAACAATTCTGGCATTGTCTTCGAGAAGTTCTTCATCATATCTCTAACGACCTTCTGCAAGGATGGGAGCTTCAGACCTTATATGGTCATAACCATCGACTCCATATCGAACAACCCGACCAACCAATGCCTGTCAACTATGCATATATGCATATCGAAAAACTCCAAGTACTCTCTGGAGAACGTGACTCCTGGTGAAGTCGTACCCATATCTCGACATGATATTAATAAACAATTAAACGTTAAGCATGAACTACGCATTATTATTATTAAAATTGTGTTACTAAAATAAAAAATTAAGGCTCTAACCTCGGTGTAGAACCATCCACTATCGTACAAGCCCAATAGTTTACCCCAAAATTTACGATCTACGTGACGGATCGGTAGAACTCTAAAATGCACAGCCTCCGGCAACGTGCCATCCTGATACATGCGCTCGACCGTAGACCTTTGCACACGAGCAGTCGTGGAAGTCGACTAAGCTTTACGCCGTCAGGGAGGTGGGGGGTCGACTCAGGAGGGGAGGTGTATGGAGAGACCTAGAATTGGGAAGGGTGGCGTACACGTGCCCACCTGCCAAGGTTCTCCTCCGGAGGTGGTCTTGGAACCACGATGGTGGTTGTACTAGGAACTACAGTGTTGCCCGGTCTAGGAGCTACGGTGGTGCCCGGTCTAGGAGTATAAAACTAGGAGCTGCAGTAAGCACGGTGGTGGAAACGGGAAAATGAGGTTGTCGGCCAAGAAAGAAGACCTCCACCATCATCATCAAGCAAACACGGACAACATCATCGTCCATAAGCTGATCTCCATCGCCTCCTAGTGATGAAAATCTCCAAACTACATGGCGGATCAACAACTTCTCCTCATGACTAAAAACCCGACGGATAAAACCGAGAGACTACTGCCTCTACCTCTCTGGCAATGGCGGCACCTCTCCAAAGCGGAGTTCTGTCAAGAGACAGAACTCCTCCCGCCCAAATCTCAGTATATGTTCTCCCACCTCGAAGAACATATCCTCCTCCCCAGCATTATCCGGGAAGTTCTCCATCCGATAGGCGGTGTGCATGAGTAATGGGTCATGAGCGGAGTCCTCCAGTAGCAACCAGTGACCAAAAACCGTGCCACGGAAGATCGCCAGCCTTGGTTGGCTCAACATTTGCTTAATACCTTTTACCACCTTCAACGTCAAACTACGTGCCTAAATTGTCAAAAATTAAAGTTAAAAGACCTAAAGTGTGATTCCAAACAAGCCTAGGGACCTAAAGTGTCTGAAATTAAAGTTAAGGGACCTAATGTATCATAAGTTAAAGTTTAGGGACCTAAATTGTCATAAATTAAAGTTAAGGGACCTAAAGTGTCAAAAATTAAAGTTTAGGGACCTAAAGTGTCATAAATTAAAGTATAGGGACCTAAAGTGTCAAAAATTAAAGGTTAGGGACCTAAAGTGTCTAAAATTAAAGTTAAGGGACCTAATATGTCATTAATTAAACTTTAGGAACATAAATTGTCATAAATTAAAGTTAAGGGACCTAATGTGTCAAAATTTTAAGTATAGGGACCTAAAGGGTCTAAAATTAAAGTTAAGGGACCTAAAGTGTCATTAATTAAAGTTTAGGGACCTAAAGTGTCTAAAGGTGAAGTTTAGGTACCTAAAGTGTCAAAAATTAAAGTTAAGTGACCTAATGTGTCATTTATTAATGTTTAGGCACATAAATTGTCATAAACTAAGGTTTAGGAACCTAAAGTGTCATAAATTAAAGTGTAGGGACCTCAACTGTCAAAAATTAAAGTTTAGGGACCTAAAGTGTCTAAAATTAAAGTTAAGGGACCAAAAGTGTCAATAATTAAAGTTTAAGGACCTAAATTGTCTAAAATTAATGTTTAGGGACCTAAAGTGTCTAAAATTAAAGTTAATCATAATCACAATAATCTAAAATTCAAGCCCAACAGATTCAAACAATTTAGAACAATATACATATCGAACAAAATACGAAGGAAAAAAAAAAAAAAAAATTCTAGACTAGGTCCGCAATTGCAGACCTACAGGTCCGCTATCCGGTGGGACTGCGGTGGTGTTGCGGTAGTGTTTCGGTCCTATATATAAACCCTTGCGGTTGGGTAGTAGAATACGTGAAAAAAGGTTTAAAAGGCTTACATTTCCTGCCATTGTAGACACGTGTTGATTTGGGGAAGCACGTAACAATATACCGACAAAAAAACGATTGATTCAATTACTTTCTTTAAAAAAATCGATGTGAGGTCTGGTTTTTATATAAAAAAATGGGTAGTTATGGAGGGGGGAGGGTTGGGGAACCGTGTATTCCAATAATTAGTAATAAAAAACAATAAATTTCCTAGGTCCGCATGCATTGCGGACCTAGGCTAGGGTTTCTAAGAATCTGCCACATGTCGATCCATTGCGGATGGCGGACCTGCGATAAGCTGACTATTTTTTTGTCGTTTAACTGTCTCGTTGCATTCCTAGTACCAAATGAGTAAAATCGGGCGAGACATGACTAGAAGGTGAAATTGGCCGAGTAATTTGGCCATTTGTGCCAATTTCCCTAGAAGTTATCGGTCGATTGTTGTTGCCGGTGGATAGGGGTTGTTTGCTATTAACTTGTACCGTACAAGTCTTGTTGCACAAAATTCGATTTTTGAATCCAAATCAAAATTTAATCATGTTCTCAAAATTTGCATAAATACACATGAGTTTATATTACTTTTCATAAATATACATGAGTTTATATTCTCATTTTTTGTCCAATTTTGGTGTATATTATAACAGTCGATGATTTCTGTTTTATGTTTTTATGTATAGCTTAGGGACTGTTGTTTACAGCTTAATAAGCTAGGACAGTTTATTCGTTCAGCCATATATGAGTGTTTATTTACGACTTAACCATAAGCCATTAAGCTAAAATGGCTATATATATGGAATAAACCAGGACCCCTTACGTGTCCCGATTAAGTCACCCTAAACAAATCAATACCAGAAATACTCGGAAATAATACAACTCTCTCTTTTTACCTCCCTCAAGCCCATTGGTCTCTCGTCCCTCACAAAGACACATTTCTCAGACAAAAAACTTAATTTATACATAACTTAATGTAAAAAAAGAAAAAAACAACCACCACTTAGTTGTATTTTTGACATTTCTTCCTAATTTTGATGCCTCATATATTATTCTTAAAAACAAATAAAAAAAGGTTAACAGGTCAATGTAGTTTACATATTTTAACATTTAATTTGTAATTAAAACAATTCAATTTTGTTATATCACTATGTTAGGTGTAGATGTCAAAACATGGACAGATTGAAAGAGTTAGATAATGACTCAAAATGGGTAATTTTTAGTACAATTATCTTACGGTTGACCCATCAGGACTACTTTTTGTTGATATAATTTTACAACATTTTCAATGGGATTCTTATTTCTTGAACCAAATTTAATGTAATACTATTTATTTACATCATTTTTTTATGTTTCAATATATACACAAATGCTCCCTCAATCTTGATGTTTATTTATTTTTACTATGAAAGCTATAAAACATTTACGTGCTACGTGTATTATATTATTTATTAGATTTATATTATTTATATTATTAAAACACAATAATATATTTAACAAAAACATGGATTAACATAATTATATTTAAGTACACGAACTTAAAATTAATTAATAAACTAACAAACAACTTAAAATGCATAATATAACCACCAAAATGAGTAGAATAAATAACCAAGATACACATTCTAGTAACCTAATAATACGGTAAATCGGTTCAGATCCTCCAAGATCACCAAAGTATTGTCCAAACGGAATATTTGTAGGCGCATTTCTTGATGTTGTTAAGCCCGGTTCTACAAAATCCGTGCTTGCTCAGCCTGAACAAATGCTCGTATGTTCGGATCGTGTGTTGATTTAGTCTCGAAACAACATTTTATTTTCCTCCTTTATTTGTTGGGTCTATGATAGGTGTTGCCTCTTTGTAGAGCTCTTTTTCAACTGCTGTAAAAGTTGTTTATTTATGTCTTCAATAGTGTTGACTATAACCAATGTGTCTTCCTTCATTTTTCTTTTCAATTTTGCTCTTTTCACCTCAATTGGTCCTTGGTATGAAGAACCACCATCATCATCTAAATTTACAGAAAATGAAGACAACTCTTAAGACAACCATAGGTATATAAGAATATACCTATATAGTTTTTTCATAACTTACTTTTTACCTACGTTTTGAAGAATTTAATCACTCGAGCAACCTAAGGGGGCGTTTGGTTCGCTGGATTCCGCCGGAATCTGATGGAATTGAAATGGTCAATTCAATTGACCAAATTCCATTCTGCTGTTTGGTTACTAATGGAATGGAATTGAATTCCATGAATTCCTTTAATCATGGATTTGATCATTTATTTTTAAAATGGATGGAATTGAATTCCATTCCATCAGATTTTCTCAAAATGACACAAATACTCTTCTTACCTTTTCTAAAAACCCTAGCCGCTTCTAAAAACCCTCTCTCCCCCTCCCTCTTCTCTCTCTCCTATTTCTCTCCTCTCTCTCCTATCCTTCCTCTCTCTCCTCTCTCTCTCTCTCTCTTTTCTCTCTCTCTCTCCTCTCTCTCCTCTCCATCCTTTCTCTCTCCTCTCTACTCCCCGTCTCTCCCCCCTCTCTCTCTCTCTCTCTCTCTCTTCTCTCTCTCTCTCTCCTCTCTCTCTCCTCTCTTTCCTCTCTCTCCTCTCTCTCATCTCCCCTCTCTTTCCTCTCTCTATCTCTCCTCTCCCTCCTCTCTATCTTTCTCCCCTCTCTCTACCCGCTCCCTCTCTCACAATCTCTCTCTCCTCTCTCCCCCCCCTCTCTCTTCTCTCTCTCTAGGCATTTAAAAAAATAACAATAAAAGAAAGGGTATTTTTGTTATTTTTCAGAATTCCATTCCAATTCCTTTGCAAACCAAACAGACAGATTACAATTTATTTGACTAATTACATTCCATTTCTGCCAACCAAACACTTGGTCAAACCTGATAACATTTCATTCCAATTCCTTACAGATTTCAATTCCTTACATAGATTCCATTACTTTAGAAATAATTTTGCGAACCAAACGCCCCCTTACTCTTTGCACCATTTTTTACACCATCTAGTTACACATGGGAGATGCTCTTATAAACAATTAATTTGTTAAACATGATTATTAAAACTATACTATTAGAATATTATTTTGAATAAGCAACTACCTACTCGACCTGTTTTCTTTTTTAAATATAATTTTGAGTAAATTATGGATTTGGTTCTTTTGGTTTGGATTTTTTATATAATTGTTACCTGAATTTCAATTATTACTGAAAACATCTCAAAGGTTTGCGTTTTGTTTTGGAATTGGTCTCTTAACCAAATGTTTAATTATCTCTATCACTCTATTTTAAGTTGGAGGAAAAATTGTCATTTTAGAAAGAAAAAAAAAACCTAATTAACACAAGCGCTCCTCTTCTTTTCTCGACCCCTGCCATTCTAGCGACTTCACCACCACCGACGTAGCAGTCCACCGCACTAGAGGGCATTCACTAGTCCCGACGCCCCCAACTCCATTTTGTTTCGGTGGACAACTCCATCTCCGACGGTCCTTCTTCCATCTCTACACACAGTCAATAAATACCCATCTCTTTGCTCACCTTCTCTCTCAATTTCATCTTTATCCTCGTCTCCACCACAAATCAGGCTTTGTGAAGGTCATTGTTGTTGTGAGAGATCCAGTACACATATGAACACACCACAAATCATTACAAAACAACAAGTCTTCACCGATGGAAAAAGCCGTCGGTAAGAATCAGATTTGTTGGTGTTCACAGAGAGACTTTGGTGGGCAAAGCTATCACTGACTATTCAACGACGACGGTCACATATTACCACAACTAATATCCACCAATGAAGGACGTCATAGATGAATTGGTGACGACCACTTTTACCAACAAATTTCCTTACTGATCAATTGTCAGTGACCTATCCAAGAATTATCGACGCTTTTTCGTCGGTGATCCGTATGTAAATATGATTTAAAAAACTAATTTGAAAATATAGTATTTCTTGTAAAAAAAAGTCTTCCAAAATACAATGAAAATATATAATCTGTTCATTACAATTCTTAAGTATTTTTACTAAAGGGGAGGGGAGGAGGAGGGTTTCGAGACTGGAACTGCTTTATAAACGCATAAAATTGTTCCGATAACGCGGTCTGCTAAGCTAGTTGATCAACCTTGGAGTTGGACTCTTCCCAAAGAGATGACGACCTTCTTCCCGTTTCTCTATATCATTGTTACCTTTTCCACTAAGTGACTGCTTCGAGACCTTAGCGAGACTTTGGACTATCTGGACAGATACTTCGTGAAATGGTTCATGCATGTTTGTTGCCAGTCTCCTTTTGTCGTGCCTCCAACTCTGTCCTCTGTTTCCGTTCATCCTCAAGTTGGCTCTAAAACACTTACTCCCATCGCTTGCTATACTTCGCTAGCTTTTCCTCTAACGTTGTGGCTGTAAAATATTCAACATTTGACAAAAAAATCAGCAATTTGTTGACGATTAATAATTGTAAACAAAACATTATATATATATATATGTATATGAAACATACGTCCGATGATCGATTACTATACGAGCTCCCATTGCTGCAACAGGGATCCTGACCGGTCCCAAATCCAAACTGGTGGCCTTTTTGCTAGCCTCCGACACTTTGCTCCCATAATTTTTCGTCATCACCGAGAATATTAATGGTGCTGGGATCTAAGTCGATATATGTCTCCTCCCTAAGCTGCGCATACTTCTCCTATGGTTTACCAAAACAAGACGAGTTAGTTATGTAAATCAAGCATAACCATTACCTATTTTTAACAATTATATAAAATTAACAAAGCCTAACATTTGTCCAACAAAGTAAAAACCTAAACTAATAGTTTTATCATCTATATAACTAATCATATAAAACAAACTAATTGAGGTAAGAAAATTTAGCAGCGCTCTAGCCGCCTTCGGGTAAACATACATCGAAGGATCAGTTGGTCAACCCGTCTTACTCGCAACAGGCCTCGTGTTGGAACAGTGAATCTCTCTCAAAAACCTCAGCAGTAGTGGGCTCACGGACTTATGCTTCTGCCTACAATAGATAACTTAATGATAAACCCACAAATAAATACCATCCAAATTGAGAAATCCATCAAGAAATCGTACGCAATTCTTCAGAACACCCATGTTTAAAACTCCAACAAGAAGTTTTCAACGAAACCTTCTTCATAGGTTGATAACATCACAAATAAACCATCTATAATCCATTAATCAGCAACATAAAAGAGAATCAACTTGTACTGGAACTATTGAGGGCTGAAGGTGGGCTACAGTGGTGGTGGCGCTGGAGGTGGGGGACGGTGGTGGTGGCGCTCAATGGTGGTACTTCGACGTGGGCAGAGAGAAAATTCGAAAGGGGGGGAGGGCTTGATCATTTGAGTTGGGTGTGGGGCTATGATACAGTGGCGGACCCAGGATTATAAGTAAGCGGGTGTACAAACGAAAAGCTTAATAATTTTTTAAGTAAAAATACAAATTCATTAAAACGATAAAACAAGTTACCTTTTACAATTGTTCTCGATGAGGTCTCATCTTTTGAAATCGGTTAATACATCATCATTCTTGACATTGCGAAGCGCTTCTTTTCGATGGCACAAATGACTATGACACTCAAAAACTCATCTCCCATTCGATTGCTCAAATACGACTTCACAAGCTTCAATATATAAAGACATATTTCAACTGTAGCGGTTACAACAGGTAAGTCAACGCCAACTTCAATAATCAATAAACTAACGGATAAGTAAAATAACTCCTTTCTTTTTCTTTATTTGGTGTATCTACTTGAGCCGGATGAAAGGAAACTTTCACGTCCGATTTCGAGAGGGGGCATCTTATTCCATTTTTTATTTTACTAGGCCCATAGATAAAAAAAATCCACTTTTTTACGATTACGAGTGTTTATTGGGATATGAAATCCAACCCTAGAAATACAAGATCCCAATTTTTTTACTACACGGAGCTTTGATACATTTCGAAATCGAGAGATGTCTACCGGGGGCAGTTCAATGATTGTTTGTTTCAATCATCGCTCTAGCCAATTCTTTAATACCATTCAAGTTGGCAAACCTTTCATGTTAATGCATATAATGGTAGTATAAGTCTATTTCACCCATAATATTGACCTTATCCATGCCATCAGAATCATATGAATAAAACTCACAAAGCTTCACTAAACTTGATTTGTTGAACTTATAAAACAGGACATGAGGACACAAAGCCACCATATTTTTAATCAATTAAGTTCTTACTTCACTAAAGCGATCACCGAATTCTCGAATTTGCAAATTCATGACAGTGTTGAATACATCATACTCATAACGATGTCGGTTGGTAGTGTGTCATTTTCCTTACTCTTATTGTATTTACACATTCTTTCGCCATGTCCTTCTATACACTTGGAGTTTCACTTTTGTTCCTTCTATCAATGAAGTCGCTTCCAAGATGTTTTGATCTTTTTTTTTTTTGAAGAGATTTTGAAAATAAGTTTGTCAACACTAAGAGCTCCAACATCAAATGAAAATAAAGAACAAAATCAAAAGTCTGAAAATACTCAAGAACACCTAATGCTTGACTACAAGGACCATCGCCTTCTTCCATAATCCAATGAAGCAACTTCACGACAATCGAAAACAAATTGATTAAACTCACAATTGATTCTGGTGAGAACCCATCGTGTATCTTTAGCTCGTATAAGACAAAGTTATTGATTTAACCAATTGCCGCTTTCGATTTCACTGGCTCCAAGGGCTTCTTGCACTCTTGATTTGTAACTCTCCTGCATCATATCTACCCGTTTGCAAGAACTGTTCACCACATTGCATACCAAGCTTAACATTTCAAAGAATCTCCAAAGACCTGGGTGGTCTTTTGCAACCACCACAACCACTAACTAAAGATGGTGAGCAAAACAATGTATGTAATATCCAGAGCTATTATCTTGCAAAACCAAAGCTTTTAATCCTTTCAACTCACCACGCAAATTATTTGCTCCATCATCACCTTGACCTCTAACGTATAAAAGATATAGAAGAAGTTGAACAATAATAGAGAATTAAATCATCAAGAATAATATACTTATTACTTACTTGTTTCAAGATCAATTCAAGTTTAGCAAATAAAAGCATCAATTCTGATTTTAAGGGTTTCAGAACATGACTCTATCATGTGAATAAGACCAACAAATATTTCTTTAACTGATATGCGTGCATCAGCATATCTCAAAACCACAACCATTTGTTCATTTTTTGAGATGTCACTAGACTCGCCAACTAACAAATCAATCACATCGTGGCCAATCTCATCTACAATCGATTTTACTACTTCTGCAAATTAATTCGCAATACCTTTCTGAATTTTTGGAGAGGTCAATTGAAACTTCCCTGAAGCATTGTCTAATATAACTTTTCGGACCGTCTCATTTGCCTCACTAAGGAATTCTAACTGGTCTCTAAAAAGTCCTTGATTCAAAGACGTCTCTGGCTCATCGTGGCCACGAAATGGTAAACCAAATTTAAGCAACAATCGACAAACATCTATGACACATTCAATCGTATTCTGTATTCAATTTTCTCTTTTTTGGTTTGTTTGTGAAAGGCTACGACAATATATTATTTTTGTTAAACCAAAGCTTCACATTTCTTTCGTGCTCGGTTGTGGGAACTGTTAACTTCACCAACGTGCAAATGCATCACTGTCAAATTGTGGGTTGTCATCCTTAAACAAGTGACAACACAAACAATAGGCTTTATCCGTTTTCACGCTATATTCTACCTAATGAAACTCATCAAACCACGTGGGAACAAAACATCTTTGTTTGGACCCTACTTTTTGTTGGAAAGATATAACCACGTGGTTGGCAAGGTCCTCTAAGCAAATATATTCGTATTGTATCATTTCTTTAATTAGGGTCGTCAGTCAAAAAATTTGGTTGCTCAGTTGGATCCCAAGGAATATTGTTTACGTCTCCTATTCATGGTGTATCATTTGTAGTTGGGGTACTTGTTGCACGTGCATTTGAAGCACTTGTAGAACGATTTTTTAATTAGGGTAGAAGGATTTCGTCCAACCATTTTCATCATTTTGAACATTGGGAGTTTGTGGCTCACTTTGCGGAGCTAGAAGAGTTTTGTTGATGGATTCAAACTGTGGAAAGGGTAATTTTCTCTTCTCTTCAACTACGGAAATTAGGGTTTTGAGATAAGATGAGATCTTCACGAAAAATGTTTGGGGAACGATTCTAAATGGTTGAATATGGATATTTATGGTTGAAAACTTGTAGATCTAGGTTTTTGGAAGGTTTTGCTTGTCGATCGAAGCTTCTTTAAGGAAACTCAAGTTGGGGAAAATCTAGATTTAGCCTAAATCTAGCAAGTTAAGTTCAAGTTGATTTTTGAAAACGTTGTACATGCGAAAATGAACTTTTAAAGTATTAATGTGTTTTACATGAAATTATCAACCGTTGAGTTATTTGGGGAGTTTTGATTATTTGAAGTGTTTAGCTTTATAAATTTTGTAAAACACCTACACTTGGGATTTTTGGGCATTTTGATAAACAAGTCATAAATGAAAGTGTTTTGGGGATTTATTGCATAAATGGATATTTGGTCAAAATGCACTTTTAGTGTTTGTCGGATTTATGCATTGTTTATGTAATGGGACGTTTTGAAAATATGAATGTGTGAGTCACTTGATTTTGGTCATTCCCAACCTTGTGAGCATTTTAGAAATTGTAAACCTTTTTGGTTTTGGGTCGAAGGCCAATTATGATTTGAGAGACTAAGATTTTGGGAAAAGATGTAATTTGGTTTATGTAACCATATTGGTTCACGTATTTTAACCAACGTTTATTATACCTTTCAGGGCTTGATTTATACTCAGATGAGTCTTTGGAATATTTATTCAGTTTTAGTAGCTCAAAAAGGTGCCTTTGACATATGGTTTACTTAGTTGCATCTTATTTGAGAGTTACATGATTTGAATGCATTATTTCATTCGTTGAAGTCATGTAACGTTTTAGACTGTAATGCATTGGATCCATAGGCATATGAGTCAGTCGGTTGGTTTCATTGGGAACTTTATCCCTGTTTCGGACTGGAAAGATTTATGGTTAGCGAAGGGCTCGAGGTATAGATCGTGGGTGGTTGAACTCGACGACCGTGTAATCTAGTCCGGTTATTCATCGTGGAATTTTAGTGTCCATGTTTGAAGTCTAGTGAGTGGTCCCCAAGTCATATTTTTTTGTAAGCTTGCGGTGGTGCCCATGTTGAGCCGGATACGGGGACTTGTGCCTTTTGTGGTGACACTCATCTAGAGGTCGAGTAGACACTAAGGTCATTTGGGCATTTTGCGGTGGTAGCTCGATAGGAAGCCGTATACGGGGATCCATGACTCTATGTGAAGCTCGGGAACATTGATATGTGGCATAACTTTGTGTGCCCGCCATATTCGATGGAATTCATGTCTCCCCTGTCACCGAAAGGTGTTGTTTTAGGTATTGAGTTTTAGTATCCATATTTTCGAAAATGTTTTGTATGTATGGATTATTATCCATGAGTTATGGATTGAGTATTATGCCCCACCCGTGTTTTGGGATATAAGGTTTTATCAGTGTTTTCATAAATTGGGAGTTTGATTTCTATTCCCGTTTTGAGTGAGTGTTGGGTTGCATCACTTCATCAAAGTATGTTTTGTATTGGACGTCCATCTTTAAATCATGTGTATTATTGGAAATGAGTCGTTTTCATATTTAAAGTAAAACGTCTTGAAAGATTATGATTTAAGTTGCATTCTTTCCTTTTGCGACATATTTATTCTTATTGAAAACTCTTGAACTCAGTAGGCGTTAGCCTAACCTTTTTATTTGTCGGCAAGTGCAACAGGTTTCGGTTAGGAATAATCATAGTGACACTGTGAAGAGAGGAGTGCTAGTTGTGTGCTCGAGAAGTGGATATCTTAGTGAAGTCTTCCGCATTTCTTTCGGTATTTGGGATTAAATAACACCCGAATTCGGTTTAGTCCTTGTATAAGACTCGAGCTTTTAATTGTTGAGGTTAATTTTGGAATTTTAATTTTGAGGTATATTGAGTTTTGATTTGTGGAGGAAGTTTTGTCCTATACTTGATGAAATTTCAAAGTTTTTAATTAGTTGCTCTTACCAAATTTGCGGGTGTTACAAGTTGGTATCTGATAACTCTCAAATCTTGAGAGTTAATTCCTCTCTTTTCATTTTCATTTTACCACATTTTTACCCATTTTGTCCCTTACCTCTTTCATTTGGTCTTAATTGTTCAAACATGGTGATGAAGTCTCAAGATTGCAAAAATTTCGGTTTTACTAACTTTCGTGCAGAACGTGGCCACCTTGTCACCACGCTGGGACGTTGGCTGAAATTTTATGGATGAGATTTAACCATTTCTGGAAAGTTTGTCTTTTGAAGAAAATGAAAAAACTTTCTTCTATTTCACAAGAATAATCATGGAAGAGGACAAAAAGTGTAAGTCAAAGGAAGGTTCAATACTCCATCTTAAAACTACTTTTGTGGAGTTGTTACATCAACACTTTTCTCTTTCTTGGGCTATAAATTAAGGCTTGGAGGCACCATTTCATGATCATCACTTCCAGGAGCATTCAATACCTTTTGGAGCTTAGCATTTAATTTTCATTCTCTCTTTAAAGCTTGTAGTTTAGTTGCATTTAATTTTTGTAAGTTTAATTTCCTTGTAACAGTTGTCGCCACGTTGTCACCACGTTGGCAGCAACTTTTAAGTTTCATTTATGCAATTTATATTTATGTTCTCTCCTTCTTCTCTCATGTCTTTTACTATTATTATGAGCTAAGCACCCTTTTGGGTGTGGGTATGAGCCAAGGCTAAGACTTGTAGGCAACACTTGGGTGTTGCCATCTTTACTAACTCTTAGACTTGGTCGCTCGAGTCGGGACTTCACTCAACGCGGACAAGCCGATCACTTGTTTGTGTTAATATTAGATCTTAGACCTTGAGAGGGGCGGATCCGAAATGCGGCTTGAGTGATGCGAAGAAGATTTGAGAAAGTCTTTTATAACGACGTAGGGATACGGGTTTTTGCATGAATTTAACTAAGGTTCAAAATGTTGGTCGATATGGGTGTCACAAAGAGATTTGGGCTTCTATATCCATACTGGTGGAACTGAAATCCTTAGACGTTTACTTAGTTAAATCGGCAAGTCTTGAGTTGGCGAAGTGCTGACTTTGTGGGTGCAACGTGGCTACGTTCCGAGGAAGCTCACTTTCGAGAGAAAGAGGTTTTTAAGGATATTGTGTGTCATTTTGTTTCTGACCATATTGTTACTACATCAGTCTTAGTTAATGCCTGTACCCACATACTACCTTTAATCTTGTTAATCTCTTTTAATCGTTATTTAGTTTGCTTAAAACTCACAAATAATGATATTGTTCTCAAAACTCAAACAAGCACTAGAAGTTCATGAAAATTTCTCTGATTCTTAGTTGACTAGTCCCTGTGGAATCGATCTTGGTACTCTACCACTTTATTACTTATAGCGATCATAGTGTCCGGTGTGCACTTGCACTGCCACTGTGGCAACATAGTGGCCACGTTGTAGACCTATACGATTTTCCGCTATCAAGTTTTTGGCGCCGTTGTCGGGGACTAGCGCGATTTTAAATCCTAAGATATTGACTTTCATTCGAGCCTGAGTTGTTTGTTTCTTTTTTAGTATTTTCCGTGTTGTATGCCAAGGCTACAACACGGTGAACTTGTACCTCCTGACCCCGAAATTGAAAGAACCGTTAAAAGACAAAGAAGAGGTCGGCAAAATCAAAACATGGTTGGAAATGGTGGAGATCCTCCACCACCTAATGAAACAACCATAAGAATTGCCGACGATAAAGAACGGGGAATACGGGACTATGCAACACCCGAATTTGATCAATTAAAATTGGGTATTCTTAGGCCCAACATTGCGGCCCAAACTTTTGAACTAAAACCGGTAATGTTTCAAATGATCCAAACAATGGGTCAATTTGGAGGGTTACCGTTGGAAGATCTGCACTCACATTTAAAATCATTTTTAGAAATGACGGATCATTTTCGCATTCAAGGTGTTACGGTAGAAGCCTTACGGCTTACGCTCTTCTCTTACACATTGAGAGATAGAGCCAAAGCATGGATAAATTCTCAACCTCCTCACTCCATTGATAGTTGGACAAGTTTGGCCGAAAAATTTCAAAAAAATATTTTCCTCCAACTAGAAATGTGAAGTTTAGAAATGAAATTTTGATGTTTCGAAAAGAGGAGGATGAAGTGGTTTCGGATGCATGGGAGAGATTCAAATACTTAATTAGAAAATGTCCTCATCATGGGATCCCTCATTGCATCCAATTAGAGACATTTTATAATGGTCTTACTAATTCCGCTAAAATTATTCTTGATGCTACGGCCGGTGGCGCTTTTACCTCTAAACTTATAACGAAGGATATGATATTTTGGAGAAAGTAGCCAACAATAACATCGATTGGCCAAACCCACGTGCTCTTGCTCCTAAAAATGCATCGGGTGTTCATGAAATTGATGCCATCACCGCCTTAAACGCACAAATTGTAGCTTTAACTAACTTGGTAAAAAATAACATGAATTTAAATGGAGAAAAGAACCAAGTTCAAGCTATAAATGAATCTTGTGTGTTTTGTGGTGAGAATCATGCTTTTGAATGTTGTCCCGGTAATCCCGCTTCGGTCAATTATGTAGGAAACCATTCTAGGAATAACCCATTTTCTCCAACCTACAACCCAAATTGGAGAAATCACCCGAACTTATCATGGTCGGGAAATCAAGGACTTCAACCCCCCAGGGTTCATCAAGTTCCAAACCGACCACCAAATCCCCCCGGATTTCAACAAGGACCATCTCATACGTACCAAAGTGGGCAATCCTCACAACCGTATGTACCGATACAACAAAATGCATTAGAGAGTAATAGTTCGCTTGAATCTTTACTCAAAGGTTTCATAAACCAAGCCAATCAACCTTGAGAGGTTTTGAGACTCAATTGGGGCAATTTGTCGCTAAATTGAAAGGAAGACAAATGGGCACCTTACCTAGTGACACCGAAACCCCTAAGAGTAATCTCAAGGAGCACATTATGGCCATGACTTTAAGGAGTGAGACAAGCGCATCTAAACCTCACGATGAAGTCTTAATTGATGCCATTGTGCAAGATGAGACCACACATGCTTTTGACAAAGAAAATTTTCCGCCACTTTTTCCATCCAATGTGGCTGGAACGTGCCCACCTTTGGGACAGAATGCAGCAGGTCCTTCACGGACTGCTCTGCTCTCAACACAACCTCACCAAAGTGGTGAGATAGTGCCCACTTCACAACCCATAAGGGTAGATTCAAACCAAGCGAAATTGGACTTACGAGACCTTCCTTTTCCCGGTAGAATGAAGAACAAGAATGCGGATGTGCAATTCAAAATTTTTTTGGACATTTTCAAACAATTGCACATTAACATACCTTTGGTAGAAGCTCTTGAGGAAATGCCAAATTATGTTAAATTTTTAAAAGGCATTCTCAACAAGAAAAGGAGGTTAAGTGAGTATTAAACTATGGCTTTAACAAAAGAGTGTAGTGCTTTGCTCACATGTAAAATTCCTCCCAAACTCAAAGACCAGGGAAGCTTTACCATCCCGTGTTCAATAGGGGGAAAAAAAGTGGGTCATGCCCTTTGTGACCTTGGGGCAAGCATAAATCTCATGCCACTTTCGGTTTTTAATAAACTAGGAACTGGAGAAGTACGACCTACGACCGTTACTTTACAATTAGCGGATCGATCGTTGGCTTATCCTAAAGGAAAAATTGAAGACATCTTGGTTCAAGTTGACAAATTCATCTTCCCGACCGACTTTTTAGTTTTGGACTATGAAGCCGATAGGAACGTCCCAATCATCTTATGGCGACCATTTTTAACAACAGGTAGAACCTTAATTGATGTCCACAAAGGAGAGCTAACCATGAAAGTGAATGACCAGCAAGTGACGTTTAACGTCTTCAAATCACTTAAGTTTCATGGGGAAGTGGAAGAGTGTTCGGCCTTAAACACCTTAGAAAGGGATGTAAGCATCGACACTGTTGAAGGTGGCCACGTCTGTCACCATAGTGGCCACTTCAGTGAAGAACATTTGGAAGAACTAGACTTTGCAAGTGAGGAAGAGATTGAGGAGACCATATCAGCTTTTAAACAGTTAGATTTCAAAGATAGAACGATCCAGCAGCCATCCATCATTGAACCCCCTAATTTAGACTTAAAGCCCTTGCCCGATCATCTTAAGTATGCTTATCTTGTTGAGGAAGAAAAATTGCCCGTAATTATTTCTTCTAAATTAACCAAAGAGCAAGAATTAAGCTTGATTGAGTTGTAGAGGAAATATAAGAAGACCTTAGGATGGACCATAGCCGATATTAAGGGTATAAGTCCGACGGTTTGCCAACATAAGATACTTTTAGAAGATAATAGCGTTGGCAAAGTGCAACCTCAACGGAGACTTAATCCCATTATGAAAGATGTTGTAAAAAAAGAGGTTTTAAAATGATTGGATGCAGGGATTATTTATCCAATCTTTAGTAGTAGTTGGGTGAGCCCGGTACAATGCGTACCAAAGAAAGGTGGCACCACGGTAATCACAAACAACAAAAACGAGCTCATACCAACTAGGACCGTAACAGGATGGAGGATTTGTATGGATTATAGGCAATTGAATCTCGCCACCAAGAAAGACCATTTCCCTCTACCATTCATAGACCAAATGCTTGATAGGTTGGTCGGGAAGGAATTCAATTGTTTCTTGGACGGATATTCGGGATACAACCAAATTCATATAGCACCCAACGATCAAGAGAAGACTACCTTCACTTGTCCCTTTGGAACATTTGCTTTTCGGCGTATGCCATTTGGGTTGTGTAACGCTCCCGCAACTTTTCAAAGATGCATGATGTCAATTTTTTCGGATATGATTGAAGACACCATGGAAGTCTTCATGGATGATTTTTCGGTAACGGGAACATCATTTGAATCTTGTTTAAAAAATCTTGAAAAAAGTTTGCAAAGATGTGAAGCCCATGAATTGATTTTAAATTGGGAAAAATGCCATTTTATGGTACAAGAAGGGATTGTCTTGGGTCACATGATTTCAAAAAAAGGATTGGAAGTTGATAAAGCCAAACTTGAGGTAATGATGCAACTACCCGAGCCAACCTCGGTTAAAATCATTAGGAGTTTTTTGGGTCATTCCGGTTTTTATAGGAGGTTTATCAAAGATTTTTCAAAAATTTCAAACCCCTTTGCAATCTTTTACACATTGACCAACCCTTTAAGTTTACCTCTGAATGTAAAAAGGCTTTTGAAACAATAAAAAAGGCTCTCGTTTCGGCACCTATTGTGATTGCCCCCGATTGGAATCTACCATTTGAAGTAATGTGCGACGCAAGCGATTGGGCCGTGGGTGCGGTTCTTGGTCAAAAACGAAACAAAATTTTTCACCCAATATACTACGCAAGCAAAACTCTTGTTGAAGCACAAACTACTTACACAACAACCAAAAAACAATTGCTTGCGGTAGTATTTGCTTTCGATCGCTTTCGTTCATACTTGATTGGCACCAAGGTTATCATTCATACCGATCATTTCGCCATCAAATACTTATTTAATAAAGCTGATGCTAAACCTAGGCTTATTAGATGGGTTCTTCTTTTTCAAGAATGTGATGTCGAACATGTTGATAGAAAAGGCACCGATAACCATGTGGCCGATTATATTTCTCGAATAGAAGGAATGGTATCTAGTGGGGGTGATCATGAAATTAAAGAGGTCTTCCCAGACGAGCATGTTTTGGCAATACATCATCATGAAGAACAACAACCATGGTATACGGATGTAGCCAATTATCTTTCTTGTGGCCTAAAGCCGTATCACCTTCAAGGGCAACAATAGAAAAAATTTCTTCCTGATAGCAAACAATATTTTTGGGACGACCCGTTTCCTTTTAAAATGGGTGCGGACCAAGTCTTGAGAAGATGTGTTCCGAATTCGGAAATGTTGGGAATTTTAAAAGAATGTTATGCCTCACCTTATGGTGGCCACTTTGGTGGCCAACGTACAGCGGCCAAGATTCTACAAAGCGGCTTCTTTTGGCCAACTCTTTTTAAAGATGCTTTTGAATTTGTGAAAAAATGTGATCAATGTCAACGAATGGAATATTTGTCTCAACGCAATGAGATGCCCTTAAACAATATTTTAGAAGTAGAACTCTTTGACGTTTGGGGCATCGATTTCATGGGACCTTTTCCCATGTTGTTCAACAATCAATAAATTTTGGTCGCAGTCGATTATGTTTCAATGTGGGTTGAAGCTAAGGCATGCCCAAAGAACGATGCAAAAACGGTGATTGAATTCTTGCACAAAACCATCTTTGTCCGTTTTGGAACACCCCGAGCCTTGATAAGCGATGAAGGGACTCATTTTGTGAATAAAATGTTGAGTATCGTTTTTGATAAATACAACATCGAACATCGAGTGGCCATGGCATACCATCCGCAAACTAATGGGCTTGCCGAAATTTCTAATAGAGAGATTAAAAATATTTTGGAAAAAGTTGTTAAACCTAATAGAAAAGCTTGGTCTCTCAATTTGGATGATGCATTATGGGCATATCGTACGGCCTTTAAAACCCCTTTGGGAATGTCTCCTTACCGTCTTGTTTTCGGAAAAGCTTGCCACTTACCGCTAGAACTGGAATATAAAGTTTTTTGGGCCACAAAAGAATTGAACTTAAATGTGGATTCTGCGGGAAATAAGAGAAATCTTCAATTAGCCGAGTTAGAAGAGTTGTGATTTCACGCGTACGAAAATGCCAAATTATACAAAGATAAAACCAAAATGTGGCATGATCATCGAATAAATCAAAGGAATTTTGACGTTGGTCAGCAAGTGCTACTCTTCAACTCACGGCTTCCCGGAAAACTCAAGTATCGTTGGTCTGGTCCATTCACCATTGTCAAAATCAGTCCATATGGAACCGTGGATTTGTTGAATCCACAAGATGGTAGTACCTTCAAAGTCAATGGACATAGGGTCAAGCACTATCTTCCTGAAGAGGTGCCCAAACCCTCTGAAATGTCCCATTGAGAAATTTCAAGAGCGTATTTTGTAAATAGTGTACATACGTATTGTTTTGTTTTGGGACCAAAGTGGACACCTTGCTGCCACTTGGGGGACTTAGGAGTGTGAACATTAATATCCAGATAGGTTTTCAAAATTTTTATGCATGGCTTACAATATTCCTTTTTGTCCACTGAACTTTCCATGCAAATCTGGAGGATAAAAGAAGTTTTGATCTAAAAAGGTGGTTTTTTTAAAAGTAAACATCTTTTCGTTTTCAAAACCCAAGGAACATCATTACTTTTCAAACATCATCTTCTCAACTCCCTCTCTCTCAATACTCCGACCACCACCCCACCATCATCCTGACACCCACCTTCGCCGCTCACTCGATCGGCCCTCTCTCTCCTATGGCTCGTATGAAGCAGATAGTGGCAAGCCCCTTCCCAAATAGCCGAAGGGCCCGACGGTTGGCCACCGCTGGACGTTCCACCACCCCAGCCGACATACCAACTGCGTCCGCCTCTCCAACGCCTTCTGCGGAGAGCGTCCCCTCCGCTACCCCGCCGGCGTTCACAGTCCATTACGAGGAGTCCCATGCCGTCGTCACTCCTAAGCCCACCGATGACGACACGCCACCAATACCACCGGTTAGTAACACTGAACCACAATTCCCTCTTTCCTCTAACCCTAACCCGCTAAATGCACCCCAATCCCCTTCGCCTAAAACCCTAACCACCGATGATCCAACATCACCACCCTCGCCGCCTGTTAGTCACCACCTTCTCTCGATTATCATCCCCCAAAACCCACCATGGCAACTGATTCGCACACCCTAACTCCCTCCACTCTCCCAGAAACCACCCCAACCACCCCCGTAACCCCACCGGAGTCTGTCGTACCCCCCATTTTGCTCCAGATTAGGAGGACCCGCGACCCTTCCATTCTTTTTAACCCTCAGCCACGTATCGCGGACTCCGACGATTTTCTTAACCCCCTTTTATGGTCCAGATACCCTCATCAATACCTTTGATTTAAATCAAGTGGGGACTGAAGTAAGCACTCCGGTCAATCCACCACAATCGCCGACAGAGCATCAGGCTATCGTCAGTCCGCGCCAAAGTAGCGACAAGGTGGCCACGTCCAGCACCACTCTTGGGTCTTCATCCGGAGACTCGCCTTCGGGTTCTGTCGAGGCTGCTCCGTCTCCTCCACACACTGTCGAAGATCGTGGGAAGAGGCCAGCGACGTCTTTCGATAAAGACTATACCCCGAAGCCAGAAACTGTTCGGCCAAAGAAATGAGCACGGACCGCCCCTATCGCCAAACCAAAACGAAGGTTGGCACATAGTTCATCCTCCACTGCTCAGAGGCCGAGAACACGATCTGCCATCCAACCATCTCCCGAAGTCAGGTATAAATCACTAACCACCTCCAAGTTATTAATGGAACACGACTTTGATCCCAAGTTGATCGATGCGTATCCGCATATCAAGAAGCATTTGGCAGCGTACAAATAGGAGAAGGCAATCCCTTTTCCTGGTAAAGCTAATGCCACGTGGCTACGCGAATTATACACGGCCATCGCTGCCACTGGAGATACCACTATTTTGATCTGAGGTAAGATTGTAAATTTTGGAGCTCGGTCCTTGTCTAAAGCCTTTGGCATGCCTGTGTCGTCCGCATGCCAGTTCACCAGACTTTTAGACTCCCTCAATGTTGACACTAACCGAGAAATTGCCACAGCTTTATTGATGCCTCAGTTTTTAGCAGACTTCGATCCGGTTAGATTGACCATACAGTCGGGACATTTGAATCTGGAAGCTAGTTTCTTAGGCACAATTTGTTAGGTTCAAAAAGGTTCCAATTTCTTAGGCACAATTTGTTGTCGGCCGCTCATGATGCAACTCTCTCAAAGGATAAATGTGTCCTTCTCTTTTGTATTTTGAGAGAGTTGTCCTTTGATTTTGGACCGATTGCTCTTAATGCCATTCGGTACGGTGCATCACGATCAGGGTCTTGGCTCATTTTTTCGATATTTCTAACAAAGTTGATGAGTGCAACTCGTGTTCCTTCCCTGAATAGTGATGACACCTGTACTAGTTCATCCAGAATCGATCATGGAATTGTCCAACACATTATGTGCTCGGGCCGTTTTGCAGCCGAGGCCCAAATGCAGCCTTCTGTCCAGCCATCAAAAGACGACGTCTCCAAGCATCCAGCAGCCTCCAGTTCGGGCTACGGCTCCTCTGAATGGTTACAAGTCCTAGTCGAACAGCGCGAAGAGCAGACAATGTTATTGAAGGAAATGATGACGCTCCAACAGGCACAAATGGACCAGCTCAAGGCCCATGCCGAAAGCATCAAGGAGATTCAGGACAAGAATGAACTTTTTTAGGCGTACCAGCGGGACTGGAACCGGGTTATTAAAGGATTCTACCATAGCAATGATTCGGTTAGAGCGTCGTCACTACCGCGGTTCCCTCCAGGTCTCTGTCCGCCCCAGGTCATTATCCCTCTAGCCCCGCGTACCAGCCGCTAGTGCCTACTACTACCTCTAATCCAGTCGAGACTGCCGTAGACGAGGTTGGCCCTTCTGTCAAGGACGGTAAGCCGTGAACGTTCTTGATTCATCCTCATTTATGTTTGAACTTGTCGTTTGTTATTTCTTTTGGGAATTGTGGTCTTTTGTTGTTCCAATTCGTACTATTTGGGTTATGTGCTTGTGCTACTTATCGTTATCATGGATGCTTCCTATTTGACGATTCCTTGTTTCTTCTATTTTTCCCTAGCTGTTCATATTTTTTTGCAGGACCGCTTCCTGGATTGATACCATTTTTTTTTACTTTAAAATGGTTTAGGCCTTTATTTCGTTTTTTAGCCCAAACACTTTCCCACTTGAAACCTAGCCTATCAACGACCATTTATCTACATGTCTAGCATTTTTCAATGGGGACATTGAAGGTTTCTGTTTGGGGGGTGAGGGTTGTTGCAAAAATAGAAGCAGTTTTTTTTCTGATAACCCAAAGCCAAAGTGGCCACCTTGTCACCACTTTGGCAGCAAGCTCAAACATGAAAGATAAATCCAAATGGGACCAGTCAGATGGTTAAGACAATAAAAAGAATAAATAATCAAAAACCAAAAACCAAAAACCAAAGAAAATTGGAGCCATACAAAAAGACAAGTTTGGGGGTTATTTCGAGAAATTTAAATTGAAAATCCAAATACACAATCCCAAAGCAAGCCCTATTGATTAAGGTCAAATTTATGGGATGCATGAAACAAGGCGGTACCTTTTTGAACAAAAGTGCTTCACTCAATCAAGAAATGTCGAAAAATTCGGTATGAGTTTTCCATTCCAAAGAAAGTTCAGTCAACCCTTCTTGGTCATTATTCGAGTTATTTTCTTTCTTTATTTTTCTTTTTTTACTTGAGGACAAGTAATTACTCAAGTTTGGGGATGTGATAACTCTCAAATCTTGAAAGTTAATTTCTCTCTTTTCATTTTCATTTTACCACATTTTTACCCATTTTGTCCCTCACCTCTTTCATTTGGTCTTAATTGTTCAAACATGGTGATGAAGTCTCAAGATTGCAAAAATTTCGGTTTTACTAACTTTTGTGCAGAACGTGACCACCTTGTCACCACGTTGGGACGTTGGCTGAAATTTTATGGATGAGATTTAGCCATTTCTGGAAAGTTTGACTTTTGAAGAAAATGAAAGAGCTTTCTGCTCTTTCACAAGAATAATCAAGGAAGAGGACAAAAAAGTGTAAGTCAAAGGAAGGTTCAATACTCCATCTTAAAGCTACTTTTGTGGAGTTGTTACATCAACACTTTTCTCTTCCTAGGGCTATAAATTAAGTCTTGGAGGCACCATTTCATGATCATCACTTCCAGGAGCATTCAATACCTTATGGAGCTTAGCATTTAGTTTTCATTCTCTCTTTAAATCTTGTAGTTTAGTTGCGCTTAATTTTTGTAAGTTTAATTTCCTTGTAACAATTGTCGCCACGTTGTCACCACGTTGACAACAGCTTTTAAGTTTCATTTATGTAATTTAATTTTATGTTCTCTCCTTCTTCTCTCATGTCTTTTACTATTATTATGAGCTAAGCACCCTTTTGGGTGTGGGTATGAGCCAAGGCTAAGACTAGTAGGCAATACTTGGGTGTTACCATCTTTACTAACTCTTAGACATGGTCGCTCGAGTGGGGACTCCACTCAATGCAGACAAGTCGATCACTTGTTACTGTTAATATTAGATCTTAGACCTCGAGTGGGTCGGATCCGAAATACGGCTTGAGTGATGCAAAGAAGATTTGAGAAAGTCTTTTATAACCATATAGAGATACGGGTTTTTGCATGACTTTAACTAAGGTTCAAAATGTCGGTCGATATGGGTATCACAAAGAGATTTGGGCTTCTATATCCATACTGGTGGAACTAAAATCCTTAGAGGTTTACTTAGTTAAATCGGCAAGTCTTGAGTTGGCGAAGTGGTGACTTTGTGGGTGCAACGTGGCCACGTTCCGAGGAAGCTCACTTTTGAGAGAAAGGGGTTTTTAAGGATACTGTGTGTCATTTTGTTTCTGACCATATTGTTACTACATCAGTCTTAGTTAATGCTTGTACCCACATCCTACCTTTAATGTTGTTAATCTCTTTTAATCGTTGTTTAGTTTGCTTAAAACTCACAAATATTTATATTGTTCTCAAAACTCAAACAAGCACTAGAAGTTCATGAAAAGTTCTCTGATTCTTAGTTGAGTAGTCCCAGTGGAAACGATCTTGGTACTCTATCACTATATTACTTATAGCGATCATAGTGTCCGGTGTGCACTTGCACCGCCACTGTGGCAACATAGTGGCCACGTTGTGGACCTATACGATTTTCCGCTATCAGTATCAGAGCTTAAGTTTGAGATAATTAGGTGTTGATTTTTGATGCCTAGAGTCAAACTAGTGTTCTTTTAAGTGATTGAGAGAGAGAATTTCACCAATAGGCACTTTAAGATAAGAAGTTTTGAGAGTAACGGAGTCACTAGGAACGGAAATCACGTCGGGGGTAGCAAGGATGATCATGTACAATACGTTAATAATTGCACCTGGCCAGTATTATGGTGAACCTACGAGTTACATGTGTATACATAGACTACCGGGATGTGACGACCGTTGGGGTATTAAAGAAGTTTCTAGGTGGGTAGCCATTAGAAGAGGTTGATGATTTTAGCATTCATCACTTTGATTGACAGTAAGCATGGTGATTGCATTAAGTGGATAGTTTCGGGTCGGAATTATTGGTTGGATTAAAACCATAGACTTTTGGAATCGACATTATTTGAGGAGAAATTGTAAGGTGAACCTATGAAATCCTTGATTATTGCCTTAAGATGTTTGAGCATCCGGATGATGATAGTGAGACCGGGAAACAGAAGAACATGGTTTTGAGACGTTGAGTGCCGATCAAATTCATGCACAAAATTTATTTCTAAAATAAATTGGATGAATTATTTCTCATGTTTCCGAAATCATCATGTAGATTATATTACAAAACTTTGGAATGATGTTTAGCACACACAAGGTTTTAAATCATGATTTTAAACATGCATAAAGTTATTTGATTGCATGAGGTTGCAAACTTTGTTGAGACCTTCTTTATTGTCATTGTTGTCCAACGCTATTTTCGGATATTGCGATGTTCGTATTTTGATGTCGTTTGGGGTCTTGGACAAGTAACTACGGCTTATGACCTTAACATTGGACCTCGTCCACATATTTTAAGGCCTTGGACAAAGAGTTTCCTGCCACTATTTTAGTGTTCGAGTTTTCTTGGGAATTTTATTCCGTGTGTGTTTTGCTATGTTTTATGGAGTATTATTTTACGACGTTTTACGACGCATGAATGAACTTTGAAATGCGTAAGTTTTAATTTTGGTGTATGTCAATTTATGAGTTTTATTGAGCGTCATGTCTCAAGTGAGTCTTGCTCATGTCTTTTCGCAACCGCAAGAGACGTCTTGAGAGTCTTGATATCCCGTAATTGCACTTTTGAGTTTTATACATGTATATTTCGTTGTACATTACTTAGTATTTGAATTGATTTGTACTTTTGGTGTGTGTAAGCATATTAAGAACCTATAACGGTTCGTGTTAAACTTTTGCTTTATACCTTCCTTGGCTGTTGATTTTACTGTTACTATTTCACGCAATACGTTATATTGGTTTATGGTTATGCATGGCATTGTAACCACTATTATGGGACCAAGAACATTTTATTTGTGCCGCCTAAAGTTTGAGATCAATCTATACTATTTTTACGTTTGACCAAATCGCATGCACTTACCGTTTTACTAAGCGTGGGAAATAAACTGATGTATGTGGGTCTTTTTGAAAATTTTATTCCATGTCATTTATAGTTAAACGAGAGAATTTTGGAGCTTGAATTTGTGAAGTTCCTCTTTTAGTGTTGGTACAAACATTTGTTGCATATTGTTTTAGTGTAGAAAATTATTTTTACGTACACGACATAGATTGATGCATGTTAGGACCATAATGGTCCATTTGTGTTGGGCCCAGATATTAGTTGATAAATCGATAACACAACACAATAATAACAAGAGATCAAGAAGAAACAATCAATATAGTCATATACGTCTTGTAGCCGTAAGCTTTGGTGTGTGTGTGTGTTCTTGGTGTAGGCACTACCTTGTGCGTGTGATTCAAAATGAAGCGCTTAGGGTTTCTCAAAGAAACAATGCCTTATATAGGTCCACATGACCAAGGCAAGGCCTAGCCTAAATAACTACAAAATACCCCTAGGAAATTATAAACAATTACATTTAAGACCCCTCTTAACATTTTTAATCTTGAATACAATTTATGATCCAACAATATCCCCCTTTGGATTCAAGATTAAAAAAAAATTGGCAATATTCTTCGGGTCTTCACTTCTCTTGAAAACTGTAGCAGATATGACATAAACAACTTCAAAACTTGTAGCTCTTCACAGTCTTCACCACTTTGAGGAAACTGTAACTTTCCTCTTTTTTGCAGAGATTGGAATGGAGTGTCCTTCTGACGATCATCATCAGTCAGACTTTTGATAATTCAGATAGGTTCAGACACTTTGAAATCTTTGAAATACTTGAATCCTTCAGCAATCTTCAACAAACTTTCATTCTTGAACAAAGTAACTCAGATCTGACTTTGAAATCCTTGAATATTCTCCCCCTTTTTGATGAATGTTGAGAATCAGCATCATCAAAACATTTCAAAGCAGGTCAGTCTTGGAATTATCTCCGCCAAATCAACAGTTAAGCTCAGTCTTCATGAACATATTCAGCGGTAATTATTTGAATCTTTGCAAATTCAATCAATGTAGAAGTTATAAACCTGAATCAACAGATGAAATAGTTAGAAGTGCCTGTCAGTAACACAAAGTTACTGAGTAACACGAAATTACTATTTAAGGAGCTTGTTGTGACGTAGACTCCCCAGGACTTCCATTCAATCGTCGAATAACACATGGTTACCTATGAACGTTCGGACAGAAAACAAATTTCTGTTTGCTCGTGCATGTGTATGAAAGAATTAAGCACGGATGATTGCTTTTTAACTTTGGTTCCAAGTATGTAAACTTGTTGAGACATCAACAAATTATACAAAGACTCAATGTGCACGAGAAAGGGTCGAAGGTGGGGCAATTTTCCTTCTTGTTCAATATCCGAGTTATCCAAGTGATAATCAAATAGAGTATGTATTGCTTCCCCATTCAAAAAATGAATCATCTTCTTGTTGAGAAGAAGATGAGTGGCTGGTGGGGTTGTATGCAAGAGGTGGCATGGGCTAGTTTCCTGTTTTAATATTGTTCACCAAAGACTGTGAAACAATAGATTATGTGGGTGCCCGACTAAAAAAAGATGTGGTGCAGAGTTTATTTTTCTTTTACTCTGATCTCTCACCCTCTTTCTTTTAAATCAATTGAGCTCACCTCTAACCAAACTCTCATATGAATTTTAGCTCAACACTCTCCCCAACTCTATTTAATGAACCCCTCTCCCCTCAATTTATCAGGATTACTTCCGAGGTAGGAAACACTGGTTAGGGTGAATCCATGGAAGTTCTGATAAGCGCACATTGAATACCGTATTGTCCTAAGCGAACATGTTGTTCAACAGTTATTTGTACATAAAAGCACAATAAAGCACAATTAATCATGAAGAACAAAGATTTGGAAAGACCAAAGACGTAAGATGTTTATATGACCAGTGTATAAACATATTGGCAATGAAAGCTCATGAAAATGAAATGACGTCTGATTTTCAAACAAACAAAGAGATATCAAACGGAAGGATTACCATCAATAGATTTATCTTTTAAGATGTGGTAATCACAAAGTCAAGAAAATTAGGGTACTGACCAATGTGTGTAAGAATACTTGGTAAAGCATAGAGAAAAGACAAGTACACAAGTATTTGTCATTGGAAACACATGATCAGTTGATGTCATGGAGTCTAAGGATTAGAAAGATATACATGGAGTATGATGACATCCTTAACTCCCCCTAAAGATATTATCTCTTGAGTTCTGTGACAAAACTTAGGTTCTCCCCCTATACCCTGTGAAAAGTCAACTCATCAGAAAAATATGACAATATCAACGCGCATATCTTTTATTTCTAACAGATATAACTGTTCAAGTTACAACATTTCTCCCCCTCAAAACAAAATTATCTGACAGTTACGCTCCCCCTCAATGCAAAAACTTCTAGAATGATGTGAGCTTAAAAGCATCCCTTTTAGAAGAAAATCATTATAGTGCGGGTTCTAATCAGGTGTGATCAGAAGCTAAAGTCACTTGAAATATCCTGCAAAAAGGAATATTGGTAATCATTTATAAAAAAATGATTTCGCTTCCGTCAGTAGAAGATATGAATAGCAATTGTTTAAGAAGCAATACACAAGCTACAAGATTAAGATATAGAAAACTCCCCTCGAGTCATGAGAAAAGGTCTAAGTGGACATATTCAACATTCCAAGTTTGCTGATTAGAAACTTGAACCACTTTTCATCCAATGGCTTGGTGAAAATGTCAGCTAACTGGAAGTCGGTATGAACAAAGTGCATTTCAATATCACCTTTTTCTACATGGTCCTTCATGAAGTGATAACGTACGTCTATGTGCTTTGTCTTTGAGTGTTGGACTGGGTTAGAAGTTATTGCAATTGCGCTCTTGGAATCACAATAAATAGGCACTAGCTTGTAGTTGTACCCAAAGTCCTTCAACTGCGTATTCATCTAGAGGACTTGCGAACAGTAGTTAGCAGCAACTACGTATTCTGCCTCAGCAGTGGATGTAGAAACACAGTGTTGTTTCTTTGATGTCCAACTAACAAGTTTGTCTCCTATGAATTGACATGATCCAGAAGTACTCTTACGGTCTAGCTTACATCCTGCATGGTCAGCATCTGTAAAGGCAGTGAGATCAAAATGGGTATCCTTTGGATACCAAAGGCCTAAATCAGGAGTACCTTTAAGATATCTAAATATTCCCTTAACAGCATTAAAGTGCGATTCTTTGGGATTAGCTTGATATCTCTCACAAAAGCAGGTTGCGAACATGATATCTGGATGACTTGCAGTTAGATAAAGTAAAGAACCCATCATGCTACGATACACCTTTTGATCAGCTGGCTTACCAGATAAATCAACGTCTAAGAGTGTACCAGTAGCCATTGGTGTTTTCATGACAGAACTGTCTGACATATTGAACTTTCGCAAAAGATCTTTGATACATTTAGCTTGATTAATGAATATGCCTTCGGGTAATTGCTTTACTTGTAAACCAAGAAAGAAATTTAATTCATCCATCATTGACATTTCAAATTTCGATTCCATGATCTTTGAAAAGTTATTGCAAAATTTCGAATTTGTCGACCCAAATATTATGTCGTCAACATAAATCTGTATGAGAATCAAGTCCCCACCTTGCCTTTTTTAGAAATAAAGTAGTGTCAACTGTACCTTTCTTGAAACCGGAAGCTAGTAGAAATTTAGTAAGAGTTTCATACCATGCTCGTGGTGCCTGTTTGAGACCATACAGTGCTTTGTCTAATACGAAGACACGATCAGGGTGATGAGGATCCACAAAACCTTTCGTTGAGCAACATAAACCTCTTCATGCAGAACATCATTCAGAAAAGCTGACTTTACGTCCATTTGATAGGCAGTAAAGTTTTTGTGCGCTGCATATGCTAAGAAGATCCTGATTGCTTCGATCCTCGCAACAGGAGCGAACGTTTCATCGTAATCAATGCCCTCCTGTTGACTGTACCCTTTTGCTACCAAACGAGCCTTGTTTCTTACCACTACTCCAGCCTCGTCCTTCTTATTTCTAAACACCCACTTAGTTCCAATAACTGTTTTACCTTGAGGTAGTGGGATCAAGCACCAAACCTTGTTCCGTTCAAATTGCAGAAGCTCATCTTGCATAGAAGAAACCCAGTCGGGATCGCGTAGAGCTTCTAATGCTTTCTTTGGTTCTAGGGAACTAAGGAAGCTTAAGAACATGCAAAAATTTGCTAACGCAACACGTGTCTTGACACCAGATTGTGCGTCATCTATCACGTTGTGTAGGGGATGATCCTTTGTCCATCTGTGTGTGATCGACAAAGACTCAACCGTATGTTGCGTATTCGTCTCATTATATTCATCATAAACAGCAGGTGGTACCTCAGATGTTCTCGGGACATCTTGTGCAGGTTTTTCTGATACTGAAGCTTCGGGAATAGCAGGTGAAGTACTCGGGACTTCATTTCCAGAAGGAATATCTGCAGGAGCAGATTCAATATTAGTCGGATCAGAAACTGTCGCTGTGGTTGTACCTGATGGAGTTGCAGTTTCAGTGACTTGTTCAGAAGGTCCGAATATGTCTTCAACAAGAGTAGGAACCTCCGAACTTGATGTTGACGTTATTATGCCTTTATCAAAGTCTGCACAAATATTATCAAAGGCATCAATAAACAACAAATCTAACTCAGATGAAGTAGAGTTTGAGTTAGGAAAAGTAGACAATTTGGAAGTTGGTTCTATTCTGGGTTGAATAGAAGCTTTGTTCTTAAGTCCGAGTAGAATTCTCATCGAAGGACACATTCATTCTTTCCAGAACCGTCTTAGTCATGTGGACCTATATAAGGCATTGTTTCTTTGAGAAACCCTAAGCGCTTCATTTTGAATCACACGCACAAGGTAGTGCTTACACCAAGAACACACACACACACACACCAAAGCTTACGGCTACAAGAGATATATGACTATATTGATTGTTTCTTCTTGATCTCTATTGTGTTGTGTTATCGATTTATCAACTAATATATGGGCCTAACAATTTGAAAAATTGTTGCGCCTCTTTTATTATTGCCATTATTAGTGTGATTAATGATCAAATGTTTTTCGGGATGGTTTTATATGTGTGGAGTTTGTGACCACTTTGCACACCTACCAAGTAAATGGTAGTGGATTTTATTCCTATGATTAAATGTTATAAATCTTCTGCATTTAGGAGTTTTATAAAATTTCAAATTGGCTTATTCGTTTGAAAAACTTGAACGCATTAGAGCTATAGATGCAAACCCTCTCGTGATAGGAGTCATGGCTAAGGACTGGATGAGTCCTTGGAGATTAACGTGTCGAAGGACTTGACTTATGCTATTTAAGCGGTGATCTTTTGTTTCGGCGAATCTTCGGATTAAAACATCGGGTGGTTGCTTGCTTATGGTTGGATACGAATTGATGGGTTGATTTCGACATCATGTATAGGTCGGATGTGTGCTATCCGGGTGAGTCTTCAGGAATAAGGAAAATATGGTGATTCATTTGTTTGAATTATGGTGTCATGATAGGTGTCAACTTTAATTCTCCAATGCAAGCATGGAACAAATTATGTGCTGGTATACCCATGTTTGCAGGGTAGTTGTTTTGAAGGATAGGTGTCGACACTCGCTTAAGAGGACAATGTCCGTTTGGGCGCTTCAGTGCACTTCCGATTAATCTTGTATGTTAGCAACTTAAGTGGTAACCTCAAGGATACTAGATGTTGGCAATTAGAGATCGGTCATTGGTAACCTTGTAATCAAACGAGGTTTTCGCTGATTTGACAACCGACGCTTGAATGTTGTAACAACCGTTATTTTTTCTCTTTTCCTTACGAAAAATGTTAAGTTTTGGTTCTTTGTGTAATTAAAAGGAAGTTTGAGGACCCCTCAGGAAAGATGGCATATTAAGGGGTTGTTTGTTTTCAAAAAAATACCTCTTAATGGCTCTTAAGTCTGAATCGTTAAGACCTTTTTACATTTAGATTGTATGTTTTTATTAAGTTTTCATAACCTTTTAACTCATAAATACGTTTAAAATAAGAAGTGGTGACCTAATTTCCTAAAAGCTTTTATCGCCACCACAATTCATATGTTCTTCTTTCTCTCCAGCCTCCAGACGTTACAGAAACATACAGTCTTGTTGATTCAAATTTCAGACTTTAGCACCACTTCTTATTAATCATAAGTAAAATAAGACATCAGACTTTATACCTCTTAAAAAATAAACGGCACCTAAGGCTCCATACCCTAATACCCTTCCTATTTTGGTAAAAAGTTTAGCTTGTGCGGCGCTGGAAGAAAAAAAGAAAGGAAGAGAAGGAGTATCGATTGAAAGGGAGGCATTGAAGAGATATTATGGAAATCTAATCAATCTTCTAGTAGGAATATTTTCTTCAAGAGGTAACCCTTGTAATCCTTGTTTAGTTTTTGAAATCTTAAATGGTTGTAGAGAAATCTTTGGGTTTTTGGGTCATAGTTAAAGGGTTTTATAGAAATGGGGTTCGGTTTAGGAGATTTGGGTGCGTGCATAAATCAAAATTCTTTGTGTTGGAAATGTAATCAGTTATCGAGGAAGTAATGGGAAATCGGCTTGGAAATGTTTAAATCTGAGAGTCTAAGGTTGTAAGTATCGAATCGCCACCGAGAAAAAAAAAACCTCGAGCCGAGGAGGGGCGCCCACCCCCGGGGTCAACCAGGAGGACTCGACCCGGGATCAACCAGGAGATGTCAACCGGGATCGACCAGGGAGTCCTGACCTAGGGCTCTATCGGGAACGCCACACCCAGGCTTAACCAGGAGTCATCAACCCGGGGTCACTCGGGGACTAACAAACCCGGGGCCACCCGGGGGGCACACAACCGGGACACCCGGAGGCAACACACCTGGGCCACCCGGGAAAATTCCTCAAGCGACGAGGGGTTGTCCCTCAACCGAACCGAGAGGTGTAAGCGAAACGAGTCCAATTCAGAACCGGGTTTTACTCGGGTAGATATTTGACCACGCTTGAGCTTATATCGACGATAATTTCTTTTTGTAGGAGCTCGTATTATTTTTGGGTGAGCCCGGCCCGTGTGTCTCAACCATCCAGGTGAGTTCGCTTGTTACCTTTTTCCGTCCTCACGAATGTGTTTAATTACCAAATGTTTGGACTTGGCGGAGTAGATAGACGGAGCATGATACATGGTCCATCTAATTTTATAATGAAATTCTAACCGTTTTATTCACGATTATTATGTTTATTCATATCGAATTATCGATTGGTTGTGGAGTCGAATATGGTCGTTATGTGTAGAAGTCATGAGGATCCGGACGGAGCCGTATGCCTTGAATCCGTTTCTTGGGCACACGGCAATGACATCTACTTGGGGGCCTAATGTAAATGAGGATCTACTGGGGACCCCGAGTGTGGACATCACGAGGTGTTGGAGTTGGTTAGTTGTGAAATTCGCTTGGTATAAATTTGTATCTGGTATTAACTTTTGGTTATATAAACTTATAAATTGCTATGGTTGTGAAGTAAGTTTTTACGTTATTTAAATCATATATGAGACGGAATTCATTAGACCTCATGGTCTAACCCTCGCTTTTCAAAACAAAAACCTTTTCAGGTAAAGGCTAAGTTAGAAGGTCGTTTGGAAGACGATTGGAGGGCGTGCCATGGTAGAGACTTGGAAGAAACCCGAAACTGGTAGACTTAGATTATCTTAGTTGTGGTCACATCTTTTAGTATGATTTTTCTGTTTGAAATTTAGTGTAACCTGTTATTTGGGACCTTATCGGCTGTAAAGTTGTCTTTATGTTCGTTGGTTTTTGGGTTGTTACAAATGGTATCAGAGCCATAGTTTAAGGGATTTAGGTGACCGGATAGGCCTAAACTTAAACTGTGGGGTAGAGGGGACACAACCGAGATGTAGGATAACTGTAGGAAGATCACTCTAAGTGCACTAAATATAAGGTAGGGAGTGCAGTCATGGAATGAAAATTTAAATTACAATTGGCCAGTGTAATTGTGAATTTACGGGTACATGTATGAACTCAAATTGCCTTATTGTGTGTAGTGGTCAATAGAGTGTTGTTTGTGCGGAAAGTTTAGTTTTTGTCATGATCGATAAGGGTGTTATGATGAGGTAGTCCATGGAAGGGGGTAGCCTGAAGTAAAGTTCTGGCCTTGCGGCGTTAGCAATGTTTATGATGTGAGGTGTAACGTAGATCATGGCGCATTTGATGACACACTAGAGAGAGTATTGTTCAGGATGATATTAGATCGACCAAAGGTAGAACTTCATGAGTTTGAAGTGGGTGAATGACTGGTTAAGGGTAAACTTTTAATCCTAGCGATTTCCCATGCTAGGAGTTGTTGTGCCAATCATGTCGAACGGGAGATAAGGATTAGGTTCGAATTGTGAAAGTTTTGACTCAAGGGCGAGTAGAGGGAGTGGGTCTATGATTCTGAAGTCGACGTTAGAGAGTCAAAGTTGTGGGAGAGAAGTTATCGGAGTGGATTAAATTATTGGAGGGGCAACATGTCAAGAACAATTTGGTGGCTTATCGATCCATTGGGGTCAAGGATTTAAACTGTAGGATCTGTAAATAGCTCTATGGAGTGATCAAGTAGGTATGTTGTGAAACACCCGTACAATAAGTGGTTGCTAGGACAAGAAAGCAACCGTTAGTCAAAGATAGGGTGCAAGTGATAGTTGTGCGGATGCAGTGATTGACCAAGACTGAGTGAATAGCTTTCAATTGCAAGCGAGTTCATGTATTGTGTCACTAAAGGTGTTACGAAGGCTCGTTCATGATTTAAAAGTAGATGCATACATAACGAATTTCATGTTTTGGAAATATTTCGACGCGTGCAAGAGTGTGTTTTAAGAAGAAAGACAAACCTATTTTCGTAGCGTAATGAAATTTTCTTTAAACATTAGTGGTTTGTGAAATATATCACTTTTTCATGTTGAGATAAAATTTGTTGCGAAAACCATGAACACTTGTGGCAGCAAGCCTTTATAATCAAAATGAGTTTTGAAACATTGATATCTTATAAACGAGTGTGAGATCCAACTGTTTTAATGCGTGCAAGCGGTTTTGTTCAAATTTTCTAGTCGTATAGGGAATATCTCTTTCCATATTACTGTTGTCGAGACATCATTTTAGGCAGTCAAGGTGATGTTTTAATGAAAGATGGCACGCGAACGATTCTCGAGATCGTTATGCATGACATTAAAGTTATGAGAGTGATGAGTCATGTGTGCTTAAGATGTTTTCAACTGTTGTGTCTTTGTAATGTTCAATTATGAGAAATGATTTTAAATTATCGAGTCGTCGTGCATGAAGGCTATGAACTCAGTAGGTCGGGTAAGTGATTGGATTTAGGTAAAAAGAAGGGTTCGAGAGTAGGGAAAGTGTCAGTCAAGCAAATGATGGATGATTTATGTTTCTAGTGATCTTACTAACGAAGAGAGGGGGATTTGGAAAAGGGTCGGAAATGGACTTTGACATTGATGGTATTATGGTAGTTTGAGCTCTTGCTCGGTATCTTGGCATGCTATTGTCTGTGAATGGTTGTGTTTGGGGACAAAGACATGAATTCGTCAAAGTATTGATATTAATGAATGGTTATACTAGAAGTAGAGTTGAGCTACAGGGATGAAATGTTAAAGAGTATTGAGCCTAAGCTTTTTTGAATGATCTTGTAAGTTGGACCTCACACCAAGTAAACCATGAACCTCCTTCAGGTGAGGATGGTGAACGATTTGAACAATTCGTGTGGGAAGGAGTCTCTCCTCGGGAAAAGGAAAGAAACTCGGAAGTGATTCGGATGTTTATAGGATTGGATAGATTCAGTGATATTATGTCATGTGTTTGGGGACTAGCTCAGCTTGTCAGTGGGATGAATAGGTGATGGATCGAAGAATGGTGTTTGATATATATGAATATATGGATGTCCAAAAGAATAAGTGTGGATGATATTTTGGTTGATGTGTGCATTGTTTGAATTTACTTCATATGTGGCTTTACGATTGCTTGAATGCAACGAAGATTCGAACGTGTCTTCAGGATTGGATCAGTGTGATCAGTTATTATTCAGAAGATGGATGTGGAAAGTCCCTACAAAGAGTTTTGTATGTAATAGTGGCGTTAAAGCGAGGGTCAACGTGCGATTAGTACAAATGAAAAATCTGATTTTGGGAAGTTGGTGATTAACATTATGTTAGGGGAAGAGTGAACTACATTGGACGTATGTCTGGCTGGTAGCCATTATTAAGATATGTGTGTTCAATTGATAAAGACACTTTTAATTAGGAGTTTGAATGTAAATTCAGTAGTGTCCATATCTTAAGTTGGTGGGCAAATTTGTTTCGTAATCGAAAATTCAGGGTATTGAGTATCGGGGAGTTAAAACATGAAAAGATGGGAGAACTGTATTTGATCGATGTTTGTATACAGGACAGATGTCGATTGATTGTTGGGTAAACTGGGGTAATCCTTGAGTTTACGCGTTGATTACGAAGGGGTGTTCATTAGAGGATAAGATCCATTCGGAGAAGCTAGAAAATGATGATGAGTGAGTTGGCTGGAAATCTCTAAGGAGCAAAAGGTGAGGTGGATGTCGAATTCACATTGATGATTGGTTACCTTCGATCGTGTACCTGAGTGAATTCTGATGACGGAATTCTTTTGAAGGTGGAGTGTTGTAACAACCGTTATTTTCTCTCTTTTGCTTATGAAAAATATTAAGTTTTGGTCATTTGTGTAATTAAAAGGAAGTTGGAGGACCCCTTAGGAAAGATGTCATATTAAGACTCCATTCCCTAATACCCTTCCTATTTTTGGAAAAAGTTTAGCTTGTGCGGCGTTGGAAGAAAAAGATAAAGGAAGAGAAGGAGTATCGATTGAAAGGGAGGCATTGAAGAGCTATTTTGGAAATATAATCAATCTTCTAGTAGGAATCTCTTCTTTAAGAGGTAACCCTTGTAATCAATGTTTAGTTTTTGAAATCTTAAATGGTTTTAGAGAAATCTTTGGGTTTTTGGGTCACAGTTAAAGGGTTTTATAGAAATGGGGCTCGGTTTGGGAGATTTGGGTGCATGCATAAATAAAAATTCTTTGTGTTGGAAATGTAATCAGTTGTCGAGGAAGTAATGGGAAATTGGCTTGGAAATATTTAACTCTGAGAGTCTAAGGTTGTGAGTATCGAATCGCTGCCGAGAAAAAAACCCTCGAGCCGAGGAGGGTCGCCACCCCCGGGGTCAACCGGGAGGACTTGACCCGGGATCGATCGGGAAATGTCAACCGGGATCGTCCAGGGAGTCCTAACTCGGGGCTCTATCGAGAACGCCACACCCGGGCTTAACCGGGAGTCATCAATCCGGGGCCACCCGGGGACAATCAAACTCGGGGCCACCCGGGGGGGCACACAACCAGGACATCCGGAAGCACCACACCCGGGCCACCCGGGAAAATTCCTCAAGTGGAGAGGGGTTGTCCTTCAACCGAACCGAGAGGTGTAAGCGAAGAGATTCCAACTCAGAACCGTGTTTCACTCGGGTAGATCTTTGACCACGCTTGAGCTTATGTCTATGATAATTTCTTTTTGTAGGAGCTCGTATTATTTTAGGGTGAGTCCAACCCGTGTGTCTCAACAATACAGGTGACTTCCCTTGTTACCTTTTCCCATCCTCACGAATGTGTTTAATTACCAAATGTTCGAACTTGTCGGAGTAGTTGATAGACGGAGCATGATACATGGTCCATCTAATCTAATAATGAAATTCTAACCGTTTTATTCACAATTATTATGTTTAGTCATTTTGAATTGCCGATTGGTTGTGGAGTCGAATATGGTCGTTATGTGGGGAAGTCATGAGGATCCGGACGGAGTTGTATGCCTTGAATCCGTTTCTCGGGCACACGGAAATGGCATCTACTTGGGGGGCAAATGTAAATGGGGATCTAGTGGGGGCCCCGAGGGTGGACATCACGAGGTGATGGAGTTGATTCGTTGCAAAATTCGTTTGGTGTAAATTTGATTATGGTATTAACTTTTGGTTATATAAACTTATAAATTGCTATGGTCTAACCCTCGCTTTTCAAAACTAAAACCATTTCAGGTAAAGGCTTAGTTAGAAGTTCGTTTGGAAGACGATTTGAGGGTGTGCCATTGTAGAGACTTGGAAGAAACCCGAAACCGGTAGACTTAGCTTATCTTACTTGTGTTCACATCTTTAGTAATATTTTTCTGTATGGGATTTATTGTAACATGTTATTTGGGAACTTATCGGCTCTAAAATTATCTTTATGTTCGTTGGTTTTTGGGTTGTTTCAAATGCATTATGGGAGTTGTGTAACCGTGGGGTTTGGGGTAATTCGCTATCAATAGAAGTTGTGCTTGTGTCAGCTTGAGAAACAGAGTTATCGTAGATTGGATCGGACCAAATTAGTGTTAGGAATTTCGTCAAGGAAAGAACGATAAACCTTTTATGGTATTGATTATTGGAGGAATTAGTGAAACCGTCGAAGTAGACCTTAAGTTGAAGTCGGTTATTGATGAGGCCTTGATTTTCCGAGCTTATAAGTATCGTTTCTGTAACAACAACGGGTGACCAGCTCAACAATTTTATACGGATTCCATCACCACTCGGGTAAGGTCAGCATGGTTGCGGGGACTAGGAATTGAGAGGAGTAAGGGCAAGCGATGGATGGATCCTTCTGCGAAGGTTGTTGTGTTCTTGAAGGCAAGAAAAGAGTGCAACGTAATACAATGAAGGACGATTAGAAGTATTTAAGGGTAAAGTTCGCCTTGGGGTGATATGTGCAACCTAAGGTTGGGAGACGACCGAGATCTTAATGATAGGAAAATGATTTCATAAGGACTTGATGTTCACCCCATCATTAATGAGATACGCCGAACCTTGGGATTAAGTTTTTGACGGCTCGTTATGAGAAATTCAGTGACAACCTTAACCTGGATGTAGTCGGTTTCGTATATGAGACAAGGTATTGTGGAGGTATCCCTTTTGGATAGAGAATTAATTCATCTCGCTAAATGCGACGTTGGGTGTTTGATCGATGCCCGATTTCGAGGACGAAATATCTTTTAAGATTGGGAGGATTATAAACCCCGAAATCTTCGACCGAGAAAAAAAACGGAAACATATCAGCAGTGTTCCGCGCGGGTCGAACCGCGCCATAATCCGCGCGAGGCTCTGTCTAGAGAGCAGCGCGCCTCTCCGCGCGAGTCGGTCTGCGCCACCACATGCGCGCGACTATTGTGCGCACATAAAAACGGGGAAACCGGCCTCCAAACCCCATTTCTCTCAAAAATCTCAAATCTCTCCCCCTCTTTCTCTCCCAAACCGATCTCCATCCTCTCAAATAAACCCTAACTCATTTTTTGGGGTTTTTTTTTCTAAAACCAAGTGATAGGGGTGTTCAAAAAAACCGTTGGACCGCTCAAACCGGTCGAACCAAGTCAATTCGGACCGTTTTTGGCGGTTTGAGCGGTCTGGCGGTCCGGTTTGGTCTGAAAAATAGTCAAACCGCTCGGTCCGGTTTGGTCTGCGGTTTCACCCTTTCTTTGAGCGGTCTGGACCGAATCAACCGCCAAAAATATACATGTTTTAATCATATTTAGTTTTCATGTTGTAGGCTCAACTTTTATGGCTCAATTAAAAAAAGTTCGTCAACGAATTAAGCCTTTAGTTTTTATTTTCTCAATTGATTGTATTATCTAAATTGACAAAGTTTTAAGATCCATTAAGAACTCAAATCTAAATCCAAATCATCCTTAGACTTTCACAATATTTGTCTAAAATTCAACCATTATTGGTGGACTTGTTTAACTTTGTTTCAACTTGCTCAATGTTTCTTTTTAATTTAATATATAAACGTTGTTTTATAATTCGATAAACTATTTTATAATAATTTTAAATTGGTAAAAAATTTATTTTGGATATAGGGTTTTTGTTTTTTTAGTTTAAAGCTTATAAGAGGCCCAAACCGGTCAGACCAGACCGACCTTTTGTGGTCCTGTTAGAGCATAGATTGTTGTCTTCAAGATCATCTAGATGGAAAGTCTAAAGCTCAAGTCAAAGCCTTCAAGATTGCAAAATCAAAGTCAACCTTGGTCAAAGCATGTTAGTTTGTTAATTGTTTGTTCCTTGTAATTGTTAGTAGGTATAAATAGAGTTTCTCTTTGTTGCAATCTTGTAAGTACGTATCTTGGAGTATCAGATTCTACATTTCTAGTGAGAGATTGTAGAGACAGAGAAAGGTTGTAATCTGTCCATGTTAGATCAATGACATACGAGATTTAATTGTAAATTCATTGTTTCATCTTATTAATCTTGCACAGAATCTGGGAATAACATTTGGTATCAGAGCTGAAGTTCGATTGAATTTTCAAGAAAAAAAAGCTTTGTACCCTGAGTTTCTGAGTTTCGATCGATTTGTGAATTTCATTGTGTAATTGAGTGAATTAGTGATAGATTTGTGTTCGATTAGCATCATAGAATCAATTTGTATAGATAAAAATCACTATTGCACTGTCATTTTGGATTAAATTTGAATTTTTGTGATTTTTTCAGTCGAACACTGTTAACGTACTATGAATTGATCAAATTATTTGATCATGTTTGTTCTTGGAAGAATTGATGCCCAAGGGTTGTTCTCTATCGTATTGTGAGCAAAGTGTCAAATTTTGGTGATCAAACTCCAAGATTTGAGTTGAATTCAGTTAATTCAGAGTAAAAAATCATCGAGATTAAGGAATTCGCATAATCCTTGAAGAACTCGCACGAAGAACTTGCATAGTGAAGGATTTCACATAGCTTTTAATTTTGAAAAAGACAAGTATGGAATTCACATAAGAGTGGTGTACGAAAAGCACAGAATTTGTGTGCTGCTTTATACGAGAAGTGAAGAATTCGCATAACTCCTTTATACGAGAAGTTGGTGGAAAATGTTTCTAAGGACAAAATTCGCATAGGCCCTTATACGAAAAGTGGAGAACTCGCATAAGGAGGCATACGAATTTCGTAGAATTCGCATAAGTGTTTCATACGAATTCTTGAACTTTTAGCATAGAAAATCAAGAAATTTTTTCTAAGTGTTGAATTCGTATATCCCTGTTATACGAAAAGTTCACGCGAAGAGCTTAAATTTCAAAATTTTGTCCAAGTCAAGAATTCGCATAGAGTCATATGCGAATTGCTCAGAATTCGCATATATCGTGCGATTTCCTCCGATTTCGCTTACAGCGACGTGCGAATTGCGTAGAATTTGTATATCAAATCGTGTAAATTGTTCCTTGTATGCGAATTGTGATCTAAGTGATGTGCGAATTGTTCAGTTTCTGCGAATTCTGGTGTTCATTTTCTGCGAATTGCTCAGTGGTGTGAGAATTCTTGCCTTAGGAAATTTTTGGAATTTTATTTCTGAAAATTTTTCTAAATTTTTTTTATTGTTGATTATTTCTTTCGAACTAACGATATTTTGTGCAAGTTTTATCAAGATGGGATATTTTAATGATGATGAAGAAGATCAAATTTTTAAACTCAAAACAGAGAATGCAAATCTCACCTCATCTATTGATTATTATTCAAAGAGATCAAAGAAATATCATGCTGAAAAGAGATTGCTACAGGAAGAAGTAAATGTGTTAAAGAAGATTAATGAGGATCTTCTGAAGCAGATTTCTAATTCTCAACAATTAAAAGATGATAAGAGTAATGAAGAGAAAGCATAGGTTTTGGAAACTGAAAATACTGAATTGAAAAGGAAGATTTCATATTTGGAAGCTGAGATTGCCAAACTCAAGGAAGAAGACTGTGTCAAGAAGAATGAGGAAACTAAAAAGGGCTTAGAAAGTGGTAATGCAGAGCTAAGAAATAAGGTTTTAGATTTGGAAGCTCAGATTGCCAAAGACAAATTAGAGTTTGAAAAGAAAAGGATTGAGTTTGAAATAGAGAAGAAAGGATTTGCAAATGAAAGGCAGAAGTTTGCACATAAATTCTCTGAGTTCTCTAGAAAGACATTTGAAGAGAATAAAGTTGTTGAGCTTAAATGTGCAAAGCTCTCAAAACAGGTACCGGATTTTGAGAAGGTAATAATTGTTGAAAGAGACAGGATTGAGAAAGAGAAAGTTGAATTTGGTTCTAAAGGCAAATCTCTCATATAAAAGATTTCTGAGTTAGAAAGCATGTTGGAGAAAGAGAAAAGAGAGTTTGAGAAGGATAAGAAGGTAGTTGAGAAGAAAAATGTTGGATTTTTCAAAGAATTATCTGATTAAAGAAAGAATGTCGAGAAAGATTTTGAGGAAGAAAGGAAGATTTTTTAGTCAGAGATTAAGAAGCTTACAATGTCATTATCTGAACTATCAACAAAGGCATTGAATGAACAGAACACGAAGTCTGAACTTTAGAAACAGATTGACCTGCTCATCAAGAAAAGGAACAGTTTATCTTCGAAGATAACAGAACTTGAACAAATTGTCTCTAAGATGGTTTTTACTAAGCAGAAGACTCTAGATTCAATTATTCAAACACCTAAAGATGAGACAGCGTCAAGTTCACGTCATAAAACTGTTTCTAGAAAGAGGTCAGTCAATATTAAAGATCAGATTTGTACTACTAACCATTTCTATGATCAGAAAGTTAATGGTCCAGGTACATACAGAAGAAGAAGAAAAGGTAATGAGAAGTTAGTATGGAGAGTGAAAGAAGATTCTGATGAGAAATATGGTAAGAAATCATTTGTGCATACACTCAATGCTAAGAAGAACAATGTGCCAAAAGGTAAACCTGATTTTGTTTACTCTAGAAATCAATTACTCAGGTTAGCTCAAAAGAAGAGTTATTGTTCTTTTTGTCGTTCAAATGATTTTGTTCATAAAGAATCTGGTCATTACTAGAACGGTTCTTATTATATTACTCCTAACAGAACTGCAACTAACAAACATTGATCCAAATACCAGTGGGTACCAAAGCTAAAAGATTCATCTGTGTTGTAGGCATCTCAAGTCAAGGGGGAGTAAAAGAACCTAGACTTCTGAATACATCAGTTCAGAACACATACTTCAACGAATCATGGCTCTTGAATAACATAGTTCAAGACCCATACTTCAATGTCAAAGAGTTTGACTTCTAAACACAACAGTTTAGGACTCATACTTCAACGATCAAAAGAAATTGTACCCCGATGCATCAAAAGAGATGATCAACCTTCAAGGGGGAGTATACATATTATCTCTACTGATAATATTGCGAATGCATATTTTCAGGGGGAGTAATTGACTTCTGATTACATATGATCAGAACTCGTTCTTAAAATTTTTACTGCTTTCATGTCTTTACTTTTCAATAAACTTTGTGAGTAAGACTTTGTACTTTGACGACTTTTTGACTAAATGCATATTTTGAGGGGCAGCTTACATGATCATATCTATCATGACTTTCGAGCTGACTTTATGAGATTTAAGCTGAGCATAAGAATTTTCTTAATCTTAATCTCATTGTGTTTGAAAGAAGGACAACTTTCAGACATGAAAACAAGTTCTTAAACGTTCAAACCACTTCTCGATTCTTAAAATGATTTCTTGAATTTAGAAGTGTGATTTTAAATGTTTTATTTTATGAACTTTATTGTTAACTAACCGTGTGTTTCCAGAGATAAATACTTGTGTATTATCTTTTCCATATACTGTCAAGTATTCACACACACTGGTTTAGTACTTTTATTGACTAAGTTTTTACCATGTCTCAAAATTGAACATAATTTTCGATGGTAAGACACCCCGTTTGAACTTCATTGATATATGAGCGTTATTTCATTCAAAACGTTTCTTTCAAGAATGTCTATAATTGTTCTTATAGACAACATCCAATTTTTTCATGACCTAAGTTTTTCATGATAAATCATTCATATTTGATCTTTTCATACAATGTCAGATTCTCAAACAAGTCTTTTGTATTCATTTCATTTATTCACTATACTTGTTTTTGAGAAAATCTTCCATGATTTAAATGCTCAAATCTTCATGATTATCTTCATGAGCATACAAATATCTTACATGTATTTCATACTGTGCTTTAAATGAAAAGTTAAACCGATTACGTTTTGCTTATAGGACAATATACATAGGAATTGTGTGAGCTTAATTGAACTTTTTTGGATTCACGATAATCGGTGTTTCCTACCTAAGAAGTTAACCTTGAGTGATCGAGAGGCGAGGGGTCAATATCAGAGAGTGGGTGTGTGTTGAGATAAAATGAAAAGAGAGTTTGGTTAGAAGTAAGCCCAGTGTTAAAAAGAAAGAGGGTGTGAGATCAAAGTAAAAGAATATCAAACTCTGCACCAACTTTTTCTGAGTCGGACAGCCACATTACTGTTGTTTCACAATTCTTTCGTGAACTTCATTGAAACAGGCAATTAGCCCATGCCAACTCTTGACTTAACCCCACCAGCTACTCATTTCTTTCTTAACAAAGAGATGTTTCAATTTTTCTTGGGGACGCAACACATAATCTATTTGGTCTTCATTCGGAAGATGTGGATATTGAAATAGAAGGAAGTATGCCCCACCTTCGTACTTCGATCATGCACAATTGAGTTCGTGTAATACTATTGTTGTCTCAATGGTTAACACATTTTGAGCCTTATAAACATTCATGTTTTTAACTCTTTCATACACAAGCACTTTCACACATAAAATTTGTTTTTCTGTCGAAACGTTCATAGAATAATCTTGTGTTATTCAATGATTGAATGGAAGACCTGGGGAGTGATCATCAATAAAATTTCTTCTACAGTACATTCGTTGTACTAAGTGACTTCGTGTTACTTACATGTATATTAACTGATTCATTTGTTGATTCAGGGATACATTCTTATTTGTCTGAATTTGAAAAAATTTGGATGAATACTTTATGAATTGACGGATTTTCAGAGGCTCATATAGAAAGATCAGTGGTCAAAAAAAGGTTTATGACATTTCTTGAAGAAGTTTTGATGATTTGTTCGTTCTACATCATCAAAAAGGGGGAGAAATAGTCAAGAAATGTTATATATGGGAGAAATTGTCAAGAAATGAAAGTTTGTGAAAGTTCATCTTCAGATATATGAGGAGAAATTTCAAGATGTCAAGAAAGTTCAAGAAATTTTCTTTGAAGATTATTTTGGAAAATGAAAAGTGAGCTACAACCGAAGGTAATTTTCTTGCTAAAGATGATGATCTTTATCAAAGTCTTTGGGGGAGAATATTAAAGATCACAAGAACGGGAGATCAATATTCAAGAGAAAATTATCGATTTTCATCTCAATAAGGGGAGAATATTGATTGCCTGAAAATATCAGTTTTTATCCTAAAAGGGGAGATTGTTCTTGAAAGGGGGAGAACATGCTTTTAAGATGAAATTCATTTGAAGAGAAGTACAAGTTTATCCGAAAGGGGGAGATTGTTCTTTGATGCTGAAATTTAATATGAATCCAAAGGGGGAGTTTCACTGCATATCTTTTTGAAGATGATCTTGAATCCAAAGTGGGAGAATGTTAGAGCAAAAATTGTTGTCTTCAAGATCATCTAGATGGAAAGTCTAAAGCTCAAGTCAAAGCCTTCAAGATTGCAAAATCAAAGTCAACCTTTGTCAAAGCATGTTAGTTTGTTAATTGTTTGTTCCTTGTAATTATTAGTAGGTATAAATAGAGTTTCTCTTTGTTGTAAACTTGTAAGTACGTATCTTGGAGTATCTGATTCTACATTTCTAGTGAGAGATTGTAGAGAGAGAGAAAGGTTGTAATTTGTTCATGTTAGATCAATGACATATGAGGTTTAATTGTAAATTCATTGTTTCATCATGTTAATCTTGCAGATAATCTAGGATAACAGGTCCGGTTTGACCGGTTTGGTCACTTGCTACCATACCGCTGGATTTGAAAATTTTCTAAACCGCCATTTGTTGTTTGGTTTGTAGTTTGGGGGGTTAAACCGCCCAAACCAGACCGCGAACACCCCTACCAAGTGATTTTTTATCATCTAGCAAGTTTTGGAAGCTAGAACTATGACCCTTTCATCTTCATCTTTCTCACCAAATTTCTTAGGGTTTCATCCAACCATTTTCATCATTTTGAAGATTTGGAGTTTGTGGCTCATTTTGGGGACCTAGAAGCGTTTTGTTGATGGATTCAAATTGTGGCAAAGGTAATCTTCTATTCTCTTCAACTATGGCAATTAGGGTTTTGAGCTAAGATAAGATCTTCATGAAAAATGTTTGGGGAACGATTCTAAATGGTTGAATATGGATATTTATGGTTGGAAACTTGTGGATCTAGGTTTTTGGAAGATTTTTCTTGTGGGTCCAAGCTTCTTCAAGGAAGTTCAAGTTGATTTGTGAAAACGTTATACATGCAAAAATGTCCATTTTAAAGTATTTATGTGTTTTACATTAAATTATCAACTGTCGACTTATTTGGGGAGTTTTGATTATTTGAAGTGTTTAGATTAATAAACTTTGTAAAACACCTACATTTGGGATTTTTGGGCATTTTGATAAACAAGTCATAAATGAAAGTTGTGAATGTAAAAATCCCAATCTAATCAAGCAATTCTCTAATAAGATGTGACAATCTCAAGAACTAGAGAGAGAGAGAGTAGAGAGAGAAAGTAGATCTTGATAAAGTCACACGTCTAAATGATTTACAATGAAGTTCTTACCAAAACTTACAAAGCACACCCTATTTATACCACAAGTCTAACAAAGACTTAACCACTAAGGAACTTACAAAGACAATGACTTAACTAGACTTTGACATTGTTGACTTTTACAAGTTTGACTTTTCTATTAAATCTTGGATACAATATTTTGACTTAACAATCTCCCCCTTTGTATTCAAGATTTAATAAAAATTTGACACTAGTCTTCAGCACTTGATTCTTCAGCTTTTGTCTCTGGCAACTTTAAATTGTGAAGCTTTAACAATCTTCAGTCTTTCAGCCTTTGAAGAATCTTGAAAAGTCTTTTGCACTTTGTATCTTTGAAAGTCAACATGTCTTGAACACGAAACTGAAATCTTGAAACTTTTGAAACTTCAACTTTGAAACATCTTTGAAATCTTCATCTTTGAATCATTGAAACATCATTGATCTCATATCTTCATCTCTTTGATCTCTGGACAGTCTTCAGAAAAACAAACTTTCACGAATCTTGATTTATCTTTTAATCACCTTCAAAACTTTCTCGAAACATCTTCATTCGGAAATTGAATCATCTTGGAATGATTTCTTTTCACCAATCTTGAAAAACTTGAACTTTCTGAAACTTCTCTACAGATCTTCTCACAGAACTTTCTTTCTTTATAACTTTGAAATTGAATCTTGTAAAATTCTCCCCCTTTTTGATGATTGTGAGCATCATGATCATCAAAACTTCTTCAATTTCAGCACTTTCTTTGATTTCCCCCTTTGTAACGACAACAATCTCCCCTTCATGATAATTTGACATTCTCCGCCCGTTGATCTGAGTATCCGTCAATTCATGAAATGTATATATCTGAATCTTTTCAAATTCAGACATAATGAACGTGTAACCCTGATTCAACAGATGAAACAGTTAGCATGCCTGTAAGTAGCATGGAGCCACTTTGTACAACAGATGTACATTGGAAAGGAGCTTTTTAATGTTCACTCCCCCAGGGCTTCCATTCAATCATCGAAAAACCACAAAGGAATTTTCTATGAATGTTATGACAAGAAAACTTATTCCTTGTGTGCTCGTGCAAGTGTAGAATGATTGAAGCTACTTAGCTTTATCAGGCTCAAATTGTGTAAACTGTTGAGACAGCAACAGATATTACACGGACTCAATGTGCATGAAAGAGGTGCAAAGGTGGGGAAACTTTCCTTCTTGTTCAATATCTAAATCTTCCGAGTGAATATCAGATAGCAGATGTGTTGCGTCCCCAACGAAAATGAAACATTTCTTTTTCGGGAAAGAAATGAGTGGTTGGTGGGGTTAATGCAAGAGTTGGCATGGGCTCACTGCCTGTTTCAATGATGGTCACCAAAGAATGTGAACAAATCAGTAGATGTGGCTGCCCGGCTCAGAAAGTGGTTGGTGCAGAGTTCTGATATTCTTTTAACTCTGTCCTCACACCCTCTTTCTTTTTAACATTTAAAGCTCACTTCTAACCGAACTCTCTTTTCCATTTTTTTCGCTCAGCACAATGAGAAAAACTCAACTGGATGAGTTATCTCGCCCACTCTTTGATTTATGACCCCTCACCCCTCAATCATTCTAGGATAACTTCCTGGGTAGGAAACACAGGTTTACGTGAATCCATGGAAGTTTTGTTTAAGCTCACACAAGAATCCCATGTAATTCCTAAAAAGAATATTTGTTCAACAATTTAACTTGAACAGTTAAGCACAAAAATGTATGAAAACATTGTCAAAATGTATGCTCATGAGATTTGAGCAATTGAACGTTGAAGATTTCTCAAAACAAAGATATTGAATGAATGAAATGAAATCAAGAGAATTGTTTTGAGAATCTGACAATGTATCAATCAGATCAAATGAAATTGATAGGGTATCAAAGAATTGGATATTTTGTTTATATGAACGAATATAAACAATTTTGCAATGAAGGCACAAGATTAGAAATAATGATTGATGCTTAACAATATTGAATTTCAAACGGGGGTATTACCATCAAAAAATTTGTTTCGATATGAGACATGGTAATAACAAATTGATAAAGTACTAAACCGATGTGTATGAATACTTGACAGTATATGGACAAGATAATACATAAGTATTGATCTTTGGAAACACACGGTCAGTTAAACAGTAAAGCTCAAAAATGAAAAACATTTAAAATCACAATTCTTAATTCATGAAATCTTTTAAGAATCAGAAGTGGTTTGAACATTTCAGAAACCGTTTTTCATGCTTGAAAGTTGTTCTTCTTTCAAACAATCAGAGATCTAGAATTAGAAGATATTTACCTTTTAAGCTCCCCCTCAAATCATGATAGAAAGATATAGTTCTATGAAGCTCCCCCTGGATATTAGAAAAATATCCTTATCTGAGCTTTGAAGAACGGGTCCTGATCTGTCATATGATCAGAAACCATTTTATTCACAAAAACTTTATTCAAAAATAGAATGACAGAAAGCAGTAAAACAATTTATAGTATGAGTTCTGATCTGAAGTAATCAGAAGTCATCACCTTTACTCCCCCTTAAATTATGCATCTGAAATATGTCAGGTAAAACACAACATAGAGATCAATACAACTCCCTTTTGAATTGTAGATCGTCATATCGTAAGTATGTTGTCAATGAAAAAGCACAGGATAGAGATCAATACAACTCCCTTGTGAATTGTAGACCGTCATATCTTATCGGATGCAAAGTATTACCGGAGTAAGGTCTTTTAATCACTGAAGTACGAGTCCTAAATTGTTGTGTTTAGAAGTCAAACTCCGTTGAAGTACGGGTTCTAAGCTGATATACTTAGAAGCCATAGTCTTTCAACTTTGAAGTCCGGGTTTTGAACTGCTTTGTTCAAAAGCCTTGGTTCTCTTACTCCCCCTTGACTGGAGGTGCTTGCAACACAGAAACAGTTTTCGACGTTGGTACCCACTGGTATTTGGGTCCATGAATGTTAGTTGCAGTTCTTATGGGGGTAACGGAATAGGAACCATACAAGTAATGATCACTAGCTTTGTGAACATGATCATGTGTACGACAACAAGAACAATTATTTTTCTTACCCGATAACCTGATTAATTGATCTCTCGAGTAGATATGATCAGGTTTACCTTTACGTGCATTGTTCTTCTTGACTTTGTGTGTATGTACACATGACTTTTTACCTTTCAGCTCGTCGTTCTTCTCATCTTCAACTGGTTTCTTTTTCCAGACCAGTTTCTCTTCCTTGTATCTCCTTCTTCTTTGATGTGTACCTGAACCATCTATATATCTATCATAGAAAAGGTTAGTACTACGAATCTGATCAAAAGATTTAACTGACCTTTGTGAAGAAACAGTTTTCTTATTTGAACTTGAAACTATCTTTTCAAGATCTTTAAACTTTGAAGCAAAGTTTTCTCTTTCTTTGATGAGAAGGTCAATCTTTGTCTCGCATTCAGACTTCGTTTTCTTTTCTTTGAGCACACTTTCAGATAGTTCAGATAACTTGACAGTCAACTTTTTAATCTCAGTCTCAAATATGCTTCTTTCTTCTTCAACCCCTTTCTCAGCATCGTTTCTCTGACCGAATATTTCCTTAAAGAATCCAACGTTCTTTTGTTCAATGGTCTTCTTTTCCTTGGCAAACTTCTCTCTTTCCAAGATAAGTACTTTCTCAAAATCAGAAACTTGCTGAGAAATCTTTATACATTTAAGCTCAACTTCCTTCTTTTCTTCAAAACTCTTCCTTGAGAAATCTGAGAACTTCTTTGAAAATCCTTTCTTTTCACTCTCAAAATTAGCTTTATCTTCAGCAAGCTTTTTCTCCAAATTAGATATTCTCTTTTGAAGCTCAGCATTAGCATTATTCAGACTCTTAATCTGCTCTGCATAACTTTCAACGGATGTTTTCTGAATTTGAATCATTTGATTTTCCATATTTGAGATCTTTCTCTTCAGCTCTGTGTTCTCAGATTCCAAGCTCAGTAATTTCTCATTATTTAGCACAGAAGTGTTTTTCAGAAGATCTTCATTGGTTGTCTTTAATGCACTAACTTCTTCTTTCAGTGTGTTGCTTTTATCAGAATATTGTTTTGTCTTCTCTGAGTAAAAATCAACTGCTAAAGCTAGATTTACTTTCTCTAATTCGAGTTTTTTATTCTTCTCTTCAAGCTCAACAAAATATCCCATAGATGTCATCTTTAATGAGAAAACAGCTTGATAATAATGATCGTTCCCAAAAAATTCAGAAAAATTTGACTGAAAGTCAAAAAACAGATCACCACTTTGAAAAAAAAAATCTCAGAAATTTTCTATCTCTGGAACTCGTAGATCACTATTTCGCGCTAGTCACTGTTCACAATATTCGCGCTAACAGGCACTTGCACGTTTTCGGTTCACGCAAAACACTACTTGCACGTTATGAGGCTCGCGCAAAACACTGATATACGCGTTTAATGGCTCGCGCAAAACACAACTTGCGCGTTTAGAAGCTCCGCAAAACAACGATATGCGCGTTTAAAGGTTCGCGCAAAACTCAATATGCGCGTTTCAAGGTTCGTGCAAAACACGGCTTGCGTGTTTAACAGTTCGCGCAAAACACGACTTGTGCGTTTAGAGACTCGCGCAAAACACTGTTCATGAAGTTTCGCGCTAACAGGTACTTGCGCGTTTTGACTTCGCGCAAAAAACACTACTTACGCGTTTCTATGCCTTTGCGCGTTCTTCAGCGTGCGTGTTCTTCAGGATCTTTGCGTGTTCTTCAGTTGATGAAGCTTGCGCGTTTTTCCAATCTTGCGCGTTCTTCACTTGACATCACGGATTCGATCCAAATCGATTCAAACCTGAAAATTAGAATATGAAATTGCACAGGGATGATCGATTTATCAATTAGAGCATAATTCTAACACACGATTTTGATTAAAATGCAACAATCTGATTCAAATACAGTGTTCGAGTCCATTTTCACAGAAAATCTAAAAATTGAAAAATTGAATCTGATTTAATGCGAATTTCGAGATATGATCAACACAAGAAATGATCTAAAACATAAATCGAATGTAATTATTCCATTTACTTGCATTAAAAATGATTTTCCAATGAAAATTTGAATTGAACAATAACTTTTTAAAGAAAATTATGAGTTCTTGAAAGTTTTCTGAATTTGATCCAAAACTAATGATTTAATCCTTCTGAATTTGTTTGGTCTCGCTCTGATACCAATTGTGAATGTAAAAATCCCAATCTAATAAAGCAATTCTCTAATAAGATGTGACAATCTCAAGAACTAGAGAGAGAGTAGAGAAAGAAAGTAGATCTTGATAAACTCACACGTCTAAATGATTTACAATGAAGTTCTTACCAAAACTTACAAAGCACACCCTATTTATACCACAAGTCTAACAAAGACTTAACCACTAAGGAACTTACAAAGACAAAGACTTAACTAGACTTTGACATTGTTGACTTTTACAAGTTTGACTTTTCTATTAAATCTTGGATACAATATTTTGACTTAACAAAAGTGTTTTGAGGATTTATTTCATAAATGGATATTAGGTCAAAATGCACTTTTAGTTTTTATCGAATTTATGCATCGTTAATGTAATGGGACTTTTTGAAAATACGAACGTCTGAGTCTCACTTGATTTTGGTCATTCCCAACCTTGTGAACATTTTAGAAATGGTAAACCTTTTTGGTTTTGGGCTGACGGCCAATTGTGATTTGAGAGACAAAGATTTTGGGAAAAGATGTAATTTCGTTTATGTAACCATATTGGCTCACGTATTTTAGCCAACGTTTATTATGCCTTTCGGGGCTTGATTTATACTCAGATAAGTCTTTGGAATATTTACTCAGTTTTAGTACGTCGATAAGGAGCCTTTGACGTATGATGTACTTAGTTGCATCTTATTTGAGAGTTACATGTTTTGAATGCGTTCGTTCATTCGCTGGAGTCATGTAACTTTTTAGACTGTAATGCATTGGATCCATATGCATATGAGTCAGTCGGTTGGTTTAATTGGGAACTTTATCCCTGTTTGGGACTGGAAATATTTATGGTTAGAGAAGGGCTCGAGGTATAGATCATAGGTGGTTGAACTCTATGTCCGTGTAATCCAGTCTGGTTATTCTTCGTGGAATTTCAGTGTCCACGTTTGAAGTCTAGTGAGTGGTCCCCAAGTCATGTTTTTTTGTAAGCTTGCAGTGGTGCTCTACAGAGCCGTATACGGAGCTAGGTCTTGCGGTGGTGCCCATGGTGAGCCTGATACGGGGACTTATGGATTTTGCGGTGACACTCATCTCGAGGTCGAGTAGACACTAGGGTCATTTGGGAATCTTGCAGTGGTAGCTCGGTAGGGAGCCGTATACGGGGATCCATGACTCTATGTGAAGCTCGGGAACATTGATAGGTGGCTTAACTTTGTGTGCCCGCCACATTCGATGGAATTCGGGTCTCCCCCGTCACTGAAAGGTGTTGTTTTGGGTATTGAGTTTTAGTATTCATATTTTCGGTGACGTTTTGTATGTATGGATCATTATTCATGAGTTATGGGTTGTGTATTATGCCCCACCCGTGTTTTGGGTGTTTTGTAATATAAGGTTTTATCAGTGTTTTCATAAATTGGGAGTCTAATTTCTATTCACGTTTTGAGTGAGTTTTGGGTTGCATCACTTCATCAAAGTATGTTTTGTATTGGACGTCCATCTTTAAATCATGCGTATTATTGGAAATGAGTCATTTTCATATTTAAAGTTAAACGTCTTGAAAGATTATGATTTAAGTTGCATTCTTTCCTTTTGTGACATATTTATTGATGTTGAAAACTCTTGAACTCACTAGGCGTTAACCTAACCTTTTTATTTGTCGTCATGTGCAACAGGTTCGGTTGGGAATAGTGATAGTGACATTGTGAAAAGAGGAGTGCTAGTTGTGTGCTCGAAAAGTGGATATCTTAGTGAAGTCTTCCGCATTTGTTTCGAGAAGAGCAACTTGTATTTCGAATTAAGTAACACCCGACTTCGGTTTAATCCTTGTATAAGACTGGAGTTTTTAATTGTTGAGGTTAATTATGAAAATTTTATTTTGAGGTATATTGAGTTTTGATTTGTGGAGGAAGTTTTGTCCTTTACTTAATGAAATATCGAATTTTTAATTAGTTGCTCTTACCAAATTTGAGGGTGTTACAGAGCACCCCCTGAACTTTAGCAGGAGCAACTTACATACCCAAAAACATTTCCTACTTACAAAATGAGGTTGAGCGGGTGCATGGGACCCCACTACCGTAGCAGTAGATCCGCCCCTGCTATAATGGGAAAAAAGACCCACTTTTTTTTATAAAAATCTTTTGAATATATGATGGATCGCCGACAACAAAAAATAATAATTATTCGTCGATTATCACCAATGGATAATTAAATACACACATACATATACATGCACATATATACGCACATACATATAATGCTTATTTATGAATATAACCTATTTAAACACCAATTGCACACATATATATATACACACACACGGACGACCATTTTAAAATTTTATTTTTCATTTGTTTTCATAAAATTCAACTTTGTTATTACATTTTATGTTTAACTTTGCTTGGTTTTATGAAGAACAAAGGAAATTGCTAAAACATCGATCGGTAACCCGTCGACTAAACAATTACCGACGAATTATTGATTCACTGATGGATCACCGATGGACTCCCGAAGAAATAATTAAAAAATAAAAAAAGTAATTAATAATCTGTCGGTGATTGTTAGTATCATTGGCGAATTACCGACACATTGTCATTTCCTCGGATAAAAATTCTTATTTGGTCAATTGTCAGTGACCCGTCGGGATCATCGACGGAAAATTGTAGTCGATAATTTTCGTCGGTGATACTTAGTTTTCTAGAGCATCTTTTTCCTTAATGCATATGGGACTGCATCTTGTGGATCTAGTTCTGCATCTCGTGGATTTCTTCATCTCACGATTTAGATTTTAGTTTTGATTTAAATTAGAGTTTTGATTTAGATTAGGTTTTCTGATTTAGTTTAGGATTTGAAGTTTATAAATACATAAGGACTTTGTATTTAGACTAGAGCTTAAAATAATGCCATTTTCTATGATGATTTGATGTTATAAACAATCTAACTTTGTGTTTGACTTGGTTTACTATGAACTTGAGTTGTTTGCATTTGATTATTTTTGTGTTTGATTTGTTCTGTTTTTGGTTGTGTTGTGGCAATGGTTGGTGGTGGTTGTTGGTGATTTTAGTGTCACCGGCCATTCAAGTGTAATTGGATATAACACAAGTGCTAATGGGTTTTAAACTATGATCTAATACATGTTAGGCGGTGCAGAGTGCATACTTGTTATAACACGAGTTTGATCCCGGACATGGCGAAATGGCGGGGGTCAAGGGGGCCGCGACCCCTTGCGGGGTCCTAGGCGAGAGGCCCTGGCGGTGGGCCCGTAAGCTCAATAAGTTCAATTATCGTGATTGTTCTCCCATAATCACTCCCATAGTCCTAGTGTGAAATTAATGCCAAATACGGGCAACGCCATTTCACAACTTGAATACTCTAAGGCCATTGGTAGCTTGATGTATGCCATGACAAACACCATGCCCGATATAGCTTATGCTATGGGATGGTTAAGTCGGTATACTAGTAATCCTAGTACTCAACATTGGCAAGCGGTTCAAAAAGTATTAAAATATCTTAAGGGAACCATGGATTATGGTTTGAGTTATTTGGGATACCCTTCGGTTTTAGAAGGTTATACGGATGCAAGTTGGATATCAACATGGAAGATCACTCCTCAACAAGTGGATGGGTATTTTTGCTTGGAGGAGGTGCCATTTCATGGGCATCCAAGAAGTAAACCTTCATTACAAACTTAACAATGTAATCTGAGTTTGTTGTATAAGCCGTCGTCGGTAAAGAGGCGGAGTGGCTAAAGAACTAATTTATGAGATTCCATTATGGCCAAAGTCGATTTCACCTATTTCTATCCATTATGATAGTGAAACCACTTTAACCAAGGCTTATAGCCAAGTTTACAATGGCAAGTCTAGACACTTGGGTGTTAGACATAGTTTGATTAGAGAATTAATCATGAATGGTGTAATCTCCGATGAGTTTGTTAGAACGCAACAAAATTTGGCAGATCATTTAACTAAATGTTTGACAAGAGACTTAGTGCACAAGTCTGCGATTGGGTTGGGGTTAAAGTCCTCAAAAATTAATAAAGGCGAGACACCCATTTCCCTTCTAATATGACATTAGAAGTTGAATTCAATATGGAAAGCTCACACTTAAAAAATGGAACACATGTTGCATCATACCATGTATGTGTTCGGTTGTGCAGTGGGTAGGTTGAAGTTATCTTCTTAATAATTCATTTGATAAAGTGTATTTTCAGGTACATGAAGTAAATGAATACCTATGTGATTTGAAGTGTGGTCGCATTTCAAAATGTTGGGGACTTAGCCTTTTATACAATCATGAGAGGATTAGGACACACGACTTTATAATTGTGTCATGTTTTATTTTACTAGACGAGTATAGAAAACTTGTATGTATTTTATCTTCAGTTTCAATTGAGTTGATGGGTTCAATCCTTGGGACACATTGATTCTCGAATTTTTGGAATGTGTAAAATACAAATATAGAAATTCAATTGTTTCGATATTTTCATTTATGTGCAAGTTTGGTTTGTTCAAATTAAGGTGTAATTTCATGGGTTACACTAGAATGGGGGAGGATTGTTGGTGATTTTAGTGTCACCGGCCATTCAAGTATAATTGGATATAACATCAGTGCTAATGAGTTTCATACTGTGATCTAATACAAGTTATGTGGTGTGAAGTGCACACTTGTTATACGACGAGTTTGATCCCAGGCACGACAAAATAGTAGGGGTCAAAGGGGTCGCGCCCCCTTGCGGGGTCTAAGAGCCACTGGCAGTGGAGTTGGAATGAAGTGGAAAAACTCGATAAGAATAAAGAAAACTTCAATTCTGATCAGTTTGAGTTTAAGATTAAAAGGGTGTAATTTCAAACTTAGTTATGAAAATAGAACCAGAGACTCTAGTTGGTGTACCATAGGCTCTCTGGTTGGTGTACCATAGGCTCTCTGGTTGGTCGTGCTTCTGGCAGGGACTCTATAGTCGTGAATGACAAGAGGCTCTGGTTGGGTAGACTAGAGGCGAGGCTCTGGTGTTGGTCTCACCTCTGGTTGGCTATCTACGGACCAGAGGAGAGGTTCAGGTTAGACCAGAGGCAACCTCTAGTCGACTACCTCTGGTTGACTATCTCTGAATAGGCCAAGTCTAATCTCTAGTCTCGTATGACTAGTGCTCTTTGACCTGCAATCACTAAACATTTATTGTGCAGTTATTTTGATCCCATGATCTTAGCTAAAACGTTTGTAACCGACCCTTATTGTTAATAGTTTGCCATTACAGTTATTTTTCCTTCTTTTACGAATGGGACTAGTATATATTCCCTATATACTTACGTTTTAGAACTCACAAATTTGAACACACTTGATATACTCTCCAGTAGTTTTACTCTCGTTTTTGTACCAAAAAACGATAGTGGTCTTGAGTCTTATCCTAGATTGAATTTCGTGAAATTCATACATAGGGTCGAAATATCAATTCGAAAAGTGAACTCACACGATTCTCAAGCAATCTGATAACCTGATCGGTCTATTACCTTTTTTTTCTTCTGACAGTGGTTTGCGGTAGGGGTGGATAGATAAGTGTTGGAATGGTGGTTGGTAATCATTCTTCGCTGTGGTGGTGGATTGGAAGAGAAAAAAATTGAAAGATTAATATTTTAAAAATGTCAATATAGAGAAAAGGTTAAAATGGGCATTTAGTTCTTGAATTTTAAGTGGATATAGGTGGCTATTCCTGTGAGAGATTAAACCCAAAACAAAATACAGACCTTTGGTATTTAGTGTAGTAAATAAAGTTTAAGGACCAATTATATGGAAGCCCATAAACCGTAAAGATCAAATCTATAATTTACTCTAATTTCGGCATTACTCTTGTATAGGTATACGTCAAATTGTTTGAATTTTGGACTTTTTGAAAGTACAGAAAAACTATTATACCAATAGATGAACCGGATAACCATATATATTATATAAAAAAATTGAGAACCAATCTAATTATTTGGTGAGTTTTATCTTAAACTAGAATTCAAATTGTTGTTATTGTTCATTCATAAGTATTTCATATATAAAACTTATGGAAAGAGTTTGTTTCACATGTGAAACGCTTATCTTTGTTTTATATATGAAATATCATTTTCCTGGTTCTCATTAATTTGATTTGTTCCATATATAAAAAATAACTTGAGCTCATTCGGTTAACCACGACATATATCGAATGCATCCTGAAAGTGGGAAATGATTTGCATGCCTTTCATTCATCACAACATATCAATTATATAGATTACAAAACTGACCTATCCTATAATTACGGACTAATCACACATTAATTTCCTCTATTTTCCATAAATACAATATATGCTATTGATATGCTATTACACCCCTGCAGTCGAAACAGGAGGTTCACGGACGTTGAGACTGGATCGAAAGTCATCAAAAAGTATCCGAGGTAATCCTTTCGTGAAGATATCGGCTATTTGATAACGTGAAGGCACATGCAATACCCAAACTTGGCCGCGAGCAACCTTTTCCCGAACGAAATGAATATCGATCTCGATATGTTTTGTTCTTTGATGTTGAATTGGATTGGTAGATAAGTACACCGCCCTTACATTACCGCAATACACTAATGTGGCTTTAGATGGAGGATGAAACAACTCACATAGTAAGTTTCGTAGCCAACACATCTCGGACACAACGTTTGCTACAGCCCGGTATTCTGCTTCTGCGCTCGATCGAGAAATTCTTGGTTGACGTTTCGAGGACCAAGATAGTAGATTATCACCCAAATAAATGCAATACCCGGAAGTGGACCGGCGAGTATCCGGACACCCGGCCCAATCGGCATCCGTATAGGCAACTAGAGAGTTAGTACTCGAGCTGTGAAATGTGAGTCCATAGGTAATGGTTCCACGAACATAGCGAAGGATGCGTTTCAACGCGTTCATATGAGAAGTTCGCGGGGCATGCATATGCATGCAAACTTGCTGAACTGCGTAACTTATGTCGGGACGGGTGATGGTTAAGTACTGCAAAGCTCCCATAAGTTTCCGATATTCGGTGGGGTTGTCCAGAAGTGTACCGTCGTTCGAGCTCAGTTTCGAATTTGTGTCAACCGGAGTGGCAGCCGGATTACACGATGCTAGACCCGCTCATTGCAACACTTCAAGAGCGTATTTGTGTTGCGATAGACATAAGGAGTCCGGGGATGAACGGGTCACCGTGATGCCGAGAAAAAAACTGAGAGGTCTGAGATCCTTCATTGCGAACTTGGCAGCAAGTAAAGTCATAACTCTGTGACGTAAGGAATCCGACGAGGTGACTAGAACTATGTCATCGACATATAAAAGAATGTAGGCGGTGTCCGGACCCTGATGATAAATGAATAACGAATGGTCACACTTGCTGTGGGTGAAACCGATTTTGGTAACATAAGTGGCAAACCGTTCGTACCACGCTTGAGGGGCTTGCTTCAAACCGTATAAGGACCGTTTCAATAAACACACATGATCCGGGAAAGTTGGATGACGAAAACCAACTGGTTGATGCATGTAGACCGTCTCATGCAATGTCCCGTGAAGAAACGCATTTTTCACGTCAAGTTGGTGTATGGGCCATCGAGGAGAAATAGCTAATGTAAGGACGGTGCGAATCGTGGCCGGCTTAACCACGGGACTAAATGTATCCCCATAGTCAATCCCAACTTGTTGAGAGCGTCCATCACAAACCAAACGAGCCTTGTACCGCTCCAATGTCCCATCAGATTTTGTTTTGTGTCAAAATACCCACATGTTACGTACTATGTTCATTCCCGAATGCCGAGGTACCAAAACCCACGTCTTATTATCGATAAGGGCACGGAACTCATCGTCCATGGCGCGTTTCCAATCCGGATTATTAAGGGCATCGATAGGGTTACGAGGTAAGGGGGAAAGAGAGGTGGTGGTGTGTAGGTTAAAGAGTTGTTTGGGTTTGGCGATTCCGGACATACTTCGGGTATGTATTGTGCGGGTGGGAGGGAGTGGTGGGTTCGAGCTCGCTGATAGGGGCGAAGAGTTAGAGGTGAGTATGTATTGTGCTAAGTGGGGTAGTTGTAGGATTAGAAGTTGGGGAATTTGTGGAGGATGGGTAGGGATGTGGCGTAACAGAAGGGGTGGGGGAAGAATGGGGGGTGGGGGTAGGTGGTGCTTGATTTGTGTGTTTAGTTGCATGGGACCACAAGGATGGATGAGGGCCAAAAATAAAGGTTTCATAGGAGGGATTGTACGTATGCATGGTGGTGAATGGGAAGGATGTCTCATCGAAGATAACATGACGGGAGACGATGAGACGATTTCAGGAAATCTCGTAGAAAAGGTAGCCACGATGATTTTGAGGATGACCGAGAAAGACGCATGGGGTGGACCGGGGTTGTAGTTTGTGGATTTTGGATGAGGGAATAAGAGGAAAGCAGAGACAGCCGAATACGCGAAGAGTTGAATATGATGGATGTTGATTGTAAAGACGGTATGTAGGGGTTGAGAATTGTAGAGATTTAGTAGGGAGGATATTGTGGAGGTATGTGGCATGGGCCAAAACATGGTGCCAGAAATTCAATGGAACCGATGAGTGAGATAATATGGTGCGAATAAGATTATTTATGGAACGTATTTTTCGTTCCGATTTTCCATTTTGGGGGGAGGTATATGGGCAAGAGAAACGGAAAGTCATACCATGATTATTGGAAAATTGTCGAAATGCATCGTTGTCATATTCGCGACCATTATCACATTGAAGATTTTTGATTGATTTTGAAAATTGAGTTTTAATGAGATTATAGAAGGTAAGAAATGTATGAAATACTTGACTTTTATTAGCCAGAGGAAAAGTCCACAAAAAATTAGTGTAGTCATCTAAAAATAGAAGATAATATCTATGGCCACCCGTAGATAAAACCGGAGAAGTCCATAGATCGCTATGTATAATGTCAAAAGATGAGGAAGTTGTAGACATAGAAGTATTAAACGGTAATCGGATGTTTTTGCCCATAACACATGGGGGGCAAACTTTATTATTAATAGATTTTATTACATTACGAAAAGGAAGAGACGCAGTCTTATGCAAATGAAACAAAATATTAGAGTCGGGGTGGCCTAAACGTGAGTGCCATAGATCTTGAGTGACAGAAACAAAAGTAGAAGGACTTGTGACTTGAGTAGCGGAGTTGAGTGTGAGGGGGTAAAGATCGCCAACACTGTTACATCGAAGGAGCGGTGTCCGTGTCTGGAAATCCTTCACAATAAATCCATAAGGATCAAATTCTATGGATAAATTGTTATCGGTTGTCAACTTTCTAACCGATAATAAGTTTTTGATAATAGTAGGAACGTAAAGAACATTATTAAGGGAGAAAGGAGGAAACGGGTCAGAAAGAGTTTGATTATCGGTGCCCTGGATTGGAATTTGCGCGCCGTCACCTACAATTATGTTCCGAAAATTACCATTATTGACATAAGAGGAGTAATTACCTGGATTGTTAGTCATATGGGATGTGGCACCGCTATCTACGTACCAGTTAGGGTCCTGTTGGTTTAAAGACATTGTAGCAAATGCTTGGTCTATTTCTGTGGGGGTATATTGTGCCTAAGAAGCGGTGTAAGCCTGATGTGGCTGGGCAGTGGGTCGTGGCCTAAGTAAACCAGGAGCAGTGGATCGGGCTAGAGTGAACTGGGCCGCAGTAGGATAGGGACATGGTGGTTGCGAAGCCCAAGTTGAAGGGATGGGTTGCTGTTGGTTCCATGCGTGGGCTGGGGGCTGTTGGGGTTGCCACTGTTGTGGGGTAGGAGTCCAAGGTAGTGGATTTTTTCATTGTGGACGAGATCCAAAGTGACCAGAGAAGGTGTTGGAATTTCCACCCCCCTTTGAGAAGCGGATGCCCTTGCCACGACCTCTACGGCCACGGCCGCGGCCACGGTTTTGTCCGCGATACGAGCCGTAATCATACAATGGGGCTGAGTTGTGGCGAAATTGATCTGGACCACGGGATTGTTGCACATTGAGAGCCGCTCCGGCAGACGCGGCGGCGGCGGAGGATTGATTTTGTTTTCGGGTCTCCTCCAAAATTAGTTTATATCCAGCTTCATAAAAGGTAGGAAGAGGGTTGGATTGTTGTATCATCATGGCAATGCCTTCGTATGCTTCGGGGAGACCGGCTATGAGTTGTAAGACAAGGCGTTGATTTGAGATTTCCTCCCCGACATTAGCCAACTGGTCCGAGATCATTTTGAGAGCCTGACAGTAGGCGGAACAGTTGGGAAAATTAGAAAGCCTTGTGGTGACGAGTTGGTGTTCCAAATAGATGGCTCGTTGGTTACGGTTATCTTGGAAAATACTCGCTAATGAGGACCAGGCCTGTGTGGCTGTAGCATCGGCCTTCAAAATAGTGTTGAGTAGATCGTTGGATATGGTGCTATATATCCATTGGATGACAATCGCATCCAAACGATCCCAAAGTTCTTGTTCAGCAGTGGTGCGGGTGATAGAAGAAGAGGTTTTGGGAGGGATGATGTGATCTAGGACCTGGAAAGCACGACAGTGAATTTTAAACAATTCTGCCCACGAAGTATATTGACCGCTATCCATTTCGAGAGTGACCGGAACGAAATTCTTGATGTTGGTCACGGTGATTGCCGGATGAAGGGGAGTGGGGGGAGTAGGGGTGGCGCCGGTCATGATGGAGAAGAAAAGAAACGGCCGAAAAGAAAAAGAAAAAAAAAGTAGAAGGTCGGATGGGTAAGGGAGGGTGGCTAGGGTGAGACCTGGGCTCTGATACCATGAAAGTGGGAAATGATTTGCATGCCTTTCATTCATCACAACATATCAATTATATAGATTGCAAAACTGACCTATCCTATAATTACGGACTAATCACACATTAATTTCCTCTATTTTCCATAAATACAATATATGCTATTGATATGCTATTACATCCCATTTTGGCATGATCAAGGGTTGAACTAGGTAGCCAGAGCACCATCGGAAAAGCTTAAGGGTCGATGTCTTATATATTGGTGGGAATAAGGATAGGGTAATAGGAGATATAATTGGTGCATTACATCTTTGCAGCATTAATGCTTTTTGCTGGTTGGTTTTATTATCATAAACTTGCTCCACTGGCTTGGTTTCAACATGCATAATCTAAGGTGAATCACTTTTTTTCCCGTCCCCACATCATTTTTTCTCTCTCCCACTACCGTCAAATTTATAATACACCCTACGTTTACATATATAATCATCTCACCACATTTACATAACCATCCTTACTATTAGTTATGTATCTGACCCATACATTCACTCGATCGTGTCAAGTTCTCTTTCGGTGGAACATATATGCTGCAATTAAGATCAACACGTCCACTTTCATCATGCAACAAAACAAGCACTCCCAAGAACACGCACACAATGCGAAATAGCTTTATTAATTTATGTAAAGGTAATGGGCTTAATTTGGAACGAATCCAAAAACATCTGAATTTGCGTTTTAGCCTAGCGGGTAACTTGGTGGATATTTCTGAGAATGAGTGAGAGGTCTGATACAACTTACAACTCATCGGCATCATCCACATGTCATTTACCATTTTACCTCCCCACAAAGCCAAGAGACCGGTATATAGATATGCTCCAAAGGATGATGTCATACCTTTTTCCATAAGGTAGAATTTAAGGTTCAATCAAACCAACACGTACTCATTATGAATTGTGGTTTTTGAAAGAAGAGAATTTTGGTGGATAAAAAACTCATGTCCCAAAGTTCATTATCCTTCATTCGTCTACCAATCAAATGAAGCCACATAAGCTAGTTCTTGAGAAAAAAAAGTAAAAATATGAATGAAGTAAATTTATACGAAATAAAATATTGACGAGTTTTCACAATATAAAGCGACAGAAAAAACCAATCATGAATTTCGGAACAAAACATTTCATATAACACATTTGACTTGATATATATTTAATAAAATTTAGTTGTTATATATGACA